>OY728129.1:1318234610-1319565182 GCA_963277665.1 Viscum album | reverse complement strand
ATAGCCACAGTTATAAACTGTGGATATTGTGATATTACCATGGTTTGAACCATGGATGTATACCTAGAGCCACAGTTCAAACCGTGGATGTAGATCTAGAGACACTGTTTGGAACCGTGGCTATAGGTCTAGGCCTGTAGCCGCGAAACACTTATCCATGGTTCCTCAAACCATGGCTATTACCTATAGCCACAGTTTGAGGAACTATATCCACGTTTTAAAACCATGGTTATAGCCTGAATTTCCAGTAGTGACATTTATCCCATATTTATAACAAAAACACTCCATATCGACTTGAAATCTCCCTCAATTGGTCTCACAAAATGGAATTTGGGATGTCTCCTTGAATTACATATGATATCGATTAGCTGTTAGGGTATAAAAGATATATTTATGAGGCAATACCATCATTTTAGTTTAAAAACTACAAGAAATTTAGTCTATAGAAATGGTTCTAAACCATGGCTATAGGCCCAAAAACTCTGGCTATTGGTTATAGCCACGGTTTCATGAACCGTGGCTGGTATTGGCATGGCTATAGGTCGGAGCATATCACCACGGTTTGCAACCGTGGCTATAGACCTATAGTTAGGGTTCGAACTATGGCTATAACCCTAAAGCCACGTCTCAAACGATAGTTATAGCCCTATAGATGCCAATAAAGGCCACAGTTACCATGGCTATAGCCCTATTTTAACGGTTTTAAAACGTGTCTACAGGTTTATAGCCACCGTTCAAACCGTGGCTATAGGTATTTAGCCACGATTTAAAATCATGGTTATAGGCCTTTCCACTGCATAAAAAACCATCACGGTTCACCGTGCTGGCTGTTGGGAGGACACTACCAACTCCCCCCTCCCCCAACCCACAACTCCCCCAACCTGAACCAGCACCCCCCAGCACCCCCACCCCCTGCTCCTACACACCTCCCCTGCCCCACCCCCTTCCCCCTCTTCACTGCACACCCCCCTCCCCCTAGACCCCCACCCCACCCTATACTAGCACCCCCACCCCTGCTACTGCACACCTTCCCTTCCCCACCCTCTACACCTTACACCCCACCCCCTGCCCCCTACTCATTACACACCCCCTACCCCCTCCCAACCCTACACCAGCACCCCCACCCTCTACTCATGCACACCTCCCACAACATTCAATTTGAAAACCAGAATCAACATGTAAATATATCATGTAACATAAAATTAATAAAAATATATCTAAACCAATCGTCCATACCTTAAAATCAAATGTGGATGCGTTTGAAAACATTGAAAATAGTCTGTAAAACCCACAAACCTGTATTCTTATAACATAAAAACAAACTATAAACATGGAACCATATAAAACAATCATGAATACCTTAAAAAAAATAATACCTATAAAAATTCTATAAAACATGAAAAACATTTTAAAACAATAATAACTTCATCCAAAAATGATAATACCTTCATGGAAAACATGTAATCTTATAACCTGTAATCATACAACCTGTAAAACAATCTATAAACCTGTAATACATTCAAAACCTAGAAACTAAAACCCATAAACCTAAAAAATTCAAAAATTAGTAAACCTATAAAACAAACTGTGACCCTGTAAACTAGTAAAAAATCTGTAAATCTGTAAACGAATCACTACTGAAAATTTTACATATACAAAACCGTTGGGATAATATCACAATGGTCTGGGAAACTATTTCCATTTGTGGCATTACAGTAGCCTTTTACCAATGGATTTAAAGGATCCGTTGGCATATGTCTGTCTAATGATACCCTATTCCAAAGGTTCCAATAAAACCGTTGGAATATGTTTTAAGAAACAGTTCAGTAAAACTTTTGCAGTATAGTCACTTTTACATGCCTTTACCAATGGTTTGTCAAACTGTTGGTATATCATAGCCTGCCCGCTACCAATCACAGCTGCATTCCAGAACCAGTATACCGATAATAGCTGCCCTCACTGATTCCAGAACTAGTACTGCCTCATTCCAGCACCAGTACTGCCCTGTGAAATAAAAAATCACCAAATAAAAAAAAGGAAAAAACAGGTATACTGGTATTTTATTCCTAATACATGTAGAATATGGAGTAAAAGATATTTCCTTTTTCGATTTTAGTAGCAGTCTTCAGAATTATAAGAGACACATTGTGAATGTCAGGAATTCAATACATTACCTCAACCTTATAAAAATAAGAGTCATTCCTACTCCTTGAACTGTACTGATCACAGTTTGGATCAAAAACTATATCCCCTGTTAATGAACAAGCTGGACCCTCTACAATTACCTACAATGGAGCCTTCCCTCTACAATGGAGCCTCCAACAGCCTCCAACATCCTGCAATGCAGCCTCCAACAGCCTCCAATAGTCTGCAATGCAGCCTCCAACAGCCTCCAATGCAGCCTCCAATAGCCTCCAATAGCCTCCAACAGCCTGCCCTCTATACAATACAACATACAGAATTCAAACCTGAAATTGAAATTACATTACAGAAAATAAAATGTACAGAATTCAATGCTACAATTTCAATGTGGCACCTTTAAATTTCAATTAGGATCAATTTCCATTTATTAGTTTCATAATAATACTTTAATTCACATAACAATTGTGACAATTCAGATTCACATACCTAATAAACCTAATTACCTTTTCACATTTCATTATGTCATTTTATTCTATCATTCCATTATGCAAACTGCATGATAGAGAACATCCTAAAGGAAATCTCACCATGGTTAAAACACAACCCAAGACCCAGAAACCTATCAACGAAAACCCACAAACCTAAAAACCAAAAAACCATAAAATTAGTAACCAATAAATGTGTAATGCACAAACTATCAACTTATAACTTCAAAACCTTCTAGCTTACAAGCTTTAAAACCATGACACCTATAAACCTGCAACAAAAAAACATAAAACAATGCGAACATTCAAATACAAAAGTAGAAAAAAATTTATTATCTTGAAAATAAAAAAACACAAGACCTGTAAAATAAATAAAATATTAACAAATTGTATACATGTGTTGGTAATGAGCATAAAATTATGTTGTTCACTAAATATAATTAATTTAATATATACCATAATATGTTGGGTGAGTGAATATAATGTAAATTAAATAAAATAGTAACAATATGTATATAGATAACAAGGGTGGTCCACCAAGTGCTAACAATGTCACAATGATACACAAATATGTTCCAATAAATGGGTTGTTTGAAACATTCCTGATAGCATCAGTAAAAGCAAGAAAAGATTAAATACATTGCACTAAGGATGCTCAGATTTCATATAAACTAATGTAGTGAAATCTGATTAATTACATGGTAACAAAATCACGGTCCTCCCCCTACTGGACCGCCTAGACAGCATCCCCCCCCGCACAGAATCCCCCTCCAACTGGACCCCCCAGGACAGCCCCCCTGCTGGACAGCAGCCCCCCCGGTTGGACCCCCAGGACAGCAGCCCCCCCTAGGGGACCCCCTAGACAGCATCCCCCCCTGGACAGCCCCCCCTGGACAAACCCCCCCCCCCCCCCCCGGACAGAACCCCCCCTGCTAGAGCCCCCTGGACAGGCCCCCCTAATGGACAACAGCCCCCCCTGCTGGACCCCACTGGATAGCCCCCCCTGCTGGACAACAGCCCCCCTGCTGAAGATTTTTATGTTGAATGTTCAAATTTTTTTTGGAAATGACTGGTTAAACTAATATGTGCATAATGTATATTTAATGGATATTCTAAAATAAAAATTTTATTTAAACATGATGAAATAATAAATTCTTACCCAACATCAGTGCTGCAACTAATTTATAAAGATACACACCTCCAAAATGAGTCACTACTCCCCTTTCCATGATGGTGTATTTCTCTAAATTGTAGTGTGACTCCACCTTGTGACCCTGTATGTAGGATCATGAACATCCCAACATGGTTAATGTTTTATAATGATTCATCAGCCATTCTAATTCTAAAGCAGTTGTAATGCTCTAATCATATGTGAAAATTTTAAATTTTCATCAAAAAAAATAACATATAAATGAACAGACTATTCAAATAATAACTAATAGTTGTATAAGTTTCGAATACATCATCACAATATTAGTAAACATTAATTTTATATGAAAAGGAATAATGATTTATTTGTACCATTGATAAATCAAATATATGATGTAATGTACTGTTCAAATGATAACTAATTGTAATGAACATTGAAACCGGAACACTATAATTGTAAATGTCAACATAATGGAGATAGTTTAGACACCAATCAAATACAACAAAATCTATATAGAAAAAAAAATTAATTGTGAAAAGAACGGTGTGTGAGGTTACCAAAGCTACAGTTTCATAAATGATAATCACATTGTACCTTCCACGATGGTGTATTTTCCCAAAATCTAGTGTTACTCCACCACGTCCCCTTGTATGCTGGATCGAAACATTGCATTAATATTGATTATATTGAATATATTTAATGCATAAATTAATGGTAAAAAATATTTCAATAAAAGTGGCTTAAATAGGGATATAGTTAAAATAGTAGAAAACATAACTGATAATCACATTGTTCCATTGTACTGATGTTCATTCGACAAATTCATAACAATTGAAAAATCAGAAATATAATGTATAAAATTAGAATAAATAACAAATAAAATAAACTGTATCATATTCAATAAGTCAAAACAACTAAACCATAACCAAGGAAAATCAGAAAATAAAGAAGACAATAAATCGAAACAAATATATCAAACAAAATTCAATTGAGAGGAGGCTAACGATATGTAACAAAAAAACCACATGCACACCCCCTGCCCCCCCCCCACCTGCACATCCCTCCCCCATGCAACCCCCCTTTGCCTGCCCCCTGCCCCCCACCTGCAAACCCCCTACCCCCTCCCCTGCCCCCCACCTACACACCCCCTCCCTCTGCCCCCACCCCCACCCCCCACCTGCACACACCCCTCCCCCCGCCCCCACCCCCAGCACACCCCCAACCCCCCACCTGCACACCCCCTCTCCCTGCCCCAACCCCCTGCCCCCCACCTGCACACACCCCTCCCCCTGCCCCAAACACTCACCCTGACCCCTAATCCCCCACCTGCACTCCCCTCCCCCCAGCAACCCTCTCCCCCTACCCCCACCTGCACACCCCTCCCCCTTCCCCCCAGCACACCCCCTACCCCCCACCTTCACCCCCATATGCACACCCCTCCCCCCAATGACATACTAGAAAATTTTCATGTGGGTTCCAACATCCTCACCACATGTGTTTAAACTGCATGGAAAGGAAAACATCATAGTCACACAACTACAAAACTGCACTACAAATATGTCCCCACTTGATGATTTTAAAATGTGAAAGATAACACCCATCATAATTCCTTATAAAGGACCACAACATCCTGACCTTGGTCAACCAGATTATGATGCTCTTCCATAATCATTTAGGCCCCTCAACCCATTATTCAAACATCATGTCATGAGTGCTTCTGGTTTTATAAAACCTTTCATGATCATTATAAAAGGACACCTATCATTATGAGACCCATTATTTTTCTATACATGAATGAATATAGAACCGGAATATTTTTTTAGAAGAAGGTGGTGACATGAATTGGTATCCCAATTCATTCCCCTAATGGAATTTATTAATATCAAAAGGTGAAAAGTACAAGCGCGAGGTGTAAATAGCTTAAACCAACAGGGAAATCTAAGATGTACAATTAAATCACAATAAAACCATACCAAAAACATGATTTCAACCAACAAGAGCATGCGAGAAGGAATAAATCCTCCTCATCCTTCACAAACTACGAATCTGGAATTTCAGTTTTACAAAGCATCCGACAGAGGAAGAAGATACCATAATGAAGGAATCATGACCAGTCCAAGCCTACCATGTCCTCCACTGCATTGATCTATGAACTAACATAAAAAAAAGGAAAAAATAGAGATCAGACCTTGTAGATGAAAAGCCATTTGGTAGGCTGCATTCTTAACAGTTCCAGCAGGATATTGAACAATGGATAGTAGCAGCATTAAAAAAAAGGTCAGAGTGAAAACATTCCAGTATAGAAAAAAACATATAGAATTCCATAAGTTCCTTGTCATGAATAAGAATAACTGAGATTCCAAAAATCCACTTCAAATACATAATAATAACAGCTTATCGAATCAAAACATGAGATACTTATAGATGTACAAAAAACCAGGACAAGACCAGGTAGAAGACCATTCTATCATCAAGACATGTTAACCAGAGAAGGTCCTTCATTAGATATAAGTTGAACTATCAAGCAGATACCAATCTGATCACCCAAAATCTTCAATAGGTGCAGTATGAACCTTGAAATACTACCCTCATGAGGAGGAAAATAGGACTCATGCAGTCACCTTCTCCCATTAGATCCAATGCAAAAAAGGGAAGTGAGATCCATACCTACACTCTATTCAAAACATGCCTCAACAGGGAGACATCATTCTGAATTCTAGTAGACATTCAACATAGTAAAGGGTCAGTTCTTTGTTCAATACCTGAAATCAATAATGAGACTCATGCACGTAGTGTAGACTCCATGCAGAGAGAGAATGAAAATCCAATATTCAAACTGTAAATAACCAAACCAGACTAGCAGAGAACCAAATTTCAAAACCAGAAACCTTCAGAAAAACAATCTAACTGAGCAGAAAAGTAGACATCCCGAAAATTCCTTTAACCTGGATAAAATTTTACAAAATCGAACTGAAGAAGAAAAAGATAGTTCACATAAAGTATACAACCATGGTCCATGCAAGGATAATATGGATAAATCATAATTCAGGAATCTGGAGAAGATAAATTTAAACTGACCCTCCTTTTAAATATACCTTCTTTAACCTTAAGGTAGGTCTCCACAGATATTTCCCCACATTGTAATTTCTGTTAAGAAATTTTCCTTTGTCATTCATTGAGAGAATCAATCCTGTGACATCATTTTGGATGGTTAAAAAGAAGAGGAGGACTGGAAAAAGGATAAGAGGATATGTGGTATCTTAGGTTATCCTTCTTGACCATCTTCTTCTGAGGCTTCAGATGTAGGATCAATCATATGCCATCAGTTTGGAAGGTTTGAGAATTTTTTATGAGAATTTCCAACCCCACCTAAAGCTTTCCATCATTTTGAAATAATTGGGAATTGTTAGTGGTTATATAATGTTGGAGACTCATACCAGAGTGGTTTGGGTTCCACAACCTCTAGGGGAATGATGACCCAGTCAGAACCATCAAGGGAAGAAGTTTATCGACTGAGAAGTCATGGCGGTAGGGATATATCTAATACTAGACATAGTTAGAATAAGGTATATCTACAGGTTAGTATTCATTCTCATTCCCAATAAGATATGGTAAATATTAATGATATTGATCAAAACAGCAGTGTAATCAGAAGCATAGAATGTGATAGGTTGATGTACTACTCTTAAGGTATAATCTATTTTTGTTGTATTGTTTGATACTAGTGAATCTAACTCAATTATTTATTACTTTCTTTTGGATTTTTTGAAATTTATAATTGATATCATCCCTTATGATATGTAGTTACTAAACATTCTCAATAAAGAGAGGGATTAGGGTTTCTGGTGGGCGTCCTACACTCTCACTCATTCAAGGGACAATCTGGAATGGGATTTCCTAGTTCTAGAAATAAAACTTTTTGATGTAATCGTCAATATGGATTGGAGGATATGTTCTAAGAAGGGAGACCTTGAAATAAAATAGCGGAATGGTCATGTTTTCAAGAAATTATAATATCTAAATAAAAAATACACCATGCCCACTAGGTTGAAAACATGACAAGGTAATCATGGGAAAAAATGAATTCTCTTTATGATGGGCATGAAATTTTCATTCCCCATTCTATATCAACTATTCATAAATAGAAAAGGAAAAAAATAAATTACCAAGTCATATATTATATAATTGGGAGGCCTGAGAAAAATCCAAATTCATATCCTTATAACATGAAAACTGTATCAGATACATTAGTATAGAATATCGTTTCAGTGAGAATTCATTAGGGTTTCTCAAGAAAAATATATTGAAATTTAAGCATTCAAATACAAAAAATCAGTTTTAATTTCTATTATGAAATGGATTGGTATCATTAATGATCTATGAAACATTAGATCAAATAATTATAATGTACATCATAAATAAAATAAATCTGGACAAAGATATGAAATGAATAGAACATCAATTTGTTGATAATGTTCATAAAAATGGATTAATTAACACAATATAGAGACTCTATAAGGATTCCATAGAATAAATTTGTGATTAGACTATTGTGAGTGTTAATCTTCTTTAATTTTCATGTCAGTGAGAGACAAACATGAAGCGTCAATTGAACATCGAAGCACCACCCACCATGCTTATTCCATTGGGTAGCACAAATATTATATAATGAATCTATTCTATTTACCCAGAATCATCCCTTTCTAGTCCATCTAGAGAATTCGAATCATCTAAATAACATAATACCATTTACTATCCAACTAATGTTGAGTTGTTAAATTTTTTCTCATGATGTCATACAATGGCTGGGGATCAACAATGCCCACCCCTAAATCATGAAAGAGCTATTTAAGACATTCTTATTGTTCAAAAAATGTTTCTAGGGGGTTCTTGGTGATTATGGTGATATAATACTACTATATTAGCCTACATCATTATTTCCTCTATAGCAACTGGGGTAGAAACATAATATTGTGGAATGATTGGTATAAACAGTTAATAATGAATAGTTAGTTTGGTGCAGAATGAGGCACCAGGGATCCAAGTAGTGTTATGCTATTTGTAGTATTGTTAATGCTTTCATATACAGTTGAATAAAAAATTATAAAAACCCCTAATCCTATAGTAGATTTTTATTATCAGATATATCTTAGGAGCCTGTAGAGTCATGATATAATCATCATTGATAGATTATGTTGTCACCAATCGTCCAATAAATATTCCATCACCGACATGCTAACTTGTTTTCTCAATAATTAATCCCCTACCATGAAAAGAAACCCATTCAAGAACATGGCCATTAAACACACCATCCTATGTCTTAAGGAACTTGTCATACATTACCAATCAAAAAATACCATTTACATAAAATGAGAGTCTCAATATCAGTATCATCTGAATAATGATAACCCTCATCTACACCTCCTATAGAAACACCATCACCACCTCTCACGCCACCAACATCAACGTCGACATCTGCATCCAAACCGACACCAGCACCAGGTCCAGCACTATGTCTGGATCCGGCTCCAACAAAAGAATCTACATTAGCAGAACGCATCGACATCAAAAAGGCATAAACCATTACAGCTGATTCTGGTGGAAGTGTAGAAGAAGGGCAGACATAAATTTCATCATATTTGCAGTTATCTCCTGTTCTGATTTATGACATTATTCTTTGATTGTGGCATTCATTTTTTCCACTGTGACAAAACCAGAACTGGTACTCGAAAAAACATTAATAGACCAGTATCGAGATGGTACAATCTTCTTCCCAGGTCGACAACACACTCTACGCTGATGCTCTCTCCTAATACCTGATGTAGATGATTGTTTGGGCCCAAATTGTAAGGTTATTTTTCTGCCAATGCCTCTAAAGAATTCTTTTGATTGATATATAACATAAATTAAAATTATAAAATATTATAATTAATTAAATTCAGTAAAAATCAAAGAAATTGAAATATACTAACAATTTCCTTCTCGATGTCTGTATTTGGAACATTGCGATCTTTCTTTTTCCATCTTATACAAAACAAAGTTGAGCGAGGAACGTGACCCTCGACATTCAATGTCTTTTTTGTAAAAAAACAAAGAAAGAAATCAAAATTTGATGTAAAAAAAATACACTAAACAAAGATAAATATTTTAAATGTTAAATTACCTGCGTTTTCCCATGATCTGGTAATGAAGTGTGTCTGCGAGTATAAATGTGATTCATTGCACTCTTATTTTTTTTATTTCTATTTGATTTCTCCTATAAACAAATAATTATATAAATTCATTAAATTAAATAAAAAAAGTAATTTAAGATCTTTTACAAATAAATAAATGAATATATATAGATATATATAAATTTAACAAACACCTTAAATGTTGGAGTCTTACAATAGCTGAATATCTCTTTATATTGTGATATTCGGAAATATTGAATTACCGGTACTTCTTCAAGATCAGTACCAAATCTCTTTTTCAAACCATGATATAAATCATACTTGTAGGCTTTCCACATTTCACCTAAATCCATTATCCTTGCAGCCTTTGCATTTTTTCAATCAGGAAAATTATATCGAAGCTGCAATGGACAAGATATTTGTTAATAAAATATTATAAATTTATTTATATATAAAAGGTGATTAACATTACAGACCCAACTCTCTACCCATGATTTTTCCTTTATTTGTTTTCCAACTGCATTCTAGTTTATCGGTTGAACCAGAATGATATAGATATGTCTAGCACGTGTTCCCATAAAACTTTTACATTCTGTGCTATTTTTCTTAATTAAAGCATTTTCCTCATTGTAATCAAATATGATTTGTGTGTTTCGATTCCGAACCTCGCGCATTTTTTTGCAGCCTCATCGTCTGGTAGAGGCTGGAGCTAATCATGAAACAGAAAATAAAAGAAAATAATATATATTAATTTAGCATTAATCAGTAACAGTAATGTTTAAACAAATACTAGTAGATGGGGGATCTGCTGACCCCTGAAGTGATGCGTCTAGAGGGGGGGTAGCCTCCATGGTAGGTGAGATATCTACATGAGTACTATCTTTAGTAGATGCAAAGTGTACTGATGGAGGAAGAAAACCTGATGGATATCCATGTACAGATGATGGTGGATATGGATATGGATATGGCGGTGGGATATATGGGGGCGCAGTACCCTGTACATTGGATGATGGGAATGGAAAATGAGGGATGGGAGTATGAGAACTACCATCTGATGTGGGTGTAAGAAAAAAGGGATACGGAAAAGGTTGTTATGGATAATATGGAGGTGGCATAATGGGAGATGGACTCCAGGGGTCTCAAGCGGCGTAGTAGTAGGCTGACCTATAGAATCAGCACACCCCACCACAATATCATCCTTAGTGGAATAATCCAAGCATCTCCTCGATGAAGCAGCCTAAAATAACATGGATGATAAAATAAAATGAACGATAAAAAGATAAAAAAAATTAAAGACCATATTATTCAAACATAATTAGTACTTACATTGTTTCCAGGAGGAGACCTACATTGTTCATTTCTCTGTATTCTTCTACTCCTTCTAGTATCATCAAAATCAGACATTTTGACCTAGAAATTTAAAATAATATTCTCAAATAAATAGAAATAATGAAAAATGTTAAATAATACAATTGTATCATAAAACAATGAGATACATTTTCATTTGTGATATTTATATTGATAAAATATAAAGACTTTTCTATGTATAAGATTTACTAGAGAAGTGTTTAAACAAAAATTGGCCAGGCTATTAATAGATTTATATTCAATAATGGTATAAAATATATTAGTTATTTTTATATCATGTATGGAAGTTAAAAAAACACATACAATATTGTGATAATATCAGGTAAATACTTAAAAAAGTGTCAGCGCTATGTGGGGTCTGTGACAATTTCTGGTTCACAATCTATTCTAACAATTGCATCATCTGTATCATCAAATGTAACATTCGAATAAATACCAACATGTTCATCCACAACATCATTTTCATCCATGCCTTCTTCAAAAATATGTCTAGGAATAACATCAACAATAACACCAAATTTTGGTTGTAATGGGTCACTTACATAAAACACCTTTTTAGCATGTGACACAAGAATATTAGGTTCATCGGTATGAAGATGGCGGTTCATATCAATCACTCTAAATACACAGTTATCAATATGCATTACTTATCATGTCATTGAATCAAACCACTTCCATTTCATCATTGTGACATGACCATGTTCATAGTAATCTAATAAAATGATTCCTTCAACAACACTGTAATATTATATATTTTCTGAACGAGGCAGCATGTCCGATGCACATGCATAACAATCTGTTGTGGAGCTTATCGTGACACCGTCATTCTATGTTTCCATTTTTTAGACAAATATTTATAAAAATTTTAAATCCATTTCCAACCATTGACTTACAATCACGTGCCACATTGTTTGGACCAAAGTACAATGCTTTTATTTCATCTGATACTTCAATCATTGGTAGAGTTAAAACCTAAAAGATACCAACATAGAATATAAACAGAGACATGTGATTATGTTATGATAAGAAGAAAAAGAAATCTATTACCATTGAATTTAACCAGGCGTCAAATTCTTTGTTGTGCAATAGTTCCTTCCTCTTAATAGATAGAGAGTGATGTCTCTTTTTTATAATTTCTAAATGTTCTCTAAAGATATGAAATCATTAAAATGTCAAAAGATATAACGCAATCACACAATGAAAAAAATACATATTTATTAGTTTACTTACTTGATATAATCATCAAGCACACCCTAGTTGAATAATACTGTGCGATGTGCCATTTCCCACTCTTCCTTGCTTAAAGTACACAAATTGTACGATCCAAATATCCCCCTATATGGGGATGTGAAGGAAATGCATGCTCAATGGGATCATATTACTCATCATCAGTTCTCGTTAGTTGATTAGAACTCGTAGTGAAGTTATCCAAGTACGATGAATAGAAATCCATGAATTCTTGTGCTAAATATCATTTCACAATAGAACATTCAGGATGATATTTATTTCTCACATAAGATTTCAATGTAAGCATCATTCTTTCGGTAGGATACATCCACAGACTCGAAAAAGGACCTCCAAAGAGAACTTCCGTGGGAATATGAACAGTCAAATGTAATAAACATGTGAAAAAAGACGGTGGGAAACTTTTCTCCAAGTCGTAAAGAATAATCGGAGAATCTCTCTACAATTTACAAATAACACTTCTCCTCAATCTTTTGGCACAAAGAACTCTATAAAATTGATATAACATAATCACTTCAACTTTAATATTATGGGAAAGTAAATGGCGAAGGGCAATGAGAATCAACTCATGTAACAAGACATGGTAATCATGGGTTTTAAGAGATTTTTGTTTCATATCTTGTGTATTCACCCTTTTCGAAATATTACTTGAATAACCATCTGGAGCCTTCAAACATTCCAAGACCGGCAGAAATTATTTTTTCTCAACATTTGTCATCAAATAACAGGGAACATGGACATTTCACTTATATTGACCAACAAACTCAGGATGAAGTCTTTCTCTTATACCCCAATACATAAAATCACGACGACACCTCAAATCATCTTTTGTTTTTTCCTTTGACATTAAAAATATTTGAAAGTAACATCTCACAAATGTTATTCTCGAAATTCATTACATCCAAACAATGACGTAATAAATTCGATGACCAATATGGAAACTCAAATAATATTATTTTCTTTCTCCAATTGCTATTGGAATTCGAATTAGAATGCTTTTGCTTTATGATAATTGATTGACTTTTGCCAAGAATATAATTCAAATCATCAAGTTCTTTAACAATATCAGTCCCTAACATTCATTGAGGTGTCTCATCCGTCTCGATGGAATTATCGAACTGTCTCCTATTTTTCCTGTATGGATGATCCATTGGTAGAAAACGTCGATGGCCTATGAAGGTAAAAGTTAGTCAAAACTTTAATCTTCAGAAATTTGTATTTTCCATACAAATAGGACATGATAATTTCCCTTTAGTACTCCAACCAGACATCATTCCATAGGCAGGAAAATCATTTATCGTCCATAATAAAGCTGCACGAAACATAAACCACTCCTTTCTGAATGCATCATATGTTGGAACCAGGGTCTTCAAAGCATGTTTTGGCATATGGTTTGTGTTTGTTGTCAATACTCAGTGGATGTTCAGGATGTGTACCAACAAAGAGATCATACCATTCAAGCAGAAAACAGTAGTGAAGGTGGTGCCATTTCCCAGTGTTTGCCAAATTTTTGGGCCTAAAAATCGGCCAATAAAGTAATGTGTTTTTGGAAAAGGTACTTGCGCGCCGAGATCTTGGAGGATAAAAGAATTGCGCGCCATAGGTTTTTGAGGATCAGAACTTTTAAATTTGGCTAAGGAAATAAGGTCGTGCATGTGTTGGTTGGGTCGTGCAAATGAGTTGCGCGACAGAGGTTACTGGAGACAAGACTTGCGCGCCGCTGAGGGACTTGCACGCCTCTGCACAGGGGGTCCAGTTTTCCTATAAATACTGGACCACCCCTCCTCATTTACAACAGATTTCAAGACTGAGAGATTGTTCGAGCTCTCGTCACGCAGGTGGTTGAGCCGCGTAGGTGGTAGTTTGGTCGCGCAAGTAGATCTTGCTCTCCAGTTGTCTGCTGAGCGCCCAAGGCGTTTTGGGAGAGAAAGGAAGTGGACCTCGCAAGTTTGCTGTCGGGGAAGGAAGCATCGCGTAGGTTCGTTAGTGACACTTGTGCGCCAGTCTGGACTTGCACGCTGTATTGGGACTTGCACGTCCGGCTTAGAGAAGCGCGCCAGTTTTTGCTGAAGCCCGCCGGCCTGTTTGGAGCTACACGAAAGCCAAGAGACTACCCGATACATTCTAGGAAAAATTATATTCTGCTTCTGGTGAGAATCGGACTTCAATAGAGCATCTACATGCAACAAAGTATGCATTCTTATGAAAATGATGAAGAGACCTTCACGTCTATAAACTGAGTGAGACATCACCAATGGCAGTGAGCTAGGGGGAGTCAACGGGAGTGACCCGAGGGACGCAGTGTGCTATCCCTGAATCTTTGTAAAGGTAGTGAGCCTGGGACATAGTAACTGAACCCGAACTTTTGTAATCTACTGCTAGTGAAGCATAGTGGATTTTGGTACGACCGACAACCTGTCGGCGTATGCTCCTTGGACGTAGCCCTTAGTAGTGAACCAAGTAAAAATGGATGTGTCTTCTCTGTGCATGTGAATGTTTTCATTCTGAACATAATCATCATATAGGTTCAACAAGTTCCTACCGACATTGTAACAAGATCCATCACATTAAAAGAAAAATTGGTCACCTTGATTCACCCCTCCCCTCTCTGGGTGTCCCGGGGTCCTTCAAGTGGTATCAGAGCGAGGTTTCTAGTGTTGAATCTGACCTTCTTTGTCATGGAAAACGCGGTCAATGTCAGGGGAGTCCCTCACTTCGATGGAAGAAATTTTCAGATCTGGAAGAACAGAATGAGATCTCATCTAAGATCTCTTGGAATGGAGGTTATTTTTTCTACTGTGCAAGGAATACATGTCACTGATCCAACATGTCTGGCTATGACTGAAACAGACATGAAACTTCTTCATACAGATGCTAAAGTACAGAATGCTCTCACTGCAGCACTTTCTGATCAGATCTACCTGAAGGTGATGAATTGAACCTCAGAAAAATCCATGTGGGATAAACTTGAGAATATTTATGAAGGAGATAGCAAAGTGAAGGAGGCGAAATTACAAGTGCTACACAATCGGTTTGATGATCTGAAGATGCATCCAGAAGAGAATGCAGACTCTTTCTTCAATCGAATTACTGAAGTGGTTGGAGCAATTCGGGGTTTAGGCGAAGAAATCAAAGACATTGATATTGTAAAGAAAATATTATGAATACTTCCACCTCTTTATAATGCGAAGGTGTCATCCCTTGAAGAAAGAGATCTTTCCAACCTTTCTCTAGATGATCTACTGAGCAGGTTGGTAGCATATGAAATGAGAGTCAAACCAGAAGATGCTACGACATGGGTGAGCAAAGAAATGGAATTCAATGCCATGGATAAATTTAAAATCTAAAAGGATAGTAGCGGTGATGATGATGAAGAGAAATAAATTCTTTCTCTAATTGCAAGAAAGATCCATAAGGGGAAAGGGAAATTCAAAGGGAAGTTACCTCTCGCATGTTTCCATTGTGGAAAAGTTGGGCACATTGCCTCTCAGTGCTTGAATAATATCAATGATGATGACAGTGAAGATGAAAACTTCAAAAAGCCTCAGAGAAGGATCTTCAAAAAGGGATACTTCAAATCTGGTAAGAAAATTCAAAGGAAGAGTTTTGTCAATGAAGAGGAAGAAGATGACAATGAATTCTGTGATGAAGAAGAACCTGAATTGAAAACTGGAAACCATGCTTCTATGATGGCCACTGTTGAAAAGTCAGAAGATACTGATGGAGAAAAACAACTGAGAACTTGTGTAGATCCTGAGGTGCAACATAAAGATGCGGTTAGTAAGCTTAAGATTAAATTTAAGAGCTGCAATAAGTGGAAATCAATTGTAGAAGAATAAACTGAATATGTTGATCAACTTGAAGCTGAAATTGAACGACTGGAAGAATTTGTGAAGGTATAGTCTAAAATAATTGAAATCAATGATGATGTAGTTGATCTGAAGCTGATAATTGAAGAGCAGACAAAGGTCATCAATGACCTCACATCCAGACTGGATGAAAAATCCAAGACTGCTGAGGGTCTTGAGGAGGAAGTAGTTACTCTAAGGAGTAAACTGGAGACTGAATCAATTCCGAAAGAATCGAGGAAGAAAATACAGTTCGGAAGATTCTCAGAAGCAGATTTACTAGCAAGAGCCAAGTGTGGTTCAGATGGGTTTGGAAAAATCTTGAGTGATCAAAGACCCGCTTGCATGGGAATGAGTGGAATTGGTTGTGAGGCTGAGTCATCAACTGCTGGAAGTGAAAAGATCCAAAAGAAAGATAAAATGAAAGTTGAACATGATGAAATGTTACCTAGAGTGCTGAAAAAGGAACCCTCAATTCAAATTAAAAGGAGACCCATTAATTATCCTCAAACTTTCAAAAATGACAGACAGTCTTACTATTCTCCCATGGAAGAAGATATCAGGAGAAATTCAAGCAAGAAGACATTTCCTCTCATGAAGTGTTAGTTCTGTGGCAATCTGGGCCATACCATGTCTTATTGTGAAGAGGCAAGAAGCTATCTGAATGGAGAAGATATAGATGCTCAACAAAGGAGAACAATCTCATATCCTAATTCTCATAGAAGAAATAATTTCTATGGATATTGTTTTCGTTGTTCTAACTTTGGTCATAAGGCCGTTAATTGCAGGCAGAGAAGGGACATAGACACCTCATACCGAAGTTCAAGACAAGTCAAGTCTCGTCAGCAAGACAGTGATGCTCTTTCAAACAGGTTCTCACCTCTCAAAGAAGACTTTGACTATAAAGAATCTGGGTATGTGGAAGAGATATTTGAAAGGCCATCATTTCTATATACTCAATCTAATTTCTCATGGAAGGAAAGAAAGAATATTGAGAAATCGAACCTTGCATAGGTAGCCCTTAAAGATACAAAGAACAACAGTACCCGGATTCTGGATAGCGGTTGTTCATCTCATATGACGGGTAATGCCGGCCTACTAACGAATATCATAAAGAATGTTGATGGTACAGTAAGATTTGGTAATTATGGGGCTCTGAAAATCAAAGGGAGTGGAAGTACCCAATTAGCTAATGGAGAACTAAAGAAGACTGAAGTCCTTTACGTAGATGGCCTACGTCATAATCTCCTCAGCGTGAGTCAACTCTGTGACTCAGGACTTATAGTTACTTTTAATCAGAAAGGATGCACTATCAAGGGAAAAACCGACAATTCACTTATGAAAGGATGAAGAACAGAAGGAAACTTGTATCAGGTTGATAGTGAAGAAAATGTATGTTACATGACTGTTGAAGAAGAAAACAATTTGTGACATTGGAGATTGGGACACATCAATCAACAAGACATGGAGAAAATATCAAAATTGAGAATTGTCATGGACATACCCAACCTAAAGCGTGAGCATAAAAAATCTTGTGATGCTTGTATTCGTGGGAAGCTGGTCTGTAGTTCATATCGGCCAAAGAAGAAAAATGCATCTCACCTTCTTGATCTGATTCATACAGATGTTTTTGGTCCAATAAATGTTGCCGGAACACATGGAGAAAGGTACTTTGTCCTTTTCATAGATGATTACAGTAGAATGGCATGTGTGATAGTCATTCACAGGAAACGACAAGTCCTTGACTACATGAAAACATATCGGTGAATCGCCGAGAATGATACTGGACGAACAATCAAAGTGTTGAGATATGACAATGGAGGAGAATACACGTCCATTGAATTTGAGAATTATCTAGAGAAGCATGGGATACATCATGAAGTAGCTGCTGTGAGAACTCCACAACAAAATGGAGTTGTTGAACATAGGAATCGATAGGTGAACAACATGGCGGGAACTATGCCGATTGAGAGTCATATTCCACGACATTACTTGAAGGAGGCTGTTCAAGCTGCAGTGTACATTCAGAATCGAACAGGACTCAATATGGGTGATACGAAGACACCATATGAATTGTGGCATGGATGAAAGACATCTCTAAAATACTTCCGTGTCATTGGAAGTAAATGCTTCATCAGGAACAAAGAAGGAAATCAAGGGAAATATGGCGACAATGCAGATGAAGGAATTTTCCTTGGTTACTCAATGAACAGAAAAGCCTACAATTGTTTCAACAAGCGTTTGAGAAGAATTTTGGAAAGCAGTGATGTTAAGATAATTGAAGAGAAAACCACGAATGCTTCAAGGACTTCATGTACTGATGTGATAGAAAGTCAGGAAGAATGTGAACATGAAGAAAATACAAATGCAGAAATAGATGAAGTTTTTCAAAACACTCAGCAGTCACATCATTATATTGACTCAGAAGAATAATCTTAAGAAGAAACTATGGCTGAAGAAAATGCTACTGAACCTCGCAGGAGAAATCAAAGAGCTGAGATTGATCCATCCAACATAATTGGGGAAAGGAGTGCACCCACTCAAACAAGGAGAATGAGGAATAACACGCAATCATCAGTTCTATCAGTTGTGAAGCCATCCTCATTCGAAGAAGCTGCTAATGATGAATCTTGGGTGAAATCCATGAATGATGAATTAGATCAGATTGACAAGAATTAGACATGGGATCTTGTCCAGAGACCCAAAGGTCAAAATGTGATTGGTACCAAATGGATCTTCAAAAATAAGTTTGATGAACATGGAAGTGTCATCAGAAACAAGGCACGTCTGGTATGTAAGGGATACTCTCAGATTGAATGCATTGATGTTGAAGAAACCTTTGCTATAGTGGCTAGACTGGAGTCAATCAGGATTTTCCTAGCCATGGCACTCCAAAGAGGATATAAAGTATATCAAATGGATGTTAAGACAACATTCTTGAATGGTGTACTTGAAGAAGAAGTCTACATTGAACAACCAATGGGCTTTGTTTTGGGTACCGATGAAACAAAGGTCTATAAATTGAAGAAAGCTCTGTATGGTTTGAAGCAGGCACCACAGGCATGGTACTCACGGCTGGATGCATATCTCAAGAAGTTGGAATTCAAAAGAGGAGGAGTTGATCACAATCTCTATTTGAAGAATTCTCCAAAATATCAATTCATGGTTCTTTTCTACGTTGATGATATCATATTTAGTGGCAGTAGGCAGAAATCAGTGGATGAATTTGCCAACCACATGAAATCAGAATTTGAAATGTCATTGATTTGTGAGCTAACATATTTCTTGGGGCTACAGGTGATTCAAAAGAAGGAATACACTTTCATTTATCAGGAAAAATATGCAAGAGAGCTACTGAAGAAGTTCAATATGCAAGACTCCAAAACAATGTCAACTCCGGTTGGAGTTGGAACTAAACTAGGAAAGCATGAGGATGGGGACTCTGTTGATCCCACCATGTATAGAAGGATCATTGGAAGCCTATTGTACTTGACAGCGACAAGGCCAGATATTGTCTTTGCCACATGCCTTGCAGCCCGCTTTCAGAGTAATCCGAAAGGGGAACATATGGCAGCGGTAAAAGGAATCATGATATACATTCACGGTACACATAACTTCGGGTTATTTTTTGCTGCAGGTAGGGACAGTGAATTATTGGCATTTTCAGATGCTGACTGGGCTAGTGATGTGGTAGACAGAAAGTCCACTAGTGGTGGAGATTTCTATATTGGGAAGAAATGTGTCGGATGGTTGAGCAAGAAACAAGAAAGTACTTCTCTTAGTACGGATGATGCTGCGTATATCTCTGCAACAAAATCATGCACTCAACTTCTTTGGATGAAGCAGCAGCGAACAAATATTGGTGATAAGGTGCAACAACCAATGGAGATTTATTGTGATAACAAAAGTGCAATTGATCTTACGAAGAATCCAGTTCAGCATTCTCATACAAAACATATTGACATACGGTAAAATTTTATCAAAGAAAAGGTTGAACATGGTGTGATTAGAATGGATCATGTTGGAACTGATGAGCAAGTGGCTGATATCCTGACCAATCCATTGTCCACGGCTGTGTTTGAGAATCATCGGTTGAACTTCGGTGTTCAACCACCTCCTACTGCATAAGGAGGCTCCGAAAATCCCCTCTCCCCATTTGTTTTAACAGTTTTTATCTGCTTATGGCTGTGATGCAGGATTATGGGGGAGATACTATTCAGGGGGAGTATGGATTGAGCTGAACGTTGAACAACTTATCGTTCTTTGGTTTTATTGTCAATGGGGGAGAAAGGAATAAATTCAAGGCACGAAATTCTTCTGTGATGAGAAGTATAAGATTGCGATGAGAAGTATAAGATGGATAACATCGGGCGTCATGGAGAGTTTCAAAACACTGGAACCCAATTCAAGCATCCTCTCTTATTTTCTACACCGAGCATTGCTCACGTAGACTTAGAGTGTTGGCTGAGTTGATTCTTGTGTTTTGGGTTTTCTCATTGTTGGAGATCTATTGAATTTATTCTGATTGCCAACAAACCCAAAGGGGGAGATTGTTGGAACCAGGGTCTTCAAAGCATGTATTGGCATATTGTTTGTGTTTGTTTTCAATACTCAGTGGAAGTTCAGGATGTGTACCAACAAAGATATCATACCGTTCAAGAAGAAAACAATAGTGAAGGTGGCGCCGTTTCCCAGTGTTTGCCAAATTTTTGGGCCTGAAAATCTTCCAATAATGTAAAGTGTTTTTGGCAAAGGTACTTGCGCGCCGAGCTCTTGGAGGATAAAAGACTTGCGCTCCATATGTTTTTGAGGATCAGAACTTCAAAATTTGGCTAAGGAATGAAGGTCATGCAAGTGTTGGTTGGGTCGCGCAAGTGAGTTGCGCGACAGAGGTTACTGGAGATAAGACTTGCGCGCCGCTGAGGGACTTGCGCGCCTCCGCGCAGGGTGACCAGTTTGCCTATAAATACTGGACCACCCCTCCTCATTTAAAATAGAGTTCAAGACTGAGAGATTGTTCGAGCTCTCGTCGTGCAGGTGGTTGAGCCACGAAGGTGGTAGTTTGGTCGCGCAAGTAGAGCTTGCGTGCCAGTTGTCTGCTGAGCACCAAAGGCGTTTTGGGAGAGAAAGGAAGTGGACCACTCAAGTTTGTTGACGGGGAAGGAAGCGTCGCGCAGGTGCGTTAGTGACACTTGCGCACCAGTCTGGACTTGCGCGCTGTATTCGGACTTGTCCGTCCGGCTTGGAGAAGCGCGCCAGTTTTTGCTGAAGCCCGCCGGCCTATTTGGAGCTGCACGAAAGCCAGGAGACTACCCGATACATTCGAGGAAAAATGATATTCTGCTTCTGGTGAGAATCGGACATCAATAGAGCATCTACATGCAACAAAGGATGCATTATTATGCAAATGATGAAGAGACCTTCACGTCTATAAACTGAGTGAGACGTCACCAACGACAGTGAGCTAGGGGGAGTCAACGGGAGTGACCCGAGGGACGCAGTGTTCTATCCCTGAATCTTTGTAAAGGCAGTGAGCCTGGGATAGAGTAACTGTACCCGAACATTTGTAATCTACCGCTAGTGAAGCATAGTGGATTTTGGTACGACCGACAACCTGTCGGCGTATGCTCCTTGGACGTAGCCCTTAGTGGTGAACCAAGTAAAAATGGTTGTGTCTTCTCTGTGCATGTGAATGTTTGCATTCTGAACATAATCATCATACAGGTTCAACAAGTTCCTACCAACGTGGGAACAATATCCATCACATTAAAAGAAAAATTTGTCACCCTGATTCACCCCTCCCCTCTTAGGGTGTCCCGGGGTCCTTCATCGTACACTTTTGCACCAACAATCCAAAGCTCACTTAACTCCTCTGTTAATGGCTGCAAGTATATATCAATATCATTTCCAGGATCACTGGGTCCAGATATCAATATACGCAGGATAGTGAATGGCTTCTTCATACACATCCATGAAGGAAAGTTATAAATATGAATGAAAACAGGCCAAATACTTTGTGTAGTATGCATTTGGAGAAATGGGTTGAGAGAATCACAGGATAATCCCAATCTAACATTTCGTGGGTCAGCTGCAAAATCAGGATGTAACCTATTAAATTTCATCCAATCCAACCCATCTACAGGATGCACTATTTTATCGTTATCCTTATTTCTTTCATCTTCATGCCATCTCATATTATTTTCCATTTTTTCTAACATACTTTTTTGTGAATCCTTGGAATTAAAGGGAAGTGACACATCACTTTCTATGGTATGCAAGATTGAGATCTGTCTTTATTAGTCTTCCACCTTGATGTGCCACACTATTTGCACTGACTCAAGTCTGCATTCTCCTTCTAGAACAAACTACAGTCATTGAGACATGAATGAAGCTTACTATATGAAAATCCAAATTTTTCAACCAACTTTGATGCCATGTAATGATTTTCTAGAATACATGCATCACCAGGAAGTAAATCCTTAATAAATGTAAGGACATAGTCGACTGTAGTACTACTAAATCTATACATTGTTTTTTCATGATATAATCTCATTAAAAACTCAATTTTTCTCATTGTTTCCACATGCTTGATATACTGGGGTATTTTCATATTCCATCAGCTTTCTAAAACTGTCAACATCATCATCCAGATTAATAGATGAGAACTTTTTTCCAATATTCAATTCCTCTTTCACTAGTCTACATGAAGAGCTAGCTTTAGAAACAAAAGGAAACCGATCAGAAATCATATTTTTCATACCAATATTTTCTGCTGAATCGATGTCATTAAACACTAGAGCTTTTTCTCCATTGTGATAAGCACATGATATTTTTTTTGGAATCCACTATTAGTGATATGGTATCTCACTTCCTCCCGAGTTAACCTAGGTCTTCCAACACAATCAAAACACAGGAATCGAATCAGTATGCTACCTGAATCATTAGTGAATGAAAAGTCCAAAAAATATTGTAACTCCTTATGAAATTCATCAGTGATCCGATCAATTTTGTACATGTAGTATATATCCATTCTGAAGCAGATTAACATATATTAAATAAATACTCTATAAAATTACTTACCATTATATGTATTGTTTCATATGATGTTACATAATAATCAATAACAAGTTTATAAAAAAATCATAACAAATATATTAAAATTATTGTTTAAGGAATTCATAAATGTTTTAAATTATAAAAATTCACAAATAGTCATACATATGTTCCAAGAATGAGGATTTATTATAGTAAAAAGAGTTTATAGGAAATATAAGAGGTAATAATAATCAATTCACAAATGTTTTTGGGTTATTTAATAACGAGTTATGATGTTTTGTATTAAATCAACAAGTATTTATTGAAATTTGGAGACATTTTGAAAATATAATACATATCATATACCAAGAATTAATATTAAAGAATTGGCTGAGAATTAGAATGGTATGAATATGAGAATAATAACTAAGAGAAAGAATATATTTCAACATTATTGTTTGAATATTAAGATTATATAATTGGAAGGAAGATTAATTATATGAAGATGACATACAACAATAGACTATCTTAACTTGAGTGTGTTCCACTTGGTCATCCCCATGATGACAAATTTTGGTATTACATCCTAATAATAGGACTGTGATCTCCTCTGTGGGATTAGTTTCAGATAGTGTTTGGGAATCCTTCTCTGTGACCTGGGGTGCGATCCTCTATAATTGTTTCTATTTCCCTAGGTGGGTTTTATGGAATCATTATTACCAACTTATCTCTGTGTAAAATCCCATACTTAGTGGGATATTCTAGGTATGGTATTTTATACCCCAGATTCCCTTGGACAGATCCCCTATCTATGTATTAAGATCTTCGAGGTTACATTGAGTACAACTTTGGTGAGGTCTGATGAGTATGACATCTTGGGAATGCACCATCAGTGAAAGCATAGATCATGTTGTGAGTGAAACCAAAAGAGTGTAAAATTGTATCCTTGAGTATAATCTTATGGATAAAATAATAGTTAATATGTCATTGATGCATGTTTTATGTTATGAGTATATCTAGTTTATTGTTCCTATTGCTATATCTCATATTTGTAATGTTGTGTCTATGTGATGATGAGATAACTACTCTCCAAAGGCCCATTGTTTAGTGATTTTGGAGTGTCCTATTAAGCATTGGTATACAAAACACTGCATGGGATCTACCCATATTTTTCATGTCTTATGTAGACAATATTCCATTTGAAGAAATCCTTGGAGGACCAAGAGTAGATATAATATAGTGATCTAGAAAGAACATGGTTCATTCTAGGTTTTGGAATATGTCTGTAGTCTCGTCCCTCATAACAAGTTAGTCTTTTTTATCTGTTTCTGAAGGATTTTATTTTCCCCTTTATGCTTTTCATGTGTACAGGTACCATAGGCTAAGGACAACCTTGTGGGGGTTATGCATACATAGGGATGGTCACTAACCCCTAACCAATTAGAGGTGGGCTTCTGGTGTCACACTCAGCTTACCACTAGAAAGGTGGGCCCCAGTAAGTCAGTTCATAAAAAAGTCCACAGTAATGTTAATGAATTCAAAAAAATTATTTTACATGAATGAAGAAAAATTCAGAATCATGGAATAGTTATTTTACATGTTTTTAAAATTTTGTCTCACCTTCTTTTGTCATTCCCTATTTTTCCAAACTAATAAGAAAAATAGTACAACATCATTTAAACAATATGACTCAAAAAAATTTATGTTACTATTTGTGAGCTCTCCATGCTATTTTCTCTAATAAAATAATTTATTAACTCATTAACATTTTAGTCACTATCAAACGGAATAATGAATTTAAGATGAATAACATTAATCAAATTAAATCCAATCAATAGAATTTTAGAATTATTATTATGTAAATACCTCTAATGATTCCATATATTTATGGTGAAAACAACATGTAAGTCCCATTAATAAATTAAGAAATAATACAAGCTCTAGTAAAATAGTGAGCTATATTTCTCAATAAAACATTGTGGACATTTTGGAAAAGTTGGAGGTTGAAACAGGGAGTAATTTGTGGGCTATAAAAAATAAAATCAATTGAATGATTAAATGTTAAAATGGGTGAACTGATGATATTTTCTTTGATATAAAAATTAAAAACTCTAGATTGACATTATAGTAATGAATAATAAAGTGGAAAATAATGAAAATTATGGAAGTATTCCAATTTAATATACAAAGGTTGAAATTTAGTAATTTAATTGACACATCAATTTAACACCTAAAAATTAAAATAAAGCATCATCTCTTATGGTCCCTAATCATGATATTGTAGATCTCTCTCTAAAAGAAATGGTGGGGTGGGAATGAACAGTTTTTCTTGAAGGAATGAATTAGGTGGGGCTGATGATCTAGAACACTCATAGTCCATGGAAGGAAAATAGAAAGCACCATAGGATTTTTCAACTACCTTAAAAATGTCCTTGATGAATTGAAAAAAATTATGATGGTCTATTATCACTTTCCATGAGTTATTATTGGTGTTTCCACTATATAACTACAATTATATTCTCTCAAGAATCTGACGGGTTAATTAAAAGGTATAAAATTCCAAAATTTAGTTGATTCATTTGATGAATAATTAAGGATAAAAATATAGTAAATTTGATAATGTTAATAGAGGTAATATGGAATGTATATTCATATATCCAAATATATGTGTTCAAGGTGAAAATTAGCAGAAACTGAGTAAAAGATAACAAGAAGACAAAAATAAAACAATATAGATAATGATCAAATTGAAAACTAATATTAAAGGTATAATTTAAAAGAGGTAAAAACTATAGAGAGGAGAAAAGAGAGACTGCTTGAATGTTCTTCTCACCCTCTTCTTCCCCTATTCTCTGTCTTCCTCCTCCTGCAATTCTGATTCTTCACAAATGTTGTATAAAAATATACAAAGTCGTTGTTATCCAGTTTATAACTTAAGCATGACAATTCATGCTGGTTTTGTGTTCTTTTTTATAGAACCTCACACACAACCCACTGAAGTTGGAGACTCTAAGGAGAAGATCATTTTCAAAACTCTGCACCGATCACATTATAGGAGGTTGATGTCGTCAAGTCCCAAATTACTGGTTACTGTGTGGTAAATTCATGGGTTATAGCAGTGCATATCAGTGTGGAAATGGAAGTAAGTGCAGAATAATATTAAAAATACTTAAGGTTTAAAAAATCAACAAGAATGGTGGATGGGGATGAAGGAAGAGACATGGGATTACCTCTGGTGTTGAGGTTTGTGGGGGAGAACCGTTGGGAATGGTGGCGTTGGGGAGGTAACTCGGAGCTGCTTCGCTAGAGGAGGGTCGGGGTGAGGAGGTTCATAGCGAGGAGGGGTTGAGGTTTTTGAGGGTTGCTGGTGAAAAGGTGTCGGGGAGGGAGATGGGGGTGTCGAACTCAGTGTCAGAAGAGAGGCGTCGGGGAGGAGGCGTCGGGGAGGAGGGTTGTGGTGAGGAGGAGGGTCGCGGCGAGGAGGCGTCAGAAGAGCGGCGTCGAGGAGGAGGGTCGCGTCGAGGAGGCGTTGGGGAGGAGGGTCGCGGTGATGATCAGGGAGCGCCAAAGAGGCATTGGGAAGGAGGGTCGCAGTGATGAGGAGGGTGCGGTGAGGAGGCATCGGTAAGGCGGAGGGTGCGGCGAGGAGGAGGGCGCGGCGAGGAGGAGATCGCGGGGGAGGAGGAATCGCAAGGGAAGGAGGGGTTCGTCAGAGAATGGGAGGGTTTGAGGAAGGGTTTCCAACAAATATCCACCAGCATCCTATTATACCGTGTCTATAAACGAGATATAGCCACGTACTGATAGAACCGTGGCTATAGGTCCGTGGCTATCGCTTGAATTTCTAGTAGTGAAAATTAATGAATAAATACCCAAAACAAATACAAAAGGATAAATTTGTAGTATTATAAAAAATTAATTGAAATAAAAGATTTTTATAACTTCCTAAATGTTGTATATAGTCATTAAGAATCAAAAGAATAAAAAAATTAACATCAGTTCACCTTCTTGGTTGATTAATTATAAAACAATTCGAAAAGGAAAATAAATACAACATGGTCTATTACCAACATCATGCAATACCACCAACCATGTATTCATGATGATTTATCATCACCATCATGATATAGAGACTCCACATGATTTTATATTTTCAATGATGAAAACCAAGGACTTTTCACCATTTATCTTATAACATGTGCACCAAAATAGAATTATACATCAGGTATGCATGATAACTGATGTGCAGATAGATAGGATAAAAATAAATATTAGTTGGTCCCACCGTATGGAGAACCTATAATGTTGTGTTAAAAAATGTTCATGAAAATTTAGTATTCCCAGTCAATCTATAGGCTAACAATATTTTGAATAAAATATAATATACAATAAAATGGGACTAAAAAAATAAAAACAAATTGCCAACTTGGAATCCTTGTCTGACACGTGATGTATCTCTACCCCATTATAGACCCCTCTAGAGGCTGTATAATATATTTCTGAAATACGAACAAGAAAAAACTGAATCTATTATATCTACAATGGATCCTAAAATTTACTAAATTGAAATGAAGGGATGTTAAAACCTAGACTTTCCATATAATGAATCTTAGAAATCATGTTTTGTAAGATTTTTACTCCATTGGAATGATCCAAACTAGACACATATATCCACTCCACCTATATGATAAATTTTTATATCCCAATATTCATGATAACAAAATTTCATTACAACATATACCCCACTACTCTAACATCATATGTGATCAATACATATGGTCTTGATAAATAAACTACCCTATAGTGCGTTAACAATAAGACTAGGAGTGTATAGTACCGATGATTTTAGAAATAAATTAGTATCTATAGAAACTAAAGTCTATCCGTGATTTAATAGTCATCTAATGAGGTAAAATCATATAGATCTCACATTATATCTGTATTCCCATCAACCTATAACAATTCAATACAAGATTTCATAGGATCAAAATCATGGAAACAAGTAGTCTATGATTTCCCTAGGTTATCCTCCTCAAATTAATTTCTTATGAATAAAAACCTTAAAAATCATATTGAAATTTCAAAAAAAACATGGAAAGATCAAACTCTTCTACCCACTGTCAAAACTGATGAACTAGTAGCACCCCAATACTCATACAGTAAAGAGAAGGTGGAATATCTTGGTCCATTTTACGCAATCATATAGAAAATATTCACCATGGTATTTGAACAACCTAACATAATTCCTAAAATAATTTGGGCTCCCACTGCCCCCAGGGTCACAACATAAAATGATACATTACTATGGAATCCCTTTCTAAAACTATTTTCTCAGGTCACACCAGATAAAATATTAGAGAACACCCTAAAATGACAGATTATTGGAAACATTCTCTATATGGTGCACTCTCTCTCAGTCATAGTATGGGGAGACTCATAGTGATGATATCTCCCAATACACCCATCAGTGAACTCCGAAAAATCCCTGATCAACAAAACCACCAAAGGGGCATCCAAACTAAAAATCATCCCTATAATTTAATTCTCAACTGTTCTGGTAACCTCTATAATATCATGACCAAACATGGTTCTTCAAAACATTAAAAACTATGGTACACCATTATTCTCAGATACCAAGTATGACAACCACTGATCACTTGACCACCAACCAGACAAAAAATTATTCATCAGGAGTTCCTCATAATCAAATCAAAAACTCAAGGGAATACATCTCTAACATATATAACATGATATCAACCCATTACCAAGGCTCTAAAATCTCATAGCCTCTAATAGAGGAGATAAAAAATAATAATATATAACCTCTTGCAACCAGTCCCAATAACCATGGGTAATACAATATCACCATTATGATTCTAATTGATTCTAACTTGTTTGATTCATCTAAAAAAATTATATGAAATCTGACCCATCAACCACAATCCATGACAACTAACAATATAATAACCCTCCCCTATACCTCTCACCTCAAAATAGAATCTACATGAATATTATGAAACCAAAACTCGAATAAAGCATACACCTGAACACTATCAGTCCCAAAATATGTACGAAATACTAATAAACACTGAAAGGATTCCACCATAATATTATATGTTGAAAAAAATATATTAGAATGTACTACCCACAATCCAAAATATGATTCAAGGGTAAAAAATTGGAAAACACACCAAGGAAGGAAAAAAAATACATAATGTGTACATGGGGTTCCTGATGTGTACCTCCAATGTCCCCCCTTGTCATATACAAAATAACACCCAGAAATCACTTTATAAATATATATCGAGGGTGTTCCCTTTACGCTATATGTATGTTTAAAAGGGCGCATTCCCATGTAACTTGTCCCCACTCAATGTGTACACCACATGACTACATAGTAAGCACCACCCCATACATGGGGTGTACCCAATTCAGATTCAACAATCATATACATTGCCATGTACCCCCACATAGCATCTATCCAAGCATAGTACAATACCATGAACTTTATGCATCACACATGATATGGTCATATACCCTATATGTCCTTGCACCCCCGAACCTCCCTCAGTATCTTCTACACAGTGTGTACCCACAATAAATGCCATGTAGTCGAAAAAATATATATTCCTCAAATAGGAAGAACAGATGGTTTTTATTATCGATACCACACAACATATTCTTGGGATTGTTTAAACTTAAAACACCCAAAATGAATTAATTCCCCCATTTCTACTGGATTTATCTTAGTTCAACCCCGAATGATTCAAAATAAACTAGGGAATTATTATCTAAAACAATATGTTACTTTCTTTTATAGTCAATACATTGAAATTATGATACCTCTAGGTGGAATCCAATGATGCTTTAAACCAAATATGCACCACATTCTCTCTAAGAATAGGTATAACTCTGAACAAGATTCCTTATAGGATCTTCCCCTCCCTCTTCCATTATATCCCTTTCCCCCCGACTATGTGATTAAAATTAAAATGGGGATATAAATGAGAAGAAAACGTGTGTGGGAATAAAAAAAGGAATAATGGAAATTAAGAAAAACAACACCACAGACCTGAGAACTTTATTCATGTTTACGCATCATCTATGGTAAACCATACATTACAGAAAAAGTTGAGGAGGTTGAATATCAATAATCTCATCTATATAAAACATATCATCGAACAAAAATACGTGAGTAAATTAATATTTCATTACATTAATAGTAAATATTATCTAAAAAATAAAACATCTCAGATAACCAACATTATCATTCCCTTGGGTAAACACCTTTTTCCAAATCTAATTGAATACATGAAAGAATTATTTGAGTTAATCTTATAGTGGAATTTAAATTTTTTCTCATGAAAATACATTTATATAAAATGGATTTAAATATCCATGGATCTTCACAACTAGTGATGATATGAAGAATCAAAATCAACCCACCATAAATGACTCTCTCACTTGGTAACCCTCAGTGGTTAAAGAGTATAAAATATCAACCCAGAGCATTGGCCTAATCAATGTTATTTCAACAATAAAATAAATAGTCTTATAGTATCCCTAAACATCTCCAAACCTGATAGTTTTATAATTTTGATCGATATGATTATATCCCTGATTGGATTATCTTTATCATTTTTTAATTTCCCAAATTCAAAAATACAAATCCTATTACGCATCCATCACCTAACACAATGGATATACATGGTTAAACAACTCATACCCATGAACTGACATGTAAACTGAAACAAAATGTTCTCATTTACAAATCACTAGTAATAGTAACCTTTAAACTCATTAAGTCAATAAAAATATTTTTCATTCCCTCCGAATACATAGAGTCTTATCCCCACCCCAAGATGATCCTTAATAAAATCCCAAATTATCAATATAACCCATGCTCACATGATCCATGCACTAATCATATTAGGCTAAGTCATCTAACATAAATGACCATGGTCCTTTAAAATGACAGTTGCATAAAATGTAGAACTTTCTATAGTAATCTTATAAAACACTCATCTCTCAAATACAAGATCTGCCAAATGACTTCGCCCATCTTGAGCATCGATCCAAATAAAGAAGCATTAAATCACTTTTATACTACACTATCTATTGTGCTTCCAAAAATAAGTGGTGCTTGGGGTCCAACCAAATGATCCCTCTCATTCCATCTATAATACCATGGGAACTCCTAGATATACCTATATAATGGATAAAGAATTCTCATGAATAACCATACCCCTTTGATAAATGTCCTCAACGTCACCACCAAGGATGAACTTCCATCCCCAGCCAATACATAGATAATAACTGGAACAAGAGACCCACCACATAATATAGAATAAAAAACATGGATTTAATAACTCTGTTCTATGAATAATGAACCAAGTAATTATTTTAAATTAACACCTTAACGAATATAAAGCTAGATCCAACGATATGTCAAGAATCATTTTACACATCAAGCCACTAATAGGGAACTCCAAGCCCCATACATAACCATAAGGGTGTATATGCATCTCTCAATGAATGGATTCAATAGCCATTCTCTAGAATCATCTCCCCGATGTCCACAGAGCCTATCAAAACTGTAAAATATATACATGTGGTATAATTATGTCAAATTACACAAAGGAAATATATGTGAGAGATTATATAGGTCATTAGAGACACATTTATCTATTAACATTATTCCATTATAAGTAATATATAATGATAAATATGTAATGTGAATCATAAATTCCTATAATGATTCCAGAACATTGGAATTTTCCTCAAGGGCCAAGATACAGAAACCGGAATAAAATATAAATTCAATACCTCTTATTCTTAGAACTACATGTAAACATTCAACCATAGAAACATATACTTGTAAAATATATAATATTCCCTTCCATCATACACATTGTATCATTAATGTTTTTTGTGACAGACTAGTTTGGTATCATTCATATGATCCAAAAAATTTATATACCAGCTATCTATAAAAATTCCCAAACAAACCATTGGGATATTTTAGAATTATTTAACAATCCAATATAAATCTATCTAAAACATCACCCAATCTATATAAAAATATTTCCACAATCATGCCTCCCCAAACACTGTATCCCTCAATCTAATGGTGAGGGTATAAACCATTTTATGGCATGACTATACCCTATTTTTAGTGTGATATAACTATAGAAATAAAAAAAATCATGGGTAAAAATTATAGTACCATTAATATATAATTGAAATAGAAGCATTCAATAATGGATTAAATAGATCATACAATCACACATACTAAAAAATCATTCAAGAAAAATAAATTATGGTTCTCAAAAATCTAAACACGTATACAAAATGAAAATAAGAAATAAATAAAATTTTATTTACATCCAAATATTAGGAAAACCACATTCATGATGTCCACACTACTATAGATTCAACATCTTAATGTTGATATTACATATGAGTTTTTATACTTAATCAAGAAACATTGTTCCTTAACCCCATCTATTTATCAACTTGTTCTCCTACCTAAATATATAAATCATGTTTAGATACAAACAGAGGTACAAATGTCAGAGAATTGAAATATATAATTTTAGGATACCCCCAATGGTGAACCTGTTATTTTGTTTCATAACATGTATATGAAAACATGATATTTATATCCTAGAAAAAGACTAATAAGAAACTACCTAATTGAAACATCTACAAAAGGTTTAACCTTAATTAGAAAAGGATAAAATCCACACACATGTTCATATCTTTCAAACAAGGTATCTATACCCCCATATTGGCTTCTAGAAGATGATTTATGACATGCGCCTCACCTAAAACATGAAATTTTTTTCCAACCATATCTATAGAGGATACATAAGTAGTCTATATAGAAATAGATGAATCTCACTCACATAGGAATAACCATATGCATAAACAAGATGAATTCTATATAGTGGTATATCAAGCACTAATGGAATATTTGGAAATATAAATATATCTCAACTTCAAATGTATTAGATATGATCATATGTTGATGATCTGAGAGAAAAATCAGGCTCCAACGTGGACCCTATGGCTGCACAAACATATGGTCTATATCCACTTGGGATTATTGACTACACTTACCTATATAAATATGGGTGAGAAGAGAGTCCATTGGTTTGGGATAATGTTAGTATCCATGTATGAAAACTTATATCAAGGGAATAAGAGTAAAATATTGGGGAATGGACTTTTATATCACCCATTAGTTCCCTAAGTCCATCAATACATGGACACCCAATAAAGGATATAATGAGATCAAAATCAGTTCCAATGCCCGATCGATTATATCTAATGTTTTTCATCACTAATCCATTTTCAAAGGAAAAAATTGTACCAAAGGACATAGAAAATTATGAACTGAATATGGAATGATCTGAATCTTGAACCCACTTTACAAAAAATTAATATAGAATCAATAATCAACCCTAGACTATGAAATAACTAGTAATCTCTTAGACATATAGTTCTTACCATATAATAAAAGATTCACCACCAGGTCTCAATGACCCACTAAAATAGAAAATAAAAACTCTCGAATCCAATCATCCATAGGGTAATAACATAAAGTGGAATATCACAAATGATTCCCCTAATACACACAATATCTCTTCCCACAATAGTAAAAAGGTTTTAATATTTAAATTTTCAAAAAAAAATAGATGGAAAAATAATGTAGGATTCTTCTACCCCGTCTAATTCAAGTTATTCACTATGTGAAAAAACATCCAAAAATACCTTATTTTACCCTGAATAATCATCATTTAAAAATTCCCCAAACATTTATCCAGAATCAGAACCATTTCTATATGTGAATTCATAATTATCTATTAAACCACCTCAAAAGAAGGTCCCTATTGGGGCTCCACTACACAAGAAAATCAATGCCACTTGGGAATTCTCATCTATGGAGAATGAAAACCAAAAACAAATCTATAACCACCCATCCAACCCTGGAATCCAAAATATTCCATCAGAACTATCTATATGGATCAATAAAACCAGGTTGTAACTGCCATAAAATGACATTATGTTAACCTAAATGATCCAATATTTGTGTTCCTCAAACAAATTATCCAAATATAATATTTTGTAACCTATATTAACTTGTCCTCAAATGTAGCGTTGTACCATTCGTTTCCCAAATGATAATATTTGATCCATCCTTTTGGGATAATTCACAAAAACAACAATGAATATCTTCCTAGAAACCATAATTCATTATAACTATTGACCTAAAAATATATAAATAGGCACAAAAATCTCAAACAATCCCACTGGAGGATTATAAAACCAATCCATATTCAAATCCAGCTTCTCAGACCTCTTAGTCAATGAAAAAATTTAATAAATCATCAAAACAATGACGGTATTTCACCATTATTATATATATATATATAGAAAAATATTAAAATAGAATACCTTAAAATTTAAATCATAGTTAATGATGAAAAAATAGGAAATATCAAAAGGGTTATAGTATATGGTCTTTAATTTGTGTGAACAGCGTGTACCCCTAACAGACATCCTTATAAGAGTTCCACATGCCACTCGACATGATCATTTTCAATATACACAACAAGTGTGCCCTATACACTCGGTGAAACCTCTCAAAGGGTACCGACCCTTGTACCTCATCCTTGATAAACATGTACATCAGAATACTATATATCTTGTGCCTCCGTATACATGGTGTATACCCCACATTTATTTTCCAACCCTGTACCTAGCCAGTACCCACATATAAGGTATATCCAAATACATTACACTACCACTGACCATGTAACTCTCACGATATTTTTTTGTGTATGGTAAAGGGAATTGTTCCCCAAAAAGTCATAGTGGCCACTACATGGAATTTACCCTTGGTACCATGTGTTTTTTAGAAAAACATAACAGTCCTCTAAAAAACAAAACATAGCTTCTATTTTGTAATACACATTCTTTGTACATGTGTTTTCCAAAATAAAAATAACTAAAATATCGTAAAACCATAGTTTCTTGTGGATGAATTCAAGATAAACAAACACATTTCCTCCAATAACCCAAACAAGTCAATAAATAAAAAAACTATTCTATGGGGATTTAGAGAAAAAAAATGAGGCTACCATTGTGTGGAAACTGTGGAATGTTCCCCCTGGATCCTCACCACGCACCTTTCAAGCACTGATCATCACCCAGACAAAATTCTATAGTGGGGAATCCTTATCCCTCTCTGTATTCTCTCCATATCCCACTCATTTTTAGAAAAAATATAATTCTATAGTGTCATACACATTAATCTATATGTGAGAAAGGATAAATGATACAAAATATTAGAATAGACAAAAATATTAAAACAAAATGGTCCCAATAAAGGACCAACAGCCTAATATAAGGTTATTCCTCATCTAGGGAATGGACCCCTTTCATGACTAAACAATATAGATAAAATACCTATCAAAATCAGTTTTTCAAAGATATCACAAAATGATCATGAATCATAAAGTAATATTAATTTAATTAAATATTTAATGTTATATAAAAATTAAAATGTCTCATATATCCATCAAACTACTCTCATAGGGTTAAAACCCACTTTTGGGACCCACAAGGTGGTTGGAAATAAACATTTAATGTAATCTTATAGGGAAATTTATAACTTTTATCTTGAATAAAAATAAGAAAAAAATGATCAAATTTCAATTGATTTTCACATAATGTAATTACATGAGGAATCAAATAATAAAAAATAGAAATTTTTCCACATATAATAATCCATGCTTGTTACCTTCCACCCATGATCTCCCCCAAGAAATTGTTCAACCAGCACTATATTAGAAAATACAATGAATGTAATTTCATCACCCACACCCCTCTCCCATCATTAGAGACCTCTAGTGATGTTTTTTTATGACTCCCACCACTTAAACATCCTTAGAGTCACCCCACATCTTGTACATCAAAATTGATATGCCACATTTTTTATCACATAATATAATGGATATATGTTTAAAAACCAATCACATGGGACCACCACAAGAAAATGTAAACATCTAATACTTTCTCCTATAACAATTGTAATGATAACCTCTGTTCTCAACAATCTATATAAGACAATGATTATGACCTCTACCTATGGTGTACTCCCCACTACATGGATTTCCATAAATCTCTACAACAAAAAAATATTGGAAACATCTTCACATAGTATATGTTTAAATGAAATTATGATGACACACCTAAATACACTAACTATTCTCCTCACATTTCTATGTCACAAAAACCACAGAAAACTCGAATATAATATTAAAAATAAAGTAATCATCACCATTACATGATAAACCACATGAGAACCCTCTTTTTTGGATTCGATCCAATAAATAAATCTCTAAACTACACTTCTAATGTGTTACTCAATGGAAAATAAAATATGGGAATATCCATGGGACAAACCAAAACATATCTCTCATGTTAGACATGATAAATGGATCACTTCTACATTAATACTTCTCATACAGTAGGAATCATCATGAATAACTACAACCTAACAATAGGTAACCTCAATATCCCTGACATGGATGGAAAACAAAACCCATGCAAGCCCTCAGTGATAGAAGACATTGTGCCTCCACCACATGACTCAAAAGATAACACACAATGATAATATTTCCCTCCCAAGAATCACAAACAAGAGAATTTAGTAAAACATCTCCCCTATGGAAACTAATGACTAATCCGAAGATCTATCAGGAGTCTATTCCCCCATTGATCCGCCAACATCACACATAAAACCCATTATCCCCTCAAAAGGGTCAACATGCATCCATTGATGAAGTGACGGCATATCCATTTTTTAAAATAGATTAACACAAGATCAATATAATAATTAACTAAAATAAAGTATATACAAGTGATTTAGTTGAGTATAATTCAAAAAATATATATAAGTGAATGACCTTAAATGTATTTTGAGAATCATTAAAACATTGAGAAACTTTTTCAGAAGAAACCTCAAAGACAAAATAATTTCACATGAATCAAACAACTCTAATATTATGAAGGAATATAGGCCTCTTACCTAGAGGGAATGAGACAAAAAAATAATAAACTATAATTTCACAAACTACAGTGTATCAAACTTGGTGAAATCATTCAATAATAAAAATAAAAACAATGAATTGAAGTAAAATTCACATAAAACAAGGAATTCTTCCTAAAAATTGAATATATAAAACAAATATTTGACATAAATAACGTGCTCAAACAAATTACTAAACCCAATTTATAAAAACACCAAAAAAAAACAAATTTCATTGATACGTTTTTCAAATGAACCATCCCATGTCAATAGGATGTGTAACATGATTTGGAATTCCATAAGGCCTCATGTGCGCACTCATAAAGCCCAGAGGCTTCAGACTAGTGGTGAGTTCAAAAATATAAAGTAGGTATATTATATCCTATATTGTTAGTTCAAAAACATTAGAAACAATCAAACACACATAAAAATGATTGTCATTAGACTAATATTCATGAATATTTGAATCAAAAGATTGAAATTATTGCTTAAATTCAACCTAAAGTCATATAGAATACCAAGAATTAAAAACAAAAAACAATATGCCACCCACTAGGATGAACAAATAAAAAAATAAACAAGAAGGATATAAACACAATAGGATATACTACCAACACTGAGATAAACCATATACTCATTCCCCATGACCCTCAATCTGGACCAGCTCGTTCTTGAGACTCCACTTGAGTGTTTGCTATTCTTCAAAAAAGACTATGTTTAAACCCATATAAAGTGCTACATGTTCTCTAACCTAGAATACTCCATAAAGAATACTTACATACAGAGGTGTACATATAGTGGGATAGATTTAAATCACATTAGAAAACCATTAACTATGAACCTACAATTTCATTCAAAATATGATCAATATCATGTGGTATACCTAGATTATCTCGAGAATAATAACTTGAGTAAAAGAAACAATATTATAAAATTTAGTTAAAAAAAATTAAAAAATGAATTGTTAGTTTTATTATGAAATCTAATGTAAGAAAATCCCTGATCTAGATTCTGTCAATGATTTATAACACATGGATCACATATCGACATGGTAACTAGTTCTTCGACCATATCTATATATGAGCTCTAAAAATTGAAATGGAAAGGAATTAATCCCCAAACCAAGGTCTTAACAATAGTGATCCATAATCAAATGTACATCTACCAATATATAGAACTCCAATGGAATTCTACAAATAGAAGCTAAATCTCTACTCTAAATATATAATAAACCATCATATCCTAAATTTCTTTCAGAAAAAAATCTAGATCCAACATAGACCTGGATGCTATGACAACACATGGGATCCATCTGTATGGAACTAATGAATGAAATTCCCTATAGGGATCTATATATAAAATCATGAGTGATGAGAATCCATTTTATTCTACTATAAATATGTTTTGATATTAATTTCTGTTATAAATTTATAACATAAATCATGTATGTTGTTGAAAAGGTCAAACATGATCATGTTATATTTTATTGGGAATTAATCAGTGATTGTAATGAACCTAGCCTGAATACTCTCTCAAACTGTTCCCCGACCTAAATTTACATATACTGAGAGGTCATTACCGATCCCCATGAACTTGGAACTAGCACCCAAGAATGAAATAATAACTAATGGGAAATTGTTTCCCAACATCATGATAAAACATTGAATATATATATATATATACATATATTCAATAGATAAAATCAGATGAAATAAATATATTTCATAACTAAAAAGAAGTCAAAAAACGATACAACTCAAATAAAGTTATAAAATACCAATTAAAAGTCTAATAATCAAAATAATAGTAAAGGTGAAACCAAATAATCCATGTGATAATGTGGGCATACTCCCACCATTTCACCAAAATCTACCAAGGAACAACTGACTAAAAACATGACCTCTTAACATATTGATCCGTTCCTTTAATTGCATTAAATAACAAAATGTTCTATGAATATATAAATGGGTATATATTGTGTGAGGTTAAACAGATCAGTAGGATACCATATAGGTGTTCCATAACAGGTCTCTACTAAAGAATATGAAACATTTCCATTTAAAAGAAAACAAGGAATGTAAAAAAATATTTTTTAATTCTTAATGAATGGAAAAACATTTAATTTTTCATAATTACTCATTTATAAATAAAAAAATGTAAAACATTTCATATATATATATATATATCATAAATGATATATCCAATAAATCCTAATGATGAATCACATTTGACATCAAATCCGTGGTTTTATAATGAAATAGTATAATCCTAAAGCATAGTTCACATAGGGTTAAGGACCACACTATACCAGGATAGATAGGAAAATCATAACACAATCATAGAAAAATCACATAAAAATCATTTCCCAAGACATATGAATTGAATCATGGTAGTAGATAAAAATCCCAAAACTGAACCTCCAAATAATCTCAATCAAGTCCATAGAATAAAAAGAATATGGAGAATAAGAACATCAAACGAGTTAACCCCCCAAAAGTATCAACAAATAAGTTCTGTTACTAAATATAACTACCAATGTTCTAATAGATTCCAATTTTCACTTTTTCTAAATAAATTATTTAAAATAATGATTTTATAACATTTTCATAAAACTATTTCGTAACACATTAAAAATATTCTTTAATTTTATCAAAATAAGGGGAAAAACCATTTTTATCAAAATCCAATTTCCAAAAAATTAAAGTCTATACATTAATAATTCTATTTCATTTATATTAAAATTATTAAAACTATTGAAATGTAATTTGACATCACATGAAATATATGAAACCACCTACCTCAAAACTCAGGTCTTAAACCCAACAATGACATTAAATAAAATGTAAGATATCAAATACTAAATGGGAGTCACAAGAATAAACATACACAAATCATAATTGACTAAATTTAGAGAAATTATAGATGTATAGAAGTAATCCAACCATAAATGAATAAACCCACATGTGTCACAATAAAAATAAAAGGGGTAGCCACTAAAGCAAGATGACATGATTGGTCTAGAAAGAATCATGAAGATTCATCATCTCCAATCAATACATTTGATAATGAAATGAAATGGAACTACCATGGTCAGGGTATATTATAATTAAAAAGTATTACATACTCAATTAAATGAAATTAAATGGGAAAAAATATTAATCATTGAATAAAATAATCCATAAAGGATATAGATCTCCAAAATTTATCCTAAGAGACTCTCGGTAGAGTGGGGGAAGGCCTGAAATAATTTAGACAATAAATCATCCATTTATCTCCCTAAAATCTCATTTCAAGATGATTACATGGATTTTAATCCCATTAATTTTTTTCATTCACAAATCTCATGTACAATGAAAAATATATCTTTTTCTCCAATAAAATCATAATTTTTTCCATTATACGATAGGTAAATTCTTCCTGAATTTTAATTCATTCAAATTGTGTACCATATTCATGGAATATACATAGAATATATTAAAAATCGTTTAATACCATTACATGATGTTTATTTCTCTTATATACTATGAAGGTTCATGTTTTCAATAGAAAACTCCAAACCAACATCAAGTTTCTCTGAACAATTGGAGCCATACAAAGCCATTACATGTTCATACCCATACTCCATTTATTAAAATAAACATTCTACCAATAAATTTAGGTCACCTTCCCCTTAAAATGAACCCCATCATTAGGAGTCCCATGATTCAAATATATAAATTTGAAAAATGAATTACGTGAATAAAAATACGTATCATTTGGTATATGTATGGTACAAACACTTTACCCTAAAACATGTCATCCCTAAAAAGTCATGTGTAAGAATGAACTCTTGTAAATTGGTGAGGCTATTCCTCACTCATCAATGAATCACACTCGTATTTATCATGAAAATATGATTCATGTTTCCCTAACACCCTTTCCAACTGAATCGACTTCCCACACAAGGAATTCACATGAGTGTCAGTGATCATGACTACCTACTCCACAATAGAATCATTTTAATATAACTCAATCTTTTATTATCTCATAACATGAGAGGGATCGTGATGATATCTCATAATATACAATTTGTGAAAAACATCATGAATACATGTCAACAAAATTTTAAATTTCAACTATTTAGAATACAACCCCAATATTTCAATGAACTCAAATGGTATAACATATTTAGGAGCCAACATTCCCTATTATCTAAGCCAATAGTTACACATCCTATGAGAAAAGTTCATGAAAACCCAGTATCTGGTGGACCCATAAAAAATAAAATGTAACTTATTTGAATAATATTTAAATAAATTTTGCGTTGTAATGAAATTTAAATGTATATATTTAACCCTGAAAGACATCTCCTAGAAAAAACATAGACCCACTAATGAGGATTATCCCAAAACTGCCCAAAAAAGTGGTGATCATCAAAGGAGACCATAGAACGCCTCCAAGGGATCCATTATGATCAATGAATAGATAAAAATATAATAAGAAATCCCAATAATTCACATATGGATATCCCATGACCCATTAATATCCAATACAGATGAATAGATCATTTCTTCTTGGATCTAAATAGGATGTTCTTTTTTGCCACCTGTCTATGGATGATAAGTTGTACTCAGCATGATCAGAGTCCCCATAACCTCGTTGATACTCCTCTAGAACATAGATGTAATCCTATGATCACAATATAATAAAATGGTAGAAGAAAACTCATGTATCATTAAAGCATAATGAAAATTTATTTTACAAAAACCACAATCATTTTCTATGTCTCTGATCAGAAGAAAATGAGAAGACTTTGGAAAATGATCAATTACCACCCAGATAGTATTCCTCCCTTGGAGAGTCTACTGTAATATTATAAATAATATCCTTGGGTACCTTGTCCTATTTAAAAATTGTCACCATAAGAGTGTTATGGAAACTATAAAGTTTTATATTCTCTTTCTATATCTATTATAATGTGTAATAGAGGGACACATAATCATTAATGACATGATTCATACATGGTATTTAGAATCTAAGACACATGTCACAATATATCTTCATAGTACCCAGATTAATGCACCACAATTCAGTATTATAATAATAAACCTGATCTCAACATTGATGTTATGATGAAAAACCAATACCCAAAAAGGAGTTTTCAATGAGAAGAGAGAGACCAAACAGAAATGGTCTCCTCACTATAGAGAGTTTCTATAATTCATATGAACTCATCATATTTCATATTAATACTTAGAATATTCTCAATGGGTGATTATGATAAATAAGAACTATATGAAACCATACCTGAATAAACATGTACATTTTCCAGATGCATTTGAGAAAAAAAATCCCTATATGGTTACCCTCTTTTTGTGGTAAAACAAATGTGATGGCACATTCGGGTGGAATGTGTCTGAAATGAAATTCCCCTTCTTCGAGGTGTAGGTGATATCAGAGTCATACATTTGATTTTATTACTCTCATTGTACAATTTTATATTCATATCATTATGAAAATAGGTATTTCTAAAACTATTATAGATTAAAAAAATGGGAGCCACTCCCCAATGATATATTTCTTTCAATATTTAAGTGCATCTATAACTGAAACTTCCTTTAAATCCTTAGAGGACATGTTATTATCTTGTAGTAAATTTTGATGAATGTTGTAAAACACCACATAATAATATTTTAGAATCATTAAAACTTTCCCAATTTATAAGGTATCATAGAAAAAATCATAAACATTTCTAATTCTGTCAAGATAATAATAGCAGAAGATATAAAAATCCATTCACCTCATCAAATCCAGACTGACACTTTTCATCCCAAATGAATTTCACCCCATTCCCAATAAGATAATTCAAATGTGATTAAAACTAAGTGAAATCATTAATCTACAATCAACAATATCTATTAGGACTGATTATTTCCTAAATATCAAAGAAATTCCATGTTTCATTCCATAACTATATATAATTCATGACCTCAAAATCAAATTATTATCCATTATCATAAATTACCTTACCTAAAAACATCACTTATCGAATTTATAAATTTTATTTCAAAAGATTTATATAAAATTGGTGAACCCTAAGGATTTTTATAACCAATCCTAAATGGTTCTCATGCCCGGATTTCAAATAAGACAAAATAGTATCCCTGAACATAACCACAAATGTCTCAAGATACTAATGGAATATATGATTCATTAAAAATTAAAAACTATAAAAGTGTTAGTCACACCCAATAAATCACTAGATATTAGTAATGGTAATACCTACACTTGATTGTCCTCTTTATGATATCAGAGTCTTGAACCCTGAGATAATGATACCCTTAGTGAAGGACAATCTTAGAAAAACACATTTCACCCTTTAAATGTTTAGAATAATCATACATATAATTAAATAGATACATATTATTAAAGAATTCCCAATTCAAATTCTGGTGGTTCAGACACAATAATTGTGAACCATTTTACTTCATGGAATAAATACTTTGTGATACCCAATGAAAAACACTGTATTAAACAAAACCATTAACTAAAAAGTAATAAAACATAATCTTGATCTTTTTCAGATCAGTTATTACCATATGATAATAAGGTATCATAATTGATTGTGTAGCTTAAACGGATTCAATAGAATAATATACCACCATCTCTAGAGGAATTAAGGAAAATTTGTTTTGAAAAAATCATTAATAACACGAACAATGGAGGAATGATCAACCAATAAATAAATGTTATCAGGCTCAACTTCTTTAGCTGAAAAAAAAATCACTATGCTTTGTATGGGAATTCCCTGTACCACCATGAAATGGAAACCACTATTCTATAAACTCCCATGAGATCCCATAAGCTAGATGATATAAGGACTACTAATGAAAAAAATCACTCTCACCATGATGAGAAACAATCCAATCCATACTAATGATTACATTAAACAATGAATATAGAGAATAATAAAATCCCAAACTAACTTACATAAATTAGTAATAGAACATAATTTTGAGACAATTTTTTATCTTTCCCCTTCCAAAGAGGTTATGCCAACTCTTTAACAAATTACATGTTCTCTATTGTATTCATAAGCACATAAATAAAATTTCAAGATATTTACATTTGTGATTCACAAATATCCAATAAATAAATCACTATGGATGATAAAAAAAACAATGGTACCTTTAAATATCATCTGATCTATATTTACCACTACTATAAACTCAACTACACCATAACATTTCTTCACTCCTGGTGAATGTGGTCGGATAACTATAGTATTTGAAGCATCTGACTACACCACAATAGCCATTTTAGTTGATTCCGGACCAAATCAACGTGTACAGATATCCAGATAGATGCATTTTGGATAACAATAACATACAAAAAAATAATAATAATTGGTGAAATTAAATAATTCCTTGTGTGTACAAGCATGAAACACTAATAAAACTCTAGTGGAACACTAGAAAATATTACTAAAGGTGAATATGAGGAAATCAATTGAGAAACACCTCCACCACTCTAGAAATGATCATTCTACATCATATTTTCCCTAGTGTTTGAATGAAGCATAAACTTAGTAGATGTGAAGGGGTATAATATCCCACTATTATTATCATATTTATCTAATAAATCATTGTTTAGGACACTATCACTACATTGGATAAAATCTTCAACATGATTACATTTGATAATATATTTGGACGTAATCCCTATATGTACTCTAGTGGTCACAACATGTCATTCCTTATGATATATGGTGAAATGGAAGCTATATTAGAAAATAGATTGTTGTTTTTGAACACTAAACACTCTACATGATTAAAAAATAGTAACTCAAGAGACTTCTTCTTCATCAGTAACATTGAATAAAATTTCTAGAATAAGAGTTTATTAAAATCATTCCTGTCCAAAACCACATTCAAATGCACCTATATCATGGTATCCCATAATTTCGTTATAAGACCCTCAAATATTAACACAATATAGTTCACCCTGATACTCTTAGATTTATCACTTATGTAAATGATTTGATCGATCTTTTCAATCCAATCCACCACCTCATCAGGAACATCATTACCATTAAAGGATAGTGAATTGTCATGCATGAATTCCCATGATCGATATCTATATTCTACATCACCTGGTTATACATCAATAAGTGATTTATATATGTTAAATACATTATGGTTGATAAAAAAAATCCTACAAGAAAAACTCAATATGATTCAGATGTAAAGGATGATTCCAAATTTGACCATCTTTTTCACCCTCTAGAGGGTCTTATGGGATACATCTTAAAGGCAGTCTACTATAAAAAAAACTAAACAAATTACCAGAAAACCCAATAAACTTATTCCATACAATAAAATCATATAAAAAATGGCATTATGATATAAAACTCAAAAATAAGAGAAAAAATCCCAATATCCCATGGTAACTTGAGCCTCATCATAGTAAGAGTTGTACAAGAACTCATTGTAACCTACATATCAAGTCTCAAAAATTTTATCTTACACCAAATGAACATAAAAATACATAGACTGGGGGTGGTAACCACAATCCCTACGGATATATAGGGAACCATGGTCAACTATAATCATTTTGGAAACCTAGTCCACTATGTGAAGATGTGGAATTATAAATATTCTAGAAATATTGATTTAAAATGATCTCTTTATGAAACATGTATTATAAAACATATAGAATCAAAAATCTATTTTCCATATTATTACCTTGGAACAAGATATAAGAGTTTTCATTCTAAGGGATCAAAAACTTTCAAAATATTTGGAGAGTAGATAAAAACCTGATTATAACATTACATTTTGAAATAAGAAATAAAATATAATATTATAGGGATAAAATTTAAATTTATTATATTGTAACCATGAAATCATTCGACAATTATTTAATGTTATTCTTGTTAAAGGAAAACATAATAATGGCTATGATCAAGGCTCATTTAGGGATTACATAAAAAATCATACAATAGAAAAATAAATCATATATAATAATGGATAAATAAAAAATAATAAAATGATAACTATGACTAATAAATTTTATGTGGAAAAAATTTATGGATGATATAGAAACTAGTATGATTAGATAAAAAACATAAACTGGTTTCTTAATTATTGAATTCATGATATCTGGTATCATAATCATATTGTCAAGGCTTTTTCCCAAGACATCATATATAAATATGTAATTCATACACCAAATAAAAAAATAATTTCACTCATTATACATTTAGAGGATATAATGGGCCATTTATAACACATATTAAGTCTAATTATCCTTCATATGAAATGAATAAATTACAAATAAAATACATAATGAATAAATATATTCATTTTTCAAAACTAATATTCCGCATATATATATTTTGTTCTAGTAAATATTAGTATATAATGATCATATTAAATCTATAGTAATATTGTTAATGGTATCATTATATTATACCATTAGTTATCTATATTGTTATTAAAAATATGTTTACATTAATGAAAAATAATTACAAATATAATTGGATCATTCCTTGAAGAAAATACTATTGTATTTTTGAAATAATGTATTTAAAATCAATAATTTTCCAAACAATTATGGAGCATTTTATTTAAAAGAACCATGTACACATGTAATATATGATTTAATGAAATGAGTTGGCGTGAAGATATTAAAAGGTTATCCAGCCATACATGTTAACATCATTTTGTCTCTATGAATATAAATTAAAATTTTTTCATTGATAAATTGTAACACAAATTTAAATCACAGTATATAAAGGAAATTATATGTTCAAATTTCTTTTAGAAATCATGTAAATAAATTAAAATATTTTTTAATTTTTTTATGATTATATCGACATGGTTGAAAAGGTTTGTCAACCACAGAGGAAACAATCTCACCTTTTCTTCAGAAATGTGTTATCAATGATATTATTTAAGAAATATAAGAACATTAAATTAAAATATTTAAAATCCATTAAAATAATTGGATTAATAAAATAGATGGTTATTTGGCGAGAGAAATATTATAATTTTTTCTAATTGAAATTAAAAAAAATATTTATTATAAATGATATTATTTATAAAACTAAAATAATTTTGTACAATTTTAATAACAAACCAAACAAAATAGAAAAAATCATATAAAATTATAATAATTAAGAATACAAGAAGATACAAGTTATAAAATATAAAAAGATTATGTACAAACCAAAAAAGTATTAATATTGAATATTTATAAGAGAATTAAATGTGAGATGAGAAACCCTTAAATATATCATATCACTAAAGTGTGGAAAAAATGAAATAATTATGTATATTAATGGTAAATCCACATAAAATAACAAAAAATAAAACATAAAATTAATCCTTTTACTGTATAAAAAAATCGTAGCAAAATATAGACAATTAATAATTAATATAAATTTTCTGATTAGAAATTGAGTAATGAATCATCATTACTTAATCCCGACATGACACCTAATTACTTTATTTAATATTTATTGAAATTATACTAATTTTATAACTTATTTGGTTCATCATTACATAGAAACATATTATATTTATAATTTTTATATCATTTATTTTAATTTTTTACATATTTAACTAATCAATTAATTTAATAAAAGATGTTTTGATACATTTAGTTCATAATCACTAAAATATATGGTATGATAAATTTGATAAATGGGTTCAAAGATCCGTCATTTCAGGTTTATTAATTATATAATAAAAAAATTTGTATACCCTAAATAAAATTTTCGAATCATCCATGATACACATTCATGGAAAACCAGTCTCATAACTTTATGGGGAATGTAGTCTTCATATAAAGATAAGAAACATTATCATTTTTAACAGGTGTGTGGATATGATGGAATGTATTATATAATAATTCAATATTAATAAGTATTTCATTTCTATCATATATATTAATTGAATTGATCATGATAACCAATATTGCTTATTGGAGATGAAAAACAACATGCATTGCATTATAGAGGTGGTGGTCAAAATGTACACATGAGTGATGATTTAATTTCCAAAAGGATCGAGATGGAGTTGAAAAAGGGTTATACCATATTTATAAAAAAAATCTCCATAGTTATAAAATTTATTTTATTACATAAAAATGGTTATGATAATAACACTGGAGGTCGGAGAATTATTTAAATGAAAAAACTTGGTTAAGTGTTATTCCTATTCTCTAAGAAACACCCTTCGACATACAGATCATGAATTCTTGGATGGAAATCTCGTGAGACAATATCCTATAATCCATGGGGAGTATTTTAAGTAATGGATTTTGGAATACCATGGTTGATTAAAATGGGACAACATTCACAAGGAATATAGCATGTTTGATCTTTTTTACAGAAATGTGGAGTGGATTAGTTATTAATATTACTAACACTAAAATATAATAAATATCATATTCATTTCAGTATTGAATGTTAGAATATTTACATTATGGTTGGATACAATGTGAAAATTTCTCCAGATATGAAATTTTTAACGATTTTTTATCCCAATTGTCTTCATTCTATATTATTTTACTTATAAAATATTATTTTTCAGAAAATATCATTTAAGTCATTATAGTGACTATTCAATTTAGTTTACTTCAAGGACAAAAATAATAACATTAAATTATTATATAATTATATTTAAAGATAATTAAGCATTATAATTGTGAAATAAATTCTTAGAATACAAAAATTCATCTAAAATATAATTTTTTATTAAATTTCTGTTGAATTAATTTTTCTACTGCGTGTATTGGTGATTTATTGACATTCCATAAGAGTTTAAGTCCATAATTCAATAAATAGAAAATAAAAAATTAAATATCATGAAAATAACAAAATATTATTAAAAATAATTATTTATCACCAATCAAAACTTTTTTTATTCAAATGAATATATATATTTGATATTAATGTAATTATAGTGAAATTTTTTTTATTCGTTACAGAAAATAATATAAAAGTTATATTTAATGGAATGTGGCATGAAATTTTAACTTTTTAGTATATATTATGGTCTTGGACATAATATTCTAATCAAATTAAATAATGACACATTTTATGGTTAGTTGGAGTTCTTATCCTACTGTCTAACCCAATTTTACAATTACTGAGTTTACAAATAATTACTATTATTACTCTTGGTAATGAAATAAGAAAAATTAGAAATACATACCAAATTTTAACCTCTTAATTTTTCATAGGTATAAATAATTATCAATTAATAATCTATAAAGGTAAGAAAAAAATTAATTAATAATCAATAAAATTCCCTGAATGTTGGATTTAATAAAAATGTGTTTTTATCAAAAAAATTGATTACAGCAAAAAAATATGATGTTAATTCAATTTTCTTATATTATATTACTTATAAATAAATTATCTATATTTTTGAATTAAAAAAATTAAAATCACAATGGGAATGTTAAATTATATAATTTAATTAAAAGAAATTTATTTTGAAAAAATCGACAATTTCATTATTAACAGTGAATTTAACTTTTTTAGAAAAATATATACAATTCAACCAAATATTTTTGTGACGTTATGATTTTAAAAATTATATATATTTTATAAAAAAATTATATATTCTTAAATTAATTATAATAGACGTGAACAAAATTAAATAAAATATTTTTTTGGAGAAAATGAATTTTTGATGAAAAAAAATTTATCTATTCTAATTACATGTCTAATAAACATAACTATATTAAAAATAATTTAACATAACTAACTAAATAATAAAATAATAAAAAGGATATTTATTAAACCTTCCTTAAGAAGAATAACTAAAAAAAATATATTATTCAAATTAATTTCTGTAATGAAAAATATATCTGTTAACTTAAAGATATTTTATCCATTCTTCAAACCAAATCATAAAAAATGTATTATTTATTATAAAATTTATTATTTAAAAAAATTATACTTATTTTTTATAATATGGTTATTCTTATTAATATACACCAATAATATTGCTACCATGTTTCTATTCTTGGTTGTGTTTATGGTTAATGTGGTATTTCCTCTACTCCTAAATCCGGAATGCATGATATTGTTGTGGCGGTTGAATAAGCTAAAAAATGGGGTTGGAACAATATTTTTCTCGATTGAGACTCTACGGTTGTGTTTCTTACCATCCGCACAAGTTCTTTATATCTTTCATGGATGCTCAGTAATCGGTGGATCAGATTCCCAGACATTATCTATGCAAGGGATCATTTCATTACTTATGTTTTCAGAGAGATAAATTCATTTATAGATAGTTTTTCTAACAATGGTATCAATTGTAGTGATTATCATTGGGTTGATCATGTGTCGGATGATCTCCATCATCTTCTGAAGAAGTTTGTTTATAACTCACCTACATTTTGAATTGTGTAAGTTTTATTTTTGATAATAAAGGGACTTTCTTTTCTGGGAAAGGTCATTGTTTATCATTAAGAAAATATGGATATGTCAAACTAGTTATATTTAAATAATAATATTTAAATAGTATATCATGGTTCGTTCAATTTCAGAGTTGTGTATGCAACAAATAATATAATATTTTTATATATAAAAATGATTTCTAAAATCATGGGGGTGTTACACTCCACCATCATATATAAATATTATCAATTTTTTCCTCTTGTCCAAAAATATTTGGAAATATAGTTTTTTAAATAAAATCCATAGAATGGATTATTAATCACACCATTATGTGAGGGAAAACTTATTTTAACATTCAAAATAAATTATTTGAACACTCACATCATAAAATATATATTTAAAAGTCCAATAAAATATTGGAATATTTGAATATTTAGCTCACCTATAAAAACTCAAAATCTGGTTACCAATTAGAATAGTATTTTGGGATGTGAAAAGATGGATATAGAGGTGAAAATAATATCCGAAGAGAAATTAAAATTGATAGAGTACATGAGTATGATGAATTTAATGATAAATAACCATAAATGAATACGGGATAAATAAGCGAGTAAATTATTAAAATATTATATTTATATGATAATGTTTTAATATCATTATCCTTTTCCTACAATTGATGGATTCTTTAATAGTAATGGTATAGAACTCATGATAATAAAATTACATGAAATAATAAAATCCATAAAATCCATATCATTCATTAGTTTTGTACTATATATTTTTACTTATATTATTTATCTCAAATTCTAATTTATAAATAACATGAATAATTTTGTTTTTCCTTAAGTGGTGTAATGAACATTCAAATAATCATAATAACGACAAAAAGAGATTATAAGTTATTCCACCTTTATCATGTACTTTAACAAAAGGAAAACTATTATAATAATAAATTATAACAGCAAAATTAAATTTTCATAGTATGAAATAATATATATAATCATTAAAAACCCATCAATAATACCTGATATTGACCATAAATAAATTCATAAATAAGAAATTTATAAAATAGTTCAAAAATATGCTCTCTTGATTTCTAAACACATTAATTATGAATATTTCTAGAAATATTATCAAAATATAATCCTCTTATTTATCACAAATAATAAGTAATCCCTCATGATGTCATATAAAAATATATGAAAATATCTTAATTTTATTACATAAAAAATATTATATTGTTTTCAAAAAAACCTTAATCAAAATAATGCCTCAATAAAATGGTATATACATAAATACAACAAATCAATATTTATTCATTTTATTTTGATTATCTCAAATATATTGTGTTAAAATTTTGGTATAATATTTCTAAAATAACAATGATCACATAACCAATCACATATTAAACCAATGATTATTGATATGATAAAATATGTTTTCCCAATATTTAATAACTATATCTTCCAAATCAAACATATTAATGACAAAGAACCCATAAATACTAATTTTTATAATTAAAATTAATATTATGAACAAAAAATATAAAATAATTATTCCTTATATTATCTTTTTATTAAAACATATAATAAAAAACGTGTTATATTTCCATAAATGTCTCCCAGATATCATTAATTTCCATAATTTTCTATCACATGGATCCTCAAAAGGGGTACAGATGAAATAATTCACAACATATATAAAAATATAGTGTAGTGTATCATTATATTATATCCAAAATAACTAATAAATTTCATGAAAAGATTTTTAAATAGAAAAAAATACATTTAAAATATCAATATAACATGTCTTTAGGAAAATAACTTCTTATTTTCCAATTACATAATTAAAATACTAAGTATTCAATTAAAATTGGAAAAAATAATTCAAATAAACATGGGAAAATGTAATGTAATATTCATTGTAATTTATAGTTATGATGTTAAGTATAAGAAGTAATATAATATTGGTAAAAAAGTTATTTATGCTCATTTTTTTTATTGTAAAAAACATCCATATATTTCACATAATTTATTTTTTTATTAAACAATTTTTTAAAAATCAGTAGATTGGTGAAAATAGATTTAAATTTAATTAAAATGTAAAGAAAAAATTTCCTGATATTATTTTAGAAAACACGGATATGAAAGAGAATGAAATTCCACCAAAGATAAAATAAGTTCATTATAACTCAGAAAATATATTCTCATTCATATAATTTATACAAGATAAGGAAATGAATAGAAAACATGTAAATTCAATAAAATAATATATAATAAAAAAATATGTTCTTTAAAATTGAAATATTTTGTAATTTCCTTCAATGGAAATTAAATTGTAAATAATCACCAATATTAGAGAAATTGTAGAACAAGACCTTATCAGTTTGGTATGTTTTGAATCATAACCTCATTGATATAAAAAATCTGTATTGAAACTTAAATAAAAATAATTTAAATTAAACTATTTGAAAAAATATCAATGGAGTTATATAAACACTATAAAAATAATGAAGTTCTGAATATGAGATATATCTAATATGATGAATAGTTAAATGAGAATCCCTTAAAATGATTATAAAATTGATGTTAGAAATACAATTTTTTGTGAATGTGTATGTAATTTATATCCACATAAAAAATTGGTAATCATATATAATAAAATTAGATATCATTACCTATAAAATCATTTCATAAAATATATTGTGAAGAAGTAATATATCACAGTGAAATGAAAGTGTGTTATAAATCTCCATACCTCAAGTCTGATTTTCCACACACTTTATTTAACTAAAATAAATTAAAATTATATTAATATTATATATTCATATACTATATTTCCATATGAATTACTTTATAATAATCCCTTTTATTTCCTATATGAACACGGCTTTTATTTTTGATAAATCAGTTATGTTCATAATAGACATTTTTATGATGATTTGTTTATTATCACAGTCAAATTACTTTGGTTTTCCATCACTACAATTGTAGTGGATTTATCATATCCATAATAATTATCAATAAGTTTTTTATTGAGAAAAAACATTTTTATAGTCAAATATGAAATGATGACATGAAAATAAAATCACATATCATTATGGAGTTATTGGGTCACACATATGCATGAGGGGAATTATAAATTTTCAACTGGTAGATGAGTATTATGGTATGTAATATATTATAGTTAATTAATAAGTATAATTTCTTAAATATAATATATATATAATTATTCAATTCATCTAAATAACCATACTTGTGAGGTGGGGGGAAATAAAATATGTCACTTTATGGTGGTGGTAGTCTAGATGTACAGATTATTGATGTTTTCTGTTTCCATATGTTGTTGAAGGAGTTAAATAAGTGTTAAAATAGATATTATAATAGAAAAATAATTGATATATTTGTTTTATTACATCATCAATGATTTAATAGATTCAATGGAAGATATGAACTAAAATAAATGAACTCTATTAAGAGTTATAACAATTTGTTGGGATAAGTCAAATGAATTAAACATTAGTCCCTCTAGGATGATATATTTTTGAGGCCATAAGAAATATGTCCTGGGGATATTTGAGTATATATTTATTTAGATAAATGCTGTAAATAGTTCATGAAATAGAGGATAGTGGGTAACATATTCTATTTGAGGGTATTTTAGCTATTTTAAATTTTATTATCATTATCATTTAAAGAATATCATAACCATATCATGTGGAATTAAATAAATATAATCTCAAAAGTTGGACATGGTAATGTCTATATACTCTCTACCGATGAATGTTGAACATATACATTCTGTATTTTAATCCTTCTTGTTTGGTTTACCCCCTTGTTATAAATTTTTTTTAACCATGGTAACAAATTTGTATCATGTTATGGGTTAAAAATTTACATCTATGGTATAATTTGGGTAAAAAATTTCTATTTTTGAAATTTAATAAAATTACCAATCCCAATTTTCCTCTATAAAAATTTTATTGACTATTTAAATATTATATAATTTTTTTTTATTTTAATTCATCATTAATTTCAATTTTGAGACTATTAATTTACATTTTATTTAAATATCTGAATAGATAAATTGAATTGGAAAATAAATTCATTTAATATTTAATATGTTTTATAATCACATATTAAATTAATTTCATTAAAATTTTCATTAGGAATTTCATAATTTATTTTTCTACTACCTACAAAAATGTGGTATTTAAATTGGTTAAAAGTTTAAGGTATTTTGAACACCAATAAATATTAAAAATATATTACTATAAAAAAATAATTTCATAATTTTACACAGAAAAAATATATAATTTAATATTATTTTCATTCTAATAAAAATAAATAAATGGTATTATGTGAGAGTGATATTTTGTATTAATTTTATACTTAAAATAATAAGTAGGGTAAAATGGAATGTAATTGAAATGAAATTTATAATTATTAAAATAAACGATGGAAGTGGAATTATTATTTCATTCAATGAAATAGTTGGGTGATTTTTGGAGAAATTTAGATCATACCCCATAGTTTTAACAACATTTTACTCATTTTAATCTTAATAAAATGACAAATATTTATCACTATTTAGATTCATAATGACAATAAATGGAAGGGAACTATTTTAAAAAACTGAACAAGTTGGTTCCATATATAAAATTAAATATTGAATATTTTGTTTTTATAATGGGGAGAAATAAATTTTAATATAAATGTGTAATACATAGTGGAAATTTTTTTTCGGATAAATATGTTCTAAACCATAATAATTAATTAATCCCAAATTTAAACATGATTCTAATTCATATTTATTAAATAAAATTGTTTATAGTTAAAAGAGACATTTCTAATATTAATACAAAATAATGAAAAATATTTGGACATGAATATTACAAAATTTTCAAAAATTAAATTATAGTTTTGAAGCAATCAATAGATTTAACTATTCTCTTGAAAATTAATTATTTTATTAAAATCCATTAAATGAGTCCAAATAAAATTATTAAATTAATATGTAAAAAATTATATCCATTTTTTAAATTTAATCAATTAAAGTGGAAAAAAATGAAATATAAATACACAGAGTTCAATAAAAATAAATTTTGATGAAAAATTATATTTAAAACATAAAAAATATCCTTTCATTAATTAATTAATAACCATCATTAAATTAATGTTAATTAATTTAATAAGATATCTTAAATGTATATTTTATTATAATTTTTTAATAAAAATGTGTTTCACACTTAAAAATAGTCTTATAAAAAACATATATTCAACCATGAAAATATTTTGTTACTATTTACATTCAATTAAAAACAAATGTATGAATAATAGTTCATATAGTTATAGAAAAAAAAATATTTTTATATTTTAATGTCCCCAACCTACAATTGAACTCATCCTAGGATGAAGATTAACAAAGAGATATATTGTCCATGATTCCAACCACCAGAAACCCAAAATTTGGAAACAAGAACTGTTGGTATAATCTTCTCACAAATGGGATTCAATAACATAAATATTTATATGATCTATACATATGATAAGTTAACCGATGTATAATAAATTTTATAATATAAAAAGGAACCCAAAACCATCCTATAGTACTTATATATTGTATAAATGTACATTTACCCCCAAATAAATTATGAAAAGATATAATAATTAATCAACACAACTAAATCTCAAAATATTGCGTTATAATTTTCCATCATGATTGATGAATTCCTCTAAAAGCATGAAAAAGGTTTTTTAAATACATACGGAGGGAATACATGTACACTCTGTTAGATCATAAACAATGTCTCTTATATACTATGCAAATAGATAATGCCAATTCACCTGTGAGTATAAAGGAAGAACCAAACATATGTATGAATTCAAACTAACTAATCATATCCATACATAGCACCCTCTCCAAATCATAAAAATCTATTTATAAGAGCATATGAAGATGCATATCGATAAGGGTTACCCATATGAATTTTTAAATTTTTTCCCTCTCACACCCCTATATCATATACCCTAGCTATCCAATATCATCCATAAATCAAATAAAATTACATTTCTCTATAGGAGACATATTCCATCACATATCATAACATCACACGAGAAGAGACATGGACCATCACATTAAATAAATTATTTCCCATATATACCAAGGTCATCACATTAAATACCATCTTTCACAAATACTCTTTACACCTCACATAACATCAAAATTCTATCCAGAATAGTTGGGTATCTTGAACAAGAAAGACATCATCCTCATTCAAACCTCTTTTTATAAAAAACCAGATAAAAAATCTATCGCATAAAATCATTAATAATATATCACTATTATATTTTTTACTTGTATCCATATCTTCCTATTCATATCAAACTTACCTAGAATATTTTGTGGGGAAGAGAATGTAACCATATATCCCTGCTCATTTTCAGGATATTGGGAAAAACACACTGAAAAAACTATGTTGGAAGAAAAGAGAGAATAACATACTTCGGTTTTTTAATGAAATGAAAATTAAATGTATATATATAAAAATAAAATTAATATAACAACCTTTTTGTTCACATAATGATCACAAAACATTACACAACATCACTTCTAGGAATCAAAACATCTACCACTTTTAGTACAAACTATAAATTCAAAACACCACACAAAAATCTACATTCCACAAGACACATTTCATGAATTTTCATTTCCTTTTAGGACATTTCTAAACATCATATTAATAACCCATTTACTTCATTAATCCTAATCAATTAATGTATAATAACAACCACTTTTAGAAACATAATTAATTTTATTTATTTTTTTATCTAACCATTCATTATATTTGATTATAATTCATAATTTACATTTAATTACACTATATCTATGGATACCAACACAATGTTCAACCAACATAATAAAACATATCCTTTTTAATTCTATTATGTCCCACTCTACCAGTATTTCATATACATAGCCATATCCTAATAACGTCTTCTATAATCCAACCACATATCATAAAATTTGAAACATACTAACCACATCTCATGAACTCTATGACACTCACCATACCCCTAACACAAAAAAAAATCACCACCACACATCATAAACGCACATCACACATTTTTATACTAGTTTGAGAATCTTTTTTCATCTCATTCAATTATTTATTCAAGTTAATTCTCATAAGCCTCAATAATCTACCAGGGAAACCATTTTATTAACAATATATAATTGGATATCTAATTTCCATTTAAGGTGACAAAAAAATTAAAAAATATGGTTTCCATAATCATAATGATCACTATAGAAACCAATCCCCAAATTTCCATGATTTTAAGAAAGGTTTCAAGATTTTTCAATTAAAAAATGAATAAAATAAAATTCATTAAACATGTTTTTTCATTACCATTAAATTATCATTGATCATATTACCAATTAAATATCATTATTTTTTTGATGTAATATCCTACCAAATATAAACAATAGAATAACACATCACATTTGAAGAAACTATATTAAAAACAAAAGATATCCTACCTCCAGAATCTTTGATAACAAATTGATGGTAATAACAAAAGGGTATGCCACCATAGAGAACAATTATGAAGGATAAAACCCAAAAAACCCAAAAAATATATAATATAATACCCTTATAAAAACAGAAAAAAAAATTACCCAAACTAATACCTTTACTATTAAGAAAACATTGATAAAAGGTTTGAAAAATTTGGAGAAAACATACCTAAACCTACATCGATCTATTTATCATGTATGGGGATAAAATTGGATGATTAATGATTCAAATTCCCCCTTATGATGAACATGATGTTTCTTCAACATTGGAAAATTAATGTAAAAATAATTTAGAATTTGGATCAATAAAAAATTGTACATTTCATAGAAACACAATTCCATTTTGTATCCATTATGACTAAACTAGAAAAATATTAAAAATTAATGGGACTATAGTCAAAGAAACCTCATTATGTCGCATTACTACTAGTAAAAGAAGCTTTGAGATTCATGGGCATATAAAAAATATCTGTTTATAACATCAGGGAAGAAACTAGGGTATTTTCAAGGAAAGTATGTAGTAGAGCACCATTAACCAATATAAAAGGAACTCAGAACAACCACAATCACTACAATGTTGGGCCTGTTAATCATAGGGGGTGAATAACAGAAAATTAATGCAATTTTACCACCAAGAATGGGAGGTAATACTAAATCCAAAATTTTGGCGACTCTTTTATAGAGATAAACAATCAATCCCCAATCATATTCTTCATATGCTGAACTACATGATCCATAACGTAACTATTTGAAAAATTGATATAGATTCAAGAAACCTCATTTAGGGACGCTATGTTCCACTTGAACTCTACATTATACAACAAACATCCCTATAATACTATAACGGATAGTCATTTCATACATAAATATTAGATATTTTTACAAGAATATTTAATACAAATAAGGAAAAAATGCCCTAGAACCTTTGAGGTTTAGTATCCCTGGACCCTAGATAAAAAATAATCTTTTTCAGGAATGATCTTAAAAATATCATTTAATTATCTTTCCCATATACATAACATACATATAAGATTCCATAATACCTGGGGAAAGGATAAAAAATAAAATTCAACTTAGATACATAGTAAGGCTAATAAAGGGATATAACATTAATCACATGATCATAAAAAAACATAATGACATGAAAACACGAGTTTTACATTTTAAAAACATACCTTGAATAATATTGATCCTAATCCATAGTCAACACATGATTCATTTTATTTTAGAGGACATAAATCATAAATGAGTGAAATGATAATAATCCATGTGTGCGTCAAATAGATATAAGAATGTTGGATAAAATTCAAGATCATAAAATTTTAAAAATTTATCAATAGAAATATGATAACTCAATAATTAAAATACCTAAAATAAGTTTGTTGAATAATATGATTAACATGAAAATAGGTCCATAGAAAACCATATGTTCATGAATCCAGGTCAACCTATAACCTTATGGACAGAACACTAGTTCTAAAAGTAGAATTATGAACATGAAATTAGGTTCATTCATAACATAATTCACTCATGAGTTAACTATATATACCCAATTCTTTGAAGTGATATATAATATCATGACCATCCATGGTGGTTTATAATGATACCATCCATCCATGGTTATAACATATCCACCATAATTTTTTATAACATAACATCATCCCTTGGTTATAATGAAACACTTTTCCTTAGATATAACGTATTCTCCATCCTTGGTCATTGTGTAACCCCCCTGTCCTATGTTTATAATAAAATAATCGTACTTAGTTTATACTGGAATATACGATCACATAATTTATACAAAAAAATGATTACCATAATATTAGAAAATATTCATCAAATCATCACATTAGAACCCTTCCAAGGGACAACATATTGATAAACAATACACTAATTTTCCATATAATGGAATATGAAAATGAAGAGGTTTTATAAAACTTCCATAACCATTATTATTAACAATCTAGAGAATTAATATGTAGTGCACACTTGGGACATAACCCCTATAAAGATTAAGTAACAAAAAATAGATGTCATCCTAGATTGAAAATGAATTTGAAATACCACTTCAAATATTTGAGGAAGAAAATATCCTTTCAAATTTATAATAATTTAATTTATAATTACTATTTCCCAAATATGAAAGGAATGATTTAAAATATATATATATTTAGAAAATTTTATTGTTACCTTACATAATTTAGTGGTCTGGACCATGTAAATTGTTTTTCATTCCATACTAGTGAAATCAAATGATACTTTCACAAATTCGATAAAAACTCAAATATTATTTTATTAGAAAAAAAACAAACATATTCAATCATTTTTTATAAATTAGGAAATGGGTAAAAATGACATTAAATAAACATAAGAGGATTTATAATATATCTTTAATAAAATTTTATAAAAATTGGATATGGAAGAAAATTTATTTTTGGGCATAGATACTAAAAAGTTGATATCTATAAAAAAAATATGTTTATCACATGTGTACATAATGAGAGGAAAAATAGAATAAAAAAAATATTTTTAGGAAATGACAAGAGTATAATAAAATAAATTGGTTTATATAGAGATTTATTATAAGGATTTATAATCAAAATAATAATCATAAAAAATCTAGATAAACAATGTGATTGTGTCATTATACCATTACCTCATTTGTTCATTAAGAATAAGAATTAGAATTAAATAAAGAAAAATACATGTTCGTGTAAAAAAAATAAAAAAAAATTATGGTTGTTATATACACCATGGAATGTATAAAAGTTCTAAATGTGGAATTTGTGTCCCAAAAATAAAATTGGGGCCAAAATCCCATACCTCATATATTTACATTTTTCATACATATTCAAACCTATAGTATAATAAATATATGTTTATTGTACATTTATGATATATATACACAAACACATAAACACACAAACAAAAAAACAAACACACACACGTATATATATATATATATCATATCATTTATTTTTTACACATATCATTTTACTAACAAATAATTAACAATTATTTTTGAAATAATTATTCTAGGTCTTAATAGATATATTTTTCATGTCTGTTATTTTCGATTGTAATGTAATTTTTCTCTGATTATGGTTCCATTACATACATAAAAATAATAATGATATAATATTATATATATGCATTATATAAATACTTTTTTTCATTCAAATATTTTATATATAGAAAAATATATTACACTATTCATTGAGGTGATGGTACATACGTATGCATGAACATTGTTTCTATTTTCCAATGGGTATAAAAAAGAATGTTAAATAAAAAATAAAATTTAAAAAATAACTGATATATAATATTAATTATATATTCTCATTTAATTCTTAATTATTAATATATATATTTGATGAAAAATTAAAAACATTCAACATCACTTTGTGGAGGTGGATTTTCGCACACTCGCATAAGAAAATTTATCAATTTTCTATGGATTGGATTTTTAAAATGTAGATATGATATTAAAATTAAAAAATATATAATTATTTGATAAATATAATACATATACATATATATATATAATTTTAACTCATCATCATATCCTCCAATTAGATACGATGATGGAAAATTAATTACATCATTTTGTGAAGTGGTAGTCCTCTATACACCCAATAGATAGTTTTGTTTCCCATTTGATGCTAGAGGAATGAGATGTATATTATGAAACAACCATGAAAACAAATTAGTAAATATTAAATATTAATTTAATTATATTATGTATTTTATTTTGAATTTAATAATGTATAAAAAATTAAATAACTACACCCAGTTAAGAATAATAGCTTAATGTAGATAACCTCTTTAGGTTAACACAAAAAATCATTATTAAAGGGATTACATATAAAAACAAAATATCTAAGATGTCGATATAGAATTAATAAATATATTTCAGAATATCTTAGTCAAGATAAAATTCTTTTGAATTTTAAGGATGAGAGAATATTGGGAACCATTTTAAAACAGAGGGAGAGGGTACATTTATAATTATAAAAAATAAAATGGTATACCCATGTTATACACCTACTATAAGGTATGGTAATAGTTTATTCCAAAAACATACATGATACGTGGTTGAAATTTTCCTATAACCTATTAATTTGACATATATTTAGTTCATTTTAACTTTAATCATTATAGTTTAAACCCCTTGTAAATTCGATTGAAACACAACCATGGTAACTAATTTTTACTATTTGTACGTTTCATTGTGAGAAAATTGTTTCATGGCCTTATTAAATTATATAAATTAAAATTATTAAAATATTTGAATATATATTTTTGGGAATTAAATTATTTTATATTTTGGGGATAACGTCACTATTTAATCTTGCATATTCTATGAAATAACATTTTTACAAGGAAAGTGGTTTCCCAAGTATAAGCATTTTTTATAAAAATAAAACATCATATGAAATTAAATGACCTACATTTTATTAATAATAAAATATCATAAAAAAATTTCAAAACGATTAAAAATAAAAAATACTTTTCATTTAATTTTATAAAAATGGATATTTTCCATAAAACTAATATTTTTTTCACTATTCATTACTAAAATTTACCTTCTTCGAAAAATAAAAATAATTCACAATAAGACATATGATTACTAAAAAAATGATGTCTATATCTTGAAATCTATTTTCCAAAAGTTGAAAACATTAATTTTATTTATTTTCAAAAAAAATAAATATTATGAATTATTTTGGAAAAATTTATTTTTGAAGAATGTAAAGATATTAAATAAATTATATAAATATTTATCACTATAATTTGGTTATCATAAATTTTAAATTTTCAAAGTGGGGTTGTACTAATTAGTACATAAAAATTTAATGTTTATGTTTTCAAGGGCATGATTAAATAAAAATATAAATTGAATATTGATTTTAATTAGTACATGGTTTTTTATTTATAATAATATACGAAGAAATAATTTTTTATAAAAGAAATCATAAAATCTTGGGGTTATACCTTCCACCGCACATAAAGGAACTTTATATATTAAAATTAATCACTCTGATAAAAAATGATGAGACATTTTTTACATTATTTCCTTATCTTATAATATATCGTCATCAAATAAGTAGTTTCAACACAAAACATTGACTTGGTGGCTGTTTTTATTTTATTGAAATTTATCTATATGATCTAAAATCACGAAAAATTATTCATTATAAGAACAATTTTTTCAATTAGTACAACATATTAGTTCAATACATGAAAATGGTCTTTTATGTACTACCTTATGAGAGATATGTGCAACACATCACGAACTTGAGTGATTTTTTGTGGAAGCATCAAGGTATAAGCTAACATACCCAGTTGATCAAGAATAAGAAAATTGAAAATATACATAGATATCAACATTCCCCTCATTATAAATATAATAAAATTATTCCAAGTTGAAGGTTTTATAAAAACATCTCAATAACATATAATTCATGATCATGAAATATATTTTTAGTATACGATTTCAGTTGTGATTATGATACCATTAATTATTGTTAAATGAAACTAAGATTCACTATAATTTCTTCTTAGAGCTTAGCAATCAATATAATTATTTATTCAACTTCATCCAAGAATTTTTTAGTTTAAAACCACATCTTATTGAAGACATCAATATGAGAAATCTGGATGTTTATGTTGGAGATACAGTTGTAAGAATATCAACTAGAGAAAGGTGTTGAAACAAATATGCAATGAAATCCATTGAACATAATATCATCATATCATATATGGGTTTTATGTTTATCTATAAATAAACATCGATTTTTGGAATATACATAATGATAAATATCAACTCTTTATAAAGGGATTATATAAGACTTCACCAAAAAATCAAGGAAATCCTTGGATTCCTATCAAATAATTTTGAGTATAACAATCATTTAATACTTTAAACTTCATTTATTTATATATTGGAAATTTGAAATATGAGATAAGTATTCTCTGATAAGAATGGAGCATGATTACACTATAATGTGATCGACTAAAACCCAAATTGAATTATGAAATTTAGGTGTTATGTGGACTCTGATAAAATAGATAATATTATATATTCTCATTCCAATTATAAAATGGGTAATGGTTGTAACATACACTTAAAAATTCGTCCCTAATACAAAACATATTAACATACAAATCATAGAGATACAAACTATTTAATATATTTCTTCATTTTATCCCATTGTAAATACACACTCAAATATTTATACTTATTTGTAATTGAAGGATGAAAAAATATAGAATAACAATGATATTCCTCTGGCATCTCATTCTTCTAAAGCAGTATGTATGAATCACATACACTTTTCTTAATACACATCATTCCATTAAATTCTATGTTGAACAGTGGGATATTTCTAACCATCTTATGAAACTCTACCTCATCCTTTTATGAATATTTAATATTCCCAAGGATAAATAGTTAAATAGACATATGAAAAAGATTATATTTACCCCTTCTTTCATGATATCAATATTATCCTGTCTAAATTAAAAAATAATGGATATTTTGTTATCCTCATCATTTATAATCTAGAATGATCCTTTTGAATCAAATCATCATACACCGTGTTCACTTTCCTAAGTTGGTAATGCATTGAGCTGTCAATCATTAAATAGACAAAACTATCTTCTCTCACACATATTCAAATCCTTCTACCAGAAAAAATACCTTACAATTTTATTCTCTATATTTATATAAAAAAAATTCCATATTGATAATTCATCAATATATATATTGAAAAAAATTATGACATCTAACTCCAAATCATACACTGTTTAATTTTACCCAAGTGTCTTCAATTATCGAGAGGCATATTCCATAACCTTGTAATTAGGAATGAAAATCTATCCCAATCAATTATTTAATGAATCCTTATATATTACAATAACTTCTTCAATATAAGGTAATATAATCATATGAGAAGTGATTAATCTTATCTTCAATTCCTTTATGTTTTCTCTAAATTAGTTTTTTCAAATTTAGACCGCTCATTTAAAAGTTAACTTAGTGAGTGTATTATTAAATCATAATAAATTGTACATAATACAATGATAATATTTCAAAAAACTAGGAAAATATTGCATCATAGAATCATTAATTAATCATTTCCACTTATCAATAACTTATATCACTAATGCATGCATAAATATACCGTCTATTTTGATTATATAATGAAATTGAAACTACTAATTTATACAATTCAAACATGGGAAACATTCATCACAAAATCTAAATCCCCTAGGTATTCATTAAATTATTTATGTGATCATCATTACCATCCTTGAATACTAAATATATAATAATCACATAATAAATGAATGACAAAAACTAGTCATGGCAGGCTCTAAAAACAATATTCATTATATTAATGAGGATAATGTGGGAAATAATAAACCAATTCCATCTCTATATATTCCACGTTTATATACCTTGAACAAAATGCCAAATTAGGTATAAACTCCTCTTTAACCCTCCATCGATGATATCTATAATGACAATTATTCATGGAAAATTATTTATTGTGGTGTTATTTATCAACCAAGTCATAAATATAGGGAAGACGATACTTGTATTTATTTTGAGCTTATTGAGTTCCTAAAAAGTCGCATAGATTTTCATTGATCTATCTTTACAATTAATAAAATAAATTAGGTTAACCCTAATATGACTCAATTTAAAATAACCATTTCTAATAATCTACTAGATTATCTTCTACAAATAATTAAATTTAGTTGGGTCCCTTTTATAGGGAGTATATGAAACATGAATATCAACATGTTTGAGTTATATTGAGAACTCAAATTCAATATTTTAAAGAAAACTATGAACTTATTCTAGAAATAAATAATTAAATACCTTCTATATTCAAAAATAATTGGTTTTGAGATTATTAATGTCCATCCAAGATAAAAACCATTTATTAATAATAATCATGACTTAATAAATGTATGAAATTCCCTTTTAAAATATGTATTTATCCTTACATCGATAAATGGTCATTAAGTATTTTATAATATGAAATGAGACATCCCTCGCTTGGAAATCGATAGGGGGTACAAATAATTAAATATAAACCCTTATTATATTCTCATAAAATTCATCTTATGTGTGAATGAAATGATTTTTAAGATGAATATTCCAACTAAATCCAATTGAATATGAACTATAAACATGATACAAAACTATATGATAGTTATGTAATATCCAAACATAATCAATATCTAATAATTGAGGTGGTAATAAAATAAAATTTACAAAATAATATGATATTATTGAAAATTTATATCCAAAATTAAATATTTTATTTATATGTTCTAGAGTGGATATCTCATGTACCATTCACCACATTAGTCTCATAACCTAGAAGTCATAATCATATGATATTTATTTTTTCATTGGTCTTAATAAGTTATTGGAATTTATCCTCATCATAATCCTTTACATTATTATAATATTTAGTACAATTTCTATACTCTATCCATTTATAAATTTGGATTCTCTGTGGTGAATTAGTTGGTGTATTCATTTATTCAATTACATTAGTAATCCCATTAATCATCTTTTGAAATTCACATGTTTTATATAAAGCTACTCAATATTAATCTCACCTACTCATTCCATTCAAAAGTGAGGATGATGTTTTTTCCTTATTTAAATCATGTAGAAAGATTGAATTTCTTTCCATTATGTCAGTTATTCATGTTTTAATGAGGCTCAATCTTAATATTCATATGAAAAACATTGGAATTGTGGGAATCTATAATTTCTATTTCTACCATGAGTGGACATTGAATTCTTTCCACATATCTATAAAATAATCTTAATGTTATTTCCAATCAGAGTGTTTGTTTTAATGTACCAATAAATTGAACAATTTTAATTTTAAGAATAATGATTAAACATTATGAATACCTTTCATTCCTTCTAAACTTGTATACATGAGTACCAATGGATTCAACCACATTATTCTTATGCTTATGGAACTATTTATCCATATATATAAACAAAATACGAGGGATGTACATACTTAAAAATATCATTTAATATTTAACCCATTCCATAGATTTAATTCCTTATTCTTGTCTAATATTAATAATATGTTTTGACTATTGATATGCTTCACCATCCATAAGAAACACATCTAGGACATCATTTTACAATACATGAAATTGGGAATATAAATTATATTTTGAATGATTTTGAACCATCTCATATATACTTGTAGGTTATAATATAAACATAAATGTAGGTGGATGTTTCATCATGAATGTATCAACATTATGTGGTTAACTCCTTTGATTATTTAAATGGTTCAAATGATTTATTATCTAATAATATTATATGATTATAACAACAAGATTAACCATTATAGCTTCTGTAATGGTTGGTTTCATATGTTAACTATCATTTTGTAGTCCCTCACATTCTTTATTCACAAAATTTATTCTTGTTCCAACCAATGACTTAATCCCAAAGCAACGTGTGAGAAATAATAATCATAGTGGGAAACCACACATTCATGGAATATAATTTATATTATTGATAAATCATGAAACCTTATTTTTTTTTAATTTTTTTATTCTTTTGTTTAATCTAGGGAATTAATGGTCATCATCCATTCAAATTATTCTTGATAATTCGTAAATAATTTCATGATTTTAAAAACAAATCCCCATTGAGTGTCCTATAATGTGTTAAACATTGCCTATTTTCATTGACTTCATGATGATCATGTTAAATCCCAATGCACTATTTTTAGAGTTATTACCCATAAGTATAACCATTTCTAGAATAAAACAACTTCTATTATCTATCTTGAGATTAAATTTATTAAAAACCACTCTTGTTATCTCTCTGAAAAATTTTAGTACATTTTCATATACTTTGGATTATCAATAGGGTCCTAACTAATGTCTTATAAACCAAATATTCAAAGAATAATAGAACCATTCCTATAATACCAACTATAATTACATAAAATTATCATAACTACATATTACATATTTTTATATCAATATTCAATACATTTAAAAATATAATCCTTGAGATCATATTGGTTTTTTGTTATTAGAGGCTTAATACACAATCATTATATTTCATGAACTGTCTTCATGTAATTCATAACGAGATTCTCCTTATTAATACCCTACCTAAATATTTTAATTATGTTCTTGGGGAAGGTAAAAAAATAATTATTGATCTTAGATTCTCAGTGAGGGAAAACATGAGAGATATCATTATTCAGATAGAGATTAGATTAAATTATGGGTATGAGAACTTGTTCATAAAATTTAAAGACTATACGATGAATAACATGGAACAAAACATTTACTCATGGAATAAAACCAGGTAAATTAGAATAAAATAATAACAATGGAAATTAATTAACAAAATATATGAGAACATGAAATAGAAAAATGAATTAGCTGAAAATGCATCTAGATAAAATTGTAAAGAAATATAAATAGAGAAAGGTTCACTCATTATGTTAAGGAAATGAAATTATTCCGTAACATAAACTTATTGAAAAGATAATTATGGCCATACATAATCTAATGGACATGATAATTGGTCTACATATAACCTTATGGATAATAAACTAAGTCTAAAAATTATTTTATTTACATGACATTCAGTTCACCCATAACATAACCAACTCATCAGTGATCTATCTTTACCCATTGCATTAGAGAATAATATTATTTTAGTCCCACCAATCGTGGTTTATAATGTTACCACCCATAATTGTTAATAACATAACAAAATTATATTTTTAAAATATGTCAACCATGCTTGGTTAAAATATAGCCACCTTTCATGGTTATACTATTACAAATATCTAGTGTTATAACATAACCTCTATCTATGGTTTATATTGAAACCAAAATTCTAGGTTTATGAAAAACCCCATCACAGAAGAAAAATATACAACTATGTTCCAAAAAATCCAAAATAATTTTTCAACCCACCACATCATAACTAGTTTAAGGGATACATGATTTATAAACATTTCATAAATTCATCCTTGAAAAACCCTTGAAAATGACTATATTTATTATTCATTTCATAATCATTATCATAAAACATATAGATATATAATAATTATGTATATCTTGGAACATATCTCTTATAAAATTATATGTATCATAAAAGGATATATTATAATACCAAAATTCATTTTGAATGATTTCATATGTCATTTATTGTTCAAAAAACCATTTCCAGTTTAAAATAACATATTTAATGTAAAATAATTTCTCAAACACTAAAGGGAAAATTTTCAATTAAAATATGTTTTGAAAAATGTATTGGAATCTTTAAATCATCAAGTGATTGTAGAAGCTGGGAAATTTCTTTAATTCCACAAATGTTAAAAAAAATTCTCTAAACAATTTATATAAAAATTCATTATACTAAGGAAATGAAAAAAATTTACCTTGTATTTTTTTTGAAATTTCATTCATGGAAATGATTTATATCAATCAATAATAGTATATTATAAAAACCACTATTATATTTTTTTTATATAGATATTGAAGAAATAAAATTTTCCACTAAAGAGAGAAATGACGATGATTTTAATTAAAAATATAATTTTCACCTTTAATTAAGAAAGTAGTGGAAACTGAATGAAAGTAAATTAATTAATGAAAATATTCATTTTAGAATTAAAGTAATTTGTTTCTTTAGATATATATCTTAATATTTCATTGTTAAAATCATAATCATGATGGATTTCAATAAATAATTTGGTTGGATCATAAAACCCTTAACACATTAGTCAATTTTTAATTATATGCCCTATGAAAGAAAGTACAGTATATGAATTGTAATTATTATTAAGATTAATAATATTAATCATAAAAATAAATTAATGGGAAGTATATACCTGACATAATATATATAAGGTTTTCAATATGTCATGTGATTCATAAGAAGAAAGTGAGATAAATAATCTATACATCATATATCGACATTATTCATACACATTTGATCATCTTGTTTATTAATAATTATTTGGTGTATATATATTATATAAACTTACTGAAGTATATAATACCAAATATTATTTTATTATAACATTTTACCAATCATTCATTAAAAACGATTTTTGAAATCATTATATCAGGTGATTACAACTCGGTTTTTTTAGTGATTTTCTGTTAGAGTAGTTTAGGTCATTGTAAATTTATTATGGACCCATTATTTCTTGAATTTTAATAATGATATAGTGTAATAAACCATAATTTAAAAAATAATATACATTCATTAATGAATTTTAGCTATGAGAAATAGAATTGCACTATTCACTATGGCGGTAGGTTGTACGTACACGTGAACACTATTTCCATTTTTTATCCGATTAAAAGATCAATCTAAATTTTAATTCACCTATATAAAATAATTTCAAAATATTATATATAATACATATTAATTAGATATATCTTTATTTCCATCTAAGTCACAATAAAATCATAACCCTATCATAACTCTTTGTGGAGGTGGTAGTCCACACATACAAATGAGCTGTATTTTTTTCTCATAAATATTATTATAATAATGATTTTTTGATAATATAATTATTGAAATATAATTATATATTAATTAATATATGTATTTATTCGTTAGCCCGATTGGCCCGATGGACTTCATTTTTATGGATTTTTTATAACCCCTTTCAATGGATGAGGGGGAACCCATATAAGGCCTGTAGGGTTAGTTATTAAATTGCCCAAAGACTTAAGAGACATTACATTACCTGAAGGTCTTATGGAATTCAACTAGACTATAACTATAGGAAACTAACCCTCCCCAGCATCTACATCATAATGGTAGCTCTTCAACATCACATAGCTGTCTGGCTAGGCTTCCAATGCAAGCATAGGCTGGTCCCAATGGAGTAACCATAACCTCCCATTCTTCCAAATCTATTTGTTCTTCTCTGATGAGTGTGCCTATTATGAATCCTCTTCTTGGTTGTTCCTTTTTTGTAGTTTCTATCCGGGGAAAATGCTTGTGGCCTGAAGGCCTTGAGGTGGCCCCACGGCCTTAACGGTGTCTTAAAAGCCTTACTGACCTAGAGTCATGGCTGGCCCGAAGTACTTAAGGACTCCAAGACCAAACAAGTGGCCCAAGGTGAATAGTTTCAGCTACTATAGTATCGAACTATAACTGCTATAGTATCTACTACAATACTGCATCAGTACTCATAATTATGCCTCCTCCTGGTGTCAAACCTGGGTCTCATGGATAATCTTAAAGAGATCTCACCAACTGGGTAGAGTCTCATGTGAATATTTATTCTCTTAATTCAAAATTATTTCCACCATTGGGAGGCAGTGATGAATATTAATTTCATTAGTTCACAATATGGTAGTCCACCTTAGACAAGATTTATAGTTTTGTTTCCCATTTGATGGAATTATGGATTGATGTAGGTTATTTAACATACATAGTAATGTCTCATTATATTTTATTAGTGATGTTATTCTATCATCCAAAAATATTTCTATTTTTTGGACATATAAGAATAAGAAAACAATTGGTTATTATTGATATATCTTCTGAAGACAACCTCATTGTGTTATCACTAAAATATTTCTTTGGAGTATTTCTTTATACAAACAAAGAAACTTGGATATGGAGAGGGATGTTAGAAAATTATTTATTTATTTACTTATTGAATTAGTTTTATAATTTTGAATATTCGAGGTTATTTGTAGGCCATTTATATGAACGGGAGAGAATATTTTTCATTTTTTAAAAAATGGAAATTTATATGCATGTTTTAAAAATTCTAAACGGAAAAAATGAAAATCAATTGAAACATATATTAGATAATTTTGAAAAAAGGACATCCATTATAAATTGGAAATGTTTTTAGAAAAAATTTACCATTATTTGTTTAGGTTAAATCTTCCTTAATCCCATTTTTACTATAAACACAGTAATTACATATTACAGTTCATAATATTCATTGTGAACAAATAATAAGTTGAATATATTATATAATTCTAATTATAATGATTCAAAATTTGATAAAAATTAAAAAAATGATAACAAATAGTTTGAAGAATATAAATTAATATTAATCCTCATGATGTGATATAAATGGGATTCTAATGAAAAAATATTCACCAGGATAAAAAGTAATTATATAAAAAATAACATGAAATTGATTCCAAACAACAAAATATAAATATTAATACCTTTCGTAAAACAAATACTTATAAATGATTTTATAATATAATTAGACATTTTTATTGATTTAAAAAAATTAAATTATTTTTTAACTTCTCATAATAATTAATTTTTTTTAATCATACATGAAATTCACATGAATATAATTTTAACAAGTTTATTGAAAAAATTATGTAAATTTTATGAAATAAAATTTATAATTGTGGATATGATTAATAATATTATTTTTTTAAAAATGAATTAAAATAGTTTTTTGGGAGAAAATATTTTTGAATCCTATTATGTATTCAAAAAAATTTATGATCTTATTTGTGAGTATTTATAATTTACCCATTGTAAAAAAATTTAAAAATTTGTCTATTTTAGTTAATACATCCAAATTTAATTGCTATATTGTAATGTTCAAGGATAAATTATATTGTTAATTGAATATTTTCATTTGATAAAATATAATGTTTCTTTTAATGAAAACTATTAATGATATTAAAATAATTAGAAGAAACAATTGTCATAAAATCTCAAGGTTTTCACAACCAAGACCCCATTCAATGTCTTAGAAGGACTACATATTCTTCCCAAAACTAGAACTAAATTTTCTATCCAAACACCTCATGAATCCCCTAGACACCATTATCACTATAATTCCTATAATATATTAGGCTAGATGGTATAGTAAATTAATTAATATACCGCTGAAAATATTGGCTCCATCGAAATTGAAATCATATTTGGAATGGAATGTGATGAAAAGACCATATTTCCATCCTATGAGATTCCATTTAGGTAATTGGAAAAAATGGATTATAAAAACTAGCTAAACACATAGATCTAATAGTATCATTTAGTATAAACTAAAAATAATCCCATTTACCCAAAAAAAATATAAAATCATCCCCACAAAATTTCATTACCATTACATCACCACATAATTCCATAATAGTCATGTACCACATAAATTTTACATAAAAACTTGTAAAAACATCCCAACCTCCAAAAATCCTAAACCATTGATTACAACTACCATTACACAACAAGGTTTAACGTACACATGTGATGTAATTCTATCATCCATGTCAAGATATTATCTAATATGTGTAGAAATTACAAACCTTGATGATTTTAAACATCTAAATACATAATGTAACTTTATTCAGAAATAGTATGAACCTTATCGTAAATTTGTATTCTTTAATAACACATCAAACATCCCTAAAAAATCACATCTCATGACCAAAAATATCCAAACACCCCATCACAAAAGAAAAACAGTGAAATGAAAAAAATAAAAACTATCAGTACTGAGAATAAATTGGCTCCCCATGAAATCAAAAAAACTCTTCCACAATTCTGTGTCCCCACAACACACCAAATAATGGAATGGTATATCCACATAGCATCTTCTCCTGATGATCTAGGATCTCGATTGGAGGTTCCACAAATGATGAATCATATTCGATATCAATGTCTCCAAAGTCGAATCCATGAATGTTATTGGGAAAAAATTGATGGAATTGATCTATGTTGAAGAAATTGTAAATTTTTTATAGTTTTGGAATAATTTCAACCAATAAGGCACCTCACCAATGCTTCTCAACAAATAAAATTCCTAAAAAACATGGTATAGGGCTTACTCTACCTTCAAAAACACTACAAGAAAAATCAAAGGGTGAATCTAGAAAAATATGGTCTCTGACATATAACTCCTTGATCCTACAAATATAAAAGTCCCAATCCATATTCCATTATATAATATTTTTCATTTAGTTACAAAAAAATGAATGTTAAATATGATCTCCACAACCTATTGGAAATGAAAACTAATGACTCCCCAACCTCATCCAACCCCATGGGAGAATGATGTGGAGGCCTATAAAAATCTTCAAATAGGTTTCTTCCATTAGATAAATGATAAATATCTTATTTTAACACAACTAAAGTAAAGTGATTTTCTCAAGGTCCACCGATGTTAATGATAATCATGATAAACATATAATCCAATGTCTATTTAGTCCACTGTATATTTCCATTAGTCTGAGGGAGGAAGGGAGTGTTGATTCATAAGTAAGTTCCAAAATCATGCCTCAGTACAATCTAGACATAAAAGTTAAAAATATAAAACCAATATAACACAATTTTTCTTGAGAAAATAGGTACAACAAAACAACATCATCATAAATCCATTCTAAAAAATATATGGAGAATAACTTTTTTATTATAGGGAAGTGTGTATATTTTATTAACCAGTAAATTATTATCTAGATAGAATAAAAACATCCATTATCATGGGTTATCCCTGTGATGAAGAAAATTGATATTCCATCTAATTTTCTCTATTTAGCATATATAGGATGCAATATACCTCCAGAAACATGGTGATATGATTTTATCTTCTAGAAATTCGAACACCAAGACACATACTCTTCCAATTCCCATTTTATCCTATAACACAACAACATTTCACTCAAGAAAATTTACATCATTTATTTTCATTTTTTTACTTTCAAAGGGTAGATTTGAATCTCATAATGGCCTCACATATTAATCTCTATTTGAACAAATAGACTCACTGTTACAAACACTTGGATCTAACTAAACTCTAACAGTACCTCCATATCATCAATATGGCCAACATGATCAAAAATAACCTCTTCCTTTGAGTTAGTAAACTAACACTCTTACATATGTTTTATAATATAATACTAAACTACATTTTATAACTAGAACCCTAAAAAAGAACCATACCTTTTGATATATGATTATAGACTCTAGCTCCACCATTACTATCAAATAATCTCCAAACTCATGAACAACATCCTTTTATGACATCCTCCTCAAATAATATTCCATAAAATTTCACATTAATACACTTTATGAGATGAAAGAAAATTATAGTTTTGAATAAAATCCACCAATGTAAAACACCACATATTTAGATAACTCTTTGAAAAGGTATACCACCAGATCATATGATCAATGAGGACAACAATGCTCTCCCCAATTATGTAATTTCACATAAAATAGTGAAGACACATATATTAATTGATCTAGATAATGAGTATAATAACTAAACACATGGGGATGTATCATCATTGATCCATTAGAAAACCCAACATTTTTAATGGTCAAGAAACAAAACAATTCAATATAGAAATAACCCTAAATCAACTCAATCACCATCCTTCCTCCAGTAATTGATGTATTGGAGCACCGATCAATCTCCACATTAGGATGATAATTGCTTCCTAAAACTAATCATTCCAAATAAAAACCATATATTTTATGATATAATAAATAGATATGTCTATAGTTTATAATAAACTAGATAATATGCTCTAGTATTGGACCTGAAAACCAAGGAAAATATACTTCTCTTTGACATTCTTCTGTAACGCCTAAGGAAAAATTGTCTCTAACTTTGTTAGGTCCATTGAAAACCCCTAATGAAAATCTAAAGTTTTCACACCCCAAACATAGAAATTGCTTTATATTATTCATTTATTTTCTATTTATCTTTTTGATTGCAGTTCATGTTGATCCATTATTTAAATTTTCTAATTTTGGATGTTTTAGGTGATTTTTTTCACCACGCATGGTTTGTGAATGGTCAGAAGAAACCATACACATTTCTCAAGAACACATGTGGAATGGTGTCATTTTCGGGAAGAGAAATTTTGCATGGATGGAAGATGGGTTTTAATCCATGTAGGATGTCACTTAGTGATAGTGAGGGGTGTGCGTTTTGGAAAACATTGTGGTGAAACTATAAAATCTACCCCGAAATTTTTAACAAAATATTTATATTCCCCCCTTACATAAATTTAACCCCATTCTGGACCCTCCCTATTGGTTGAATATGTCAATCCAAGTGGTCCTGATACACATTTTTCCATGTATTATTATTTTATAGACTTACCTAATATCTCAATAAAGTCTGTTTTTAAAATACACAGAATTAAATCTTCCTCTAATCGACCTCATCAGCTAGATCAACCCAAAGATGATCCACCAGATCAACATGATGAAGACCATATTCTTAAACCATATGGGGATGATTATAATGACATATATCTAATGTGATATAATGATTAACTAATAATCATATTATTTTATTTTATAAATATTCATTTAAAACAAGTTAATATTTTTTTAACATTCATAAAACAATATATTCCAATTAGAACATAAGAAAACATTGATGTATGTACCACTCATTGTTTACTAACCTATGTGATCCTCCATATAACATGGTATTTTTCTAGGATTTGAGACCTTTCATTAGATCATTGGGAATTAATAACCCATATCATAGAAATTTTCATGGGATTATGTTACATGCTAGGATCTAGTAAAATTATTTCCTCACCTTCTCATGTAATCATCATAATTCCTAACCCTTAATCCATCAAATCCATCAATAAAAATCTATGATAAATTTTGGTCATGACCACCTCACTCTAATGGTACCCCTCCTATACAAGGAATTAATGATGTTTGATATTGAGGCCAATTTTATGCCAATGGTTGTCCTTTGGTTGGTGATTATCACTGAGGGTATAAAATTCACATAAATGAAAGGAGCTACCATCTATAATAATAAGATCAGGGATATGATAAATAAATAGTTATAAACCCAATGGAAAATATAAAAATGAAACAAGAATGTCCTATAATGAATTTATACTGTAAATAAGATACATGAATATCCAAAAAAATAAAAAATATTATACAAGTTAGTGGTATAATAAAACCTCTAAAAATTTTCTCTAAATGTTTGGCATAGTCTATCAAATATTCCCAGAACCCTGATAACAAATTTTTATATGTGTAGGTTGAGAAGTAATTATACTTAGTAATATCAGAACCAATGTCTCTTATTCACATCTGATATATTATATACCAATACACTTGTGAGTATACTTTTTAACCAACAACTATGTAGTGAAACTATCCAATTACATCTACACCAAGGCACACTCACAAAATAACACAAACATATATAAAAACATAATAAGAAGAATGTCAATAAGGTTAACCCCAAGTTCTTTAACACTGGTTATTTTCCCTCATACCTGAATTTCATACAACTTGATTCAACCATCACTTCCGTATATATCATCACATTATATCACTTATAATGAAACCTAAGATATCACAACACGTTATATCTTTCATGAATACCCCAAGGACAACAAATCACAAAAAATCACTCACAGTGCAAAAGCGGTAAAAAATCACATCATATCTCACTTTAAGACACATAGTACATCACATCCAATAATATCCATTTCCATAATTGAATATTATATTGATAATATTGGACATAAACCTCATGACGTTTTTATAACATGCACAACCCCCAGGATAAGCCATCTCATAATTTCATCAAACCACCACATCAATTTCAAATTTGATATTTTTCTATTATAGCATGAATATATCATTCTCTATTAAAAGATATAATGAGGAGGAGTAGGAAAACAACTATCCATCCACACTATGGATATATTAGGAAGAAACCCATAAAATATAGTTTTTGATAGAACTGAGTGATTTACAAGTATAGAGAGAAAATTCAAATCATAATGAAAATAAAATTTATATATAATGTAACAAAAAATTATAACACATTGCTTCACAGCATGATCACTAACCATATCATAATATAACCACTACACCACAAAAAATCAACTAATTTTTTCACCACCAAAAAATTTACAACACCACACAACAAGACACATTCCACAAGACATGTTTCATAAAATTGATTAAAATGTTATCAAATAAATAGATTTATCATTACTAACACATTTCATTAACTACTATTAGATTCAAATTTAAAAATTACCACATTTATCCACACATCACATTTTATTTCATATTATCACAAACCATCCATGATAAGCGATTCAATTAATCATTATCATTTAACACAAATACAACATAGGAAACTAGACCAGTGAACGAAGATAAAAAATACAAATCCATTTATCATGTAGAAAATCGCCACACTAACCATTTCAAAACTATATACACTTTCATATCGCATCCTCCATAGTCTTACCATATACATCACATATGGAATATACCAATTACATCTGAAGACATCCTCCTTATTCAACATTCCCAAAACACAACTAAAAATACCCCATTCATGTACAATTAAATAAAAAAATTAGATTTATAAATTGTAATTAATCACATTATATTACATTATTCAAGGTAATTATCAAACAATTCAATAATACCTCAGGTAAAACATTTCAGTAATATGATATAAGTGGATATCTGAATCCCATGTAAGGTGATAACAAACAGAACACAACATGGCTTCCATATTCATAAAAATATCATGGAAAATATAAACCCCAATGATCTCAATACTCATGAAGTAATAAATCACTTTAAATTCAAATATAAAATATTTAAAAAAACTAAAACCTTAAATTATGTTCTTTAGACTATCAAATATCATATTACCAAATATATAAAATCATTACTAATGGTTAAATGTATTCCCAAAGGACAAAATTATAATTACACCACCAATATGCTATGTCTAAATATGAACTAATGGATTCCTTACCTTATTGAGATATCTAAACCACTATTGAATCATGAAACATAATGTTATTTGAAAAAATTGCACCACAATGAAGGATAACACCATTATAAAACTGAAAGATAACAACCAAGACACTCACTTATTAAAAATCCATCAAACCCAAAAAAATAAACAAATAATTACAAATCCAGGATAAAAAAGGTTCAAAAACAATATAAGACAATGAAAAAATCACATAAACATCCACATATAATTTTTCTAGAAGTTGGATTGAGAAGTGGTGATTATTTGTTTTAACACCGCCATATGATTAACATGGGAAACAAAAATGGATTTTCTGATTTATATTATTCTAGAATACTACAATCAACATTCCTGATTTCTGATGATATATCTAATAGTGTTCTTGAACACTTAATGATCAACATTCTCTATCATCATTACCCAAAATTTCCAATTATATTTGATAAATATCATCCACACACATTTAAAAATTTTCCCCCATATTCCATGTGTATATAAATCATATGCTCAGCTATCACCCAAATAACATGCTCTGATGAACCCCTTTTAAACCTTTGTAAATTGACTCCCTGGCAGAACTGGTTCCTTGAAAAATTGGATCAGCTCCCATCTAGGGATCAGATAACAAATTAGTGTCCACCAACATAATGGTTTTGGATCCCATGTTTTGATCGTGGTTATTAGATTAACTTATTCCACCTGTATTTATTTAAAAAATATATACACTTCACGTTTAAATTTATATATCATTGAATCATTTTTTATACTCACATTGAATGCTCCCTCACATAATATTTCACCCTCATGAAATATTTACATTAAAAAATGCATCAAAACCAATAGAACCTCACTATGCTAATTCCCAAAACCCATGGGTCTTGAAGGTGACTAACATATCATTTAGATCCAAAAATATTCATCATAATCCAACATTACCAAAATAGTAAAATATATATTCTTTTTTTTCTATTTTTACAACATGAAAAATGGATCAAGTTAGATTTCATATTTTAGTTTATTTTTTCTCTAATATGATCATTTTATATCATATGTTATGGTATGATTATTTTCTCATCATATTTAATATAATATCATCCACATCACCCTCCTAAATAATGTTGGACCCCATTATAAGGGGAAATTACCTTGAACAAAACACATTCAAATATGAATAAATTCAAAAAAACCTATTATTTATGTATAGTTCCTTTAGAAATATTATATTTTACTCTTTGTGTAGGAAAAACAAACTTGTGAATTATATTTTATTGTCTGTTGATGTTAGAATTTTGAAAATGACCTACTGAGGTGATACTCGAATAAATTATAGAATGTGATGAATCTATGATGTTTTAATAATGGAATTGGAATAATATGAAAGGAAAACATTTTTGAAGATGATAATACATCATTAAATATGTAATAATGAAACATATATATTAATGATGATGGTATTCCTTTGGAAATGCATATTTATGTAAACATGGATGGTATAAATTCCCCATCAATTCCCCATTTTTGGAACGTTTAAAGATGTAACATCATGATCTCAATTCATGATTGTCCAAATTGATTCATTAATTATCATAACTCATTCTTTCCATGGGATAAACTTTCATATATTTCTTCATGTTAACCCATAAATGAATGGGTGACAGTTTGAGGATATTTTATGAAATATTGATCCATAAATATTTATATCCTATATTTTTAATGCCTCACAAATTATGAATCTTCATAAACCTATAATTATTGTTGAAATAATTTAATCCATATCCATTTGGATTCATTCATTAATAAAAAATAGTTATCTAAAATTATTTTCATCATGTTAAATGGAGAGTCAAAACATTAGATTTTCAAGCCATCTCAATGACATTATAGTTTTGGAAATACACAACTTCACCTTCAATATGAGATATTACAATGAGTCTATATAATTATTTTAGCTCCATATATCTATTTGAGTTTACGTATTACTCTTATCCTATTAATTTCTCTATGATTTGAGTTAATTCACATGGATTGATCAAATAGCATGTTTCTAAATACAGTCATTTATAATCCAAAATTCCCACCACCCAACTCTTATAGTTGGTTGAACCTAAAAGTGGTAAATTAACATAGGCCTCACAACGTATATTTCTAGGAATGTTTCATATACTATTCCATAGTATATGTCCTTAAAAATTATTAGTATCTATGTGATAATCATATTATGAATCCCTTCAAAAGAAAAAATTATATTATGTATCATTTATAAGAGGCCTCATGTAATGGTTATGAATTCATCCTCATAGTATTTAATAAAATACCCCATTGGTTTGCACCCCAATCATCTCACCTGACCCATTAATATCTTAGGATTCCATCATCTTCCATTACAAGGATGAAAGAACATGTTACTAAATGCGTAGGCCCACAAAAAACAACCATGATTCATGATGATAAATTTTGTTGCAATATATTCTCATCAAATGATGTTAAAATGTATCTTGTAGGATGTTATATACATAATATTCCATAAATAACGAACGCTGAAATAATTTTATGAATAATGTTTATTACTTTTAATTAGATAAATATAAGGGATAGTATCATATTTTCACTACTACATCAAGAAACACACACTTTAATTCCTCACTCATACATTCTCTGCCTCTTGGAAACATATATGAATCACACACACATATGTCCTATAAATTAAATCATTGGTACTTATCATAACATGAGTATCACACTCACCTAATCCCAACACTTACCATTATTTCAACACATTATAACCCTAGATTAATAATATCTCAATCCCCACAAATGCATTCATAGATCCATTGTTACACCAAAAAAGTACACTCCCCTAAAATAACACAAATAGTCACTACTCAATAGAATATATTTTGAAAACTGATATTGTAATCCCCACTAATAAATTTATATTCATTTAGATTATACTTGGATTTAAACTCATTAATGTCCCACACATACCATTATAGCTCCATTGAAGCAACTAGTAAGCCGCATGTGTATGTCTCAAAATAGTAGTCGAGCTTTAAAACATCAAACCACATAACACTAATGTCCTAGTGTAACAATGTTAGACTTCACAACTACATACTCTATAAAAATATTTAAACTATAGCTTTAACATATTTAAATATCATATCATATTACATTTTAAATGCATGAGAATCTCTATCAACCATTCAATAATCAATTATTAATAAGATATAAATCATTTCTTTGTTTTACCCCTTTTCATGATACACCCCTCATTATAGGAAAATGATAAATAGATAAGACTATTACTTCCACATGAAATTATATTATTTAGTCAAATAATGTGGTTTTTGATCCCTAAATTAAAAAAGTGTTTATTGTTTTCTTAATTTAGGATCAAGAAAAACATTCAATATCATCACAAACTAACAATCCCTCAAGAGGATAAAATTAAAGTCATTCTAAGAGGATGACGAAATTTATCACCATAAAAATCATAGGCCCAATTTGGATTTTAAACGTTGATGTAACATTAAACTATACTCATCACAGTATGTGAAAAATATTTATAGGAAACAACCTAAAAATAAAATAAACTTGTGATTAAATCATACATGGAAAGAGTATGTAGAATAGTATTTACATGACTCTAAATATGTGAAATTCCCTCACTCAATATTAAAATATTGACCATTCTTGATTAATTTAAATATATATATCTTATAATTGGAATGGGATGCATTATGTAATGATCCAATGAGTTTTTATCTGATGATCATCATATTACTCGTGTAACTCATAATAGACATGAGTGTCCCAATCTAACATTTTATTGATATCATAGAAAATGATCAATGATGCCTTATGAAATATGCATAATTTTCCCATAATAGAAATAATATAAATTTAATTTTAGACCAAGGAATCATAAAACACAATATTCCCTAAAATTTAAATGTGGAATATATTAATAAATACCTAACATACCAAATAGATTCACATATAACAACCATAACCAATTCCCTCATTATAACTAAATTGTAGTTCGCTTCCATATTTTATTAGAAATATGATTATTTAATCCAATCCAATTTTTATATGTCACAAGTAAAGAGGTTTAAGTACACATTCTTGATCAATGTGGGAGACTAAGATGTGTAAATAAACACGAAGTATTAATCCATGGAAGGATGAGATGAAATACTAGAATCAAATTCATATCAAAGAGAAAACATCATTAACTATAGTGGCATGTGACTCCCATCCATGGAAATAGTTATTGGGGGGAATGTAAATAAAGGATCCATGACCAGTCTAAGGATACAAACCACTTCAAAATGTGTATTGTTTGCATGTTCCAAGAAAAACATCCACAAAAACATTGAAATGATAACAAATTTGATTGACTGTGTATTACACAACTAATGAATCTTATAAAGGGAGAATCTTGTAAAATTAGAACATCACTAATATTTTAATAAATAAAAAATATATGGATTATTATAATTACGAGTACGTGATAAATGTGAGATATTGATTGTCTATTTTTTTTAATTTGGAAAATATTAATCTATTTAACTACCACACACAATTTATATTTCACCCAATATCTTATTTAGTGTCAAACATATTATTAAATGTTGATATTTGTGGTTATACACATAATATATAAACTATTTATATATATTTAATTACTTATTTTTTATGGTATATGTTTTATTTTAGTCAATTAGTTATGTTTTATATTGTGGTCTAATGATTATTCGGAAGAGTCATTTTAGTGGTCAGGAAAATCCACTATGGGTTTTGGAATATTTATACACCCCAGGGAAAGTGGTTCATTAATGAATGATATGATATAGTGTATTTTTTTCATTTTTTCCCAAAAATATATTCTACAAAAGTGGAATGACTTCTCTACAAGGGTATCTCTATCAATAGATGTGAAACCTATTATAGATCACAATATGGATGGGGGATTTCTATAGTAATTATTTTTATAAAATAATGATACCTTTTCATTGTGTGAATACTACATTGTTTCATGTTTATTGATAGAAAATAATGAAACAAACTAATTTTGTTTTTTGGATATCATGATACTTTTCCACTAGTATGTTGTCTAAATGAATTCTTTAAAAAGGCCCAAATAGAGGAGTATGATACAAATGGGATTCAATAATATTATAACTACCAAAACATTGCATTAAATATAGTTACCAATGTAGTTACAATACTTCTAACATTTATGAATAACCATTAAGATATAGAATAAAGTCAATTATGGTTCTAATTCATCCCATGTGTTTTCACGACCATCATATGAGAAACAAAATTAGGAGTCAAGGATTGGAAATTCTCACATGATAATTATTCATGTTCTCAATAATTTTATTCATTATGGTGATATAAAAGAAATAAATTTAATTATAAATTATATTTATTACATATTATATTATAGTGTAATGAGATAGATTGTTTCTTAAATAACCAAAATGAAGTAAATGTGTCTGATGGTTCATTTCAATCCATGTGAGGTTGTATCATTACCTATCATTCCAAGAAGATCCAATAGTTTCCATTTGAAGGATAAGGTTGGTTTATGTTAGGTTATATATCATTTATCAAAACATTAAATTGGAATACATAAATTAATTTTATATTTATATGGTATTGATAAAACAGTAGGAGGAAAACATAAAATTTCACCAAGAGAATGGCTTCATATTGGTATTTAATTTATTCTATAATTTCAAGGATGTTATTTTTTCCCTCCATATAAGATGATACATGGTTTTATGTTTTTCATTGAATGTTAAATAAAATAATTATTTTAATATATTATTTTCTTATAAATATTCATTTATCATAAAAACTTATTTCTAAAAAATATAGTATACAGTGTGGACACAAATGAAATTGTTTCATTTAGAATTAGTGATTTACCAATAGAGTACTATAATAAAATTTGACAATTTTTTTTCAGGTGAATAACCAACCAATAATATAGATTAATTGAAATTTTGTAATTAGTAATATTAATTTTTTTCATTTTAACTATTGATAACACCTTTGGGATCCCTATTATATATCAATTATGTTATATCTCTAGAGGTATAAATTTGACTTTCACATGGAAAATATAGATTTTGAAATAATTGAATAATAATATTTACATTAAAGGGATTTCTATTTTTAATAATGGGATATAATATTTATACATTTATAGAATTAGATAATTTGTATTCAATAAAAGATAGAAGTTATGGTGATTTACTATTTTGGAAGTGATTTTGGTTTTCTATTAATCTTTGGTCTCGCTTTCCGTTGATTGAAGTTATATGCATCCCAAATTAACTACCCATTCTTAGACCATTAGTATAGCATAAGTTCGGGGTCGATCCATAGGGAACCGTGGCGTGCATGAATTCAATTGAGTTAATACTTAAATAGGTGAAGTATGTGGAATTTAGAAGTGATTAAGTTGATTTTGGGTTTTGATTGAAACTAAATTGATTTTCTTTGAAGAAATGGATACTATTTGAAAGAAACAACAGGTAAATTTAAAGAGTTTTTAAAATTGAATGAAAAGACGTGTCGAGGCTGTGGTGAATAAGGAGTTCTTATGAAGATTGTTTAAATGGTTGTGTTGATCATAATAATTCAACCATTCAGGATTTCATTTTGTTACAATATTTCTTTGGTTCGGTTCCTCTTATTTGGAATTAGAGCAGCTGACTCCTTGGTCTGGTAGTCAGTGTTATTAATTATTTATTACATCTAGTCTATTATATGAATCGGTGAAAACCTTCCAATGGTCATGGATGTTTCCACCGTTACTTTTCATTGGTATCACTGAGAATCCTTCTCTTGATCCGGCTAAGAATTATCAGTTATATTAGACAGTGGTTTAAGAAGAGTAAGATGTATTACAATGATTCAAACACAACTATATAAAACAACATACAAATTATGATCTCATCATCCACAACCCCAACACGAGGGGTTTAGTTACACATGGAAAGTGGGAGAGAAACGACACACGTGATACCTAATGGATTCATCGTGTAGGAATTGAGGTAGACTATCGGAAGGTGGAATGGCGGAGTGACGACACCTTGGTAGCTTTGGGAATGGTGACAACAGAGTTTCTCTTTCCTCTCAATGGTTCTCTCTTCCCAAATCCATATTCCAAGGCTTCTTTTTATAGAAAAATAATGTACACGGTGTGTATACAAAGTACACGCCATGTACTTTTCATCAACGCGCTTTGGCACCAATTTCTCCACGGGTAGGCAGCCTAACACGCCGTCTTTGACTTTTGAACATGGTGTCGCCTTGTGGTTGGGTGTACACGACATGTATCGCCGCCATACATGGCGTGTAGTATCATAATTTTGGCTGCCAGCCCCTTCTAGAATAGCAGACATGACGTTTAAAAGTTCAAATATGTCGTGTCATCATCAACGACCACATGGGCATGTGGACTTTTCTTCAGCAACTATCGCTTCTAGAAAGTAGTACACGGCGTGTGGAACTGCCACACACAGCGTGTATCTTCTGCCTGGTGATATGGGCGTGTACTCCCTCCTTCATTCCATTTCCCGGCCTGGATGTACATGGCGTTTATAAAAGTACACGTAGTGTAGTTTCAATATTTTCACAGACTTCCCCTGATCCGTGTATTTAGCCAGAAATCTCCTGAAAGTAAAAAAATTTCACCAAAATCAAAGAATATGTTCATAAAACAACATATTTTTTCTGATTTTTTTTTATTTTCAATTATATATATGGAAATGTGTACACAAATTGGGTGCATCAAATTCCCCCACACTTAGTCTTTTTCTTTCCCTCAAGCAAAATGTCAAGATCTAATTAAGAGAGCCTATACTTTAAAAGGAAGGCATTTAATTAATCAAACTTATAACTGATAAAGTTACTGGGGAAAAATCATGAAAGGCACAAAAAAATTCAATTCATAAGATATTAAAATCATGCCTCATATATAATGCAATTAACTACTCTCATCCTCTTTCAACACATTTTTCAACCTTTCAAAAATAAGCATGCCACTTGATGATTTACCTTACCAGTTAAAATCACACTCCACACATAAGATGTTTTTAATCAATGTTATGCTCAATCCAAGGTATATACACTCTATATATAGGTTTTCAAGATATCTTGTTCTCTACTTCAGGAAAATTGAAATTACAAAAATCATAAGGGCTTTATTAATAAGTTTCAGATGTTTCGGTGGCTAAGGGTTGGTGGGTTCAGATGTGAAAATAAATTCCAAGTCTTGAAAAATGATGGATAATTCCTTAAGCAACATTGCATGATATTCAAAGTGAAGCTCATTGAAAATACATCCTTCAAAAGCTCAGTCAAATTCTTTTGTAATCGTCACCATTTTCCTTAGGCAAGTAGGGTTCACGGGAAAATAATCATAAGGTCCCCTTGTTGTTTGTCTGTTGTTGTTTTTTTTAAAACAGAAAAATACAGGCACATCCCTTATGAATACAATGAGTATATTTTTGGAACCCATTCTACCCCAAATAATCAAGAGGCACTCCCCCACACTTTATTCCATGGTTGTACACAAAAATATGCCATGTATTTCCAACTCCCTCTTTAAAGCTTAAATGAATAATCATGCAATGTTTAAAAAGAAATAGGGTAGGAAGGGGAATAGGATTCTAATGTGGCTTCCTATAAAGATTGTTCATGGCTTCTATCTGCTTCACAAAGAATAAATGTAGGGTAGGTATCAAGATAAGGGATTGAAATAATCTAATTCCTCAATCATGTTAAAGTAATTCTAAAATTTCTTCATGTTTCGAAAAGAAAAACTTTGAAATTCTGATAGTGATGCATTTCCTAAGAATATCTCAATAAAAGAGGGTATTAGAGAAGAAATACAAAAAAGGGTTTAAAATACCTCTCATGAGTGAAAAATAATGAAGGGACAATCAGGTCATGACATGCATATAAATGATTATCCTAATTAATGTAATTTAATCAAGCATGAAAGGTTTCAATTGAAACTATATCAGCAATCATTTTAATATACTTAAAAACTAAAATAAGTATGTAACCTTTCCAAATGTTCCTACTGATAACTCTAGCATTAATAAGATTGATTAACCAAAATTGCTTTACATTTTCAAATATAGAGTCTAATAATGATGTCTCCTAGGTTAGTTTAAGGACAAAGACTAAGGTGAAAGATATAGATACTCCCCCACACTTAATACTGCACATGGTCCACAAAGTGCAATACTAAGGTAAAGGGTGGGCAACGGGGAGAAATGAGGGACAAAATGAGGGAAAGGAGTGGAAGAAGTAAATCCAATAGCAAGGAAAATTGAAATTGAAAAATACTCCCATCGGGAAAAGTGATGCCCAAGGCGCTCCATGCCCGTACCTATGACTATCAAGAAAAAGGAAAACTAAAAACACTCATAACATCACAACACAGAAAATGACAGAAGAGATATATAAGATAAAGAAAAATGTCACTATCATGGGGTCGCCTCAGGGGAGGCATCATCCAGTACAGAATCAACCGGTAGAGATGGAGCAGGAGGCGTGGAAGGGTGAGGCTCTGACTCGGCATCGGGAAGGGTAGCTGAAGAAGTAGGAGCCGTAGGTGCTAGACTAGAGATCGGAAGCATAGCAGCAGGCCCTGGCCTGACAGAAGTGGTAGCAGCAGAGCTCATCGTAGTCATCAGAATGGAATCTGTGGTCGGCGCAGGAGACGTCGGTGGAGTAGCAGTAGAAGGGACAGGAAGGGAGGCAGAGTTTGGTGGCTGAGGTCGTGGAACACCAAGATGCTGAGCAATATGCATCAACAGATGCTCCATCCGGTCATGGCAGTCGTCTAGACGAATCAAATGGCGTGCAATGGTGTCCTGGTGGCTGATGATATAGGCTAACTTCTGCTCCATCATGGCTAGGTGGAGGGAAAGGGTTGGATCGACCGAGGGTGTGGGGCTAGGTTGGATGGGGGATGGTACAGAAGAAGACAGGTCAGAAGAAGAGGGGTCAGTATGAGGTGGGTGACGTGGAGAAGCTACAGGGGGTGGGGAAGGAGGAGCGGGGTCAGCAGCTGGGGCAGGGGGGTCTGCAGGTGGCGGGGTTCGAGTCTGATCAAGGATTTAGGCACCCCCCTTCTTCCGGACCAATCCCATGTGAATGATCATAAGGATGTCCATCCGCTAGGGTGAAGCTATCATGTAATGAGGTAATGAGGGCTCGAATACCCCAAAGTGGTGGGAAAGACGGGTGGTGTAAAACCCACCGTTCAGGTTTCCCTAATGGCTGGTAAACCTGATATGGAAATAGTAGGCAGCATGATAGGGTAGGTATGGGTAGGTGTGCCAGATGACACAGGTATGAAGCTCCATGTCACGGCTGGTCACGACCCCCATATCCTCATGGAGGGGAAATATAATGGCACTGAAGCACCGGTGGGTGAAGCGAAGGACACGATCGGCTATAAGAGTGCTCTTCTGGGAAGTGGGGGAATACCGATGGTCAGGCCCAGCGATCTACTACCACATGGCAATAATGTCAGAGCGCTCGGGCTGGGTCAAGTCAGAAACAGGGGGTGGTGTGATATGATGGGGGTAGAAGCCGCACCCTCAGCCAAACTCTGTCATCGTCATAGAAAAACGTCGGCTGCCTAGCCAGATTCGAACTACTGGAACCACATCGCCAGGTGTCTCTCGTTACTCTGCTCCATCGAACTCAAAGGAGGACGCAAACTCCAATAATAAATCTTAGAACACATGAGTGCTGACCTTGAAAATATCGAGGAGTGCGGTGTGCCCGAGAAGTACCTCCAGCTCCTCCCAAATACCGAGCCGCTGCAGAATGATGCTATTAAGGTACCAGCCACTCAATTCTATTGGCCGACGACATAAGTGTCAGATCCTATCGTTTGCGAGGTCGGTGACCGGGAAGACCGTGCAGGAATAGGGAGGACCTGCAGGTCTCGGCCCAGGTGCCTGTGCAGCAGAAAAGTCTGGATCCATAGGTGGATCCGCCGAAGAAGAAGGTGGCTCAGTGGAAGGTGTGCTCGAAGAGTATAACGACCCATACTTTACATACATTGTTAATACTTCAAAATTTAATCACACTTATTACAACATATGAAAAAACCACAAAGGACCTTATAGGTATAGTGTCTTTAGAAACTGAGAAACATAAACAACTGGTTCATAAATATTCTACAGTGTCTCCCATTTATTTCATCATATCTAGGGTCCCTTTTAGCATATTCTACTTAATATCCATCTTCCTGACCTGGGGAAAAGAAAAAATACAAAAAAGGGTGAGCTCAAATGCTCAGCAAGGGCAAATAATGGAAATAAAAATCATATCATATCTTTTTGAAAATCATAACCTTCAAAAGATATCATAATATCATAACATGGAATAAATAATAGAAGTGAAAATGACATCCCCATAATCATAACATTAAACTTGAAACAGTGTGTCATGCACACATAATCATGGAAAATCATTTCTTGTTAGTCATGACTCATTGCCAAGACTATCTTAGCGGACAAAGTCCATTTCTGAACTGAGTTCACTCCTCGTTTCAGTCCTGTATCACTGAACCGAAATAACCTTCCATTCCATCCATGTCTATATCATGTGATATAAATCTTTACCCAATGCATTGGAGGGAGATATAGGTCCCACCCATATTATAATGAATCCTTTCTTATGTTTGCCACATAATCATAAATCATACATCATCGCATAACACATGTAACAAAAATGGGATTCTTGAAACATTATGACATCCTAAAACAAATCGTATAAGGTAAATGACTTCATAAAAATAATTCCCTCAAAACATAATCAAATAAATGTAATAATAGGGATAAAAATATAACCCTTTATTATTTTATATGGAAAATAATTTTGATAAAACACTTGAACTTCATTCTTGAGGAAAATATCTTTTCTACTTCAAAAACATTTTCCTTTCTTTAAAAGTCATACAATTTTAAACTAAAAGAATTTGATTAAAAATAAACTTGAAAACTTTTAAAGGAATCTTCTTGGAAATAATGTTTAAAAAATCCATTCATGCCGTATAAGTTTAAAAAAAACATCCTTCTCGTACTTTTGCCGGAAAAGTCAAAAAAGTATCTCGTACGAAAAACGACAAAAGATTCCTTTCATATCTTTTACTAAAAACTCACCGAAGGGTAAAATTGGATTTAAAAAATTGTAGGTGGATGGAAATAATATTACATATTTAGTAAACATGGACATGGATGATAAAATACACCCCAGTAAATGCCAAAGTATAAACAATCTCAGATAAAAATGAGATTGTGATATTTCCCTTACCTTAGGTCCGACTTGCTTTGTAAGTGTCTGAACCACCTGTATAATGATTTAAATAATGTTATTGACTTAATCCAGAATCATAATTATTTTTATGATATCATATATGGTCATATTCATAGCTTCTTATTAGTAATATTTCATTGCTACTTGTTATTCGGGTGTTTATAACTTTTTGTTCTTATGCGTGTTTTGTCGAATAAATTCTTATTCTTTTCTTTAGGTTATAGATACCTCATTTCCAGAATGGTATTAGTGTAATATATATCATATTAATTCATTCAATTCATTTTTATAATCATTATTAAATGATGATCATGTAGAACGAGTCGCATCACATCGTGGAGATGGTATTCCGTACGTACGCACGAGTGATGATATCGTTCCTATGATCGTGGAATTGTATTGGAGTATATGTATACTATTTCAGAATCAATATCACTTTATAATAGTCATATATGGTCATTATTTACACCATTATACCCATCCAAGTAAGGTGGTGGTGGAAAATAGATTACACCACGGCGTGGAGACGGTATTCCGTACGTACGCACGCACGGTGATTTCTTTTTCGTAGGATGGATAGATGGTTAAATAGGGTTGTTTCATACTTATAATAAGATATCAGTATATGAGTGATACAGATGTTATTACTTCATAATGAAACAACCTAAGAAGAAGAAGTGGAAGAAGAAATAAAATGAAAGAATCGGTAAGGGACCTTACCTCTTCTTTGAAGTGCTTCTTTGAGACCTTCTTTTAGGGAACTAAAATGGGTGTTTGAAGAAGACCAGAACCTCTAGGATGTTTCTATTGAAGTGGAGAGGAGGAATTGGCAGGGGATGGCCGAGCTAGAAGGCTCAAAGTGGTGTGAGGAAGAGGGGGAGGAGGTGTCCTTTTATAAGGGAGGAGAGGGGCACCTTTGGAATAACTAAAACTATTATTTTATTATAAAGTCAAGTTCGGTTTTAAATAGCTCCAAATTTATATATTTCTAATCTATGGTGGGGATGGGTCTAAATCCTCTCATCCAATATAATTTAGACAAGTTTAGGTTCCTATTTTAACCTAATCATTTAGATTTAACATTAAGTTAAATAATTTTACTTTTACCATGTCTTCTTGTGTTCTTATACTATAATGTTAATAAAATGACAATAAGCAGAAAAACGAACCCCAAGATGTTTATTATTAATATATATAACCTTATATAAGTCACTCGGCCAAACATTAGATTTTTAGGAATAAAATAACAATTAATAATATAATATTTGTTTTAAAAACTATTTTATGTCAATTTTGACACTATTTAGTAATTGATTTTTGTGAAACTCATAACAGAATTATTAGTTCTAAAAAAGGTAATTAAATCAATACTAACATGTCATATCAACCTATAAAATTAGTGGTATTCATAAAAAGTCTCCAATTACATTTATTTTGGTCTTTATAACATCAATTATGTCAATATTTCATTAATAAGATAATTACTGCATCATCATTGTGTCATAAATAAATAAATTTATTTAAATTCTAAAAAATATAAATAAAATATCATTATGTAGGAAATCTTGTTAGATTTCTGATGAATATTTATAGTCGAATTTAGCTTACGTATAACCCCATTTTAAAAATGTTTTAGTTATTAAACTTTGATTTTAACTATTTTAACTATTCATTAAATAAAATAATATTAAATGTCATAATCTAATCCATGTGGACCTAAATGGTCATGTTATATTCATAAGGTTTTTTTTGTTTGAATTACACTTATCCAATAGAATTAGGACATGTGTTAGGGTAATAGTAATTTCATATTTACCCTTAGTTACCCTATTTACTATTAACCGCGGTAAAAAAGTAAAAAGTTACTATTCACCAAAAAATTATTTTTATCTCATTGAACCACATTTTATTTACTGATATCAACTGTGTCTGTCGGATTTTCAAAATTTCATTCATAGAATCAGTAAAATTATGTTTTATGCAAAATTCAGTTTTTAACCTACCACTTAGTGGTTTCACCATTCATCAAAAATTGAAAGTTTTCAGAAATATAAAAAAATTTCACCCTAGGCTAATTTCGGTATTCCGAATCCAAAAATGAATTCCATTTTGAAAAATAAAATTCACAAAATTTCAATAAGTGGTTTTTACTATTCATAAAGGCTAGTTTTAATAATATTTTAATAGCATATCTTTGTTTAGTGAAACTCGGTATTGCGTACGACGCAAGCTATCGAGGAAGGACGCGATTTCGTGTAAAACAATTCAAGAAAGTGTTGTGTAGAAAAAGATTCCTTTGATGATATATATATAACATAAAAACAAAATATTACTCATAAAAATCTCGGGTGTTACATTCTACCCCCCTTAAAAAGAATTTCGCCCTCGAAATTCGTCACTTTGTAAGAAACAGATGAGGATACTTCTACCTCATCATATTCTCAAGATCCCATGTTATTTCTTCAAGTTGGTGGTTCCTCCATAAAAATTTCACCAATCGAGTGGTCTTTTTTCGTAGGAATTTTCGCTACGATCCAGAATCTCTATCGGTTGTTCTTCATAAGAAAGATCGTGCTCCAGCAGTACAACTTCTGATCTGAGTACATGTGAAGGATCAGGTATGTACTTTCTCAGGAGAGATACATGGAACACATCGTGAACTTGAGAGAGTTTCGGTGGAAGCGCCAATCGGTAAGCTACCTTCCCAACACGATCCAGTATTTCGAATGGACCGATATATCTAGTGCTCAACATCCACTTCTTTCCAAATCTCATAACCCTCTTCCAGGGAGATATTCGTAAGAACAATTTATCACCCACTTCAAACTCTTGGTCTTTTCTTAGGTTGTCAGCATAACGTTTCTGTCAACTCTGAGCTGCTCTTATGTGTTGTTGAATAGATCTGACCTTTTCTACCATTTCATCAACGAGATCAGGTCCTAATAGATTTCTTTCCCCAACTTCATCCCAACAAGTTGGAGTCCTGTATTTCCTTCCATAGAGAGCATCATAAGGAGCCATCTGAATACTAGCGTGAAAGCTATTATTAAATGAAAATTCCACCAAAGGTAGGTGTTGATCCCAACCACCTTTGAAATCCATAGAGCAAGCTATCAACATATCTTCTAGGGTTTGAATTGTTCTCTCAAACTGACCGTCTGTCTGAGGATGATAAGCAGTGCTGAAACTCAACTCTATAACCAGAATATGATGAAGACTTCGCCAGAACATCGTGGTAAATCTCGGATCCTGATCAGATATAATAGAAAGTGGTACTCCATGCAATCTTACCACATCCTTTACATATATCCTGGCAAGCTGATCTAGAGAGAAATCCTCTCTAATAGTAATGAAGTGTGCAGATTTTGTAAGACGATCAACTATGACCCAGATAGCATTATTGCCTTTGGATGTTTTAGGAAGTCCTGTGACAAAGTCCATAGTGATGTTTTCCCATTTCCATTCGGGTATGGGTAATGGTTGTAACATCCCCCTAGACTTCTGCCTCTCAGCTTTACCTTGTTGACAAACCAAGCATCGAGAGACATATTCAGCAACACCTCTTTTCATGCCATCCCACCAGAAGTACTCTTTCAGGTCCCTATACATCTTCGTGCTTCCAGGATGAATAGAGAATGAAGAACTATGAGCTTCATCCAGAAGTTCCTTCTTTAATTCGGGGATGGGAGGAACACAAACCCGATTCCTGAACTTTATTATCCCATCACAATCAAAGTTGAATTCAGGAACATTTCTCACATTCTTTTGTAACTCGACATCTTCTTTCTGTGCCTCTTTAATCTTCACATGTATAGATGGTTGAACATTCATTTGAGAAAGATAAGATTTTCCGCTTTAATTATAATTCCATGATCCATCCTTTGTAAATCGATAAATATTGGATCCTTTGTGATTCTCATCATGGATAAACTGGAATGGTCTTGTCGACTTAATGCATCTGCCACCTTGTTTGCTTTCCCAGGGTGGTAATGGATTGAGCAGTCATAATCCTTAATGAGATCCAACCATCTTCTTTGATGCATATTCAGCTCCTTTTGTGTGAAAATATACTTTAAAATTTTATGATCAGTATATATATCACACCTTTCACCATAAAGGTAATGCCTCCAAATATTTAATGCAAAGATTACCGCAGCTAACTCCAAATCATGTGTTGGGTAATTTTTCTGATGGATTTTCAACTGTCGTGAGGCATAAGCTATCACCATATAATTTTTCATAAGAACACGCCACAATCCCTTCTTGGATGCATCACTGTAGATCACAAACCTTTCTCCACTACAGGGCAGTGTGAGAACAGGTGCACTGTATAACCTTCTTTTCAACTCCTTGAAATTCTCTTCACATTCCTCCGTCCAAACAAACTAAACTCCTTTCCTAGTCAACTTGGTGAGTGGATTAGATAATCGTGAAATATCTTTCACAAAACGTCAATAATATCCAGCCAAACCAAGAAAACTTCGGATCTCAGTTACTATTTTTGGTCTCGACCATCTTTCGATAACCTCTGTTTTTGCTGGATCCATAGATATCCCCTATTTTGAGATTATGTGACCCAAAAATGCAACTTTTTGAAGCCAAAATTCACACTTGGTAAATTTGGCATAAAGCTTCTCCTTTCTCAGGGTCTTAAATATAATTCTCATGTGATCTTCATGTTCTTCCTTGCTCTTTGAATAGACAAGAATATCGTCTATAAAGACTACCACAAATTGATCAAGATAGTCTCTAAAGACTCTATTCATCAGATCCATGAAGATAGTAGGGGCATTAGTGAGACCAAATGGCATCACTATAAATTAATAGTGTCCATACCTTGTACGGAAAGTCGTCTTTGGTATATCTTCCCTTTTGACCCTTAATTGATGATACCCTGAACGAAGATCTATCTTGGAAAAGTATTGAGCTCCGCGTAGTTGGTCAAATAAGTCATCAATGCATGGGAGAGGATATTTGTTCTTGATAGTGATATTGTTAAGTTCTCGATAATCAATGCAGAGTCTCATTGATCCATCATTCTTCTTAACAAATAGAACAGGTGCTCCCCAAGGTGACGCCCTAGGGCATATGAATCCCTTATCAAGATTCTCTTGGAGTTGCTTCTTCAATTCCTGCAACTCAATTGGGGTCATTCTATAAGGTGTCTTTGAAATAGGCAAAGCACCCGGTACGAGTTCTATTGAGAACTCAACTTCACGATTTGGTGGAAGACCTAGTAATTCCTCCGGAAAGACATCATCAAACTCATGTACAATGGGTATATTCTTAATCGTGTGTTTCTCACCAACCATTTGAGATAAATAACCTTCATTTAGTGGAATCAAGACCCATAAGATGGAAGAAATTTCCACTGTAAGGTTATGTTCATCCTTGCATTGATAGACGATCATAGATTGATCTAGAATATGAAATGTGACTTCCCTTCTTTGGAAATTGATATGAGCTCCATATAAAGAAAGCCAATCCATGCCAAGAATCACATCAAATTCCACTATATAAAGGATCACAAGATTTGTAGGAAGCACTTTCCCACAAACTTTGATAGGAGAAGAATTATAAACTTTTGATGCGACTGTTGTCCCATTAGGTGTTGTCACAGCTAACTCAACATCTAATTGTTGAGGTAATACGGTGATACCCTTAGAAAATTCCTCAGAAATAAAAGAGTGGGTGGATCCAGAATCAAATAAAACATTTTCTACTTTAGAGTGGATGGTAAGTGTACCTTTCACCACTTCGTTATCGTACTCCAAATCGCTGATAGAAATTTCATGTGACTTTCCTTTGCCTTTAGCCTTATGAGTTTGTTGACGTCGACCATAATCATCAACCCTTGGATTTGGGCATTGATTGGCATAATGCCCCATCTCCTTACACTTGAAACATTGAAGTGTAGTAGGTTCATTCTGTGTATCCCTTCCTTTGTTTGCATCATTAGACATCTTCTTCCAATTATTGCGGTATTCAAATGCCTGATGACCTTCCTTTCCACATTTGAAACATTTACTTGTCCCTTTAAGACCACTCCCTCCATGTTTCTTTCCACACTTTGAGCATAAGGGAATGCTCATCTTCTTTTCAGTGTGCTCTTTAGATTTTCCTTTGAATTCCATTGTCCTCTTCTTATCAAACCCATATGCCTGATGGGTTACTCCAATCTCCATCTCGACTTTGAGAGCACATCGAATGATTTCCTCGTAGCTATTGAAGTTCCTTATGTCTAACTCCCTTCGAAGACTTGGTTTTAAGCCACTAAAGAATCAATCGATCTTACTCTCAGGTTGGATAATAATACCAGAAGCGTACCTTGCAAGTCTTGTAAAATTTTCTTCATAGGTACCAACAGATTCATCATCCCTTTGCTTCAGTTCAAGAAACTCTTTCTCCATCTTTGTTTGGAGAATACGAGGGATGTACTTATTGAAAAATAAGTTCTTGAACTCGTCCCATTCCATGGACTCAATTTCATCCCTTTGCCTCGTATTCTTAATAAGATTCCACAATTGATCAGCATCTCCTTCCAAACGATACACTGATAGGATGACTTTATCATGTTCAGAACATTGAAGAACTGAAAATATATTTTTAGTAGTACTAATCCATTGTTCAGCAACTAATGGATCAGTAGACCCGCTGAAAAAAGGTGGATGCTGCCTCATGAAGGATTCAACAGAATGTTGCTCCTTCCTTTTCTCGTTTGAAAGTCTTGCATGATTCATAGCTTGAGAAAGTTGTGTGATCATGGCTACAAGATTTTGCATTCCAGCTCCCATAACGTTTGGTTGCTCAGGGGGACAATCATTGCATTGCCCATCGCATTCCGCATTAACAAAATTCTTTTGGGTTCCAGCCATTGACTAAAACCAAGAAGAATAGTGTGAGAAACACTAATTATAATAGGAAAACCAAATAATCAAGAATAAAATTTCACACTTAAGGTATTATCCTAGGTTATTCATGGCCATTTCTAAAACACTAATATTGTGTTCTATGCTTAGACTTATCCTTAGGGTTCTTACTAAGGCTTTCACATCCTAGTTTCCAAAGGTTGACTATACCTTTCCTCTAATACCAACTATAACGACCCATACTTTACATAGATTGTTAATACTTCAAAATTGAAGCACACTTATTACAACTTATGACAAAACCACAAAGGACCGTATAGTTATAGTTTCTTTCGAAACTGGGAAACATAAACAACTGGTTCATAAATCTTCTACAGTGTCTCCCATTTATTTCATCATATCTAGGGTCCCTTTTATCATATTCTACTTAATATCCATCTTCCTGACCTGGGGAAAGAAAACATACAAAAAAGGGTGAGCTCAAATGCTCAGCAAGGGCAAATAAAGGAAATAGAAATCATATCATCTCTTTTTGAAAATCATAACCTGCAAAAGAGATCATAATATCATAACATGGAATAAATCATAGAAGTGAAAATGAGATCCCCATAATCATAACATAAAAATTGAAACTTTTTGGCATGCACACATAATCATGGAAAATCATTTCTTGTTAGTCATGACTCATTGACAAGACTATCTTAGCGGAAAAAGTCCATTTCTGAACCGAGTTCACTCCTCATTTCAGTCCTGTATCACTGAACCAAAATAACCTTCCGTTCCATCCATGTCTATCTCAGGAGATATAAATCTTTACCCAATGCATTGAAGGGAGATATAGGTCCCACCCATCTTATAATGAATCATTTCTTATGTGTGCCACATAATCATAAATCATACATCATCGCATAACACATGTAACAAAAATGGGATTCTTGAAACATCATGACATCATAAAACAAATCATATAAGGTAAATGACTTCATAAAAATAACTCCCTCAAAACATAATAAAATCAATGTAATAATAGGGATAAAAACAGAACCCTTTATTATCTTAGATGGAAAATAATTTTGATAAAACACTTGAACTTCATTCTTGAGGAAAATATCCTTTCTACTTCAAAAAAGTTTTCCTTTCTTTAAATGTCATACATTTTTAAACTAAAAGAAGTTGATTAAAAATAAACTTGAAAACTTGTAAAGGAAGCTTCTTGGAAATAATGTTTTAAAAATCCATTCATGCCGTATAAGTTAAAAAAAACAACATTCTCGTACTTTTGCCGGAAAAGTCAAAAAAGTACCTCGTACGAAAAACGACAAAAAATTCCTTTCATATCTTTTACTAAAAACTCACCGAAGGGTAAAATTGGATTTAAAAAATTGTAGGTGGATGTAAATAATATTACATATTGAGGAAACATGGACATTGATGATAAAATACACCCCAGTAAATGCCAAAGTATAAACAATCTCGGATAAAAATGAGATTGTGATATTTCCCTTACCTTAGGTCCGACTTGCTTTGTATGTTTCCAAACCTCCTGTATAATGATTTAAATAATGTTATTGACTTAATCCAGAATCATACTTATTTTTATTATATCATATATGGTCATATTCTTAGCTTCTTAGTAGTAATATTTCATTGATACTTGTTATTCGGGTGTTTTTAACTTTTTGTTCTTATGCTTGTTTTGTCGAATAAATTATTATTCTTTTCTTTAGGTTGTAGATACCTCATTTCCAGAATGGTATTAGTGTAATATATATCATATTCATTCATTAAATTCATTTATATAATCATTATAAAATGAAGATCATGTAGAACGAGTCGCATCACATCGTGGAGACGGTATTCCGTACGTACGCACGAGTGATGATATCGTTCCTGTCATCATGTAATTGTATTGGAGTATATATATACTATTTAAGAATCAATATCACTTTATAATAGTCATATAAGGTCATTATTGACACCATTATACCCATCCAAGTAAGGTGGTGGTGGAAAATAGATTACACCACGGCGTGGAGACGGTATTCCGTACGTACGCACGCGCGGTGATTTCTTTTTCATAGGATGGACAGATGGTGAAATAGGGTTGTTTCATACTTATAATAACATATCAGTATATTAGTGATACTGATGTTATTACTTCATAATGAAACAACCTAAGAAGAAGAAGTGGAAGAAGAAATAAAATGAAAGAATCGGTAACGGACATTACCTCTTCTTTGAAGTGCTTCTTTGAGACCTTCTTTTAGGGAACTAAAATGGGTCTTTGAAGATGACCAGAACCCCTAGGATGTTTCTAGGGAAGTGTAAAAGAGGAATTGGCAGGGGTTGGCCGAGCTAGAAGGCTCAAAGTGGTGTGAGGAAGAGGGGGATGAGGTGTCCTTTTATAAGGGAGGAGAGAGGCACCTTTGGAATAACTAAAACTATTATTTTATTATAAAGTCATGTTCGGTTTTAAATATCTCCAAATTGATATATTTCGAATCTAAGGTGGGTATGGGTCGAAATCCTCTCATAAAATAGAATTTAGGCAAGTTTAGGTTCCTATTTTAACCTTATCATTTAGATTTAACATTAAGTTAAATAATTTTACTTTTACCATGTCTTCCTGTGTTCTTATACTATAAAGTTAATAAACTTACTATAAGCAGCCAAACGAACCCCAAGTTGTTTATTATTAATATATATAACCTTATCTATGTCACTTGGCCGAACATTAGATTTTTAGGAATAAAATAACAATTAATAATATAATATTTGTTTTAAAAACTATTTTATGTCAATTTTGACACTGTTTATTAATTGATTTTTGTGAAAATTATTACCGAATTATTAGTTCTAACCAAGTTAATTAAGTCAATAATAACATGTCATATCAACATAGAAAATTAGTGGGATTTATAAAAAGTCTAAAATTACATTTATTTTGGTGTTTATAACATCAATTATGTCAATATTTCATTAATAACATAATTACATCATCATCATTGTGTCATAAATAAATAAATTTATTTAAAGTCTAAAAATTATAAATAAAATAGTATTATGTAGGAAATCATTTTATCTTTATAATTAATATTTATAGTCTAATTTATCTTACGTATAACCCCATATTAAAAATGTTTTAGTTATTAAACTTTGATTTTAAATATTTTAACTATTCATTAAATAAAATAATATTAAATGTCATAATCTAATTCAAGTGGACCTAAATGGTCATATTATATTCATAAGGTTGTTTTTGGTCGAATTACACTTATCCAATAGAATTAGGACATGTATTAGGGTAATAGTAATATCATATTTACCCTTAGTTACCCTATTTACTATTAACCGCGGTAAAAAAAGTAAAAAGTTACTATTCACCAAAAAAATATTTTTATCTCATTGAACCACATTTTACTTACTGAGATCAACCGTGGCTGTCTGATTTTCGAAATTCCATTCACAGAAGCGGTAAAATTAAGTTTTATGCAAAATTCAGTTTTTTACCTACCACTTAGTGGTTTCACTATTCATCAAAAATTGAAAGTTTTCATAAAAATACCAAAATTTCACCCTAGGCTTATTTCGGTATTGCGAATCCAAAAATGAATTCCATTTTGAAAAATAAAATTCACAAAATTTCAAAAAGTGGTTATTACTATTCATAACGGCTAGTTTTAATAATATTTTAATAGCATATCGTTGTTTAGTGAAACTCGGTATTGCGTACGACGCAAGCTATCAAGGAAGGTCACAAATTCGTGTAAAACAAGCCAAGAAAGTGTTGTGTAGAAAAATATTCCTTTGATGATATATATATAACATAAGAACAAAATATTACTCATAAAAAACTCTGGTGTTACAAAGAGGGACCAGCTGATGAGGATGATAGTACAGGGAAAGTGGCAGCTGGTGCAGCAGAAGTAGGCCCAGCCTCATCTGAGGGAGTGAGTGGCGGCAGAATGGCCAATGGAGGGAGCTCAAAGACCGGAGCGTCGAGGTCTGGCTACGTAGGTGGTCGGAGTCAGATCTGACGATAGCTGGGCCTCTCACCCTCGACGTCAAAGGCTGGCCACTTCCCGCGGGAAGGATCATGATCTGCCATATCCTGAAATAGAAATAAAAAGAAAACAAAAAAAAGAAGAAGAAAATAAAACAAATAAAATGTGAGAAAACTGGAAAATAAAAGTATACGGTGTGTACTCAAGAGTACACGGTGTGTAGTCAGAATATAGAGTATCGTGTGTTCTCTGGAAGCACACGCCTAAGGTCAAAATATACCATGTAATAGGACACGGCGTGTACCAAACATACACGTCGTGTTTATATCAAAGTGTATGTGGTCGTGTATTATAAATGACATGGCCATGTTGCTATCAATTCTAAGAAAACAATACACGCCGTGTAGGTAATGTCTAAGGCATGTACTGCACATGAAGAACATGGTCGTGTAGAGGGTAAGACATGGGCCGGCTACAGATATAAAGGACAAGGCATGTACCAAACATAAACGTCGTGTTCTCAAACATGGGGTGATAGGCCGTGTTATGCGTCACACATGAAGGGTCCAAGGGAAATGGTCTTCGCGGTGTGTACCGAACATAAACGCCATGTATGAAAAAAAGTGTGTGAGGCCGTGTGAAAAGGAGTACTCGGGTACGATGGAAATAAACAAGAACACAGTGTGTACTGAACATACACACCGTGTACATTCAAATATTGAAATATTTTGTGTGTGGTTGTGTACATGTACACGGCGTGTGTTATTCATTTTGTGGTTGTGTAAAGGCGGAATCCAAACGGTCGGCCGATCCAATAAACACCCTAAATGATTCTAAAACGTGAAATAGAGCGTGCAGAATGGCGTACCTGGACTGAGGATCACAATGTAAGAAGAATCATAACATGTAACGCCCCAAATCGAAGGATCTGGAAAACGGGGTTCGGATGGCGTTTGGGAGAAGAAACAAGAAGAAGGGGAAGAATGGGGTGGCCGTGCGACATGGCCTCAAGCCAGGTGGCCCGTGGCTTATACAGCCGCGGTACACGGCGTGTATTTTTGGTACACGACGTGTATCCCGATTTTTTTTCTTTAGAAAAATGAATATAATTATTATCGTAAACAATATAGTAATTATTATTAATAATTAAAAATAGATATATCTACAAATTCTATTATACATAAACCTATACACGATGTATATCGGTAAATACACGCCGTGTATTTTAAAATGAGAAAAAGAGTAGTACAACCTTTGGTCCGGTGCTTGGGGCAGGATTCGAACTGGCGATCGGCCGATTTGAACGGATGCCCTCACCCACTGGAGAAAAGGTTGTTCTTCTGTTCATATTTATTATATATATATATTTATTCTATATGTCCTATAAACTCGGAATGAAAGAAAATCACGGTGTGTGGTTTTTATTTAGGAAAGGATGGGGGTGACGCGGGGAGATTAGCGCGATTCGAAACTGGGTCATGTGAACCTGGTGCCGAGACGTTGCCAATCCGCCAACTTCACCCGCATGTAATTTCTTATTTTTAAAACGTTTTTAATTTATATTTAAAAAATCATGGCACACACGGCGTATATCGGAGTACACGTTGTGTGGTTTTATTAATAGAACAAATGATGGAAATGGGACGGTTGTCTGGATTCGAACCTAGGTCTTTTGAAACCGGATTACGATTCTAGCCAACCGGTACATCCCCACCCTGGGTTTTATTAAACACACAAATATATATATATATATATAGATTAAAAATACAACACACGTCGTGTAATTAAAAGGAGGAACCCCATGCCGAAGGTAGGCCAGGAGGATTCGAACTGAGGACGGCTCGAATAAACATCAGGGACTTTGCCATCGGCACCGACATCATCCCAGGTTATTTATTTTTTATTCTATAGATTTATACTATTAATTTTATAATTTAAAAAGAATTTGTACACGTCATGTATATTAGTGGGACATGGCGTGTAACCTCTGGGTTGCCTCCGAGGAAACGCCTTTGTTTTATGTCATTGGCTCGACCTACTTACCTTGCTTACATTAGGTGTATGGCAGGGCTTTCCATAGACTTGGCGGAACGGGGACATTTCCAGTGGTGTTTTGAAAGCAGTCTGATATGCCCACGAGGCATAATCTAACTTCTCGGACCAGTCCTTTCGTGAAGTGTTCATTGTTTTATCTAGGATCTACGTGAGCTCACGATTGGAGAGTTGTACATGTCCACTGGACTGGGGATGATATGGTGTCCCCATCTGATGCTTTACTCCATAATTCGATAGTATCCCTCTCATCAGTGTGTTGTCGAAGTGGGTCCCTCTATCGTTGATCAGTACTCGTGGAACTCTAAACCTGCTAAAAATAATTTTCCTTATGAAATTTATGACTACCTTGACTGTGTCGTGAGCTGTAGCAGTAGATTCCACCCATTTGGAGACGTAGTCGATGCAGACCAGGATGTATGTGTTCCCAAAAGATGAGGGGAAAGGACTCATGAAATCTATGCCCCAGACATCAAAAATCTCAACCTCCAGGATGGGGTGCTGACGCATCTCGGCTCTACATCCCACATTACCTGTCCTCTGGCACCGATCGCAACAGGAAACAAAGGCCCGAGCATCTCTATGCATGGTGGGCCAGAAAAATCCAGACTGCATGATCTTAGTTATGGTACGGTCCGGCCCATTATGTCCTCCTACTGGTGAGTCGTGACAGAACTCCAGGACACCGTGAACTTCATTCTCCACGATGAAACTGCGGATCACTCTATCTGCATAGGATCAGAATAGCAGAGGATCCTCCCAGAAGTACCTTTTCACATCAGAGAAAAATCGTTTCCTTTTCTGGAAGGAGAGGTCGGGGTGAACGACACCTGTAACTAGAAAATTAGCGATATCATCATACCGTGGTCAAGGTGTTTCACTGATCGAAAAGCGGTGCTCATCATGAAAATCCTCCCTGATCTCCCGTTCTTCTTCCTTCTCCAAGTGAGGCAGCTCGAGATGGGAGAGATGGTCAGCAATGAAGTTCTCACTCCCTTTCTTATCCCAGGTCTCAAGATCGAATTCTTATAGGAGGAGTACCCATCGGATCAAGCGGGGCATCATGTATTTCTTGTCGAGTAGGAACTTTATTGCTGCATGGTCAGTATAAACGAAAAATTTAGACAACACTATGTAAAAACGAAACCTGTCAAATAAAAAAACCCCTGCGAGCATCACCTTTTTTGTGTTGGTGTAGTTAATATGTGCCTCATTGAGCATCCTGCTGGCATAATAGATAGGTCAGAAAATCTGGTCAAGTCGCTGGCCCAAGACTGCTCCCACTACATAGTCGCTCGCATCACACATCACCTCAAATTGTTCCTCCCAGTTGGGAGAAATCATAACTGGAGCTTCCACAAGGTGCTGCTATAGATTCTCAAAAGATCTGACACATTGGTCATTGAACTCAAATATGGAATCCTTCGTTAGAAGATTGGTGAGGGGTTGGGCTATTTTGGAGAAGTCACGGACAAACCGCCTGTAAAAACCTTCATGCCTCAGGAAGCTGCAGATGGCACGGACGAAAGTCGGTATTGGTAATCGTGAAATGACTTCAATCTTTGCTAGGTCCAACTCTATCCACATTGATGAATTTCTTTGGCCAATGACTATGCCACTTTGCACCACGAAATGACACTTTTCCCAGTTCAAGACTAGGTTAGTGTGCTCACATCGTTACAAAACTAGTTCTAGGTGTCGTAAACAAATGGAGAAAGATATTTCGTAAATGGAAAAATCATCCATGAATACCTCCCGGATTCATTCCGCCATGTCATGGAGGATAGCCATCATACAGCGCTGGAAGGTGGCGGGGGCATTACACATGCCAAAAGACATCCTTCGATAAGCAAATGTGTCGTTGGGGCATGTGAATGTGCTCTTTTCTTGATCCTCTGTAGCAATAGAGATTTGGTTGTAACAGGAAAAACCGTCGAGGAAGAAATAGAAGTTGTGACTTGCTAGCCACTCTAGCATTTGATCCATGAATGGAAATGGGAAGTGATCCTTTCTTGTGGCATCATTTAGCTTTCGGTAATCCACACAGACTCACCAAACTGTGATAGTTCTTGTAGGGATGAGCTCGTTCTTTTCATTTGAAATCACAGTGATACCCCCCTTTTTGGGTACCACTTGGAGAGGACTCACCCACGGACTATCTGAGATGGGATAGATGATGCATGAATCCAATAATTTAATCACCTCTATCTTTAAAACGTTATTCATGGGAGGATTCAAGCGTTGTTGTGGTTGTCTAGATTGCTTGGCACCCTCTTCAAGTAGCACATTGTGAGTGAAAATGGTAGGGATGATGCCCTTCAGATCAGCGACTGTCCACCCAATAGCATGCTTCCGTTGTTTGAGAACCTGCAGAAGTGCTTCTTCCTACTCCTGTGATAGTTCTGCATTAAGTATAACATGAAAAGTTTGATTGGGTCCTAAATACCCATACATGAGAGAAGATGAAAGAGGATTCAGTTCAAGTCAAGCACCTTTAAAATCGAAGGTACATGTGGCTGGACCTTGTCCCGTTCCAAACTATCATGAAAACTACACGCTGCCAACAATGGCTGCCCTGGCCTTCTATGAATTGCAAGTCTTCTGGCGCTTCTTCTAATACAATATCTGGACCAGTTAAATTATTCGAAATAAAAGAACATACCAGATCATCCCCTTTGTCGCTAAAATGATTAACCATGCTGGACACTGCATAACAGTCCTCATACTCTAACAAGGAAGCATGTTTGACTACTTTGAGGATGTTGTAGGAAACCCTTTCAATACCTACCCGAAAAATAATCTCCCCTTGGTGCACATCAATCAGTACCTTCCCAGTTGCCATGAATGGTCTTTCAAGTATAAGAGGTGCTTCCTAGTCATCCCCCATATCGAGGTTGATGAAATCAGCAAGAAGGATCATCCTACCCACCTTGACCAGTACGTCCTCTAGTAGTCCCTTTGGGTGCTTGATGGATCGATCAACAAGTTGAAGGGCTACACGGGTAGGCATGAGCTCATGGAGTCCCAGCTTCTTGAAAACTCTAAGGGGCATGAGGTTCACGCTGGCCCCTAAGTCGCAGAGGGCCTCCCCAAACTTGCAGGATCCAATAGTAGAAGGAATGGTGAAACTACCTGGATCTTGGAGTTTGGGAGGAATGGAATGTTGGACCACCACAGAGCACTCCTTCGTTAGTGCAATAACGCCCAAATCCTCCATATTCCTCTTATTCGAGAGGATCTCCTTCTTGAATATGGCGTATGTTGGCATTTTTGTTAGGGCCTCCATAAATGGTATGTTGATATGTAGCTTCATGAAAACATCCATGAATTTTTTGAACTGGTGGTCCAGATTCCTCGGCTTCAATCTTTCCAGAAAATGTAAGGCAGGCTTGAATGGTTAGATTAAATCCTTTTCTTTATTTTGTAAAGCCTCCTTCTGTGGGATTTTGGATGTGGATGGGTCGGTATTGGTACCTTTTTCATCAACAGTGGGTGTGGATACACCTTTCTGTGATGATTGGTTCTGGTGGGGCTCTTTTCCACTACGGAGCATGACAGCATTGCCTCCTCCCTTGGGTTCTTTTCAGTATTCCCCGGTAGTGTAGCGGGCTGCCTCCCTTAGAGTTGATTTTCCAGTTGGCCAATCTGATTCTCCAATCCTCGAATCAAATCTTCCTGATTCTGCAATCGAGTCTCAGTAGTAGATATGAATTTAGTCATCAGATCCCCTAACCTTGAGGTGTTCTCCTGCTAATGTGGTTGTTGATCCGGTGGAGGCGGTGGCTTTCGTGGCTACTGTGGAAGAGGGTTTTAATACCCTTGTTTCTGATAAGGAACCTGCTGGGGTTGTTGCGGACTTTGATATTGGTTCTAATATGGAGGCTGGGTGTAGTTGGACGGTCGCTGGGGCGGAGGATTTTGCTGTTGTTGGCCCCAGCCAGTGTTCTTTTGATCTCGCCATGCCGGGTTCTGGTACTGCTGGTACTAGTTGGCCCCTCGCTTTTGGGAAACATAACTCACGTCGCTCATCGAGGGGCCTCCAGCCAAACCTGGGAATTCTCCCATGATGTGGTTATCACCATAGTCGCCACATGCTGGATGGTTCACCGCATGAACTTGAGAATCTCCTTTGAGGTTCAATGTGTCGATTTTCATGGACACAGCATCCAACTGAGCATCTAACATAGTGGTAGAATCAATGTTGTGAATAACTCACTTTTGAGTCCCCCGCTCGGAGTGACACTCGAAGCTATTGGCTGACATGTCTTCCAGTAGTTCGAATAATTCTTCGGGGGACTTCCGCATCGTCGTACCTCCAGCAGCAGCATCCACCACAGACTTGGTATTTGTGTAAAGTCCTACATAGAAGGTATATACTTTCTTCTAGAGTGGGAGTCCGTGATGGGAGAATTTTCCTAACATCTCCTTGAAGCGTTCCCAGGACTCGAATAACGACTCGGAGTTGTGCTGCTGGAAGTTATGAATCTCATTCCGAAGTGTCACCGTCTTGGATGGTGGAAATTACATGGACATGAACGCTTGGGCTAGCTCATCCCAGGTGAGGATAGATCGTTGTGGCATCCCCTTGATCCAGTCATTCGCCTTATCCCGTAGAGAAAAGTGGAATAGGTGAAGACGGATGGCATCCTCGGACACTCCATGGTACTGAAAGGTGTCGCAGACCTCTAGAAAGTTGGAGAGATGGGCGTTCGGGTCCTCACTGGCTAGGCCTCCAAATTGGACTGTGTTCTGGATCAACTGCATGATAGCAGGCTTGATCTCGAAGTGTTGGGCCTGGACCAGAGGATGAACTATGCCTGTATCAGCTCCGTGAAACAATAGAAGTCCGTACACCATAATGGTACGTCTTGGAGGTTGTTTTTGATGGGGTGGAGCTTGCATAAACTGCTCCTTAGGGGAAAAGTATGGCCGTGGGAAGAGTTGTTGCGGTAGTCGTTGGTAATTCCTTGGAAGGAATTCCATGAAGGCTCCAGGAGGTTCCTCCGGTAGACCAGCAGTGGGTTGCTGCTGATCCTGGTATTGATGCCCAGTCGCAAAATCTACGGTTGGTGCTCCCTCTTCTTTGCTCGCCATGGGTTTTGGTTGATGGTTTTGAGTTTTTGTCTGTGTAGGCCGATGATGAAGCACGGTCCATTCGATTTCCAGGTCAAGCGGAACTAATTTCGAAGACTCAGCACTTCTGGATCATGTAAAACGTTTAAACATAAACTTTAAGCTCTGCACAACACAAAAACGAAAACCAGGCGTAAAAGGGAAAAATAAAAATGAAAATTTGAAATGGGATTAGAAAAGGGATTTTTGATAATTTTTTATTTTTATTATCACTTAAATCAATTATTAACACAATTTAAATCATAACACAAAACACAAGCGGTGTTCCCCGGCAACGACGCAAAAATTTGGTCCCGCTTGTCGTTGATTGAAGTTATATGCATCCCAAATTAATTATCCGTTCTTAGAACTTTAGTATAGCATAAGTTCTAGGTCGATCCACAGGGAACATTGGCGTGTGTGATTTCAATTGAATAAATACTTAATTAGGTGAAGTATGCAGAATTTAGAAGCAATTGGGTTGATTTTTTGTTTTGATTGAAACTAAATGGATTTTCTTTGAAAAAATGGATACAGTTTGAAGGAAACAATGGGTAAATTTAAAGAGTTTTTAAAATGGAAAGAAAATACGTGTCGGGTTGTGGTGAATAATGAGTTCTTATGAAGATTGTTTAAATTGTTGTGTTGTTCATAATAATTCAATCATTCAGGATTTTATTTTGTTACAAGATTTCATTGGTCCGGTTCTTCTTGTTTGGAATTAGAGCAGCTGACTCCTTAGTCCGGTAGTCAGTGTTCTTAATAATTTATTATGTCCAGTCCATTATTTGAATCGGTGAAAACCTTCCAATGGTCATGTATGTTTTCACCGTTACTTTTCTTTTGTATCGTTGAGAATCCTTCCCTTGGCCAGGCTAAGAATTCTTAGTTATATTAGAATGTGGTTTAAGAAGAGTATGATGAATTACAACAATCCAAACACAACTATTTAAAAAAACATAAAAATAATGATCCCATGATCCATAGCCTCAACACGAGGGGTTTAGTTACACATAGAAAGTGGGAGAGAAACGACCCACGTGATACCTGAAAAATTCATCGTGTAGGTGTTGAGGTAGAGTGTCGGAAGGTGGAATGGCGTAGTGACGACACCTTGGTAGCTTTGGGAATGGTGATAGCAGAGTTTCTCTTTCCTCTCAATGGTTCTATCTTCCCAAATCCATAGGCCAAGGCTTCTTTTTATAGAAAAATAAAGTACACGGCGAGTACAAAAAGTACATGCCATCTAATTTTTGTCAATGCTCTTTGGCGCCAATTTCGCCATGGGTAGGCGGCCTAACACGCCATCTTTGACTTTTGAACACGGCGCTGCCTGGTGGTTGGGTGTACATGGCGTGTATCGCCACCATACACAGCGTGTAGTATCATAATTTTGGCCGCCATCCCCTTCTAGAATAGCAGACATGGCGTGTAAAAGTTCAAACACGCCGGGTCTTCATCAACGGCCACATGGGCGTGTTGACTTTTCTTCAGCATCTACCTCTTCTAGAAAGTAGTACACGACATGTAGCGCCGCCACACACAGCGTGTATCTTCTGCCTGGTGAGATCGGCATGTACTCCCTCCTTCGGTCCGTGTCCCGACCTAGATGTACACGGCGTGTATTAAAGTACATGCCGTGTAGTTTCAAAATTTTTACAGACTTCCCTTGATCCGTGTATTTAGCCATAATGCTCTTGAAAGTATACATATTCACCAAAATAAAAGAATGTGTTCATAAAACAACCGATATTTTCTGAAAACATGTTTCTATCTTCAATTATATATTTGGAAATGTATACAAAAAATTGTTACATCAATCTATTATCTTGGGATTTTTTTTAAATTTCATTTATTAATAGTTATTCTCACTGATTGAACTCATGGATGATTTTAGATTATTTTTTTCTTAAGCAAAAGGGATTATTAATGAATTATCTTGGGTTTTCATGGAAATTCACCCTATATTTTTTTTGCATATATAATTCACACCCAACTATATTTTTGAGATCACATGATTTTTGTGGATAAAATATGAACTCTATGTTTATTAAATTTCAATTTTATTATCATATTAATCTCTCCCCATTTGAATTATATTCTTTTTTCTATGGTAGGAGGCTAATAACCCTTGTAGTTTTTTATTTTGGTGTAATGAGGGATGGGGTTGTGTGGAAATAAGGATAGAGATGATAATTCCTTATATGGGATCATAGTTGTGGTTATTTTAATTAGAAGGCAGATAGAGGATGAATTAGTGATTGTGTTCTATATGGTTCATTCCATTGCTGACCTCCGGCGTGAGGTGCTATTTGGGCATGCTACTGGATAAAAAATTCGGTGGTGGGAACTATAGTAGAACCAAAATGTAATACATATGTATGGGAGACACTGTAGTCTTCATTGAGTCATCGATTCATTCCTTAGATATTATAGAGGACTGCATACCATATTTAGTGTCTTGTCCCAACACACCTAACCCATTATGGGGGAATGATTCATGTGGCCCATACATGAATTAGGATAGGTGGATCACCCCTAGTCAAGTTTCATGACTCGACCCCTATGTAGTATAAATTAATTGAGTATTTAGTTTATTTATCAGTGAAAAATTATGAGATTCAGTATGAATATTGATGATCTATCACTATACAATAGATAATATGGATTTTTTTTATTATAATATTTTTTCCTGGTATGTTCAAATTCATTCCCTCTTATAAAAAGTGTTTAATGGTACAAGTCCAACTAAATGCTGGAGGATATAAATTATCTTCAACAAATATTTCTTATTGGTGTATTTTTTCTAACAATATAATGTTTTAGTCATAGTTTGGGTTCTAAATATCAGATGTCAGGTCCACATTCCAATCTAACGTCAGATACTCCCATGTGTTGTGCAATTTAATCTTCTCATGTGTGCGAGTCAAGGATATGTGAATCCTCCATTGTTAATCAATAGAGTTTATTTTTGTTTTACTAATACCAAGGTGGAATAATTTTTTTGTTCAATACTCCTCCATTTGGAAACTTTTTTTGGTCAAGGTGTTGGGTTCGCATTGGATTATTTGTGTTTAAACACAATATCATTAATTTTCAGAAAACAAGATGTGCTTCTACCTTGTTTTATATAAAAATAATTAGATGAGAGGAGGTAAACTTTTTGGTTTTAGTATTTATATGAATCTTATACATATTTATTAGATTATATAAGTTATGTAATGTATATCTATAGGCAACCAAATTTTGTTTTTTGATACTTAATGTATACGTACCCTATGGGATGTAGACTTTGTGCTATTTCTCATACCCCGGGAATCCATTTTTTATCATGTGTATTTTATATTCATGGTTCTAAAGTGGGAAGAATCATTCCTGTAACACTTTGTATATTACTCCAATGGGTGATCTATGATGGTTAGGTCAAAATAGTTTTAGATATCATATTTTATAATATTTTCTTGACAGGCATAATGTTGATAGATATGCTTACTGAAACCTAATTCCATTTTATCAATATTTTATAGATTTTGGCATCATATTGATGAATTTGATGATGTTGGGATAAATTTATAAGAAATAATAAAATCTATTTAATAGTTGAATAAAATATTTATGTGGATGTTATGAAGAATACCACGTGTAATTTCATTTATAAAACTACAACAGTATGGTACTAATAAAAGTTAAATCTGTTCCATGTGATAACTGAAATCATAAAACTATGTAAAATTTAAATAATTAGTGTAGGAGTTAATTAAAATATACTGAAATATATATAATTTAAATCACTCTATAGTTTAATTAAATTATGACATGTTTTGTTTGAAGATAAGGAAAATTTTATTATTGGAGTTTACTAAAATATTGGTCTATCCACACACTCATTCTTTTATTTATCAATATGTTATCTCATATTTCTAATGATTATAGATTAATTATTTTAATAATTATATATGGTGGCTGCAATTTTTTTAATGAGTGTGTCATGTAGATGTTAGTGGATAAGAAAGAGAAAATATTGTTATCCATTTGGATATTTTCCTTGTTATGTTTTAATAAAAAATATTACATTATTGTTTTAAAGAAAATCTAGAAATTAATATTTTATCTCTATTAATAGATTGTATACTCTTTTAATAATTTTAATTAATTGATTGATTCTTGTAATTTTATTGTAGAAAATAAAAATGTGGTTATTGTTTAAAATGTGGTTACATATTTTCAATTAGTTCTTCTTTAAAACCATTTATTATTATTAGTGATTCATAAATATTGTATGTTTTTATTCACTATAAGTGAATTTATATCAACTAGATGCATGAATAAATTTTATTTGAGAGTTATTTAATATTATGAAAATGTTTATGCAATGGATTACTAATTTCTATTATGAGTGATAAATTTGTATTCTGTATTATTGTATCTACCAAGCGTCGATTGACATGAATCATCACCTGATCTTGCTCATCACATTACCATGAGTGTGACTCGTGAATGCTAGAGGTTTCTGACTAATCGGGAGGGTCGTAGAGATAAATTGGGGATACTATAACGTCTGTTCAGTGTGTAATATTAACATAACGAAAATTTAAGATTCAATCTATGAATAATTGAGAACTCCAATCGAAGAATTATATAATATATGAAATGAAACCTATAGTCATATGTAGTCAAAAGCATAGTAAACAAAGAGTATATAGTTTCTCACTAGGCCAACTTGTTATTTAAAATAAATAACATAATATATATATATATATTATTGTTTATTTTCATCATTTTGATAAACCACATTACCATAATTTATGATGTTGCAACTGTTCAAAAAATATCCAGAGACTCCACATAAGTGGATCTTCGTGATCCAACTAACTTTGGTACTTATTCCCATTAGTTATAAAATTAGTCATCCATTTTGAATGTAGACATCAGGTCTTCCCCCATGTCACACATGGTTTTTTTCTGTCTTTGTAAGGATCCGACCCATTAGAAAACCCGATCCTTTTCATGGGTATTTTATGAGATTAATCATGAGTTTTGATGTTTCATATATGTCTAACCACCATAATTTGGGATCCCCATTGCTTGTTTAGGAGTTTTTGAAGAAAGGGTGGTTACTTCATCATTTGGGCCAACCGTGAGCCCATTCCCAGTTTTAAAAACTGAATTTGTTTCTTTTATAACTCTTTTTTTTCATCCTTTTTCACCCATTAAACTTCCCAATTGTCCTATACTGATATATTCAAATTTATTTATCCTTTTGGACCCATTAGAAATTAATAAGCCCGGTGAATTTGGGTTACTTATTTAGGTATTGAGCCAGCCCATGGGCCCATTTCCTGGTTTAAAAAATAAGTCGTTTCATTTATATCATTTTAAATTTTTACTATTTTTCGGTTATTCCACCTCCCCCCGAAGACAATAACCCTAGCCTAACCATGTGAATCTATTTTACCTCTTTGGAGCTCATGTGGGTCACGGATTAGGGAGAAGATTCTCAGGAAACCTCAAATCTCCTAGAATTTCCAAGGTAAGTTTTATCATTCATAAATCAATAAATTAATACTATTTTAGCCACCAATCTTCTTCCCTTGGTTCTTCCAGACCTTAGGAGTCTCTCCAAGAATTTTCAATCCATTCCCTCTTCTTTAGGGCTTCAGATCTAATGGAAGACGAAGAGTTTTCTAGGATGAAAGGTGAGATTCCTTATCCTTTCTCCTTCCTCTTCCCCCCTCCTTTCATTATTTCTTGATTTTATATTGTGCACTAGTCTTGATCGACCTAAGGTTTTGTTATAAAATGTTTTTTGATGGGGATTATATTTTTTTAGGTCTGATCTTTATAGTTTTATGGTTTATAAACCCGCAGCGGGTGATTTCAGGTGTGCGTTTCAATTACGCCAAAGATTTGAGGTAGGATATCCCTTGCACATGCCTTTATCATTCATGTTTCATCATTTTAATATTTTCCTAAACTGATATAAATGTTTATTGTTGTTTTTAAGCCTTTGGATAATTTTCTTGGTGTCCAATGTGGTTGTTTAATTATTGTTCTGTGAAAGGTAGTGTTGTTTTTCCATGAAAGTGCTCAACAAGTGTTTGTTTAAATGTTCCGTTATCTTTTGAAAATATTTTGTGAGGTTTATAATCTGGTTTATGGTATTTTTAACATGTTACAGTATCTTTAATGAAAATATGGCTTTAAATTGGTGTTTTATTCCTTTTCATGTACTTAAAATAAATTGTTTTGTTTAAAAAGGGCATGTCATGTGTTCGGTAATTTGCCCGGTTGGATTTTATGTCTGATGTGTGATTTAAAAGTTATTTGTTTGGATTTATAAATGAATTGGAAGAATGATAAATTGTATTTTTGGGTACATATATGGATTTCCTATTTTTATTTGTTTTTACAATAAAGTGGGTTTTGATTTACAACATATTTTGGCCCGAGGTGCCCAAAAATGGACTGTGTCACATCTTTATGAAAATGGTTGTGTTTTGAATATGTAACCTGAGTATTATAAGAGATTTATGAATGTGTCTTTCTTCTGTAAATGGTGTTTATACAGATCCTTAATAAAATTAAAATGCATACCTTCCTCAATGGTTAGTTCTGAGAAAATGTATAAAGGCTCGTTTGGCATTTCCTAGAAACGATGGAGTGTTTTACTTGTATATAACAAGTTGTGCAATTGGGATTGTTTTATGGTCAATTAAATGAATTTATTAAATGTTTATTGGGCTTACAAATATTATTTGTTTTGGTTTTGATGTGTGTTTATAATTGAAAGAGTGATTTTGAAAGAGTTTTATGTGCAAAGCCTCAATACACTTCATGAAATTGTTTTACCAAAATATTTAGCGGTTTTTTGATTAGTGTAAGAAATGTGAATAAATATTATGGGATGTTTGTGTTTTTATGGTATTGGAATGGAATGTGGATATGAAATGTGTATTTGATAGTATGTGTAACTTGATTGAGCACTAAAGGGAATCTCGGGTATCTAGGTGGGCGGACGTGTACTAGAATGCTAGTGATTCTGTGGGGGTTGGCCTCTGTTTCACGTAGCAAGTTTGATGATGACAACACTAACTAAACTATGATGATGATGATGATTGGGGACCACTAGGATATGGGTATGTTCCCTACTAGTGGCTCGTGTATGAGAATGGATATTTATTATGGTTACTTTCACCGAGATACGAGGTACCTGGGGCTCACAACTAACTAGTGCCTAGGGGTATTCCCGTGACTAGTGCTCATTGGATATTTTGTACTCACCGTCGGCATACGGTGTTTTTGGTTGGTAAATTCAATAGTATTTGTTATTTATTTGAATGTTAAAATTCTTTAAATTATCCCTCTTGAAAACTATTTTCATTTTGAAGTTTCACCTCTTTGAAAAGAATATTTACTTGCATTTTTGTTTATTAAACATGCATGTTTTTGTCTGATAATTATTATAGCATGGAACCACATTTGAAAAACATACTTTCAAATATTTAATTTAAAACTATAAATTCATGTTTCATTTATTTTATAGTAATGTGCATTGGGAATAGAATATCGGGCTAACCTACTGAGTTTTAATACTCACACCTATAGTCTTCTTCTTTTTTTAGCCCTTGTGCAGGTTTCATCTTTAGTTCGATCACCTTGGGCGGTATTTTATAATTGTGTTGGAGAGTGACCAGAAGTGTCACATGGAGTTAGTTGTTCATCGGTATTGTTCAGTTGAGTTGTTGGTTTTAATCTAATTTTCGTTTCTTGTACAAATAATATTTAGTTCAATTTTTAAATATTTTCATTATGGGCTGTCCGTTTATTTCTGCTGTTTGTTTTATTGTATATATATGGTTGAAATCATTCCCTTGTGTACTATATTTATGCCCTTGGTGCTTGTCACCATCCCGGGAGGATCGGGAACACCTCTCGGGACTTGTCGCGGGCTGGCCTGGGTGACCGGTTCAGGGTCGACTCGGGCTGGTTCGTGAAAAAATGGTATCAGAGGAGGTTGTCTCTTATCAGTCCTTTCTTTTTAGAGCACCCTTGTTATTTTGGGGATGTCAAGGTAGATGGAGTAGGATTTTTGGGACTTGAGGTGTAAGTGCAAGAAGAGCGTCGTGAACTCTTTCTTGTTCTAATCCTCATATTTCTATGGGAAGTACTGTTTTATTAGTGTCCCTTGTTCTGGTTGATTTTTTTTGTGTTGAGATATGACAAGGGGAGTCTGACTAATGGCCTCTGTGAGATCACAGGGCCTGGTAAGCCATGTGGAGCTGGGGAATGGACTTAATAAGTCTCTCTGTGTTGGTGTTGTGTTTGGCATATGGCCGCCAACCATATGGTCAAGTCACCCACTGACACTAGTTCCTTTTTTTGGGTCTCTTGAACCTTTCTTGAATTCTCAATGTTTGTTTTTAAAATCCTTCTTTGAGAATTGTGGAAATGGGTTTTAAAGGAAGGATTAGATTTTGAAAAGTGAAAATGGGGTTTTCAAAAATTAAATATAAGAATGGTTTTGGAAGGTTGTGTTTTTTCAAAAAAAAATTGGAGGGAAGTGGAAATGATTTAAAGGGATTCGATTATCCATAATCTAAACTTGTGGTTTGTTGAAATAAAAAGTTTTGAAATTGTGAATCATTTTAAGGTGATTCTGGATCTTTTTTTAAAATGGGGTATTTTAGGATGTTATAAAGTTTTTGAATCGGATAAATTAGTTTTGGAAATTAGTTTTGATCGGTTGGTGTTTTAATAGAAATTTTATTGGTCTCAATGGACCTCGAATTATGAAAATATACATTGCTGATTTTTTTTAAAAAATAATGGGAAGGGGTTATTTGGAGTGGCTTGGTTATTTAAAAAGTTTTTAAAAATGAAAAGGGGTAGGTTTTAAAGAAAATGGTTATTAATTAATTGTGGTTTTTTTTGTGAAACATGAAAATGTTTTTTGACTTGGTGGTTGGTGTTCCTTTTGAAGGAAAATTGTTTTTTTTAAATTATGATGTTTAATTTTAGCCTTTGGTGTTTTAATGGGTGCTCACATGCATGGTTTTATTTATATCTGGAAGTATGGCCTATATGGTATGGTGGTTGGGTGCCTGAGGTGGCATGGAAATGTGCATGTGGGTGAGACTTGATGAAACACCATTAGTGAATGTGGAATCCCACCAAGTTAGTTTGATTTTTCAAAATTGTTTCGAGCTGAAAATTGTGGCCATTTTTTAAAACCAATTGTTATGTGGAATGATTTTTATATGACTTATAAGAGTTTTTTATTTGGTTAGATTCAACGTGATCTAGAATTCATACTCTTGTTCTATCTAGTGATGAGATCTTGTTGGTGGCTCAGTTTTGGAGTAATTTTCATTGGGTTTCTAAAAATGTGTTTGATGTTGTGATGTGGCCATGGATAGTTCTGCATTGGTAATATTTCCTACTGATCAACCTAAGAATTCCTTTCAAATTTTAAATCCACCTCTTTTTATGATGCCTCAACCTGTTTGTTGGAATAGAGAGCTGTTTGGGATCTATTAAAAGTGCTTCTAGGTCATGATAATTCTTTTGGACAGAGCAGTTGTGTTCGGTGATGTTGATGTGTTTCGTCGTATTTCTTGTCTATTCTGCCCCTTGTTTGGAGTGAGATATAATTTTGATATGTATCTATGAGTTCCTATTTAGATGAAGGTTTTTGTTTGGTGATCAAGTGTGGTTTTTTTGAGTGGTGTGATCCTTGTCACCTGATTGCGGTGCAGCAAATGCTTCAAGAATCAGGGCTCCATCCATAGGCCTCGGAGTGAAGCTTTTCACGCAGTCAGAAAATCGACAGAGGTGTGGAGTTCTCGATTATGATCCTTACTCCTCTATTTTGTTAAGTTATTTTCTATGTCAATGTTTTAGTTCTTCATTTCTATGAATTTCCCTTTGTCGCAACAAGCGTGGTGGACTTAACCCCTCACACAGTGTCTATGGTTATTCCTACAAGGATGTGGGTTTTCAATCAATGTCCCTATGTAGACCGCTTGTAAAAATCAGGTGCATTCTTGGTGTTCCCTATTCAGAGGGGTACATTTTTGGGAATTTTCTTTGTTTCTTTTGTTGTTTCAGTGGCCAAATTATTGGGTCCCCTTCCCTCCCATCCCCAAGTGACGGTGGTCCAGAATTGTGCTGAATGTGTCGAACAAGTTATTGTCCCCTCCATTCGAGAGTGGGTGGTTTATATGTTCATGTTGTAACTCTATTAACATGGTATATTAGGTTTTTTTAGGAGTGTTTTTTTGGGTTTGTGTGAGTGAGTCCCAACTCTAGCTCATGTTCAATTCTTTTCTACTCATTGCTAGTTGGTTTCCAATGGTGGGGAGACCCACCATGGGTCTCCTGGATTTTCATACAAAGAAAATTTATAGTGATAGTTGATTCTTAATGGTGGGGAGTACATTCTGGAATCCATAGGTGTTGTTTTTTTTTCAGTCGGAAAGTGTTATGGATTTCCGGGGGCGGAAAGCTTTAATGGTGGGGAGAATTGTCACACACAGCTTTTTATTCTGTCTTGGTATTGATCTGGCCCATTAGAAATCCCGATCCTTTTCATGGGTATTTTATGAGATGAATCTGGAGTTTTGAAGTTTCATATATGTCTAACCACCATAATTTGGGATCCCCAATTCTTGTTTAGGAGTTTTTGAAGAAAGGGTGGTTACTTCATGATTTGGGTCAACTGTGAGCCCATTCCCAGTTTTAAAAACTGAATTTTTTTCTTTTATAACTCTTTTTTTCATCCTTTTTAACCCATTAAACTTCCCAATTGTCCTATTCTGATATATTAAAATTTATTTATCCTTTTGGACCCATTAGAAATTCATTAGCCGGGTGAATTTGGGTTACTTATTTAGGTATTGGGCTAGCCCATTGGCCCATTTCCTGTTTTAAAAAAATAAGTCGTTGCATTTATATCGTTTTCAATTTTTACTATTTTTCGGTGATTCTACCTCCCCCTCTAAGAAAATAACCCTATACTAACCCTCAGAATCTATTTTACCTCTTTGGAGCTCATGTGGGTCGCGGATTAGGGCGAAGATTCTCAAGAAACCTCAAATCTCCCAGAATTTCCAAGGTACGTTTTATCATTCATAAGTCAATCAATTCGTACTATTTCAGCCACCAATCTTCTTCCCCTGGTTCTTCCAGACCTTAGGAGTCTCTCCAAGAATTTTAAATCCATTCCCTCTTCTCTAGGGCTTCATATCTAATGGAAGACGAAGAGTTTTCTAGGACGAAAGGTGAGATTCCTTCTCCTTTCTCCTTCCTCTTCCCCCTCCTTTCATTATTTCTTGGTTTTATATTGTACACTAGTCTTTATCGACCTAATATTTTGTTATAAAATGTTTTTTGATGGGATTTCTGTTTTTTTATGTCTGATCTTTATAGTTTTATGGTTTATAAACCCGCGGCGGGTGATTTCGGGTGTGTGTTTCAATTACGCCAAAGATTTGAGGTAGGATATCCCATGAACATGCCTTTATCATTCAAGTTTCATCATTTTAATATTTTCCTAAACTGATATAAATGTTAATTGTTGTTTTTAAGCATTTGGATAATTTTCTTGGTGTACAAAGTGGTTGTTTAATCATTATTTTGTGAAAGGTAGTGTTGTTTTGCCATGAAAGTGCTCAACAAGTGTTTGTTTAAATGTTCTGTTTGTTGTGCGGAGAAAAATGGGAAGGATGGAAAGAGGGGGGGTGAATTGCCTATTAAAAAATGATTAACAATTTAAAATCAAAGTTGAAAGTGCAGCGGAAATAAAGAGGCAAGACACAAGAATTGATAACGGAGTTCGGCCAAAAACCCGGCCTACGTCTCCGCTCCCAACTAAACCGTTGAGAGATTCTACCGCTTGATTTTCAATGGTTTTAGCAAGAAACCCACTAGGCTTTGAGGTAGCACTAGGACCTATTACAGCTTGCTTTTGATGGTTGAGCAAGAACCCACTTGCTTTTAATGGTTTAGCAAGAACCCACTATCCTTCTTACAGGTGAAGGATAACTCACCTATGTCTCAAGATATTTAAAGGAAAGCTTGACAACCTTTTCACACCTTAATGGTGATGTGAAACCCAAAAGAAAGTGGGGATGAGAAAAGGAGTTGGGGTTTGTAGGCACAAACCCAATTTTAAGCTCAAAGAATATAAAGCAAGAAAAACCGTAATTGAGGAAGACTTGGGCGCCAAAGTATGATGGAGTTGATGTAGCGTGCTCTCCCAAGCTTCTTGAGGTGCTCCTTGGATTGGAAATTGGTTGGAGCACTTGAGGATCCTTGAAGGTGGAGCGCCGGAGGTTCGCCAAATGTTCAACAATATGTCCGAGCGCTTGGTATATTATCCGAATAGTGTCCGGGGCTTCCTCAGCCTTTATTTATAGGCATGGAACCCATTGGGGGCCTTCGGAGTCGTTGGAGAGGTCTTCGGAGCCGTTGGAGGCCAAAAGAGGGTTGACTGGTCAAAGCCAACAGCTAGTTTGACTGGGCTACCGGCTGACCGGTGCAGGGCCACCGGCTGGCCGGTGCCTTGGATGTTGAGAAGGCCTTCTGCCCAGGCAGCACCGGCTGACCGGTGCCAGAGCCACCGGCTGGCCGGTGGGCAGACAGTAGCTACCACTGTTTCATCAGGTTGCCACCGGCTGGCCGGTGACAGAGCCACCGGCTGACCGCTGGAACCTGGCAGTGGGCAATGCCTCTGCCAGGTCCACCGGCCGGCCGGTGCTATCACACCGGGTGGCCGGTGGACTGAATTTCAGTCCACTTCTTTATTCTTTCTTGGGCCATTTTCTTGGCAACCTTGTTCCTATCATTCAAAAACACTTCAAAGAATATTAGACAAATAATAAGGTGATTGTGATCATGAAAATCAAACAACGAGGGGAACGAGAGGTACAACAATCTCCCCCTATTTTGATGATCACAATCACCAAAACAATTAATGTAGAAAATGAAATGAAAAACATGCTTTAAAGAATTTTTCCCCCAATCAATCAAGAATTTCTCCCCCTTTGTGATTATCAAAATAGCACGGGGCATAAAACTTGATTGAGGGAAAATTGAAAATCAAGATTTTTAAATCAATTGGAATTTTTGAAAATTGAATTGAAAAATTTGAATAACAGTTTGAATTGAAAGTTTTGAATCAAAAACCAATTGAAATTTGAAATTTGAAACCAAATGAAATTTTTGAAATTGAGAGTTTTGAATCAAAAATGAATTGAAAGTTTTGAAATTGAAATATTTGAATCGAAAGAGATTTTTGAATTAAAGAAAATTTCTCCCCCTAAATAAAACAAAAGACCATCGGGGAAACGAAACTATTTTTGGCCCGGAGAGACTCGCCAAAAGGGATTTTTCAATCCAAATTTGTTTCATGGCGGGTCTTCTCCTATAAAATTCGTCCGAAAAGTAAATAGATTTAGGCATACCATAACGGGCATTTTTGCAATCGCATTCATAAATTAGGTGCCCGGGTTTTTTATAATAATTGCAAAATTTATAACTAGAGCTCCCCCTTACAAAAAAAGTGGGTGCATGGGAGGAGGAAGCTATATTGGTGTAGCCAAGTCCATTGGTGGTTCTAGATACTCATTGAGAGCCTAAGAGTTTGGACAAATTTTGTTCACCTTGGATGAACTTGGCTAGGGATTCCCTAAGGTCCTTAATGGTTGATTCCAAAGAATCAACATTAGGGAAATTTTAGATTTTTAGGGAGAGTTACTCCTTCTCATTGAGAAGTTGGTCTTTTTCGGAGGAAAGCTTTTTGAAATTCTTTTTCAAAGAATCAAATTTTGAAGATAATTCATGAAAACCTTTTTCTAGTTGGTCTCTAGCGTGTGAGAGTTCTTCATAAGATAGATGATTAAATGAATTAGAAGAACTAGAGGAGGAAGAGGAGGAAGAGGAGGAAGATACATCATTTTTTTCCATTAGGCATTTTGTACCTTGGTCGCTTGAGGAGGAGGAGGAGGAGGATGAGGAGGTGTCACTCCATGTCGCCTTGAGGACCTTTTTCTTTCCTTTTTCCTTTTGCGTGGCCCGTTTTTTGTTGAGTGGGCAATCGGGCTTGTAATGCCCTTTTTGGCCGCACCCGTAGCATTTTACCTTGGGCTCGTATCTTGCGGTGGGTTCTTGCTTTTGCGCCTTGCGAGATTTCTTCTTCTTCTTGTGCTTCTTCATAAATTTGTGCATTTGGCAGGCGAGATTCTCCATTTCCGAGTCACCGCTTGATGAAGAAGATGAAGATGATGATGATAGGGAGGAGCTTACTTCTTTTTGTACCTTGAGGGCGATGTTCTTTGGTGTCTTGATTGGTGTGCCCTCCTTTTGAGCTTGCCTCCTCATCGTGATCTCGTACGTCATTAGGGATCCGATGAGCTCTTCGACCGGCATGTTCTTTACATCCTTAGCTTCTTGGATAGCCGTCACCTTAGGTGCCCATGAGCTCGGAAGGACCCATAGAATCTTCTTGACCATTGCTTCAGCTGAAACATCATCCCCAAGATATTTTCTACCATTGCAAACGTCAGTGAAGCATGTAAACATTTCCGAAATAGACTCATTTGGATGCATTGAAAAAGATTCAAAGTCTTGTCTATACATATCTAATCTAGTATCTTTGACTTTATTAGTGCCTTCATGGGTCACTTCTAAAAACTTCCAAATTTCATGTGAAGATGAGCAAGTAGAAACACGATTAAATTCATTTCTATCTAACCCGCAATGAAGAGCATTCATGGCTTTTCCATCAAGCTCAAAATTCTTAATATCGGCGGGGGTCCATTTGGATTCGTCGAGGGAAGACAAAGAATAACCTTGCATGACAATTTTGTAAATAGGATATCCTATGCTTCTTAAAAAAGTGGTCAAGCGGGTTTTCCAATAATTATAGTCGGACCCATCAAAAAATGGAGCCCGACCCAAAGAAAAGCCTTCGGGGGCGAAAGAGGTTGAAGCCATCAAAAAAGATCTTGAATTTGAAACCGGTTAGGGTATCACTCAAATTTTCCCTCTGATACCAATTGTTGTGCGGAGAAAAACGGGAAGGATGGCAAGAGGGGGGTGAATTGCCTTTTAAAAAATGATTAACAATTTAAAATCAAAGTTGAAAGTGCAGCGGAAATAAAGAGGCAAGACACAAGAATTGATAATGGAGTTCGGCCAAAAACCCGGCCTACGTCTCCACTCCCAACTAAACCGTTGAGAGATTCTACCGCATGCTTTTCAATGGTTTTAGCAAGAAACCCACTAGGCTTTGAGGTAGCACTAGGACCTATTACAGCTTACTTTTGATGGTTGAGCAAGAACCCACTTGCTTTTAATGGTTTAGCAAGAACCCACTATCCTTCATACAGGTGAAGGATAGCTCACCTATGTCTCAAGCTATTTAAAGGAAAGCTTGACAACCTTTTCACACCTTAATGGTGATGTGAAACCCAAAAGAAAGAGGGGATGAGAAAAGGAGTTGGGGTTTGTAGGCACAAACCCAATTTTAAGCTCAAAGTATATAAAGCAAGAAAAACCGTAATTGAGGAAGACTTGGGTGCCAAAGTATGATAGGGTTGATGTAGCGTGCTCTCCCAAGCTTCTTGAGGTGCTCCTGGGATTGGAAATTGGTTGGAGCACTTGAGGATCCTTGAAGGTGGAGCGCCGGAGGTTCGCCAAATGTTCAACAATATGTCCGAGTGCTTGGTATATTATCTGAATAGTGTCCCGGCTTCCTCAGCCTTTATTTATAGGCATGGAACCCATTGGGGGCCTTCGGAGCCGTTGGAGAGGTCTTCGGAGCCGTTGGAGGCCAAAAGAGGGTTGACTGGGCTACCGGCTGGCCGGTGCAGGGCCACCGGCTGGCCGGTGCCTTGGATGTTGAGAAGGCCTTCTGCCCAGGCAGCACCGACTGACCAGTGCCAGAGCCACCGGCTGGCCGGTGGGCAGACAGTAGCTACCACTATTTCATCAGGTTGCCACCGGCTGGCCGGTGACAGAGCCACCGGCTGACCGCTGGAACCTGGCAGTGGGCAATGCCTCTGCCAGGTCCACCGGCTGGCCGGTGCTATCACACCGGCTAGCCGGTGGACTGAATTTCAGTCCACTTCTTGATTCTTTCTTGGGCCATTTTCTTGGCAACCTTGTGCCTATCATTCAAAAACACTTCAAACAATATTAGACAAATAATAAGGTGATTGTGATCATGAAAATCAAACAACGAGGGGAACGAGAGGTACAACACCATTATCTTTTGAAAATATTTTGTGAGGTTTATAATCTGGTTTATGGTATTTTTAACATGTTACAGTATCTTGAATGAAAATATGGCTTTCAATTGGTGTTTTATTCCTTTTCATGTACTTAAAATAAATTGTTTTGTTTAAAAAGGGCATGTCATGTGTTCGGTAAATTGCCCAGTTGGCTTTTATGTGTGATGTGTGATTTAAAAGTTATTTGTTTGGATTTAAAAAGGAATTGGAAGAATGATAAATGGTATTTTTGGGTACTTATATTGATTTCCTATTTGTATTTGTTTTTACAATCAAGTGGGTTTTTATTTACAACTTATTTTCGCCCGAGTTGCCCAAAAATGGACTGTTTCACATCTTTATAAAAATGGTTGTGTTTTAAATATGTAACCTGAGTATTATAAGGGATTTATGAATGTGTCTTTCTTCTGTAAATGGAGTTTATATAGATCCATAATAAAATTAAAATGCATACCTTCCTCAAAGGTTAGTTTTGAGAAAATGTTTAAAGACCCGTTTGGCATTTCCTAGAAATGGAGGAGTGTTTTACTTGTATATAAAAAGATGGGCAATTGGGATTGTTTTATGGTCCATTAAATGAATTTATTAACTGTTTATTGGGCTGCGAAATATTATTTGGTTTGGTTTTGATGTGTGTTTATAATTGAAAGAGTGATTTTGAAAGAGTTTTATGTTCAAATCCTCAATACACTTCATGAAATTGTTTTACCAAAATATTTAGAGGTTTGTTGATTAGTGTAAGAAATGTGAATAAAGATTATGGGATGTTTGTGTTTTTATGGTTTTGGAATGGAATGTGGATATGAAATGTGTATTTGATAATATGTGTAACTTGATTGAGCACTGAAGGGAATCCCAGGTATCTAGGTAGGCGGACGTGTACTAGTATGCTAGTGATTCTGTGGGGGTTGGCCTCTGTTTCACGTAGTAAGTTTGACGATGACAACACTAACTAAACTATGATGATGATGATTATTGGGTAACACTAGGTTATGGTTATGTTCCCTACTAGTGGCTCGTGCACGAGAATGGATATTTATTATGGTTACTTTTACCGAGATACGAGGTACCTGGGGCTCACAACTAACTAGTGCCTAGGGGTATTCCCGTGACTAGTGCTCATTAGCTATTTTGTACTCACTGTCGGCATACAGTGTGTTTGGTTGGTAAATTCAGTAGTATTTGTTATTTATTTGAATGTTAAAATTATTTAAATTAGCCCTCTTGAAAACAGTTTTCATTTTGATGTTTCACCTCTTTGAAAAGAATTGTTACTTGCATTTTTGTTTATTAAACATGCATGTTTTTGTCTGATAATTATTATAGCATGTAACCTCATTTTAAAAACATACTTTCAAATCATGAATTTAAAACTATAAATTGATGTTTCTTCTATTTTAAAGAAATGCGCATTGGGAATAGAATATCTGGCTAACCTACTGAGTTTTAATACTCATGCCTATAGTCTTCTTCTTTTTTAGCCCTTGTGCAGGTTTCATCTTTAGTTCGATCACCTTGGGAGACATTTTATCATTGTGTTGGAGAGTGACCAGAAGTGTCACATGGAGTTATTTGTTCATCGGTATTGTTCAGTTGAGTTGTTGGTTTTAATCTAATTTTCGTTTCTTGTACAAATAATATTTAGTTCAATTTTTATATATTTTCATTTTGGGCTGTCCGTTTATTTCCGATGTTTGTTTGATTGTTTATATATGGGAAAAATCGTTCCCTTGAGTCCTAAATTTATGCCCTTTCTGCTTGTCACCATCCCGGGAGGATCGGGAACGCCTCTCGGGACTTGTCGCGTGCTGGCCTTGGTGACCGGTTCAGGGTCGACTCGGGCTGGTTCGTGACACCCCACACTGAGGTGTATATATAAGGGGTGGGAAAAAAATATATGTTGGACAACCCAAAATATGAACCTATTATGTGATTTCATAAAAAGTACATGCACACAAGGTAAACCTCTCCATTATAAGGACTAATAATATCTTCCATAAAAGAACAATTTTTATTAAAGAGGATGTCAATTATAATGAAACTAGAAAACCACACTTTATAATCCGACATTCGTGTTATGTCTAACCATACAGTGGCCCCTAATAAATAATTTATAACTCATGGATCACCCCATGAAAAGAAATCAAGTTTTTTCCACTAGATCTACATAGGAGATAAAAAATGACTAAATATAAGGGAATAAATTTGGGACCCTATTGTATAACTACAGGTGTCCACATGAATAAATGATTATATCGAGACCCATGAAACAAATGTAATGATTTTAACTGGTAATATATGTCCACTCCACACATGTTAAAATCTATCATATCTAGATTATAATTTTAAATAAATTGGGCTTCAGCATGGGCATGACAACTATATCATCATATAGTTTTTTTCCAATTGGAAATGCCGAATGCTCTAACCTTCATGGATAAAACTATAATTAATGATTTTTATTGAAATAATAGTTTTAGAAAAGGTTTAGTATTAGTGTAAGTTAACCACAAACATGGGTGTAAAACTCAACGAGAAGTTTCACCACATTCAGGTCTACTATTAGCATCCAAATACCATCTAACCATAACCACCCAATCAACGAGATAATGAGATGATTCTCATGGACAATTATAGAACCATGATATCATAATGTAATCCTACTCAGAACCAAAGACCTGAGTAAATACATTCTTAAACACCAAGGGAGGGGGAAAAATGAATATTGGATGGTCCACTATGAAATCAACAAAAAATTGATCTCAGTGGCCTCTAACTAATACATGATCTATAACGCCCCAATGGGGTATATAAGTTCACATGAATTTAGACACAAAAATTCAAAGTGGTCCCCCATAACTACATCAAAAATAGGACGTGGCATGGTCTCCTCAACACTAGCCAAACCTCTCCACATGAGTAGTCTCAGGTGTCGAATATGGAATCCATTAATAAATTTATCTCCAAACTCACCAAAAAGAATCCTTAATTGTTTTCTATAATCCTCTAAATAGCTTAATTAAACATGTATGTAACCAAAATCCCATTATTTCAATACACCCCTTAGGCTAAACAATATAAATTATATATCATGGGAACAAATCTAAAACTTCTCCAACATCTTTCAACTGATCATAACACGTATGGAAAAACATCAAAATACTCATATATACAAACAGATCCCTCTATTTAAAAATTATCTAAATGAAAATATATAAAATTATCCTTGAAACCACTAGTAATGAAAACTATGGAGATCACCACCCTTGTATGGGCCTGTAGCTCACAACCCATCCCAATGGAATATTATGAAACCATACCACAACAAAATACTATTACTAACATATCTTAGTCTATAAAACTAGCCAAATAGAATCCTAATGCAATAAGGATCCCATGATAATGATATATATGAATATATGAATATAATATAGTACATTTAAGTCTAATTATATATCATGTTTTTAAAATTTGATGAAACCTCAAAGGAATGAAAAGTTACATGGCATTTACATGGGGGCATGACATGTATCCTCAACGGTCCATCATGGTTTTGTGTGACATACATTCAGTATAAACATTATAAAAGTACATATTATGTGTTCCATGTACAATACATGTAACATAAAAATTGTAACATTCCATGAACCTCACCTCCACTTGAAATGTGCATAACTATACTTCATGATATGTAATGACCTAAGTGTTCATGAAGGTATAAATCATTTATTTTTTCCATCTAAAACCCTTGGTTTTATATGGTGATGTAACTTTTTGTATTGTGGAAGGTATTAGTAATATCCATTAATTCTTCAATGTTGGAGCTCTAGAAATTGAATGATATAATAAGTCACACGGTTTGCGCATGGTTAGAGCTAACTATGCGACTCAAAAATCTAGGGAACTTAGTCCATAGGAGGAGTCTGTATGGTTTTCCCTATCCCATTGAACTGAGACACATGACGAAGATATTTTTCTTAGATAAAAGGAAGATCCATTTCACTTGGGTTGTGAAATATTGGTCAAATTGTTTTTCCCATACCAGGGGGTTCATGGGTTGGAGCTACCACACGGTTGGCACACAGTTTGGATAACCATGCATTAAAACCATGTAAAACCTCATTTTAAAAGTAATTTACTATTTTTTCCAAAATAGTTTTAAGACATATTCACCATTTATTTTCGTCTCTAGTGAATCTAAATACCTCATCCTCTCATGTGAAATTCTTGCAAGCCTAAACAAGGAATCTCAATAACATCGCTTGCTAATATTCATTTTCACTTCCTTCTAGTGCATTTTATCTGAATGATAATCTCTCTAATACTCTACCTTTATATTATAGTTTATCCTCACATATCATTCAAAATTAGGTTTTGAGATCATATTCTTTATTTTCAATGTATTGGTATGTTCTTAGGAATTAATCTATGGAATATTTTTTCAAAGGACGACATTGGATAAAGAGAGTGTTATTGGACAAAGGTAAGTGGTATGTAATTTTTACCTAATTTTTTAGGTGATTTATATCAATTTTATAGATTTCCCCAGGACATACAATTCTAAACATTACTGCGAAGTACGTTTTACCTTTATAATTAACTTCCCCATGTTATACAACTCTTTTAGACCAATAAAAGTCAATTATGATGATTCATATCACATTGATTTCCACCACTATGTATGAGATAAATAAAATTCCCTCTTGTGTGTAACTATTTAAATTTTAAAACATCATCTCGATTTTTGGATTTACTCTAATGTCAATTTTCCATGTTTTACCTTAGGAAAGGCATTAATTTAAATGAATTGAGGTGGATGGAAGGGACACTCGATGTGATGAAAAATTATATATGTGAATTTCAAAAATTGTAACAACCATAGTTAGTAGAGTTGAACATTTAAAAATTATATAGAGTTACTCCATCATGATTATTATTATTAGACATGGATAATAGTCAATAGAAAACTTTTAAGGGATTTGTATTGCATTTCATTTCATTCACCCTTACATTGGGTGATGAGAAAGATGTATTACACCATTAACATTCACATGGATGATGGGAAAGGAATTCTACATTCCCTATCAATGGGTGTTGGGAAAGATAACTCATCTAACATTCATGATCGATGAGCATAATGTTTCATATTCATATGGGATTTATTTCTTGAAATCCACCTAAACAATATAGATAGTTAGACTAGTTATGGATGACTAAGTTATGTCCCACTTCAAGATACCAACTAGTATTCATGTATATTCTTCTTAGTGTGATTACATATAGATTGTATATGCATCAATAAATATTATATAAATATATGTGATTAATTATATATGGAAACTGATCATATTGATTCTATACTATGTTAAAGAATGTAATGACTTTTGGGTATCCTACTGAAACATGAGCATACAAGTATTTTATTTACATAATTTTTTATTATTCATTATACATGAAGACTTCTATGTTATGCCAACTTACCAGATTATTCTAGAAATTATTGGTGGTGGACTATTGAGTTTATATCAAACCCTAATAGGTTCACCACTAGAACCAGAGTAAACCATAAGATTATATGTTTGGATACCAAAACAAAACCTTTGAAAAATGATTGATTTGTTTTACTTATATCATGGAGAATAGGATAAGTGGACCGAGAATATGGTAGGGATGTATTAGAGATATATTCCAGTCTATTTTACTATTTATTTTTTATATTTTATATGTCTATAATTTCTATCAATTTTTATCCCTTTTTATACATCATCATGGCATAAAAATACATTTATGTGTATTATCCTATAGATTTTTCTATTTGTTACAGTTTCATGAATGTTATCCTCTGTTATTGGTTATTGTACATATTTCCACTATGATGTCCATTAGATTATGCTTCCTATATATTTATTTAATTTTTATCACCATAATTCTACTATGATATGAGGATATAGTCCCCCCCACCATACCACTCTAGATCATCACTACTAGTCAGTAGAATCTATCATATAGGGAGGAATGTTTAAGGGCACGTGATTCATTGGATTGGGGAACCGTCAGTGTGTATCCCAGGTCAAGACATTACAATATTGTATCAGATCCATTTTATTTTATGTTTCCTTATCATTTGATAAATTTATATATGAGATTTGGATTTTTTATCATTTGTAAATGAGCATGTTCTTAGGAATATCTAACCCATATACAGAGTAAACCGAAATTACCTATAATGTGTTATTTTTATTTTAGATTTTCTTATTTTATTTATATATATTATACCATTGGGTTAATAGAATGTTTTTTGATGTTAGTATTTATAAAATTATTATTATTGACCATTTTAGTTGTGGTCCTGCATGGAAAGGTTGTAGTTTCTCATGAATCACTATATCCACTGCATTAATTATATTCTATACATCATTTCATTCCATGTTTACATACTAAATGAATTTTCTGGAAGCATAAATATTGGTTCATTGTTATTTATTTTAAATGTGATTACACTTCAGGTAGGGATAACATAATTGGACTAATTAAAATATCTACTTCAAATTATAATATTTTTTACAAATAGATTTATGAAGATATTTGAATTTTCAAATTCATCCATGTTTTTTGATCTAGACATAATTGTTCTGTTATCATGAACAAGATAGGTGATTGGATTTCTTGCGTGACAATGGTAGTTTATGAGGAAGGAACTTCTGTAAATATTGAATGCTTATTCATGAATGAAAATCATTATATATAGCTCATTAAATTCTTATCCTGAATATAAATGCCATGTTGTAGTTAAATGAAATGCCAATTGTAATTTATAAGATGTGTGAATTTTTATATATTTATAATTGGGACATATAAAAATGGACCATGTTATATATATATTAAAAAAATAAATAAAAAAAACTTTTAAATGAAATAATTAATGCTAAATGAGATACTAATTGATCTGTAAAATGTTTTTTCTTTTATACCACGCAATTAATAATCAATATATCCACACATATATAGTTTTGTATAATAAATTATTCTAAACCCAGCATTTTTAGTGTGTAGATGCGGTGTATTTTCTGGTTATTATAGCCTTTTATAGTATTTCATTACTAACATAGACATGTACTTTTGAGCAGTTAGATATTTCTGATCATTTCATCAAGATGGCTCTAAATATTTCCTATTTTCAATATATGAAAATTTCAACTATTACATTATCTTTTGAGACCAAACTTTGTCATTGTAGAATCATGAGACCATTATGGAATCAATTTTAAAACCCAAAAGGTGGTGATGAACATACACCCGAGGAGTTTGGCCAACCCACCATCATTACCTGTAGTAGTGCCACCATAACCACTAAATAATATTCCTAATTTTGGAAGAGAATCCCATTAGTTATAAGGGCTACATTCTTTAATGAAATATATTTTGGTAGTTAATCGACCTTCCCTAACTATGGAAGAGTTTTCATAGTAGTTCCAGAAATAGAATCCACCATTTTTTGGGAGGTTAACAGAAGAGAGGATAATTATTCATTGATATATAATATTGGAAGTCCATTATCTAAATATATTTTTTATGTGATTTATCCCAGATATCATGGAATTTTATTACCCTGGAAGTATCACATCGAGATATAATATTGATATATTTCATAATGTCTTATATGATTAAATATTCCAAATGTATTGGGGGAAAATCATTCTAGAGAGTTCATGAATTAATAGAAGGGTTTCATGTCTTTAATGGATTATTCTATTTTGTTTAATAAATTATAGTGATTCTCATTGACTATTTTAGGCGGTGCAATTTTTAATATAAGGTGAATAGAGGATGTGATTATATACCCCATCTGATTATAGGTGAATGTATTTTGGTTGACATACATTTATTGGATAATCAACAAAGCCCAAATTATTGAGTGAAAATCGAGGGATGTTAATGATATGATCTAGGGAGGTTCAGTACCCAGGACCATATGTGGTTCTACACATGGATGGCAATATAATTTTGAGTTTTTTTATTATTGTAGTAGTAGTTTGGAAACTCATACATACTGCCTACTTATATTTCACTAATATGGGAAGCTGGAAAAACCCATATTGTATGTGAGGTCTAGTTGATTGAAGAGGATGTGGTATGATGGTGCATATCTATAGAATTTCTTGGATGTTTCTACCCTTAACTCATGATATAGGGTCTATATAAACTCTATATAATGAAGCAAGGAAATTAAAATTTCTTATAGAAGGATGCTGGATTACCACTACCTATTTAAGTTGAGGAGGTGTCCAATTTATATGGAATTAGACATAGGATTCACCACACATGTTGGGTGGGACTACATAAGGAAGTTAGGTTGTGACCTGGGGCCATGGTAAGGGCCAGTTACATGTAGTAAAACCTATTCTGGAGGAGAAGAACATAAGAACATATACTATTCATGGTACTATTATCGAAGCGTTTAATCTAGTGTATTCATTTAATGAAAATGGTTTATCATATTATTTTTTAGCCACGGAAATTAAGTAATGTATATATATATCAAGTTTGAGTACTTATGTAGGGTTATTGAACTAAATACCTTTATGGGTATCTCATCAAAGGGTTTTGTTTATATATAATTAATGTACCATCGAAATAAAGAGATATACGTTTGTGTGGAATCATTTTTTCATCTACATAATAGGGTTTGATGTAATTATCAGGATGCAATACTTAGTTATTGATTGAAATCATATCAATTATTTTCTATAGTTTGATATTTACCTCCTCATGGGAGGTGTAGGTGTTTAAATCAGACAATGAGATGTCCATGTGTCTCGAGATGAACCTAATAATCACAATATGGTTAGATTGACAACCCCAATAACTAGTATTTTGTTGGATTGTTTATGGTTATGCCCTATGGGATTCCCTCATGCATCAGATCATTTTAAAGATTTTATACTTGATAAATTTTTTGGGATTCCACTAGTGAGAGATGTAGAGTTCACCGTTGAGGTAGATTCTTGAGTGGAACTAGTTTCTTTTACCATGTACATGATGGCACCTGAGGAGCATTTGGAGCCTTTGAAGCAGTTGGAAGATCTGTAGGCTACATGTATTATACACCCTATTACATCTCCTTGGGATTTATAAATATTTTCTCAATTATGAAGGGCAATACCCTCTAGATTTACATATATTAAATACAGTTTATGCTGCTCATAGTTTTTAATTGAGATCCAGTGGATTGAAAAGGTGACCTCATGGATTAACTCTAAGAATCAATGTTTTTTTTAGAGATTACATTGAGTTCATGCGATCATCATGTTCATATTGTTCATTCATAGGTAACTAATAAAGCCTTTTGGATAAGGAATGGTCTTTACGAGTACTAGATAATGTAATTTGGTCTCACTAACAAGCTAGTTGTTTTCATATAGGTGATGGATATGGTATTCCACCCATATCTGGATTAATTTATCATAGAATTTGTGGATAATATATTGGTGTATTCTCTCACTCTGCCTGACAATGGAAAACATATTGATTTCATGTTGAATATAATGATATAGTATTATCTTAATGAAAAGGTACCATATTACACTTCTATGAATAAAACATTACACTTTCTATATCGTTATATCTCATGTACCATAATATCAGAAGACCTAGGGAGTGTGATATAATTAGTTTCATTGTACTACCATAAAAATTTATTTGATATAAGAGTTTCCTTGGGTTGAGATTGTTATTATACAAAAATCATCCCTGAATTATTAGTCCAATAATAACCTTTTATAGGATGTACTATAAAGGGTGGAGAGTTTAAATGTTCATAAAATTTTAAAATAGATATTCATGTGTCCAAACATGGTTTAAATTCATCCCTACTCCGAATTCATCCAGATCTAGGAAAATTATTCATAGTTCATTACTAAATAGTAGATATTGGGGTGTAACTAGTTTTTATATAGGATTTTTGATTCATTATCTAAGATTATTATCAATTGATAAATCACGAGTGGAATAACCTAACTCACAACATTGAGCTTCCCTTGTTTTTTCATGTATTATTTTTCTTGATTCATTATTTAATTTTGGAACAATGTATTGTATTTAAAAAGTATAAAATCCATTAATACATCATTATAATCCTTGATATGAATCTTATGCATCACATATGGGTTATATACCTACAATAATATTATTTCAATCTTTTATATACACCTAAACAAGGAAAATTATTGGCCTATTATATAATCTAGAAGCCTCATACACTTGTTTTTTAGAATACCAATGGTGAGTGGTAGATTGGGTCCTTATTTTAAGAGATTCATGTTTAGGTTTAGAGATATTATGGTTATATATTCCTATCAGCTTTAGAAATGACCTATACCCTTCAAGAGTAGAAATTGACGAGGACACATTCCGATCCTGAGGGAATAGACCCGAGTGAATTCATGTCAGATGTGGCATTGTCATTTAGTTGGACAATGTGGGGGTATGAGATATTACAAACATATGGGAATTTATAGGTACTAGACAACATATGAGAAGATATTATGTGGAAATATCATTCTTGATCTTGGAAAGTACATCTCAATTTCACCAATATGTATTGAGAATTATGATGCTTGTATTATTGAAATAGTAAATGGTAGATAGATATATTTTTTATTCAATATTCCACCTTTCATTTTGTGATGTAGGAAAATCAGTGACCAGTAAAACTTTTATATATTTTTTCCATTCTTTAGTAGAAATGGTATGATTCCTCCATATACATTATGATAGGTTTTCCAAGATCACCCTCAAGAAATGATAATTTTTTTACAATTTGAAAAAGGACTCTCACTTCATACATTTTTTACATTCCGTTTTAGTATAAGATATACCGATGAATAATATGAGGTAGATCATACGCCTTCATGGAGATCGATATTCTATAGAATCTGACCAGGATGGTCATTTTATACGGAATTTATTGTTGGTGTTATATAATTACACTAGTATATAGGTTCATTTGATCTTTTCGTATCACATTCAGACTAATAGAGAGACAAAGCATATGTTTTAGGTATTGTATGTCATGCTTAGTGCATGTTTCCATGACATCAATGGTTCTTTTGAGAAATATAAACACCTTATAGATTTCACTTGAAATAATATTTTTTACACTTCCGTCCTGAATCATTTTTTCGAGGCCTTATATGGAATTCCATACTGATTCCCTTTATCAATGCTAGTAGAAGGGATGGTAGCTTTTCTTAGACCACATACTATTCACAAGACTTCAGAGTTATTCCAGTTTATCAGGAAGAACATTTTGAAATCGTAGTCTAGTTAGCTATCTTATGCCCATAAATGGCGATGATATCATGAGTTCAATCGTGATTATTGGGTTTTTTTGCATGTTTAAACAAGGTTAGACCATCAATAGAATCAGATCAAGGATTTATTTCACATCGATTCATGGGACCCTTTTAGGGTTTGATGTTATCAGACTTCTAGAGTACCATATATCACTCTCTAATAGATACTGATATATTCATGATGATTTTCCGGTGTCCTTACTATGATGTTATAATACAAAACCATCACATGTTCAATGTCATGATGAGGTTATGTTACATGCTAATGATTCTTTTCAGGAGTGCTGATTTTTTATCATGGATTAGTGCCTGGAGACTCTCTGAGGTAGGTTAGTTCCATTTGTGTGAATGGTATATATGAGTGTTCAAGTTATGAATAATACCTATGTTAATGAGGATGATGTACATGTTTGTTGTATTTAACTATTATCATACGAATAATATTTACCATCATAAGGGAAAATCATATATTACTTTCTTTAAGGATGATAGGTTGTGATGACCTGAATTTTGAAGAGTGAATCAATCATTTTTTCAACATAAAACCCTCATTTTTTCACGTGATGGTTCCCTAAAACCTAAAAAACATCTTAGGAGCATCAAAAGTCTTTTTGAATCCGTCAAATCATGGAATTAAAAAGATGGAATTAGCCACATGGTTATCACAATGTTTTTAAAAACTATGTGACTCAAATGGGCAGGGAATATAGTGATAATAAGGAGGCCATATATTTTTCCATAATCATACGTGTTGGGCTTTATGAAAATTTTATTTTTCTTAGAAAAATTGCAGAGTGATTTCTCATGTGCTAAGCACGGATAGTCAAACCATGTAGTTATCCGTTGTGAAGGGGTTCGTGGGGTGTAAATTATAAATGGTTAGTGAATGGTTTGGGAAATCATACAACCAAACCATATTTCCTATTTTTAAGGTGAAATTATCATTTTTCCTAGAAACATTTTTAATCCATCACACAAATTTATTTTCTCACCTCATGAACATGGAAAACTTCTCATATACCATGGAGATCTAAAAATCCATTGATTGGACTCTAGATAAATTATTAAATAGATCTCCATTTTCACCACTGTTTTATGTGTTGGATCTGCAACTTTAAGATCTCAAATATTATTTCTCCCTATCAGATTTTATCTTCACAACACATGCACTATCATAGTGCAATCTCATGCCCACAATTTTCAGGGAATTTTTATATCATCTGATTTTTTATAATCACACTAATTCAAAGGATGACATTGGATTATGAGAGTGATATATACCATAGGTTGTCTATATAGTTTCCCAAATAGTTTATATGTTTTATATAATTTTTTCATTATTCCACTCACCAGTCATTTCTGTATATTTCCATAAACTATGTTTTACCATTCTAATTATTTTCACTAAGTTACAGAGCTATTCTTGACCAGTGATAATCCATTATCAAAATACTACCACATTGATTTCAACCCCATTATGTGTTCTAAATTAAATTCCCTCTTTTATATACGTGACTAAATGACAAAAACACTATGTTTGTTTTTGGATTAAATCTAAATTATTTTTCCTCACATTATAATTTGAATGTAGATAAATTAAATGAGTGAATGTGGGTAGAAATTATACACCACATGTTGGATAAATAAATAAATAAATATATGAATTATATAATTTTTAAAACCCATCATCAGTTAGGTTAAATGTTATAAATTATTTATAGGTAATCCCTCATGATTATTATAATTTACAATAGTTAATGGTCGGTTTATAATGAATAATGGAATTTTTTACATGATATTTCATGCATCCTTAAATTGTGTGATGGGAACCAAGTCTCACAATGTTTACACATTCATGGACATTAGGCATGGAATTCTATGTTCCCATGCATCTGATGTTTTTTATGATTACTCACCCCACATTCTCGAGTAATGGGCATGTTGCATTGAATTTATTTGAGATTAATGTCTAGTAACCATTCAAGATTCTATAGCTTATTATACAAGTCAGGGATTCCTGAGTTAAGACAAAGGTCGAACTATCACCTAAAATCCCTGTGTATGCGTATAAATATCCTTAAATATCTAGTGTATATATATGTGTACATATTAAATATATAATTACATCTGTACTATAAACAAATCAGACATATTCTTACTTCTATTGATGCAAACAAAGACGGTTGGGTATCCTATAAGAAACTAAATATACTAGAATAAATTTTACAACATTATTAATTAGTCATTATACTGACACACTGCATTTTTATACACACTATCTAGATTTGTCTAGACACTATCGGTGGTGGGCTACTGAGTTTATGTAACAACATACTCAGGCATCCGAAGGTACCTAAATAAACCTTATGACTGCATGTGTGGTTAAGTGAAAGTCCATTGTCAAGGATTATTTATATTTTTTCTTTATAAAATGGGACATTAGAGTAGATGGTGGGGTGTATGGTTACGGTTCTAGTTGAGTTTTATTATAGGACTGGATTAATTTTTTTAATATATTTTATATTAATGTACTATGAATCCCTTTTATCCCCTTTTTTAACCTCCAAATACCTTGACATAATATTGTGTTTGAATTAACCTATGTATTTTGTTATTTATAATAATATCTTGGATGTTATTTTCTTATATTGGATATTGTACTTATTTATGATGTTTTATAAGTAAGGTTTATATTTATGTATTTATATTTATTTATAATCACTATAGTGCTACTAGAATACTATGGTATAGTCTCCCTACCATATAATCTTACAACCTCATTGCTAGTTAGTAGACACTAAAATATTTGTAGGTGCGCCTGAGGCCATGTGACCGACTGAAATGGGCCCCTTTACTATTTCTCTAGGGTCATGATGTTACATCGTATTTACCATTAATGCCAAGGCGTGTACCACACATTGGTTTCCCAACCATAATCCTATAAAAGTATCCTCACATGGGCCATAGATAAGAATATTACACCTTTAATGACCCGATACCTTAGTGAATATCTATATGTTTACCATACTGGGACTTGAGCCCCAACACACACACACAATCACCATTACATGGAATGTAACCCCAATGAATGACATGTATTCTAAAATAATAATATTCCACAAATAGGAAGAAAAAATAATATGTGTTTTCGAATCATCATGTTTTCTATATAGTTATTCCTGAATTAAAAATAACCCAAATTAAATAAAACACTAATCTCCCCCAGATTAAGATGATATCACCACTATATATTTTATAAAAACCCAAAAATCACAATATGTTAAAAAAATAAGGTATGATAATTTATAAAAAGGATATTTTTCTAGGTGGATCCCACTGAAGCTTCATAACATATCCTCATATCGTACCCTCTGAGAATCTATCTAAATCGAGATGAGATCCTTGAGAGGCTCATAAACCTCCTTATACATCTTATATCCCTCTCCATCTCTCAATAGCGTGATGCGGATTATCACATGTTCATGTGTTAGAATGTAGTGGGGTGAAAGAATAAACTAAAAGAAAAAAATTTAAATTAATAATAAGAAAATCAATTCATCGTGGTGAGGTTGTAGTGTCATACACAATGTTATTCCTCTACAAGAAAAAATCCCCCTTGGTGAAGTCACCACTAGATCTCAAATCGAGTTATGAGTCCCTGTAAAAAAGTATTTCCATACAATCATGCAAAAAAATTAATATTTAATTATGGAAATATTAAATAAACTATGAATATTTGAATGGATTGAAAATCTTTCAAACTCCTTTCATAAGGAAAACAACTTATTTTTAGACCAATAAAGTGGTTAGATAAATTATATAATTTTCTTTATAAAAAAATATTTAATATTTCTCTTGAATACTCATGGAAACAAAAACGTTCTAATATCCACATATTTTTAAATCCCATGATGTTATGGAACTTCACAAAAAAAATCATTTTGTGGACACAAGAATCCATGATGGTCATCCAAGATACATGATCTCCACTAAGCACCAGCTTGACCAATGTTGTATCGACCATTAATCAACTTATATTATTAAACCCAGAACTCTCTAGAAAAATGAGTAATTTTCATCTATGACCAATCCAACTCTACCCACCACATTAGTAACTTTATCAGTTACCCTATAAACAAACAAGATACTACACATCCAATGCCATGCTCATCACCAAAAACCATGGATAGATGTTTCAAAACTAGTCACACCTGATCGCTAGTCAAAAAACAAAAACATCCCATCCTCAATATCAACGCTTCTAGAATAAAAACCCATGCACTCAATAAGAAACATATAAATGATTCATGATCCCCATCTACATATGGTAAGATCCACACAATAATGAATTCCTTAAATAACTACCAAAAACACAATTGGATCATGGTGACATGGGACAAGTCCCAATGAAACTAGAAAAACAGTCTTAAAACCACTGAGCATTCTCCTTAGACTTTCTATTTTTGAGAAATATATCATTGTCGAAAATCCACTTCAAAACAAGGATTCTTTCATATATCAAAATAAAACACCCGAACACCCTTTTCTTGGTTGGTGATCCAAATAATAAACATAACAACCACACATCCACCACATTACTGAAAGTGCAACCAAAATTGATATGGTCCTAGGGTCTAACCTATCCTACCCTCTTAAGACATACATAATACAAAGGGGGTGGGGGTATCCTATTACTCCACATCTACATCACCATCCATCATCATTACTAATCACACAATGGTGATAATAGTCCTCAATTTCCCCACCATGGATAAATATACACATCCACAAAATATATCAATTATTATAGGCACATGGTCCATACAACAAGATATAATAGATAACACATAGAATTAATAGATACTTCCTAAGAATAATGGGACTCAGAATTATGGGGAACCACAACCAAATAAATTCTCAATCATGATCAAAATATCTATATGTAATTCTTTCTGAAAATGTTCTACACATAGATAACTCATTGTTAATTATCATAAAAATGGGTCTCCATCCATCCCCAAATAAGGGACACAATCTCCATAATTAGAAACCATATTACCATATTATCCATATGAATTTTCATCTAAATAAAATATATAGATGTCTTTTAGTTTAGTATAATTCCACCAATGAGTAATATTAAAAACCATATGACTCATTAGGGATACTTTTGACAAATAAAAATTTTACTTTAATAAAAATACATGATGAAAAAATATGTCATGTGAATAAAACAATATTATAATGTTGTGTGATAACTTGCCACTTTCCCATAGTCCATGGTCGGAAAACAATAATAAACCATAAATTTAAAAACTCATGTTCCTCACAAAGGATAAATTATTAAATATTAAAAATAAAATCCATGAATAATATTACTATTCAATTGGAAGTTGGTCTTCCAATATGTTAAGGAACATGTGACACCACCGTCTTGTAACACATGGATATCTTGTGAAATATTTTTTATTCTGTAAAATTTAATCTTTTCGATATCTTGTGTCACATGCAATATCGTGTATAAAAGAAACATGTCATACTATTAAATTATTATCATTTAATGTGTTTTTATCTCCATATCATCAGAATTCTTGGTATGAGTAATATTATCTAAAATATTAAATATATTATCTAAAAATTTATATATATTTAATTCCTTATTGGTTAATATGTTATAATTTAAAAACAATATATATTTTTAAAATGTTGAAATCTCTTTTTGAAAATAAATTTCATATTCACACATAAGTTATACATCAAAAAATTGAACAAATAATTTTTTAAAGATATTAATGAATTATATATATAATATACTCTGTATTATATTAATAAATTATCATATATTTTTTCTAGGTATTAGATAATTTAAATTGAATGTTAATTTATTTTCCTAAAAAGTAGTTTTTTCAAATTTTTCATTGATCTCTAAAATTAATTTATTACAAATTTATAATATATATTATGAAAATTGACATTAATTATATAATTAAACATGTAGTAATCATTTTTAGTGAATTTTTATATATTTTTATGAAAATATATCATTTTTAATGAATAATAAAAAATATTGGTTTTTAATGAAAACTATCATTTCATTTAATGTATTTACAAGGTTAATATTTTTTAAAAAATAATATTTATTGTAATATTACATCAATTATATATCAATTAATATAATTTATTTCATTTTAATAATTTTTTTTATCTATGTTATAATATTTAAAATATTATAATTTTTTACATTTTATCATTGAAATACTACTTTCTCATCGCATTAGCATGTTTAATTTTGAAATAAAATTATCAACCTTCATGAATGGGATATTAATAAACCAGTTATATATATGGACTCATTAAAATTTTTATTTCCAAAGATTTTAAAAATTATTTTTACTATAATTAATATTAAAAAGAATAAAAATTATTTTCCTTGGTAAAGGAAAAAAGTTGTTTATAGGGGGGGGGGACTAAAAAGAAATGGGATAAAAATTACCCAAAACATGTACAAAATATATTTTATATAAATAAGTCAAACATATAATATCTAAGGCTCAATACTGGTATTTTTTAATTTTTTTTCATTTTAGAAAATTGTTTATACCTTTTTCTTACAAAAAAATGTGTGTTCTACTCACCACACTTATAAATGGTCACAACATTACATCATCTCTTAAAACTATCAAAAACCATGTGGTTTATCCAATCCATGAAAACAATGTCTTACATAAAACTCTACAATAATACTATAATCCTTTTCTTAGTCCAAAATCTATCTAAAGAATGATTTTGATGTAATCCTATTGACGTTACTTTGATAATAGGTTACACTATTCACTGATTGTTTTTATCTCATTTATACTACCACATCATCAAATTATTATTAAATAATTATCATAAAATAAAATTAATATATTCAATTTAATAAGATGTATTTATTTCATTGGAATGACCTACATTCTTCTTCACTTCAATCAAATGGGGCATAATATCATCATTCATGTGTACTCATGACAACTACCTCACGAACCGATGTTTACATTTTTCATTACCACCTCTTAGATATGTATATAATAATGGATTAAATGATTATATATCATGTTTTTCATATTATATGAGTTAATGATTTATTATATCACATATTCATCCTTACATTCAATTCTATGGGAATACATTAATGTTGCTAATTTGTACGGGGGACTACTGCATCATGAAGTTATATGATACATTAAAGAAATAATAGAAGGTAATAAAAATAGTTTTTATAGAAACATGTGACAAATATGACATAAAATAATTTATTAATTGTAATATATTATTTATATTTCTTTCTTTTAATTATTTGATAAAATGGAAACAAAGATCACGCGTGCATACAACCTTCTGTCTCCAAGAATAGTGTATTTCATTTTGAAACCTCTAAAATTTATAGATTACATGATATATATATATAATGAATATATATGGTACTTATTTAATGAATATAATTATGTAGAATGTGAAAAGATGATCTAAATATGATGAAAAAATTGAAAAAATCAAAATATTCATGAATAACAAAGTAATCATTGACTGAAACGTGACTATAACAAGGAATTGTTAATAAAAGGATTACCAAATGTCATATTTTATTCATAAATGGTAAAATATATATATTAGTTGTAATATAATTATTTTTAAATTATATTATAATTATAATATAGGAAATTTTAACTTTTTTGAAGGATGTTGAGACTTATGGTTGGGATTTCTAGTCTCTCTTTTATTTTCGCAAGACATATACCATAATTACTAATCATTTCGTTTGTGAAATATATAAAATTATAAATTGAAATGTAAAAATTTGAATCAATTAATTTTAATTATATAAAAAGTTTCTTTTGATGTTACTCTATAATATTGTTACGATTCAAAAAATAACCAATACAATAAGGGAGTGACACGTCACTATTTACATCTATGAGGCACATGCAATACTGACCATAGATTTCTTTTATGTGGTATATACACTAACCATATATATATTTTATGATTATAATTTGGAAAAAAATTTAGATTTACTTATCAACTATAGGATTTGACTTCCATTTGTTCTAATGATTCTATATTAATAATGTGGTAGGAGTTTTGTGATAAAATATCATCATTTATTAGGATTGATTACGACTACTCTTACTGTGTTGAAATTATTTAATCCATCACATAGAAAAAATAATTAATATTTATAACCTCTAGTAATTTCATGATATTACATTTTTTCATTCATTTTCATCTCATTATACACTCAATACATCTAAATAATGTTTAAAAATAATTTTTATTTCTCTTAGTTAGAAAAAATATTTTCCTTCCAAAACCATGTTTTGAAAAATGTTTTAAAAATGTTTTTGAAATTAATCAAATAATTTATTAAATTCAATTTTCCATTTTATGAATCGTTTCCAATTATTTTGAAATTAATATTCATTTTATCTTATATACAATGAAATGTTTTCATTTATAGAAAATATTTATGATATATTTTTTTAATGTTTATAAAATTTTTGACCACTACTATAACTCAATGTTTTAAGAATTTATTAATAATATTTATATGTTATTTTCTTTGCAATGTATTTAAAAATGTTTTTAAAATTTGTTTTCAAAGTGGAAATGGTATTTTAATCTATACAGTTTTTAAAATCTTATTTATACTTCCATTTTCTGTTTCATTGTTTATTTTAAATAACATTGTTCCAAAAGGATTTATGAATTTTTAGTTTTCTAATCGTATTTTTATTGAATGTTTATTATCAACAAGAAATTTTACTAGTGTATTTTCAAAATTATTTTCCTTCTATGATAATATTTATAATATTAATTTTCATTTACTAAGAATACGATCAATATTTACCATTATTATTCATTCACTGAAGCTTTTATGTTTATGATTATAATATATTTTATGAAAACCATTTATTTTCAATGGGCTATGTATTGATGAAAATTATATCAAAATTATTTTTTTATGGGTTTTGATAGGATAAATGTGTTTTGAACCCCCATTATTTTAATGGTTTCTGATATGAGAAATGTGGTAATAAACCCATTTCATTTTGTGGGTTCTAATATGATGAATATTTTATGATAATGTAGAACACATAATTAGGGATTATGTGATGGGTGGTGCTTATAAATTAAGCTAGTAGATTGGTTAATGATTTATATGTCATTTTATCAATATGAATAGATGTGAACGCAATTTAGTAAGGTACTCTATCCACTAGGATAGTTTTTGGGAGTGATCCCAATAAACTATGATAGTGTTTGAAATTATCCTTGTACTCCAATGGAAAATATTTTATTTTTTATAATATACGATTACAATTTTTGTCGTATGATAATTTTATAAAGAAATGGTTGAAGTTCATTGATTATATGTTGATTCTTGTCTACTGAACTACCATGATTTATTCCATGACTCATCCTTTTGATCTCTTTTTGTATTTTATAAAATCCATATTACGATTTTTTTATAACAAAAAATTTTAAATATAAAAATTTATATATTGAAAAAAATAGAATTGAGACTCTAAATTTAAATATATTAATATACCAAATCCAAAAATCCAAAAAATAATTCATACCCTGATCCTAGAACCAAAAAAACACCTCAGGTAGTGATATCCTAAGCCATGATCCACCTACTACATCAAGGAATATCAAGTCAATTTAACATCATAAAATGTAGTTTCTTATCAATAATATAGTCACTATCTTCTACATATCATCAACATCTTCAAAAACAATGATATACATGTTGACGCTCCATTTCGTCACATTGTATAAAAGAATGGAAAGAGAAATGACTTAGCACAAAGTGATTCATCCATTGAATGAAACAACAAAAATCAACAAAGGAATGAAAAAGGAGTCAAAGGACCTAGGGTCCCACATGTTCGCTTAGGCGATGTGCAAGTATACTTGCGCGCCGCCAAATGGTCGCGCAAGTGACTTGCACGCCCTAAGTGAAAACTGCCCGAGGTCTTCTCCATCCTATAAATACCCCCGGTGGGCTCTCCATTTGAGGGGGAATTTTTCCAGAATTTAGATATAGAGCTCTGAATGCCCAAGTCTCTTCTTCAGGTCTTCTGAACACTTCTAAGGTAATTCTTTACCTAGAATGGAAGGTCTAAACAAGAGGAGAATTGTCTAAGTGTTGGAAGTCACTAACACTGGCGTGACTAATTGTTTTACCCTTAAGAAATATGGACACATTTGCGCGCTGCCCTAATTCTTCACCATATCTTGCGTGCCATATTCTAGAAAGCCTCTAGGGATAATTCTGAAGGCTATGATCAAGGATCGCCCAAGTATTACCCTATTGGATAACAATCACGCAAGTAACCATGTGCCACACAGGTAAACCTACGCGTCCATGGACTTGCGTGCCGAAGCAGTACCAATGCGCCTGCCAGGACTTGCGCACCCCTATCTTTTTGGGTGCCTTCCCTGCCCATTTCACCCCTATTATGCAATTCAACCTATCATATTCAAGATTCAGTCTTCAAGACACTCTTCAAATCCATTTATGTCATGATTTCATGATTTGAATTCCTTATCTGAAGGAAATCCATCGAACATCTCTCAAAACCTAGTGATTCACATATCATTATGTCACTAAAGATTGAGATTTCATTCATTCAACCCCATCCTTTAAGATGAGAGAACCCCTTAACCTGGGCCTCCTTTTCATGAGTAAGTCCCAGTCATAATTCCCATTAATTTTGGCCATCCTCCTTAGCAGTAAGCCCCATGTCCTTCCAAATATGGGCATTCTTTTCAGGAGTAAGCCCCAAGTCCCCTAATCTGGGAATCCTTTTCAGGAGTAAGCCCCAATCATAAAATTCCCAAATATGGGAATCCTGCTTAGGAGTAAGCCCCAAACATAATTCTATTTACCCCGACATCATTTTCAGGAGTAAACTCAAGTCTCAAATATGGGAATCCTCTTCAAGACTAAGCCCCAAGTCCCTTAATTTTTCAAGTCCCTTAACATGGGCCTTCTTCTCAAGAGTAAGCCCCAGTCTCAAATATGGGAAACCTCTTCAGGAGTAAGCCCCAAGTCCCTTAATTTTTCATGTCCCTTAACCAGGGCCTTCTTTTTCAAAAGTAAGCCCCAACCTTAATCTCTCTTAACCAGTCTTAATTTCCTTCTGATCTGCGCCTCCTTCTCAGGAGTAAAACCCAATCATAAGTCCTCTGCTAACTTGTCCATCTTACTTAGGAGTAAGCCCCAAAATTAGAGTATCAAAATCTTCATGAAGCACATATACCTTTATAGATCATGTTCTTAGATTTCTTCTCTGAATTAAATCTTAATCCTCATCTATTTGGGCAGTCATACACACATAATCCCCGCATAATTTCATCATTCGTGGCACAATTGTCTGGTTTCACCAACACCTCTTGTTTCTCACACCGAGCATGAATCACGTGAGATTAGAGTGTAAAAGTAGTCATGAAATCTTTTCTTTGAGCCATCAAACATGCATAAACATAATACTCCCTTACTTGAACTACATGGGTTCTGATTCCTTTTCAAAAAAAAATGGATATATAGGTAGCCAATCTGCGGGTACGATCCCAACTTTGAAATAATCCATGTCCTTCTGAATGACAATAAATTTCAAGTGCCCCACTGAGTGGCTTTAAAACTAGTATCTTCATCATAATGACCAAGATACATTTATGTATCAAAGGATAACATTGTCTAAGAATCTCTAACAAATACAGATTATTCTCTATCAATGAAGAACCTCGAATACATAGAAATGTTTCCCTAAATTTCCAGCATATCAAACATTGATTGTTAGATCTAAAGGAAATCACATTTTTTACTTGGTAATGTAATAAGTATTAACGAACATAACTAAAATCTATAAATAGAGTCCCGGAGTAGAGAATAATTCCCCTAAAAAAGGTGTGATTAGTCCAACATCCCATCCTCTCAACCAATGCAAATTCCTAAGCCTCATCATTCAACAACTAATTAGCACCTACCTTTGGAAGGTAGGTTCAAATGGACATGGAATCATTGGTTATTTCCGGTTCAACTCACAAAACCGTTAGAAATTTCTTGGAATGTTTGAATCATAAATCAATGAGATCATCCCTTATTCCAGATTGAAACAAAAGATGGTGAACCCGACATGAATGCTTTTCCAAGTTAAAGTGATGTTTTTCTTATTTGTTTGGCCCCTATTTAATCTTAATGAGAGGGCCAACAAAAACAATCATTGACATATGTGCTCATCCAAAATATTTAGTGGATAAATTTTTCTTGATTACTTATGTTATATAAAATATTCACTCTTTTCCAAGATTTTCTACATTCTAAGAAATGGTTGCTCTCATGTTCACACCTGTGAATACCGTTGCTGCGAATGACACTGTTGCTAATCCTGCAGGATCATCGTCTACGCTAAGGATGACATCACCTACTCAGTGTTTTCAACACTGGGTATCAAATGAGTTGGTTAGGGAGTACCATCAAAACGTTACAATTCCAACTCTGGAGGCTGCTCGACGAGTCCTCCAAGTGAACAATTCACCCTGGTCGGCCGGACAGCGACGACAAGTGATCAGGAAGAAGGCGGTGCTAACCACTGTCTCCAACTGTTTCTGGTCGTTATACCCAAAACGCAATCACCATTCACTCCCATATTATGAGGAGGTGAATGAGCAGGTCCCTCAAGGACTTAATTCAAGGAGACAAGAGTCCTTCCTGTGGGATCCCATTAACAATTGCTGCCATACTCGTGCGGCAGTGCGCCCTCAACATGATGAGGGTACCGACTCGAGGTGTTTGGCTCGGGTTCCTCGAACCCGAGAAGGCAAGATGAATCACCAGAAACGATATCCGGTCAATAGTGAGCAGGTTCTCATCTCTTCCATCTACGGAGAATTCCACCAACCTAACTTGGTGGAAAGCAATGAGCGGGCACACACAGCTGCCCGTTTTAATTCCGTTATCCAGCAGACTCATCTAGAAGCATCACGCCAATCCCACCATGCAATTCCGGTGGAGTACTATAGGCAGGAACATATACTTATTTATATATCATCAGCTAGTCAGCTGGCTCATCTGACTTCATATGATGTAGCTTGTCAACCACATTCAGAAAATTGCAATCAGCAGGCACATACACCTACTAGTATTGATCAAGCCTACCAACTGTCTTGCTTGGTAGCACACGGAGAAGTCAGTTGGAAAGCTCCGGTGACAAACAAGTGGCATGTTCAACATTCTTCCCCCACACTTGAGTACATTTAGGATTCACTAACAGGAAAAGGAGGACCGGTGTATGCACACACACCTACTCCAAGAACAGAATGCATGTATATCCCCGTTCCAGAAGCTGAAGTCACCAAGAATATTCTATCAATGGAGAAAGAGAAGAAGCAAATCCATGGTCATATTCTGGATACATTCCAGGATATTATAACATCTTCAGCAACATCTCAGGGAAAGGCACATAAATCTATCCCTACTAGTGGAGTGACGCATCAACAGTTCACTCCGGAATAGACACAAACATCTGTTCCAGTCCAAGAGGGTTTTGGGGAATACTACCCCATATCATACAGAAAACCAAGTCAGGAACATACACCTGATTTGAGTAGAGATCGTCAGCCTAACATGTCCATCTCTTCTGATCAGACACATACACCTGCTCAAAGTAGCCACTTTCATCAACAAGTGGTTTCCAAGACGAATAAGAAGGCGTATTAGAAGAAGACCCTCCCAACACAGTCAAGAGATCATTATCCAATCTGTAACAAGGCATTTCTCGATGCTGGAGTTCTTGAAGCCCTCATATAGTTATCTTTTTGAATTCAAGATTCTACTCCCTCATTTCGCAATAGTGGGAAAATTATTTTTGAAGGTCTTCAACAGAAACTTCCTCATGAAGGCTTTCTTCCTGACAATTCGGTTGATCTTGATGTTTCATCTTCAGATGAGAGACACAGGAACCCTCTGTGTGGTCAGAAGACCAAAGATCAAGAGATCTCATCTTTTCCTGTATCCCACCATGGTGGTCCTCCCCATGATGATGAATTTCGATGTGAAAGTCCTCTCCACAGTAGTGATGCACATTGCCCGGAAAATGCTCTAGTGTAAAATTTAGTGTTGAGAAATCCCTCTTATCTTAAGACACTTGCAAATGAGAAACCAGTCATGTCTGATGCTTCGTCGCTAGCAGGTGAAATATTTTCTCAATCGGAAGATAGCCTAATGATTATGTCATTCTCCGAACCACCCCTAAGTCATGTATCTTCTATTTTGATCAGTGATTTATTTACCAATCTTGTTGAATCCGATGAAGCAACAAGGAAGCACCATCTCTGGTCGAATCAAGTAGAAGAATCTACATTAAATGATAAAGAGGAAATGATGAACATGAGAAAACAACTGGAAAAAGATGAAGTGCCAGTCATGTTTTGGCCTCTGGATGACTCTCAGTATGACATTCCAGAGATGTTGACAGAAGATGGAATTAATGATATTTGTCTCAACATATGGAAAACTCTTTTCCAGCTGAAAAAGAAAGTTTTATCTGAAGATGAATATGAAAATCATGTTAAGATAATATAAGGGTTACACATCAGATTGATTTGGCATCTTTATTAGTATCTCGATATCCGAATGCTGAAAAGTAGCAGAGAGCCCTTCATAGTTCATGCCTTGGCGCACTAAGAAGATTGCGCCAGTTAATTACCAATGCACTATCTGGTATTCATGTCAGAGGATGAGGTGTTCATGGATCACTACATTTCACTATTCTCTCCAGTCAGCAAAGCACGCCGAAAATGGTTTCATGCAATGTTATTTCCCATGGCCTGCCATAATCAACTCGATTTGTTTGTAATCAATGGCTTTCCCATGAACGGGCTTCAACTAGTTCCTATCAAAATCAAGAATACATAGAACAAGTTGTTGAATTACTCCTTCATCAAGAAAACGAGAATATTGAACATTCCTCTCCTATGGAGCAAGCACATCATCAAGTGATAGAAGTGTCAGAAATCATCCAATGGTCTTTCGAGCCGGGTGATAAAAGTGGATGTCCATTGATGCATCGATCTAATTTTAGGAACCAGATCCGCAAGATTAGAAGAGATTTTAATAAAGTCTCAGACATACCATATCAAAAGCCACACCAGATTGCCAGAATGGGGACTCTTTTAAACAAACCCTCAGAATCAAAAAATATGATTCGAGGAGTTGAGAAAAGATAGTAGGAACAACCCCAGTTCACCAGACTGGGGACTTTTTCAAATCATCAATCCCCTCCTCAAATAAAATCGGTCTTCTCTCGATTGAGGAAGAAGCCACAACATGAAAGAAGATCCAAATTATCATGATATTCTATCCAAATGATGGTTTACCAAGATGTTCCTGAGGGATCAAATCATCAAAAGGCAATGTCTCATCAAAAGCATAGAAGAAGACAATATCGCAGGAATTCCGATAGGAGGAATGAAATGCATTATGCATCAATCAATGTCATCAGTGTCGTTATTGCTGATCCATCAGATGAGGCTCACTTAGGGGAATCAGATGAAGAGGTTACTGCTCAAGAATTTGTATGCACAGACACAAATGAAGAAGGTGTACATACACAAAATCAAAGTATTGCTCAGAACATAGGTAATCCTTCAAATAATCCCCTTCCCCCTCTCCTAAAGGTATCAAACAAGGGGAAGGGATTGAATCAGGTTACATATCCTTACTCTTGAGAAGCCCAATCACTCTCACTAGAAAAAATGTTTGCACAATAGGAGGAATAAATGAAAGAATTGAGGAGGATGAATGTAGAACTACTTCAGGGTAGTCTTCCTCCTAAGTGTGTTGGAGTCAGTCAGCCAAGGGAGTTTGTTACAGCTACTGAGATGGATCAATATTATCCTCCTTTATCAGTACACAATCACAGGTCTAATCCTATGGGTGAAGTGCAAAAACAATTGGCAGTGCTTTCATCAGTTGTTGTACCAGCTTCCATACCTGTCCAAACTCCAGTCATTGCACCTTCCCAAGTCCAAGTTCAACAAGATGTTTCTCAAAAGTTAATAACTACCATTGAGTCATTAATAGCTCAGTTAGAGACTATGTAAGCTAAGTGTGCACAGGTTTAACCAGAAAAGAATGATTACCCTGAATGGGTAGATGAAATCCCCCCATCAAATTTTGGGAACCATGTATTCCCTATTTTTAATGGATCAGGCGATCCTGAACAGCATTTGACGCATTACGTGTCTTGTTGCGATCATGTGATGGGAACTCCAGTGTAGAAAGAAGCAGTGAAAATCAGATGATTCGTGCAAACCTTACAAGGAACATCTCTTTTCTGGTACACAAGATTTAAATCCAAGTCAATTACCGGATGGGAAGATCTCCGTCAACGATTTCTTCTTCAATTCAGTTCAACTTTTCCAAAGACAATTGTTTTTGATATTACAAATTGTATGCATAGGGAAAATTAAATAGTCTGTGATTTCATTGTTCACTATAAGGGATTAACATATTCCCTAACCATAGCAATCTCTCAATATGAACTATTTCCAATATGTGTGGCAAATCTGCATGAAGAATTACACACACAGTTGATCCCTGTGAAATAAATAGGTGGGTTTCGAGACCTTACTTCAATTTCTCAATAGATTTAAAATTCTCGTATACAGACTAAGGCTAAATCTTGTGTAATTCGATCAGCTACAGGAAAGATAATGGGTAAATAAGAGACTTCTACAGTTAAGATTAAGCAAGAACCTGTACCTACTTCCACTTCAAAACCTTCATCTTCCCAAAGGGCTCCACCTCCTGAGCATCAACAACAGAGTATGTTTCATCATGATGATCAAAGAGATCAAAGAAGAAAACAATTTGAGGATTTTAAAAACAAAGTTTACTCTTTCTGAAATGAACATGTTCTTGGTTATCTCATTTCGACTCTAGAAAATAATTTTGTTCAATTTCCAATGCCCAAGAGGCCAAACAAGGAAGGATATGAAGACCGTCCCAACTATTGGTCGTTTCACTAGATGTTGGGGAATCCCATTCAAGAGTGTTTTGTTTTCAAGGACCTCCTGCAAAAGATGGTCGACTCGGGACAAGTCAACCTAAAAGGCTCTTAAGCCCAGGTAGCATGTGTTACTGCTACAGTTACAGAGGAGGAAGGAGAATGGAAAGAAGTCAAAAGAAAAAATGCACAAAAATATGATTATTGGATGGTCAGAAAGACGATAAACCAACTCATGATATTTTGCGAACAAAATTGATGAAACCAATTGTACCTTCTTCCATGAATGCCGCAGCAAAACCCTCTTTATCAGAGGGAAAATAATCAATGAAACAGAACAATTCCGAGGAGGAACAATCAGAATAAAATGAGTATGTGTCAAATCCTAAGCTGTCTTTGACTCTAGCATATTTCATGCCATCTACATCAAAGAAATAGGCAACGTCCCACCAAACGGCACATCCTAAACATGCTAATCAGGCAGAGTCTTCATCGTATGAATAGTTGACTTTTGGTTATGTTAATATGATTCAATTAGCGGATCCATATTCCAGTTGTAGTTTCAATTTTGATGATCCCAAATTCCCTATATCAAATAGAGTAATTAGAGGAAGTTCCAGAGGCTCAGGATACAAGGGACGACATGGATCTTTCAGAATCCACTATTCCAATTCTACCCCTGCTAAAACTGTGTATGTAGGAGAAAGTCGTGGCAGATCCCTTCAGCGATCTCAACAAGAACAAACATGTTCTTCCACCAATAGCAAATTCTGTCCGGGTACAGTTATTCTGGAAGACCGGGTGAAGGTTCCATATTATTCCTCTCAGCATGTAAATGGATATAATTAGTCTAATCGTCAAAAGCCAGGAATATTTCCAACTTCTATCCCGATACAAGATGCATAAACTTCCAAAGCATCGACTTCCAAGACACCTGATAAACCACATATTCCTGTTGGGAAACACAGACCTTTGGATAAAAATTATGATGTATTGAAACACCTAGCCCATGTACCAGCCATGTTATCAATTCTGGATGCCTTGAATTTATCAAAGGATCTTCGGGAAGCACTTATTGAGGCTTTTTCAAGTCCTCAAGAGTTTAAAACTAAAATTTATACAACTGAAGTATATCACATAGAGAATAATCCTGCAGAATGTCATGCAGTAATATCTTTTACTGAATAAGATGAAGATGATGTCGTGCATGGACATATTAGACCTTTGTACTTATCTGGAAAGGTCAATGGAATAGACGTCTGAAGAGCTTTCATTGATAATGGTTCAGGAGTCAACCTCATGCCCATTCATACACTTTGTCGATTGGGCCTCACCGAATCTGATTTATCTCTTTCTACCATGATGTTTTATGGACATGATAAAAATGAACAAGAACCACTGGGCGATGTTACACTCAGATCTCAGTTTGGAGATCATGTATCCAATTCTAGATTTCATGGTTGTTGATCAAGACTCAGCCTTCAACATCATTCTTGGAAGACCCTGGCTACATCAACATGGGGATATCCATTCATCATACCATCAATGTCTCAAATATTGTTTTGATGGTCATGTTGGGAAATTATATGGTGATAAGTCCTCATTCAAGACATGTAAATCTCAATACATTGAGGTAGAATTATAACACATTAAGGGAAGGGATAAATCCACTAAAAAGGAAATTACCAACGTTAATTCTTGATATGGGTTGGAGAAGATTCCAGTATATCCATTTACACATGTGAGTACAGATTATGTGTTGCCTATCAGTCAAATTGACATGATATACCCAAATCAAAACACTCTTATGGAAAGATCCATAATGTCAATTACGGCAATCGAGCCAGAAAACATGGGAGAAATTGGTAAACCACCAAGTATTGATGAAAGCCCAAATGGCGACGTCTTCATTTCATCTGCTGAAATCCATCCAGTCTATACTTCGCCAATCAGTCCAAAAGAAGTTATAGAAACATCAAAGGTGAATAATGATGTCGATTCTCAATCCATCATCTCATCTTTATTTCCCAAGGAAGACCCTTCATCATCAATCAGGTCAGAAATGGAAGCTTCTTCTTTAGGATGTTCAAATTTTATCATTTATTCTGATCATGAAAATTATTCTTTATCATCTACTATGAAAGTAGAAATGGAAGAAATAAAACATGTTGAAGAAGAAGAGGAAGATCTCAGAGATGCTCCTCCATCATTTGAAGAGGGTATCTCTACCACTATGGATGAACTCAGAGAAATAAATCTAGGTACAAAAGAAGATCCACGCCCCACTTTAATTAGTGCGGCCATGACTCTTGAAAAATAAGATATGTATATTTAATTTTTAAAGAAAAATCGATACATATTTTCTTGGAACTATACTGAGATGCCCGAGCTTGATCCTGATGTTTCTACTCATCATTTGGGTTTACCTGAAGAACATCGAGGATTTAAGCAAGCCACGAGAAGAACACACCCAACTTATGCTTCCAAAATTGAAGCTAAAGTCGATAATCATATGGAAGATAAATTCGTCATAGAAGTTCAATATACCAAGTGGTTGGCTAATATTGTCCCTGTAATGAAGAAGAACATACAAATTATAGTTTTCATTGCTTTCAGAGATCTTAATCGACATTGTCCTAAGAATTATTTCCCAGTTCCAATTACAGAAATTTTAATTGATGCAACAACTGTCTATGAAGCACTTTCCTTCATGGATGGATATTCCAGATATAATCAAATCCGAATGAACCCAGAAGACGAGGAATCCACAGCCTTCAGTGCCCCTTAGGGTGTGTATTTCTACCGGGTATTTCCCTTTGGCTTATAGAATTTATGTGCAACATATCATCGTTCCATGCATCGTATCTTCAAACCCTTTTTACGGAAGTTTGTTGAATGCTATGTGGGAAATTTGGTGGTCAAATAAAAATAATGTTCTAATCACTTGGATAATTTGGAAGTCATATTCCGCAAGCTTCGACAAAATAATTTGAAGATGAAGCCCTTAAAATGTGCATTTGGGGTAACCTCAGAAAAATTTCTCGGCTTTGTTGTATGGCATCATGGTATTGAAGTAGATACTGAGAAGAAAAAGTCAATACATGGTATTTCACCTCCTAGAAATTTGATAGAATTAAGTGGACTTCAGGGACACTTATCCTATATTCAGCGTTTCATCGCCAATTTGGTAGGCAATGGTTTATCCTTCACCAAATTGATATAGAAGGGAGTAACTTACAAGTGGACTGAAGAATGTCAAGAAACATTCGATATTCTCATGAAATACCTCTTGAGTCCACTAGAACTCACTCCAACTGTTGATGGAAGACCACTTATTCTCTACATGACAAATTTAGAGCGCTCATTGGGTGCTCAGAAGAATGATACTGGGAATGAAAACAGCCTCTACTACCTCAGTCAGACTATGCTTGAAGAAGAAAACAGGTATTCATGTATTGAGAAGTGCTTCCTGGCATTAATCTTTGCAGTTCAGAGGTTGAGACACTACCTGAAACATCATGAGGTCCAATTGGTATCTCTCAATAACCCGCTCAAATTCATCCTTAGTCGTCCAATGCTTACAGGACGTCTGGAAAGGTGGGCAGTTATTTTGCAGTAATTCGACATTCAGTATATGTCTCATAAGGCATTAAAGGGCCAAGCTCTAGCTGATTTCCTAGTTGAAAACCCTTCAGTGGAAGACACATCATCAGATATTTAACTCCCTAATGAGGAATACTTCTCTATTCAAAAAAGTCCTCAGGCATGGGAAATGTATTTTGATGGTGCTTCCAGAAGTCCAACTGGGAGGAAAATGGAAAATTCTAAATTCAACAAAGTTGTCTTAAAAATTTTACTCATCTCTCCCGAAAAGGTAGTATTACCTTATTCCTTCTTATTGTGGGAAGGTGGTACCAATAATGAAACATAATACCATGCTCCCATCGCAGGCTTGGAATTGGCGCTTCAAGCACAAGTGAATCGCTTAAAGGTGAAAGGTGATTCAGACCTGGTAATAAAACAAGTCAATGGGGATTATGCCATCAGAAAAAAATAATTAATCCCGTTGTATGATTACTTCATAGAGTCAATGGAATAATTCCCTTTGGAACCGACATTTTCTTATGTACCATGATCACAAAATGCTCAAGATGATGCACTGGCTAATATAACCATAGCTCAGGAAAATTCAAATCGAGACGAGACAATCATCAGTATTCCCCACCACCATGAAATTTCACCTTCTGTTCAAATCAAAACAGAGTAAATTAATGAAATTAGTCCCATTCCTGAACCATGTGGTCATACAATATGATAGATTTCACCTATCAAGGAATACCTTCAAAATGGAACACTTCCACCTAATAGAGCCGGAACGAACAAATCTGGAGACATGTGGTCCATTTTACTCATTATGATAGCCAAGACCACCTAGAGAAAATTCTCTACAAATGTGGTTTTGATGGAGTTCACTTCAGATGCATTTATGGTGATGAGACAGTGGCTGTCATGAAAGAAGTGCATGTAGGAATCTGTGGTTCCCACCAGTCTGGAAATAGACTATCTGATCCGTTTTGAAGGCTTGGATACATTTGGCCTTCAATGATACAAGATTGTGTTGATTTCACAAAGAAGTTGCATTCATGTCATGTACATGCCATCTTCATTTATCAACCTCCATAGTTTCTTCATACAACTAAATACTTGTGTCCATTTGCCACATGGGGAATGGATGTGGGGGACCTTACCCTTTAGCTATGACCAAGTAGTTTAAGTATATTCTAACTGCTAATGATTTAGTTTCCAAATGGGAAGAGGAAATACCTCTTAAGGAAGTCAGTTCTAAATGCATTGTTAGCTTCATCAAGTCTAACATCATTACTAGATTTGGTGTCCCTCATACCATATTGACGGACAATGGAACCAACTTCTATTCATCCGAGGTGAAGAAGTTGTATCAAGAATACAACATCAAATCCAACTATTCATCTCGGTATCATGCAGCGGCCAATGGACAGATTGAAGCCTCTAATAAGACTGTTTCAAATATAATTCAAAAGATGGTGGATAAAGATAAGAAATCATGTCCTGATAAACTCTTTCATGCTTTATGGGCTTATCGGACTACCACCCGCACTGCAATGCAGTCAACTCCATATTCACTGGTATAGGGAACATAAGCCATCTTGCCCATTGAAGTTCAACTACCCTCGCTCAGAGTAGCCATTTTTGATTAGTCATCTACCGATGAACAATCTAAAAAGAGATTGAATGAATTGGAACGGTTAGATGAGAAAATATTGTGCACATTGCACCACTTGGAAGTCTATTAGAATCGAATAACATGAGCTTTCAACCAAAATTTTTGTCTTCGTTCATTCACTCAGGGAGAATTGGTATTAGTTCTCAGAACTCCAATGATACCAAGAAAGAAACCTCCCATGCTTGAGCCAAAATGGGAAGGACCTTACTCAATAAATAAGGTCTACTCTAATGGAGAATATTCTTTAATCTCAATGGATGTAGAACTCATCACTACTCCAACCAATGCGAGATTTCAGAAGAAATATTTTTTATGAACACAAAATACAGCAATGGTCCATGCATACAACCTTAAACTATTTTTCACATCCCTTACGTCTAGCATGACGTTAAACTACACCATCTAGTGTCAATTCATATGAACTTAAACTATTGTCACTTTCATACAACATGACGATAAACTGTGTCCCCATTCATCGTCCTTGCTATATTATGTTAAAATATATTGAAGTCCCTTACATCCAGCAAGACGTTAAACTGCATAACCAACGGTCCATGCATACGACCTTAATCTATTGGCACTTACGTCCAACATGGCGCTAAACTGTATCATCCCTTTTTCGTCCAACATGACGTTAAACTATGAAAAATTCTCTAATACGTCCAACATGACGTTAAATGGTGTACTCGTTTGTCCTCACTTCATGACATTAAACAACAATGTCCCCCTTTTTCCAACGTGACATTAAAACATTATTGTCCCCATCGTCCTAATTACATGATGCTAAACTGTAGAGCACCAATAGTCCTAACTACAATACCTTAAAACTTCAAAGTCCATTTATATGTCCTACGTGACATTACACTGTTCAACGTTAGGTTTGTTCCTACCTCTTATTTCTCACACCGAGTATGAATCAATTGAGCATAGAGGAAAAATCAACCATAACACTCTCTCTGGGCTACTAACCATGTGTAAGTCCCAACAATATTTTTTAGGTCGTTGTCCCCAAGGAAAACATGATCACTAATTCATTCTTTAATTGTACTATGTGGACTTTGATCCATGCCTTCTAGGCTCAGTATGTAGGCAACCTCACATGGTTCAAGCCCAAAACCAATCTCTTCACATCATTTCACCTCCATCTCATATGATGTTGATTCGTAAAACCGCCCCTAGAATCAATATCTTTACATTGGTTCACTTTCGACCTTGATATACGATGTTAAACTATACAACACTTTAGTCTAGTATGACAATAAACTACAATATTCTTTGATACCCTCACCTGAGAGGGAATAATTAGTTAGATTGATATTAAATCATGTTTCATTTCAATGACTATGTGCATACAGGTCAATACCTGAACCTTTAATCTTGGGTTAAACCATCATTGCACTAAAATACCCTTTCACCCTTCACATGTACGAACCTAATTTGTATAGATGGTAGTTCTAGAACTACATGGTCTTGATTCCCATCCTTATGGGATACATAGGAACATTCGAGTGTCCCTCTAATCCATACCCAAGTCTTTTGGGCCTAACCCCAAATTCCTCTTTCAGTCCCCTAGCTGAAAATTCCCCATGAAAACACACACATTATATTTCTTATAATGGTCCAAGCCCTATGAGCCTAAACTAATATGTCCAATCTTTTTGTCCCACATGACGTTAAACTGTAGTTCAAGAACTATGTATGGATTGATTCCCATCAATATGGGAAACATAGTGAAGTCCAACATTTCCATTCAGGACCCAGCCACAACATGATTATGGTTAGCATTGATCTATGTATCCCTGCATAAATTGGAAAATACCCATCTTTATGTGTCATAATCCTAACCTTAAATATTTTCAGATCTTCATAACCCTTTTCTGAACTTCTAATCACAAAAGGCCTCAAATTCTGAGAGTTGTTTTTCCTGAACATGAAGCACCTGACCTTAGGCGGCCATGCATAAACAGTCTACATAATAGACCTGTCAGCCAAAAGTTTCTATTATTTGACTATGCAGTCAATTCCCTTATGTGGCCCTGCATAATTCAACCCCCTAACGGGTTTTTTAAATAGTGGTAACTTCATTCTTGGGAGGAAAACCTATTTTTTCATTATTTGTAATGATAATATACAGGGATCCGCAAAAATAGACATCCTTAACATATTTTTCCCATATCCTTTTTCATGATCTGAAAGAATTCATGTCTATGGTTTATATTCAACTTCCCTACATTTTGGTCAGACCTTCGTAGGAGTGATATCCATCCAGTTCATCGATAATCTTGTTTGGAAATATCTTCTCCATATTCAAGTACCTCTTTATATACATAAAACTCTATACTTTGGAAAATTTGAATCTCCATAAACTTTCACTGGCTTATTAGCACTAGGAATGTAAATTTCCGAGAGTTCTTCTTCCTGACTATGCAGCATGTGCCCTTAGGTGGCCTTACATAAGTAGTCTACATAACGGTCCTATCAGCCAAAAGATCCTATTTATTTGACTATGCAGCCAATGCCCTTAGGTGGCCCTGCATAATTCAACCCCCTAACGGGTTTTTTAAATAATGGTAACTTCATTCTTGGGAACTAATTATTCTAATGGCTTTTAGAACTTTTTCATATCATTCCTCAGATTCAAATATTCTTAAGTCATAGTTTACATATTTTCCATCATACTTGAGTATGGTAATAAGTTTTCAGATAAATATTCTATGAATTGAGTCAATTTTAATCCATTTTTGGTCACAGCTATTTCGACCTTAAACATCAGCCGCTTTATGTCCGACGTGCATGACTTTAAACTGCCTATAAAAGACAAAGGAACTCTGAATAAACGTCATGTTCCAGCTCACTAAACCTACATTTTGTATGATTTAGGTAATATTGATCAATTAAGAGATTCAAAATTTTTAGGGTTATTTATATTAATCCTAGTACAAATCGAACTATGCTTACTAGGCCCATTGGCTTATGTAAAAAATCTAAATCATGTAGCAAAAGAATGTAGATACAAATGATTGAAGATGAAAGTGTTTTTCATTGATGCACACGAGATAGAAGGACATCCACAGACTGGAGTCTCTTATCTTTTTCAGGAATTACAATAGGCTTTCAACATAACACTTCATTTGATTTATGGCATCCCGGGATTCATCAACAACCACCTGGAATTCATTCATTCAACTGGACACAATAACAGATGCAGTGATACTATCTCTTCTTGGAACTATTGTAAAAGGATGTTCTTGAGTGCGGTTTGAGAAATTTTTTTGCTGATCAAACAGTGACTCTGTTTCTATCCAATAGACTTGGAAGATGGATACATGGATTTGAGGATGAAGAATTGGAAGTAAAGAGCCATTTGGAGAGATTAATCATTTCAGATATTGTTCTAATGCCATGTTTGTCTTCTCTCCACCAACCAGCAATGGAAAAAATTTCATCCCATGGGTTTACCATTTTCACATCTGCAAGGAAATGACATGGAGAAAAAATTTGAAAGTTCACAACATTGTTGTTTCTCATAATGCACAACATAACCAAACTAGAGGAGTAGCAGTGTAGATACATCTCAGGCATATAGTTCTTTGCACATGGAAAATTGTCTCCTTGCAGATGACCATGACCATATAGAGGTAGATAGATACTATGTGGGAAATTAAGATGATATTTCTTCAAATACTTAGCCAAATCTGAGAGATTTTTGTCGCATGTATCATAGTTTTCATGGCCAATGATGCTCATCATGTCATCAAAGCGCTTGTTTTCCAGTTCGTCAGCCGTTCTGATTCTCCTGAGAGCAATTTATTCTGCACAGAAGATGAATAAATTAACTCTTAAATGGGTTTTTTTTTCATAAATTTTGTAAAGGAATTCGAAAAAAATGGAAAAGGCATTAAGGCGCACAAGTCTAATCTTGGCTTGCATGTTTTCGTGTGCCGTGCAAGTTTGTGGCACGCTGGTATCACCTCTCAAGTCCAGATACCTTGACAGCAGCATGACAACAAAGAAAAACAAAAAAAAGAGAAACTTGTGCAGCATAGGTGACCTATGCAGCGAGAGCTCGAAAATCTGGAAGTCGGTGCTATGCACAAAAAATGAGCCCATATATATAGGCTAGGCCAACCACCTATGTTCCTACAGCTAGCGCACTCCAACCTTGCGTGACTCGAACCTGCGCAATGATAGTTGTGTGGTTAACACCTGCGCGCCTCTTTCCCTTTGGTTTTCTTCTTTTCCTCAGAGTCACATCCTTATTCATTTGGATCCAACTCTGAGGGGGGACTTTTTTTGATGCTCCTTTTCATCACATTGTCTAAATGAATGGAAAGAGAAATTACTTAGCACAAACTGATTCATCCTTTGAAGAAAACATCAAAAATCAATAATGGAATGAAAAATGAGTCAAAGGACCAAGGGTCGTGAAAGTTCCCTTACTGTCGTGCAAGTATACTTGTGCGCCGCCTAATTGCTGTGTAAGTGTCTTGTGCAACCTAAGTGATAACCGTCCGGGGTCTTCTCCAGCCTATAAATACCTTCGGTGTGCCCCCTATTTGAGGAGGAATTTTTCCAAAATTTAGATATAGAGCTCTGAATTCCCAAGTCTCTTCTTCAGGTATTCCGATCACTTCTAATGTAATTCTTTACCTAGAATGTATGGTCTAAACAAGAGGAGTAATGTCTAAGTGTTAGAATTCACTAACACTTGCGTTCCTAAGTGTTTTACCCTTAAGGGAAATTGGTACACTTGTGCACCACCCTACTTCTTCACCATAACATATGCACAATCTTCTAGAAAGCCTCTAGTGATAATTCTAATGGCTTTGATCAAGGATCGCCCAAGTATTACCCTACTGGTTAACAATCGGGCAAGTACCCATGTGCCGCACATGTATACCTGCGTGGCCAGGGACTTGCGAACCCACACAGTACCTGTGCGCCTGCCATGACTTGTGTGCCCCTATATTTTTGGGTTCCTTTCCTACCCATTTCACCCCTCTTATGCCATTCCACCTCTCCTATTCATGATTCAGTCTTCAAGACACCCTTAAAAGCAATTTATGGCATAATTTATTGATTTGACTTCTTTATCTGAATGGAACTCCGTGGAACATCTCTCAAAACCTAGTGATTTACACATCTTTATGTCACTAAAGATTGAGATTTCTTTCATTCAACCTCATCCATTAAGATGAGAGACCCTTAACCTAGGCCTCCTTTTCAGGAGTAAGTCCCATACATAATTCCAATTAATTTTGGGCATCTTCCATAAGAGTAAGCCCCAAGTCCTTCCAAATATGGGCATTCATTTCAGGAGTAAGCCCCAAGTCCCCTAATATGGGAATCCATTTCAGGAGTAAGCCCCAATCATAAAATTTCGAAATATGGGAATCCTCCTTAGGAGTATCCCCCATCCATAATTCTCTTAATCTAGGCTTCCTTTTCAGGAGTAATCCCCAGACTCAAATATGGGTATCCTCTTCAAGAGTAATCCCCAAGTCCCTTTATTTTTCAAGTCCCATAGCCTGGGCCTTCTTCTCAAGAGTAATCCCCAGTCTCAAATATGGGCATCCTCTTCAAGAGTAAGCCCCAAGTCCCTTAGTTTTTCAATTCCCTTAACTTGGGCCTTCTTCTCAGGAGTAAGCCCCAGGCTTAATCTATCTTAACCAGTCTTAATTTCATTTTGACCTGCGCTTCCTTATCAGTAGTAAAACCCAATAATATGTCCACTCTTAACTTTGGAATCTTCATTAAGAGTAATCCCTTAGATTAGAGTATCCAAATCTCCATGAAGCACATATACCTTTATGGACTATGTTCCATGATTTCTTCTCTGATGTAAATCTTAAAACTCATCTATTTGGGTAGTCATACACACATAAGCCCCACATCATTTCACCTTTCATGGAACAATTTTCTGGTTTCACCAAAACCTATTGTTTCTCACACGGAGCATGAATAACGTGAGCTTAGAGTGTAAAAGTAATCATGACATCTTTTCATTGAGCCATCAATCTTGAATAAACATCATACTTCCTTACTTGAACTACGTGGGTTCTGATTCCTTTTCCAAAACAAAGGATACATAGGCAACCCGTCTGCGGGTATGATCCCAACTTTGAAATAATCCATGTCCTTATAAATGACAATAAACTTCAAGTGCCCCACTGAGTGGCTTTAAAACCAGTATGGTCATCATAAGGACCAAGAGACATTTATTTATCAAAGGATACCATTGACTAAGAATATCTAACAAATTAAAATGATTTTCTATCATTAAAGAACCTCTAATACATATAAAAAATTCTCTAAATTTCCTACATATCAATCATTTATTGTCAAATATAAAGGAAATATCATTTTTTACTTGGTAATGTAATAAGGATTCATGAACATAACCTAAATCTATAAATAGAGTCCTAGAGTGGACAATAATTCCCTTAAAAAAGGCATGATGAGTCCAAAATCCCATACTCTCGACCAATGAAAATTTCTAAGACTCATCAGTCCACAACTAATGAGTGCCTACCTTTGGAAAGTAGAATCAAATGGATATGGAGTCATTGGATATTTCCGGTTCTACGAACAAACCCGTTAGAAACCGATTGGAATGTTTGAATCTTAAATCAATGAGATTATCCCCCATTCCAGAGGGAACCAATACACCACAAAGAATATAAGAAAAAATTTCCTGAACTAGATACAAAATATATATATCTTCATAAACAATTGTTCACTAGTGACAGCCGCCTTCCAGTATTCACTATACTTTTCATAGATACATAACAAAAAACCACCACAAAACATTCAAATCATGATGACCAATTGTAGAAGCATCTCCACAACTGTCATGAACATTAATTCCATTAGGGACACAAATAATGTGATGAATCCACCATGAGACATGCCTTATTTAATGTCATCTTCCAATTAAACATCACATCCCACGAAACCTTGAAAATCCCCGCACATGTATGATTGGGTAAAGAATGTTGAAATGATAGAGAAATATTGGAGTATTTAGTATACATACATGACTGAAGTTTATAATCTATTAGATTAAAGGTATAGCTTTCATATTTTATTCACATGTTCTCATAACCTCATAATCTTCATAAGTTAATATCTCTACTGTTTACCATTACTGAGCATATCAGAACACCCATTATTTTTTCCATTTCCATATGTTATGATGAATGGTTCTAGGTATGATATGTCTAATTCGGAATATAGTTATGAATAACATAATGAGATGTGATATATCAAATTTATAGATTAGTTGTTTATGTTTCTATGCATCCATATTCACTATATCTTTTTAATTATTAGACATGTATTTGTGTAATGTAAATAATGTTTATGTAATAATATGTAATATGTATGTAAGAGATTTTTTTCATCATAGTTGGTATCAATGGATAGGTTTAGATCACCCTTGGAAACTAGACAATTAAAATTATACTGATATCTCTATGGATATGTCCATGAATGAGTCAAATTACGTGAAATTATTTACGAATTTTGGTAAAGGGTAGAGAAGATGGTTTTAAAGAAATTACATCCCAATATGGATAGCTTATGTGGATATGACTATGATAGTGATGTACATTAGGGTCACAAACCCCAAAGGGCACATTGGGCTTGACTCGATTATCACCTCCAATGGCACGAAGGCCTTCATTTTTTTTTATTTTTGAAAATCCAACTTTCATGGGGTGTGGTGGAACCCTTACAAGGCACATAGGCATAAGTAATAGATGGCCCATAGGCCTTAGAGGAATACATTTCCCGTAGGCTTCAAGCATTACTTACAACTAAGACTAACTATTGGGAACTGCTCCTCCCCAACATCTTTATCGTGAAATCAGCTCTCCATCATTCCATGGCGGTTAGAATAGGTTTTCTCATGAATGCACAGGCTTGTCCTGATGGCAACTTCCATAGCATCTCATTCTTGAAATCTATTTAGCTTCTCCTATGGTGAATACTTCTTGCTCCTCCTCCATGTGAAGCTAGTTCCTTATAGGGTTTTTAGTTTGCATCTGCACTTAAGGTAGCCCAAAGGCATTGAGGTGGCACAAAGACCATATTGACACGAAGGCCTGGGTGGACCTAAGGCCTTAAAGGACTCGAGGACAAAATCAGCGGCCTGAAATCCCGAATGGGAGAATATTCTCTACTACTACAATACCAAATAGTTCCGTCTACAATCCCACTACAGTACCTACTACTGTTTTTCACAGTTCCTGCTACAGTTCTCGCTACAGTACCTGCTACGGTACTGCTTCAATACTGCTACAATAACATGGAAATAAGCATCCGCCTGGATTATCACCTATTACATAAAAATAGTCCATGCATCATAACTCTTTTGAAAATACAAGGTGGTAAACTATTGAAATTAACAAACTCTTTACATGCCATCATGAAGGATATATATAATAATCATGAATGTCCATTGATAATAAAAACGTTTTATAGATTAAATAAATTAGAATTTATCCATAATATAAATGATTTTTAATGTTTATTTGGGGTTTCAGTATGAATATTATTTCTCAAAATATGATATTTGGTTTTATTCAATGGATTAAACCAGATGGAACTGGGTTAATATTTAATGTGATATAAAATATGTTAATGAGTAAAAAATAGGATAATTACTACAATGGTATATATTGTGATTATGTTTAATCAGTTATCAAAATATATAATGAACAACATGAACCTTAACAAACTCTCAAACTCATCAATAAAGATAAGGATATAGTTTTATGAGAGTTATGCTGATGGATATTATGGATAAATATATATTCAATTTCTTATATTTCATGAGTGTGGAATAAATAACCTCTTTGATTTTCTATGGAGAATTTGAAGATATATATAGTGTAGAAAATGGCCTAATATGTGTAATTTATAATAAAAAATTAAAGGCATGTTTAATGAAATTGATTATAATTATTGTCTCCATAATGTTTCATCAATAGTTGAATGTTTTAAAATTTTAAAATATGGACATTATGAGAACTTTTGTCCATGGGGGAAATATTGAGAAGAATATCTGAAATATTGTAGGATTAATGTTCATAATACTGATGATGAAGAGACTACAAATGACATATATAAGGTGTTTCTTGTTCTAGTAGTTTTGATTAAGTTAAAAGTAAAATTAATCATTAAATTGATTATGATAAATGAAATTCTCATTATTGAAAAAAGTCAAGTGTTTAAATATTTATGTTTTTCTACTAATACTATATAGTTTCTAGTAGGTTCGATCCCACTGGGAAGGATGAATAACAAACATTCTTTTCAAAACAACCCACTATTGTCAATAGTGGGTGATATTTTTTTAATTTTTGAAATTTATATATATATATATATATTTATATATTCTTTTATAATTTTTATAATCATTATGATTAAAAATCATTAAAAAGGAAACGAAGAAATTAAATTAGTAATGATGATCTATAAGAAAACATTGAACTAACATACATCAGTAAAGACTAAGGAGAAAAAGATTAATTAAAACACCTATTAATTCTAAAAACTAGATTAAAAAGGCATCTTCTCTAGAAATCATTGGTGAATCTCACATGAAATAAAAAGATGATGAATTTCCCTCGCTATTAGATTAAACTTGTAGATGATTGAGTCTTGAGTTTCCCACCCAAGAAATCAATCTAATTAAATATGAATTTAAAAAGAAAAAAATTGGAATTAAATTTACCGTAAAATGTTACGGTTAATACTTCAATAAGTTTCTTCAAGTTCAATCTTGAAAATCTATCTTGATGTTAGGATTTTAAAACAATGTGGTGCGAACTTTTAAAATGAAAATCAGAATCTATCTTGCCGACATATTCTTATTCAGTAAAAATATTATCATGTGACAATATATAAAAGATTAACCTATATGTTTTAAATTACCTAAATAAAATATTTATCAGAATGTTTTTCTGTATAAAATAGTTGAAATAATTATATTTCATGAATAGAGATCTAAATCCAAACAGGTTGAAGAAAATCCCTCTCGTGTTGCTATACTATTAAACTCCCTCAACTTCGAGTTTCTTCTTCTTGCTCCAAGATCATGTCTCCTTTTCTCCCCCTTTGTCTGGGATGATCATAAGTATATGATGAATGAAAAATTTCAACATAATATTTCTTTCATTTACTAAAATATCATGTACAACTTGTCACCAGATGCATACACTGACTTAAAAATATACTTCACTACTACACTGCACACCTACGGTTTTTAATCAGTTCACGTTACTTGAGAAAAACTCATGTAAATTACTCCCAATGAGTTTGATAGTGTAAACCTAGCTGGGATTTAATCTCCACATTGAATCCGTAAAATAAACAGAAGTAAAACAATTAAAACTATAATAAAATTATGTTTTATCAAAATAATAAATTATTATTTAAAGATTAATGTATTATTACTTTTCTAATAGTTATTTAATGTTTTTTTAAATTATTAAATGATTTTAATTGTTTTTTAAATACTTATTACTTATTAATTATATGATTAATTAATTACATTATTAATATTATTAAAAAATATTTAATGATTGGAAATTATTAAATAACGGTGTTAATTATATATTTTTTTAATATTATAATGTTAATTATAATTAATGAGTTTATTATTGGTTAAAAAAATAAAGTATAATTTCTCCAAATTTTTTTTATGTAATCAGTTAGTATTAGTAATCTATTTTGGTTATAAATTTATATTATTAATAATTTAGTTTTGAAAATATTTTTTTATCTTGATTTATTTTATTGAATTTTTTATTGTTATTATTCTTATTTGGTATTATTTTTATTATAATTTATTCTTTAACTTATATATATATATATATTAATTTTTTTAAATCCCCCCATCTTCTTCCACTCGCAGAGTGGGGTTCAGTTTTTCTTCAAAGTGAAGCTATATTGCGGATCAACTTCTTCCCATCTAGTCACCATGGTGGCTTGCAGTTCTTCTCCAGATCCAACAGATTCAGATACAAGGCATAATGTTTCATTCATCAAGGCCAACATATGTTCATCTAGTGTGAATGAAGACAGAAATATAAGATATAAGATCAAATAATATAGCGACAATGAGTCACAGTCTTCCCCTGCTATACCTCATGATGACATGTCTTTCCAGATCTGATGGGTTTCATGGATTATCATGGTGGTATCCAATTTGGTTTTCAGATGGTGTGGGTTTGTTTCTCCCGATCCGTAAGAGGAGTTGTTCAGATCTAAGAAGAATTAGTGTTTCAAACATATATAGAGGATTCAGATTGGTTACAAAAATAATGTGTCGATGTTAGAAATTTATTTTTCATTTTTACTACAATGAATTGGTTTGGTGGTTGTAGGAAGTTTATCAAGGGAGGACTGTGTGATAATAGGGGAGAATAGTGAGTATTGGTTACAGTGGTGATGACTTAAGGGAGTATTGGTGCCACCATTCAAGGAAGAAAAATAGTGGCAACGTCCATTGGTGAAAAGTATTTGAACGATGGTAGGTGGTGTTAAAGGACCAATGGCATAGGATGAAATGGTCATGGTGATACGTCTCATCATTGGGATAATGGTGAGAAATGTAAAGGTTGGAAAATTTTATGGAACTAGTATTGGAGGGGTTGAGAGAGACACTGGCAGGAGGAAATCAGAATGGTGAGATGTAAGTCACCGTTTCGTGTAGACTATCGCAAAACATAATCTTCAAAACTAAAAAAATTAAATTAACATAAATAATTAGATAAAATTTTCAAACGAAATTACCTAATTAAAAATAAATATGAAATTTAAAAATAAAAAGATTATATAAGTAATAAATTAAGTTAATTTAATTTAGAACCATAAAGCACAATATAAAAATAAATTGACTTTAAATTATGAATTGAATTTAATCATAAAAAAATATAGGATAAGAATTAATTATGGAGATTGAATTATGTAATAAAATAAGTTATAAAAATAGTTCAATGTTATAAGATCAAAAATTATATAAAATTTTGAATTAATTAAATGAATTAGACTAATTAACTAATTAACAGAAGAACACCTAAATTTTTTTAAGCATAACATTAATGTATATATATTTAGTAGAAAAATTAGTGAAACTAAAAACAAAGAATGATAAACTTAATTAATAAAAGGAAATAAATTAAAAATAAGTTATAAAAACATATTGATAAATGAATTTGATTATAAAATATAAAAGAATTATATTTTATTAATAAGTGAAATAAAAATTAATTCAATTATTTAAAATCAATTAAAGACAAGTGGAAAACTATGTAATTTTACGACCACATAAAATTCCCACATACTTAATCATTGTTTACCCAAAAAAATTACATTTTTTATTAACTATTAAAAGAAGAAGTTTGTTTTATTAATCAAATCAAAATGTAACAAGTAAAAAAGTTCCAAAATAGAGGGTCGAAAACTGTATATAGGCATTGGAAATGAGTTGTTCAAAAGTAGTCTTTCCTAAAAAAACTCTTACCGGTGATCAAGAAAGTTGTAAATAATCTACCAATGAGAGAGTCTTACCTGATTCATGGAACTAATTAATGGATTACATAAAATCAAATATAATTATAGAACTATAGAGTGTTAGTAGGTTAAAAATATGTGGAATTAAAAACAAAATTAGATGAACTTATAGTTTGACTTTCACCAAGGTTTTAAAAATTAACAAAAACTAAACCAACTCATTTGATTCACTTTATAGAAACAACAAAAATGGTTCCATAAAAACCCATTTTACCCTTATTCATCTGGAATTCAATATTCTCATAACCTTAATGAACTCATTTTTGACCACAGACAATTTATTTTATTTTTTTCAAAGCCATGTAACATGTGTTGAGTACTATGTATATACACTTATTCCATATTGTACATAGGAATTTTAGTAATAATAAACTCACTCAGTACCTAGGATCTCATAGATTCACCCTGGGTTCCAAAATTCCAAAGTTACTCGAAATTCAAAAGATTAATATGAAAAACACTTATATTTGTTCTATGGTGTAATTATTTTTAAAATAACTAATACATGGTTATTCCCTAAAGATCAAGTTAAAACATCCCATTCCTAATGTCCTGATCTTAACACCAGAAATAGGTAACCTATATAATAGTAAAATATAGTTCTTAAAATGAATATTTGTAAAATTACCAAGAATATTCACTCAACAATCATCCATCATCAATGTTTTTTGACTCATGGAAACACTCAACTATAAATATGTATCAACCATTGTATAGATTTATTTATGAAACAAATTTAATCTTAAAGAAGGAAAAATTGTTGAGAAATATAAAAATAAGTACCTGTTTAAGAAAAAGTTTTTAGAGTCAGTAAAAATAGATGGTATTCATTTAGCAGAGTTTAGCTCAAGATAAATTAATCCCCATCCCACACATAAAACCCAGTTTTGTCCGAAAACATGATCTCAAAGGTGGAGAAGATAATAATAAAAAAATTGAGGCATAATGAAAATTTGAAATTGAGATGATTAATGAAATGTTTAGAGGGCCTCACTGATGTTAAAACGTAAGTTTTTTATCAACAATAATTAAATTAGAGTAGGTTCTCAAGAAATTACATGCATTATAATTTATTTTATTTATAAAATTTTCCAATTAATTTCAGATAGTTTTATGTGTAACATGTGAGTATATAGTGGAAAGGGTGTACTAGTTCAGAATGTTTGGTTCAAAAATATCTTCATTTAAAAAAATACATACTAAATACATGTAAAAATTGAAGAAAAGTAAATAACAAAATAGTATCCTATAAAACACCCCACACATAATCTGAACTAGTGGAGTGATTGTAAAAAAGCGAATCTAAATTTCTAGCTACATTCACATGAGAAAACCTTTTTTCTAGTAAGAGTATAATTTTGAAGAAACATTTCCACCAGAAAAATAACATGCATCATAATTCCTAGAAAAAACTCATTGAATCTCCATTAGATATTTATCATCAAGTCAATATTGAGATGTCTCAGTGCTAGCAGTGTAACATTGACTAAAAAGAAATAGTAAATTAATGACATACAATTTTATAAACTAATATTATCTTATCAGTGACATGTTTTTTTTGAAAGGAGAAAAAAATGAAACAGAAAGTAAAATGAATAACTTCCCTATTATATATTGTCATTAATGCAACAACAAGGGAATTCCACTCCTTTTTTACTCTAATCTGCAACATACTCAAAAAACAAACAGTGGGAAAACCAAGTACAAAATTCCTATAGATATAGAATATTTAAAAGAAAAAAAGTAGCGTCTTATTTATAATATAACAAGAAGGAAAGAAAAGGCAAATAATGATACATGGGTTGACACCCATGCGACACTAAATTTTATGTCTTCAGTTTGACATTATTCAGGATCAATTTTCATGTATAGTAATGGAATCCAATCCCTTTGGATGTACTCCAATATATAGTTTGACCCTCTTCTCATTATTCATCATTGGTTTTTTCCACACATATTATCTCAAGAGATCCATTTTTAAACACATTAAATATTGTAATAGGTCTGGACTACTTGAATTTTTACATTCCAAGAAGGAACATGAGTCATTAATTAAAGAGGATAATTTTCTATCCATGTTTGCACTCACTATTTTGTATGACAGAATAATGAATAGCGGTGTCCCTATAATTTTAAATTCTAGAATTATCATATGAATCTCTACTAATATCATCAATCTCACTCATCACAAGAAATATTCTCCCTCCAACACTCTTAAAACAATATATAAGGCTTTAATCACCCAATATGAATTATGCTGATAATCGACAATAAAATTAAAACATTTTCCAAACCATTAACTATATAGAGAAATACCGATTGAGGTCTTAAAATATGTTCTATATTACCATTAAGTATCATATATTTTAAAAGAAAAGTCTTTTATAGAATGTGAGAGAGTTCTCTCAAGATACTATTTTATCACCCAATTTGAGATTTCCACATGTCCACTAGATTGTAGATGGTAGGAAGTAATAGTTTTATGGGTGAAACCATATTTTACATTAAATACTTAAACTTTTAGTTTTTAATGTGTGTTCCATTATCAATTATAAAAGATTTTAGTAGTCTAAATATATAAAATATATTATTTTTGAAAAAAATAATAACACTATTGTCTTGATTGTTAGGAAGTTCCAATGCCTCAACCCACATAAAAACCTAATCTACAGAAACATGAATTTACTTATTCCCATGTTATGATGGAAATGGACACATGAAATATATACCTCAGACATAAAAAATTTCAACCTCCAAAATAACTTTTTGGGGTGACTATTGATTTTCCCAATATTTACAATCCTATCGAACTTATCACAAACTACAACAAAGCTACTTGCATCATTCAATAATGAGGACCAATAAAAATCGGATTGAAGGAATTTATGAGATGTTCTCTCACCACCATAGTGTCCCCACCAAGTTGTTTGAAAACTCTCTAGAATAGGCATCATCTCTTCCTCAAGTACACACCTTCTAATAATACCATCATTAAAAACTTCTTAACACAAAAGGATCATCAAAAAGGTAGTACTTAAGTTCATAGATGAATTATTTATTAGTAATTAGACAAATCTTTTGGAAGAACACCTGCTGCTATGAAATTGGACTAGTCTGCAAACCATGAAAACTACCAGAATGACACCGTAAGAAGTTTCTCATCAGAAAAAGAGGAGTTTATATTCCCTAGGAATTTCAGAACGAGTATGAGTAATCCTAGAAATATGGTCTTAAAATATATTTTAGGCTCTCTTTTTATATCTAATTTCGAAGTACAATAATTGTAACTGAATAATCACCCATAAATAAACTTGTTTTGGTTTCTTCTTTAAACAACATATATATCAAAGTAGAATGGTCATTGAATATGATATATTTTTATCATACTAGGTACTGTCTATACTTCTCAAGAGAAAAAAAAGAATAATAAAACCATTTTCAGTAGTTGTGTAATTTTATTGATCCCCATCTAGAATCATACTATCATAATAAACAACATATAGATTCTTTTACAACCTATACCCAAGGAAAAAATTAATAACCATATCAATAGCATCACACATTAATTTAAAATGGAGTTTACAATCAGGTACAGTGATGATAGTTGTTGAATTGAGTTTTTTCTTAATTATATTAAATGTTTTTAGATAGTTTTGATAAATATGGAATGGGAAATCCTTAACAAAAAGGGAACACAAAGGCATAGTGATTTTGGAAAAGCCTTTTGTATACCTCATACAGAAACCAAAATGGCCAATAAAAATCATAAAACTTTTACATTTTAAGGAGGTGGGAACTTTTTAATTACTTCTATTTTTTATAGTGTCAACTTCTAAACCCTTATTGGACACTTTATGTCCAAACACAATCCCCTCAGTGAACCTAAGTAAAAATTTTCCCTACTTGAGAACAAGTTTGGCCTCTAATCACCTCATTGAACCCAATTACATGTTTCCTGAGAATGTATCAAATGTTATACCCAGAATAGAAAAATTATCCGTGAAAACCTCTATCATTCGCTCAATAAAATTAGAAAAATACACATTATTCATCTTTGAAAGGAATCATGGGCTCCACGTGACCTAAAATGAGACTTCTAGTAGGAAAATGTCCCAAAGTGGCATGTGAATGTAGTATTATCCCAATAATCTTTTGCAAATAGAATTTGGTTGTAACAAGAATACCTATCCAAGAACTAGAAAAATTCATTCCTTGTATGCCCCTCATGAATCCGATCAAAGAATGGATTTGGAAAATGGTCTAGCATGGTGGTAGAATTGAGCTTCCTAAATTCTATAAAGAACATCCATTTTGTGGTTTTCCTAACATGAATTTAATTATTTCACTTATTTTTTAAAACAATGAACCATCCATTCTCAGGGACTAATTGGATCAGGATGACCCAAGTACTTTCTAAAATAGGATATAATATCCCAGTGTCTAGAAGTTTCATCACCTGTTATCTTATAACTTATTTCATATTGGAATTAAATCTTCCTTGAAATTATACTATTGTATTATGGTCTGGTCTTTAAGAATTTTAAGAATTCATAATTATTGACTTATTCCTTTGATGTAACCTATGGTCCATCCTATGGAACATTTGAATTTCTTCAGAACATTTAACAATATTTCAGCTTGATTAATATTAATATCATTATAAAAAATAGCAGTAAATGTTGAATTCTCACCTATGAATGAATATTTTATATGTTAAGGAAGAGGTTGAAGTTGAAGGATGGGTTCTTTTTCACTTTTTGGAAGACCCATGGGGTTAAGAGAACTAATGTCTTCAAAAAATTTCTTATAGGGAATTTTAAATGTTGAAATATTTTCAATTTCATAACATAATTCAAAATTTGTAGAACTACTTTCAAAAGTAAATAACTCACACTCAAATCATTAAACTTCTTAATTTTTGAGATTTAATAAAGAAGAAGCGAAAAATATTTCTATAGGATCTCCCTCTATTTCATCAAATTTTTCAAAAGTGTTATTAATAGTAGAAACAAATTCAAGATCACAAAAGAATTCATTAAGTATAAAAGTAGATGGAAAATATCTTGGAATGGAACAGTTGTATATTTCTGATTTTTTTTCAAATTTTCTATTTGAATGTTATTATTAGAATATCAAAAGTGATTTTCAGATTCAAAATTGGTTTCTTTAGAAATTGAATCATTTTCGGACTCTTCCCAATTTTCAAATGAATATACGACATTAAATAATTCTATATTAGAGCATTTTTATAAAATTTTGGTCCTTCGATTTTTTAAAAAACAATGAATTATTCTTGTTGCTCTCCAATATTAATGATCGACTTACTCTTAGACACAACAATAACAGCTCCACCAGTGGACAAGACTGGCATTCCCAAAATAATGGGCACCACTTGGTCACACTCCATATCTAAGAATAAAAATAATCTTATAAAAATATATTTCACACTAAAAATAGCTAGTAATCTACACTTCCCAATGTACAAGTGAAATAATGGTGGGCCAACTGATGTATGAATGTGGTGCGTTGAAGATCACCCAATCTCAATTGTTGGAACACTGAGTTTGGGAGAAGGTTGATACTATCACATAAGTCAGACATGAAGTTATGTTGAATATAATTTCCATAGGTGAAATGTATGATGAATTTTCCTCATTCTATCAGTTTGGGTGGGATTTTATTTTCTAGGACATACCTGTACTCAGCAGTGAGGCTATAAGAAGTAAAATATTCATGAGTCTCTTTGTTTGAAATAATATTTTATAGATATTTCATGTAATATGTGATTTTGATTAAATATCATATGAATGGAATGTTCAATTGGATCCAGGTTCAAATCCGAAGGAACTAAAGAAGCTCAGCCTTGGTGTTACATTGATATTTGAGTTTTTTAAGGAAAGGGATGTGTATGGGATAATTTTTAAGGATAGTAGAAATATCCCTAATTTCATCGTCATATTTTTCTTTTTTGATTTTAATATTATTTAATTATAGTAGAATTTTTTGCTTTATTTATATTAGAAATGTTTAAATTTTGATCATTTTTAGGACCTCTATATAGATTTTTAGATTAGAATCAAGGGAGGTTATTTTTCAATAATTAAATAAATTTTCAGTTTGGGAATTTTAAAAGTCTTATTCAGGTTATGTTTTGAGTATTAATACTACTGTTTGTTACAACAAAAATGGAATTATCCCTTAGGTTAAACTCAGTTGTACTTAGAAATATTCCATTATCTCTTGAAGAAATGTTTCTAGCTATATGTTCTAGTTCAGTTTCAATGTTCCACATTCTAGCATCATTTTGATTTTTTTTAGATTTATAAAGAGATTGTTGTTCATTCAGTTGATTATATAATATTTATTCTTGAGAGTCCATTCTATTATAAATTAGATACTATTTAGAAGAAATTTGGCCTTCTTAATTACCTTGATATTTGTAAGATTCACTCCTATGTTCATTTTGAAAATTTTATCTATGTTGGTTTTGGTAATTAGGGGTAGTGGTTTGTTTTATTAAGACTTTTTCCCTTCCATGATAGATTTTAATTGTTCATATATCCTTGGTTGTAATTTTTATAAAATGTGTCTTCTTTAGAAGGAATTATCCGACCATAGTTTAAAAAAATTTAGATCTCTTGATGTTGGGATGATATATCAATGTTTGGATAAGTGTTTTTAGTGTGACCCAACATCCCACATTGTGAAAATTGTTCCTTAAGTGATTGGATTTTCTTCTAATATCCAACATGGTTAAAAATATGTCTATAATTATAATTCATTAAGGATTGATGTTGGTTGGTTATTTTATCCAGTTGATCCTGAGTATATTTTCTAGAACCAGAAAATGATTTGACAATTATATTCACTGTTTTTTACTTATTGAATTTTGATGTTGAGAGCTTTAGGGATGGTTATTTAAAATTTTGCTCAATTGTTCATCGGTATTATCATTTAAATTTCCCATAGCAACTTGAGAAATTATGTTCTGACCAAAGGATGATACATCTTCATAGTAGTTATCCATGTGGAGGTGGAATGGGAGTTGATGATGTGGAATCATCATAATATGGTCCCTGAATCCATCCAAAGATTCATGAAAGGTTTTGGAATCGTATTGATAAAATCTAGTGATCTTATTTATATGTTCACCCTAATGTATTTGGGGATTGTATTTCATTATTAATGAATTATAGACTTGGTCTCAATTCTCAAATATATTATCATCAAGTCATAGAAACTAATTTCTAGAATTCCTAAGGAAAAATTGAAATACTCTTATTCATAGTTTATTCTCAGTGTGTCCTAGTAGTGGTAAATGAAGTACTGTATTGTTGAAATATATAATGAGTTATAGAGAGTCGTCATTAGAGAGTCTATTTAATTCAGGTTGTCGAAATATATGTGACTATTTATTCTTTTAGTTCTTATATTTAGGTGAAAGTCTATTGGAATAAGGGTTTATTGAAACTTATGGAAGTTATAACTCCCTAATCCTAGGATTTTTATTCCAATAAAATTCTTCATAGTGATGAGTTAGGATGTTTTTATGTACATGAACTCATTGATGTAAATTTTCCTTTTCAATTTTTTGTTTCAATTTTAGAGAAGTTAGGTGTTTATCCAGGTTAGGGATTTAGGTCTCTTACCTATCAGTAAATGTTATTGTCCAAAATCTATTGGAAAAAAAGTTGAAATTCATCACGAACAAGTTCAAAGAAAATCATTTTAGTACATGAGTTGTAATAGTACAAACCATAAGTGTAAATAATATAAATATTTTTTACATTGTTTTTTAAATATTTAATTTCATTTATTTGATTTTTTGGTGAATTTTTATTTGTTTATTTGAAAAGGGAGAAAATTTCGCTCGAATACATCCCTAGAAATGAAGATAAATTTTGTTAGAGAATAAGGTCTTAATATAACTAAAAATTAAAATTTTTAACCTGCACTAGTATAATGGTGTAGGGTCGAACCACATGAAAATTAAATGAATGATACAAGGGCTTAAACAATTCCCACTTGTGTCAATAGAGGGGGAACACATTTTTGACATTTTTATTTTATTTCCTTTTTAGAGAAGTAAAGACAAGATGATTAAATAAATATTAAACAAATTGTGGTACAAATAAAAAAAGTAATAAGTGACAGTGAAGAATCATTAAGAATAGGAGTTCTGAGAAATGGTAAAACTAGATAATTTCTCGGGAGTTATTATTTACCTGGTAAAAAATATACCCTATTCACATGAAAATGAAATTGAATATCCAACCCTCGAAATATTGATTAGTTTCACCTTCCTCTCAAGAATGCTTAACAAACTGTATTTATGTTACTATGGTTCACCACTTCAGAAACTAATTACAACTATGAATTTGGAAAAGTCAACAGAAACCCCCTTGATAGAAGTTTTTGATGTTCAATTACTGTTTGATGAAATGATTCCATGCGCGATCTCGCCAAAATATCAAGGATTTGAAATTAAATGGATGCGTTGAAGTTTCAATTTAAGAATTGAGAACCAGATTCAATATTGTTGATAGAATATGGATCTTATTGAATGAAATTAAATGAATACAAAAATAGTAGGAAATCAAAAACCCCAAAACAAGGGAAGAAAAATGAAGATCGTAAACTTATTCAAGAGGTATAGTTACTAGATATAAAATTGAGTGAGAAATTATCCCTCAAAGTGATTCCTTGGATTTTTTTTCTTTTCTCATATAACTCATGTTCTCCATCTTTTAGAGGTATCTTGTTTCTCTTGATGGATCATGTTTCGAATGATTTAATCCATGAATGAATTGGAGATCCTTGTACTACTAATTTTATTTAACTAAACTGTCATCTATTACTTGTCATCACTTTTGTAAAACGGCCTAAACTTCTACATTCTTGGTACACTACACACATGTACTTTTTCATGAAATTAATATTACTTTGGAAAAACTATTGTAACTAACTCCCGACTAGTTGGTTTGAGTGAACCGGTCATGATTGTATCGCCTCTTTTAATCAGTAATAACAATAGAAATAATATAATTAATACAATTTTAAATGTATGGTTTAACAAAATAATAAATTATTGTATACAGATTAATGCATTATTACTTTTAAAATAGTTATTTAAAGTAGATGTTATTAAATTATTTATCTATTATGATTATTTTATTTTATTTAACATTATTTTTACTTATTAATTATAAGATTACGTACATACATAGTTAAATATAATATAAAAGATTTAAATATTGAAAATAATTATATTATTAAGTTAATTATTCATTTTAATTAATATAATTAATATTTATTTTAATTAATATGTTTATTATTGTTCTAAAAATTAAAGTAGTATTAATATAAATTTATTTGATTTAAGATGTTAATTTTAGTAATCAATTTTATTTATAAATTATTATTCTTCATATGTATGTTTTATAATTTTTTTATTAGTTTTATTTATTTTATATTATATATTATTGTTATTTGGTTAATTTTTTATTATAAATTATTATTTACTTTATATATTTATTTATTTTTAATTTGTTTTTTAATTTTCCACCCATTTCCTTCTATGCGTGGGGGAGTGGGGGGTTCGTTTTTCATTCATAGAGAAGCTACAATGTGGCTCGACTCCTTCTACTCAGCTCATCTCCATGAAAACATTTAGTACTTATCTATATCCAGTGGATTCAGATACAATGTGGTGGGTTTTGGTCATCCAGGCCAAGTAGGTGTTGATCAAGTTTGAATGACAGCGAAAACATAAGATAGACGATCAACTACTGCATGACGATGAGTCGCAGTCTTACACAATGATACATTACGGTAATATCTCTCTCTAGATATGAAGGGGTTATGGTATTCCCATAGTGTAGTTAGATTCATTTTTCAGAGGGTGTACACTGGTTTCTTCAGATCTAGAAGAGGGGTTATTCAGATCTGAGAAGAAATGGGTTTGCACACATGATTAGAGGTTTCGGATTTGTAAAACAAATTATTATCTCGATGATGGAAATTGAGTATAGATTATTTTATACAATGCACTAGTTTTCTGGTGGTGGGAATATTAACAGGGGATGATAGTGTTATAGTAATGGAGAACGGTGAGTTGAGGTTGCGATGGCGGTGACTGAAGGGAGTAGAGGTGACACCGTTCTAGGAAGAAAAATAGTATAAATTCCTACTAGTGGAAATGTATTTGAATGGTGGGAGGTGGTGTTGAAGGACAGGTGGAACTTGGAGAAAGAAAAATTATAATATGTCTCACCATTGATTGAACGATGAGAAACGTGATAGCAGGAAACCCTGATAGCACTATAGTTAAAGGGGGAGAGGGGAACACCTATTGTAGGGCAGTAGAACTGTGAGATGTAAGTCACTATTATGTATGGATTATCTCAAAACATAATCTTAAAAACTATAAAAATTAAATTAACATAATCAATGTCATGAAAATTTTAAAAGTAAATTACCTTAATAAAAATAAATATGAACATTAAATGATAAAAATGTATTAGTTAAGAAATTAAAATATTTTAATTCACAACCTTAATCAAGAGTACAATTATAAATTGATTTTAAATTATAAAAAAAATTTAGTTATCAAAAATATAAAATTATAATTAATTATTTTTAGAGAATTAATTAATAAAATCAGTTATAAAAATAACTATATTTCGAAAGATCAAAAAATATGTTAAAGTTTGTACTAATAAAATAATTTAGACTAATTAACTAATTAACGTAAGAACATCTAAAATTATTTACGCATAACATTAACTTATATAAATTAAATAAAAAAATTAAAGAACATAAAAAATATAGATAATCTTAATTATAAAAGGACATAAATTTAATATAGTTGTGAAAAATTATTAATTAATAAATTTAATTATAAATTATTAAAATAATTAATAATTTAGTAAAAAGTGCAATAAAAATTAATTTAATTATCAAAAATAAATTAAACAAGTTTGGAAAATTGTGTAACATCAGGGCCACATCAATGAATTTTAAGACATGATACATATCTCATATTGTTAAAATGAAATATTAAGGAAAATTACAATGAATCCTATGTAACTTATTAATAATGGTGTTTGATGAATGAAGTGTTTATGCGTTGTAATTCAAGAAGAATTTTATATGAATTGACAAATATATAAGGGTTGTTATGTATATTCTTTTAAATATGTATTTCCATGAAAATGATCAATGGTATAATGGAAATATAATTGTAATTTATTGGAAATGGGATATTTAATGGAAAACACATGATTAATGAAATATAACACTGAATATGTTCTTGATGATGAGTTAATGATGTTTGGATAAAGGGAAAATGAATATTAACAAATTAAAATGTATAGTACTGATGAACGTGGAACCAATTATTGATTTTTGAATAATGTGTATATTTTATCATTTATAGAGTTAACATTGTTATTGGATTTGTGAAATATATACAATAGACTATGTATTTTTTCAAGGAATAAGGATATATATATATATATATATATGTTTTGATTAAGTTTGTATGGTTACTATAGTTATTACCATGATTCAAGAAAATATATTTCCATGATATAAACATATTTGGTATGTGACACTTATGATAAAACTTATGATTGTTTATGGATTAATGATATGATGATTTTACGAATTAATGTAGACAAATTTATATATTTTATATTTCAAAAGTGGAATATGGTTATCCATTTATTGAATGGTTTAAATTTATCATTATATTGGGTTTTAGATTTTAATTATTTACATCACCGTGTGATAAATTACTCATATTTGAAAACCAGTGAAAACCATTTTTGTTTTGAAGATAACTAGATATAGAAAGAACCATTTATCACTCTATTAAGAATCATGTGATCCATTTATGCATCATGAATATGAAATTTAACTTTATTACATTAAGTAAGGTTTCAAGAAGAAATTTTTCAATGAACACCCAAATGATGATATTTTTATTATGTTATAAAAGAATTATAACTACTACGTATATCATTCCCACTAAAATTATTGACCTTATTGGCCTGACATCCTTTTCTTTGTCACATCCACCAAACCTCTCATAAGTTCATCACATTTTCCATGTATCTCTCTTGTGAATTTAAATGCACGATCAATAAAATGTTCTAAACTCATAGGTCATAAAGATGGAGCATGGACCATCTAATGGTGAATAACTATGGGATATTCAGAATCATACTGAGAAAGTTATAATAAACAATACCACTCACATATTCAATGTTTTTTTTGAAAAACCACTATCTTGAGGAATCTAAATGGGAACCTGTAGATGCAATGAAGAAGATGAATCCTTAGTTGTTTTCTCTGAAGAGAAGAATATAGAGAGAGGATTTCATTTTATGGGTTGTATAATGTAACAAACACATATTTTTTGACAATATATTCTATAAATAAATGTAATCTCTTTTATATCTATCATTAAATAAATCACTGAGTTTAAAAGAAGCACAACATACTATTTAAATAATTTTAATCAATATTATTTTTTTATCCAAGTCATTGGATTGGTGGTATGAATATAAATAAATAAATTATTAAATACGTGTTTTAAAAATGTATACAATATGAATTCTTTGGAGACCAATTAAACAGAATGGAAAATAAGAACTATTTCAATGTAAAGGGCATAATTTTTTGAAAAACTTTTTATATATAGACAAACATGTTTAACATAAAAAAATAATTTTAATTATATTAATGAAATATATATACTCTCTATAAAATCTAATAGTCAACATTAATCTTATGTGTTTTATAACAAAATAGATAAAATAATTCCAATTTTACTCTATTTTTTGAAAATAAATTTTTTAACCTTCTGTGTAATTTTAAATACTATTTTCTGTCACATTTACAAAGTATATTTGAAACAATTAAATTAATATATGAAATAATCATGTCAAAAATGTCATATTCCTATTTTTTGGTGTCTTTTAATGTAAATGTTTTCATAGAATAGTGAAAAATAATGGTATTTAATGAAATCCAACTTTTTATTTTAGAAATTTATTTTTTATTTTTTGTTTTAGAATAGGTTGAAATGTGTCCTCTAATAAAAATATATCTATTTATCCAATTTAACCCATTTTTAATATATTTAATAAATAATTTTTATCTAATAAAATATTTAAAAAATTTGAACATTTTCTCATTTTAAATCCTGTTTCTCAGAATTCCTATGTGTTTAATTTTTTATTTGGTATCTCAACTTATTTGATTTGAATATTAGAAAATAGATTTCTTATTTGAAATCAAAGTAATTTATATCATCTAATAATTTAATCTAAAATTTTGACAATAATTAAAATTTATGAAATTAAAAATTATTCAATGTAGATAATATAAAAATTGGATTACTATGGTAGAGGATCAATGAAAATATATTGGATATAAATAAACAAAATATTACAGGTGTCCAAATAGTCTGACTTATAAAAGTAACCCTTTTTTCATCTCCATTCTACAGATCCAATAGAATTTGATTTAAAATATTCCTACCAAATTCATTCTACAACTTCCTAATAACATCATAAAATCCTTAGTTTGCAAAAAATAAATCATTTAATGGTATTTGGTTGAAATCTATAGAGGATACCTCTAAAAGAGGCATTGTTCTTCAAAAAAACCATTTTATTTTATTTGATTATCCCCATTTTTAAATTCCAAATAATCCAAGATGATATAATAAAATTATAATAATCCACACAATGGGATGTTTTTATATTAAGGTCATTACCTATAACCATATACACTTTGATCAAATGAAATAAAAAATCAACATTCAGGTGTATGATAGATTGAAACCACATGAACCAATGTTATTCCTTTTCTATCACCACCTATACTGAATAGATATAATGATGTTTTTAATGTTTATATATGATATTTTTGATATTATTAAATTATTATAATTATTATATAACATATACCTCATTAGTTTTTAGTCAGTGGAAATATAATAATTTGTCTCATCTATAGGATAAACTATCACCACTCAAATCAATGTGATTTATTCCTTCTTTACATGGAAGGGAATTATGTCGGGGTTATGAAAACATGTGACACATATGAAATATAAATCATTATATAATGGTAATATTGTATTTACCTTTAATTCTAAAAATCCATCTAGAATATGGATATAATGTTCAAGTGTACATATGACTCACCATCTCAATGAATGATGTATTTCATTTTCTAACTATAAATTTAATAAATTACACTAAGAACATAGTTTTTAATTTTCAAGGATTTTTTTGTGATTTTTAAAACTCTATATATTAGTTAACCATGATAAATTTAAGAGTACCATTAATACAAAATATCAACAAAATACACAAAAAAAATGTAGTTATTCAATAAAACATGGCCTAAATACGAAATTGTGGTAAAAGTGTAATAAAAGGATATAAGTAAAAAATGGTATGATATAAATGAGAATGGTTATATAAAAAATTTATAATAATAATATAATTATTTTATAATATATTCTTATAAGGACATAAACTTAAACACTACATTATCATAATTTTTAGTAAAGAATCAAATTTATTCCACTTTTTGGATTTTTTAGGTTTATATTTTTAGATAATTATTTCATAAATCATCAATAAAAATACCATAAAATAAAAAATTTTATAATTTATATTAGTACAGATTTTTAGAATAGTAAATATATTCTAACATACTGCATCATTTTCTTTATATGGAAAATTGTTCATGAATTTCTACATGACCACATCAAATCCCATAACTATCCTATAATCCTATAGAAAATATTTAAAATTGTTGGATGATTACGAAAATCTCATTTATGTGTACAAAAATAGGAAAACTGTTAGGCCATTAAAAGACATTAAACACCATGAAACACCCTTTTATAAGAATAACATTTTAACTATAAAAAAATGCCAATCCATCAAATTTTTTATTTATTTAAAATATTAAAAACAAATTATTTCTTTAATAACTCATTAGAATGAATTTATAATTCACATATATACCATGGAGATAATATCAAAGAACCATTACCGAACCCATACAAATTTTAATAACCATTAAACCATCTTGAAATATAATTTTGATGAAAATATATTCATTACCCTATGCATTAGAGTGATATCTAGGTGAACTCATCATTTAAGCAATAAAGGGATCTCCTAGTGATATATGGGCACACAAATTGTGTATAATGTCGAAGAATGACCAAATTAATAAAAAATTTCATCATTTAATAAACTCTTTTAAAACTCATACAGAAATTACATTGGGATATAAAAATAAAATATATATTTATCAAATTACAATTCCAAAATACCAAAAATTAATAATTGTTTATATATAATAAAACATTTATGCATGAAAAGTGATCTATATTTAAATTAAAATCCCTGATGACATGAAATTTCATTATCATATTAATTTATAAAGAGGACAGTTCAGTTGACGTTATACAAAACATTCTATTTACAACATGTAAAATGATTCCCTTTAAAAATGTATTAAATTAATTAAATGTGAAATAAAATAAAAATTATTAATATATATTTCCTTATAAAAAATTTAAAAAGTAATTTTATTACGTGGACATGAAATATAAATGGAGTTTGAAGGAAGACATTAAAATATAATTTATTTAAAATAAAATTCCCTTGCCACTTGGGAAATATTTAAATCAAAAGTACCACGGAATATAGAAATTTGAAAAACCTTAAATATCATAAAAATAAATAAATTCACTATATAACTTGTAAAATTGGTTTTATATACACCTTATAAAACAATAAAGGTGTATATAATCAAGAAACTCTTCATTGGAATGTTATTCAGATTAATCCCCTTATGTTGATTCTGATTTCTTAGGTGTTTCTTTATCGTCCTGAATAATATAATTATTTTTATTATTTAATATCTTGAGAAATTTTTTAAAGGTTATTATTAATTTTATTTCACGGATTACAATTTTATATATAATTACTTGATCAATTATGTTTACATTTGATGTTCTTACCATATTTGTGTTATGTTTCAAAAACAAAGTTGCTTGGCCGACTATGGTCAAATGGGAAACATTTTCAACTACTAAATAATAATAATCACAAAATAATTATCTTATTTATACCTTAAATACATACTAAACCAATTTATTAATAGTTTTATAAAATATTAACTTGAATTTCATTTATGGATACATTGGATCATACATATGCATGAGTAACGATTCTATTTTCAAATAATCTATATGGAAAGTAGGTAATTAAAAAAGAGCTTTAAATAATTATAATTATTTCATTAATACCATACTAATTTATTATATTTTACATGTATATATATATTATTTTGATTGTTTTAATTAAAAAAGAAAAATCACAAAGTTTTGTAGAGGTTGTAGTCCAAACATCAATGAAAGATGTTAACAATTTTTTAGTTTGTTAAATGGTAAGAGAAATTGATATATTATTTTTAATAAATTATAATAATAATAATAATATATTTTTATTTAATATATTTCATACATATTCATTTTATTTATCTTTAATACCTTCCTTGTAACATGTCAGTGATAAACACTTCAAATTGCTTCATGAGGCGGTAGTCCGTCGTATTCATGAGCGATGTTATCTTATCCCCTGTGGTATTAAATCTAAAATGGTGTGTATGTAATATTTACTCTAGATGTATAATTAATTTATAAAGATCATAAAATTTATATATTAATATTTTTTCATCATATTTCCCAATAGTGACAGTTGACTATTGAGAAATGAACGACATTTTTTTGTGAGGCGATAACTCATTATACACACGAATGATGATTTCAAAACACATTTTTTTTGAAGGTGTGTGTGTTTTCAGTTAATAAAAATAACATAGGAATAATTATTATTTTGATGATATTTATTTTATTATATAATCATTTTATAATAATAATTTAATTTTTGGATATGAAATTTAAACAAAAATGTGTGTTGATGTAGGTTTCCTCTTTTTTAGGTAACTCCTCTTAGTTTACATGAAATGGATTCCTTGAATAGATTTATGCCCAAATATAATGTTATATTTTTATAGGATGGACGTTTATAAGTGATTTGGAATGTATTGGTAATGAAAAATCCCTCATAGTTTTTAATAGAGTAGGATATTTGGATGACTTTTAAAATAGTGTGAGTGCGAAGATTGATTTTTTAGAACTACTGAATTCCACTGAAATTTTTTCAATTCCTTGTTTCTCTAATAAAGTATCCAAATATACCCTAGAATTAATAAGATCATAATATGGCCATAAATTTGTATATTTTTAGTTTACTATATCATTTTTACATAGTTTTTAATTATTAAAAACATGGGAAACTCATTTTTATTACTTTAGTCACTATGAAAACTTTTACGTTTTTTCAGTAAAATATTTCATAAAAAATATTTTGACTATATAAGACATTATATATTGTTATGATTAAAAGTATTGAATTCCGTTCACTTAATATATCTCAATTAAGGGAAAAGATTAATTTAATTGTAATCTCGTAGTCCCGACGATACTAGGGGGTTTTAAAGAAGAGTATTTTTTTCAAAAACTATGATTCAATATTAAATATATGAATAAAAATCATAATTATATGAAACTAAACTAATATTAAATAATATATATTATATAATATTTCACTTAAAAAATTCCCAACTATAGATTATGGTAATTAAAAAAAGTGAATAATTATGTATTTTAAAATAGTTTTTAGAAAACCCATCTTCTATCCTAAAAATTATATTTTAAAAAACAATATAAAGTGGATTAAAAATTAATCAATTGGATGAAATATATCATATATAAGTATATTGTTACATTTAATAACTGTATGGTCCTAAAAATCCACAAAGGATATTTTACCCAAATCCCCCAAAAGAATTGGGGGAAAGTAATCAAAGAAGAGCCACAAAAGGGCCGGTCCGCGAACCAGTCCATGGAAGCACGACGTGGCAGGACACCACGATGCACCCCCTCCATGAACCATTATCATTTGCGAAATGGAGGTTGAGAGGCTCCACGAGCGTGTGGAAGGATGGGCGCCAGTCCGGTTCATCTTCGCGAACTGCCACAACCGTGGACCGCATCGACCGACTCTAGTTGCACCTGCCGTCATTCGCGGAATTGAGGCAGAACCCTCCGCAGCCGCAGAGCACTCGCTGAGTTTGCCTCGCGGAGGAGGGGAGCGATCAATACCCACCGTGAATCATGGATTGACCAAGTCAGCTGTGAACCAGGTATTTAGTTATAGGCCTCCGCAAAAGGTACCGCATGGCCATATATACATTCCTTTCCCCACTCTATAAAAGGAAACCAAGGGGGAAAGAAGAAAGGTGGATAACTGGAATCAGATTCGAAGGGATAGGAGATCGGTTGAAAGATGGCTTCGGATTTTGCGAACAGTGAAATTCCCACCCGCGAACCACATCAGGTATATGAATGAAGAAGGAATTGGAAAACGCATAATAATTGGTTGAACCGCGAACCTAAATAATAAAAAAGGAGAACCGCGAACCATACCCCCTCCGTGGATGACGTCCCTACAGACCAGGGAATTTATGCCTCTTTTCCCATCTGTCATACCGTGTGGCATCCTCCTTCGTGGGAGAAACACCGACCGACGAGCCTCTGATCATCGCCTCCCTTGGCCGCCACTGCCCGCCTGGATCCCTCCGGGAACCACCCTAGTTCGCGGATTGAACCCGAAGCCGCGAACCACCCTGGTTCACGAATTGAACCTGAAACCACGAACCAACTTGGTTCGCAGGATGCGGATCAGTCCACGGACCACCCTGCTTCATGGATGACTTATCCAGTCACGTGGCACTTTAGCACGCGAAGGGCGCCTCAACCCATACCTCTCGGTGGCCCGCCAAGTACTTCAGTGTTCTCATTTCCAGAGTCAGGTAAAATCCTTCTGATCCAGCCAGACCCTCAGCGACTCCGTCGTTGGCCTATTCATCGGCCCCGAGACGAGGCTTCCACCAGAGCCACCGGATCTGCGTGGTATAACTTTCAGACGCATCAGCGTGCCATTTTCAGTTCACATACCCACGGTAAATGTGTGCAAAGGGGTTGCCCCAAACCATGGGTGGATTCCCGAAGCATGCCTGGGTTCACATTCCCATGGTAATGCGGGGTCTAAGACTGAGAGTCGCCTTCCTACCTCTACTCTCCAGGACGAGGGACTGCATGCTTCGACGGTCGGGCACTTCTCCCCCCCCCCAGATAGGGGGCGACATACCCAAATGAATGCAGTCATCCCCATGCACCTCGGTACATCCCCAGGTATCTCGTCGGGGAATAAGAAAGGAGATGGGGATATGAGAACCCCCCCTTTCCCTCTCCCTCTAGGCTTTGACACCCCGGGCGTCCATCTCGGAGTATGCCCTGACCTTTTGGGCCTCCTCGGAGTGTAATCCCCAATCCATCACTGTGGGCACCTTCATGCGTAAGCCGTACTCTGCTTCCCCGGGACGAACCTTTCGTGACGTGATCGTCTGGTCCGTACTGCCTCTTGTTTCTCACACCGAGCATTACTCCCATGGGCTTAGAGTAAGCATCGACCATGCCATCCTCTTACGGGACTCCTCAGAGTGTAATCCCCAACCCATCATTATGGGCCTCCTCAGAGTGTAATCCCCAAGACAAAGCGAACTATAGGGACTTTGATCCATGTCATGGCATGGTACGTAGGAAGCCTCTATGAGGTTAAAGCCCACTACTCAATCGTTTCTTCATGTCGAGTTCCACCCACGTCTAGGACAGCGTTAAAATGTCTATCCGAACTATGTGGACTTTGATCCCTGCCTTCTAGATAGGGTACGTAGGAAGCCACCATGGGGATCAAGCCCACCACCCATTGGACCACCTGGTCCCTCTTCACATCGGTTCCCCGACACCTATCTGAACTACATGGACATTGATCTCGGCTTCCTAAGAAAGGTACGTAGGAAGCCTCCCTGAGGTTCAAACCCAACATCCGGTCGATCTGACCATCTCCACGTTTGTTCACTACACCACTCCTAGTGCCGCCTCATGCGAGCTCCATCACTTCGGGGTCATTAATCCAACGAGGGATAGTAAACCCCGGGCATAAATGATTCTGAAACCATGCATCCAGCTGATCGTTGCCCACCAGGGTTGAATCCGTGGATACTATGTTTGGGTATAAACCAAATATTCGCAAACATATTAATACTTCTTAAATCTATAAGAGAGTCCAGGAACAAGAAATAATTTCCACCAAAAAAGGGTACGATGAGCCCGACATCCCATCCTCTCGACTAATGTGAGTTTTTAAGAGTCGCTGGTCAGTCCATCTGGCGAATGCCTGCCTTTGGAAAGCAGGTCCATCAATCATTTGGATATGGAGTCGTTGGGTGTTTCGTGGCCGAAAACTAAAACGGAACAAAAAATGGTGAACCCGACGTGAATCTTTTACCAAACATGATGGATTCAACCTAATATCACCCAGTTCCCCCTTATGCTCTAAAGTAGGGCCAAGAAAGGTCACTAAATACACATGGGATTATGGGATACTGCTTTGACGGGTTTTCTGCTTGTATTTTCTAAAATGTTTTGCAGGCACTACTTTCAGAACTCCCTTCGATCCAATGGCATCGCAAAGGAACTCACAAGTGAGCGCTTCCAACAACGCAAGGACGGGACTTCCTCAACAAAGGAGGACCCCTTCACCCACCCAACATCTTCAATGCTGGGTCTCGGACACGCTGATCCGAGAGTACCACATGAATGGTACTCTACCAATGGTGGAGGCGGCCATGCACGCCCTCCAATCCGTCATGGTACGCCGGTCGCCTGCCCAGTAACGATGGCAAAGGCGGATCCAGACAACCCCTGTCACTGTCTCCAACCGTTTCGGGAGTCTATCCCCGGAACAAGATAATGCATACATCATTTATCTCAGGGAGGCAGATGATGTAGACGTTGGGGACTTCATCACTGTCGAACGAGGGTTTCTCTCTTAGGCCCCCGCTGAAAGGCGTCATCGCGGTCACGCCGCGACCTAACATCCTCGCACTGAGGATGATGTCTCCCCAATGATTCAGGCCCACGCTCCCTGAGCTCCAGCCCCTCAGACCGCCCGACGAGGGTGGAAGACGTACAATCGGGGGTCGGTTATCACCTTGGTCCATGTGGAGGAGCTCTTCTTCTCAACCATGGAACGTACCACCAACAGGCACCTACACCTGTTCGCTCCTCCCAAGCCAACCATCCAGACATGGTTGTATCATACGAGCCGGCATGCATCCCTGCCGAGCCCCATCAAGCCCATCACTCACGCAGGAAGACACTTACCAGGAAGGCACCTCTCCTTGCCCAGGGTCGTGAAGCCCACATGCTCGACATGGTGGAGACCCGGCACATGCAGGACCATCTCCTGGCAGTTGCTTCAGACACCCGCCTTCCTGATATGGGGGGTTATCAACAAAGCCTTCCACCCAGATGTTGTGGAAAATCATAGGTGGGAACATTTCCCCCCAACAAATGCCACCAACTCGATATGGTGGGAAATCAATATATGTCGGGCCATCTCCCTATGTATGCAAATAAATTTCTCCACCCCGATGAGGCGGCAAACGAAGAGAGAAACTGGCGTGTCCCGGTACAGGGGCAGATTCGTTCACCTGCCCCGACACAGGAGATTCATCAGTACCCAATGACCACTGGAGGACCGGAGCAAGATATTACTACTCTGATACCAGAATGGGCCTTCATACCCGTTACATCCAAATATGTCTCTCTACATATCCCAGTAATGATGGAGGAGCATGTATCGATCCCATATCATATCTTCCAGACTTGCCAGCATGTAATTTCATCGGCGACAACAACAATTACTCGGGCTCATGATACCATCTCCCCAATTGAGTAGACTCATCTAAGAGACAAGATAGAAACCTCTGCGTAGATCTGCATCCCTGCTTCATCCCAGGAGGGTCGCTGGCTATATTCCGCGATGCAAGGGTAACCTGATCGAGCAGCTTCACTCATTCCAACTAGGGGACACCCGTCCATCACGGGGGATGCTCCAGAGCAGGCATATATCCATGATAAAAGACAATATATTCATAGGCATATCTCGACAATGTCACAGTACCCAATTAGACAAGGACCCAAAGGAGGTGACGGTCGTTGTCAATAGCAGACGGTCCCCGCTGCCCACAAAAGAGCGCCCCGAACGCACCAAACGCAGCCGGAAAATAAAGAGCGGGTTCATGACTCTGCTCTGCTGGAAGCTGGGGTTCCCAAAGCTGCTAAGCCCACATAAAAGGCTCGAAACCCTGCCCACACCTTACCATATTATGGGAGTGGCAGCAGCAGTTGCGAAGGTCCTCCCCGCAATGTCGCTACTAGCAGCTCTGAAGTCCTTCCTAGAGCACTCGTGGGGCCCTCCCCTGTGGGAATATAACGATCGGCCATGAGAGATTCTCTCTTGAAGCGAGTCACGGAAACCCTCCACGTGACCAGAAGATCAAGCAACAAGAAGGTCCTCCACTTTCTGCGGTCCACCCTGAAGGACCTCCCCGTGTTATACACTGCAATCACTCTTCATGCAGTGGAACCACATATTATGATGGTAGTCCTCGCTATGATAGTCGCAACTACAGAGGCCCTCCCTGTAATGGCGTCTCATCATGACAAGAAGGTCCTCCCCTTGTCGTGGCCTACCCTGAAGGTCCTCCCCAGGGGTTATGCTGCAGCGGAACTCCACGCAACCAGGCATCAGTTCACGGTGGTAGTCCTCACCACCCTGATAACGGAGGTCCTCCCTGTAGAGACTTCGGGCAACAAGAAGGCCCTCCCCTCGTTGAGGTACATTCTTGAGGCCCTCCCCAGGATGTATCCCGCATATATTCTCCCTATGGAAGAAGTAATGGAAGTCCTCACCATTTCCGCAGCTGTGATGGTATTCCTCACCACCATGGCCGCCATTGTGAAGGTCCTCCCAGAAATGGCCCCAAATGACAATAAGGTTCTCCCCTTATCAAGGAATGTCCTAAAGGTCCTCCCTAGGATGCACGTCGAACGTCAGGCCATGATTTTAATCCTCACCATAATGGTAGTTGTTGCAAATGTCCTCCCCGTAACAATGCTACACAGCCAGAAGGTCCTCCCCTTGCTGCAACATGCCTTGGAGGCCCTCCCCGGGGTGTGAACTGCAAACGTCTTCTATGCAGTGAAGAATCATGCAATGATGGTAGTCCTCACCATTACGAACATCATTGTGAAGGTCCTCCCCGCGATGACACATTATTTCGACATGAAAGCCCTCCCCATGCCGAATCAAGCACCGAAAGGCCCTCGTATGCCAAGGCACTCAGAAGGATGGGATTGAGCATGTCATATACCTAGATTTTCACTAACGATGCCCTTCCTTGATCAATAGACAGTCTGGGGCCACGTTTATCTTCTGAACCACCTCGGAATCGCTTATATAATGATTCCGCACCTACCGGTCCCACTGCCTCTGATCACACTAGCAGTGAGCACCTCATTTGGGCTGACCAGGTAGAGGAATCACTGGCAGAGGAATATGCCGATATGCTGCACCTGAGGAAATGACTAGCCAAGAATGATATACCAGTTATGTTTTGGCCTACGGCCACCTCTCAGTACGACATACCCAGGGAGTTGTCGGAAGAATGCATGCACAACATCCACCATAATATTTGGACAACCCTCCACCGGATGAAATCGAGCTTCCTAACCTGTGATGGATATGTAGACCATATCAAGATGATAGGGGACCTCCTGTGTCACATCGACCTGGAGGCCCTTTCCACGACGCAACAACAATGCCCCAAGAGGCGTAAAAGAAATATGGAGGCAGCTTTCCTACGTGCACTGCACGATGTGCGCCGCCTCATCGGTGATGCTCTGACGGGAGTCCATATCAGGGTATGGTGGGACACGGAGCTCTTCATTTCACTCAGCTCCCCATCCAGAAAAACCTGTTCGACAAGGTATTGTGTAATGTCGTCACATCGAGATGACAATCGGGTGGACCCCCTGTTCAGGAAAGGCTACACACCCAACAGAGTCGGGCCTCGAGTAAGTCTTAGAAGAGTTAAGCCCGGTAGGAAAGAGCCATTCAAAAACTTATGAATCAGGCCACCGAGAGAATACAGTAGGCCTCTCTCCTAAGAGTGGCCAATCAACGATCTCTTTATGCCCCCCCTAGAATGGACTGATCCACATGTGAATTCGGCACCAGATCCGGATCACCCCCGGATGGGGGCACGCGAGATCAGGCAGGTCGCAATAGCCGAAGCCACTGCCACAATCCACGGTCAACCCCAGCCTGCAAGGCTAGGGACATGTTAAACAAAAAATGCCCCTGTAAGACCAATAAAACCGTGAAGAGACTCAATGTCCAGGGAACGGAGCTAGCCCCAGCCTTCAGGGATGGGGGCATTATTACCCCCTCAACAATAACCTCCCCCATGAGAGTCTGTATTCTCTCGTCTAGGGAGGAAAACCAAAAGAGGGAGCTCCCGTCCTATCCCGTCATATGAATCATCATCCCCTCTAAGAGGAAGGCACGCCGTGAGGTCGCGTCAAAGAACTCTCCGCGTTACCCATCTTCAGGAGGTCCGAAGGAAATCCCAAGTCATGAGATGGAAGGCCAACAGAAGATGCCGGAGGTCATCATTCTATTTTGAAGATGACGTCCCCTCCACCCCACAATATGCATTCATAAATGTCATAGAGGCTAACCACATGGGTGACACCGGAGAAAACGAAAATCCAGACGGAATGGGAGATGACGGTTCAAGTCAGACTGTGACTCACAATGAACCCCCAGGTGTGCACACCCGGAACCAGAGGGCCGATTTAAATATGGCCACCCCTTCAGCTAACCTCCCTCCACCTACCCTATGATCTTACAACAAGGATATTAACAAAGTAACGATTACCCTTAACTCGTCCCCCTCTCTCGATAAAAATGAGACACTCACGCTCGAATAGAGGTTTGCTCGACAGGAAGAAGAGATGAAAGAATTAAGGCTGCTTAACGTCGAGATGATCCGGAGGAACCGCCTTATTGAATGTGCATCCCAAGAAGAGCCACAACTTTCACTCCTATCATGTGCACCTCAAAGGCTAAGGCTTTCCCCGGCAAACGAAGCACGATCAGGGCTCCTGCCTAATGAGGCACCTGGTCCGTCCAACTACCTAAATGTGGATGATGAATTCCAGGATTTCCCTCCTCTTAGAAGGAAACCAGAGCAGGTACACCCGAACAACCCGAGGGTACCCCGAACGGAATATACATTCTGGTGCCGGCCAATCCAGATCCTCAGGCAATGCATCGGGCAACACCTGCCCAGGACTGGGCCCAACATGATGTAAACCAGGGACTCACCAATACCATCGAGGCATTAATCGCCCGATTTGAAGCGATGGAAGGCCGACATGCTCTGATACAGCTAGAGCGGAAACCCTACCCAGATTTGGTGACCAACACACCACCTCCACCCAATTTGGGGGCCTTGTATTCCCCATCTTCAATGGATCAGGAGATCCAGTGCCGAATTTGATGCACTACGCATCCTATTGCGACCCTATGATGGGGACTCCAGAACAACAAGAAGCAGTGAAACTCATATGCTTCATACGGACCATGCAAGGATCCGCCTTTGTCTGGTATACGAGTCTGCCGACCCAGTCGATAAAGAGATGAAAGGACCTCCGAAAGAAGTTCATGTTTAACTTTTGCTCAACGATGCCTAAAAAACTGTCAGTGATCCCATGAACTGAAAATAGAGGGAGGATGAGAGGGTCTCAGATTTCATCGCCAAATGGAAAGGTCTAACCTATTCCCTGGACAAGACAATGCCTAATCATGGGATTCTAGCCATATGCATCGATAATCTTAGAGATGAGCTGCGAACACCGCTCATACCAGTGGAGTGCACCACTATATGCCGCCATCTCTCGGCCATTCCCAAGAGAATTGAGGACTCCCTGCAGTAGACTAATTCAATGTCCCAAATAGCCTCAAAGGATCCAGTGAAAATAGATCCTAGAGCTGAAGTGTCCGATGTCACACTCAAGCCGGCCCCTGTGCCCGCTCTGCCGCTCAGGCCTCCACCAAATCGTCAAGGGACCCTGCATATCAGTGGCCGCCGCCACCTAAACGGGAAGATCAGAGAGGACCGAAGCGGAACCAGTTCAAGGAACAAAGACAAATAGTATATTCTTTCCAAGACGATCATGTACACGACTACTTCATCACTGCCATGAACTGCAGTTTTCTCCGCCTCCCAGAGTCGAGGAGACATGAAGAAGTTGGCCGCGATGACTGGCCTGATTACTGCCCCTACCATTGGATGATGGGGCACAACATCCGGGAATGCTTTGTCTTCAAGGACCTTTTGTAAAGGATGGTATATTCTAGACAAGTCGAACTCCCCCCCCCCCCAGCACATGTGGCATGTATATCTACCACTGACTCCGACATAGAGGAGGGGTGGGAGAAAGTCACTAGCATGAAGGGGAAGAAATTTGACAACTGGATGACTCGGAAGACTATCAACCGAGCCAAGGGCATACTCCGAGCTCAACTGCAGCATCTGGTGTCGCCACCAGCAGCCCATGGTGCTGCAATACTAAACACATCGGCCTCACAACCCTCCACAATCTGGTCATTCGAATGGAGCCGAAGGAGGAAACATTCACAAGAGGAGTAGTCCACAATGGGGCCAATGTTAGTCCCGACCCAGGTGGATTTCATACCCTCGAATCTGGCACAATGGGTAGCGACCCAACAAACGGAACCATCAGAGACAACCGACCAGGTTGACCTGTCAGAAGATGAGGAGCCGATGTTTTGTTCTATCAACGTAATCCATATCATGGAATCATTCCCTAACGAATGGTATGACTACGAACCTGAGTTTCCTACACGAGGAGTGGGGTGGATGAATCATAGAGGCAGGGGATACCAGGGGAGGCGCAGCCGCGGCTAAAACCAACCCTATGGTTGGACCCCGACCCAGACCATCAATATTGCAGAAACCCATGGGAGAGCCCTTCAGTGGACTCAACAGGAGAGAGAATGCCCCTCCACCTCCACAAGCATCCACTCTGGCCCTGTTATTCTGCGATACCCAAAGAGGAGGAACAACTGTTTGGTGGCCTATGGTGCACAAACGGACCGGCCATGCCCAGTCTTCAAAACGCGAGAACACCATCGACATCCGTCCCCATGGCTGGTTTCTCCTCGTCAAATGCTCATGCTCCCAAAGCACCCACTAAGACACTCCAGCCAACGGAGAAGTGTTGACCGCTAGATAAAAAATATGACATCCTTAAGCATCTGGCATTAGTAACAGACAATTTGTCAATCCTGGATGCCCTAGGTTTGTCAGATGACCTTAGGGAGGTGCTTATCGAAGCTTTGATCAGCCCCCAGGAATTCCAAGCTGAGGTAGCTCCCCCTGAGATTTACCAGATGGAGACTGGCCCAACTAAATGCAATGTGGTGATTTACTTCACCGATCAGGATGAAGATTCCATCAAAAAGGGACACCTCAGAATTTTGTATGTGTCTGGCACACTGAATGGTATTGTGATCTGAAAAGTGTTTATAGACAATGGCTCTGGAGTTAACCTCCTTCCCCTACAGACACTCCATAAGTTAGGCTATAGTGAGGATGATCTAATTCTCTCAGCCACAACTCTATTGGGTTATGACAAGAGTGAGGAGAAACCAATGGGACAGATTAAACTAAAGGCCCATTTTGGTGACCTGGTAGCCTACACCGAATTCCTTGTGGTCCGGTAGAGCACAACATTCAATGCCATGTTAGGAAGGCCATGGCTCCATAAGCACATGGTCGTTCCTTAATCCTACCACCAGTGTTTCAAGTACTGAGACAATGGACAAAGAGGGATGTTGCACGCCAACAAGACCCCTTTTCACCTCTCTGAGTCGCATTACATCGATGCCGGGTTTTATGAGAAAAAGATTAAGAAGCCTTTGGTCAATGACATCGACTGGATCCCCGCTCCAAATGGCCTAGAAATGGTACCCGATGACCCCTTCATGCAGCTTGGCAGAGATTATGTCCTTCCCATCAACCATGTTGAGAGTAGGATTTCGGGTCCGGACACACATGCGGGTGTCCTCATGACTACATCCACGATGGCCGAGCACAAAAACACAGGAATGTCTACCAACCCTCGACTTGGGGACGATTACTCAATCAGGGATTCTCACGATGCCTCTCCCTCGGACCCACGAAGGCTCAGACTTGAAACTCTCTCCTCGCCAAACCAAGAAGATGAGGACTTGGGAGAAGAAGAGGGGGAAGATCTCAGGGATGCACCCCCTACATTTTATGAAGGTATCTCCACCACTGTGGACGAGCTCAGGGAAATAAACTTGGGTACCGAAGAATACCCGAGGCCCACTCTCATTAGCGCGGCCATGTCTCCCATGGAAAACGAGGTATATACCTCTTTCCTAAGGCAACACCGGGATGTATTTGCATGGAATTGCATAGAAATTCTAGGACTCGATATCGAGGTAGGGATGCATCACATGGGTCTTCCAGAAGACCACCGGGACTACAAACAGGCCGCCAGATGGACACACCCCTCACATGCTTCCAATATAGAGGCTAAAGTCGATATGCTCATTAAAGAAGAATTCATCAGGGAATTCCAGTACCCCATTTGGTTGGCCAACATCGTCCCAGATAAGAAGAAGAATGGGAAAATCCACGTCTTCATTGACATCAGGGACCGTAATCGACTTTTTCCAAAAGACAACTTACCTGTTCCAATCCCCGAGTTGTTAATTGATGGAACGGCTAGGTATGAGGCTCTATCCTTCATGGACGGCTATTCCAGGTGTAATCAAATCAGGATGGCCTGAGAAGACAAAGAAGCCACTGCCTTCAAGGCCCCTCAAGTGGTATTCTATTACAGGGTCATGCCTTTTGGTCTCAAGAATGCTGGAACCACATATCAATGTGCCATGCATCGGATCTTTAAGCCGTTCCGGGGGAAATTTGTTGAATATTACATGGATGAACTAGTGGTCAAGTCCATATAGTGCTTGGATCACCTATCGGACCTTGATACCATCTTCAACAAGCTCCAACAGTATAGCTTGAATATGAACCCCTTGAAATGCGCCTTTGGGGTTACCTCAGGAAAGTAACTTGGCTTCATTGTACGCCATCACGACATCAAAGTCGACCCTGAGAAGAGGAAGGATATCCTGAGCCTGCCACCCCCTCAAAATCCCACTTAGCTAAGGGTGTTCCAAGGACACCTACCCTATATTAGGAAGTTCATAGCCATCCTGGCAGAAAAATGTTTGCCTTTCACCAGGTTGATGAAGAAGGGGGTCACGTACCAATGGGCGAATGACTGCCAAGAGGCGTTCGACAACTTGAAGAAGTACCTCTTAAGCCAACCGGTGATCATGACCCCGGTCGAAGGAAGGACTCTCATTCTATATGTGACGACCCTAGAATGGTCATTGGGATCCTTCCTCTCATAGAAGAATGATGCCAAAAGCGAAAACAGTCTCTATTACCTCAATCGAACCATGATTGATGCAGAGAATCGAAACTCAAATATCGAGAAGAGATGTCTGGCCTTGGTCTTCACGGTTCAAAATCTGCAACATTATCTACAGCATCATGAGGTCCATTTGATCTCGCGGAGTAACCCGCTCAAGTACATCCTCATTCACCCAATGCTTACCGGAAGCCTATCCCGATGGGTAGTCATCATGCAGCAATTCGACATCTGTTTTGTCACTAAAAAGCCATCAAAGGCTTGGAATTAGCAAACATTCTAGGAGAGAACCCTTCAACAGGGACCACTACACCGGATGCTGAACTACCTGATGAAGATATCTACTCAGTTCAAGAGGAGGTCCCAGCATGGGAAATTTACTTTGATGACGGGTCCTGAAGCCCCACCGGGAAGAGGATGGAGGATCCCAGATTCAACAAAGTGGGTCTGGGGATAATATTCATGTCCCCAGAAAAGGAAATTTTGTCGTATTCCTTCCTCCTTCCAGAGGGGTGTACGAACAATGAAATGGAATATCAAGCCCTCATTGTAGGCCTGGAACTCGCACTCCAGGCACGAGTACAACACCTTGAGGTAAAAAGTGACTCGGACCTGGTCATCAACCAAGTCAATGGTGACTATGCTATTAAAAAGGAGGAACGAATCCCCTTTTTTGACCATGTATGAGGGTTAATGGTCGAGTTCTCCACAATACTGACATTGACTTATATTCCACGGTCCCAGAAAGCTCAGGATGATGCATTATCCATCGTACCCACGACCCTAGCCGACTCAGACCGGGATGAATCGGTCATCAGTGTTGCTCACCATCGAATGATATTTCCATTTGTTCAATCTAAGATGGAAGAGATCCATGAAGTCAGTCATGTCACTAAGCCATATGCTCCTGCTACCGGCTGGATGACTCCCATCACAAACTACCTTCAACGGGTAGAGCTTCCATCAGACAGGGCTGAACGATATAAAATACGGAGAAGGGCAATCAATTTTGGCCTATATAGTGGCACGTGTCAGCAAAAGGTCCTATACAAATGAGGCCTCGATGGAGTGCTTCTCAGATGCATTGATAGAGACGAAACCACTGCCATCATGACTGAAGTACATGCAGGAGCATGTGGAGCACATCAACCAGGGACCAAGCTTTCCCATCAGGTTTGAGGGCATGGGTACTACTGGCCCACAATGGCATGAGACTACGAGTGTTTTACTGAAAAATGCCACTCATGACAGATCCATGCCAACTTCATACACCAGCCCCGGAGTTGCTTCATCAAGATAAGTACCTCTGGCCATTTCCCGTCTGGGGTATGGACTTCGTGGGACCATATCCTCCCGCAACGTCCAAACAGCTGATGTATATCCTCACGGCTACCGACATCTTTTCCAAATGGGCAGAAGTCATACCCCTCAAGGAAGTCCGGGCAAGAAATATTTTCTGCTTCGTGAAGGCCAATATCATCACCATATTTGGTGTCCCTCATACTATACTGATGGAAAACGACACCAATTTCTACTCTGCAGAGTTGGAAAAGTTATACCATGAGTATGGTGTCAAGGTTAGCCACTCATCCCACTACCATTCAGCGGCCAACGGACAAATAGAAGCTTTAAAAAAGACTCTTTCCAACATCCTCCAGAAAATGGTGGACAAAGACAGGAAGTCATGGCCGGATAAAATCCTCCATGCATTGTGGGCTTATCAAACCACAATCTGCACCGCTACTCAGTCTACCCCGTACTCATTAGTGTACGACACAGAGGCGGTCCTACCCATTGAAATCCAACATCCCTCACTCCGTGTTGCCATCTGTGATCGATTATATGATGATGAGAAGTCAGAAAAGCAGTTAGGTGAATTGGAACAACTAGAGGAGAAGAATATGCACACTCTGCACCACCTAGAAGTGTACTATAACCAGATCACACGAGCCTTCAACAAAAAGGTCTGCCTCCGGGGTTTCTTGGAAGGAGAATTAGTACCAGTCCTTTGGACCCCAATGATACCCGGAAAGAAGCCTCCAATGTTGGAGTCCAAGTGGGAGGGACCATATGTCATACACATGGTCTACCCCAACGGATCATACGCCTTAATCTGCATGGACATGCAATTCACTACAGCTCTTACCAATGTGAGATTCTGGAAGAAGTATTTCTCATAGAGATCAAGAAGTATCATTGTCCTTACTGCACGACGTAAACTCCATGGATTTTAGAGAACTACATACGGCTTGATTCCTGCGCTTGCAGGATATGTAGTGATGCCAGAATTCCACACCCTAGCCCACCCACCTCAAAAAAAAAGTAAAAAATATATAAAATCTCCCATTCCCCCGCGTACGGACCAGACTAGCGCGAGGTGTATTCACATCCTCACTGCATGACATTAAACTACATGGAGTTCGTCCTTACCGCATGACGTTAAACTGCATGGAATCTAATAATTCCCCTCGTCCTAACCACAAGACGTTAAACTGTACGGACTTCATTTTTACCGCATGACGTTAAACTGCACAGATTCCAGAGAACTACGTATGGCTTGATTCTTCCCTCTCTTGATATGTAGCGGCGCTGGGATTCCTTATCCTGGCCCAACCACTTCAAAAAAAATGATACCCTTTTTCCCGTGTACGGCCCAGACCTGCACGGGGTGTTTCGTCTTTATAGAGAACTACATACGGCTTGATTCCTGCACTCACAGGATACGTAGCGACGCCAGGATCCCTAGTCTTGGCCTAGCCCTTCAAAATTAAGAATGCCTCTTTTCCCCCGTGTATGGACCAGACCTGCACGAGGTGTATATACTCGTACTTACCGCATGACGTTAAAATTTAAAGACAATGATGTTAAAAATTCCCCTTCCCCCTGTATGGACTAGACCTGCACGGGTTGTATATCCTCATCCTTACCGCACGAAGTTAAACTGCATGGACAATCATGTTAAAAATACACATTCCCCTGTGTACGGACCAGACCTGCACAGGGGTGTATATCCTCGTCTTTACCACATGATGTTAAACTGCACGAAAGTTTTCCTCATCGCACGACGTTAAACTACACAAACCCCTTTTTTCTTTCACATTGGGTCACCTTCGTCCATACCACATGATGTTAAACTGCCTGGATTTTGTCCTCACCGCATGATAGTAAACTGCACGGACTTCATCATGACCCACCCATGACACATGGCGATACGAGGTAGAGATAATCCTTGTACATTTGGATACATCCTTTACATACATCAGACTCCATGACCCGGATAATTATGGATCTTTATAACCACTCATGGCCATCGAAAGTGGAAAGTCATCGACCCGTGGACACCTTTGTATGACTATGCATACCACGCCCTTAGCGGCTCTGCAAAATGATATCCCATATCTCGTCCATCAAAGGCATGATTCCCACATGCGACACTCTTCCTAGCTCCGTACGCTTATCGGCCTCCGAGCCCCCAGACCATATCTCTTGATCCAGAAGTTTATGGAGACCTGGTTTACAAGTTCATTCCCCTTTTCACATTCGGGTGTTGCTAGGGTTTCCCTATTTGGCCAGCCTGTGTGTCCGCCAGTGGTTCACACATTGACCTGCATCAACAAACATCAAGCTAGGACTACACTACGTTGGCTCAACAGACAATTGTAGTAAACATGTTTTCTGTGTACCTGGGAACCATTATCCCCACATGCCGAACTCTGCACAGGGAGAAATCACGGATTCTCATAATCATTCATGGCCATTGGAAGTGGAACGTTATCGAGCTGGGGACACCATTGTGCGATTATGCATACCATTCCCTCAGCGGCTCTGCATAATGATATACCATGGATCGTCCATCAAAGGCAATATTTCCTCGGGCGGTACTTCTCCTAGCTTCGTACGCCTACTGGCCTCAGAGTCCCCACACCATACCTCCTGATCCGGGAAAGCTCAAAGTTGCAGTTTACGACCTTCATCCCCCACCCTATTCTAAGTATATCAGAACATGTTGATCCAGTTATCATTCAAGGGACTGCAGCAATAGTCACCCAATGGTCCAAGCTCTATGACCGATAACCTAGGAGTACTTCATCCTCACCGCACGACATTAAACTACACGGATTGAAGGCACACCCCTTGAACAAGATAAAACAGTACATGGGACTCTTTATGATTTAACAGAAACCGGGGACGAATGTCCCTGACATGACCAGATATTTCCTCACCAGATGACAGACTTCATGGCCTGGACAATCGCGGATCCCCATGACCACTCACAGCCATCAGAAGTGGAAAGTTATCGACCCGTGGACACCTTTGTATGACTATGCATACCATTCCCTTAGTGGATCTGCATAATGATAACCCATGGCTCATCTATCAAAAGCAATATTTCCTCGGGCGGTACTTCTCCTTGCTCCATACGCTTACCGGCCTCAGAGGACCCATATCACTTATCCTGATCCAAGAAGCACCGGAACCATGATTTACACAAATGAACCCGCTTCCATGTCTGGGGAATGTCGATGTATTCAAGCCTAGTTATATTCTGATGAAGAGAAGTCTTCGCAATAATGCTCCCTGTCCTCGCCGCATGACGTTAAACTGCACGACAAACCATAAAGATATCTTCTTCCTTAATGCATGACGCCAAACTGCACGGAAGCCGTCCACGCTGCATGACGTTAAACTGCATAGCGACCATTAAAAATTCCCCCCTGTCCTCTCCGCAGGACGTTAAACTACATGGAAACCTTTAATAATGCTCCTCGTCCTTAGCACATGACGTTAAACTACACGGTCGAACCCATCATGGGGTAAGTAACAAACAATGTATTTTCTCTGTCTTGCAGTGCACGGTTCAGACCTGCACGAACCACCACCTCACACAAGCGTGAGAAATAATTAATTCACCTATTCTCAGTAAGTTTAGTCTAGATATTTCCCCCGTATTCAGGCACCCTCTAATTATAAACCATACTCTATACTTAGAAAAAGTCAATATCTCATAAGCCACGCCTGGTGGTTCCAAATCTCAACTTCCCGGATGTTTCTCGGCTATTGGAAGTGGTTAGTCTTTCACTTAAGGAAACCTTTGTATGACTATGCATACCATGCCCTCAGCGGCCCTGTATATTGATCGTCCCTGGACCATCTACCAAAGACATGTTTTCCTTGGGAAATGCTTATCTCTGTACGCCTCTTGGACTCTGATCCCCCATTTCTATCCCAGGATTCAGAAACCCTCTGAGCTATAGAGTACCAACCTCTTTCACAATCCTACCTAAATGCGGGAAAATGACTTTGATGAGATTACTGAGAACCAGTAGAAGATGTTCCATTTCAGATGATGTCCGAGCTGCATGGCTTTAAAATGCATCAAGCCTCAACCATCCCTTACACTATCTAAATGGGTAGGGAGGTGGTCTCCGGACCACGCTCCTGATTTGTATGGATGTTCCCAAAACCATTTTAGATGTTTCAATCCCCTTATGAGCCAGCCCTAGTGGTTTTCATTTCTTTCCATGCCACCCATTGTGGTTTCTATAAGAAGGACTTCCATGAAGTCCCCTAACCATCAAAAATGGATAAGTCTTTGACTTAAGGACACCTTTGTATGACTATGCATATCATGCCCTCAGCGGCTCTGCATATTGATTTCCCCTGGCCAGTCTACTAATGGAAAGTTTTCCTTAGGCAATGCTCTTCCTGCCTCTATACGCCGACATGGGTCCAATGCCTTGAGACATGCCCTACATGCCACTCAAATCCAAATATGTTCCCCCCCCCCCACATGCGTCTGAAGGGTATTAAGACATCTTTTAATCAGTTGAATCCTATTGGGGCCCTCGCCCCATCTTATTTGGTCAATGTTGTTCGACCTAAAACATTAGTAATGATAGTCTTGTCGTCAAGACTTTAAATCTCTCACAGAAGAAAGTGGCACAAATCCTATCAGGCCGAAAACCTGAAACGGGAGACCTAAGAAAAAGCCCGGTTATACCCGCTGGGTCCACAGTAAGGGCCCCCGGAAAAATCCGGGCATTAAAAGAAGAAAAAGGCAAAACGTTTGAGGGGTATTCCTATAGAGCCCTAGAAAAATTCAAACTGTTCTCGCTGAGTCCCTTGGCTTAGGAAAAATTTAGAGCATTGTCCAATCACTCATCAATTTTTAGGACGACTCTCCATCGGAATAGCCTCCTCTTCGTTCCGATCAGACCCCATTCCGATGGGGAACATTTTTAGGGTCCTGAAAAATCCGCAAAGGATATTTTACCAAAATCACCCAAAATAATTGGTGGAAAGTTAACAAAGAAGAGCCACAAAAGTTCCTGTCCGTGAACCGGTCAATGGAAGCGCGATTCGGCCTGACGCCGCGAAACATCCCCTCCACGAACCATTATCGTTCGCGAAATGGAGGCACAGAGGCTCCGCGGTCACGAGGCAGGATTTTACCAGTCTGGTTCATCATCACGAACCACCCCAACCGCAGACCGCGTCGACCGGCTCAAGCCACACCCACTGTCGTTCGTGGAATGGAGGTGGAACCCTCCATAGTCGCAGAGCACTCCCTGAGTTTGGCTCGCAGAGGAGGGGAGAGATCAATACCCACCGCGAATCGTGGATTGACCAAGTCAGCTGTGAACCATGTATTTACTTATGGGCCTCCGCAAAAGGTACCGCATGGCCACAGATACATTCCTTTCCCCACTCTATAAAATGATACCAAGGGGGAAAAAGAAAGGCGGAGAACTAGAATCAGATTCATAGGGATATGAGATCGGTTGAAGGAAGGCCTCGGATTTCGCAAACAGCAAAATTCCCACCCGCGAACCACAGCAGGTATATGAATGAAGAAGGAATTGGAAAACACATAATAATTTGGTGAACCACGAACCTAAATAATAAAAAAGGAGTACCGCGAACCATACCCCCTCCGTAGATGACTTCCCCGCAGACCAGGGAATTTATGCCTTTTTTCCCATCCGTTGTACCGCATGGAATCCTCCTTTGCGAGAAAAACCCAGACCGACTAGCCTCAGATCAGCGCCTCCCTTGGCCGCCACTGCCCGCCTGGAACCCTCCGCGAACCACCCTGGTTCTCAGATTGAACCTGAAGCCACGAACCACCCTGGTTTGCAGATTGAACCTGAAACCGTGAACCACCCAGGTTCGTGGGACGCTGATCAGTCTGCAGCCCATCCTGGTTCGCAAACGGTCTCTCCAGCCACGTGTCACTTCCCCACGCGAAGGGCACCTCCACCCATAACTCTCGCTGGCCCGCCTAGCACATCGGTGTTCCCATTTCCCGAGTCAGGTAAAATCCTTCCGATCCAGCCAGGCCCTCCGCAACTCCCTCGTTGGCCTATTCATCAGCCCCGAGCCGAGGCCTCTGCCAGAACCACCAGATCCCCATGGTATAACATTCAAGCGCATCCTCACGCCATTTTGAGTTCACATACACGCGGTAAACATGGGAAAAGGGGTTTCCTCGACCCTTGGGCGGATTCCTGAAGTATTCACGGGTTCACATTCCCACGGTAATGCGGGGTCTAATCCCGAGAGCCCCCTTCTGGAATCTACTTGCCAGGATGAGGGATTGTATGATTCAGCGGTCGGGCACTTCTCCCCCCCCCAGAGAGGGGGCGACATAGCCTTCTGAAGGAAGCCGTCCCCATGCACCTCGGTACTTCCCCGGGTATCTCTCCGGGGAATAAGAGAGGAGATGGGGACAAGAGCACCCCCCCCCTTTCCCTCTCCCGCTGGGTTTTGACACCCCGTGCATCCATATCGAAGTAAGACCCGCCCTTTTAGGCCTCCTCAGAGTGTAATCCCCAATCCATCACCCTGGGCTGCCTTCATGCATAAGCCCCACTACGCTTCTCTCAAACGCACCTTTCGCGTCGTGATCGTCTGGTCCCTATTGCCTTCTGTTTCTCACACCGAGCATGACTCACGTGGGCTTAGAGTAAGCATCAACCATAACATCCTCTTATGGGCCTCCTCAGAGTGTAATCCCCAACCCATCATTATGGGCCTCCTCAGAGTGTATTCCCCAACCCATCATTATGGGCATCCTCCGAGTGTAAGCCCCAAGCCAATGTGAACTACGTGGACTTTGATCCATGTCAAGGCACGGTATGTAGGAAGACTCCATGAGGTTCAATCCCACCACTCGGTCATTTCTTCACGTCGAGTTCCACCCTCATCCAGCATGACATTAAACTGTCTATCCGAACTACGTGGACTTTGATCCCTGACTCCTAGACAGGGTACGTAGGAAGCCGCCATGAGGTTCAAGCCCACCACCCATTGGACCACCTGGTCCCTCTTCACATCGGTTCCGTGACACCTATCCGAACTACATGGATTGTGATCTCGGCTTCCCAAGCAGGGTATGTAGGAAGCCTCCCAGAGGTTCAAGCCCAACAGCCAGTCGATCTGACCATCTCCATGTTAGTTCACTACACCACGCCTAGTGCCGTCTCAAGTGAGTTCCAGCCCTTCGGTGTCATTAATCCCAAGACGGATGGTAATCCTCCGACATAAATGATTCTGAACCCCTGTGTCCAGCTGACCGTTTCCCACCAGGGTTGAATCCGTGGATACTATGTTTGGGTATAAACAAAATATTTGCGAACATATGAATACATCTTAAATCTATAAGAGAGTCCTAGAACATGCAATACTTTCCACCCAAAAAGGGTTTGATGATCCCGACATTCCATCCTCTCGTCCAATGTGAGTTCTTAAGAGTCGCTGGTAAGACCATCTGACGAACACCTACATTTGGAAAGCAGGTCCATCAATCATTGGATATGGAGCTGTTGGGAATTTTGTGGCTGAAATCCAGAACAGAACAATAATATTAAAAACATTTTTGGTCTCTTAAATTAGTTATTTTATTAAAAATAATGGACTTTTTAGAAAATTTCAATTTTCCACTATTCACTGAAAAATAATCATTATTAAAATAATAATAAGATTCTAACTAATGAAACATTTGAAATAATTATTTCAAAAATGATATCCATTTTATCCAATTAAGATTCTAAAATTTAGAAAATTTGATTTTAAATATGTCCTTATAAGAAATGTGTTTAATTAATATAGTTTTGTTTTTAATTGAAAATTACATTATATTTTTATAGCTAATAAAATTATATAATTGATATCAATAAATATGAAAATAATTTATTCAATAATTACCTTTTTGGTTACATATCTAACCATAATTATAAATTTAATCCTTGTAATTTTATTCAGTTATTAAATAACTAGGGTTATCATACAGTCATAGCATTTTAAAATTCACATGAAACCTCCATAAATCATATGGTTGTCCCTAAATTCTTACGTATATGAATAACATTACTCCACAACAAATTATCTCCACAGTAAATAATTATAACTATTTGTTATAAAAATGATTCTCTTCCAAATGAACTACTTAATGGCTCAAATCCTAAGATGAATCATATATATATATATATATATCTTAGACATTGAAACATTGATTATGATATGTATTCAAGATAAAATCATAGGTAAATAAACTCTCATGGAAACAGATAAAACATTCTCTAGGATTTAATATGATCTAATGAATCCTATACTTGGCTAACCCTTATTACTAAAATTCATCAAACTTTTCCAAAGAGGGACATTGTGAAAGACATTATCTCCTACCTCGAAATAAAGATATTTCCTCTGATTTTCCATATAATATGTACATATTCTCTAAGATTTAATCATGTTCCACCTAATAAAATGAAAATTTTCAACTATATCTCAACCAACTCTTGTACCATCAACTTACTGTCTAATACATAACCTCCAAATTATATTGTTTAGCAGTTCCTTCCATATAATTCATCAAATATATATATCTTTATACTTGAATAAAAACCATTATTATAATAAAAGAAAACCATTATAGTCAATTCTAGATCTCCTGACTGAGATAGCTCAATTTATTCCCATTAAATAATATTATTTAATAAATGATATTAGGAAAATGTATGTCATAATTATCATAAATCTACATGGTGTACCCTCTACCATTATATTCAACATGGAGATGATGTTTAGGTATGAGTTTTAATAAGGGTTGTCATGAGAATTAGGTTCTCAAGTGAAATTGAGTAGAAAAAAATGATGATTCCATGTTCAGTAATAAAAAATTTAATGATAATGTAACATATATTCTGTGGATATATTTTTACCCATATAATTTCTTTTTTATTGGGGTAAAAATCCATGTAGAAATTTAATTCTTTACCCAACGACTTCTAATGTCCTTTCTAATAATTTTATGTGAACATGGGATCATAGTATGATATAAATAAGATAGTAAATCAATTTTTCCTAGAAATTTACATGAGATATAGTCGATGAATCTAGTCTAAATAAACTATATATTTAATGGTAGTAATTTACAATGATTTAGTTAGATGATCATAAATGAACCAAATCTCATTATTCCTTGAGAAGTATTTGGAATTCCTACCAAGGAATATATTGATATACTCCCCCATTATAACTCTTTCACTAGAAATAGTTTAATTATCCCCTTCTAAAATATAATATTTTCTATAACCTAATACATGTAAATATCATTATTCTAAATTCAACAATAAATTTATTCATTCCATAACACCCATAATACTCTTGAAGGTCTCTATAAATCATTGTTCCTCCTTGATGAATAGAAAAAGAGAAATTTGGAATTCTATTTGAAAAACATAAATCAAAATGGAATCACAATGAACACTTAATATTATTACAAATCATAAAACACCATCAAATAACTAATGAAATCAAGTAAACGAACCATGAAATTGATTCGCCCATTATATTTTAGTATTTATCCACCTACTAATATTTTTAATTCATTGTAAATAGGCCGATTATACAAAAACATGAAAAAGAAATAGATGATTTCCATAGATCCTCAACATCTAAGACAAAATTAATCAAATCGTTTACCGATAGGTCATGTTAAAATGTTAAAAGGATAAATTATCATTTCTTTTACAAATTAAATAATCTTCCACATTTTTTGATTTTCTAAGATAGTAATGAATCTAGAAATCATAATCCATGATTACCTCCGACCATATTCTTTATTTCATATTCAATTTTTTGGTATTGAATATATACTTTACCATTTTGATATTAGTATATAATTCATAGTTTTATCTATTCACATGATGCCTCCAAAATTATAAATAAAAAAACCATAGAAGCTAATTCCAAATATTTTTTATGGTAATTTAAATCATATGGTTTAACCAATTATGAATAATAAGAAATTACCTTATCGTACTGCATAATTTCTCAACAATTTCCATTCAATAAAGCATCATTGTACATGAAACATTTACCATTAATGAATGTAATGGCCAGGACTATGTCATTTAAAAAATCTACATTTCAGTTTCAAAAAACAATATTTATATTTATTTGTCATGATGTAAGTACATCCATTTCAATTTTACTTATATAGTACACTAGAAATATGGAAACAATTTCAATAAATGAATTGTATAACCCACTTATACATAAAAATTACACATCTCTATAACATTTTTAGATAATGGACAATCCTCAACAACTATTATTTTAGTAGTGTAAATAGTTATTCTGTATTTAGATACAATAAATCAAAGGAATTATTTTTATTTCAATACAATTTGAGACTTTATATTAATCGCATTCAATTTTAATTATTTTATGGTTTTCAAAACATCCCATTGAGGTGTTTGAATCTCTGATTGAATATTATAATATACCAAAATGACATTATTAATGAAAACCACTATATTATCAAATTACTTAAGAATAAAATTCATATGTTCCATAAATATTGAAGGTGAATTAGACATAAAAAAATCATAACTATAGTTTTACAATGCCCATATATTTTATAAAATGTAGTCTACAAAATATTTTTATCCTTTACATTAAATTGATGATACCCATACCTATTTTCAACATCCGAAAAATACTGTGGACCCATCATCTGATCAAAAAAATAATCTATTTTTGTAAAATGATAATTTTTCTTAATAGTGTTGTAATTAAAGGTTATATAATCAACAAAAGCATCAATGAACAATATCTATTTAAAAAAAATATGAGAAACCTCTGATGATGTTCTAGGTTCTGTGAAACATTAATATAATAAATCTAGTAATTTGTATTTAAATTATAAAATTTACACTTGATCATAATCGATAAGGGGTATAAAAATATTATTAGCATCAAGTAAACGTTTACTAATAAACTCAACCTATGAAACATGAATAACACATGAAATCACAACCATGTATTCTTTTACTTTTATAACAAAAATAATTTGAATAACTTCATTATTTTCTATAATATGATCAAGGTAACATTAAATCCCATCTCCATTTTCTTTCAACTTCATATAATGTAATCAATGAAATTATATCAATGGAAAAATATTTCTTACCACTGTAATATATCATATTATGTTAAACGTAAAGCCTATCAGTACAAATAATTATATCAAACTCTATTATGGGTAGTTCAAAACGAATTTTAGGAAAAACCATTCAATTGATAATAACAAGATTATTTTTATAAATTATGGTTATTTTAATTTATCCTCTATTAATTTTCACAAAAATGTTTCTCACACATTGATGATGTGATATTTAATATTTCCATTAAAATTTATCAGAAATAAAAGTTTGAGATGATCCATATGCAAATATTTTATTTTTATAAATCAAATATGAAATAAAAATAAAAATAACCACTTCAGTTTATTGCCCAAAATCAACTATATTTATAGAAAATGACCTCTCTACACTTTACTATTTATGATAATAAAAATTTCCACCATGTATGGCCAATTTAGGACATGCATTAGCATAATGACACAAATTATTATAAAAAAATATCTTTCAGTTGGATGAATATCGTTAACCCAAATTTTTTTTCTTCAAGATTATTTTCCTTGTATTCCTGTACCATGTGGGAAAATAATCTACATCTGTAACACTTAATATACATCGTAATAAATTATCCAGGGTTATTTTGACCACAATTCAAAAAAGATGTGAACACCAATATCATTCTTCTAGATTTCATTGCAATCACGTTTCATCTATAATATTTCTTACTTTCATAATCGTGAGGAAAATAAGGTTCATAAAACTATATCTCAACCATTTTATCACAACAAACAAAATAATATTTTTTTTACAATCTATTACAACAAAATACATTTTTAAACATTATTTCAATCCTGATTAATTACCATTAATTTTACTAATAGTTTCTCAAATAAAATATAGCACATACCTGGACAATCATGTAAATATTTCATCACATGTAGCTACAAAATCAATATATTATTCTCTCAATTCCATGAACATTTTTCCCATTTATATTCAAACAACCCAAGGAAAATATTTCTCATGAAAAATATGATTAAATATTTATAATTCAATGGAATCAAGATCATCTTTCTCCATCATATTCCGAACCATACACCCCCATCGATCAACATCAACTTCAAAATGACAATTTTAACGATTTGTTTTGGTTACCTAAACATCGTATGAAATAAAATACCCTTTATAAATCATTTATTAATACAATAGAAACCACAATATTAGATTATCCACTGAATTATAGGGGATTATGCCTCATGGAATTCTCTATATTAAACATATTTCTTCATGGAATACTGGGTTACTCTCATAAATGGACACCACAACAATTTATTATCTATTTCAACTATTAAATATTTTCAAAAAACTATTATACTATCATTATATCATTCTTTGGATAATGGTTTGACGGATATATCCTTCTCAATTCCTTCACACTACAGCATATTTGCATCCTTAATGGAATAACATCATGAATATACACACATTATGATATCCAACATGGTAATATTTAAATTCTATAAAATATTACAATTATCATATGATGAATTGTTTCAAGGGAATGATATTATAATTATCATAACTTATACAGTAATCTAGGTATTCAATTTTCTACAAACTATTAGTCATGATACTTCAACATTAGAAAATATTTTTTTATAAAATAATTTAAATCCTTTAACATTGATGATATTTTTAGGTTTAGAGTTTTTTGATTTAACTCAAAACTCATACATAACAAGAACATAAAATTATAATGTAGACACTTTTTATTAGTATACATTTTTTTCTGTAATATATAACTATTAAATTAGTGATTGATTTATTTTCATGGAATACTCTTGAAAATAATCAACTTGATGTCTTTCAATCTAGTACCCATTATTAAATCATGTGGATAAAATATTAAAAAATGGGATGAGAACAAAAATCTCAATAAAGGATACAAAAAAGAAAATCATTATTCTATTGAAATAAATTAAAATCCATGAGAAAAAAATTCTTCAAAGCATATAACTTTACCTGCAATAGAAAATATTAATTCAAAAAATGATCAATTATTTTATATTTCGAAAAAAAAAATTATTCCGTGAAAACTCAGTAGCCAGTATAGAAAATTCATTTAGGTATCTTTAAAAATACTAATATATAACACTTTCAGAACCCTTAAAAATTGGAATATTCATATATCCCACATTTAATACAGTTTCTCAGAGAATATAATCCTTACCCAATGCATTAGAGAACTATCTGGGTGAAAACATAATGTACACTGTAATAGAATCACTTAATTCCATCTGTGTGTAACCACCAAATACAATTTCCATGAATAAAAACATTATTAGAACAATTAATCTATTGAAAAAATATATAAAACCATTTTGGAAATTACTTTCACATATAAAAAAACAATTATTTTTTTTAAAACATTCAACTAAAAAATTACTGAAAAATAAAGAGCGTTGTTAATATGTAAATTTTATAAGAATGAAAAGGAAGTATGAAATCACATAAAATACATGATGAAATGAATTTTAATTGTCATGGTACATAAAAAATACTAAATTTCATTAAACAATTTTCAAAACATTATGTTTAAAACTTGTAAAAATGTTTCTTTTTGAAAACCTTCTAAATAAAGTTAAATAGATAAAAAATGATATCTATATGTCATTAATATAAAAATAAAATTTTTCAAAATATTTTTTAAGAAATGGAAATGGATAAGAAATAGAGTTTGAAGGAATATCTTAAAAATGTTTTATTTAGATCGAATGTTTCATATAAAATTAAAAATATTTAATTCATAATCCCTATTAAAGAATAAAATAAACAAAAAAAAAATAAAAATTTCATGAGAATAAATTAATTCATCATATAAAACGTCAGATGTATTTAATATCAAAAAAATAAATGAATAAAGGTTTATATCAACAAGAAATGGCTTAATGAACTGAAATCGAGATGATGTCCCTAACCCTAAGTTTGAATTCTCACCTGTGTAATTATCTTCTTGAACAGTAAGATAATGTTAGTTATTTAATTTATTGATTACCTTATCTAGGTTTATGATTAATTGGTTTCAATTTCTTCCTGATTATATATAATTACATAATCAATTAAATTTACATTGTTTGTTCTCACAATATTTGGATTTTGTTTAAAAAATGTCCTTGGTACATTGACTATGGTCAAATGGGTAATTATTTAAACATATCCAGAATAATAATATTCATATAATATTCATATTTATTAATCAATTGTAATTTCAGAAAAAAATTATTAATTATGGTTAGTAAAAATGAACTGATGGTACGATCTTGTAGATAGTATGTTGTACATATGCATAAGTGTTATTTAAATTCTTCCAGTGATAATTATTAAAAGAAGGTATGTGACATTTTTATTTAAAGAGTGATCTATATATCAATAATTCTTTATTATTTAATTATATAATATTATATATATACATATATTTCTTATCACGTGGTGATGAGAAATGAGGAATCACATCTCTTTGGGGAGGAACTAGTCTTCATGTCCACAAACGACAATATCACTATTGCAATCTAGGAAATTGTATTAAGAAAATGATATATTATATTTCCAAATATATAATAATGTCATAAATATCTTAATTTTTTCATTTAAATCATATATATTCAGTATAGTTTCCCTTATTAAATTTTATTTACCACATCAATGAAAAACGGTTCACATTGCTTCGTGAGGTAGTAGTCCACTGTACACGTTAACGATGTTATCATATCACTTATGGTATAGAATGTAAAAAATGGGAACATATTTTATTTTATGTCAAGAGGATTAATTATGTAATAAATATCGTAAATATAATATATAATTAATATGTCCATTACTATTCCCCACCTCGAGAGGGAATAAGGGAAAAAATAATGGCATCGTTTCGTGATGAGGTAGTGCTCCATACACAAAAATAATGATTTCAGAATCCATTTTATGGGAGTGTACAGGTGTTTAGTTCATATCCACAACCGAAAAAACCAATTTATATTAAATATAATAATGTTATTATATAAGCATAGAATAATAATAATTTAATAGTGTGAAAAAATAAAAAAATCAGAAACACTTTTTGGTGAATGATATATCTTCTTTGGGTAACTCTAGTTCCTTTAAAATAAAAGGAATTATTAGCGTTAGAATCACCTGTTTTTATAATCCCAAATCACATTTTGATAAATCCAAATTATATTTTTATAATCCCAAATTATATTTTTATAATCTCAAAATATATTTTTATAATCTCAAATCATATTTTAATAATTCCAAATCCTTTTTTCATTTAAGTGAGAGCCATGTCTTCGTTATAATCTCAAATTATATTTTTATAATCTCAAATCATATTTTGATAATTCCAAATATTTTTTCCATCAATGTGAGAGCCATGTATTTATTATATGCTAAACATGCTTCATTATTTATTATCGTTCCTATGGAGTAATATTCATATACATTCAATCACACTACTTGATTGATTTAACATATAGTGCAGAATTTATCTATGTACAGAGGCCACTATAACAGACGTTTCCATTACATGGTTACAGTTAACAGCATACTGTTACATGGTTATAGGTACAATCTTACCATTTCATGGTTACAATTACAATATTATTGTAACATTATTACAGTTACAATCTTATCATTAAATGGTTACAGTCACAAGATCACCGCTATATGGTCACCACTACAAGATCACCGTTACAGGGTTACCACTACAAGGTCACCATTATAGGCCTATTGGGACAAGGGCACCGTTACATGGTTACTGGTGTGATCATACTGTTAAAGGTTATAGGTTAGATTGCTGATGTGAAGATACTGTTGACGCCTACTGATATAAAGACTACCATTACCGGTCTACCGCTGATGCTTATTCTTCCATACATTTTCAATTTCTCAAATACTTTTCTAATGGTCATATTTGATAAAATAAATGCTCTCAAATTAATTAATGTTGAATGTAAACATTTCTTAGAGACAATACCATGGGTAGTTCAAGGCACAAGAAAGCATGCACGTGATCTACTCATTCCCATTGTCAGACCTCAAATATAAAAAGGAAGACCACAAAATTAAAAAGGAGAATCGAGGATAAAAACAAGAAGGGTTACATATACGCGGACTCAAAGAAAGGGTTTCATGAGAAGTGTGATAGAGCTTAATTGCCAGATTAAAAGGCCAAACCATCCATCACTAAGATCCTAAACCCACAAGGATCACAAAGATCATTCTGGGATAAATTCATTCTTTCCCTCTGTGCTTCATCAACTCTTTATCATCATCAGAAGCCGAACACTGAATGCTTGGGCATGGAGTTGTGACACTCTGTTTTAGAAAAATCTTCTATAGATTGACTCGAACATCCACATTTCTCATTATGAGGAGCCAAGAGATGAACTGAAAACACATAGAGAATTAAAATCTTTCTCATCATAACTGCTCTATTGTGTTCTTTATTCTATATCTTTGAGAAGTGTGTGTGCTTGTTTATATCACACACTGTCTCCTTTGCATGAACTAGAGGATATTGATTATCCACACATCGAACTTCACATTATCTGTTTTACCTAGGTATAACTATGGAAGAGACAGTGTGTGGTCTATTTTGTTTGTATTTCCCAGGAAGAACCGTGGTAAATGGTGTGTTCCCTATAGAGTTTAGAAAAATGTTTTAAAGCCCAATATAGGATGTGTATCATGTTTTAATATAAAATTATTGGTGGAAGGTGATCACCAAGTGGAGAGGATTAGGTATCAGATTGAGACTGAACCTCTTGTTTACATTGTTGTAAAAATCATTAAATACTCTATTTTGATTGTATCTACTACTTACATTTGATAAAACATAAAACTCTTTATGATTACACTCTGATAGTTAATTTTGGTTCGTGTGTGTATTTGTTTAATTCAATAAAATTGTTTCAAAAGTTGAATTGTTATTCTACACTAATTCATCTAAAGATCAATCACCGTTTCAGAAACATGTTGACCAATTGAACATTTACATTTCTACTTCCTTAATTAACTGGGCCATTTTTAAAATTGGTGATTTTCTTAACCATATCGTTTTTAACAGAAATTTTAATTGGAACTCAATTCACCTCCCTCTTCAGTATCCACTCTGACCAACATTTGGTATCACGTGAGCTTTTTATCCAGTGTGAAAATTATTTTTAACTGTGATTTTAGTTGTATCTTAAACATCTTAAAATTTTTGTCATATTTAAATTTTCATTTATTTAATATTCTATGTAAATATGGAAAATAGAGTTGAGGGTGTTGCTACTCACATGCCACCTTTACTTATTGGAAATAATTATGCTCTATGGAAATTAAAAATGAAAATGTATCTAGAGATCTAGGGACCTAAATTCTAGGACACAATTGTAGAACAACATACATTACCTGCTACTGCTAGTGACATATGTTCTCAGTTGACTAAAGCTACATATAACAATAACTGTAAAGAATCGAATGCCTTATACTATTCTATAGGTGATGAGGAATTTAGTAGAATATCTGTTTGTAAAACTGTACATGAAATTATGGATACTTTAGCTATTTCTCATGAAGGAACAACCAATGTTAAATAAATGAGATTAAATATATACACTATTAAATATGAAAACATTACAATGAAGCCCGATGAACTCAATTCTAACATTTATCTCAGGTTCAATGAGATAGTGAATTCTATCAGTCTGCTTGGGAAACCAGTTGACAGCAAGGACTAGATTATGAGACTTCTTTGATGCTTACCTGACAGATGGAGAGGGACTTCTGTTTCAATCCGAGAATCTTGTGACAAAGGAAAACTTCTACTGAAGAAACTAATTGAAAAGATTATTATATATGAAGAAGATATCAAGGTGAATAAATAAGTAGATGAAGAACCAAGGATGAAATCTGTAGCAGTTAAGACTACTACCTCAATGAAGAAGGAAAAAGAAAAAGTGCAAGATCATGTAGATACTTCCACAAGTGAATACTTAGAGAGTGATGATGAGATGGCTCCTCTTTCCAGAAGATTCAAAAAATTCTACCGAAATAATAGATTATTTAAGAAGTAAAAACATGATGTATAGTATGATAGTAAAGGAAAATAAAATAAGGTTAGAAAATTGAATGATTACTTAAATGAAATAATATATTATGAGTGAAAATGAAAAGGGCATGTGAAGGAAGTCTGCCCGAAGATAAAATTTAGGAATAAGTGTGAAGATAAGGGAAAATGTTTTAAAAAGGAAATGAAAGCTACTTAGTGTCCTTCAGAAGACAGCTCTAGTGTATCAAATACTTCCGATAGTGAATGGAATAATCATTCCAACATGTGATTCATGAAAAAAACATCTGAGGTACCACATCATTTCCCTATACCTAAAGATTATTATTCTAAGAATGAAGGTGAATCGAATAATGATGAAAATATGAATAAGGATGAATTATTTGAATACTATGGAATGCATGAGGATAATTTTAATGAACTAAAGGAGTAATATTAATTACTGAAAAGAAAACATGTTTTAAACACCAATTAAAAATTTTATCTGGATACTGAGAAAGAAAAATGTGCTCAACATTTAAAAGAAAATACTAAACTCAAATTATCCAATGAATAATTAAAAAGATATCTTGAAAAATTTACTGCGGGTATAGATACCTTGACTTATATTCTAGGAAAACATATTTCCCCAAAATATACAACCGGTCTTGGATATCATCCAAGAGATAGAAGGTTTACTAAAACCAATTTTTTTCCAAAATCTGGACAATTATCAGTGAGTTCAGGTTCTTGTCCAGTTCTTAAAAAAATTCTCTAAAGGACCAAAAAAAGATTTTATGTCCCCAAATATATCTATTGATTATAGAAAATCTAGGAGACAAGTATGGGTTCCTAAATTATTACTTGATAACCTCTTTGGACCAAAGAAAATCTGGGTAACAATGTTACCCCATGCATAATCTGTTTTGCATGAAAATTTTCTAAGGAGTTCTTATAGAGCTCTGTGGTACATGGACAATGGATGTTCAAGACATATGATATGAGGATACTCATGCTTTAGGAGCCTAATCAGGGTTAATTGTGGATGTGTCACGTTTGTTGAGAATTCTGAAGGGAAAATTGTCGGCTTAGGCTTGATTGGTAACCCAAATAATATATTAATTTCAGAAGTACATTTCTTTGATGGGTTAAAATACAATCTGCTAAGTATTTCTCAGTTGTGTGAGGATGGTTTTAATGTCATGTATGAAAATGAGGCATGTTCTATTTTTGATTCTAAAAATTATTTAATATTTACTGCTCTAAGAAATGATAGTGTATATGCTGTTGATATGGATTCTTTAGCTAAGAAAACATCTTTTATTTAAATGAGTTTCATAAGGAATACTGGTTGTGGAACAAAAGACTAGGACACTGTAATGTGCACTCACCTAGAAAACTGACTAGGAAAGGTTTAGTTAGAGACTTAACTAAATTGTAATTCCCTCTTAACAAAGTGTGTAATCCTTGACAAAAGGGAAAAACACAATGATTCTTTCAAACCAAAGAAAGAAGTTTCTACTTCTCAACCGCTTGAGTTGGTTCACGTGGATTTGTTTGGAAAATAAACAGTTTCATGTTTAAATGGGAAGCACTATGTTTATGTTATTGTAAATGATTTTTCTAGGTACTCTTGGGTATAATTAATTTCTCACAAAAGTGATGCATATTTTTATTTTATCAAATATTCCATGTCTGTAGAAAATCTTAGTGGACTTTAGGATCAACACCCTAAGATGTGACCATGGTCGTGAGTTTAAAAATCAAGAGTTTAAATGTTATTTCTCATACAATGGCTAGAGTCACAACTTCCCTTCTCTTAGAAAACCTCAATAGAATGGAGTCCTGAAAAGATGAAATATGACTCTACAATATATTTCTATGACAATGATCAATGAATATGATTTTAAAATTTACTTTTTGGATGAAGCTGTTAATACAGCTTCTTACATTATTAATATAGTCTAGATTAGACCAATTCATAATAAGACCCCTTATGATATTTTAATTAATAGGAAGCCTACAATTAATTGCTTTAGAGATTTTGGTTGCAAAGTGTTCATCCTTAAGACTATAGATAATCTTGACAAATTTTCATAAAAATGTGATGATAAAAATTTCCTAGGTTACCCGATCACCAGTAAATCCAATAGTGTCTTAAATATGAAAAACAAATGTATGGAAGAGTTAGTTCATATCAAGTTTGGTGAGACTGATCCACATGAACCCAAAACCTCTCTTCAATATCATGAGGAAGATATGTCAATTTAGGATCATAATGATAATTCTTGTGAACCTCCTATAAAAGTAACTAGTTCTGGGAATCTTCCAGACTCTGCACCTGTTGATCCTGAACTAATGGACGAACATGAGGAGTCTAGTTCCACTATTTCTAGAGGTATTAGAACTCTCAAGAATCATCCTTTAGATTCTGTAGTAGGTTATTTAAACTGAGTCACACAAACTCTAGTTTCTCTGAGAAACCAAGTTGTACATCGTGTTTTTATTTCACACCTTTAACCTAAAAATATCAACTATGTAATCAATGATGAATTTTGGGTGATGGCTATGCAAGAAGAATTGAATTAGTTTGAAAGAAACAAAGTTTTGAACTAGTAGACAAACCTAAGGAAACTTTATCCATATGCACTAAATGGTATTTAATAACAATGTTGATGAGTCTAGAAATATAGTTAGAAACCAAGATAGGAAAGTTTCATAAGGATATAGTCCAAAATAAAGAATATACTATGATGAAACTGTTTCACCTGTAGCTAGGTTAGAAGAAATTAGAATTATACTTGTTTATGAAGATCATCTATATTTCAAACTTTGTCAAATGGAATTAAAATGTTCATTTCTAAATAGATATATAATCGAAGATGTATTTGTTTAAAAAACCCCTGTATTTAAAAATCCCCATTTTCCAAATCATGTTTTTAAACTGTCAAAAGCCTTATATAGTCTAAAGCAAGTTCCAAGAGCTTGGTATAACATACTCAGTTCTTTTCTTATTTCAAAATATTTTACAAAAGTCATAGCATATCATACTCTCCTTATTAACAGGATTTCCAAAGTTTTTTTAATAGTAAAAATTTATATAGATGATATAATTTTGGATCTTATAAACATTCATAATGTACTGATTTTTTTCAATGATGAAAAATCAATTTCAAATGATTTTAATGGGGGAACTAAAATTTTTACTTGGATTTCAAATTTTACAAAACAAAGATGGAATTATTTTAAATCAAAATAAATATATTAAAGAAATTTTAAAACATTTTGTTTGGATACTAGTAAAGGAAGTGATACACCTATAAGTACCACTTGAAAATTTGCTACTGATGAAAATGGAGAACTGGTGGATCAAACCAATTACATAGGTATGATTGGGAGTCTACTTTATCTTACTGCTAGTGGAAATGATATTATATTCAGTGTATGAATGTGTGCTCGATTTCAAGCCAATACAAAAGAGTCTCATTTAAATGATGTTAAAATAATTTATAAATATATCAAGTATACAATAAATTTAGCCCTTTTTTATCCAAGAGGACAACCTTTTTATTTAGTAAGTTATTTGGATGCTGACTTTGCTAGTTGCTAGTTAGAAAGAAAGAAAACCTATGGAACATGTAACATTTTAGGCAAGTCACTAGTATCATGGTGTAGTATGAAATACAATTTTGTGGCACTATCTACTGTAGAGGCTAAATATATAGCTGCTGATAGTTGTTGTGCTCAAATTCTGTGGATGAAACTCACTATACTAGACTATGGATATCAATTCAGACATGTCTCTATAAACAATGTCAACACAAGTGCTATTAACATCTCTAAGAATCCAATATCACATGCTATAACAAAGAATATTTATGTAAGACATCACTTCTTGCGAGATCATTTTCAAAAAGGTGATATATCTATTGAATTAAATGGTACTGAACACCAATTGGCTGATATATTCACAATGACTTTGAATTATGAGATGTTAAACTACATAAAAATGAGTTATGTGTGATAAATTGTTAACTGTTAGAACCTCACCGATAGAACCTAACTATTAAAACCTCACCAATAGAACCTCACTGTTAGAACCTCAGTGTTAGAACATCACAGTTAGAACCTCACCGTTAGATCCTCACTGTTAGAACCTCACCGTTAGAACCTCACTATTAGAACCTCACCGATAGAACCTCACTGTAAGAACCTCACTGATAGAAGCTTGCTGTTAGAACCTCACCATTAGAACCTCTCTGTTAGAACATCACCGTTAGAACCTCACTATTAGAACCTCGCCGATAGAACCTCACTGTTAGAACCTCACCATTATAACCTCACAGTTAGAACCTCACTGTTAGAACCACCCTATTAGACCTTACAGATACCTCTTTACCGATAGACATTAGATATCCGGAACCTATCATTTTTATGAGCTCTCAACAGAAATCAGAAACGTTTTTCTGATATTTTTTCGAACCCTAAATGAAAAAATAGAACACAGAACAAATTTTGATCCTTATCAAGCCCTCATCCGAACCTCTTTCTCTAAAATATTTGAACCTGAACCTCCTCTTAAACCTCGAACCGCTCCGGAATAATGACTAGATTGAAGAGGCCAATGGTCAGTGATAAAGGAGACGCACCTGATCCTAAGAAACCGAGAGATGAATCGTGTAGTAGAATCCAGACTGTGACAATGGTACTGAACCCACATTTATTTAGGAAGGAGATAATAACTGAGAACAAATTCAGTTCAGAGTGGATATTTTCGAGTTGATCTTTAGTGCTTAAGGCACTGGATACTCAGGGCTGGGTTGAATGTTTTCTAAAAAAAATGGACCCTATTAACCAAAGTTGTTGATGAAATTTTATGAGTATCTGAAATTTGGAAAGTCCAAGAATGAGCACTGGATGACTTCCAGAGTAAATAGAGCAAATTCAATTTTATCCTCTGATGAGTGGGATGATTGTTTATGGATTATTCATGATGAAATTAATGACTATTACTCAAAATTGGTTCCTCCCACTATTGAGTTCTTCTGCTATAATGAATATTTAGCTGAATTGATAGGAAATGGAATTCCTCGGAATGTCATTTCTGCTGATATGGAAAGAGAGGATAAGATTCTTTTCAAATTCTTTTAGTATGAGATAAGTCCCAGGAGAGGGGACTTCGCTATATTGAAGTATCATGACATATTCATTTTTTATTTTCTAAGTCATGGACATAAGATTAACTTGTGTAGGCTATTGATGATTCAACTTGAAGACATAACCAAGCCTAGTTCAAAATCCAATGATTTATTCCATTCCAAGCGGATATCTCTTATGTTGAAAGTGAAAGGAGTTGTTCGAGATAAGGAAGAATTTGTTGTTGTACTAGATAACCATTGCATCACCTATTGTAATTTTCAAGAAAATAAAGATTAACTTGAATACATGGGTGAAGAGATGGGTGAATGATGAGTCTAAGGTGTATGAAGAGTTTATTCCTATGTCTCGTCCTACTCAGCCTAAGAATAAGAGAGACCCTAGTATTAAGACTGATGAGTCTGAGACTGACACCTCAGATGAAGAAGAAGATGTTGTGGCTGTGCAAGAGAGAGAGGACTCTCTTATAGATGACATGAGTTACCCTGACCTTCCATACAATCCTCATTTACCTACTGTATCCTTTGGTGAGCCTAGCCCACCAATGAGATTGCCAGGAAGGGAATATGTCTTAAGAGACAATGATAAGGACACCAGTGAAGAAGCGGATGAAATTGTTTTAAGAGAAGTTTAATATACCTAAGATATGGATGAGGACTCTAAATCAAGTCATGATAACCATGAGATAGTTATTGCTGAAAATAAAGAGGAATGTCTATGTCTTAGTTCTCTAATAGGACATATAGAAAGGGTAGCACGTGAGGCAGAAGAAGAAGCTTCTAATTCAGTTGAGGATGGACCTGTCTTAGCAATAGATGATGATTCTGAGGTGGAAGTTGAAGTGAACCTTCCTGATGTGGCAGTTGATCAAGGAGGTCTGGAGGAAATGACTATAGTTAATCATGAGATTGCTCAGATTGAGGGGGAAGAACATCCTGTTACATGCTTAGTTTCTATTTTTCATGAAATTTAAGGCTTGTCTGAGGACCCTAGATTTATTTTATTTGGTCTAGAGTATAATGAATCAGAAGATGGTAGGCCTAATGAAATACACTTAGTGCTAACCCTCGCTTTTGTCCCTCCAGAATCCTCTTTCCCTCAAGACTATGTCAGAAAGATAGATCTTGAATCCCTGAAATCAGACCTACAAAAACTGTATAGGGATAGGTCTTCAGAAGTAGAAATGTTTATTTCTCTAGCTCATGAGCATCTATAATCTGACTTAGCCAAAATGCAATTCATTAATCAATCTATTATGATCAAGGAAGTTAGGCAATGCCATATTCAAATCAGTGAGTTGGCAGATTCTACGATTTCTTTGGAACATTATTTTTCCAAATTAGATGCTTATATGGAATCAAGGACCCAAGTGGACAGAGAACTTCTATATGTCAAAAGTATTGTTCATAAAATGGTAACAAAGTTTGAGGATTTCAAGAAATATATGGAAACACATATAAAAGAGAGAGATGGTGATGTCAAAAGACTAATTAGTGGGATGACAAAATCTTTCAATGAGACAGTGGCCTTCTCTTTGGATCCTCTAGCTGGATCTGCTTCCACATCATATTTTCATTCAATTGGAATTGAATCTTATAAGAACATTTTCAGAGCAGAAGTGGAAAAGTTATCAAGTGGTAGTTCCTCAGATTCTAAGGTTATTTCCATCACCATGGAAATTCATAATATTGTGGGAAAATATTTAAGGGAAGCTGCTCAGGATCAGAAGGCCATCAAGGATCATGTTTATTTTACTACAAACAGGTGTACACCAATCATCAGATGGATATTCAATTCAAGTTATGGTTGGAAAACATAAGTGTCCCACCTATCCCTCATGCCTTTAAGGATCAGGTTTGGAGACTCATAGAATTGACTCATGGTTTGGAATAATTCATGTAAAATAAGAATAATTTTATTTCTCCTATGGAGAGAGGTGTAAATATCATTATGGAATTTAGGAATCTTCTATTTCATTTCTTCCATGTGGAATTCACTCCAATCATAGTTCCTCATACTTTTCCTGCTTCTTCGGCTAATTTAGGTCCCACCAGTGCTGCTCCTTTGATGACTCCTACCCAGGCCATTAGAATATTGACCCCCTCGATTCCCCAGAGATCTCCTTACTATAGGTCTACTAATTCTTATGTTGCAGCTCCTCCTACCTTGCTCACTACCATCCCTTGGCCTATCCCTCCACCATCCGCACCTGTATCCTCATCCTCCATGGATAAAGCTCATATGGGAATATCTGATGTGGAATGAGTGTGAACTCTATTAGATGATAGGGATTAGTGAATCAATTTTTTTAATGTACTTCTTTTTTATTAATAACTATTCCCTTTTTTCACTTTTTTTTTGTTCTGTAAGATTTTTGTTAATCACAAAGGGGGAGAAAATTTTACTTGGGAGAAAAAGGGGACAATTCATTCTAATGGGAGAGTAAATATTCAAAACATAAATATTATGATTTAATGACATTAGCAGATGTGTTTTAACTTCATTACACACTCTTAGCAATGCCATTATTTGTGGTAATCAAATAGGGGAGATTGTTGGACTCACCTGTTTTGATAATCCCAAATCAAATTTTGATAAATCCAAATTATTTTTTTTATAATCCCAAATTATATTTTCATAATCGGAAATTATATTTTTATAATATCATATCATATTTTGATAATTCCAAATATTATTTTTCATTTATGTGAGAGACATGTGTTCATTATAATCTCAAATTATATTTTTATAATATCAAATAATATTTTGATAATTCCAAATCTTATTTTTATTTAAGTGAGATCCATGTATTCATTCTATGTTAATCATGCATCAATATTGTTTCTCAATCCTATGGAGTAATATTTATATACTTTCAATCTCACTGCATGATTGATTAAACTTACAGTGCAGAATATATCTAAGTACAGAGGTCAGCATTACCAAGGTTACCATTACATGGTTACAGTTACAAGCTTACCGTTTGATGGTTACAGTTACAAGCTTACTGTTATATGGTTACAGTTACATGATTATCGTTACATGGTTACAGTCACAAGGTCACCGCTATATGGTCACCACTATAAGGTTACCGCTACATGGTCACTGTTACAGGGATACAACTACAAGGTCACCGTTAGAGGCTTACCGCGACAAGGTCACCGTTACATGGTTACTAGTGTGAGAATTCTGTTAAATATTACTATTTAGATTACTGATGTGAACCTACAGTTGATGCCTACCAATATGAAGGATACCATTACCAGTCTACCACCGATGCTTATTCTTCCATACATTGTAAATTTCTCAAAAAATTTCTAACGATCATATTTGATAAAATAAATGCTCTGACATTAATTAATGCTGATTGTAAAGGTTTCAGGAGACAATATCGTTGTAAATACGAGTTACAATAATGCATTCATGTGATCTACCCATTCACATTGCTAGACCTAAAATATAAAAAGGAAGCCCAAAAAATAAAAAATGAGGATAGAGGATAAAAACAAGAAGGGTAACATATACACAGACACGAAGAAATGGTTGCATGAGAAGTGTGATAGAGCTTACATTCCTGATCAAAATAGTTGAACCATCCAGCACTAAGATCCTAAACCCACAATCATCATGAAGATCATTCTGTGATAAACTCATTCCTCCCCTTTGTTCTTCATCAACTCCTAATTAAAATCAGATGAAAAATACTTAAAGCTTGAACCTGTAGTTGCAACACTCTATTTTGGAAATAACTTCTAGATATTGACTCGAACTTTAACATTTCTTATTCTGAGGAGTCAATAGTTGAACTGAAAACACATAGATACTTCTAAACTCATTCTAATCATAACTACTCTATTGTGTTTTTATTATTTTATATCTTTGAGAAGTTTCTGTGACTTTCTGTATCGCACACTGTCTCTTATTCTTGAACTGGAGGATATTGATTACCCTCACATCAAACGTCACATTATCTATGTTTCCCATGTATAACTGTGGAAGAGACTATGTGTAGTCTATTATGATTTTTGTTCACATGATGAACTGTGGTAGAGGGTCTGTTCCCTGGACAGTTTGTGAAAACTGTTGTAAATCCCGATGCATGATGTGTATCATGTTTTAATATAAACTTCTTACTGGCATGTGATCACCAAGTGGAGAGGATTAGGTCTCATCTTGAGACTGAACCTTTTGTTTACATTGTTGTGGAAATTTTAATATACCATGTTTTTATTTTATCCGCTTTTAATATTTGTAATAACATAAAACTATTTTTTCTTACACTTTCATAGTTAATTTTTGTTTGTGTGTGTATTTGTTTAATTGAGTAAACTTGTTTCAAAAGTTGAATTGGTGTTTTATACTAATTCATATAAAGATTAATCACCCTTTGGGAAACATGTTGACCAATTGATCATTTACTTTTCTACATCCTTAATTAACTAGGCTGTTTTTAAAATTGCGGGTTTTCTTAACCATAAGGTTTTTAACAAAAATTTTAATTGGAACTCATTTCACCCCCCCTCTTGATATCCACTCCGACCAATAAATAGATAAGTTTATTTAAAAATATATGGTTCTAATATGAGATTTGGGAATTTTAGATGAGATTTTTTCAATGAATATACAAGTAATAAGGCCTAATTGGTCTAATTATTGGAGGATAGGTAGATGAATATTATAAGTGATGTGAATGGAAAACAATTAATTTTTTGAAAGAGTGAATTCCACCCAACTTGTTTCCATTTCATGTGGGTGTGATAATTAAAAAAAATAGATATTATATGGTATAATTTAGAAATATATCCTTCTAATTTGTTTTTTATAAGCCTATTTTTCATTTTTTTCACCTTATGTTTAATGATTACTCACTCCGTAAAATCATTTTTTCCTTAATCAATATGATAAATTTTAACTATATTCACAAATAACATTGGTATAAAATTATATTTAATGTGATAGAATTTATTTATTTTTTTTTGAATAGAATTATTGAATCTGTTTTTCAAAATGTTATTCACATTTATGGAAAAATATAATTTTATACTAAACACACAGTCACGGTGATATAGAGGGTTTTTAGGAAGAGTATTATTCTAGAAAAAGATGATTATTTACTATGCATATGACTAATAATAGTCATTTTATCAATCTAAAACAATTTATTATCATTTGTTTCATATAAATTTTATTTTAATAAGTCCCCATTTGGAATTATATTAATTTATAAAAAATAATAAATTTTATTCTTTTTAAAATAGTCTTTAGAAAATCCCATAATTAAAACAAAAAAAAACTATATTAAAAAATTTTAATTTAAAATTAATTAGGTTTATTGGATATATATCCTATTTAACAAAAAGTATACTTTTAATAACATTTATAAAATAATTATAATCTTAAATTACCTGATATTTTTTTTGAATAAACGACTCTAAAAAAATATGGTATATTCCACTAATCACTAAAAAATAAATATTTTCAAAAAATAACAAAATACCTCCAAAATTACATTTTTATATTGTATTTTAAAAAATTATATAGATTTTATAAAATTAAAATTCAATAAATTATACATTAATATTTTAAATAAAATAGTATAAATTTTTTTTAATAATAAAAACATATTTTTTATTAAAAATTTGTAAATATTTCTATAACTAATGTAATTATCCAATAAATAATAATTAATTTGAAAATTATTTTTTCCACCATTACCTAGGATGTAAAAATACTTCTGTCTATGAAGTTATTTTGTAGTTTTGGTATAATATTTCTATTATCGTGTTTATTTCTCAAATACAATGTCATAATCAACACTCATTTATTCTTTTCAGTGTGTATCATACTTTTTTTACAATTTATATAAAGAATCCCAAAAATTAAATAATAATTAATTTTCCAGTTGTTTTATTATTTAATAGGGATTATTTTTCAATATTTCATGAAAGACATTATAGATTTCTATCTCACTTTTAAGTTCTACGAGATATGTACCATATTGACTGATTATTTATTTTATGTGGTTTATATACATCACATGAATGTGATTTGTGATTACTAACTAAAATAGTATTCATATATTTATATCCATGTAAGGATATATCATTCAACGGGGATTATGATTTAATTTTACCAATGTGGTAAGTATATATGATAGAATCTCAACATTTATCAGGTTTTTTACGATTATGTTTTTGATGATGAAATATTATGATCCCTATCTTAAAAATTTCACAAACATTATAATACTATGTTTATATGAGGAAAATATATGTATTTCCTTCATTTTAAAGTCGTCATTAAATTAAAATTTTAAAATATTAAATTTTTTAAAAATCATGCATATTTCTCTATAGAGAATAAATAACTTTTCCACCCAAAACCGTGTATTCAAAAAATAATTTTGATAATATTTGATACATTATTCCAATGATTTATTAATTAATATTTTATAATTTTATGATTTTTTGGAAAATAAATTTGAATTAGGAATTCATAATATTTTACAAATAAGGAATGTTTTGAATTTATCAAAAAATGTGAATTTATTTCTTGTCATAATTTCTCTAACATTTCAGACCATCATGAACACCGAATGTGTTATATATTTTTTTGAATTGGTAAAAGGTTTTTTAAAAACTGAAATATTATAAATAGGTTTTATGTTAGATAAAAATCTATTCAATGTTAAAATAATATTATACCGAATTAATGATTTTCTTTTCTTATTTCCTCTATTATGAATTAATAATTTTATTAAAATATAAATTAATTTCATAATGGTTTTATGAATCATTAATTTTAAACAATTATTATAAAATAATGATTTTTTTTATCATGAATTTTTCTTATTTTCATTTCAAAACGATTTTCCATATAAGATGACAACTTATGATATATCTCGTAATATGACTCCATGACACGATTCATGTTTCTCATCTGAATAGTTAGTTCTTATGATGGGAATATTTTTAAAAGCCCATTTTATTTTACATGAGTAATGAAATGATGAAATGTTTTGGTGACCGATGTCATTTCATAGATTTAATCATGAAAAATGTTGTAGGTAGAAAATTTATTCTCATGGGTTATGATATGGAAATTTTGATATGAAGCCCTATAATTTTCATGGGTTATGACATGATTAACATTTTATTATATTATGGGATATTATTTATCTATTTTATTATGTGTGGAACCTACATATCCCTATAATGAATTAATTAGTGATTGATATCTCATAAGATGAACCAGACTAAAATGGGTAGTGAACCAATTTCTATAACAGACTCTATCCACTGTAATTTACATTGGATTAAATCTTTACTACAATTATTGTTTGGTGAGATATCCCAATAAAATATTATTTTATTTTAAATGATCCTTAAACTACTTTGTAAATATTTTTCTATGCTTATGTGTATAATGATAATATATGTCTCATTGAAATTTTGTTATCTCATGGTTCATATTTTTTTATTCCATTTGGATTCATGTCTCACTAGCCACCAAGATTTATTCCATAATTCAATTTAATATACTACAATATATAGGGTATGGTATTCAAATGTTATTATCATGTCCTCACAGCCTTAAACACATGATATATACATATCTATATCTTTTTACCTTATTGAGAATCCAATATCACCCATTTATATATTTACTTTCCCCATGGTATGTTGATAGTCATTATGTATGACATTTTGAATAATGGGGATATTTTTGAAGAACATAGCGGGTAATTATATAGCTCAATTTTGGACATGATTTTTATCTATCATATGTTCAAAGGGAACAATACCATTTGTTTCTTTAGACTTTTTTTCTATAATATAATGAATATTTATCTAGAAAGTTGATATAATCATGTATGAGAAGTGTGGGTCTTTACTATTCTGATATAAATCATATGTTCTAACACATTCGTTGACCATCTTTTTATGAAATCCAAAAATTAAAAAACCATATACATTTTATCCCATTTTCATAACAAAAAAATTCCATTCTAGACCCCTCTAGAGGATGTATAATATTTTTCTAAAATATGAACAAGATAAAATTGCATCTATTATGTCTACAATGGATCATAAAAATTACTAAATTGAAAAGAAGTAATGTTAAAACCAATACTTTACATATAATGAATATTAAAGATCATGTTTTGTAGGATTTTTACTCCATTGGAATGATCCAAACTAGACACATATATCCACTCCACCTATATGATAAATTTTTATATCCCAATATTCTGGATAAAAAATCTCATAACAACATATACCCCACTACTGGAACATCATATGTGATCAATACATATGGTCTTGATGAATAAACTACCCTATATTGCGTTAACAATAGGATTGGAGTGTATAGTACCAATGGTTTTAGAAATAAATTAGTTTCTAAAGAAAGTAATGTCTATCCAGGATTTAATAGTCATGTAATGAGGTAAAATCATATAGATCTCACTTTTTATCTATATTCCCATCAACCTATAACAATTCAATACAGTATTTCATAGGATCAAACTCATGGAAACAAGTAGTCTATGATATCCCTAGGTTCTCCTCCTCAAATGAATGTCTTAGGCATAAAACCCTTCAAAATCATATCAAAATTCCAAAAAAACATTGTAAGATCCAACTCTTCTACCCGCTGTCAAAACTGATAAACTAGTAGCACCCTAATACTCATCCAGTAAAGAGAGGGTGGATTATCCTGGTCTATTTTATGCAATCACATAGAAAATATTCACCATGGTATTTGAACAACCTAAGATAACTCCTAAAACAATTTCGGCTCCCACCACCCCCAATGTCACAACATAAAATTATACATTACTAAAGAATCCCTTACTAAAACTATTCTCTCAAGTCACACCTGATAAAATATAAAAGTACACCCTAAAATGACACATTATTGGAAAAATTACCTATATGTTGCACTCTGTCTCAGTCATATAATGGGAGACTCATAGTGATGAAATCTCCCAAAACACCCATCAGTGAACTCCAAATAATCCACAATCAACAAAACCACCAAAGGGGCATCCAAAATAAAAATCATTCCTATAATGTAATTCTCAACTGTTCCTGTGACCTCCTCAATAGCTGGACCAATCTTGTTATCCTCAACACATTAAATACCATTGTACACCATTATTCTCAAATACCGTGTATGACAACCACTAATCACATTATCACCAACCATACAAAAATTATTCATCAGGAGTTCCTCAGAATCATATCACAAACTCACGAGAATATATCTCTAACATATATAACATGATATAAACCCATTACCAAGGCTCTAATATCTCATAGCCTCTAATATAGGATATGTAAAATAATAATATATAACCTCTTGCAACCAGTCCCAATAACCATGGGTAATACAATATCACCATTATGATTAAAATTTATCCTACCTTGTTTGATCCATCTGAAAAAACTATATGAAATCTGACCCATAAACCACAATCCATGAAAAATAACAAGATAAGAACCCTCCCTTATACCTCTCACCTCAAAATAGAATCTACATGAATATTCTGAATCTAAAACTCAAATAAATAAAACACCTGAACACTATCAGTCCAAAAAAATGTACAAACAACTAATAACCACTAAAATAATTACACCATAATATTATATGTTGAAAAAATATTATAATGTACTACTCACAATACAAAATATGATTCAAGGGTAAAATATAGGAAATCACACCAAGGAAGGAAAAAATACATAGCATGTACATGGGTTGCCTTATGTGTACTTCCAATGTTCCCCCTTGTCATATACAAAATAACACCAGAAATCACTTTATCAAAATATATAGAGTGTGTCACCTTTACACTATCTGTATGTTTAAAATGGCACATTCTCATGTAACTTGTCCCCACTCAATGTGTACACCACATGACTACATAGTACACACCACCCCATACATGGGGTGTACCCGATTCAGATTCCACAATCATATACATTTCCATGTACACCCACATAGCATCTATCCAAGCATAGTACACGACCACGAACTTTATACATCACACATGATATGGTCATATACACTATATGTCCTTGCACCCCCCGACCCACCCTGAGTATCCACTACAGGGTGTGTACCCACAGTAAATGCCATGTAGTCCCAAAAAATCTATATTCCTCAAATAGGAAGAACAGATGGTTTTTATTATCGATACCACAAAACATATACTTAGGTTTGTTTAAATTGAAAACCACCAAAATGAATTAATGCCCCAATTTATACTGGATTTATCTTAGTTCATCCTCGAAGTTTTTAAAATAAACTAGGGAATTAATATCTAATATAATATGTTACTTTGTTTTATAGTCAAAACATTGAAATTGTCATACCTCTAGGTGGAATCCAATGATTCTTTAAACCAAATATGCACCACATCCTCTCTAAGAATAGGTATAACTCTAAAAAATATCTCTTATAGGAGCTTCCCCTCCCTCTTCCACTTATATCCCTTTACACCTTACCATGTGATTAAAGTGAATATGGGGAAATAAATGAGATGAAAAAGGGAATGGGAATAAAAAATGGAATAATGAAAATAAAAAAAAATTCAACACCAAAGGCCTGAGAACTGTATTCATGTTTACGCCTCATATAAGGTAAACCCTACATTACCAAAATTGTTGAGGAGGATTAATCTCAATCATCTTCTCTATATAAAATATATCACTAAACAAACATACGTGAGTAAATTAATATTTCATTACTTTAATAGTAAATATAATCTAAAAATTAAAACAGCTGAAATATCCAACATTATCATTTCCTTGGGTAAAAACCGTTTTCCAAGTCCAATTGAGTACATGAAAGAATTATTTGAGTTAATATTATAGTGGAATTTAAATTTTTTTCTCTTGAAAATACATGTTTATAAAATGGCTTTAAATTTCCATGGATCTTCATAAGTAGTGATGAAATGAGGAATCAAAATCAACCCACCATAAATGACTCTCTCCCTTGATAAACCTCGGTGGTTAAAAAGTAAAAAATATCAACCCAGGTCATTGATCTAATCAAAGTTATTTCAACAATCAAATAAATAGTCTTACAGTATCCCTAAATATCTCCCAACCTGGTAGATTTTTAATTTTGATCGATATGATTATATCCCAGATTGGATTATCCATATCCTTTTTTAATTTCCCAAATTCGAAAATACACATCCCATTATGCATCCATCACCTAACACAATAGATAGACATGGTTAAAAAACTCATACCCATGAACTGACATGTAAACTGATACAAAATGTTCTTATTTATGAATCACTAGGAATAGTAACCTTTAAAATCATTATGACAATAAAAACATTTTTCATTCCCTCCAAATACATAGAGTCTTATCCAAACCCCAAGATTATCCTTAATAAAATCCCAAAATATCTATATAACCCATGCTCACGTGATCAATGCACTAATCATATTAGGCCATGTCATCTAACATAAATGACCATGGTACTTTAAAATAAAAATTGCAAAAAAATGTAGAACTTTCTATAGTCGTCTTTTAAAAAACTCATCTCGCACATCTGGGATCTAACAAATGACTTCCCCCATATTGAGAATCGATCCAAAGAATAAAGCATTGAATCACTTTTCTACTAAACTATCTATTGTGCTTCCAAAAATATGTTGAGCTTGGGGTCCAACAAAATGATCCCTCTCAGGACATCTATAATACCATGGGAACTCCTGTATATACATATACAAAGGATAAAGAATCCCCATGACTAACCATACCCTAGTGATAAATGTCATCAATGTTCCCACCAAGGATGCACTTCCATCCCCACCCAATACATTGATAATAACTGGCACAAGAGTCCAACCACATAACATAGATTAAAAAACATGGATTTAATAACTCTGTTCTATGATTAATGAACCAAGTAATTATTATAAATTAACACCTTAACAAATCTCATGCTAGATTAAATGATATCTCAAGCATCATTTTACTCATAAAGCACCTAATAGGGCACTCCAAGCCCCTTACTGAACCATAAGGGTGTATATGCATCCCTCAATGAATGGATTGAATATCCATTATCTAAAATCATCTCCCCAAGGTCCAAATAGACTATCAAAACTATAAAATATATCCATGTGGTATAATTATGTCGAATTACTCAAAGGAAATATATGTGAGATATTATATAGGTCATTAGAGAGAAATTTATCTATTAACATTATTCCATTGTAACAAATATATAAAGATAAATATATAATGTGAATGATACATGCCTATAATTATTCCAGAACATTGGAATTTTTCTCAAGGGCCAAGATACAAAAAACAGAATAAAATATAAATTCAGTACCTCTTGTGCTTGGAACTACATGTAATTATTCAACCATAGAAACATATACTTGTAAAAGATATACTATTCCCTTCCAACTTGGTCATTGTATCATTAATGTTTTTTGAGACACACTAGTTTGGTATCAATCATATGATCCAAAAAATTTATATACCAGCTATCTAAAAAAATTCCTAATAAAAAACCATAAGGATATTATTAAATTTTGTAACAATCTAATATAAATCGATCTAAAAATCACCCAATCTAGATCACAATAAGTCCATAATCATGCCACCCCAAACACTGTATCTCTCAAACTAATGGTGAGGGTCTAAATCATATTATGGAATGACTATACCCTATTTTTAGTGTGATATAACTATAGAAATAGAAAACAAAAATACTCATGGGTAAAAATTATAGTACCATTAATATATAATTGAGATAGAATCATTCAACAAATGATTAAATAGATCATACAGTCACACATACTCAAAATAATTCAAGAAAAATAACTTATAGTTCTCAAAAATCTAAACACTTATACAAAATGAAAAAAGGAAGGAATTAAAATTTAATTTACAACCAAATATTAGGAAAACCACATTCATGATGTCCACACTGGTATATCTTCAACATCTTAATCTTGATATTTCATATGAGTTATTATACTAAATCAAGAAACACTGGTCCTCAACCCCATCCATTTCTCATCTTTTTCTTCTACCTAAATAGTTAAACATGTCTAGATACAAACAGAGGTACAAATGTCATAGATTTGAAATATATAATTTTAGGATACCCCCAATGGTGAACCTATAATTTTGTTTTATTACATGTACATCAAAACATGATATTTATAGCCTAGAAAATTACTAATTAAAAAAATACCTAATTGAAACATCTAAAAAAAAGTATCCTTAATTATAAAAGGATAAAATCCACACACATGTTTATATAGTTCAAACATGGTATCTATACCCCCACATTGGCTTATAGAAGATGATTTATGAGTTTTGCCTCATATAAAACATGATGAAATTGGTTCCAACCATATCTATAGAGGATTCAAAAATATTCTATATAGAAAGAGATGAATCTCACTCACATCGGAATAAACATATGCATAAACATGATGAATTCTCTATAGTGGGATATCAAGCACTAATAGAATATTTGGAAATTTAAACATATCTCAAATTCAAATGTATTAGATATGATCATATGTTGATGATCTGAGAGAAACATCATCCTCCAACATGAAACCTACGGCTGCACAAACATATGGTCTATATCCACTTGGGATTAGTGACTGCACTTAGCTATATAAATCTGGTAGAGAAGAGAGTCCATAGTTTTTGGATAATATTAGTATCCATGTATGACAACCTATGTCAAGGGCATAAGAGTAAAATATTGGGGCATAGACTTTTATATAACCCATTAGTTCCCTAAGTCCATCAATACATGGACACCCAATAAAGGATATAATGAGATCAAAATCAGTTCCAATGCCCGATCGATGATATCCATAGTTTTTCATCACTATTCCAATTTCAAAGGAATAAATTGTACCAAAAGGACATAGAAAATTATGAACTGAATATAGAATGATCTGAATCCTAAACCCACTTTGCAAACAATTAATATCGAATCAATAATCAACCCTCAACTATGAAATAACTTGGACTCTCTAAGACACATAGTTCTTACCATATAACAAAAGATTCACCACCAGATTTCAATGACCCACAAAAATAGAAAATAAAAACTTTGGAATCCAGTAATCCATATGGTAATACCATATAGTGGAATATCACTAATGACTCCCCTAATACAAAAAATATCTCTTCCCACAATAGTAAAAATGATTCCATATTTCATTTTTCAAAAAAAGGAGAAGGAAAAATTATGTCTGATTCTTCTCACCCATCAAATTCAAGTTATTCACTATGTGAAAAAATATCCAAAAATAACTTATTATACCCTGAATAATCTTCAATAAATAATTCCTCAAACATTCATCCAAAATCAGAACCATTTCTATATGTGAATTAATAATTATCTATGAAACCACCTCAAAATAAGGTCCTTATCGGGGCTCCACTACACATGAAAATCAATGCCACCCGGGAATTCTCATCTATAGAGGATGAAAACCAAAAATAAATCTATAACCACCCATCCAACCTAGGAATCACAAAAATTCCCTCAGAACTATATCTATGGATCAATAAAACCGGGCTGTAACTACCATTAAATAACATTATGTAAACCTAAAGGATCTAATAGTTGTGTCCCTCAAACAAATTATCCAAATATAATATTTTGTAACCTATATGAACTTATCCTGAAATGTAGCTTCGTACCATTCTTTTCCGAAATGATAATATTTTATCCAACCTTTTGGGATAATTCACAAAAACAACAAAGAATATCTTCCTAGAAACAATAATTCATTATAACTAATGTCCTAACAATATATAAATAGGCAAGAAATCTCAAAAAAAAACCCACTAGAGGATAATAAAACCAATCCATATTAAAATCTAGCTACTAAAACCTCTTAGTCAATGGAAAAATGAAAAAATCAACAAAACAATTACGGTATTTCCCCATTATTATATATATAGAAAAATAGTAAAATAGAATAACCTAAAATCCAAATCATAGATGATGATGAAAAAATAGGAAAAAGAAAAAGGGATATAGTATATGGTCTTTAATTTGTGTGAACATTGTGCACCCCCAACTGAATTCTTTATAAGAGTTCCACATGCCACTCGACATGATCATTTTCAATATAAACGACATGTGTGCCCTATCCATTTTGTAAAAACTCACAAAGGGTACCGACCCTTGTACCTCATCATTGATAAATATGTACATCAGAAGAATGTATATCTTGTGCCTCCGTATACATGGTGTATACCCCACATTTATTTTCCAACCCTGTACCTAGCCATTAACAACATATAAGGTCTATCCAAATACATTACACTACCACTGACCATGTAACTCTCACGATATATTTTTGTTTATGATAAAGGGAATTGTTACCCAAAAATATCATAGTGGCCACTACATGGAATTTACCCCTGGTACCATGTGTTTTTTCCAAAAACTTAACAGTCCTCTAAAAAAAACATAGCTTCTATTTTATAAGAAACATTCTATGTACATGTGTTTTCCAAAATAAAAATAACTAAAATATCTTAAAACCATAGTTTCTCTTGGTTGAATTCTAGATAAACAAACACTTTTCCTCCACTAACCCAAATAAGTCAATAAATAAAAAAAACTATTCTATGGGGATTTATAGAAAAAACAAAAAATGAGGCTACCATTATGTGGAAACTATGGAATGTTCCCCCTGGAACCTCACCACACACCTTTCAAGCATTGATCGTCACCCAGAAAAAATTATATAGTGGGGACTCATTATCCCTCTCCATATTCTCTCAATCTCCCACTCATAGTTATAAAAAACAGAATTCTATAGTGTCATGAACAATAATCTATATGTGAGAAAGTATAAATGATACAAAATTTTAGAATAGACAAAAAAAATTGAAACAAAATAGTCCCAATAAAGGACCAACAACCTGATATAAGGTTATGCCTCATCTAAGGAATGGACCCCTTTCATAACTGAACAATGGAGAAAAAATATATATCTGAATCCATTTTTAAAAGATATCACAAAATGATTATGCATCATATATTAATATTTAATTCATTAAATAGTAAATATTATATGAAAATTAAAATGACTCATATATCCATCTAACTACTATCATAGGGTTAAAACCCACTTTTGGGACCCACAAAGTGGTTCGAAATAAACATTTAATGTCATCTTATAGGGAAATTTATAACTTTTATCTTGAATAACAATAAGAAAAAAACTATCAAATTTCAATTTCTTTTCACATAATGTAATTACATGAGGAATCAAATAATAAATAATAAAAAATATTTCCACATCTATGAATCCATGTTTGTTACCTTCCACCCATGATCTCCCCTAAGAAATTGTGCAACCAACACTATATTAGAAAATACAATGAATAGAATTTCATCACCCACAACCCTCTCCCATCATTAGAGACCTCTAGTGAAGATTTTTGTGATGACTCCCACCACTTAAACCTCCTTATAGTCACCCCACATCTCGTACATCAAAATAGATATACCACATTTTTTCTATCACCTAATATAATGGATATATGTTTCAAAACCAATCACATGGGACCACCACAAGAAAATGTAAACATCTGATAATTTCTCCTGGAATAATAGGAATGATAACCTCTATTCTCAACAATCCATATAAGACAATGATTATGACCTCTACCTATGGTGTCCTCCCCACTACATGGATTTCCATTAATCTCTCCCAAAAATACATATTGGAAACATGTTCATATAGTATATGTCCAAATGAAATTATTATGACACGCCTAAAACCACTAATTATGCTCCTTACAATGGTATGTCACAAATACGCACAGAAAACTCAAATATAATATTAAAAATCAAGTAATCTTCACCATTACGTGATTAACCAAATGAGAAACCTTTTTTTGGATTCGATCCAATTAATAAATCTCTAAACCGCAATTCTAATGAGTTACTCGATGTAAAAATAGATATTGGAATATCCATGGGTCAAACCAAAACTTATTTCTCAAGTTAGACACGATAAATGAATCACTTCTACCTTAATACTTCTCATACAGTAGGAATCATCATGAATAACTACAACCTGATGATATGTAACCTCAATATCCCCAACAAGGATGAAAAATAAAACCCATGCAATCCCTCAGTGATAGAAGACATTGTGTCCCCACCACATGACTCAAAAGATAACACAAATTGATAATATTTCCCTACCAAGAAACACAAACAAGTGAATTTATTGAAACTTCTCCCCCATGGAAACTCATGACTAATCAGATGATCTCCCAGGAGTCTGTTCCCCCATTGATCCACCAACATCACACATAGAACCCATTATCCACCCAAAAGGTTCAACATGCATCCATTTATGACGTGACCCCGTATCCATTTTTTTAAAATAGATTAACCGAAGATCAATATAACCATTAACTAAAATAAAATATATACAAGTGATTTATTTGAGTAAAATTAAAAAAATATCTCTAAGTGAAAGACCATAAATGTATTTTGAGAATCATTAAAACATTGAGCCTCTTTTTCAGAAGAATCCTCAAAGACAAAATAATTTCACATGAATCAAACAAATCTAAAATTATGAAGGAATATAGGCCTCTTACCAAGAGGGAATGAGAGAAAAAAATAATAAACTATAATTTCACAAACTATAGTGTATCAAACTTGGTGAAATCATTCAATCATAAAAATGAAAACCATGAATTGAAGTACAATTCACTAAAAACATGGAATTTGTACTAAAAATTGAATATATAAAAAAAATATTCGATATAAATAATGTGCTCTAACAAATTGCTAAACCTCCTTTATAAAAACTCCACAAATAAAATACAAATTTCATTGATAATATTTTCAAATGAACCATCCCATGTCAATAGGAAGTGTGACATGATTTGGAATTCTATAAGGCCTCAAGTGCGCACACATAAATCCCAGAGGCTTCAGACTATCTGTGAGTTCAAAAATATATAATGGGTATATTATATCATATATTATTAGTTCAAAAAAATTAGAAACAATCAAGCACACATAAAAATGATAGTCATTAGATTAATATTCATGAATATTTGAATCAAATGATTGAAATTATTGGTTAAATTCAACCTAAAGACATATAGAATACCAATAATTAAAAAACAAAAGACAATATGTCACCCACTAGGATGAACAAATAATCAAAATAAAAAAGCAGGAAATAAACACAATAGGATATACTACCAACTCTGAGATAAACCACATACTCGGTCCCCATGACCCTCAATCTGGACCAGGTCGATCTTGAGACTCCACTTGAGTGTTTCCTATTCATCAAAAAAGACTATGTTTAAACCCCATATAACATACTAAATGTTCTCTAACCTAGAATCCTCCATAAAGAATACGTGCATATAGAGGTGTATATATAGTGGGATAGAAGTAAATCACATTAGGAAACCATCAACCGTGAACCTACAATTTTCTTCAAAATATGATCAATATCATGTGGTATACCTACATTATCTAGAGAATAATAACTTGAGTAAACGAAACAATATTATAAAATTAAGTTAAAAAATAATTAAAAAACGAATTGTGGGTTCTATTATGATATCTTATGTATGAAAACCCCTGATCTGGATTCTGTCAATGATTTATAACACATGGATCACATATCGACATGGTAACTAGTGCTTCGAACATATCAATATAAGAGCTCTAAAAATCAAAATGGAAAGGAATTAATCTCAAAATCAAGGAATTTGACAATAGTGATCCATAATAAAATGTACATATACCAATATAAAGAACTCCAATGGCATGCTACAAATACAAGATAAATCTCAACTCTAAATATATAAGAAACCATCATATCCCAAATTTCTTTCTGAAAAAAATCTAGATCCAACAAAGGCCTGGATGCTATGACAACACATGAGATCCATCAGTATGGAACTAATGAATGAAATTCCCTATAGGGATCTATCTATAAAATCATGAGTGATGAGAATCCATTTTATTATGAGTGTGTCTCGATATTACACAATTATCCTCTAGAAAATGTATATTACGAAAATATAGGTTTCTACTCAATCATACCACCCTTTTGATAATAAATTCTATCTAATAGCTTCCATTTAATGTATGTGATTAAAAATTAAATCTATAGGCCAATTCCTGATCAATTATATCTCAAGGGTCTCCTAACCCGACTAATACCCTTAGAATAAACTGCCACAAAAGTCATGGCCAAAGGCTAATTGAATATTAAATGGTCAAAATTTCCAACCAATCATCCAAATAGATAAACTAGTAATGCTGATAATATGTTGTATAATAAAACATACGTATATAATCAGTCATTATTTACATCAAAATCCAATCCAAAATCAACCATAGTCTCTCAAAAACCCACATTATGGGCAAACCAAAACATAGGGATTCTCACGACCCCAAGGGTGACATCATAAAAAAGATACATAATAAAGATTTCACTCCAACACCCATGATCATTGAAAAGATTCATAAAATGGTAAATAAACTTTCCAAACACCACACCATGAGTTGGACACCCCACAATTTGTTCCTCTAGACCATCCCATGAACAAAACCCTCCCAATGTGGAGCCATGCAAAAATGGTTTTCAGTGGTCTCCAACTAATCCCTAGTTAAAAACACACCCAAATTAGAATCCAAATTCAAAAGAAATATCATGATAGAATTCTCAAATTTCTTCTAGAAAACCGAAAAATAAGAACAGTTATAGGTAATTTCATTTGAATCTAAGCTACCCCACATAACTATAGTAAACTGCCGACCATGAAAACCACGAATTACCTAAACAACAACCTTCTCAAATTCTCAACTCAATAGGATAAAGGCACCTAGTTCAAACTAATATCCCATGGAGTCAAACCATACCAATGGCTCAAAATTATCCTAGTATCCAACAAAATAATTACATCAGAACTAATTGAACATCGAGAAAATTGTCTTGAAAAGTAAGATAAAACAAATATATACTAACAAAAACTACGTGTTCCATCATTACATATCTGTTTTATAGAAACTAAAATAATAAAATCCTATAATCCATAATCCATTCCTACTTACAAGATAAAAACCCATACTCATCTCTCAAAAAACATTACCCATATTACTGTAATATTCTGAAACCAATCTAAATTTAAAAAACATACTAAAATCTATCAGTCCATATGAAATTACATATATTCAATATAACTCAAAGGATTATACTATCAAAATATATGTTAAAAAATAATAAAAAGGGACTACTCAAAAGTCTAAATCTAACTCTAGATTGACAAATATGAAATACTAACGAATGAATAAAAAAGTAAATGGTGTGTAAAGGTGTACATTATGTTTACCCACAATGGTCCAACCGTGATGTGATCCATATACTAATTAGTTTATGATCTCTAAAATTAAACAATGTATGTATCATTTATATGGTGTGTAACCCAACATGGATATCTTCTTGTGTAACTTAGACACACTTAGCATGTACATAATACAACTACATGACATATACTATCTCCCAAATGGTGTATACCCCACAAGGGGTTCCCTATTAAATTACTGTCCATGAAGCATGACATCATGTCTTTCCAAGCACAAGACAATACCCCTTACCATGTATCTCACATGAGATCAAGTTGTGTACCTTGCATGGTCATGTTCCAAAGGTAACATCAATGTCACCACTAAATGGTTTAAATACTTTGTATACAATGTGTAGTACAAAAATACCACATCCTAAATAATGATGAACAAAAAACGTGTGTTAGAATTACACATAGTTCACATGGGTTTTCCCATATATACAACCCACAAAATTTACCAACTACAACGTATTCCTCGATTTACACTAGATGAATACCCATTGAGTCACCAACAACCCAAACAATTCATAAAAACTAAAAAAATAGGATATAGTGTTCTCATTTATGAATATTGAAACGAGCTACCTCCAAATGCAATACATTTAATATTCACACTTCATAAATGACATGCACCAATTGAGACATGATCTACCTCCAAATGAACTCCATGAGTGGCGCCTCCCCCTCCCTCTCCCTCTTCTTCCCATATTCTTATGTTTGTCGAGTAATGTATGTTCCCATGGGAACATATGTGAGATTTAAATAGTGGTACTAATAAAGAAAATGAAACTTTTCAAAGAGGAACAAAAAGGTGAAAAAAACTATAATATTTTTGGGACCAACCCTGATACCCAATTCATGGTTATTTATCTCATAGAATTAACCCCCTTTTCAGAATCATCCATTGAAGAAAAATATAGATATGATTCTCTACATAAATCAAATCTCTAGATGATATGTTGAACATAAATTAAAATTTAATTATTTAATTATTATATATTCAACAAAAAATATAATATCCCATATTTCAAACATAATCATGTCCAATGGTAAATATAATCCTCTAGTACCAATAGAGTTGTTGAAAATTTTATCAAATATCATCTCACAAATGAAATTGTCATTTTACCTTGACCACACCAAAGATAAAAGCTTCATATATCCCTTGAGTTTTGCAGCCCATTAGGACACATTGTTTAAAATTTTTTAACATAAATTGATATATTTTATTACCTATCAATTGACTTTAGAAAATATGAATTGAATATAAAATAGTATTTTGAATAGATGGATTTTTTGATATTATTCAAAAAAAAAATTCATTATATAATATTATAAAGGAATGAGTATTTATAATCGAAATTTCATTGGGTAAATATAAATTGGAAATGTTGATATGACATTGGTATGGGTTTGTGTGATATATAAATGTTAATCAATAAAAACCAAAACTTATTAAGTCATTCATATTCATAAATAATTGAAATAATATATTTCATCATGTCAGAAATAAAAATTAATTTTCAATTCAATATTTGTAATATAATGAATAAAATCAAATAAATTGTTATTTAAATAATGTTTAATATGGTAGTTGATTGATTTAATAACTAAAGAGTTGTTATTATGGTGGAATATGTATGTCCTCAATTTACTAATAACAAATTATATCAAAATACATTCATATTTAGTTTTACAAGTGGATGTGTGTAACAATAAATATCTTTACTGTATATCATATGAATGAAAAATAAAATTATAATAGTCTATATTTTTTTTGAATTTATAAACAACTATATATATAACATAATAAAAAAGAAATTTTTTTATTGGAATCAATTTATTAAATTTATATTTTTATGTTATTTTTATTTCTTTGGATACGTTTTATTATTTATCTTTACATTTGTTATATTAGTTATAGTTAAATGAATATATCCTAAAAAAGTATTTAAATAGTAATAAACAATTTTACTAGAACCATAAAACTTATAACTATTTTATTATTTCATAAATATCTTATATGTATTTTTTAAAATTTCTAATAACAATATAACTTCTTGATGAACTAAGACTTTTCCAAAAGATAGATCTCAAAAATGTACATAGGGTCCAATAATGATGTATAATACAATATATTTGCTCAATGGATATTTTCAAACAAAATTATATCCACCAATCTGGGATGAATATATTGATTTCATACTATGGATGGATTAAATGAATCAATATATTATCAAATATTATCTTATAACAAAGGAATTCATATAAAATTACTTAAAAAATATTAAAAACATTAATTATAATGTCCTAAAAATAACAAAATTGTGAATAAATTATTTATATTATGGATAAATTATAGCACTATAAATTTTCTAAAAAGATACCAGGTGAGCTATATTTCCACTTTGGATTAAGATGCATGAAATAATTCAAAATATTATGACCAATATTATAAGGTAGTGGACATTTCAAATGTCACACTAATAGGAGACACATACACAATTTAGAGATGTTAACATTTTAAGGGTATTCATTGGAAAATCCATTAATATTAATAACTTTTATTAATGGAAATATAATTCATATTTTTTTATTTTAATCTTAATTTTTTATCAATTAATTTTTTATAACAAATAGTAATAAGATTTTTTTATTTTTTTATTGTGAAATAATGTGAAATATATTTCAAACAATAGATAAGTTCCTTAAAAATTGTTTTATTGTACTTCAATAATTTTGATATGATGAATGAGAAGTTTAGGTAAGGGATAATAATATGACACTATAATGATAAATGGTTCATTTTAAAAAAAATTATATATCTATATTTTTCTTTGGTTGCATTCATTCATTATGAAGGGAAGTAATAACTCAATGATTGATATATTTGGTTATGATTTAATTGAATAATGTATATAATTTAGAGATTCACTTAAATGATATTACTATTGTTAAATTAATAGGTTTGAAATAATGGTACAATAGTGGGGAAAAAATCACTATTTACAGATAAATAGAAAATTATATATTATAGGATTTATTATTCTTTATTTTGATAATTGAAAATTTCACTCATAATGTGAACATAATTGAATATGGGTGGTCAAAATTATTTTACGCTGGTATTTTTAAATGGATGGAGACATTGTTTTCATGAAAATCAAAGTTATGTTGCAATTTTATGAGTCAAATAAATTCTTTGATTTGAATTTATATTCCAAATGCTGATTGTATGTTTTTAAAATTGGGTGATGTTCAATCAAATATGTGAAAACTATTTGAATGATTTTTCGAAATATATGTAAATATTTGGAAGAATATAATATCAAATCCACTAAAAATTATATAAAAATTTCCATAACAAATAGTTTGTGATTGAAAATAATCATTCTTAAAAAAAATTAGATTAATGATTTATCTATAATGTGTATTCACATAATCTATCTTGTATAATTGTAAAATAAATAATATGACATATGTGTTTATAGGACCACTAGGGAAGGTGTGTAAAACAATTTTTATATTTATTGAAAGAATTAGAAATAATAATTGCTCTATAGAAATAAATTTCAATTATTATAATATAATAATAGATGATGATTCATAATTTATTAATGATTATACAAAATTGGTATGTGAATATATATTTGAAAAATCTTCACTGATGTTGTAATTATTTTTATGAATTGTTACTTTATGATTTCTTATATGTGATAATTACTATTTAATAGTTTTCTCCCATAAATCAACAAGGGAAGTAAATCATTGTGGTTGTTAAGATTCCACCACCAATTCGGAATTATAAAATTTTCAAAATTTATATATATGTCTGAAAGATTTATTTGATTTTGAATTAATGTTAATACAAAAAAATGAAAAAAATTGTATAAAACAACATTAAATAATTTATTATTTATGAATTAACAATTATACATATAATTTTCAATATTTGTTAATCTATATGTATTGTTTTATTTGTATCTTCGATTTCATAAAAAATGGTTTCTAAATATATTGATTATATATCTAAAACTGACAATTTAAAATAAATCATAAATATATCACTTCTCTAAATGATGAATTCAATGTATATAATATTAATTAATAAAATAAATATTATTTGAAACGATGTCGAAATTATAGAAACACATATAAAACAAATAATATTAACAAGAAGTTCGACATAGGACAATCAAAAAACATGCAGCTGATTTCATATGATTTTATGGAATCCTCCCCATCATTCAAACTATTAATTTTACTTTTCTACTCCTTATCCAATGATAAAATAATTGAAAATTTGACCTTCTTAAGAGAAAACACCCACTATCATATGATCTCCTCATACATTACATGTGTACAAGAATATGTGACTGAAATTAGATGATGTGGAGATTGTTTCCCTGAAACGGGGTACATGATAGTCTAATATGGATACTGATAATAGTTTGGTAGTATCTATTAATGTGGGTACTACTGGTTTAGTGTAATTATCATCACATTTTTCTTATTTATATGAAAAAACTATAGAGTGAAATTCTATGTTCACTTAGTGTTTATGGAATTCTTGAATCCCTAGGCCTCATATGGATCTTTCTATATATTTGGATAAATAACTGAAATATTAATATTATTTCTTGGTATCTTCCCTAGAAATTAAAAGAATGATGTGACCAGAATTTTCTAATTTTATACAACTATAGTTGGGACATGGAATACATTCACATATAATGTAATATTTCTGATTATGTTGGTTTTCATTGATCATTATTTTGAACTATGCCTTGGAATATCATTAAGTTCCACTAACATCATCTACATCATCCACCTTTGTAACTCTATAATTTTCTTGTTTTGATAAGTGGTATAGACAAAACATTATGGGATTATTGAGTTATATCATTTGATGATATGGTTATTAATATATTGGTCCATTGGATGAATAAAAAGTGATTTCTACATTCAATTACCCAGACAAAGATTCATATACACATTTAAATGTAAAAGATTTATAATTTATAGTATATCAAAAAAGGAATATATTTAAATATAATGATTTAATATTATTGGTAACCAAGAAATATACAATTTTGAAAATATAATATGTGATCATACATTGAACAAAAAATTATTAAAAATTTATTGTGTATATTATTTCCATGACAACAAATTTTATATTATAAGAGATATCATTATCAAACATTGTTCATAATGATTTTTATGGTAAAGACTATATTAATGTGATAATTATGTGGTGAAATTTAAATATCTCTACTGACATTTGAAATTTTATATTTACATTTCCATAGTGAATGAATTTAGAATAAGTAAGGGTTATCTATGATGGATTCTTGTTGGGAATTCTATATGTGTCTTTCATTTTCCACATTAAATCAATTACATTTTTCTTATATATTTCTTTTTTGGTTCCATTTATTTATCATAATCCTTATCATTTTAGCATAAACTTGATACCACACACTCCTTAAATTTTTCTAACTACTTCATTTTTTTATTAGAAAATTTTAAAACATGGGTTCAACACTTTGATATTTATTATAAGCTTATTTGTTACTAAATGGTACCTCATACATATCATAAATGAGATAAAAAATTTCGATCATGATATTTTATACTAATAATTTCAGGAATACAATTTATTTATAGTATGTAAATATGTATTTATATTAATTAAATATTACCAAATAATTCTGAGATTTAATTTAATAATAAAATAATTGATTGATAGTTTTATTCCTTAATAATGTGTTTTATATTATTGGGGATTATATAGAATTGATTAACTCGAACACTTGGACAACTTACCAATGGATTATGGGTATATGATCGAATAATAAAATCTCAAATGTCCATTGTAATGAATAACATTATACCAATATCCTTTTATATTCCATCAATGGTTTCATGATACCACTTGAGATGATTTTGGAAACAATATTTTAAATGAATATCTCTAAATGGTTATAAAAAATCATCATGAATCCCCCATCATATTTTTCTCTATAAAAAATTTTCAATTTTGTAAAAGGTTTCTTACTCAACCCATTTAATATGAAAGATTCTTCTTTTATATATTTTTTTACTTTCATGGATTATTTAGCAGCTCCTTCATTTTTTTCATCAGTCCCTATTTGGATAACTAACATAGATTTAACCTATAGTTGATGGAATCTTCATTGAAATAATATCATTTCTATTATCCATAATGATATTTTTCCATGTAATCCACTATTTATAATTAATCAAATGGATATTTTCTAATAAATACTTCTTATGGAGTGAATTTATTAGTGAACAGTTTCTATAATGTTAAATAAACTAAAATTATTTTTTACACAATTAAATTTTCTACTCCAAGTAGTTAGAATTCTCTCAATATCATTCTAAAATAACACCATGACTCATAAATTGAATCTCTATAATTGTTTCAAAAAATATGAATTATACTCAATGGTGGACCACATTTAATATTTGGAAATACATATTTATAATTCATTAGGTTATATAATAACATGTTATTATCAAAATTGATTGTCAGGACATGATATTGTCAATATAACTATCTCACTAAGAAAAATGAATATATCATAATGAAATTTCATCATCATGTACAATGTTTTTCATAAAATTGTTAGAAATTTCCACAATATATTTATCTATTTATCTATGGCTATTCCCTATTTAAGGGCTCAAATTTTTTTCTAAAATTATTATCATTTGATGTAAAATCGGATTTATCCAAAAAAAAAAGATTCAATTTCAGTCCTTATGATTCTTGAAGAATCATCATCAACCACTAAATGATTATGAATAATCATATTAATATATTTATCCATCTCGACATACTTCATAAATATTTTATATAAATTTATTCTATTTGACGAATAATCGTTTTCCATCATGGATCTTCAATTAAAATATACGTTGTAATCAATCAGAGGGTGAAAATCAAATGGTTTTATTGTTCCCAAAAAATGATCACTTTTTATTATTTTTACTTATTTTGAAATATTATTCTAATACCGGAAACAATATATTTTTTAGAGAATCATATAATATAATTTTTAAGGAAAACATGTGAAAAAATTAACGATTTTCTCGTAATATGAGTGTAAAATATTTTTGTAGCTCACATCCACTGAAATGGTCCCAAATAGAAATAGAAAACATATGTTTATAACCATATTAGAGATATATATCACTAATAAGAAAGTATTTCTGTGAACCTCATACTCAACAAACTAATAAATATATTTATATAATATAAGAGTTTGTTGTACATGAAAATTGAATGTGTGTAACAAATCGTGACATGAAGGGTATTTATTAATTATGGGCTAAATTATTTTGATTCAATGAAAAAAATATGATAGTTTTTTGTTTGAAAAAAATATTATATAGACCCAATATAATTAATACATTTCAATCCAAAAATGAAATAAAACCAGATTCAATGGATAGGTTTCCATTAAAAAAATTCATTTACATGTTCTTTAGAATTAATTAATTATTTTAATGATTTCATTATGTTAGTTAATATTAAATAACTTTATTACAATTATGACTAATAATACCATTTCAATACAATATACATATAGGAATATAATTAATATATTACTAAACTAGAGTTATTATCACCTAAAAATATATTAAATTGACACTCCACTCATAGTTAACTTTATTACAACCACATTGTTAGTCTGAACATATATAAAACCACTCAATAAAAATGATTTTTTTTTTGAAATTACAATTACTAAAATTGATATTAAATTAAAACAACTACATATACATAAAACATTACATATTATAAGGAATCACAATATGTCAAATCATGATTGACCATCCTTTATGAGACAACTAATTCAAGATACAACTACCATCATTCATGAATGATAATTTCACCCTATTTTATAGGAAAAATATTCACATATATAGAAATTTATTGATTAAATAACGAATGTTAATCATATAAACCATTATGGTATTAATTACATTGATTCATAAAATCAACAACAATATCCTTGTAATCCACATTATCTTATAGTGAATAAATAAATACTTTTGTTACTAGGATCCATAAAAAATTTATAAACATAATATATATTTTATCTTATAAAATATCATGGTGAAATTATACACTCAATGGCATGAATGGGGGATCTCAAAGATATATACTATATCATTTCTCCTTATATATCATTGAATACTGTGAAAATTTAAGGATTATAATGTGAATGTTATACATATATCTCATTAAAATATTATATCATGGATCATCCAAATAATGATCAATAATAGACTAGATTTTACACTACTCCCAACATATCATTTTCATCATGATGGGGTTGTTGGAAATTCATAATATACATAGTGTTTCACCTATCAAACACTTCATTTTAATGTTTTCAGTTGAGGGATATCATAAAAAAACAATTTTTTATCATCTCCCCATGATAACATTTTATAATGATGTTGTGGTATTATACATCTTGATTTAGGAATTACTACGTAGTCACCATATTATAAGTCTTTTCATATATAGCTTGTTATAGTGTTGTGTATCTAGTTAATCTATACCCACTCACATTTCAAAAACTCTTCCAATATAACCACATTGTGATCTTTCTATCTAGGGAGCGATTCAATAATAATTACTTTAGTATGTTCAAAAACATCCTTAAATCATTAACATAATTTTTTTTCTTCAGAAAATCAAATAAAAAACCCAATGATTTAAGTATGTTTTATAAAATTCACCTTCATGTATACCTGAAATTGTATGCATGATTTTAGGTTATCAATTTATCTCTCTTAGATCTTTCAATACAAAAAAAATTATATATGAATCATTATTTTCATGAAAATATATGGGGATAATGTGTGAAAGGGCATAAAATGTTCTAATAGACAACACATATTAAAGGCTTTTATCACCACAATTATTTTTTTCATTCATAAATATCTATTAATTTATTTATTTCTGTATGAATATTGTTATTTCATTATTAATTTATCCATATACCAATTTAACTAGATATATAGAAAAGTTATTTCCACTATATAATTAATCTAATATCTATTTGTTGAAATGAACTACAAATTAATCTTCTTATATATGATTATCAAAAAACAAAAACTTTTCAAAAAAACAAAAAACAAAAAATCATTGTATATGAATAAAAATTAAATATCGATTATAATATCATGATTAAAATATAATTTCAAATTATTAAAATTTAATATTTTATACATTATTTTTTAAGAAAAAAATAATTGCAATAAGTGATTCTTTTTGACATTAAAATTTTCCTATGATTTTTAAAATTTTCACACATTTCAAAACATATCATTATTCAAATATAAAACCTTATTCATAATGGAAATATAATGAAAATCTTATTGTTTTATATTTAATATTAATCATTACAATATGATAAATCATCATATATATTTATAACAACATTAAATAATTTCAATTATTTTACCGATATATGGGACTCTCTTTCCCATGATAAATAAATATCATCACTTTTTTTAAAAAAAATTAACTCATTGATCAATCAATTATCCCATGTCATTTTTTAAATGTTCAAAATTTAAAACAGATACACTCAAAAAAATAGTATGTCAAAAAATAATAAAATTATTCAGATCACTTGAAAATGTTCTTTATGAGACTTTTTAAACATTAACACATGAAAAAAATTAACGTATCCTTTTAAACTATGCGGTTTGTGTCATATTATAATCTATCAATCATGCTCACTATAAAAAATAAAAATTACTTTTAAATAATAGATAAATCCTACATACGTTATCAAACCTTAATTTCTTAAACCATGATTAAATCATTATAAATACAAGGACTCTAATTGGAAAATAATATGTTGTTATCCTACACCGCAAAATTGATTAATTATATATTTAATAATTATAATGTGATCCCATATAATTTTAGTTCTATTATTAAAACATAAAAATCTATATAAAATATATATCCCCCACAACAACCACAACAATTTTCATTATCTAATTAAATTTTTTCACATTTAATTCCCCAAATGGGTACATTCTTGATGATAAATGTTTACATGTATTTTTTAAAATATCACTGATTTTACCATCTTCCTCTAAAATCAAATATATTACCAATATATATATATATATATATATATATATTTATAAATCATATAATCAATTTTACAATTATTTAAAATCTGGAATGTGGCATTGTAGCATCCCAATATTTTTCACCTTTACTATATCAAATCATGAGTTCCAAAAATCATAATAAAAAATCTAATATGATAGAACCAACTCACTAGAATTGAAGGTAATAGGACATGTAGGTGATACTATAACCATGGTTTATAAATCTATAACAAAAAAATAAAATGAATAAATGTAAGGAGATAATTATTTAATTTAGACATTAGAAAAAATACATGTGGAAATCAATTGATAATATAAAAAAATAATCTTAAAAATTATTATCTATTTTTAGACTTGTTAAATTAATATAAATCAGTTCGATTGTGGTCAAATTATTTTCTAAAATATCAAAAAGTTTAAAAATAAACAATGTGAGGACAGAATAATGGATATACCTTCTCTAGTACCATGAAATATCAATATCCAACCAATAAATCCATTAAACATATTTCCATTTATGCATATATTATATTCCTTTTCCGTTTCCTATATCAGAAAAAATTTAGATTACATGTGACCTAAATGAAACATGAAGGGTTCATGTATGAACAATATAGTAAATCACTAATTGTATACATTGAAAATATACACATGTATATGGGTGAAAAAATATGAATCTTTTAAAAACAAATATATGAAACACACATTTCACCACGTAGTGATCTTTAGTGAATAGATGAGGTCATATTCTAATTTAGCTAGTTCCAGAATGTGCCAATGCATCTATAGTATGTTCACAAATAGGGAAACTTATATATCAGTGTTAATTCTTCTCAACTAATCCACCAAGTGGGATAGTATCCATAAGAGTATATTTTAAAATAAAAAGATCATATTCTACTTCACATCTTAAGAATATTAACTCTCATTGAATTTACTTTATCAATGAATGTCCCTTATATATCTGTTTTCAATATCAATCAAAAATACAGTAAAAAATATATGATATTTCCAATCATTAATTGTGGATAAAACTTATTCTATTATAATATCATATATGGATGATACTTCCAATAATTTAGTAGTGTACACTACCCTATATATCCCCCTATGTCCACATGAAACCATTAATATTATCCCTTATGGTTTGTACCATAAACAAATATAAAGAATAAATATATATTCCATAATAATAAATATCAACCATTATTATTTTCCATAACCCCACATGGAAAAAGGGGAACCGATTCTCCCCACCGACATAAAAGATACACCAACCACATTCGCAAGGAATGCCAAAAATTTGTTTAACCCCAATTATCCCGATAATATAATCATCATTTTGATGGGATAGTCAAAAAACTATGAAATTAATTCATATTTACTCACTATATAGCGATACACCACTCTCTTGGCCCCACCCATGATCTATTCTTAAAAACATTGAAATTATAATTCTTTACACTCCCAATATATTGAATATAATCAACCATGCTAGTAAATTCCACACTGTGTAAAAATATACTAGTAAAATATCTTAGAATAACATATCATGTACCTAAAATATCATTCTCTCAATATTAATTGTACAACTTAAAACTGAGGAGGAATGAGTATAGATTCCAAAAATGGAAAAAAAATAAAAAATCTTTTTGAAATTTGTCACCCTGATTGGAGAACAATAATTAGTTTAAAAATAAATATTACCCTTACCAACATTATCTACATTTTATAGATTCATAATTGAACTGAACATAACAATATGATATCCCATTGTTAATTTAGCAGTATAAAAGATATTGAGTTCTGTTATGCTCCCATGTAAAAAAATTACATCATGATTTAAACAATCATTTATTAGGAATCAATGCAACATGATACTTGAATCATAAAAAATAATGATTCTTTATTAAGTGAGTACAATTAATTAATGAAATATTATATTATTTAAATATATTTTTTTATTAAATTGTTTCATATATTATATTGTTATGTTTATTAATCTAGGTTAGATTATATATTAGTCTCATGTATAATATATTACATTCTACTAATTTAATCAACATTAGTTCCTGTTAAAAAAATTATATTCAAATATCATAGCACTGATACTAATCTATAATTACCCATACTCATACAAAATACTTTTAGAATGGAATGGAGATAAATTATTAACTATCTAATACCTTTGTTAAATTTACATAGGTAATATACATGATCCAAAGTTATATCATTTTATAATGTGCAAGAGATTACTTATTTTAGGAATGATAGTAATTTAGAAATACTAAAAATTAAAAAACACATTGTAGAAATTCATCAGTAATAAATATCATTTATATTGAATTTCCTACATGAAAATAAATTAAGAATAATCTACACGGCCATTTATTATGACATGCCAATGGAAAGAAATAATTTAAAATCACCACCATTAATTGGTCACTTTTATCCATGTATTTTGTGATATAATAACAACAAAAAATATATCCAAATTGTCCAAATATTATGATTAAAAAATATTGATAATCAAAATACACATTATATATTCCACCATATAACTATTTCGTGACAAAAATAATAAATAATGGAGATATATTTTTGATATATTAATATTAAAAAATAATCAACATTTCCTGTCATTTTATATAGGGTCTCTTCCTTTCCTAGTTGTTCATCTGAGTGTTCATCCCAATACCCACATCTAAAAAAACAATTTTTCATGTCTAGTAACAAAAATGAATGAGACGCCTATATGATAACTATGACAATAAACTTGAAGTAGTCAAACTATCTTCTCATGAGACATATCCAGTGAAAATATTGATAAAATATCTAATTACATGTATGGAAAAGAATCAAAATCATTTATTTTTATTAAAAGTTATTTCTTTTAATTCAAATAAATATTCAGGCCATCTATCAATAAGTATTAAATATATATTAAAATATCAAATTTGAAATATCACATCAAAAAATACATACACATAAAGAATGATAGAATTCATCAATATCATAAATCACTAATCTATTTACACCATATAATCAAAAACAATATAGTCACTAAATTCAATTATAATTTGAATATATCAAAATTGTTATAGGTTAAATGATAAAAAAATATAAGTATAAAAACATCCGATCAGAAAAAATAGAAATTATAAATTGAATAAATTTTAAAATGAATATCTATGTAATGGAAAATATATGTATAATCCTATACATGTTTTGAGGATAGACAATTGATTAGGTGTTACTATCTCAAATATTATGTCCATTCTACAACTAGATCATGTTCCGTAAGACCCCATAAGAATAAAAACTGGCAATATATTAGGGAATACTTCAACTCCAATGAAACTATATAGAGGAGGGATCGGGAAACATCACATTATGTGTTTTTCAAGAGAGTATGTTCTCTAATGGTGTCCACACACTACGTCATGTAAGTCATTCCTATAATAGAAATTCCCAAACCAAGGATATGGGGACTATAACTTGTAATTGGGGATATTAATAACTCCATATATTATATTAGGAAACTTTGAGTTCATTTATCGAGGGGATTACCATTCCATATATTGTATTTTTGTATATATTCCATTAATGTTTGGAGGAGCATTGAAAATTAAATTCTATGTTGAGGACTTTAACTAAATTCATCTTCTTGTATCTAGGATACTACAAAACAATATATCCTCTCATATAATTATTCTAAATCAAAAACATTTACATTATAAATATAAAATGCTAAAGTATCTCAAAACTCTTCATAGGTGACCCCTAATGTTGAATATAATAAAAACACAATGTTATTGATTTAATTATATATAAAATGAAATATAATTTTCTTCTATTATAAAAATAAAAAAAGAAAATATTAAATAACAATTAAGAAAACATTGTAATTCCATATACATTAACTAACCTGACATGTACTTGATACTAAAACAATGCGAATTTTTGTTTTTTCTTAAAAATAAGTGTTTACACCAATGGAGTAATAGTTAATTTTTCATAGAATATTTCTTGGATTAGAGATTATCACCGAAATCTCATCCCCAAATCCTCAAATTTATTAACAACCTTTCGAGCCATGTATTGATGGAAAACTATAAGAATGTAAAATGGTGGATAGCCCCATTCATTCTCTCATGCATCCCACTTATTAAAGTATCACAGAATTATGCAATTCAATTTATTCTTTATAAACATATTTAAAACATTTTCAATTTTGAGAAGGTTCCATAAATTTGATCCAATATTTCTAGTTTGGTAATTCCCTTTTCCACATCATCTAATTATACAAAAACCTTATATAAATACCTATTTATACTTTCTGAATAAAAAATATGTGTCATATTATCCTAAATAATACTAAAATTATTAAATTTTCCTTATCTAGACTCAATGGTATTTTTTATGCATTTCTAATATTTCATGCTCTATATCTAAAATTACAAGGTTTAGAAAATATTAAAAAAATTCAGTCATACATACAAAAAATAATATATATCATATAAATGTCACATTAATTTTTTAAATGACAAAATTTGTTGAGATTTTGATGAATTTAAAATGTTATATTTCTATAATTATCATATATGAATCATCAAAAATAAAGGAATTGTTATTTTATTTTGACATTTTATAATCCAATATTTTTCTATTATAAAATTTAAAAGCATTGATATTTTAAAATTCAATCCTTTAAAATGATATTCATATATATTATATATATTCGTTTTTATCGCGATTTAATCAATAATGATTTCAAAATATGTTGAAATCATATAGGGATTCAATAATGTACGTGTGGGTCTCCAATCACCTGCATTAAATCTATGAAAAAGATATTCATATTATATTTACTACATAAAAAAACACTATTTCAACATGATTATTCATCACCATATGATTGAATCAAAAAATTTGACATTGTAGATGCATTCTTCCATAATATAATAGAGCGATAAAATATTGGATAAAAATTTTGAATTATATTATGAGAGGATATATATATTCCAATCAGTAATTATCTTATTTCCCACTTTCTACTTTTACCATCATTTGTCCTACCTATTTATCCAATATATTACCACCTCTCCCATTTAATTTTAACACATTTTTCATTATTATACACACCTTTTAAATTCCCCACTATTTATACCAATAATCAATGTAAACTAGAGTATATATATGCCTAATATAATCTAAAAAATACATATCCTCAAAAATTAAATAACATAATTCTATTTTTAATACATAATAAAACTAGTCATTTATGTTGAGAAAACAATTTATATTTTATAATATTATATCGAAACCAAATTTCTTCTAAAAACGTAATCCTCTCTAAAATTTTCCAAATCACTACCCAGTGAAAAAAATTATATCCTAAATAAATCATTCTAATAAAAATTCATTTTTATAAGTAAAAATATAAAATTATATATTTATCGAGAGGGAAAAAAGCTACTAAATGAAAAATTTGTATTTTATGGTCAAAACTAAATCTAGGCCACTATATCATTTCCACCTATTTGGATTTTTCACCCAAAAATGACCTACTCACATATAGAGGTGTGGATAAAAATAACGAATTTCATTATCACTGTGCATTTATTTATTGTTAGGATTCCGATGATTTAATAAGATGTTAACCTATAATATGACTTTCCCATGAAGGATCCTCTAATGTCGATCCCCAACTACAAGAAGGTACTCTATAATTGTTTTTGCTTCAACAATTTTCAGCTCTCCTAAGTGAATAATTTTTAAATAGAGACACACATATCTACTAATCTATTACCTGTAATGACCCGAATCCAGAGCCACATAACTACAGCCCTGTACCCAGTTCGCCACATGACCTCAAAGGTGTTTCCCCAAACACCGGAGGCTGCCAACTAGCAGCGAGGGCCTTTGGTGAGTCTGTGGGGAAACTATGCCCTCATTTGCTAAGTATACAGTGGAAGAATAAACATAATCAATAGTGGAAGTAGTAAACAGTTTACGACTACTGAACTAAATGTAGAAGAAAAGTCTGATATAACAATGATGCAGTACGGTACATGTATCTATTGAAAGTAGTAAAAAATCAACATGCCGAAATACAACTGAAACCCAAGTACTAAACGTAAACAGCAACTCCAGCAGCATCGTGAGCCAACTCCCGATCCCATGCTCTCCAGCTCTAACCAGCAATCAAGTACCTAGGGTAGAAGGGCCACAATCCATGCCTACACTTGCAACCATATAATCTGTTTCGGCCAAAAAGCAGGAACCAAATAGGGTGTGAGACTAATCACAGTAGGCAACCACCACAAGATTTGTGCCCTACTGTCAGTGAATAATATAGAAAACGTAAAGGAAAATAAATACATTAATGAACTATGAGTACACCAGTAAATAATCCTACCAATTACCATTCACATTAATTTAATTAAACAATCAAGAAGATCTAGTAAAGCCTTCTATTCCAGGGTAAAGAAAGTAACACAACAAAAAAATAAAAAGACTACATAAGCACAAGCAGTACAAAACCCAAGCTTGCTCTTTGGAATGGTGGCCTCATCACTGCCAACCATCAAAATTCACACTGACTCTCTGGGTGGGTTAAACTAGCAGACCCCTATAGTACTGTAATCAAACAAGGCACAGACACTCTGGGATGCTCTCACGTCAATTCCCCTATGGTCTTATAATGATAGCTACAGACTCTCTGAGGAAGCACATATGTCTAATTCCTCATGGGGTCTCGATGCGTGGGTAAACTAAGAACACTATTGGGAATCACAAAGTCCTATTCCCGTAGGTCATTCGTACGAAACTAAAACCAACTGACCCTCTAGGGAAGCACTTAATCGTTTATTCTTTCTTTGATCTCCCGCACAAGGTTCTCACAGCCCTGAGCAGTCCAGTCATGCATAATCAACTGTCCACACCCCTATGTAAGTTCAAAAACTACTAGGCTAATAGATACCATGCATCAAAAGCATTTAAACAGCATGAAACACATGCAAACAGTTATAACAAGTAAACTAGCAATTGCAATAAGGTTTGCCTCACAGGAAAATGGTGCCAAAACGCGATAAACATCCAAACAGGGGGGAAACACCCATGTGATGATCCTAAAACATGAAACCTAGCATATATTATCAAAAATTAATCATAATATAACAATCAATCTTGGTAAAACAAACAATATGATCAAAATCCTAAACCCAGGGTACCCGATACATGGGTATCCGACACTTTTGCAACCAAAACTCAAAGAACTTCAACGTAGGGTAACAAACCACCTACCTCAATCCTCGAAGATCGATATACTTGAACCTTTTCCAGTGAATCGGCCTAGAATGGAGTATATTTTCAAAAACTTCTAAAATTTTGAACCTCAGATAAATCACACGAGAGGAAGAATCGGGAAACGAGGCCAAAGAAGAACCAATAACACACCATTGTGATTCTTATGCAGTCGACAGAGTTCGATTCGGACAACCGGTGACAGATCAGTGGCTCAGAGAAGAATCGGCCTCCTTGGACTCTCTGGAAGGAAATAGGTAGAGAATAAGACATTTATTAGCCTTAGGCGCGACCCTAGTCCGATTAAACAAATAAAAAGAAAGTACACGGCTTGTTCTTTTAGAGTACACAATGTGTACTAGGTCTTTCTATACTCCACCAAAATTGGCCTCCACATCACCCCTACACACCATGTGTGTGGCTCAAGCACGACCATCACATGGCTTCATGCGGGAGAAGAGTACACGATGTTTACTTAGAATGTACACGGCGTGTACCAAAACAATTCCATATTCATCATTTTTCCTTAAACAGACCATAAAAGAGATCCATACCTGAAACCGAATCTTCGTGTTCCTAAAAACTTCCCCCTTAAAAATTTCATCCTCTAATTTCCCTATCAAGGCGTAGAAGAAGAAACCTCGAACAACTATGGCCACTGTGATCGCATATCAGCCTCCCTCTCCCAAGTCTCGTCCTGTATATGGTCGATCTTCCATAACACCCGTACCAGTGGAACAGACCATCCATGGAGTACCATTGCACTACGATCAAAAATCCTGATTGGATGCTCTTCAAAAGATGAATCCTAATCCATCTCAACCTCCTCGGGTTGAAAAACACTAGATGGGTCTGAGAAATACCGTCGAAGTTGAGAAACATGAAAGACGCCGTGCATAGACTGGTACCTTTGAGGTAACTGCAACCTGTAAGCAACCAGCCTGTCTCTCTCCAGAACCTCAAACGTCCCAACGTATCTCGGTGAAAGATTTCCTTGCCTCCTAATCCTCTTATGTCCAAACCTCAGGGTAACATGCAGGAAAACATGGTCTCCAACCTTGAACTCCAAAGGTTGTCTCCGCTGATCAGCAAAAGATTTCTGTCGAGACTTTGCTGTAGCCATCCTCTTTCGAATAAACTATATCTATTCTGAGGTCTCCAGAACAAGATGAGGTCCCAACAAATCTTCCTCTCCTACCTATAATCATCATAACGGTGATCGGAATGGGCTACCGTACAAATCCTCGTAAGGTTCCATCTGAATAGTCACCTGCAAACTGTTGTTTTAGGCGAACTCCACCAGAGGGGTATGCTTCTCCCATGTACCGCCAAAGACTAGAATGAAATCTCGGAGCATACCCTCAAGCACCTAGATTGTATGCTTGGACTGGCCATCAGTAAGTGGATGGTATGTTGTACTCAAAAGTACTTGTGTGCCCAAATCCCTCTATAGCCACTTCTAGAAGTTCGAAATAATCGCGGATCCCTGTCTAAAAAAATGGAGTGTGGAACTCCATACAGACGTACAATCTCTCGGATGTACAACTATCCCATATCATCAACACTAAAGGTCTCCTTGATCGGCAAGAAGTGTGAAACCTTCGTGAGCCTGTCCACTACAACCCAAACCGCATCATTTCCTCTAGGTGATCTCGGTAACCCTATCACGAAGTCCATCATGACATCTTTCCATTTCCACTTAGGAATGGGTAACTGCTGTACAATCCCTGATAGTCGCTTATGCTCTACCTTCACCTGCTGAGAGGTGGAACACCACATAACAAAACCAGCAATATCCTTCTTCATACCTGGACACCAATAATGATGGTGTAAGTCTCGGTACATCTTGGTGAAACCAGGATGAACTGCCCAAGATGAAGCATGAAACTCCCGCATCAGCTCCTCAGGTATGTATGCTGAAACCCATATGCGGCCATGAAAACGTAGCACCTTATCATCACCCACTGTCTACCATGGAGTAGGGTCTCCATCTGACACACCCTCACGTAGGACTAGGCCTTCTAGGTCTGATAGCTGCCACATTTGAACTCGATCTAAAGGAGTAGAGGTAACTGCTACAGAAGATAGAACAGTCTACCCCTGTCTATCATGCACCTCCAAATGCAACTCAGAGAACAGAGCCATAAGCTACCACTTGTTGCTGGCCTCTTGAACTGCCTACAACTGAGTCCTCCTACTCAGTGCGTGAGCCACAACATTGCCTTTCCCAGGTGTATAAGTAAGCTCGAATCGAAATACTGTAGGTACTCGACCCACCTCCGCTATCACAGATTCAAGTCATGATGTGTGAATATATAATTTAGGCTCTTGTGGTAAGTATATACCACAAAATTCTCTCCCATGAGATAGTGCCTCCAACAACGCAAAGCAAGAACAACTGTAGCCAACTCCAGGTCATGTGTAGGATAGTTCTTCTCATGGGGCCTCAACTGCTGAGATCCATACGCAACAACACGATCTTCCTACATAAGCACTGCTCCAAGCCTAATGCAAGATGCATCACAGGAAACTATTTAACTCTTGCTCGGCCTTGGAAGAACTAAAATCATTGATGTAGTCAATCTCCCCTTCTTCTCCTGGAAGGCTGAGTCACAAGCTTCTGACCAAACGTACATCACACCCTTCTTAGTCAAGCCTGTCAATGGTGCTGATATGCATGAGAAGTACTGTATAAACCGCCTGTAATAACCAGACAGTCCCAAGAAACTCTGTACCAAGAAGACATTTTTCAGCTGCTCCCAGGAAACTACTGCTCTCACCTTCTCTAGGTCTACTAAAATGCATGTCTCTAAGATGACATGACCCAGGAAGTGAATCTCGTCCATCCAGAAGTATCACTTTGAGAGCATAGCATATAACTGATTCTTTCTCAGTGTACTCAATACGATCTCAAGATGGGTAGCATGGACGTGTCGAGTGTTAGAGTACACCAAGATACCGTCCACAAAGACATCGATAAAGGAGTACAAGGTTAGAAAACTCTATTCATCCGTGCCATGATAACTACAGGCGCGTTCGTGACATTGAACGACATAACCAGATACTCGTATTGACCATACCTACTCCGGAATGTTGTGAGAGGTATATCAGATGGTCTGACCCACAACTAATGATAGCCAGATCTCAAGTCGGTCTTTGAGAATACCCTATCTCCTTAAAGATGATCAAAAAGATCATCAATACTCAACAAAGGATATCGGTTCTTGACCGTCAACTGGTTCAGCTTTCTATAGTCCACACAAAGCCATATGGTACCATCTGCCTTCTTCACAAACAACACAGGTGAACCCCATGGGGAAGTACAGGGTCAGATAAAACCCTTCACTTGCAACTCCTCAAACTGCATCTTTAGTTCTTGAAACTCAAGAGTAGCCATCCTATAAGGAGGTATGGATACCAGTGGTGCTCTTGGAACAAGATCAATAGAGAAGTCTACCACACGCTCCGGAGGAAGCCCTAAAAAGTCTTCTTGAATGACATCCATAAAATGGTCAACTACCAGAGGCAAGTCAATCTGAGAAGTTCCCTAATCATCCTGATATAAACTAGCAATTGGGGCTGTAACACTGCCCAACCCTTGATGCTTTTGTCCAGCTCTGCTTTCCTAGACATCCACTTCACCCTTGTGAAGAAAGGACCCACCCTCTCGTGACGTGAAACTCACCCTGCGATGATAAAAATCGACAAAGTCCTGAAAAGGAACTAGCCACTCCGTTATGAGAATGAAATCATCACCCTTCAACTAATGGAAATAATGATCCCACATGAAGTGACACCCACCAACCTCAAGGGTTCACTCCTTGCACTGATGCACACTAGTAGTCCTATTTCCCAAAGAAGTGTCTAGTGCCAACGTATACTCAAAATTAAGGAAACTAAGTCTAAGGATCTCAATAGTGTGCACAGAAATAAAGCTATGAGAAGCTCCGGTATAAAAATTGCAGAAGCTAAAACTGAGGTTACTAAGATCGTACCTCGAACTTTGGAAGGTCCAGGATCCTGTTCCCAATGGATCTTCTCTACCGCAAATGCTTGGACAGTACCGCGGCCCTGTGTAGCAGCCTGATATCCCTGAGCTGATCCTCCCTAAGCCTGACCACCATTTCCACAACATCTACCCAAGCCTGAACGACCTAAATAACTCTCTCCCTAGTCACTAATGGAACTGGAAACCCTTCTCTTGTACGGGGAGTAGAAACTGATCCACTTTCACTAGCTGCTGGAAGGAGAACCCAGTAAAAAATATGCAGATGACCCATCTTGCCGCAAACCCGACACTCCACTGGATATCTCTGGAACTGAGCCTTATTATGGCCAATCATTCCACACTGATAGTACACCACCTGGTTTCCAGAAGGCAGATCTCGTCTAACAGAAGAAATACCTCTCTTCCTCGAGTAACCTCGAGTAGACTCTCGGTGGTGCTTCCTGCTATCAGTATGTAATGAGTCAGCCTTGGATGCTGAACCACCCTAGTCAACAGCTCCAGTCACCCTCAGATTTTGTTCGGTGATCAGCACCTAGTTGACTATTAGGGTAATATAAGTCAACTGGAAGACATTCACCTGCGATCTGATCTCTGGTTTGAGCCCTTCCTCAAACTTCCTTTCCAAAAACAGCTCGCCATTTCCCAGAACGGGAGTGAAACACTGTAACTCAGTGAAGCATGAGGAATACTCCATAACCGAAATAGTACCCTACTACAGGTTCATGAAATCTCTGGCTCTGTCGGCCCTCAACGTCACCGGATAAAAGTAGTCGTAGAACGTATGCTGGAACTCGTCCCAAGCCATAGTCTGTTAGTGCCCTTCCTGTGAAACTACATCCCACCATCTCTAGGTAGAATCTCTTAGAATGTAAGTCATGAGCTTCACCCTTCTATCTGGAGGTGTCTCCAGATACTCGAAGATGGAAAGAATAGATTCCAGCCAGGACTCTGTAGACTGTGGTCCTCCATCCCCTGTGAAAGTGGGGGGATGTTGCTGCTGGAAGACTCGCGCCAGCTCTGCCATAGACGGGTCAGGATGCTGAGCTCCTTGGAAGGTCTGCATGATCTCATAGAACCCTCTCTAAATTGAGAATCGGTACCAGTGTCTAGAATCACTCCAGGTTCCATGTCCAGAACGATCAGCGGAACTACTGGTAGTCACTGGTCTGCCGTATCTGGCGTAATGTCACTGCCTAGTTCCTGACGTGCAACGGGAGGACTTCTTGGTGCCATGGCACTGAAAGGTCAAAAGCACACCTCAGATTTAGGATTAATAAGGACAGAGAACACAAGAGTACAAAACTGGAACAGGAGAGAGAAACACTGATGTTTTCAAAACAAGACAACAAGGCGTGTATTTAATCTACACAGTGCATTTGCTAAGCCTTCTACATGGGTGTGAAACTCTGCAACCATGGGTCGTGTAACATCCCAGACTACATGGCGTGTTGTCCCAAAACACGGCATGTACTTGAACTCCAATCTCCTTTCCTAGTCTCTTTACAAAGCTAACCCACACGGTCCTCCTAATTCTAAACTACACGGCGTGTTCACTAAGGACACGACGTGTACTAGACAGGCTCGACGACCCGTGTAGCAGGTTACACGGCCGGCCTCATGGCTTACCCTTTCATGGAGTGTTCCGAACAAACATGGTGTGTATAATAATATATAACACCGACTCGTGTTGTTCGTGACATGGTCGGGTACCTAGAAGAAAACTACAATGTGTGTTCTTATATCACACGACGTGTACTAGACAGGTTTCAGCGACCCGTGTAGTGGTTACACGGCCGGATACATGGCTGACCCCGACACAGCGTTTTTTGATCCCCAACAACAAGAAGGTACTCTATAATTTTGTTTTCTTCAATAATTTTCAGCTCTCCTAAATGAATAATTTTTAAATAGAGACACACATATCTACTCATCTATTACCCATAGATTATTCTATGAAATTTTTCAACAATGATATTGGATCTATGTTATAATAATCTTCACCCACATTTTTTTGAGAGATGGTATGGCTTGATAAAGAACATCGATAACTTGGATCCCTAGAAGATGTCTATGCAAACCACAAAGTAATGTAACACCCAAAAAATGGTCTACCTATTTCATCATAAATGCCCTAAATTTTTTATTATCACAGTAATTCATATTTATATTAGAATACATAAAATAAAACAAAAAAAATTAATGTTTTTCCATAAATATCATCATTTACGATAGTCATGAAAAATTATCTCATTAATTATTACCAATTAAATATGAAACTTATGGTGATTTCCATATAGGTCCTAGAGTGGTGAAATTATATAAATTGAGTTCTTTTTTCTATGTTAAAAAAATTAAAATATTGGATGATTTTCAATATATAATTAGAACAATCTAACCCACATTCCTTTAATATCACCTTAATAACCAAGTTGGACCCATAATTAGCACCATCTATTTGAGGGAGGAACACTCTACAAAACCACTGGTGATTTAGAATATAATCCTATAAAATTTTATAAAACAAGTATGGGAATTAATAATATGGGTACCAAATTAATAATATGGTCAACCAAATAATTTTAAAACAAAATTAAAATGCATAAATCAATTAACGTAAATTAAAATAAAATTCTAAATATAATGAAAGTGAGATAACCTATATATTTAAACAAAATAAAAAATTTATAATCAAGAACCTTATTCAATAATTTATTTACATTAATTGATTCTATCAATATACATTCACTCATCCATAGTTTAATCATGAGTGGAATTCATAGAAAAATAAAATTATGATTCTATACATTCTTGCATTGATTGTGAGGAAAAGTAACATGAAATCTATAATTATTCACTTCATGCATGGAAACTAGTAATTATATATATATATATATAACTCTCTAGGATTTATCAAGAACATATCTTTTTAAAACTCCTTGATATGAACTCATATAATGAATTTGAAACAAATTTCTACCCCAAAAAAATAAATTATCTGCACATTTAGAAAATCATACAATTATATCACATGGAGAAATTAATTCATGAAATATTAATCAATATAAGTCTCAATGTTTCCCCACAAACACAATTGATTATTTTTGGGGGTCAAAAAAACTATCCAAGTTATCTGATTTTTCTATTAGCAACCAATAAAAAACATCATTTATTTCCTATATAAAACATTCTCAATTTACAAATAAGTTTTTAAATATTAATGATATTATCTACATAATATTATATAGAAAATAATATAAACTATATAATTAATAATCTTATAATAACATGCTTCCCTTCTATATTCTTGAATTGTGATCCCACTAGATGAAAATATCTATTCAATAATTTTTATCTATGAATACCTAGACTATTGTATCAGTGATATAGTGTAAATTGTTCTTCAAGTTGGATAATAGAAATTAATTATCTATATTTGTGGGTTGATTGTTTTTATATATAATTAATTATTTATTTATACCCATCCAATATCATAATCGTTCAATACATAATTTCAAACCCAAGACGCATTTTAAAGGCTTCTTAAAAGACCATATACTTGTTTCCTTCATCTATTAACCACAAAAAAAGAGTATAATTCAACCTATTCAATAGAACCTATAAAATTGTAGACACTATAATTCTTATATACTGATACTACCAATATATTTATAGTTATTTTTTATATTCTTAATTTTTTGGAATACTTAAAAGATCTCCAATATAAATAATCGAACTCATAAAACTTTCACAACATATACACATTCTTGTATGACTCCTATGTGATTAGTAACTCAATATTTAAGATTTTAGAAGCCACTCCACCCTCTCAGATATCATAATGTTGAAATTTGAAATAATTTATAATTTTTTTTCAAAACATTAATATGAACTAATTCTTATAATGAATGTTTATAAAAACAATATATACTTTGAATACTAAACCTTCATCCATGAATGGGTGATAATTTGATTTATGAATAATACCATAAACTAGTTTATGATTTTTAGAAATATATGTTTCATGAGTCCCGTGAATACATATGTGGTATTCAACTAGCCAAATGGAAAAAATTTAATATCATAATGCATGCACTATCACCTAAGAATCATCATGGGAAAATGAGAATTGTAAATTCCAATATAATGAAAACCTAAAATGAGGTACCTCTTCAAGAAAAATTCTTTCTATTTAGATGATAAACAAATTAAATATTATGTTATATAGAGTTTTTATCAATTTATATAATATTGACTAGGTGGAAATAACCTATATAAGGCTGGATGAAACATTTAAAAAAATAATTATTTTGATAAAATTCCATTATCTAAATTATATTTTCATCCTTTAATAATTATTTTTCAATTTTTTCAATAAAATTTATTTTTTATATAAAATAAATAATACGTGATTCAAATAAAATTATAAAATAAAATAACTCATTAAATAATATACAATAACGGAATATGTACCCATATATTATATAATTATTATTATATCAATTAATACTAGATAAACTAAAGTACATAATTCAATAAAATATTATTCTTTTTTATAAATAATAATTACCCAAGATCAACATTACAAATATGTATCACTGTTAGTATAAATAATAATACTTTTATAAAAATGAATATAATGTGAAAATGAAATTTTAATCATCATAAAAATAATTTTAGAGGTTAAGTTCTTCGATTTTAGAATATAATATGGAAATAATTTATTAAATGTGTTAAGCTTAATATATTATTTAATTTATAATAAATAATGATATATAGTTATTTTTTTAACATCCCAATGTCACCTCTCATGTACTGTTCTTACCTTCATTCATTTATATCTTAATTTAGGTGTACCTTTGAACTCATGATTGTGGGGATAAGTTTCTAGGGGAAATTTTTATTTTTTCAATCTGCATTATAAATACATTTTTGTGATGGTATTATATGTAATGTAATTCCAACAGGTAAGAATTAGTAAGGTTAGTACATGTCATGACTGGATTACACACGGTGTATCTAGTTCACTCCATGTATTGGTAAGATTCACGTTTTGTAAAAATATGAAGGGAATTTTTGTGAATGTGATATTTGTGGGTTACATTATGTTTAAGGGGATTACAATTCATTTGATCTCAAGGTTTGTTCTTTCAGATTCCAAATAAGAGTTATTTATATCTTTCAATCATCCATGGGAATTAATATATCAACGGTGAATCTCTTAAGGTAAATTTTTGGGTTCTCCCCTCGGTATGAATCATGGTGTTCCATAATAAGTCTCCATTTCATTTAGGTTGAATCTATCTAGGTAAAACATCTTTAAGATTATCATTAAAATTTATTTTAGTACCACTATTTAACTATGATTTTAGATCTTTTTATCTTGGTTTATAAATCACTTCATTCCTTTCTAGAAAAATCTTGTCATCGTGTTCCAAGGTCCAGTCCCTTTGTATCTATAGTGAGACGTGGGTAAATTCATTTAGTTAAATTATTGTTTTTCTTATACACCAACCATTTTGATGGATGAAATGATTTTGAGATTTCGGGATTTATTCTAGGTCCTCATTTTTCATCATGGTGTTCTTATTTGTTAGTGGATCCTATTGCGGACATGTGTTACCCGAGTCATTGGTAGATTGTTCCTTCTCGAGAAATTGATGGATTAAATGCCTTACATAGAGGTTATTAAAATATTTTATAAAAAACTAAAATGATTTATTATTATGTGTAGAAATGGGTTTTGGGATACGATTATTTTCCATTGTTTTGATGAAATAATTGTATTTCGAATGCCTTGTGAAAGTGATTTATTTAATGGTTTTATAAGAATGGTTTTGGTAAATAGGTTTGGAAAATAGTGAACATAGGAATCTATGGTTACCTAGTTTGAATGGTTATTATGGGTACTTCATTATTGATACTATTAGGGGGGTTCATTCATATGATGTTTTCTTGCTCAATAAGATTAATAATCTTGGGACATGATAGGATTATTGTTTGGTTAAATATCTAGGTTGTTCCTTTGATCAATATATTCAATTAATATGTATAGAGGCTTGAAGTGTGTGATTACTTATATATGGGGTATGAGTATCCTAGCTATACTGACATAAATAAATCCTTGGTGTGATGTCACTTTTTTTGGCCTTATACCATTTCAGCTTATACAAGCATGGAATCGATATGATATATGATACGTCTTTTGTCTTTATTTGATATGTTCTATATGATATATGAATAAGTGATTAATTGGAACTATTTAGCTATATAATTTAATAAATTTTTCAAAATGGAAAATGAAATATATTTCCTTGTTTTTGATATAAAAAAATTTCAACTGTTTATCATTCGTTGTTTTCGTAGAAGTATATAATATTCAGATTATTGTATAAATAAATGTTATGGAACACTAGGTGGTTTCTTACAGTGCATGTTAGATCACACCCAATGCACCCTGTCATCATTTCTTCGACCATTATAGGTATTTTGATATGGGGTAAGCACAACTTCCATAGTGCGGTAGTGATGTCTCTATTAGCTTTATAAGGGAATATGGATGTATGATTGTGGGATGTTAGCCACACTATTTCAAGGAGTATTAAGTTTTCTAATTTTGTAGCACATTTATTTGGACATGTTGTTTGGGATGTTCTGAAAAATTTCGAGCTATATCATTTCCATTATTTTCTTCCACTTATGGAACGTTTTTTCTTCCACTATTAATATATGATATATATTTATTCCATGTTGTTACTTCATATTGGGTTAAATCCTCCCACTTGTTGTCATGTGATTCCATGGTTATAGTCTCCATACCATGGAGACCCGGAACACCATTTTGGTGTGTGGAAACTCAGGATGGGTACCAGTTTGATAGGGTATATTTGTTAGGTTCACCACTATTTCGTATCATATGGTTCATTCCTCATGATTTTATAAATTTGGATATTTGATATACTTGATGTTGGATGGTTAGTAAATAAGATATAGGTTACATTGAGTGTTTAGAAAACTTTTTCTATGATGAGACTAAAGATACCATGGGTTTTTTTGGATTTGTTTCTCTAATTTTGAGTTTATTATGATAATCTCAATTTTTTTATTATTTTTTGTTAGAGATGCTAATATTAGTTTTTATCCTTTATTTAATTTTTGAATTTAGAAGCATGCCTTAGTGACGTGTTTCATGGGGTTCTTGGGAAAATGGATATGGTGATTCTCAACAGAATTCGATTATATATCAAAATATTAATGGGGCTATCATGAAAGTAGTTATTGTTGTCAAATAAAATTAAATATATGTCCAAAAAATAGTTGCTAATGTTCCAACTTGTGATATTGAAGAAATTGATTGATCATGAGATTTATTATAGGAGAATACATAATTATTTATGGTCATTAATTAAACAAAAGAGGTAGAGTAATGGATTTAAATGTTTGACTAGATATATGAATGTCTAGAAACTACATTGTATGTCAAGGTGATATTAGACATGTTCATATTTGAGCGTATCAACAAGTGATGATATGATTCCAGCGTATAACTTGATAGGAACATGGACTTGGTCTGGTAAAATTTCAAATCTCTTTTATTTTAGAAATTTTCTCCTATGTAGTTGATGATCGTGAAGTCTCAAGAGTTACTATAATTAAATTAGGTAGTTAAATAAATGTAAAAAAGCTGATATGTTTGTTGAGCTAGAAAATTTTTCTATATAATTTGTTAAAAATTTATCTCTAAATTCTAAAAAATACCAAAAACGATTTCAATTGGCTATTGTATGGATGTTATTTATGATAAATATTTATACCAATAAAAATATGGTAGATAAAGCTATTATGGTTGGGATGAATATGAAAGGACTGGTTGGGTATCATACGAACTCTATTCTACCATGTGGCTTCTTTAGTGGCATGCAATGGAAAATTAGAAGGTAGAAGGATCAAAACAGAATTCGGGATGTGGTTCAAATAGTTAGGCCAACTCTATAACTTATATTAGGTAAATTAGTGTGTCCATGATATACTATCTATATATAAAGCCCGAAAAAACTTGTTATGTTTTCCTAAACATGTAAATATATGTAACAGTTTTTGACCTTATAGACATGTACAATGTCTATATCAGGGTATGTATATGCCTCAATATTACTAGGGAATGTCCCCACCAAAGGATACTATGATGTTGTCAGTTTCTTCAAAGGCCTCATGGATTCAAGCATTGGTATCATGAGTGATTCACCTCCACCCAACATAGGTGTAGTCAAGTCCAATGAGAGTGATATATACCATCATTATTTCATCTTCAGTTGTGTTGGCTATATTTGATACTTCTTCTTCCCAGTTATATATATATATATAAATTTTGGTGATATTTCTAAACCTCCAATGGAGCTCATATATATTATTATGTATTTAGAGACACCTATTGGGAAGAGAATTGATCAGGGGATTCAGATTTCTTCATGTGTTCTATCGATAGATGATATAAAATTTGTCAGATATTTCATCGTTCTAGAAATGAATCTATTTGAGGTCATCATCAGGATGGATTGTGTTTCCACTCATCATGGTTTGGTTTATTTTTATCATCGGTGTGTATCATTTCCTATGGATGATTTAAGTTCACAAGTGTTCTTGGCAGAGTGAGATCTGATGTCTATTTGTACGTGACATTACCAACTAGATCTCAAGGTTTTATGGTATACTATTGTGGCTAAAAACAATGAAGATTCTTCAATTATTGATCTTCAAGTTGTTTTTTTATTTTCATGACATTTTACTAGAAAAGTATTCTAAAATTCAACTAGATTGGGATGTAGAGTTTATTATTTGTATGGTGAAAGTTATGAAGCTGATTTTGATAACTTCATATCATATGGTTCTAGAAAAGCTAAAAGATCCCAATATTCAGTTGTTCATCCTATTTGAAATTTTTTTGTTCTCTCTAGTGTTTATCCATTGGCATCCCCAATTCACTTTTCCAAGAATGAATATGGTTTTCATCAATTTTGTGTATACTATTATAAGTTGAAACAAGTGACAATAAACAAAAATTATTATTTTCCTTATTTAGATTTTTAGATCAATTATGTTTGGAAAAGTGGGTTTTATAGATTATTACTCTCTCCTGATATCATCAACTAAAATTATGAGATTCTAATAATCTAAATCCATTATTATAGAGTAGGTATTGGAATAAATAGTATCATTTGAGGTCATTTGGTCCGACTAACCGACCTACAATTTTTATTAATATAATGAATCATATATCCCATCAGTATCTATACACTTTTTAAGTTAGGTTTGTGGATGATATATTAGATTATTAAGGGTATGATAATAATAATGATCACCATTTGGGTTTGGTTATATAAATATCATGGTTCCTTTATATGGATATAAAACCTAAAAATTATATTTTTTGGATTCATGAAGTAGTGTTCTGGGGGAATTTGATTTCATAGCATGGTTAATCCGTAATTCCTCTGAAGTTAAAATTAATGTTTTCATTAGAACAACCATGAAATATCATTATGTTTTAGAGATTCCAAGTACTCTCTATTGACTATCTATGGTTCTTCATGGAATTTTAAAATCTATCATAACCTTTCAAAATAAATAATAGGAAAGGGGTTAAATTCATATGGGATTCATAGTTTTAGTTTTCTTTAAATTATTAGAAAATTAAAATGATATAAAATCATATTATAGTCATACCTATGTCTGGTGAGGGTTATGTGGAAGTAATTATTCTTAGGTTGTTATTGGTTATATACTTGTTTTGGATGACCATGTGTTAGATTACAGTTATCTTCACCTTTAACCACATGAGAATAATTTCCCAATCATGATTTTGATCTAATTTCGATTATGCATGTGATTAAGTGTTTGTAGAACTATCTTATTGAGGGGATTCATAGTCTATTATATCTATAAGGGTTTTAGATATATATATTTTCATGAAATAATTGAATCCTAGACAGAGGTGGTGTGTGGAATGAATTGATATTTTTTTAATTCCAAATTTTTTATACCCTGGAAAGGGGAATTTCGGTGAAAACACTCTTAGTAAGAATGTTCCATCGCTGGCTATTCTAGAATTGAAGGTAGACTAAACCATATTGGTTTATTTTTACCAGTCACACCTAGAAGGTTTTAATGATATTTTAGGTATGATTATAACAAATATTGCATTATCATAATATCTTGTTAGTAATTTTCTGTTTATCTAGAAGTAATATGATTATTTTAGAGGAATTATGGAATCCACTTATGGTTGGGAGACCATACTACCTTTTCTCTCTCTCTTCAAATGGTATACCATAAATTTAAAAACATTATATAATCATAGAATCTATAATGGAATCAGTTTTGTTAAAATGTCTAGGTTATTCATGATATGTTCATACAAGCACTATTAAGATGTAATATGACATGAGGTTGGGATTCGGGTGGCCGACTATGAAGTGGGGCATTACAGATTAAGTTATTATTATTACACCTACACATATTTTAAGGTAGATCATCAAAATAGTTTTAGTTTTCACTAGCCTCATCTAGTGATTTTTTCTAAATGGTATGATGAATCCACGTATTTGTTTTGTTTGATTACAGTAGACTCACTATGGGAGGAATGGTATATAGGTGGATGTTGATCAGTTGAACATATATTCTCATTTATTATTGATCAAGAAAGCCAATAATGTTGGTGATTTTGGTAACCTGTATTTACATGTGATTGTAATGTTATGTGGGGATCCTTCTAAAATTATTTCAGATAGGGATCTTATGGTTACTATGAGTTTTAAGATGAGTCTCCAAGAGGGGATGAGGAGTTGTGTCGGATTATGTACTAAATATTTTCCCCAAATAGAATATAAAATGAAGGATGTTATTCATATCTAAGAGGATATTCTATATGCTTATAAAATGGATTTTTTCAATCAGAGAAATACCATTCATGACTTTTTGATCATTTTTTAAAAAATAGTTATCTGTCTTCTATCATAATGGATACGTTCTAGGATTTGAATGGTCACCCATGTAGGTCACTCCTTTGTTAGGAATTGGTGGGGAGAATCTTCTTTTGGGGGGGGGGGGTGAAGAGACTTTTTCAAAATAGGGAATAGAGGATTCAAGATGTACATTGGTTTTTTGGTTATAGCTAAAATATTGCCAAATTATTACTCAGATTAACAATATCATAATTTTGAGTTTTCTATATATAAAAAGGTTTCTCTAAATGTTTCCCCTTACTTCAATCACCATCATCTTCAATAATAGAAAATGATGGCTGAAATATATAATGGACCATTTTTGGTCACAGAGTTTCCATGGAAGGTTACATGCCAGTTTTCATTTCTAGTTCAGTTGATAAAAAATAATTATGTTTTCCACATAATAGAGCTCATAAAATATCATTATTATCCATCTTTCTTCCATTATTAGGAATTTCTAGTGTTATATCCATATTTATTAGAGAACCTAATATATATTGTTGAATCTCAAGTGAATTTATCCCATGGGATGTTTATTCAGTTATTTAGATTGCTAAAAAGCCACAAATATGATTCTCATGAGACATGGGTGCGCGATTTGTTGATGAGGGAGCCGTGGAATCACTGATTTGGCGGACATAATTAATCTATGTTACATCCTCGGGATGAAAATTATTATGATGGGGAGTTTTAAACATCTCATTACAACTATTAATTTATTACACTTTCCTATTTTCGTTCCACTATAAAATTTGGAGTGTTTTTGATTGACCTATGTATTTTATAAGAATAAAGAACCCATTTTAGTAGTGATTTTCACTAACTTCCTCAAATTTCATATTCATTATTAAAATATTTTTTTTATAAATTATTTTCAATCTGGTGGTAATTTTCCTATAAATTTAGAATAGGACGTTGAAGTAGTGTCGCAAGATATCTCCATGTATCTATATTGAGTAAATGTATCCAATGACCATATTGAAGTGGTTTGGAGTGATATTGGTGAGATTTATTATATTTTGAGCTAGTGAATTTAAAATACTCGGTAGAATAATTTTCTTTTCGATACTAAAATAATCTCCCTTTTTAGGAATTATATAATGTTAAAACTAAGAATGAGGAATTGACTATATATGTCATGATGTTTAAGGATTTTAATAATACTCTTTGAAATTATAAAAATAAAATATTATGATCATCCTAAATCTATTTCATTGAGTGTTTCCTGATTGAAAACTCTCTTAATATTCCACCAATGAATATAAATTTTATAACTAGTGAGGATTGTTTGAGTAAGTCTACTACTGTGTGATCCAATCTCTAAATTGATTTGATAAACCCAATAGTGTCATGATAATATCTCAAGGAAGCAAGGAATGGTAACTCAAAAATGTATGATCGGGAACATGAATCTAAAGGTTATAAAACTAAATTGGGAATGACAGTTGCAATATTTACACATCCTTTTTATGAAGATATGGTACATATTGTTGTGGGTACCTTATCTTTCCACATGTGGTCATATTGGACCCAAAATTACCTAATGATTTGGTATAGAAAATTGAGCTAAATCATCCTAGAATTTAAATATTGTTATGCAGGATGTGAAGATAGAAATCATTACCCAAAGTAAAATTTAGATCTTAAGAGGATGTTACTTGAGTAATGATTTTGTAGATGGATAGAAAACTGATGTAAAAATCAAAAAATATCATATGTTAACAGATTATAAAAAACATAAATAATAACTAAAAGTAATCAAATATCACATTGAGGGTGGTACTGAATCAAATAAGGATCCCAATAGAGATGGACACACATTTTAAGACAGTTCTGAATGTGATCCATAAAGTTATTAATAGGTCCATTGTTGTATAGACTAAAAAATGAACGGGGGTTTCAGTTAGTGTTGGGAATTTTTCACCAATTAATGTAATTATTCTATTTACATGCTAATATTAGTATTATATTTATAGTCTTATTATATTTTATTTTTCATTTATATGTATATTATTGATGGTTAATATGAAACTTAACATTTTTATGGGGTTCACTATCTAAAATGTATTTCTATTATTTGGAATGGTTTGGAAATAATTCAATAAGAAAATATCATTAGAAAATAAACCTTTGATGTTGATATAATATATTAGGAATGTCTATCAATGAAAAATCAATAAATTCAAATAAATTTCTACATTATATAATAATTGGGCAACTCTTTATGCTTCCTCTAAAGATATTCTTTAACTTTTTGATAATTTATTTTTTGAATTCTATAATATCATCCACTAGATTATACTTTTATTTGATGACATAGTGAAAAATTATTATTCAACATTCCTTCTCTTCACATATTAATTACACAATAGTAGACAAGAAAATTAACATTATCACCAAAATACGTTGATGTGAGCACAATCTTTTTTTTCTGGGCATAAAAATATTCTTAGTAATTTGTTATAATCCTTTCTTCTTCTCTATTTTTTATTTATTAAAAAATAGATGTAAATGGTTTTCCATTTATCCTATGTAAATCACCAACTTCATTTCTAAATATTTAATTAATTAATTATTACCTCCAAATCTTATTAATTTATTCTTATTCATAATAAAAATATCCTTTATGAATATAAAATCAGAAGATCATTGTTCTTCTTAGTGAATCATATATTTATTACATCACCTTGAACCACACATTAAATATTAATTCATGAAAGAATGATCATTCACAAAATAAAAATGTTCTCTTCATGAATTTTCAACTAGATTAAATTATAAGTACATTATATATTTATTATTAGGATCATATAATATGAAAACCTAACAAATTAATGAATTTTTATTAATGTATTATTTTTTATCTTCGTGTCTATTTTACTTTTGAATTCATGTATATGTTATTTCATTTTCTTTTGAAATTTATTGTACATATTTAGGCTCACGGAACACATGTATACTATTTTAATAAATACTCAATAAAAGGATATACACCTTTCCTCTATTTTTAATCCAGTAACAATATATTGTCAAAATATTCCATCTCATTCACAATTGTATCAAACTATTTTTTATGTTAACTTGCTTTTCAACTCTCTTTCTTCATCATCTTGTACACAAAAACATATACATGTAACTTATTCATCATTTATGTGTATGCATGATTTAATATTCATAATGTATTATGGGAGTTAATTACTCATAAACTATATCATAGAATATTTATTCATCATGCATGTAGATAACTTTGAGGGACATTGTCATTATAATGAAATTTTAGATTAATGATCACATTTCAATGGGCCATGTGCGGTTCTTATTCATTTAAGAATAGATCATGACTTATTCTCCATCTATAGATGATTGTGTAACTCCCCACCTCATGTACACTAGGATGATTGTGGATCTATGTCTTTTTCATCGTGAATCATCATGAATGTACTATTTCTTAAATGAAATTATAGCTCTCAATAATTCATCAATTTGGACCATGCTCAACCTATATCCATCTATAGAAGATGATCCCCAACTCTCATTATTTCATTCACCACCATATATCTAATTTTTTTGAAATGTTGACCGTTTTAAATTTAATCCATCTAGAGGCAATCCTAAAAGAAGCTACTATTGGAGTTCATCACATATTCTATGGTGATAAACATAGTGTCCTTCCATTATTGATGAATATGATCATGTCCATGAGATGCACATTTCATACTCACTTATTCTCGAGCTTCCTCATGTATTATTGATTCATGAATATACACCTATATTTATATATCATCTTTTATGTTGTTAATTTAATCATACAAATGAATCTAGATAAATCTTCAATCTTGTTAATATTTCCAAGGAAATCATCTGTGGTGATCATAGTATATATTTCCAATAATCAACGAAGACCACTATTTGGGACATTGTTATAGAAAATAAATAGTGGCATCAGTAAATTAATATATTTTTTGAAATAACGGAGACAGAGTATGACAATGTTGAGGTTGGTGGATTTATAGATCATTTAATGTTAAGTAGACTTGTTATTTTTGTATAATTTTTAATAAGGTTAATATAACCCATAACATTCACAACAAATAGATTTATCATTCATCCTTCCACTCCCATATAAACCATCTTATTATGCTACTGGTTCATGAAAATGACACATGGGATCAACAAATACATCAATCAGTTCATACACACCCCCATAGAATAAACCTCACATGTGTTCTCCAGCCTGGGAACACCGTACGCACCATGAAAGTCGCATGCACACCAACATGTGAACTCAAAATGGGAGACATAGTCCCCTTAATCCAATATCAATGACTCTAAATCCATTTTTATTGCATCCCACATGGTTATCCTAAGGATAAAATATGTGTGGTTGAGGTGGTCCTTTTTTTGTTGTCTAATTATTGGGAATTGTTTTTTAAAAAATCTCAAAAATTAACATTTGATAATCATCTATATCAAACACCATACCCCTCATCCTTAAATTCAATATACAGATGAAATAACTCCTCATCCATTTATATTATTATTTCATTGAATTATTATTCATCTAGTAAAATAATAGTTTAAATGATATTCATTTAATATTCCATGGAAATACATTCATTTTCATAGGTTAATAAAATATTTACATGTTTTATTCATTCCATTTTATTCTCTTTTTGATGTATCAATTCTAACTAAATATTTAACATCCTTTTAAATGTTCTAAATAATATGTGATGAAAAATAACTTAGTGACAAATTTTCTATAAATTAAAAAAATTACAAAATCCATCAATGTTAAAATCCACATCTTCAATGTTGTTTTTTGAAATATTAATACTTGAGGTATTCTATAACATTTATAATAATTCAATATTCCAAGATGTAATAAAATTCATATCAATCTAGTATATTTTCACCAAACATTACATAATATTCTATATTAATTATAATTCACTATATTGGCATTAATGAGATCATTGTGGACCAATGAAAAAATTAAAAACAAATATAGTGTATACCTAATGTGTGATCTTCAAGATCCATTTATGTATTTATTAGAAATATTATCACTGATTTTACCAGATAAATGTATTAATATTTTAATATATATCTATTACAATTTCCATCATTTATTTTTCTTTATTTAATCCCTATTAATACAAAATACAATAATCTTGTGAAAAAGGATTCATTCCATAAAAAATTTATGGTCCACCAATAAATTTCTCTCCAAATTTATTACACCAATATTTATGGTCATTAATTAAACTAAAGAGGTAGAATAATGGATTTAAATGTTTGATTAGATATATGAATGTCTAGAAACTACTATGTGTGTCAAGGTGATGTGTGACATGTTCATATTTGAGCATATCAACAAGTGATGATACGATTCCAGGGTACAACTTGATAAGAACATAGACATGGACTGATAGAATTTCAAATCACTTTTATTTTAGAAATTGTATCTTGAGTAGTTGATGATGTTGAAGTCTCAAGAGTTACTATAATTTTAGTAGGTTGTTAATTCACTGTAAAAAAGGCGTTATGTTTGTTGAGCTGGAACATTTTTATATTAAATTTGTAAATAATTTCTCTCTAAATTATAAAACATACCATAAAATATTTCAATTAGCTATTGGATGGATGGTATTTATGATAAATATTTAGGCCAATAAAATTGTGGTTTAAAAAGATATTATGGTTGTGATGAATATGAATGGACTGGTTGGGTATCATACGAACTCTATTCCACCATGTGGTTTCTTTAGTTGCATGTAATGGAAAATTAGAACGTAGAAGGATCAAACCAGAATTTGGGATGTGGTTCAAATAGTTAGGCCTACTTTGTAACTTCTATTTGGGATATTAATGTATCAATGACATACTATCAATTTAGAAAGACCAAAGAAACATGTAATATTTTCCTAAACATGTAAATATATGTAACAGTTTTGGACCTTATGGACATCTACAATGTTTATATCAGGGTATGTATATGACTTAATATGACTACGGAATGTCCCCACCAAAGGATACTATGATGTTGTCAGTTTCTTCAAAGGCTTCATGGATCTAACCATTGGTCGCATCAGTGATTCACATCCACCCGACATAGGTGTAGGCAGGTCCAATGAGAGTGATATATAGCATCGTTATTTCATCTTCATTTGTGGTGGCTATATTTGATACTTCTTCTTCCAACTTATATATATATATTGGTGATATTTATAAACATCCGATAGAGCTCATATAAATTATTATTGATTTAGAGACACCTCTCAAGAAGAGAATTGATCAGGGGTTTCAGATTGCTTCTTGTGTTCTATCAAGAGATGATATGAAATCTGTCAGAGATTTCATCTTTCTAGAAATGGATCTATTTGAGGTCATCATCAGGATGGATTATGTTTCGACTCATCATGTTGTGGTTTATTTTCATCATCGGTGTGTATCATTTCCTATGGATGATTTAAGTTCACAAGTGTTCCTGGGAGAGTGAGATCTGATGTCTAGTTATACATGACATTCCCAACTAGATCTCATGGGTTTATGGTATACAATTGTGGCTAAAAACAATTAAGATTCTTCAATTATTTATCTTATAGTTGTTTTTTTATTTTCATGATATTTTACTAGAAGAGTTCTCTAATATTGAACTAGATTGGGAGGAAGAGTTTATGATTGGTATGGTGAAAGGTATGCAACTGATTTTGATAAATTCATATCATATGGATCTATTAAATCTAAAAGAGCTCAATATTCATTTGTTCATCCTATTTGAAAAATGTTTTGTTCTCTCTAGTGTTTATCCTTTGGCATCCCCAATTCACTTTTCCAAGAATAAATATGGTTTTCATAAATTGTGTGTATACTATAATAAGTTGAACCAAGTGACATTAAAAAAATTATTATTTTCCATATTTGGATGTTTTCTAGATCAATTAATTTTGGAAAAGTGTTTTTTAATGATTATTACTCTGTACAGATATCATCACATGAAATTATGAGATTATAATAATCGAAATCCATCACTATAGAGTAGGTTTGAGAATAAATATTATCATTTGATGTCATTTGGTCTGACTAACAGACTTACAATTTTAATTACTATAACGAATCATATATCCCATCAGTATCTATACACTTTTTAAGATGGGTTTGTGGATGATATATTATATTATTAGAGGAATGAGAATAATAATGAGCACCATTTGGTTTTGGTTATATAAATATCGTGGTTCCTTTATTTGGATATAAATCCTAAAAAATATATTTTTTGGATTCATGAAGTAGTGTTCTTGGGGAATTTGATTTCATAGCATGGTTAATCTGTAATTCATCATAAGGTAAAATTAATGTTTTCATTTGAACAACCATGAAATATCATTAAGATTCAAAGATTCCAAGGTCTTCCTATTGACTCTCTATGGTTCTTCATGGATTTTTAAAATTTATCATATCATTCGACAACTATTAATAGGAAAGGGGTTAAATTCATATAGGATTCATCGTTTCAGTATTCATTCAATGATTAGAACCATCAAATTATATCAAATCATATTCTATTCATACCTAAGTCTAGTAAGGGTTATGTGGCATTAATTATTCTTAAGATGGTATTGGTAACATACTTGTTTTGGATGACCATGTGGTAAATTACAGTTCTCTACACCTTTAACCACTTGAAAATAATTTCACAATCATTATTTTGTTCTAATTTTGATTATGAATTTGATTAAGTGTTGGTTGAACTATCATATTGTGGGGATTCATAGTCTATTGTATCTATAACGGTTTTAGATATATATATTTTCATAAAATACTTGATTCTTAGACAGAGGTGGTGTGTGGAATGAATTGTTATTTTTTAATTCGAAATTTTCTATAACCTAGAAAGGGGAATTTTGGTGGAAACACTCTTAGTAAGAATGTTCCATCCCTGGCTATTCTAGAATTGAAGGAAGAGTAAACCATATTGGTATTTTTTCCCAGTCACACCTGGAGGATTTAAAGGATATATCAAGTATGATTATAACTAATATTTCATTATCATAATTTCTCGTTAGTACATTTCTATTGATCTAGAATTAATAGGATTATTTTAGAGGAATTCTGGAATCCCCTTACTGTTGGGAGACCAGAAAACATTGTCTCGCTCTTAAAATGATATACCATATATTAGGGAACATTATAGAATCATATAATTGATAAGGGAATACTTTTTGTTCAAATGTCATGGTTATTCATGATATGTTCATACAAGCACTATTAAGATGTAACATGACATGAGGTTCTGATTCGGGTGGTCGACTATGAAGTGGGGCATTAGAGATTAAGTTATTACTATTATACCTACACATAGTTTAAGGTAGATCATCAAAATAGTTTTAGTTTTCACTAGCCTCATCTAGTGATTTTTTCTAAATTGTATGAGGAATCCACATATTTATTATGTTTGATTACAATAAACACTCTATGGGAGGAATAGTATCTAGGTGGATGTTGATCAGTTGAAAATATATTCTCATTTCTTGTTGATCAAGGAAGCCAATAATGTTGATGATCTGGGTAACCTGTATGTACATGTGATTGTAATGTTACATGGGGACCCTTTTAAAACTATTTTAGCTAGGGATCCTATGATTACTTTGAGTTTTCAGATGAGTCTCCAAGAGGGGATGAAGAGTCAGGTCAGATTATTTACAACATAATTTCCCCAAATAGAATATAAAATGAAGGATGTTATTCATATCTAAGATGATATTTTCTATGCCTATAAAATGGATTTTTTGGATCATATAAATACCATACATTACTTTTTGATCATTGTTAAAAAAAATAGTTATCAGTCTTCGATCATAATGGATACATTCATGGATTTGTATGGTCACCCATGTAGGTCACCCCTTTGTTAAAAATTGGGGGGGTAAACTTATTTGGAGGGGGTGAAGAGTATTTTTAAAAATATGGTAGAGAAGATTCAATATGTACATTGGTTTCCTGGTTATAGCTAAAAGATGGAAAAAATATTATACAAATTAACAATATCATAATTTTGAGTTTTCTATATATAAAAAGGTTTCTCTAAATATTTCCCCTTACATCAATCACCATCCTGTTCAATAATAGAAAATGATGGCTGAAATATACGATGGGCCATTTTAGGTCACTGAGTGTCCAAGGAAGGTTACATCCCAGTTTTCATTTCTAGTTCAGCTGATAAAAAGCCATTATGTTTTCAACATAATAGAGCTCAGAATATATCATCATGATCCATCTTTCTACAGTATTAGTAATTTCTTGGGTTATATCCATATTTAGTAGAGAAACTAATATATATTTTTGAATCTCAAGTAAATTTATCCCATGGTATGTTTATTCCATTATTTAGATTGTAAAAAAGCAACATATATGATTCTCAAGAGACATGGGTGTGTGAGCTGTGGATGAGGGTGTCGTGGAATCACTAATTTGGCATGCATAATTATTCTATGTTACATCCTCAGGATGAAAATTATTATGATGGGGAGTTTTAAACATCTCATTACAACCATTAATTTATTACACTTCCATATTTTCCTTCCACTATTAAATTGGGAGTGTTTTTTTAATCTTGAGGGTGGAGAACATTGTTCAAGGAAAATGACTCAAACAATTGGGATACATTTTTTCAATTAATAGACTCTAGGTATAAATGAATTGATTGATTTATATGATTCTCCAAAATATTGACAAATACTAGAGTTAGTTTGTATTTTTCTATAGAAAACATTCATTTTCACAGATTGAAGGAGAAATACAAATCATGAAATAGAATTACATGTCATGTAATGTTTTCATGGACGAATCCATGATTTAAGTATATACAGTTAGAGTATTACACGCCATGTCTGGGGTTCATGACATATATTGGTAAACATAGGGTTTCAATAAAATGGCCAGGTGTTTTATGGAATACTTGAGAATCAGGGATTTCACAACATATAATGGGATTATAAGCCATTTAAATCTTATAGTTTTTTATTATATGTCACCAAACGAGTGATTTGTTTGTTTCATTCATCCTTGGGATTTTAGATCATGACCTATAAGATATCAGGGTGACTTGGCGGACCTTTTCTGCATTTTAATTTCATTATTTAGTGATTTATCTTTATTTTAGTTGGGTTGAATCTCCCTAAAGAATAATTCCATTAGTTTCATTATTTCATTTTATCATAATAACACTATTACACTAGGTTTTTAGATATGTTGATTTGAGTTAGTGATTATCTTGATTCCATTTGTTGATAGTCATGTCATCTAGTTTACATGGTTGATCCCTTGGGTGTTGTAGTGTGGATGGTGTGTGTTATTTGATGTATGTTCCAGGATATCTTATACACCGACCATTTTATATAATTTATTGATACGATGAATTTGTTATTGATTTTAGGACCTCTGTTTTTATCATGAATTTATTCTTATTTGGTGGATCATTTTAATTTAATGAGGGACGTGATAATGAGTTAAGTGGTTATATATGTAGTCTTCTGTTGGATGACCTTTTATTTCGATGGTTTTTATTAGTAAATTTTTAATTAATTGGAATGATTGAATTTTTTTGTTGAAAATGTTCTTTTTTTTTAAATGATTGTTATTCATTTTTTTTCTAAATGCGAAATTATTTTCAAATAATTGTGAATTATATTTCTGAAATTGTTTTCAATTATTTTTTTTAATGATTGGTTTTGAAAAAAGTACTCGTGAGAATCTTTGAGCCCATAGATAGAATATTTATTAATTAGTGTTGTCTGTTGATACTATTTTGGGTTTCATTCAAGGGGCAGTCCTTTGATCTATATGAATGCTTTTTTAATGAATTCTTAAATATGTTGAGAGGTTTAATTTTTTGGGTGTTCCCATACTAAATAGATTCGATTCATATTTATAGAGGCTTGATTTGTAAAACATTTTATTATGGGGATATGAATTTCCTCACGATCCAAACATTGAGTGATCATTGGTGAGATGTTACATTTTCTCTCTGGCTTCTGCAGTTTATGCTTGTTCTTCCATGGATTTTATATGATATTATATACATTATAAGGTTTGATTTGATATGTTTTATTTGAAATATTAATAATAAATTCATTAAAAAAATTTGGCAGAATTATTTGAGAATTATTGGAAAATATAAAAGTAATTTTTTTCACGCATTTAATATAAAACATATTGAACTATTTTTCATTAATTGTTCCTTAAAATTGATAATTTTTGGATTATTTCACAATTATATCTTATGGAACACATGGGGGGATCCTAATATTCTTATTAGATAACACCATACACATCACTTTGACCGTGTCTATACCTTTTTATATCAGTTGATGCATGGAAAGGAAAGGTGTTGCATTGTGGTGGTGAGGTTTCTATCAACATTTTGTGGGTAGATAGAGGTTTGATGGTGGAAGGATTCCCCCTCAATTACATGGTATTTTCAATTTTCAATTTTTTTATTTCATTGATGTCAGAAATGAACATTGTAATGTTATTAATTTTTTTTCCTATATATTATTTAATTTATGGACTAATAATTTATTCAGTTGTTTCTCTCTAATATATATTTTTGACATGTTCTTTTAGGTTTATAGAAATCATTCCATATGGTAACTGTATGATGCTCGGGTGCGTGTCTCTATCTTGTGGTTATCCAGAATTCCCATAGGATATGTGTAAATTTGGGGAAGGTAAGCATTTGAGAGGATATCAAGGATGGGTTCGCCACACATTACATGTGATAATATTTTTATGCAACATATTTAAAAAAAGTTAGTATATTGTTAACATGTGTAAATATTATTAAATTACATTAAATATATATGATTGAACACCGAAAATTCTATTACTGATATAATATGTACAATATCATATTAAAATATAAGCATACTACTTCATTTTTTAAATATATTTTATATTAATTAAATCATTAAATTGAAATTTTAATTTATTTATTAAAAATAATATATATATATTAAACTAATTTTATTACAATTTGGGATGTAATTAAAAGAATAATTATGAAAATAATATTTGAAAAAATAATGGTGTATATGAAATAAAAATTTATCAAATTATAGTCTATGAAATACATTTTTAATAGAGAATAATTTTTTTGTTTTGTAAAATATAACATTTTCTATTATTTAAATAATGAATTTAAATGAAGTGTAATATATATATATATATATATATATATATTAATAGAATATAAATAATAATTAATAATTCGATGGAAATATTGATAAAATAATTTATTATCTTAGAAGATTCATTTTGTAAATAATTTATATTATATACATTTTTAAATTAAATTTTAATATTATAAAATAATTAATATAGAATTAATAAATTATTAATTATATCTAGAATAATCATTTCAATATTAAATAATAAGCAAACAGTAATTTCATTTTCATAATAAAGATACCTAAGAAAATGTTAGTTACCACGATTTTAGGTAAAATGAGGTTAAATGTTAATCTAGGGAATAGAATGGGAAATTTTTTAAAATTATTATTACAAAAATATTTGGTTGAGGTGTCTTTTTCAAATATTTACTATTACTCATTTTTATTGGTACAAGATTTATAATATTATATCCAGAACACATTAAGGGTTGGGTTTTAAAAAAATACCACCTATTATCAATTATAACTGAACCCCTACAAAATAAAAGCCAATATAAATTAAATTTTATTTTCCACTCTATAAATTTCAAATGATATATATTTTTCCAATCCATTAAATTTTCTAACTGATCCACTATCATAATAATTAATTGTATCCATCAATACTGAGAATGATTTATTATTAATGGGTGATTTCAAAATTTTGAGTAATGATATATTATCCATATTTTTCATTTATCTTAACACATTTATAATTAGTGATTAAAAATTATGTTTCTTATATAATAAAGAATATTAATTTAAAAATAAATAACAATGATATTTCAATATCATGAATTAAAATTCATACTCATCCATTCATTATATTTATTTCCTCTTGATTGATTCAATAAACTACATTGATAATGGTGTACATTTTTATTGTGGATATTTTTGAAATTTTAATCATAGAAATAATATGGTATTCATGTTGAAATATTTATTTTTTATGCTTTTTATGTTGTTAAATTATCATATTCCTCATTATTAATGTAACAATATATGTTAGTAAAAATTTCGGAAAGAAGGTTGATGTATATATCATCTTTGGAAACCATAACTGAAACACCTATAGAATGAACATGTGATATCATTTTGCATTATTGAAATACTGTTTCATAATGATTTCTATTAGTGATATTAGAATTTTATCAAAATTGAATGATGAATAAGGATTTAGTTTTGAATAAAAATCGGGCCTATTGAGTTAAATAATAATCAATGATCAATATTACCAAAAATATAAATATTAACTCAGAAATTTATGATCATAATATATATATATATATAATGTGATTAATTTTTTTTATGGATATAAATATATAATTAATTTTCTGTGATTGATATATTGAATGTAAGCTATAATCTGTGGAAGAATGAATCTGATGGAAAGGAATTATATATTGATTTTTTAGTAGTTGCGATGGAATGTATTCTTATTATCATTTTATTCATTAACACTAATGATGTTCCATACATGACTATATATTTTCATTTATCATATATACAATCATTTAACATTTCTATTAAAAGTTAATATATTAATAATTATTCATAACTAATAAATTATGATGCCTAAAATAGTTTTATTCCTATAATATCACAACATTGAAAATGGTTATAAATCATAATCCTATTTTCCCATTATATATTGAAATACCACATCATCTATATCATTGATTTTTTTTTAATTTTCATTATTTTTAATTTAATTCCCTCTATCTATAATATTTGATTGAAATAACTTCTAAAATCAAAAGGGGTTTTCATTAATCAATCCTGTTCACATTGATTATCAATATACATTCCTTGAATATATTCATCTATGTTAGTTATATTAAATTCATTCTATAAATCATATTTTTTCATATTTTTTTGATAAAATGAATTTTTATATACTTTTTTTTCATTTATTTATTTATTAAATTAAAAAATCATTGATATTAATTTCCTTGAAGTATTTTATGAATCTCTCTTACATGTACAAATTCATACATAACACATTTTTTAATTTTTTTTATTTTCAATGTTATTTATGAATCCAATTCATTACCCCTAATAATTCTATTTATATTCATTAAAGTAGAAGCTACATGATTCATTTATAATTATGGGTTTAGTAAACAATCAAAATTGAATAATATTTTATTAATCCTTAATTCTATAAATATTTTTTCCATCACATCGTATTATTTATCTATCATTCAAATTCCCACTTCAAAAATAAATTATTTCAATGTTAATTAGTTACTTTTTTAAAAAACATTACATTCATTTTAAAAATAGTATTAATTATGAAAAATATCAATTGCATTATTAAAATATCACCAAAATGTAAATAATACTCTTGTTATGATATATCACACATTACCCTCTTTATCTCTTAAATATCCATCTTCTACATATATATGTTACATATATCAAATTTTAAATTCATTATTAAAAAATAAAATATTTGGGAATGAATATTTATTTTTATTCCATGAAATTTATTATTTCACCTTTGGATATAACTTAGGTGTATGTTTTGCGATGGATATTATTTCCATGGAATAACCAATCCATAACGTATGGAAGATGTAATATTTAGTAAATATGTTTGAATTATCATTATTTTCTTGATGGTGATTGTGTTATATATTCCTCATTTACATTGATACATTCTTCATTACTCATGAGATATCTATGAGACACTACTAGTTAATCCTGAAATACTATATTATTGGACCTAAATTGTGAATATGGATGAACTATTTTATAGGATGTGGTATATTATATCAAATCCAATGTGTGAAGATAATATTATCCAAAAGACCTATCTTATTTTATAATTATAAATGGATGATCGTGTTCAATATTCCAGTATTTAGTTACATTGGGTTATGAACATTTGTTCCAAATTTAAGTTCCACGGACTTTATTACAAAAACATTACGAATCTATAATATTTGTAAACATTTATGTAATTATATATCAATATAGAATCATATGTCATAATCATTTTATATTGATTTGTGACAATTTTACATTTATTTATTATTTTCACATGTTCATGTTTAATAACATCATTGTAATTCAGTGATTGATATTATATTACACATTAAACACATTTTCACATATTGAGTATTTACGATCACTATTTTCCAATGCAATCCATATCAACATGAACATATTTTTTGGAATATTAAAACTAGAATGAAATGTGTGCATTATTTGTTAGGATATATTGATGTATTAATCTATTATATCAACTTTATTTAGATAATATTAAAATATACTCAACAATTAGTTTTTAGGGAGCGTTCTTATATTATTATATGAATGTTATAATCATTTAAAATGGTTTAAAATTTATTTTTCATTATTTTCTCATTTCAGGGGGTATCTCATTGGTTTTATATAAATTTGGGGACTATGTTTTATATAATAAAATGATAAATCATAATATTTCTCAGATTGGAATGAAGGTAAAATGTTATAATACAACATAATACTAATTATTTTATTGGTATTATTGTTTACTCTAATTTCATTATTACTCACACTAAAAACATTTTATTTATTTTATATATATAAATAGAAAGATAAATATATAATTAAATCCATCATAAAATTATTACCACTATCAATGAACTAATTATTTATCTAATTACTTGTTGAAAATGTAATAATATCAGTGATAATTTGTTCTTTTCAAACCACAATCATACAATATTAAAGAAGGTTATAAGTCAACATGACTGTGAAGTGGATAAATTGTTTACACTAACATTTTGTTCTAGTGAAATTCGATTTAAACATCTAGAAACCAATCCATAAATATGATTATTTTTTTCTAAAGAATAAAATTTTGAAAAATTATTTAGATAATATAATATGTGAACAAATTATAACATTGGGGAAATGATATGTTTAACAGTCTTATCCCACGAAAGAGGTAAAATATGAATAAATAACTAGTGTTTAATTAAATACCATCCCTCAAATATCATTCTTAGGTCGATGGATTTGGATGGGGACACCCACATGAATAATCTATTATTATATTAATTAATGAATTTTGGATTTAGAATGATGGTGGTATAGTATGTCTATTTGATGATAAAAACATTAATATTAATTTTATTATGGATTATGACATATATTAATTTTGGATGTGGTAAGAATATTATTAATGGTGTTTTATTTACATTGTTTTGATTGACCTATGTATTTTATAAGAAACAAGAACCCATTTTCATAGTTATTTTTGTTGACTTCCTCAAATTTCACATTCATTATTAAAATATTAATATTTTATAAATTATTTGTAATATGTTGGAAAGATTACTAAAAATTTAGAGTAGGATGTTGAAGTAGTGTCACAAGATCTGTCCATGTATCTATGTTGAGTAAATGTATCCAATGACCCTATTGAAGTGGTGTGGATTGATATTGGTGAGTTTTTTTAGGTTTTGAGATAGTGAATTTAAAATAATCGGTAGAATAATATTCTTTTCAATACTAAATAAATCATCCTTTTTAGGAATTATATAATGTTAAAACTATGAAAGATGAATTTACTATATATGTCATGATGTTTAAGGATTATAATAATACTCTTTGAAATTGAAAAAATAAAATATTATGATCATCCTAAATCTATTTCACTGATTGTTTCCTAATTGAAAAATCTCTCAATATTCCACCAATGAATATAAATTTTGTAACTAGTGATGATTGTTTTAGTAAGTATACTACTGTGTGCTCTAATTTCTAAATTGAATTGATAACCCCGATAGTTTCATGATAATATCTCAAGGAAGCAAAAAATGGTAACTCAAAAATATATGATCAGGAACAAGAATCTAATGGTTATAAAACTCGATTGGGAATGATAATTTCAATATTTAAACATCCTTTATATGAAGATATGGTTCATATTGGTGTGGATACCTTGTCTTTCCACATATGGTCATATTTGACAAACAATTACCCAATGCTTTGGTATAGTTAATTGTTCTAAATCATACTAACATTTAAATATTGTTATGTAGGATGAGAAGATATAAATCATTACACTAGGTAAAATTTATATCTTAAGAGGATGTTACTTGAGTAATGATTATGTAGATGGATGGAAAACTCATGTAAAAATAAAAAAATATCCTATGTTAGAATATTATAAAAACACATAAATAATAGCTACAATTAATCCAATATCATATTTGGGGATATAGTGATTCAAATAAGGAACCCCATAAGAATGACCACACATTATAAGACAGTTCTGAATGTGATCCATAAAGATATTGATAAGTCCATTATTTTATAGACTAAAAAATGAATGGGGGTTTCAGTTAGTGCTGGGGGTTTTTTCACCAATTAATGTAATTGTTCTATTTACATGATAATATTAGTATTATATTTGTTGTATTATTATATTTCATTTTTAATTTATATGTATATTATTGAAGGTTAAGATGAAACTTAAAATTTTTATGGGGTTCACAACCAGAAAAGTATTTCTAATATTTGGAATGGTTTGGAAATAATTCAATACCAAAATATCATTAGAAAATACAACTTTGATATTGATACAATATATTAGGAATGTCCATCACTGAAAAATCAATAATTTAAAATATATTTCTACATTATATAATAATTGGAAAACTCTTTATGCTTCCTCTAAAGATATTATTCAACTTTTTGATAATGTATTTTGTGAATGCTATAATATAATACACTAGATTGAACTTTTATTTTGTTCCATAGTGAAAAATTATTCTTCAACATTCCTTTTCTTCACTTTTTAATTACACAATAGTAGACATGAAAAGTGACTTCATCACCAAAATAATTTTATTTGTGCACTATCTTTTTATTGATTTTTTGGGCATAAAAATATTCATAGTAATTTTTTATAATCTTTTCTTCTTCTCTATTTTTTCTTTATTAAAAAATAGACTTAAATGGTTTTCCATTTATGTTATGTGAATAACCCACTTCATTTATAAATAAGAATTAATTAATTATTACCTCCAAATCCTATGAATTTAATCTTAATCATAATAACAATATCCATTATGAATATAAAATCAGAAGTGCATTGTTCTTCTTAGTGAAACATATATTTATTATGTCACCTCACACCACACTTTCAATATTAATTCATGAAAGAATGATCATTCACAAAATCAAAATGTTCTCTTCATGAATTTTCAACCTTATTAAATTATAAGTACATTATATATTTATTATTAGGTTCATATAATATGAAAACCTAACAAATAAATGAATATTTATTAATTTATTATTTTTTATCTTCATGTGTATTTTAGTTTAGAATTCATGTATGTGGGATTTCTTTTTCTTTTGAAATGTATTGTACATATGTAGGCTCACAGAACACATGTATACTATTTTTATAAATAATTAACAAAAGGATATTCAAATTTCATCTATTTTTAATCATGTAATAATATATTGTCATAATATTCCATCTCATTCACAAGTGTATCAAACTATTTTTTATGTTAACTTGCTTTTCAACTCTCTTTCTTCATCATCTTGTACACAAAAACATATACTTGTAACTTATTCATCATTTATGTGTATGCATGATTTAATTTTCATAACGTATTGTGGGAGGTAATTACTCATAAATTATATCATAGAAAAGTTATTCATCAGGCATGTTGATAACTTTTAGGGAAATGGTCTTTATAAATAACTTGTAGATTAGTGATCACATTTCAATGGGCCATGTGTGGTTCCCATTCACGCAAGAATAGATCATGATTTATTCTCCAATGATAAATGATTGTGTAACTCCCTACATCATGTACACTAGGATAATTGTGGATTTATGTCTTCTTCATCGTGAATCTTCATGAATGTACTATTTCTTAAATGAAAAATCATAGCTCTCAATAATTCATCAACTTGGAAGATGCTCAACCCCTATACATTTATAGAAGAGGATCCACACCTCTCATTATTTTATTCACCACCATATATCTACTTTTTTTTGACATGTTGATAGTTTTAAATTTAATCCATGTAGAGACAATCCTAAAAAGAAGATACTATTCGAATTCATCACATATTATATGGTGATAAACATGGTGTCCTTCCATTATTGATGAATATGATCATGTCCATGAGATGCACATTTCACACTCACTTATTCTAGAGCTTCCTAATATATTATTGATTCATGAATATACACTTATATTTATATATCATCTCTTATGTAGTTATTTTTATTCATTTAAATGAATCTAGATAAATATTCAATCTTGTTAATATTTCCAAGGAAATCATGTGTGGTTATCATAGTATATATTTCCAAAAATCAACGATGACCATTATTTGGGACATTGTTATATAAAATAAATAGTGGCATCAGTAAATTAATATTTTTTTGGATTAAAGGAGACTGAGTATGACAATGTTGAGGTTGGTGGATTGATAGATCATGTAATATTAAATAGACATGTTATTTTTGTATATTTTTTAATAAGGTTAATATAACCCAGAACATTAACCCCAAATAGATTTATCATTCATTCTTCCACTCCCAAATAAACTATATCATGATGCTACCAGTTCATGAAAAGGACATAGGGGATCAAAAAAAATATCAATCAGTTCATACACACCCCCATAGAATAAACCCCACATGTGTTGTCTATCCTGGGAACAACGTACGCACCATGAAAGTCGCATGCACACCAACATGTGAACTCTAAATGGGAGATATAATTCCCTTAATCCAACCTAAATGAATCTAAATCCATGTTGACCGCATCCCACATGGTTAGCCTAAGGATAAACCATGTGTGGTTGAGGTGGTACTTTTGTTGTTGTCTAATTAGTGGGAATTGTTTTTTCAAAAATCTCAAAAATTAACATTCGATAATAATCAATATTAAACACCATACCCCTCATCATTAAATTTAATATACATATGAAATAACTCATCATCCATTTATATTATTATTTCATTGAATTCTTATTCATCTAGTAAAATAATATTTTAAATGATATTCATTTAATATTCCAAGGAAATACATTCATTTTCATAGTTCAATAAAAATATTTACAAGCTTTATTCATTTCATGTTCTTATATTTTTGATGAATCAATTCTAACTAAATATTTTAACATCATTTTAAATGTTCTAAATAAATTTTGATGAAAAATAACATAGTGAAAAATATTCTATAAATTAAAGAAATTACAACATCCCTCAATGTTAAAATTCACATCTTCAATGATGTTGTTTGAAATATTAATACTCGAGGTGTTCTCTAACGTTTATAATAATTCAATATTCGAAGATGTAAAACAATTCATATCAATCTAGGATATTTCCACCAAAAATTAAATAATATTCTCTATTAAATATTATTCACTATATTGGCATTAATGAGATCATTGTGGACCAATGAAAAAATTTAAAACAAATACATTGTATACATAATGTGTGATCTTCAAGATTCATTTATGTATTTATTAGAAATATTATCACTGATTTTACCAGATGTATGTATTAATATTTGAATATATATCTATTAAATTTTCTATCATTTATTTCCTTTTATGTAATCCCTATTTATACAAAACACAATAATCTTGTGAAAAATGATTCATTCCGTACAAAATTAATGGTCCACCAATAAATTTCACTCCAAGTATAACATATCCATGCTCAATGTATAACCAAATGGGATTATATTTATGAAACAAATATATCAATTACAGAATTATTTTGATTCCTTTTGAAATTTTAACACATATTATTTTATTCAAACTTTTTCTAGTATTATTCTCGGATAATGATACAAAATGAGATATGAAACATATATAAGAAAATTAACCAGAGACACATGCACTCACTTTATCACAAATTCCAAAACATTCATGTGTAGAAAGAATGATAATTGGCATTTGAGACCTTTTAATAATTCACATTTTATTGTGTATTTGAATAATTTAATTACTAACCCTATGTTTTATATTGGGTTTTTTATAACAAATGATAAATGGTATAGGAAAACACATCTTTTGAAATGACATGATCGTCATGAAATTTCTAGAATATTAACTATTAATTCCAATAAAAAAATTATTCTAGAATTTTATTCATAAATATACATTTTCCCTCAATAGGTAAATTGTCCCCATCATGCTCACAATGGTGGAACATTTCAATATTTATTTTAATGGTGGTACAATTTAGATGTTACACAAAATAGATAATTAACTTATGACAGATATTGATATGAAAACATCTATAAAAATTACCAAGGATGATCCTATTCAATTGTTATTCAGTGGAATATTAATTATATGATCATAAGAATATTGTATTTTTTTCATCTTTTTGTCAAAGGAATGATATATTACTCTTAAACTTAATCATACTTCATTCTATGTAATGTTGTTATCTGAGAACCATTTGATGAATTAGTAATGGATGATAAATTCTTTAGTATTGATGTTAAAATTTAATGGCACTAACAACATACTGTATTATCCATATAAAACCATGATAGACCTAAAATTCCATAAAATTAGAAACCTAAAACAATAAACAATGATTATGGTCATGTTATTGACCTTTATTATTTCTTAATTCGAACATTATAGTTGATACGGTTTTCTCAAAAATGTTTCTCTCCATTCCTTCTAGTCATCATACTAGAACTTATTATCTTTATTTCTGATATGTGATGGTAGCATTGATCTCTTAAAATTGTCCTTTTATTTATGTGGTTAAATATTAATCTTAATATCATTCATGGATGATTCATTTTTATCAACATTAATGAATAACTTTTTTCATGAATAATTTTTAATGAACATTTTGAAGAATTTCAAACATTGATAAAAATTCCAATCAAATATTCTTCTAGAAAATATTTTTAGTTTTTTTACCAAAATCTCATGTATGATGTATTCATTAAGTTTATTGTTTTATTTTATTTTTCCACCATATTTTTATTATGTTAATCCAATATTCCATATTCATCACAAATCATGGACTAGATAATTTAGAAGACTTTTGAAACATTATAACCATGTTTGGATATTCCACACAAAATCTATTGTGTTATGTCTGTCTTATAAATTCTTTTATGTTGAACACATTTCTGTAATTTAATGGATTAAAAACCTATATTCTTCACGAATTTCTAATTAAAAAAATTGTTAAAAAATTATACATATTTTTTCCATCATTTCATCCACTTTCATTATCAACATATATGGTATTCTTTTATCATTTTCATTTTTATATGTTGTAATGTGAACTCACAATTTTTAAGACCACTAAATTTAATTCATCATAGAAATTTTAATATTTTAAACAATAAATATTTTTACATATTGTTATTTTTAGGTAAATTATTTTTATTTATATCTATATTTCTACCCAATTTCATTGGATTCCTTTTCGATTTTTCATTTAAAGGAATTTTTAAAAAGATAATACATAATTCCAGAGTCTGTTATAGTTAAAACAATAATAAAGGTATAATTATATTCTTATTTATTTGTTTTCTATTTTTTGGGACTTCATAAAACAATGTTGTGCTACTCATATTGAAATAGATTCTAAACCTTATTTCATACCAACTCTATTTAATGCTGTTGGTTGTTTTTATACATTATTCATCAATAATTTATCATATTTTTCTTTTAATCTCCATTTTTTTAATATAGATTTAGAAAAATGAATATAATATGTTATGGATGGTACCACTTTCTTAAACTCCACTCAATAATGATCATTGAATTAATGAATGATATTCATGTAACATGATTTATGTATTTTAACCATAAAATTATCAAGGGAGCATTGAGTATATGCATCAATTAGTTCGTCATTTTGGAATGTTTCAATATGTGTCTTCTCTCGATTGGGAAGCTGAACATCCATTTCATGTAATCTCATATTGGGGTTCTTTTTAGAAAAAGAAATCATAATCACATTCTCCTCATGGGACTAATTTAATCTTCTTCCCTCATCTTCATGAACCATTACTATGTTATTTTTAAAAACTGAAAATTTCTTTTATATTTATGTATTATTAATTAAATTTTAAAATTATGAAATTAATGTAATATTTTATATTTTAATCAGGAGAATGAATCTTTTATTATAAATCAAAATTTGAAACCACATTCAGTGATATTTTAAATCCATACTTATACAAAATTTGTTTTCTTAAATGGTGGTGTTTTGGTAATTGGCCAAAACATTAATTTTATTTATTAATGAAAATTATTACCTGAGCTTAAAAAAAGATATTTTTTTACAATCCCACTCATAAGGAGAAAATAAATCATAAGGGAGTTCATTTAACCATGTAATGTCATGGTTGAAACCCACATTATCAATGCCACCCCAACCTTGTTTGCTTCACGAATGGTATGAGTCACAATATAGATAGTATGCATAAGAAAATGTAAGCAGTCCATCCCAAGTGATATAATCATCCATTCAAGGTGCAATACACCATTATAAAGATCTTGAACAATGGTCGGTGAACCTCTTTCCATCATAAGATATTTCTGGCCATGTTTCTTTAGAATGTAGATTAGATTAATTAATCCAATCACTTCGACTTCTAGATACGAGGCGTCGCCAAAAAAACCATAGAATCACCCTAGTGTATTCCGTGATTAGTTTTTGTATATCAATCCAAAACCCTAGGGTCCCGATTTTCCTTTAGAATCATCATAAACATTAAATTTAATCTAGTCTTGTGGTATAGTTCTATAGAAAACATAAAAATTACATCCAAGATAAGGATAAATACCCTTCACCCCAAGCCTCTGCGGAATCTTAAATTCACTAACAATGATACTGAAAAGAACATTCGTCAAAATTAGTTCTTTCTTCATCAAATGTCATAATTATATCTACCTATTCTTCATCTTTCAAGGAGATATTTATATATTCTAGACTTTTTTTCATTTATGTAGTTCCCTATTACTTATAACTGCCCATCAAGCTTATTGATAACTAGTCAAATTATTTGGAATATCCCAAATATAATTGGGAATTATTCTTTTTGATATTATTTAATCATATATTTGAATAGACCAATTGAAAAATAAATTAATTTATTATCAGTCCAACTGGTTCTTGGATAACATTCAATATTGTTTTCAATGAATATTAAACTGAACACATGATCACATTAACTAGATAGACTATCCATATCTATTGTGGAAACATTAAACACATACTCTTTAGTTTAAAAACATGATATATCATCATTGTAGTAATGGAAATGAGATACTGATACTTCAAAAACATTAGATAAGTTTTTTCTCTTCTTTAACATTATATTATCTTTCATTATAATATTCATTATCACATATTAATACAAGAAAGTGTCTCAAATAAATTAATCTGAAAATATCAATGTAGATAATATAATAGTGATGACCATTGGATTTGATAAAAATTTATATAAAAACATTGAGATATACTCAACACTAATAGCGGGTCAATCATTGATAGGTTCATTTTCAAAAATAAAAACATTTATCGATTTTTTTATATTGGATATGTTTGGATGTTTATTCTCTTAAGGTTATTTTTTAATTGATTCATATAAATGTAGGTAAAAATGGAACATGATATTTTTATTAGGTTCACTATTAAAAAATAATATCTAGTCATTATAATTGTTTCAAAATTCTTTAATACCAAAAAACAACTTGAGAAAATTAATTTGATGTTATTACATTAATCAAGGAATATTATTTAACTTGAACTATACTATGGTCAACTTAATGATCAAATTTTATAGTCTCATCTGGTTCATTATACATCCTTTGAAGATAGCCTTCAACTTATTTTCATATTATTTTATAATGGAAATATTATAGTCTAATAGCAGATATATTTATTGGATGTCACAATGATTCTTGTTCTTCATAATTCACTTATTCCCTTGTTATTTCCACAATAGCAGGAAAGAAACCTCACTTCATCAAAGTATAAAATAGATATCTTCGCTATCATTTTATTTATCGTATATTCTAAATAATATTTATCATTCATTCTTCTTTTCATGTCATCTTCTCGTGATATTATTTAGTGGAAAATATACTATAACGAATCACCTACTTTCTATATAGATCAATAAAACATTCTCTATGAATACAAAATATATGAGTGATTTTAGTAGAAAAACACAATTGATTCTTCTTCATAGATAAAATATTAGTAGTTAGAGTATTATTGATTCCCCATTGTTCATCTTTGTGAATAAAATATTTATTCTGCTTTATCACACAACTCATTCAATATTATTTCATTAAATAATGATCTTTCACCAACTCAAATTTTTCAACTTCTGTGTTTTCAACCAAGTTAAAATAATATATAAATCACGAATGTAATGAATGGTTCATGTTAATTGATAGACTATCACATTAATTAATTCTTATTATAACAATATGTGTAATCTTTAGCTATGTTTTCTATGAGAATTCAGGTATGCATTTTTATCTTATTCTTGTCACATGCACTGCACTTATACATCATCACTTAACACTTGAATTCTAATTTTTTAAAATGATTCACATAATGTATATGTTATTATTCACTATTATGTTTTTTAGAATAGTGTATTCTTAATATCTTTTTTATTGAACAATGTATTATGAAAATATATATTTATTTCATCAACTTTTGTTATCTCCTCCTTTTTCCCTTAAAGAATTGGAATGTGTAAATTATTCATGATGAAAGTGTATGAAGGATATAAACATCACAATACCCAATATGTATGAGTTATTCATTCACTAGAACATGTAATAGTTTATCTTTATGAAATTAAATAGCTTTCATTATATTTTTCTTCATTATGAACTTGGAGATTCATTAACACACATCAAAAGCCCATAAGATATTTTCCTTCACCCAAGAATAATGCATAGTTCTTCCTCACACTATAGAAGGGAATGAAACTATAATATTCATAGAGCCAAATATTCTCAATGATGTATAGATTATAATTCACTATTCTTCACATATTCCATTTCATAAAAATTAAAATGACATCTCTCAATATATCTCTATTTGGGAGTGAGCTTTGTCCATCTCGTTTTTTTTAGATCAATGCCTCTCATTCATCGATTCATTTCCTTTGTTACATATTTTGTAGATTTCGTAAATTGAAATATTTATGTTGTGTAAAGACTATCTTAGAGGATGATATATATAATTTATTTATAATATTTTTTTTATCAAAATGGAATCCTTCCCTTGACAATGAAAATGAAAATTTTCATGACATGCACATCACATTCTCTTACAAACTTTAACTTCCTCTAGAAATTATGGTGTATTAGAATCCTTTTCTATTATTATATATTCATCAGTAGTTTCAACGTTATTCTTGAAAATTATGATTCTTGATTCATTGAATTTTTATATTCTTAATGATGATCAAATAAAACATTTAAATAAAATATGGATGATAATTAAATAACGATGTGTTTCCTGAGATACTTTTCATAATGAACTAGTCATATTAGAATGGCCATTACTATAGTGGATGAAAGGTTATTGGGGATTAATATGTGGATGTTGATGGATTTTTGTATCCCATTATATCAGACATATATGAAATTTCTATATCATTATTTTATATGGGTGAAAAACACCAATAAATTCAATCCCACAATGGTTTCTCCTATGGTTGGCCACTCCTATTTAACCATCCCATTCAAATAATTTTTCATGTCTATGAAGTGGGTGATCAACAATCACAACATGTTTCTAACACATTAACACAATGGGAAGATCCTCATCAATGATATCCCACCTAGTAACTCTATGGGCATTGTACGCACCCCCTGCACTCCCACATTTATGATCATTATGGGAGCTATACTCCAATATACTCCCACCACCATGGAAAGCTAGTGATGTTGACACCCTCCCATGTGGTCAACATAATGGTCCCATATGTGTGGTTGATGAGGTCTATGGATGGTTGTTTAATGGTTGGAAAATTGTTTTAAAGTATCCAAACAAGGATTTAGGGAAGTCGTCATCATAAAACACAATATCCTCTTACACATTAAAATTAATTGCCACCTTAATTAACTCCTCATGGAATAATATTTTTTTTCTCAGATTTTTCATTATCATAAATACTGATATTATCTATGATCCTTATTAGTATCTCTATAAAAATAAAATCTTTTTTCACAGGGAAATAAAATATTATCATGTATTTCATCAATTTTTCTTCCTCCACTTTTATAATTCCAATTAAAAGATCTCTTTATAATACTATTAATTATTCTGAAAAAATAATGATGTTATTTCACTTATAATCAATTTTCTAAAATTAATGAATTGTGAAACAAGTATCAGAGTTAAACTGAATGGTTTCAAATATTTTCATGAAATATTTAGACATTATTACATAACATCATTTAAGAACCACTCAGTCATCCAATTTTTTTCAACATTAATATCATATGTGGATGTTTCCTCTAAAAAATCCTATATTTTCATAATTAAAATATATTAACCAAACTAACATTGATGAGATCCTTAGAAACCAATTACAACAATTTAAAATAAATAAAATTCATAAAAAAATTGGGCTCTATGTTTTCTCTATATCATTGTTTTGTACACATAATAATATATATAATTAAAATATATTTTTCCTTGGAATATTCTTTAATAAACAAAATCATTAATACTATAAATATGTAGACTATTTTAATCATTCCAATACAATTTTACAATGATTTTTGAGGATAGATAAATGATTAATTCCATTTGATAAATCCTATTTAAATGTGACATTAATAGAGGTATCAAACTAACATTTAGCTACTATTATTTTCTATTGAATGTGGATTCTGAATATAAATATGATATTGTGGGGCCATCAATGATATTTATAGATTTTATGTAAAGAATCGTAAAATTCAAGGGATATTTTTTTTCTTAATCTTCTTTGGGATTTTACAAGATCGTAGTTTCTGACGGCACCTGATTCTGAGGCCCGGTGAGCTAGGAATTTTTAACTGAAGTTTAGCTCGGGTATGTTCCGGGAAAGAACGAGCGGGATTTTCCTAACATTTGAACTAGTTCTCGGAATCGAAATCTGAGGGCACCGATGAAACCGCAACACCGGTAATTTCATAGGAACAACTTTTACAGAGTTGTGTTTTCTCGGGTGTGGTTGTTAAAATATTTTGTTAAGTAGAGAATAAAATAAAAATGGTGCAACCTATTTTATTTTTTTTAAGGTAGTTTAACCTAAGCTAAGTGGTTGTAGTGGTACCCAATATATCCAACTTCACTAGGTAAGATATTAGGGGGTGTGGCCCACACGAGCCCCACCCTTTCATATTCCTTAACTCCCATTTTGTTTGTAACTCACCCACAACCCCCTTTAAATGAAGTCAAATCATTAATTAATTAATTGATTGAGTTATTCAATTTAATCAATTCTTGATTTCAATTTGAAATTTCAAAACGTTTGGCGTGAGTAATAAAATAAGGAAACCCTTATTTTATAAGGGTTGATTTGGTTGTGCGAGGGGATTTTGGAGAGGATTTGATCTAAGTCTTGAAGTTATTCTTCCTCGAAAATGAATGCGAAGAACGTCGAACCTTCAACAAAGAACTCTGTCACCGCAAAGGGGAGTTCATCGTACCGTCTTCTTCCCTCTCCACAGCCGGTGAGAGACGCCATCCTCGGAGATCAACGACGCGACACCGAAAAATCTTTTCTCCACGACGCTGATGATCCTCCTTCCGCAACGTTGTCTTCTATGACATCCTTTCCCCGCGAAGAATCAACAACGATTGAGGTAGGGGTTTGGGTTTATTTCGTGAATAATTTGGGCGTTCATCGATAATATTTTAGCCGCATGCTATCGATTAACGGGAGGGGGCCGGACCGCACAAACACGGCCAAACCCCTTCCCTTATTACTGTTTTCTTTCTTTGTGGTATGGAACAGAGATGGCGCGGTGCCATCGCACCACACAGAAACAAGGGAACCGCAGAAAACGAGCGCGGTGTCATCGCGCCGCGGTGGGGAACCACGAAGACACCGCGGCCGGAGTGGGGTCGTGGCGGAGGGGCAGGGCACCGTTGCGCCGCACCGATCAGACCAAGGTGGCGGCCTTTGGCCGCGACAGATCAAGGAGCGGAGGACGGTTACCGGCCGCCAGTGCCGGAGAAGGAGGGTGGGACCGTGGGGTTACGCGGCAGCAGCACGGCTGGCCAGCAGGGCCGACCGAACGAGGAACTGGGGGTCGTAACCCCCGGCTGGCCGAAGGAGCGGAACCCCACATGGGGATCGCGGTTACATAAATAGGGGGAAGTGATCCACCCCCCTGCCCTTCCGCTCGGCCGTTTCGGCCAAGCTGCCTAGCCACAAAGGCCGCCCGAGTGCACCAGGCCACAAGCTACCCAGGTCGGGCCGTGCCGCGCAGTTCGGGCCGGGCAGCTCCAGCCGGGCCGAGCCGCGCCCAAATGGGCTGGGCCGAGCCCAAATGGTCCGGGCTGTGCCCAAATGGGCCGGACCCGGGTCGTGTTGACCCGGTTCGGGCACACCCAAGGGGTTTCGGGCTAGGTCGGTCTGGGCCAAAAACCCCCATTTTCGGACCTCTTCGGTATTTTTCCCATAACTTGGGCTACGGACCTCTGATCGATGCACCGTCAGCTGCGATGTAATCCTTGGATCGAGATGGGCGTTTCAGTGTATTACAGACAATGTTTCGATGAACTTTGTGGTCGGCCTGGTTGGTTCGAACACGAAACCAACCGGGCCCACGCAACGAAAATGCTTATAACTTGAGCTCCGGATGTCCGATTGACGTGCCGTCAACATAGATGGATTCCTATTAGTGAGATGTACCTTTTGTCATACTCCTCTTGAGTTTTGGACGTAGATGGAGTATGGTTAGGTTGGTTTTGATTTAAAAACCAACCGGGCCCCTAGGACGAAAAAGAAAATAACTCTCAGACCGGGTGTCCGATTGACACTCCATCTGTGACGTTAAGTTCCTATTGACGATACGGAACTTTTGGATACTTAAAATTCGGACTTCGTGTCGGTTGATGTATCAGCCCCTTGGTTCATGGAGCAGACCCTCCCCGAATGAGCTTGCTGTTTGCTGGAACCCTAGAGTTGTCTGTGACTACGACGACGATGAAGACTGTATGGGAATCCTCCGTGGGTTGGACAACAACGACTACATCACTCAGCGATCCTCTGTGTATTAGTACTTACAGATCCTGTGTGGATAAGATCCTATGTGGGTCAGCGCTCAGCGGTCCTGTGTGGGCCAGCAAATACCGATCCTCTGTGGGTCATTGTGGGGATTAGTACCTATAGATCCTATGTGGGTCATTGCGGGGGTTAGTACCTATAGATCCTATGTGGGTCATTGCGGGGGTTAGTACCTATCAATCATATGTGGGTCGTTGCGGGGGTTAGTACCTATCGATCCTGTGTGGGTCCGACGGTTTGGATGAATCAGTGGCTATATCTGATCATCAATATCATCTTACGAAGATGTATATCTTTGTGAGCTGAGTCTTGACTTCAATAAATATCATTGATATGATTGACTTGCTTTCATATGTGGACTGGGTTTTGTTATCCTATGTGGATTGGGTTGTACTCTTATGTGGACGTAATCGAACTTGGCATGGATGCTAGAGCCGAACGGGAATTGATGACTTAGGTATATGTATGGGCATTTACCTAAGTAATGTTGGATGTTACTTTGTGATTGTATCTTTCCTTTGTGGATTATGCTTTATGAATTTTGGGAGACCTTTGGGGGTTTCAGGTCCCTACTGAGTAGCATATACTCACCCTTGCACGGGCTATGCCCGCACTACGTTGTGTTGGTTGTAGACGACGGACAACGCTGATCGTGGTTGAGGCTTGCGAAAAATGTTGGTACCTGGAGGTGGACCACTGGGCGGGACGTACTCAGAGCAAACGGCTGGACCCGAGGAGCTGAGGAGGCTATCTGTACCCACCCTTCAGGTGGGACTTTTAGTGGATGGCTCGACGTTGCGGCATTACTTTTCAGTTGATGTCCTTCCTTTTCCAATTGTACTTTACTTTTATTTTGGGTTTGTATTCTGGACCACTTACTTTTTCGCAGTTACTATTCTACCCAGTTTTACTTAGTGTTTAATTCTGTCTGCTTACTCTGTGTGTTTGTTTACTTTATAAAGGCAATTCCTTCCCTTTTTTCGTGAATTACGCATTGGTGCTAGTCGCCAGCCCCTGGCCTATGGAAGGCGGGCCTAGGGTAGTCACAACACGGGCCCCGAGGACGGGTCATGACAAATTGGTATCAGAGGAGTTTTTCTCTACCGCAGAACTAAGTACTCTAATCTTTTTCTGTGTGATGAAATAGTGTTATGAGTATTGAGTGTGGTTATCAGTCCAGGGAGTCCAGTGTCGGTGCGGCGGCTGATGTATCCGTACCCCAGGTCCCTGACTCTTGATTTCCGACATAGTGCATTAAAACATTGATTGCATGTGTGTTTCATGTTTTCTTTGTGACTACTTTGTATCAGCTCACCAGGTATACTATATTAACAGTGGTGCACCTATTTCTTTTTAGGATGGCCCCACGACGACAACCATCTAGTGTTCCGAGTTTTGTACATGACGACATCCCACCGAGCGACGAGGCCTCGGTGCAGGGCCCTATTACTGCGGAGGCACCGATGGTACCACTACCCACCGAGCCACTGATGCTACCAGCCCCATCCGCTAAGAGTTCACGTCGCCTTGGTGAACTGCATGAGTTTCATCATCAGAGACTGCCCATGTTCTGCGGGGAGATGGACCCTCAGGTAGCTGAGGATTGGCTGGAGGCAGTTGTACGAGTTTTTTGATGGGTAGGGAACCAGTTAACCTCATGGTGATCCTTGCAGTGAGTCTCCTGCACGCGGCAGTAGGAAGATGGTGGAGGTTGATGCTCTAGGTTCATTACGAGGCATCACTCCTCTGGACGTACTTTGAGAGCCTCTTTCTCTCGGAGTTCGTCCCAGCCACCCTCGGTGCGGTGCACATCCAAGAGCTTCTAAAATTGTCGTAGGGCAGCTTGACTGTCGCCCAGTACTCGGCGAGATTTACTGAACTCTCGCGCTATCCGACGTACATGGTACGAGACCCATTCATCTGGACCCTGACCATCGAGCATGGATTGAGGGATGAGATCAGGGCATTGTTGATCTCCCTCAGCATTCCGACACAAGAAGGATTACTGGAGAGAGCCCTTCTCATTGAGATCTTTCTTGCTGAGCCTACACCAGCATAGAGACCTACCGCAGGGCGGCACGTTGAAGAGTCTTCTGCAGTAGGCAGTCGATGGATGACACATGGGTCCAGGTGGACCAGACCCTTAGGCAGACGACCTCAGGACACTGGCTCAGAGGTACGGGGCACACATCGCAGTGCTATTCTTATGAGAGTCATACAATGCGATGTGTGCAGCAGGCAGGGCCACATGTCTCGTGACTGCCCGACCCGCCGTGCCGAGGAGCAGCAGACGGTTGCGGGGCCACCTAGGCAGAGGCACAGGGTCGACCGTGGAGGTCCGCAGGGAGAAGGTGGATGAGACAGAGGAGCTGGTCGAGCAGCAGGTGGTGGGCGACGTTTTGAGGCTCTACCACCATCAAGAGGCCCACCCAGACCACAGGGAGCTGGCGGTCATAGGTATGCACAACTTCAAGCAGCGGGGGCCTACGACCACGGCACGCCCGAAATGATTCGAGGTACTATCTGTGTCTACTCCACCCTTGGTGCAGTTCTTATAGACACAGGAGAGAGTCATTCTTTTTTTTCCGCTGCCCATGTTTAGAGCTCGGAGATTCCGACGGAGCCGTTGGATCGATCCTTACGGCTAGAGACTCCTATGGGAGAAGACTCGATGATTACACACTGGTGCCGGCAGTGTGAGCTTGCTATAGCAGGAGAGAGCTTCGGCTGGGATCTTCTTATAGCGTTGTCGATGCCTTACGACGTCATCTTGGGCATGGATTGGTTATCTATAGTCCATGCTCAGATCGATTGTATTAGGCTCAAGGTGTGATGTGTTCGCACCGATGGGAGCAGGTTCACCTTCACCGATGAGAAGGGACCTTTGCAGCACATGATAGACTCATGCAGAGGAGAGGACAGCCCATCAGTCATCAGTTGGATCGCCTCATCCTAGGAGCAGTTGACATGCGGAGTCCAGGCTTACCTGCAGTGGTGGATCAGTATGCGTATGTTTTTCCCGACGATGTTCTAGGACTACCTCCTCACAGAGAGGTAGACTTTTATATTGACATGTACCCCATAATAGACCCGATATCCACCCCAGCATATTGGATGGCTCCCGATGAGCTTCGAGAGCTATGGGTACAACTGGAGGACTTGCAGTGCAAGGGATTCATCCGACCCAGTGTTTCACCCTAGTCTTCCCCGATTTTATTTGCCATGAAGGCGGATGGGAGCTTGAGACTGTGTGTAGTTTACCGTCGACTAAACCAGGTTACCATGAGGAACAAGTATCTGCTACTGATGATTGATAACCTCTTCGATCAACTCAATAGAGCACGGTGGTTCTCGAAGATAGACCTCAGATCAGGCTATCATCAGCTTAGAGTTCGAGATGAGGACATGCAGAAGACAACCTTCAGATGTCGGTATGGCCACTATTAGTTCTTGGTTATGCCATTCGGCATAACCAATGATCCATCACTGTTCATGGGCCTAATGAACAGAATCTTTCAGCCTTACCTCGATTGATTTTTCATGGTATTCATCGACGATATATTGATATACTCGACGACTGAGGAGGAGCACGCCTACCACTTGTGGGTTGTACTGGACACACTCTGAGAGCACCAGCTTTATGGTAACCTCTTGATGTGTCAGTTCTGGAAACGTGAGGTCCACTTCTTGGGAGATGTCATCTCTGAGGCGGGATTTGCGGTGGATCCTTTGAAGATCGAGGTAGTGATAGCTTGGGAGCCACCCAGGAGCGTGACAGAGGTGAGGAGTTTCTTGGGTCCAGCTGGGTACTACCAGATATTAGTGCCAGACTTTTCCCGAGTTGCGGAACCACTCTCAGCTTTGACGAAGAAGGGGAAACCCTTCGTGTGGTTAGAAAGATGTCAACAGAGCTTCCAGGATCTGAGACAGAGATAGACCAGCGCATGTATCTTGGGGCTACCTGAGCTGGGAGTATGGTACGTAGACTACTGCGATGCATCACGGACCGGACTCAGATTGTTCTGATGCAAGAATGGGTAGTGATCGCCTATGGAACATGTCTGTTGAGGTAGCATGTGCAGAACTACGCTACCCATGACCTGGAGTTAGTAGCAGTGGTCTTCGCTCTGAAAATGTGACGACACTATCTGATGGGAGAGCACTTTACAGTCTATTCTGACCACCAGAGTCTCAGGTACATCTTCTCGCAGAAGGACCTGAACCTGAGACAGTGGCGATTGCTCGAGTTCCACATGGTCTATGACTTTGAGATAGCCTATACTCCTAGAAAGGTGAACGTAGTAGCCGATGCTCTCAGCAGGAGGACGGGAATTCACCCACTTGGGGAGGAAACAGAGCAGCTAGCCGCTTTGCAGATATCCTTCATGGATAGTGATGGAGCATCCTTCATACATTCACTCACAGTCTCTCCTCCACTTATTGAGTGGGTCAGAGAGGCACAACATGGGGACATTGACTGTGAGACGTGGCGTGCAAAGATATCCTTAGGACATGCACCTGATAGATCCTATATGGGAGGAGATCACCTCATCCTTTTCAAAGGATGTACCATGGTACCATATGATTTACAATAGGAGGTGCTGAGGGAGTTTCACACTTTCCATTTAGCGGTACATCCAGGAGTGGAGAAGATGTACCAGGACCTCAGATGACATCACTGGTGGCCGGGTATGAAGAAGGCTGTGGTTGAGTTCATTTCTCGATGCCTCACCTGCCAGCAGGTGAAGGCAGAGCACCAGGTACCAGCAGGCTTGGTACAACCATTGGTTGTCCTGGAGTGGATGTGGGATGGGATATCTATGGACTTCGTGACTGGACTTCCACACACTTCCAGAGGTCACGACTCCATTTGGGTGATTGTCGACCGACTCACCAAGTCGGCCCACTTCTTACACATGAGAGAGCAGGGCTTAGTGGAGATCTTGGGACACCTCTACATTCAAGAGATCATATGGCTTCATGATGTGACATCATCTATCGTCTCCGATCGAGATGCATGATTTACTTCCCGACTTTGCAAGGGGTTGTAGGAGGCATTCGGGACGCAGCTATGTCTGAGCACTGCCTTTCACACTCATACGGATGGTCAGATGGAGAGGACCATTCAGACTCTTGATGAAATGCTCCGCACATGTGTACTCGTCTTTGGTTTCAGCTGGTAGGATCACCTACCCTTGGTGGAGTTCTCATACAATAACAGGTACCACTCCACCATCAGGATGGAACCATATGAGGTGTTGTACGGTCGACCTTGCAGATCACCTCTGTGCTGGACAGACCCTGGTGGGTCAGCACTTGTGGGGATGGAGATGGTCCAGGCCACAACAGAGAATGTCCAGGTCATCCAGGAGTGGATGAGGACAACTCAGAGCCGGTAGAAGTCTTATGTTGAAAGGAGGCGGAGACCACTAGAGTTCGAGGATGGTGACCACGTCTTCTTACGCGTCTCACATTGACGTGGATTATGGAGATTTGGCCGGGGCGACAAGTTATCTCCGCGCTTCATTGGACCATTCCAGGTCCTCAGCAGGATAGGAGAGGTGTCTTATCGCCTGTCTCTACCACATCAGTTGCACTAGGTGCACGCCGTCATTCACGTCTCATAGATGAGGAGATACGTGCACAACCTGACACATATCATCGACCATGGAAAGCTGGACATTGATGATGGGGCAACTTTTTCGGAGGTCCTAGTAGAGATCGAGGATCGAAAGGAGCAGGTCCTACATGGATGGTCGATTCCTCTATTGTGCATCAGATGGCAGCACGGGAACCTTCTGGAGATCACATGGGAGCGGGAGGCTCAGATGTGTGTTCAATACCCACATTTGTTCCCCTAAATTATGATGTATCTTTACGGGGACGTAAATCCCTGAGGTGGGAGTAATGTAATGACCCATAAAATTCAAGGGAATTTTTTTTTCTTAATATTCTTTGGTATTTTACAAGATCACAGTTTCTAAAGACACTAGATTCTGAGGCCTGGTGAGCCCGGAATTTTTATCTGAAGTTTAGCTCGGGTATGTTTAGTGAACGAGCAGGCATGATTTTCTTAACTTTTGAACCGGTGCTCGGAATCACAATCTAAGGGCACTGATGAAACCGCCGCGCCGGAAATTGCTTAGGAACACATTTATCGGAGTTGTGTTTGCTCGGGTGTGGTTGTTAAAATCTTGGGTTAAGTATGGAATAAAATAAAAATGGTGCAACCTATTTTATTTTTGTTTAAATTATTTTAACCTATGCTAAGTGGTTGGAGTGGGACCCACTATATCCTACTTCACTAGGTAGGATATTAGGGGGTGGGTCCTACATGAGCCCCATCCTTTCATATTCCTTAACTCCAACTTAGTTTGTAACTCACCCGCAACCCCCCTTTAAATGAAGTCAAATCATTAATTAATTAATTCATTATGTTATTCAATTTAATTAATTCCTAATTTCAATTTGAAATTTAGAAACGTTCGGCGTGAGTAATAAAATAAGGAAATGATTATTTTATTAGGGTTGTTTTGGTTGTGGGAGAGGATTTTGGAGAGGATTTTCTCTAAGTCATGAAGTTCTTCTTCCTCGACGAAGAACGCAAAGAACGCCGAGCCTTCGACGAAGAACTCTGTCACCGCAGTGGGAAGTTTGTCGTACTGTCTTCTTGTTTCTTTGAAGCCGGTGAGAGACGCCATCCTCGGAGATCGACAACGCGATGCTGGTGAATCTTTTCTCTGCGATGCCGACGATCCTCCTTCTGCGATGTTGTCTTTCGCGGTGTCTTTTCCTCGCGACGAATCAACAATGCTTGAGGTAGGGGTTTGGTTTTATGTCATGAATAATTTGGGAGTTCTTCGATAATCTTTTAGATGCATGCTATCGATTAACGGGAGGGGGCCGGACCGCATAAACACGGCCAACCCCCCCTCCCTTATTATTGTTGTCCTTTGTTGTGGATTGGAACGGAGATGGCATGGTTCCATCGCACCGCGCAGAAACGAGGGAACCACGACAGAGGAGTGGGGCGCTGTCACACCACGCTGTTGAGGTCAATCAAAGTCGCGACGCCGTTGCACCGCGCCGGGGAACCACGAAGACGCCGTGGCCGGAGTGGGGCCGCGACGGAGGGGCGCAGCGCCGTCGCGCCGCGGTGGAGCAGGGAGCGGCGACCGGCTGCCGGCGCCAAAGCAGGAGGGCAGGACTGCGGGGTCCCGTTGCAGTCGCAGGACCGGCCAGCCGGGCTGGCCGAACAAGGAACTAGGGGTCGTAACCCCCAGCTGTCCGAAAGAGCACCCCCCCCCCCCCCATATGGCGGTCGCGGTTACATAAACAAGGGGATGTGATCCCACCGTTCCGCTCGGCCATTCGGCCGAACCGCCTGGCCACGCAGGCTGCCCGAGCGCGCCAGGCCACCGGCTGCCCAGGCCGGGCCGGGCACGCTGGCCAGTCTGTGTCGCGCCCAAATGGGCTGGACCTGGGTCGGGTCAACCCGGTTCAGGCCGACCCAGGGGGTTTCGGGCTGGGTCGGTCCGGGCCCAAAACCCCATTTTTTCGACCTCTTTGGTCTTTCGCCCATAACAGTGGCTACAGACCTCTGATTGACGCACCGTTAGCTGTGATGAAATCCTTGGATCAAGACGGGCATTTCAGCATATTACACTAAATGTTTCGGAGAACTTTGTGTTCAGCCGGGTTGGTTCGAACATTAAACCAACCGGGCCCTCAGAGCGGAAATGCTTATAACTTGAGTTCCGGACGTCAAATTGATGTGCCATCGACTTTGATGGATTCTTATAAGCGAGACAGACATTTTGCCTTACTCCAATTGAGGTTTGGATGCAGTTGGAGTACGGTCGAGTTGGTTTTGACTTAAAAACCAACCTGGCCCTGGGACGAAAAAGCAAATAACACTCAGACCGGGCGTCCGATTGATGCGCCATCTGTAACATTGAGTTCCTGTTGACGATATGGAAATTTTGGAGACATAAACTCCAGACTTTGTGTCATTTGATGTATCATCCCCTTGGCTTGTGGAACGGACCCTCCCCGAACAATCTTGATGTGTGCGGGAACCCTAGCGCCGGTTGCGACTGCGACAACGATGAAAACCATAGGGGAATCCTCCATGGGTTTGACAGCGATGACTACAACACTCAACGATTCACTGTGGATCAGTTCTTACCGATCCTGTGTAGATCAGATCCTATGTGGGTCAGTGCTCAGCGGTCCTGTGTGGGCCAACTCATACCGATCTTATGTGGGTCAGATCCTGTGTTGGTCATTACGGGGGTTAGTACCTATCGATCCTATGTGGGTCATTGTGGGGGTTAGTACCTATCGATCCTATGTGGGGCATTGGGGGGGTTAGTACATATCGATCCTATGTGGGTCATTGCGGGGGTTAGTACATATCGATCCTGTGTGGGGCCGACGGTTTAGATGAATCACTGGCTATATCTGATCATCTCTATCGTCTTATGAAGATGAATATCTATGTGAGCTGAGTCTTGACTTCAATCAATATCTTCGATATGATTGACTTGCTTTCCTATTTGTATTATTTGGTGTTATCCTGTGTGGATTAAGTTGTACTCCTATGTGGACGTAATCGATCATGGAATGGATGATGGAGCCGAACGGGAATTTATGACATAGGTATATGTATGGGCATATACCTAAGTAGTGTTAGATGTTACTTCGTGATTGTATATTTCCATTGTGTATTATTCTTTGTGGATTTTGGGAGACCATTGGGGGTTTCGGGGTCCCTACTGAGTAGCGTATACTCACCCCTGCACGGGCTATGCCTACACTATGTTGTGTTGGTTGCAGACGACGGACATCGCTGATCGTGGTTGAGGCTTGCAGAGAAAGTCGGTACCTGGAGGTGGACCACTGGGCGGGACGTACTCGGAGTGGACGACTGGACTTGAGGAGCTGAGGAGGCTATTTGTATCCACCCTTCAGGTGGGACATCTATTGGACGGCTCGACGTTGCTGCTTTACTTTTTAGTTGATGTACTTCCTTTTCCAGTTGTACTTTACTTGTGTTTGTATTCTGGCCCCCTTACTTTTTCTCACTTACAATTGTACCCAGTTTTACATAGTGTTTATGTCTTCCTGCTTACTCTGTGTGTTTGTTTACTTAATAAAGGAAATTCCGTCCCTTTTTATCGAGAATTACGCCTTGGTGCTACTCGCCAGCCACTGGCCTATGGAATGAGGGCTTGGGGTAGTCACGGCATGGGCCCCGAGGAAGGGTCGTGACATTTTAAGTCAAGGAAAATCCAGGAATAATTTATATGAGGACATTAAAATTACATAAACAATAAAATCTGATATGGTAAAATAATAACAGGAAGAGGTGTCTAAGGAAATTACCATTCAAGAAACGTAGAATGATATTGATTTAATATATAAAATAGAAATATAAATAAATGTAAATGGGTTAAAATAATAACGGATGCATAATTATAATACTATATGGATTTCATAATTCTTTGATGGGATTATTAACATTGAATAATTTGTTATGGGTTGGGACAAGATGACCCATTGTTTTGAGGACCACAAAAATGATGATATTAAGTATATGTAATTCATAATAGAATTTTTTTTACATTGGTTATATGTATTAAAAATGATTAAATATTCCAGGAATTGTCTTTTTATATTTTATGAGGTTGATTTATATTATACAGTTTCAGTTTTTTTAGAACTGTTCATAGTATTCTAGTTGAATTTTTTATTAGAAAATAATACAATAAAATTGGATATTAAGTATTACATAAAGATGTAAGGTTCAATTTTTAGTAGAGTTGTTGTATATTTTTATGACTCAATAATAAATTTTTTATTCACAAAAACAAAATTCCAATATCACGAGAAAAAAATCAATCTTAAAAAAATGAAACATCACCATTATTATAAAACATTTTCTTTTAGAAAATAAAAAATTCATCACATAAAAATTTATTTTCTATTAAATATATACTTGTCAACTTTGAATTAAAATTAATCATATTTGAGATTATTCTAATTGAATTCACTTTATACAGTCATTATAAAATTCTAATGAAAAATAAAAAAAAATTTAAAAAAAAACCAGAATATGTTTTATAAAATTGAATTTAATTAGATCCCTACACTATTGATAATAACACTTAGGGGAACCAAATATATAATAAAAGGAAAAAACCTTCAATAGAGATATAATTTTATAGAATAATAAAATAAAATTATGTGATTATAAAGGGTTATTTGTGAAGGTTGAATTATAAGATTTTAGAAATTTAGAATATGGTTATATATTTATTATTTTACTATTTGAAAATTATAAATTGTTTGAGTAAAATATTTATAAATATATTATTTATTTAATACTATTATTTTCTATTTAATATAAATAATATTATCATATATATTTTAAATATATATATTTCATCATTAAAAATAGATTTTTTTAATTTGTTAAATAATTTGGAAATAAACTATGAATATAATAAGTCGTGATTATAAATAAAAATTATTTAATAAATTTGAGAAATATTAATTGTAATATATAATTTTCACATTTAAATAGTGAATAAAAAATATATTATATTAACAACTCAGATTATCCATGTATTATTTTTAGATATTGTATGACATATATTGAAGAGTATATTCTTAGATAGCATGCGATTCTGAGGCCCGATGTGCTCATAATATATGTTTGAAATATATTAAATATATAACATATAATGTTCACAGATTTTCCATATAAATCTGGTATGTCTTCTAAACTGATTTTTGAATGAGAAATATGAAGGAACTATTGAGTTCAGAATGAATGGTTTATCCTACGAACGACTTAACATCAGTCGGCATGGGTTATTGGTGGAAAATTTGTCACAAGCATAAAATGAATAAATTGAATAAAATAAATAAAATAAATTTACTTCTTTTTTTTGTCGATGAAATGATTCAACAACCTAATATGCCCCTTAATATATGGTATAGTGGGAAAATCCTAGGGTTATTCACATAAACATGGAGATGTTAAGGATAATGTTAGAGGGTGTATATGAGGGGAACACCATATAGATCATTGATCGATGATCAGTACACACCAGATTCAATGGAACCCACCATAGTTCATGATACAACCCCATTATTCATCAATAATGGATCTGAATTGAGGTAGAGAGGTTTTTTTTTATTTTTCATTCAAGTACTTGTTTTCTATGATGAACATTGATCTATCAAACAATAGATTTATTATTGGACCATGTTTATTCATGGGATGTGTTTATTATGGTGTGTTTTTTGGATAATTATATTGAATTGATGAATTATTCAGTATTATTCTTAGAAAAAATTTATCGTGATCATCACGAACATTGATCGACATTCATTCATATTATATGTTCTTTTACTTTTATCCCACGGTTCTTCGTTCACCTAAAGGCATACTTTGTTTGGATCATGGTTCAATAAATCCCAATACATCTATCACTGTGCACCCATTTCTAGGTGAAAATATTTTAAATCATATATTTGGGATCTTTGTGACTTGATGGCTCTACGATGATGGAGAAAACATAAAATATAATGATGTAGTTGCCCAGTTTTCATGTTATTTGGTTTGAAGATAATAATAATGACAATCCCATTTTCCAAGAGGATCAAAGGCACATATCTTGTTGATTGAATGATGGAATGACTGGACAAGTATCAATCTAATTTTTTTGGATAAGTGATCCCCATGTCAAATGTCAGAGTGACATCCAGGACATGGATAGCCAAACATAGATTTCTAGAGAAACTGTCAATACATGACATGTAATCTAGATCTACACACCATGTAGGGCCACTTTTATATTTTCTTGAGGGTTGGGATGGATTTAGAGATGACACGACATGTGTCCCTATCACACATCTTGTGCACCCTCCCCAGAGACACAACATGTACCTTAGATGATTCTCTAACATGAGGTAGAATAGATGGGAATCATACACAAGGTAAACTCCCAAAAACTGACATACCTTAGACCAAGTACACGGGTAAGCCATGTACTAGTACATGAGTACATATACACGGCTTAATGCAATGCACTGGCATAGAGGTAGACCCTATAGATCCTACATGATGTGTAAATCTATACATACCTGAGAAAGAGACATGGGTCTTGTACATGAGAATGACCCATGGTCAAGGGACATGATGTGTACCCCTTCTAAACTTCTTGTACATTGTTATACAGGGATTATATCCTTTTTCCTAGGTATCACAAAAAAGTTTCAAACGGGTGAGTTTACCTTTTTCTTTCTTGGATTGTTAGAATATTATATTCTCATAATTCTCAGATTATGATCCCTTTAGTAGGTCTTATTTGATATATTTGTTGGAATACCGCAAAGATGCTTAGAGTGAGATCATATATTCATCTTTGTTCCCTCAGTAGAGTTCCTAGTACTATCGTGACAAGCACTATGTGGGATATGATCTTCTACATAGAAGGTTAATCTATAATTTTTTGGTGGAATCATGCCATTTCTTTAGTAGTTAAATTCATTTGTCCATCATATTGTCCTCCAACTATTAGATTATTCTTCTAAATTAAAGAACATATAGGTACAACCTCTCATACGAGATCCATGTGGAATAGTGGATCTCAAAACCTAGGATGGTAATCTAGGGTAGTGACTTTCTTATTGACTATGTGTATATGTTGACTATATTTTGATATTATTGTAATATGTGTTGTATACATATACTTGTGTAGAGATAACTATATACTCACTCTTAATTAGGCTAACCTATACAAGATAGTGCTTAGTGTGACAATATAGACTGTGGTGTGTTCCTATATCTTTTTCATAGTAGTCTGTGTACTTTCATTTATTAAGGACTTGTGGTTCAGACTCTACGTGATGAGATTGAATTTTGGTCATATTTACTTACCATTAATTCTTGTCATACTCTGGTTATGGGATTTATAAATATACATGAATGGGTTTTCATTTTTTTTAACATTTCATCATTTAATAAGCTTCTAGGTTTGTGCATGAGGACTTGTATATATTCTTAGGCCTCCCATGTTAGTGATATTCCTACTCGGTGGTAGTCTATATCCGTTAATCTATAATAGGTGGGGTTTGGTAGTGAAATCATGTGCCCTATTTGACTTGTTCATGGTAGTGTGGTATCTGAGAGGTTATTTCTACATTTGGACTAGAGTCTATGATATTGGTTTGGGAAATATTTTCTATTTAATTCTATCTTGGAATTCAAGCAAGGGACTTATGTATTAGTGCCACATCGGATGTATCAATAAAATAGGAATTCTATCACCTTATTTTCAACTATGTACATGAGAACATAGATTAAAATGAAAACAATTGTACATGTATAATAAATAAAGGGGTTGTGGTTTTCTTTTACTTCATGAGTCATCTCACCAAACATAATCACTGACCATGGTACACATTGTTAATTTTAGGATCCATATGCTATATATTTCATGTAGGATTTAGAATCATGATCATGAGGATAATCCCCTTACTTATGGGGCTTGGATATGTGGACCAGTCCATGAGATTCTTCCTCCTATTGGTGTATCAAACTACCACTATATGTGTAGAAGAACATGGCACCCGTAGTTTCAGTGGAAGTATTTCACACATTGATCAAAATTCACATGTTTTAGTTATAGAGACACCTTAGTTATGGAGGAGATAACTACCCATTGGCAGGTGAGGACTGATTTGAGGTGGTGGCCCATGATTTCCATATTTTTAGGACATCATCAGATTATATGGCAGTCCCCATAGTGAGACATCCTCATGGACCATGAAGAAGATGGTTGGGGTTAGTGACCCAGTATTATGAAGAGTAAAATCATCATTGGATAGAGTTTTTGTAAAGACCCGTAAAATTCAAGGAAAATTTTTTCTTAATTTTCTTTGGAATTTTACAAGAGCGCGGTTTCAGACGGCACCTGATTCCGAGGCCCGGAGTGCCCGGAATTAATTTCCGAAGTTTGGCTCGGGTACGTTCAGTGAACAAACGAGCGGGAATTCCTAACTTTTGATCCGGTGCTCGGAATTGAAATCCGAGGGCACCGATGAACTCGCAGCGCCGATATTCGCTTAAAGAGACCTTTTCGGGACTTGCGTTTGTTGCGAGTTGAAAATTAGTTTTGGGGTTTTCAGTTGAGTTAAATAAAATTTGTGTAAGACAAATTTTATTTTAAATTATTAAAAACCTACCAAAGATGGTTGGAAGTGGGACCCACACCCACTTAACCTCCCTTGGGAGGATTAAGTGTGGTGGGGACCACACGAACCCCTTTTTCTTTTCAAATTCCCTAACCCCTCTAAACCCCCTCTTAATTACGTAACTCTTCCCTACTTTATTTCTTGCCAGCCTATCTCTTCATTTAATTTTGTCAACTCTAGATTTAATTAATGAATTGGATTCAACTTTTGAATTTTTGAAAGGTTGGCAAAGTGAAAATAAAATAAGGTGTAGCTTATTTTATTTTGGGTTGATCGTTTGTCTTCTTGAGAGGTAGAGAACTCCTCTTCTTCTTCTTCAAACTCAACGAAGAACGCGAAGAACGTCGTTCTTCAACGAAGAACTTCTCCGCCGAAGAACACGATCCATCCGCGACGCCGCATCCGCGACGCGACGTACTTCTTCTGCGTCATCTCTTCCGCGACGGTTTTCCGCGACGAACGCCATCGACAACGACTCTTCCTCCGACGTCAAAGGAATCGACACCGATATTCCACGACTACGTCAACGTGTGATTATCGAGGTAGGGGTTCTTGAGTTCGTTGTTTACTTTATTATTTGACTTTCCTCAAGACTTGACGAGGAACGCTCTTTTTCCGACGAAGAACGCCACACCTCCTTTCTTCGTTCACCGTGACAACGAATGGGACGCCACCTCTTCTTCGGATAATCTTCGTCGGCGTGCAAGTTTCGCCAACGACGAATCTCTTCAGGCATATCTCTTCGTCAACGGATTTGACGAACGATGACTGCGACGCCCGACCTCCGCGACGCCGTCTTCCGCGGAACGTAGACGATTCTTCGAATCTTAAACCCGAGGTTGGGGTTGTTGATTTCACTTTGGTTTCCTTTTTCTTTTCTTGCTCGTGGTTCGTATAACTAACGAGGGGATGTTGATATTTTTAAGATGCGTTATTGCTTAACGTGAGGGGGGCCGGACCGCATGAACACGGCCGAACCCCCTCCATCGTTCATGTTTAATTCTTGCGATGGAAGCAAAGTGGTGTGGTGCCGTCGCACCACGCGGATTACCATGCGTTTATTTTACGCAACGCCGTCGCGCTACGCCGAGGAGAATCTTCAAAAACGCGACGCCGTCGCGCCGCGTTGGAAGGAATCATGGTACGGCGAAGGGGCGCGGTGCCGTCGCACCGCGCCGGACGACGAACACCGCAGCCGGTTCCGGGCCGCGGCGGGACGAGAAGACCGCGGCCGGTTCCGGGCCGCGGCGGAAGAGGAGACCGGCGGCCGGGCCGCCGGTGTCGGAAGTCAAAGGCGGGACCGGAATTTCCGGTCCTGTTGGTAAAAACCGGCCGGCCAGCTGGCCGGCCGGATGACTGAAAACCGGGGGAATAAATCCCCCGGACCGTTCAGCAAAACCCCCCTCTTAATGAGGGGGGCAGTTCCATGAAGGGGGGGCAGCAGCCCCCCGGTTCCTTTGATTTAAACCGGCCCCCACGTGGGGGGCCGTTTGATTGCAAAGGCACGGCACAAGGCCGTGCCGCCTTGTCCGAAACCGCGGGGCTTAGCCCCCGCGTGCACCGCGGCCCGCCGCTGCCACCGCGGCCCGCCGCCGCCGCAACCGCGGCCCGCCGCCGCCGCCTCCGCGGCCCGCCGCCTCCGCCGCCGCCACCGCGGCCCGCCGATGCCGCGCCGCCGCCGCGCCACCCCGGGGGGGGGGGGGGGGGGTCGGGCCGGGTCGGCCCGGACCCGGACCCCCCCGTTTCGAACCAGAATTGGTTTTTGGCTCATAACTTGAGCCTCGGACCTCCGAATGACGAACCGTCTGCGGCAACACGATCCTTGGATCGAGACGGTCGTTTCGGTATATCGCACTCAAGGTTTCGGATTACTTTGAGTTCAGCCGGGTTGGTTCGTTCACGAAACCAACCGGGCCTTCGGAGCGGAAACGCTCATATCTTGAGCCACGAACGTCTGATTGACGCGCCGTCAGTCGCGTTGCCTTCCTCTTGATGAGACGGATCTTTTGGCATACTCCGCCCGAGGTTTGGACGCAGGTGGAGTATGGTCGGGATGGTTTTGCCATAAAAACCAACCGGGCCCCGGAGACGAAAATGCCAAAAACTCACAGACCGGGCGTCCGATTGACGCGTCGTCTGTTTCGTTGACTTCCTCTTGATGAGACGGAACTTTTGACATACTCCGCCCGAGTTTTGGATACAGTCGGAGTATGGCCGGGTTGGATTGTACCCGAAATCCAACCGGGCCCCTGGAACGGAAAAGCTGATATCTTTCAGACTGGACGTCCGTTTGACGAACCGTCAGCGGCGTTGGTGGTAACGTTGAGTGACGGTCCCTTTGAGTATACCCTATGGGAGTTCGGGGTATAGTTGAGATACGGCCGGGTTTGGTTCGCACTCGAAACCAACCGGGCCCCTGGGACGAAAAGGCTAATAACTCACAGACCGGGCGTCCGATCGAAGCGCCGTCTGTTGCGTTGAGACCCCTGTGACGAGACGGACCTTTGAGACACTTCTTCGTGGGACTTTGAGATACTTGGAGTATCGACCTCTAGCTCGTGGAGCGGACCCTCCCAGTGACGAGCGTGCGATGTACGGAGACCGTGTAGCTGGCTGAGACCTGACGACTGCTTGACCGACTCGACTTGGAGTGAGCCGACTAGCCCAGTGGACGGAGCACTACTTTCTGAGGTGCAGACCCATGGCGGACGGAGCACTACATGTGTGACAGTGCAGACCCGCGGTGCTCGTCCGGAGAGTACCTCAGCAGGCTACTAGGGGGTGTGCACTACTGAGTTTGGGTGACATACCTCGGCAGGAAGCACTACTGTGTCTGGGTGGCTGACCCGCGGTACTCGACAGGAGGAGTACTTCAGCAGTCTTAGGTTAGTGAGCAGTACCTCGGAGTCGTGACAGGACCACTGCACACTCCAGAGACGGAGCTCTTCAGCAGTTACGGTTTCGATAATGAAAATCCTGGTTTGAGCTGAGACTTTTGACCTTGTGTTTACCTCATGATTGAGATGGGTCACTTGCTAACTTTGGTATATGTATGGGAATATACCCGGGAAGTGGTTATCCGTCGTTTTCCCAATCCTTGTGTTTCCTCATGATTGAGATGGGTTACTTGATAACTTAGGTATATGTATGGGCATATACCTAAGTAGAGTTTATCTGTTGAGATCTTCTTGTGTTTATCCTTGTTGGTTTTAGTGAGACCTTGAGGGTCTCGGGGTCCCTACTGAGTATCGTTATACTCACCCCTGCACGGGCTATGCCCGCACCTCGTTGTGTTGGTTGCAGACGACGGACAGTGCTGACAGAAGCCGAAGGTTCAAGGATTGGACGGTACCTGGAGATGGACTATACGACGAGGCGGTACCCGGAGGTAGACACTGGGCGGGACATACTCGGAGCGGATGGCGGGACCCGAGGAGCAGAGGAGCTATCTGTACCCACCCTTCAGGTGGGATTTCCAGTGGACATCTCAGCGTAGCAGCTTTACTTTTCAGTCGCTGTTTTCCCTTTCAAGTTGTACTTTACAGTTGGGCTTGTATTTCCGGCCCCTTTTTACTTTTCAGCTCTTCTTTTTGTACTTAGTGTTTTACTTCCGCTTGTACTCTGTGGTGCTTGTTTTCTTTTATAAAGGCAATGCCTTCCCAGTTATTGGGATTTTACGCCTTGGTGCTAGTCGCCAGCCCCTGGCCTATGGAAGGCGGGCTTGGGGTAGTCACGGCACGGACCCCGAGGGCGGGTCGTGACAGTTTTATCCTCATTTTAGATGGGGTTTCTCACCATTTACGCTAAGGTATGTGTAATATCCTGCACCATCCCATTGTCTTGAGATGGAAGAGGAATGCTAAATGGCCTCAAGCAACGTTCCCAAGGCATGAAAGGCTAGAAATAAATTCTGAGGGCTTTGAGAATAAATTGGGGAATTATTTTCCCTTGAGATAAAATAAACCAACACAACAATCCAATACTAAAAAAAATACATGATGCATGTTAACAAAGAAACCCAAACCATACATTTCCAACAGGAAAAAAAATTTTGCATAAAAATTTCCAACGACCAATACATGCGATCCAAAATCAATGTACCAAGATGAAGACTACAAAAAAGGCCCCAATGAACTATGACACCAACCATAGCTCTACACCAAGCTCCACACTCTACGCACCATGACATCACCAAATCATCATACTCAAACTCCAGAAAAATTAGATGCTTTACTCTTAGCTGTGTCCCGATAAACCACATATGCAAAAGCGCCAAGTGCCGAAGCACTGGATGTGTAAAAATACATAGTAGGTTATCCATAATTGAATTCCGTTGACATTCCACTAGGATAATACAATTAGAACTTTTATATAATACAATTGATATAAAATATTAAATAGTGAAACAACTTATAACAAGATAAACACTCTAATACCATGCCATTTTCACCCTAAATTCACATAACACATGGGAAAGTCAAACAACCATACCACAAGACAAATCACCCTTTCACATCAGCACCAAAAAATTTATATTTTCATGAAACACGCAATAGGGAAAAAAATGGTGGAACATCATGTCCAAACCCATTTACTAATTTCCAAATCAATTGGTACTTCTCGGCCACCTATCCTTGATGGTGGCCCTTCCGTACACTCTCCATACTATTTTTTATAGTTGTACACCCTGTCCACTTAATATCATTCCAATCACAACATAACACATACAATCCAATAACCATGTATATAACACACTAAGGCCATAACAACATGACCATAACCACTTCCATCACATGATAGTATACCTCAATAAATCAACAATTTATTGAAATCACCCTTAAATCATTTTTCATTATAAAACACAATTAAATAAACAACATCTTAATTGAAAACCATTTTCATCAATCATATCCACAAGTCATCCCGACCAACTATTTTTAAAATCTACATTTTAAAATCCAAAAACATGAACATTACACGACCAGAACCCCCTTTCCCCAAAAAATCCCAAAATATTACCAAAGGGATTTATAAAAAATTTAACACATCAAAATCACAAATTTATTTAAGAAAAACCAATTAATTGGAAAAATCCTTATATTTCTAACTATTTGGACTTGATAGAGAATCCACCTACCCTTAGGGTTCTGCTGAATTCAACCCACAGCAATCGCACCACCTTCTTGGAAAATACTCCACTAAAACCACTCTAGATCACCTTCCCTATCATCAACATGACTTAAAATTAAAACACAAGAAAAAAACAATATATCTACACACAAAGGGTGTAGATCCCAAAAACTAAGTGAGAGGGAAGAGTATATCTAGAGACGACCACAAAGAACTAAGTGATGAGCCTTACCAGAGAATAATCAGCTCAACCACACCAAGAAAACCATTCGATTTTCTTCCAAAAGGAGTCAGAGAGTACCCCTAACCCTTGAGAAGAGGAAATCCTGAGTGAGACTTGAGTAATAGAGAGTTCAGGTTATTTTAGGATAATCCCGACTAATCTTGGATTTTTAAAATATTTTTGTTTTTTGGTAATATGATTACCTCACATGGTTAGATAAACCACACCCAAATCGTCCTCCTATTTCTTCCTCAAAGGGTCACCGTTGATAGACTGCCCCCACATGATTAGGAAAAATATGTGCAAGCTGTTCATACCCCACTTCCTGCATAATTCATCTCACAGAGTTTCTCCTAACTGTGATCAAACCATGCGACCATAAAAAGGCCTCTAATGTTTTCCAAAACCATACCAAACTCTCCCAAACTCATCCCAAAAACATTAAACACATAAAAATCCATAACCATAGTCTACATACCTCAAACCAATGGTTATACATTCTCCCTACCATTAGATATTCCATTCCCAAAAAGTAGAGAACCAACTGGTTACTGAAGATCTTGGGCTTTTGCTCTGCTATATCTTTATCTGGCTCCCATGTGTCCTCCTAAATCTGACCATGCTTACAAGAATAATGGACTATACCAATACGTTTACCATGAAATAAGTTCTCCAGCCTATCCACAAACCACACTAGTGAGTGCCCCAAGTTAGCATCCAGTTCTAGCCTAACATGATCCCAATGAATCACTTAGTCATGATCCAGCTGATACTTTTTCAACTGTGACACATTAAAGGCATTGTAAACTGCACTAAACTGCGGTGAAAAATAAAACTGATAATCCACCTCTACAATACACTAATGTATCTCAAAAGGCCAAATATACCTTGGATATAACATACACAACTTCCAAAACCAATGATGTCCAAACCTAGGAGAGATTTAAAAAACGCACCATCGCCCAACTCGAATGACAACGTTCATTAATGATGGTATGCCTATGATTTCAGATGACATTGATCCATCTCCACACTATTTCTGATCAACTTTTCTGATCAACTTGATCTTATCTATAGTCTCCTAGACAAGGCTCCGTCCAATCATTAATATCTTGCTTGTTTCCACTCAACATAGCAGAGAACCACAAAGACACCCATACAATGCCTCAAAAAGAGCCATACGTATTGATGACTGATAATAATAAATATTGAATAAAATTTCCAATGGTAAGTTCTCCTCCCATAAAGAACCAAATCCATTAAAAAATCACATAATATATCCTATAATGTTTACATAATCTTATTGAATTTTTCATCTGTCTGTGGATGATACATCGTGATCTTCATAAACTGTGTCACAAGGGTTTGCTGCAAGGATTTGAAAAAACTATATGTGAACCTTAAATCTCTATCTAATAAAATAAAACATGAATACCATTCCTCTTTACCACTCCTTGAATATTTATTTTGAATAGATCATCCACCGTATGAGATTCAGAAATCAGGATGAAATGGGTCGACTTTGTGAGCTGATCAACAATCACCCATATGGCATCGTGCTTCTAGACCATTCATGGGAGGACGATCACAAAATCCAATGATATTTCTCCAATTTCCACATAAGGATATGTAAGTACTGAAAAAAAATTTCTGACCACTGATGATCTTCCTTGTCCTGATGACAGGTCACTAATCTGGAAAGAAACCCAAACACAACTCCTTTCAAACCCACCACCAAAACTATGCTTTCAATGCCTTATTTGTTTTATAAATTCCAAGATGAACTTCCCACTGTGAATGATGATAATTCATGAGAAGTTTCTCCTAAAAAGCCATTTGTACCACCATATGATTCTAAAAACACAAAACAAAATTCACATTCAGTTCCCAGTCCTCAATGGTCTCCCCACCATTGAGTTTCGAAGTCATTTCCATACACAGAGAATGAAAGGCCTATTCCTTTTTGACCAAAAAACCTTGTCAGGAACCAAGGAAACTGGAATGAAGACCACTCTATTGACTCGATCATTACATTCCAACCACATGTCGACTATGACCAACATTAATTTCTATTGATCTAATTCATGTTTAACCACCTGAGCATATGACTTTTTACTTAATGCATCCTCCACATAATTTCCCTTACTCGGGGTGTACATTAAGTCTTAATAAAAAATATTGAGATATTCTATCCACCTCTTTTTCCTCAAGCTAAAATCTCACTGTGAGAAAATATTCTTCATGATCCTATGGTCAGTAATCATTATGAATTTATCAACAAAGAGATAATGATTCCATATTTTTTAGGCATGAAATACCCCTGAGAAATGAAAATAAAATTTTTGGGTGGTTTTTATCATGAGATACCTTATGATATGAGACATATTCAACCACATAACCCCCCCCCCCCCCCCACATGTATGAGAAAACACCCTAGCCCTGATCATGTTATGTCATAATACACCATGTACCATTTCCTTGGTTCTAGAAAAACTCAGATTGGTGTTGAAGTAAGGTGACCCATTATCTCTTCAACGCATTTCTAAAACTGATCATCCCATTGAAATGCGATGTGATTCATTTTAAAATATGTCATCACTAGTTCCAATCATGATAAATCTCAAAAACAAACATTAATAATACCCAACTAGAACAAGGAATCTCTGTATCTTGAAAATATTCTTTGGTGGTTTTCATGATATATCAACGTCTATGTTTTCCAGATCAACTATAACACATTTATCATAAATAACATAGCCATGGAAATAAAACTCATATTTCCAAAAATCACACTTTGAAAATTTGGAATTCAGTTGATGATCACTTTATATCCCCAACACTATCACCAAGTGATGCTCGATGCTCTATCCTTATCCTTTAATACAACAGTATATCATCCGAAAATACCACCACAAATGAATCTAGATATATCTGAAATATCTAATTCATCAATTCTAATAACTCTTTAGGTTCATTCATTAGACCAAAGGGCATAACTATATACTCGTAAGGGTCATATCTACTTATGAAAATAATTTTCGTGATATCCTCCTTCCTCAACTGCAATTGATGATACCATGACCTCAATTCAATCATGGAGAACCACTAAGCTCCCCACAGATGGTCCAAAAAATCAACAATGTGTGGAAGTGGATATAGGTTCTTTATTGTAACTTAATTAAGTAAATAATAATCAACACAGAGATGCAATGTTTCATCTGCCTTTTTCACAAACCAATCCGGAACTACCCACTGATACGTTCTTGGCCAGATGAACCTATTGTTTTCTAACTCTCCCAACTACACCCTTAATTCCCAAAATTCAGCTTGTTCCATATAGTAAGGAGGAAGTGATATTGGATTAGTCCCTATAAGGAGGCCAATAATAAACTCCACTTCTCTCATGGGTGGGAACCCTAAGAGTTATTTGAAAAAATATCCATAAATTATTCCACAACTATCAGATAAATAATCTCTTCACGACCTTTTACTGATGCCAATGACAAATCCAAAAACAGATATAATATCGTTCCAACCATTGGTTCCAACAAGTCTGTTCCACCCTGCTTCTCAATCTTCTCTCCTCTAGAGAAATGTCTAATGATATCCTCTATCACAAAACTAACCATTTATGCATAACAATAAATGTGGGCCTTAAACATCACCAAACAACCCATCACCTAGATTATATCATAATAATTTATATCAAGCACTGAGAAATCCCACATCAATTCAATTTAATTCACAACTATAGAGAGAGGAGGAATTCAACTTGGCCATAAGAGACGTTCCCAAGGATCCAAAGGTTGTCAATAAATGATGAGGGATTTGAGAATAAATTGTGGATTTTTTTTCCATTGAGATAAAATCAACCAACCCAACAAACCATTACTAACAAAACTACATGATGCATGTTAACATAGAAACCCAAAAAATATATTTTGAAAGAAATACAATATGTTGCATAAAAACTCCCAAACACCAATACAAGAAAACCAAAATTAGAGTACCAAGTGAATGACTAAACAAAAGACCCCGAAGAACTAGGACCCCATCCTTAGCTCCATACCAAGCTCCATGTTGCAAGCACAAAAGCTTCAGGCCTATATTCATGGAAAATGAGATGCTTTACTCTAACATGTGTCTTAGAAAACAACATCTACAGAAGCACCAATGTGCCAAAGTAGAGGGTGAGTACAAATACTCAGTGTTTTTGTCCCAATGAATTCCCTACACACCCCACTAGGATAAAACTGTTACCACGTTTATATAAAATAGTTTATATAAAAAATTCCATAGTGAAGCAACTTACAACAAGGAATACACTCCATTACCATCCCATTTTCACCCAAAATACCCATAAAACATAGAAAATCCAAACAACAATGCCACAATCCATATCACCCATTCACATCGGCACCACATTTTTTTTCCATAACAACACACAACAAGGAAACCAACATGGTGTAACGTACCGTCCAAAATCGTTTACTACTTTCTAAATCATGTGGTACCTATCTCCCACCAATCTGTGATGGTGTAACTTCCATCCAATCTCCATAAAATTTCTATATCATTACTTCTTTCACATTTCACATCAATCCAAATGCAACATAACACACACAATTCCATAATCACGCATATAACAATCTTCATCCACAACAACATGCCCATATCTGTTTCCATTGCATGCCAATCCACTTCAATAAATCACTTAATTATTGAATTCCCCCTTAAATCATTTTCCATGATAAACCACATTCCAATTAACAACATATTTATTGAAAACAATTTTTATCAACTATTTTCTCAAATCAACCCATGTAGCCGATTTAAAAATCTACTTTTTAAAATCCAACAACAAGAACGTTACATGACAAAAAATCCCATTTTCCACAAAAATCTAAAAATCATTACCAAATGGATTTGTAAACAATTTTATAAATAAAAACAACCAATTAATTTAAGAAAAATAAATTAATTGGAAAAATAAATTTATTTCTAACATTGTGGAGTCGAGAGAGAAGACAACCACCTTCAGGGTTCTAGTGAATTCGACCCATAAGCAATCACACCCCAATAAATGAAAAAATCCACTAAAACCACTATAGATATCATTATCTATCATAAAAAATAGCTAAAATCTACTACCAAGGAAAAAATAACCCTATATGTTCATAAAAAAGTAGTAGATCTAGAAAACTGAGAGAGGGGGAAGATTATATCTTGGAAAACCACAAAGAACAAAGTGAGGAGACTTAGCAGAGAACAATCAGCTCAACCACAACATGAAAACATTTAAATATATTTCCAAAATGAGTGGTAGAGAAACCATAACCCTTGAGAAGATAAAATCTAAAATGATCCTTGAGTGGGAGAGGGTTTTGGTGTTTTTAGTGTAATTCTCAAATAACTCAATTTTTATATTTTTTTAGGTTGCACAGTTAACTCACAAAGTTACAAAAACCATAAACTAACCATGTGTATGGTACTTCCTCGAAGGGGAACTTCATAGAACCAATCCCACAGAGTTAGAAAAACTCTACGCAAGCTATGCATACCCCACTACCCACAGGGTTCATCTAACATGATTTCTCTTAACTGTGCTCAAACTATGCGGCCTTAAAAAACCTAAAAATATTTCTCAACCCTTCCAAAACTCTCCCAAACACATCCCAAGAACATTAAACGCATAAAAATGTATAAAAAAGGCCACATATCTTAAATTGGGGTGCTGAAAAGTTATGTATATGGGAGCTTCTGCAACTCCAATAGGGCAGCATGATAGTATTTGAGAAATCATCTTGGTTTAAAAACCATTCTAAGTACTCTATAAAATGGTCCGTGATTATTTATTTAAGGCTCATGCATTTGAGTGAGGTATATCAAGAGGTAATTGAGTCATTTTGATCCTTATATGTATTCTTAAATTTTCAATGGTTCTATAGAGAACATTGAGGATAATAAATATCTTGGAAAAGCAGATCCAACTAATAGTTATTGGTAGTGGGATATCGAGAGTAAACACCTTGACAGTATGGATCAAAAGTCAATCCTAGGGACCCAACATCTGATACATTTCAAGAAGAGATATCCGGATAAAGGATCCTCAGTTCTTGCTAACAGGTTGGGTCCAATAATCTTAGAGAGAGGAAGTGCTACCCATGTAATGGTAGGTGAGATCTTGCATGTTATTTTATAACCAGCCATGCATCTATTAGAGAGACCGTTGATGATACTACGAGGTAGTGGTATCTATAAGAGTAGATATTTTCTCAAGGTGGAGGATGTTGGGGATGAACTAGGAGCACAACATGAGGTGGTTGATGCTTTGCCTGTTACCACCACTAGCCCCATGTGGTCCAAGACAGGATCATGGAGTTGGATGAATGGGATAACGATAGCTATATGCGGTCAAAAATATAGATCAAGTGGCTCTGGTAATGAATTGATATATGACCGATATCTTTTATACCTTATCTTTAATACTATTATTCCCAAGTTATATTCATTTCATTCATTCCACATACCATTTTGGAGACTTATAGAATTTAGTGGACTCTTGGGTCCAACATTACACTTGGATACCTCTAATGAAGAAGACTTAGTTATCACACACATATGAGGACAGTGTTACCTGGATCAAATAGGTAAGAGTTTTTGTTTAAATATCATGGTTCCAGCGTGGAAGCCTTACAACACCATTAGTTGTATTGACTGGCTATACATAGATCAAACCTAGATTTACATTTTAGGTGAATGATGTTGTGTGTCTATAGTGATGGGAAATGGAAATCATTTTTCAATGAAAATGAAACTGTTGTAGAGCAGGATGAACTCATTAATAGGATGGTGATACCAATTTCTAATCAATTGTATAGCATAACCCGAGGTGTATTTGATGTTATGAGTTCCTAGTTACTTTCAGTAGTAGGGTAGAATGAAGAAGTTTCCCTTGAAGATATTCCAGGTTTAACTTCACTCGATGAAATTTACTTATGAATTTTCCCACACCCTTATACGAACTAATAAATATTCCATCTCATTGGATTGATCCTGCAGAGCTTCTCAAGATGAGGGTGTAGTTGGTGGACTTGAAAATAATGGATTTGGTAGAACCCATTTTCACCTTTGATAGCCCTAATTTTGTTTTCCAATAATGCCAATTGGAGATTGAGGTTTTTTGTGGGATACAAGAGCTTGAACTGGGCGAATATATAGAATATGTATCCACTAACAATACCGGATGACCACTTTGATCATTTGTGAGGATCATGATGGTTCTTTAATATTTTACCCATGTAATTATATCCCCATATATGAGTATGGGATAAAGATATAAAAAATATTAATTTCAAATGTTGATATAGTCACTATTAGTACATGGTGATGCCATTGTCATAACTAATTACTCAAAAGTGTTCATGGGACTCCAAAACCAGATCACTTTTCCTCACACACATCTGTTCTTGGTAGTCATCATAAATGATATCCTTGTGTACTTAGTGTCTATGTAGAAGCATGTGAGACACTTTAAGATAGTTCATGATGTAATATAGAGTCTCCATATTCACATAAAGCTATCGATATTCCAGCTCTAGTTCCATGTGGTCCACTTTCTAGGAAATGTTATATTAGTTGATTGAGTGGAAGTGGAACTGGCCAATGTTGAGGTAGTGTTACCTTGGTAGCAACCCATGATAGTAACGGAGGTGTGAAGCTTTTTGATTTGGTTGGATATTATCATAGATTCATACATTATTTCTTCATAATATTATCATCCATGAAATCATTAACTGGAAAGGGGGAAACGTTCTCTTGGATAGAGTGGTATCAACAAGATTTTTATTAGTTGAGAAATAGTTGTACAAGTTCTATCGTATCTATATTACTAAATTAGGGTGTCATGTACCTATTGTTCTGTTATGCACCAAATATTAGGCTTTGTTTTGTTCTAATTTAGCATCAAGGAGTTATTTCCCATTGTTCATGTTATTTGGGAACACACAAGAAGAACTATGTGACCCACAATCTTGAGTTTGGAGAGGTCATCTTTACCCTAAAGATATGGAGACACTACCTAATGGGTGATTAGTTTATCTTCAAATATTATCACAAGGGTCTCAAATATATATTCTCTCAGAGTGATCATAACTTGATAGAGTGGTGATATCTAGTGTTTCACTAGGTTTATGAATAAGAAATTTTATATAATCTTGGAAATAAGAAAGTGGTAGTATATTATCTCATCAATAGTTCTTGTTCACATATTTTAAATGTGATTTCAGTGTTGTTGGCCTCATTCTAGTTATCCTTTGTGGATATACATAGAGTAGGTTACCTTCAGTCGCTATTGTTACCCTACAACTCTTACATCGTGTAAGGGAGTAACAACTATGGGATACAGATTGTGAGGTCCTATGTACTCATATATCAATATAAAATGCAGCTGATATATTTTAAAAAGGATGAAAGAGTGTCATATTTTTGAGTTAATTCATGATGATACCCATGTTTTTAAGGGAAGAGGTTTTGAGAGAGTTTCAAACATATCCTTTGGTGCCAAATCCAAATGTGGAAAAGATGTCCTAGGATTTATAATGTCAGATTTGGTTAACATGGATGAAGATGTGTGTTAGAAATTTTGTCCCTCAATGCATTACTTATTAAAAAAGGATATGTACCATGTTACAAAACATTTAGATTAACCCTTGATGTGCCGTAGTGGATGTGGGATGGGATATCCATAGACATAATGATGAGGTTACCTTGTATTTACCAAAGCCATGATTCCATATGGGTGATCTTAGGTAGACTCACCATGTCATCCCACTTCATAGAAATATGAGAGAAAAATTCAGTAGAGAGAATGGAAGACCTCTATGTAAAACAGATATTCCAAATCTATTGAGTTCAATAAATGGTTATTTATGATCATCATTTCCACTTTACATCCTATCTTTTTGAATGGATTTTAAGTGGATTTTGGGACTCTATTATTCTTTAGCAAATCATTCCACTATAAAACTGATGTCTAGACTGAGCGAACCATTTAGGATCTGGAGAAAATGATAATAGCTTTTAGGATGGACGTGGAAGTAGTTGATTGGATCACATACGAGTGGTGGATTTTGTGTAAAACAAGAGCGACCGTTACACTATCGGTACAAAATTGTATTAGGGTTTTTATGGATTACCATATAGGTTACCACATTCCTAGATTAACCCTTGAGATTTTTCACTCATGGACCAAGAGTTTGTGTGAGAAACTACTGAGAAGTTTCATATCATCTATGAGTGGATGAAGACAATGTAGAGCCATTAGAAGTCTTATTCTATCATTTGAAGAGGCCTTTGGAGTTCAAATAGTGGAGAGCATTTGTTCCTATTTATATTACACCGACAATGATTATGAATATTTCGATGAGTTTAAAAGATATCTCTGAGGTTCATTAGAACTTTTGAGATATTTCGTAGAGTTGATGAGGAGGCATACCGCTTAGATCTACATCCCAAGTTAGAACAAGGAAAATATGTATTCCACATGTCACTACAATGGATGTACGTTCATGACCCATCATAGATTACCGATTGGGGAGAGAAGGAAATCGAGGTTGGAGCTTCCATTACTGACTACCCAGTAAAGATAAAGAGTTGTTTGGAGATAATTCATCATGAATTATCCATTATTTTATTGAATTTAGGGCGGGAACATGAGAATCATTACGAGAGAACATGAGAGCGGTTGGCTAAAATTCATCTTTAGTATCTATATATTTTATTATTATCACATGTTTTGGACTATTGGGAACATAAATCCCCAATATGGGGAATGTGTAATGACTCAAATTTTTTATATATTATTTTGGTATATTTTTTGAAAAAATTTGAGACAAGTAATTGAAAAGGTGTGAAATTTCCAGGCACATTGTGCCTTAAATAAATGTTTGGAATATATAAAATATGTTAAATATCATGAAGATATAGTTTTCTTAAAAAACTGAAATTAATTCTAAAAAGGTTCCCAGATCATAAATTTGAGGGAAGAATTGATTAAAAACCAAAATATTTCCATTAAGAACACATTAAGCACAGATGGGGTGGTTAGATTGTGTAAAACACATTGTGGGTGTACAAAAATTTAAAAAATAATTAAAATAATTTATTTGTTTTGTTGATGTTAAAATGTAGCAACCTAACATTCATCATTAAATAGAATTATATGGAATAATCCTAGAGTGATCCACATAACCTTGGTGTCATTGGAGATCCACTGGAGAGAATGTTAGAGGATGTATCTCTCATGAACAACGAATTGATCATGGATCGATGATCGACGCACAACAAATTCAAAGGATCACTCCAATGATAATGGAACAAACCAGTTATTTTTCAATGATAGTTACTAATAAATATAGGAAGTTTGTTTTATTGTTTCTTTTCCTATTATTCTTTACTATGTTAAACACAAATCGATCTACCAATAGATTAATCTGTGGATTGTGTGTGTTTGTGAGATGGGTTTATTGAGGGGTTTTTTAGAATTACACTGAATAAAGGATTTATTATTTATTATTTTTAATGATATGAATTGTGATTGGCATAAAAATAGTACATGGTTTGTTTATCTTTTTTGTTCTTATGATTTTATCCAATATTCTTCATTAACCAATAATCATTATTGTTTTTGGAATGGGGTTCGACATATCCCGATAAATCGATCATTGAACACACTTTTCTAGGTGTAATTATCAGAAATCGTATTTATATGATTGTAGAAACATGAAGGTGGTGAGAATATGGATATGAAATTGAGTTTAATGATGTATTTACTTGATTCTCATGTTCTGTAGTACACAAGAATGAACAACGATGATCCCATTTTCTAAGGGGGATAATGTCCTTGATCATGTTGACTCGGTGATGAAATTACTCAATGGGGCTCAATATACATTTTAACAGTGAGGAGATCAATAGATCAAAGGTCAGAGTGAAAACAGGGACATGTGGAGCTAAACATGGATTTTAGAAAAATACTGCACTACACGTTATGTAATACAAATCTACACATCTTGTGGGATTCCCTTTGAAGTAGTTAAGGATTTATATAGGGGTTGAGGTTCAGACACTATGTGACCCTATCAAACTAAATATGAACCTTTCACAAAATATGTGACAACTCCCCAGAGACTCGGCATATACTTCTTATAGAACATAAGCACGAGGTATACTCCACGAGCATTATACACATTTTTTACTCCCACATTTAGACATGTCATGGAAAAAGTACAAGACTAAGGCCGAGTAATGGTACACGACCACATTTACATGGTATAAATATATGTAATGAAACATGGGTAGACTACATGGGAAGCCTACATGTAATGTACTTATACATGAATAGGAGTGAGATATAGAGGTCGTTTACACGAGTAGGACCCATGGTCAAGACGTAAAACTTGTAACCCTTATAAAAACTATTTACTTTTTTATACATTGAGTGGATCCCTTATCATCTATATCATAGAAATGTTTTATTATGGTGAATTCACCGTATTCATTCATGTAGGGTTAGTATGGAATGGTCTCATATTCATCGTATTATGTTACATTCAGTAGGACTTCTTGGATATAGTCATTAGAATCACTCTGAGAGTTCCAGAGTGAGATCCTCTTTTCATCAGTGTTCCCTATGTGAATTTGATGGTATTTTTAGATGAAAAATTTTGTGGGATATGATCCTGTACATATAGGGTTAATACATTTTGAGTTTTTTGTATCACAACATGACTTTGATGTAATCCTCACCTTTATATTATATTCTATTTAGACCATCAATCTGTATTTTTAATGAGGAGACCCAACGATCACTACCTATCGAACGAACGAGATATGTTCTATAAAAATAATGAGTGTGTTATCCCACATGAGTGCAAAATGAAATATTCAATATGTAATCATATGATGGAATACAATGGTTGTGAATAAAATCTAAATTGTGCACCTTTATTGAGTATATCTGGATATTATTGTTATATATGTTGTATAAATATTCCTATATATATTTTATTGTGTTTTATTTTTTTTATTCTCTATGGTATAGGGGTGTCCAACTGATTATTTTTAAACTAATACCTTCAAAGGAATTTCTCGTATGTTTCGTGTCTTATAGAGATGATCGGCCTTTTGACAGAGTCCTATGTGGATGAAGACCAACCGATTATTAGAGAGACATGACTAAAATTTGTGTGTTCCTACGGATTTCTGACAATTTTCCCAATACTTACATCATATATGGACTTGGGTTTCAGACTTTTTATGGTGGGACTATATTTTTTCCTTTTTAAATTCCATTACATCATATTGTACTCTAGTTACGAGATTTAGATGTATGCATTAATTGTTGTTCATTGGATTCAATATTTCAACATTTTAAAGTCTTTTTAATGTGTGAGTGTGTACGTGGAATTTGGATACGTCCTACCATGTTATTGATATTACAGCTCAACACTAGTCACCACCCCTTGTCCTATTGGAGGTGGGATTGGGGAGTCCTGAAATAGGCCCCATTGGGATGGGACATGATATATTTCATTGGAATTTTATGAATTCATATTAATGAAAAAAATAAAATCTATTTAAAAAATATGTATTTAATAGTCATTAAAATTTAATAATTATTACTAGTGATAATTTTCTAAATTTTTAATTCTTAATTATTATATGTTACATACTTTTATTTGAATGATATACTTCAAATATTTCGATTCAAATAATAAACTTATTTTAATTTATATATAAACAAAAAATGGATTCAAATTCATAGATTTAATGTTAACATAATGGGAATAGCATTGATTTCAATCAATATTTAAAATAATATTCATCTAAATAATTAAATAATATGTGTCTTTATTAAATAATTTTTTTTTATTTTGATAAATGGAATATTACATGTATTAGTTATTACTTTATATTACCATGTTAAAATTTGTTAGTAGTAAATGTGTACTTTTTTTGTAAAAATTATAGGATATTGAGGTAAAATTAACTCACCACAATAAGTGGTAAAATGTGTTAAAATGATAAACAATGGTCTAAAAGTTATAATATTCTGAATTTATATATATCCATTTTTTAGGTGTGGTGTAACAAGATCCATATCCAATACATCTCCATTTTGGTTCCAATGACATGTAAAATTACATCCCTTACTAATTATAGAATAGTTATTTTTCAAATTCCCCCAACAGATACATTTATATTAACCCCTCGATTAAAGTTTCAAAACAAAATGTTAAATTTTCACTCTAATCCACCAATATTATATTTATTTAACTAAATTATCTATTTTATTCTTATGGGTATCATCATATTTTACAAAATTATTAAAAATATAGAAGGATTATTAGTGAATATTTTTAATAGAATTTTCTAGTAATAAATTATTTCATTTGATTTTTTCTTATTTTCACTTCCCCAAATTAATTAATTTTATTTTTAAATTTTGTAACATTGATATATAATAATAAAAATATACTGAAATTATAAATACACAAATTCTTATTATTTATCATCAAAGTATATTATCTCATGTATCATGTATATACAATAATTTTATGTTTCTAATAGAATACAATTTATCCACCCATATTCAAATGTCTTCTCATTCATAGAAATGGTTCTACTTTCCAAACTATGGTAGTTAATCTTATTTATGGATATGTTTTTTTCCATTAATACCTACTAGGATAGTAATAAAAGTATTATTCTAGATAAATTAGATTCTAATAGGTATATTATAATCTATTTCATGTGATTGAACATAAATTTATTCATAATATTTAATTAATAAATAGTATTTAATTATGGTCAGAGAAACTGAAAAATTTATCTAGACATTTATCATTAACATTTTATTAAATGAACCATCCTCATATCAGAATGAAAAAAATTATATAAGGAAATTTAAACATTTGTAGAAGAATGAATACCATTTTATTTCACTTCAAAAAAATTATTTCTATTTGATAATAAAATCCATAATTATAAAAATATGAAGTTATCATGAAACCATGTAATGAAGACAACCAAAAAAATTATCATAGGGACATACTATTAATGAATGTTTGTTAACATGTTGTAAACATATAATTTAAGGTAGAGTATATATGATTATATTTCTTTAATAAATAAATTAATTTTTTTGATCCTTCATATTGGAGGTTAATGTTTAAAAAAAGAATGGGAAGAATGAGGTTTGGGTTTCTCATCTCACTTTTACTTCTGTTAACATTATACCTTATTCAACACCTATTTCTTGTTTATGGTGTGTATACTTACATTTCATATATATTTTCAGTAATCTAATTATATCAATTGTATTCAATGTTTCATTTTATAATTATTACTTTTATTGGGAATTTGATTGAACTATGTACAAAGTGTACGTGGATTTAATTACAACATTTCCATTAATTGGGTTATGCTTCCTTTATATTGATTCTACAATGTTACAATTTTTTGAGAGATGAATATTTTTATCTTATGTTTTATTCAAATTTTGTATTTTAATTTACAGATGGTATGCACAATCGATTAATTTTATTCATTCTCACATATATGAAATGATATTTATAAAAAAAATTTATTCAAAAACTATCTTTTCAAAATTTCCCTTAAAACTATTTTTTTCATCCATGTTCAGGTATTCTAATATTGTTTCCAATACTTTTTTGAATATTATCATTTTATTTGATTAATATCATTTTTATCCATTCTTTACATTTAAAAAAGTTTCTTGGAAGAATTGTTTTTTCATGTTCTAAATAGTATTCATTGTGACTTTTTTGAAAAAAATAAATGAGGATTGATTTATTAATATATATAGAGGGATTATATATTTTCACCATTATAATACCTTAATTATTTGAATATTTATATAAAACCATAAAAGTTTCTTCTAAAAAAATCATTTTTTATTTCCCATCCTTTATTTTTTTTAAATTGGAACAATTATTTACCTCAATAATTTTTCCCAGTTATATTTCATGATTATTTTCCTTTGAACATTACTTCCATTTTTGATAATTTTAACTAACAAGGGAAATTATTCATGTATAATTTCATTATTAGTTCTTCAAATGTTTTACTAATATGTTGAAATGATGTTTATGAATCTTATAACTTTTATATGACTCATTATTTTATAAAATGTTTTTGAAACCAATTTCTTTTCCATGGGTTACGTAATGATTGAATATTTATAGAACTAATTTATTTTCATGGGTTTGGATAAGTGGAATGATTTACGAACTTGTTGTAAAGATAAAAATGTTTATAATAAAATGAAATATGGTTCGTATATCTCCCAACAATGCATTGGGTAATGCTGTATAACTAATGATATAACAATTGGAAAAATATCTATGGGCTTGATCCACTGTGGAAATAGTTGAGTATTGATACCCAATGGGAAATAGGTGCATCCTAATCCACCTCAAGAAATATGTGTTTCCTGATCCACTATGTTTATTTTCTTATTAAATAATATTGACACATGAAATGGTTTTCTATATTTATATGGGACCCACAATTTTATGACATGATATTATGTTTTATGATTGATTTATAATGATCTATAACTATAATGTTCCCTATTTTATGAAATTATAATGTTTATTGCATTAATAATTTTTACATCATTGATATGTTGAGTATGATCTTTTTATGATATGTTCATAATCACAAAACATTATTCTTATCTTATGATATCTTATGATCACAGATGGATATCTCACGTGTTTATACTTACTGAGTATCTAAGTTCTTTCTTTATTATGTTTCCTTACATAAGTGACGAATAATAATTATGGTAGGGTATTCCTAATAGGAGTACAATGTTAAAATATCATTTGGGGGATGTTTAAGATTTTTATAAAATAATAATATTTTATATCTAATTTCCAAAGGCAGTAAACATTAATGGTTCTATAATGGATAGTATTTTTATTTTTTAAATATCAATAAATGTATATGTGAATTATATATATGAAAAGGGTGTGTCAATATAGTTGGTATTAGAGTAAGTTTTAGAAAATATTTTCAAATAGGGGTCAGAAAATCTTTATGAAAACCCCATGGATAATATAATGTATATGAGAAAATTATAATGTTTTTATAATGACAGTTAACTAACTAGTTTAAAACTAATGATTCATTGGTAAGAATAAATTTTTCATGATTTAAAGAAAAAATAAAATGATTATGTGTTTTCCCAATATGTTTATTTTTGTGGTAACTGAATTTTTGGCCTTATATAGTGGATTGAACCTATTGTATTCTTATTAATAGTGACCATGATGGATAATGGAATGATATTTCATGTCCAAAACCGAATAAAAAGGGGGTCAAAATGTGAAACATTATTATTTTAAATATTCATAAATATCATATTAGGATCAATAATCTCAATATTTATGTGTTTCCTAGAACATATAAAAGATGGGGTTTCATAGTGACCATAGCAAAAAATATTCAACTTTCCTCATTTAAACCTTCAAAGAAAATAAATGAAGTATAATGTTTTAATGGAACTAGATGATTATATTAGCGAGGAATATATGAAATAATGTAATTAATTTCAAAGGAAATGTGAATGGACACATTAATACAATGGGGATTAATATTGATATTCATAAGTCATCATCAAGAATTTAATTCTTTAAATATCGACTGTATAATATTTATGAAAATCGATTCTCTATGGGGAAATCATGGGAAGATAATTTCAATGGTTGTATGAGTAATGTTTTTTTGTTTGATAGTGAAGAGAGCACAACTGGAATATGAGATGAAAGAAGTTTAATAGAATTAAACAATTAATTCCAGTTAATTACTTAAGAAATTAGTGGACTGATTGAGTTTTTATATATTTGAATTCAATAATAATGTTGTGGAAGTAATTTTATGGTATTTTAGAATAAAGATTCATTGATAGATTTTCCACTATAGTTTTTACTTTTATTTTAAAGGATATGTTTAATGGTTCTGGTAACCATGAAATGTGACTGAAATTGTAAGGTGATATTTTTGAAGAAAACGTTATTAAGTGATATATAACCCTTAATATGTGAGTGATGTTGGGATAATAATGATATTAATAGATGTTTTATTGTGGAAATATATGTAGTATTGTATTAATAACCATGGGAGAAAATTTAATGTGATTACAAGTTGTTTTATGATATCTTTCATTCAGTTTATAGGATTTGTGAATTTATTGTTTGAGTAAAGTGTTATTTTTCAAAATAATTCATGTTTTCACTTAGGTTTTAAGAAAAATAAATTTATAACCATGTATAAAGACAAATATATTAATTTTCCTAACATGTTGGGTGTGAAAAAATTAATAGATACATTTTGTTTGTTTGGGTGATTAATGATAATTTCATTTTTAATATTTTCTGACCCTCTATTGAATGTTCTATGTATTAATATTTTGAATGTTTATAAGAGTTACCAATTATCAAATTGTTTCCACTTAAAATTGGATGTGGTTCTAGATATTAATTTATACATAAAAATTTAATCATTTGTGTGTATTTTATAACTTGTGAAAAGCATTTTATTATGTTTATAACTATATATAGAAGGAATGAATTTTCATCCCATTATGGATCTTATAATCCACATGCTTGACATGCATTATAATTTCAAAATAATTTATTAGAGTAAGAGATGATGTGAAAATTGATCAAATCACAACCAAATAGTGATATTGTACTTTTAAAAAGAAATCAAGTGTCTATATCTTCTCATATGTTTTGGAAGTATATTTTTATCATATTATTATCATTTCTGAAGATATAAATGATCATTTCGGATCCATTTGGTCTCTTGTTTGGGGGTCATTAACATTTTCATAACAATTCTCCCTATCATTCTCTCTTATAACTTGAAAGTTAGTATTCTCATTCATGTACATGTTTTCAATTTCCACCAATGTTTTCCAAATAGGAATCCCAGTTTGGTTATGGCCATCATATTTTACATTACCTCAATTTTAGAAGATTTATTTTTATCTTTTGTAATTATGTTGGTTTCCAACAGAGGAATTTTAAAATATCCACATTAAATTTTCTATAGGAAATTTCAAATTTTAAGGATGAAATTTATCTAATTCATTATCATATCAGGATGTTATCTTATTAATTGTCTCTTCAACCGAATATCTCTCATGTTCATTATGTGTTCCATGTATCTATAATGATGAAGTATATACTTGATCCATCAAATATAAAAAACATGGAGGTCATGTATCTAGAGCATGATCATTATTCTTAATAAAAATATTTATATATTTGGTAACATATAGTTAATGTTCTATGCAACAATAACCCTAACAAAGATAATGGTTTCTGGAAAAACCAACAATTTGAGTAAGTTACATGGAACAAAAGGATTTGATGATGTTGGGGTTTCCCTATCTATTTGTATCTATGCAATGAATGTCATGGGTGAAAATAATTTTATGTGGGTATTATGTAAAATAACAATCTTTTTTGGTATGTCTCATTTTAATTAAATTTTATCTCTTTGACAGCTTTAGTTTCACTAAACACTAAACCAAAACAAAATTTAAAATATTATTATTTTTACATGACTGTTATAAACCAAATTTTATACTTGTGCATGTGATTAGGACTGGATATATTGTAGAAATATGAGGATCATGTTAAAATTAAATTTAGTTATCAATGATAAATAAACAAAAAATTATTAGGGAAGTCGTTTTATTTTTTAAATATTCATTTCCTAAAAAACTGAATTTTCATTACATCACATGATGAATTAGATATAATTAATTTCAAGAACATTAATAAAACTAATTTTGTAAAACAAACATAATTTTTGATTTCATCACATTAGAATTTTGCAATCATGGTATAAATTTAAGGACCAATGATATTACAAATTAAGACACATGCAAAGAACAAAGAGGACGTTATCTAAAGTGAATCCTCGACATAGGAAGGTGAACAAGAGGGAAATATTAATTCATAATAAAAACATAAAAGGTCTTAGATATAATAATATGTTTCTTTAAAATATGTATAATAAATTTATATTTATTATCATGGTGGTTTGAAAATTTTTAATGAGAGTCAAGATACAAGGTAAGGTGATTTCATATAAAATTTTATTTCCATGAGATACATACTGTATTGTCAACCAATTCCTTTTGTTTTGTGTATATAATCCCCATAGAAGTATTAAATTATTATTATATGTATATTTGTGGGTACCAACATGTCAATTTTTTTATCATTCATTCATAGAGTTTATGTTTCAAATAATACTTAATTAATAAAATAGTTTTGTCTCAATTTTATTTCTTTGAGACTCATGTTTTGTTTTGTACATAAATTCTTTATAGAAGTGTATATAATTCCATTCTAAATTTTATATCGTGAATATAGTTATTTTCATGATATTATAATATTCAATTGATTTTTTTTTTCTACATTGATATCCTGATCCCTGGTAACCATGTGGTAATATTTTATTGAAACAATCTCATGGCTTTACGAGACTATCAATGATTATGCATCTTTTGTGAAATCTTATTATCCATATCTAAATTACGCTCATGAAAATTATTTCATATGGTCATTTAATATATCCTAATGTATTAGTACCATTTTCCACTATTTTGTACTTAAGATATTGTTTTTTGCAATATATGAATGTCTCTCTAATTTTTCATTAATCAATTATATTAAAAAACCATGTTTTAAAAAATTATTTCAGAAGATATTTGAATCTGATTTTCAAGGAAAACCCATTCTAAAAACGTTTTATTCATTTAAATTATTCATATATAATTTTTTATTTTCTATTTTGAAATATATTTTTTAAAAATTTTATATGTTTTAAAAATTGTTTTTAAATATAGAATGGATAAATTTATAATGAAATGTTTTTAAAAAATGTTTCAAAAAACATTTACATATAAGATGATTTTTTTTTGTAATGCCCCGACCTGAGTTAACGAGAGTCGGTGCATTATTTTAATACATTTTCATGATTACAAGGAATCATGTCCCGAAGGACCAATCGGTTTAGAAGTCCTGGAAAGTAGATTACATACATGAATGTTACCTTACACTTTATAACTTACAAAACAACATAAATAATCCATTATGAACAACATTATTCACTTGGCTTAACCCTAAATATCAATCACAATACACTTCGTGGTATCCTGGGAAAATAAAAGATAGAAATGGGTGAGCTGAAACTCTCAGTAAGGGTAAGCAATATAGCGAAAAATTTAAAAAATAAGCATAAACATTTAAGGAAATGTAAAAACTAAAACAAAAGCCTTTTAAACTTGAACTTCAGTATAATATGGAAAAAATAAAATGAAAAAACATCCATTTTCATATGCACATGGATATTCTACAAATTGAATAATCACATGAAATATCAATAACCACTTTTATAATGATGGAATGCATAATTCGAGACTATCATAACCACGTAGCCAAGGCCTCGTGCCAATACTACAAATAAGATTTTGTCAAGGCCTCATGAAAAGACACTATTTTGTCTCAAGAGACCTACTGATGCATCGAGGAGAAGTAGCGGGCTCCGCCCGTCACTTAATATGTCCAATGCATTCCTCATATGAAAAGGTCTAAACATTACAAAAACATTCATATTGAAACTAGCATACGAAATGTCAATAATTTACCCATAAACCACGAATGGTATAAAAATAACACATCCAAATTCATACTTATCACAAAACATTCAACAGAATATGGAATATTTGTATCATGATAAATTAATATCAAAACAAATTTAAAATCCATTAAATGATTTTGACGTTGATGAAAATTATTTGTAAAAATCTTTGAGAGAAATACCCCATTTTCATGAAAACATTTAAAAGTCACAAAATTTTGAAAAAAAGTCATTTAAAGAAATTTTTGAATCAAAGTGTACCATACCACATTGAAACTTTTGAATGTAATTATCATTTTAAAAACATTCATGACCATATAAATAAATCCTTAAAACTCATTTTGAAGACATGGAAATTAATGAGAAATATTTATAAGAATAAATATTTGAAACATTTGAAATGATGTTTTAGTAAAAATTCCCTTAAAAGAATACATTTGAAAACTATTTCATAAAACATGGACATAGATAATAAATATGTCCCAGTAGATACTTACGTAAAGACAACCTCGGATAACAAAGAGATTGTGAAATTAACCCTTACCAATTTGGTAACATACGAAAAATACACCCCATGAAAGAGGTATCATACAATGAATATGTAATTACACATAAATTAAAGTTTATTACACAAATAATACAATTATGAGGATTACATACACCACATAAAAGGTAATAGTGTCAATATGGTATGAATCTCATGGGAATATGGAGTGAGATGAAAACCCCTTACCTTGCACATTCCTTTAGATGAGGGTACATTTAGCCTCCTGTATGAAGACTATAGAATGATATTAAATTATACCAGAACCATATTAATATTTATGATAGCATAAATTATTCATTTATGACTTTATACTACACATTTAATAATAATTTTCATGTTATGTTAATATTTCGGGTAATAATCGCTTTCTTTATCATACATGTTTTAACTTGTTACTCTTGATTGTATCACATAGACCATGATTTAAATACTTCCAGAATATAAAACATGATTTATTTATAATATATATTTTGAATATAAAAATTTATAATAGGCGTATATATGAAATGGAAAACACCGTTTATGGAGACGGTAGTCCGTACGTACACATAAATGATGTTTCCGTTTTCATATAGTATTTAACGGAAGTAAGTAAATAAGATATATGTAAGTACATAAATACTTATGTATATAAATATATATATCTCTAGTAGAATTATTATGTCATATATTACATACTTATTAGTAATAAATATTTTTATAATTGTTGATGACTGGTGAACTTGGAAACGAATCTCATCGCGTCGTGGAGACGGTAATCCGTACGTACGTACAAGGGAAAATATCATTCTTTTGATATTAATATAATATATAATTGGATGGTATATAATATATAATGAATCCTTATCAAGTTATATTTATTGTTTACATAAAATACACATCATTATTATACCCATCCAAATAATAATTTATTGAATAACAATTACACCACGACGGGGAGACAGTAAGTCGTTCGTACGCACGTACGGTGACATGTCATTCAAAGGGTGGATATAATAATAAATTTGGTTGTACCATTATTTTAATAAAATCAAAGTATATATAATATACTGGATTTATTATTTTAGAATAGAAACAACAAAGAAAAAGGAAGTGGAAGAAGAAAGGAACTTCAAAGAGGGTGGTGAAATCATTACATCTTCTTTGGGTTCTTCCATTTGATTTGATCAAAAGGGCTCCTTAGGTTGGCTTTCTGATCAAACTAAGGCCTCTAGGTTTAAGGGATTATAGTTGAGAGGGTATTTGGGAAGGGTTTGGGCGAGCCAAATGGCTTAGAAGGTGTGAATTACAGAGAAGGGGAAGATCCCTTTTATAAGAGGGTTGAGGGGCACCTTAAGAAAAACTTAAAATATTATTTTATAATAAAATAATATTCGGTTTATAATGGCTCAAAGATGATTATTTAAAGTCTAAGGTGGGTATAGGTTGAAAAAAACTCAACCAATTGGTTGTAGACAAGATTATTTTATCATTTTAACCTTATCATTTAGATTTAACTCTATGTAAAATAATTTAACTTTTACCATGTCTTCTTGTATTCTTACATTATATGGTTAATAAACATACTATATACTACCAATAGAAACCCAATTGGTTCCTTAATTTCATATATATTATTATATAAGTCTTTTGGTAGAACTATAGATTTTTAGGACCATTATATCAATTAATAATATAATATTTTTTAATAAACTATTTTATGTCAATTTTGACACTATTTAGTATTTGATTTTTGTTAGAATAATAAAAAAATTATTACTTAAAAAAAATACATTTTATCAATCCTAAAATGTCATATTCACATAGAAAATTCGTGGATGTCATAAAACCGTTGAAATTATATTTTTTTTAATATTTATAATAACATTTATTAGATTCTTTCAAGCATAAGGTAATTACTACATCATCATTGTGTCATAAATAAATTTATTTATATAATGTATAAAAATTATAAACAAAATTCCATGATGTAGGAAATATTTTTATCTTTCTAATTAATATTAATAATATAATTTATCTTATAAAAAAACCTATATTAAAAACGTTTTAGATATTAATCTTTGATTTTAACTCTTTTAACTCTTCTTTGTATTAAATAATAATAAATGTCCTAATCTAATTCAAGTGGACCTAAATGATAATATTTTATTCCTAAGGTTTTTTTTGGTCTAGAAAAACTTTTCCAATAGAATTAGGAAATGTGTGAGGGTAATATTAATATCATTTTTACCCTTAATTACTTTATTTACTTTTAACCGTGGTAAATAAAAGCAAAAAGTTACTATTCACCAATAATTATTTTCATCTCATTGAACCACATTTTACTCCTTGATGTTACCCATGACTCATGGATTTTCTAAATTTATCTCAAAGAAGTTGTAAAATTATGTTTTATGTGAATTTACAAAATCTCATAAGAGGTGGCTAAAAGACTGTGAAACGTTCAATAAACTACTTATATATCTAAAATTATTATAAACCGACTCCAATGAATTACATTGAACTTATATAGTTATTAGGTATCTATTTTGACATAAAGTTATTTAAATAAAATAAATAATTATTTAAATAAAAATTCGGTTTTAAACTATTACTCGGTGTGTTTTTACTATTTATCAAAAATTAAAATTTTTCGGAAAAATTCCAAAAATTTACCCTAAGATAATTTTGATATTCAAAATTCAATAATGAGGTATATTTTACCAAATTAAAAACATAGAAGTTTCATTTATTAATTTAAAATTAATTCATGCTGTCAAAACAAAATGTGTGTTTTTTTAGAAACAATAACTATCAAAAGATTGACACTTGTTTATGTCTGGTTTAAATTTGAAATTATTTATAATCAAAAAAATTGTATTAAATGGTAAAAATATATTCTAAATATAATTTAGAACCACTCAAATTAAAAAAAATTCACTATTAATTATTTTGAATAAAAAATGTTGTTTTTAATTAAAATTTAGTAATTTTCACTATTCATCAATATTTGAAAGTTATCAGAAAAGTTCCAAAAATTGAACCTAAGATAATTTCAATATTCCAAATCCAAAAATGAAGTCCATTTTGAATGATAAAATGTATAAAATTTCAAAAAGTTTGTATTACTGTTCATAAAGACTAGTTTGATTTGTTGTGGTGTGTGTTAGAACTCTAAGTTGCGTACAACACACACTACTGTATTATTAAAAGAGAAGCATACCGTGTAAGCATGGGGTGTTACATTTTTGATGTTACTCATTCCCTTATAGAAATAATTCTAATAGTTCTACTAATATTATTTCTATTAATATGTTATGCTTAATTTCATTGTCATTATGAAACTAGTTTCTCATTCATAGGTTTTAAGTTTATGAAATTTGGTTCTCTTCCACAGGTTATTATTATGATTAAATGATTATGAAACCTCTAAAATTTTCCATTGGTTATGATATGTTTAAATTGTTAGGATATCTATTTCATTTCATGTGTTAAGATATGGTAACTTATTATTTTTTGGAACATGTATGTATTATTATACTATGAGATAAGTTGGACTTTTATCTCCCTAAAATGAGTTGGGTTATGATTTAGATCTCATGAGATATAAAAGGATGGATTTGGAAATGAACTCGATTTATTATTACAGAGATGGAACGAGAAATTAACAGTGTTCCGTATAATAGGGCTGGAATACAGAGTGAACATGGTTGAGTAATACATGGCTAGAATGGGTGTAAACCCGGTTCAGTAAAGGACTTTGTCCACTAAGATGGACTCAACATCAATTCCTTGACTACGATAGAAAAAAATTATATATGCTTATGTATCTACAATAATTTGATGTTTTATTCCTATATTATTCTCTCATAAATTATGTTTTTTATTTCCATTTGATTTATGTCTTAGGAACTGGAATGATGTATTCCATGATTCATTCATATGACCATTGATATATAGTGTACTATATTTTATTTTCATGATCATGCTCTCATACCCTTATTCTCATGATTATTCTTACATGTCTCTTTTCATTAACCTTACAGAGCATCTAAGTCCACCCACTTTTATATTAAATCCCCTTGGTTATGAAGATGTTTGTTGTGATTGAGGTGACTTGTAGGGGTTCTAGTCAACATGAACATTTTTTGGGGAGGATGTATCTCATTTATGTATCAGTTTTTATGCATCAATGTTTCCAAAGGCACTAGACTTGTATGATATTTGGGTATAATGTTTATACTATGTTATGTATTTTGAAAAAGTTATCTAATGTTATTCTATAAAAAGTTGGTGGTCTCTATAGTTGGTATGATATAAAATGTTTATTTATCCTTTGGAATCTATGATGTTAAGACCTTAGTGAGAACCCTAAGACCATGTATATGGATAATAATAAAAGGAAATGTATATAAATGTATCATAGAATTTAACTAAGGTATGTAGTGATTGGTTTCCTAGAAATACATATATGTATGGATAATACAAGTAGATGTGTAAATATAACATATCTACCTAAGGGTAAAAACTACGAAATGATGTTTCAAGCAAGACACAAGGTAATATGGTAAATGAAAAGGGGATTTTCTACATAGATATTTTGAAACATCAAGGGGATTTTCTATTGGAGTTTAAAAACTATTCATGAACCATTATTGAGTATTTAAATAGAGTTGTCTATGTATTACACAGGATAATCTTAATGTGTCATAGATTAAGAAGGAGTAATAATTGAGACATACTATAAGTGAATTTTCAGGATTATTTGCTTCTTCAATATGATAACTATATCTCAATATATGATATTCTGTATCATTCAATGGATGTAACCCAAAGGATCCACATTAATGGTGTTTTTGATGAAAAATAAATAGATTGACCTCTTGATAAATTGAATTCTATGGGAGAATGAATTCAAAACCGAATTGCTATGATTACTCAACTTTATCAAGCTATAAATTATGGTGGACATCAAAATGAGGATAGAAGGGAACACCATTTTGTTGAGTATTTCATGATGAAAAACCCATCTTATTTCAGAGTGTTTTATGATCCAGTTGTTGCATAAAAATGTATAATTACTATGAAAAATATATTTTTTATTCTTCTATTTCCAGAGCATCAGAATTTCATTCTAGTTATTTATCATTTAGAAGGTGAAGCAGACCAATTATGGACTCTAATCAAGAATGTGTGGTTGCAAGAAGATGCTGAAACCATGGATAGAGATGAGTTCAATAAATTATTTTTCAATAATTACATTCCTCAGATTCTTTGTCCCATGATTGAGAAATAGTTCCTTGAGTTGAAGTAAAGGGATGATGAATCTGTTGGCACCGATGTGGATAATTTCACGATAATTTTGATGCTTTATTCTGGAATTATCATCCGTACTAAAATAAAGTTTGATAGTTTATTCAATAGACTAAATCCAAGGATCATATGGGTGTTGGTCATAAGAGACTTTAGTAGGTATGAATAGAGTTTTAATTGTGAAATCATGGTTTAAATGGATTTTGGGGTCACATATCAACCTCATGGTTTTGGGAATAAAATAATTATGTAGTTCAAAGGAAAATCTAAAAACCATGATGAAAAGAATATGACATTTCATTAATGCTCTATGTGTGGGATGAAGCATGGAGGAAATTTTATTAAAGGGTTTAATAAATGTTTTGAGTTTGGATGGGAATGCTATTAAGAATTTTATTTCACAATTCATGGGAATAAGTTACCTAACATTGAGAATTAGGAAAATCTGGTAGAGATTGGACGTCCCAATGTTCAATGTTACAAGTGTAAGGAGAATTGGTATTATTCTAACTATGTGATGAAAGGTACACTTAACATCCACTATAAGACTTCTAATGTCATATTTTATTTTGGATCTACCCACTATTTCATATCTAAAGAGTTTTTTAAGGGTGTTAATATTCCAAAAAACAATTAGAGTTGTATTTAGTGGGGAAAACACATAATGGTGGGATGATTTGATATCAAATCTATGATTCCACTCTTGTTAATGATTGTGGGAATATGCTTCATAAATATCACTTTATTATTTCAAGGGTATAATTTGATGTTATCTTAGGAATGTATTGGTTTTTTCTACATACATCCCACATCATTTTTCAATGATGGAAACATAGTATTGATATTTCAAACCCTCCAATGATCATGCATCAATGTAACGATAATCATCAACATCCAAAGGATATTAGATATAGTTTATGGTTCCCAATTACTATTCAAAAGGGTTTTTTATCTGAAATGATATGGATAAAAATACAAATAGAAGATATTCATATTATCTAAGAGTTTTTAGATGCCTTTTAGTAATGGTTTCTCACTCTACAACCAAAAATTGAAGTTGGGTTTTCAGTTAGACTCATACCATGTTCAACACTAATTTCAAGGATTCTTTATAGAATAGATCTGATTGAGCTGGATAAATTAAAAAAGAAACTCCAAGAAAACATAGATAAGGGATTGAATTTGTGATGTCATTCACCTTGGGGTGAATTAGTTTTTTTTCAGAAAAGAAACATTGGTCAATGATAGTCTACATTAATTATCGATATTTGAAAAACATCATGATCGATAATAAGTATATTATCCAATATATTGATGTATTGTTTTATCAACTACACAGAGCACAATAATTTTAAATATTTTACCTTCCTTCTAGATATCATCAATTAAGTTTCAAGAAAGAGGATATTGTCAAGATAGAATTTCATACAAAGAAGGCACAATATAAATATATTGTGATTCCTTTTGGTTTTACTAATTCCCATACTATATTCATGGATTTAATGAATAGATCCTTAAGAGATTAACTCAATTCGTTTTTGGTAGTATATATATATATGATATTATTATATATTTAATTAGAAAGGATTAAAATTTCTCTCAATTATCTAATCCTTTAACAATGTTTACATGAAAGGGTGTCAGGTTCATCTCGACATATGAATGTGAGGAAAATTGCAAGGAACTGACGAGAAGGTTAGTCAACGCACCTATTTGTTAATTACCCTATAATGGATAAGGGATTTTAATCTATTTTGATGCATCCATGAAGAGATTTTTTTGTTTCTTTCAAAAAATAACATTAATATATATTATTTCTCATATTTTTTGAATATTAATTAGTGAATTTACCCAACTCTTGATTTCATGTTATTAGATATATTTCATTCATTAATGTTATGGAGGAATTAAATTTTTGGATAAAAGAATAATATATATAAATCGATCAAAAAATATTAAATATATATTCATAAAGAAGGAGATTAAATGCTCCCTAGAATATGGTTATATTTTATAATGGAATATACATTCTTAGTACATTAACACTATTAGAATGTGAACTAGGTCGTCGATGCTTTGATTCAAAAGTATAATGATAACATATTCATGTTGAGCGTCACAACAGATCCAATACATATATACATACAAAGGATGGATCTAGAAATCCTGAAAAAGGGGAAATTATTATCTTTCTAAAAATAATTTTCAACTCTCTATCCTATTGAAGAGTAAGAATGTGAGAAAGGAATCTGAAGAGATGAAAATTAAATTTATAAATGTTCCTGAGTATAACCTTTATCAGAATGGACATATATGGTTCATGGATACTGTTTGTATTCCAACCATAACATATTTCTATAAGGATTTATTATAGGATGATCATAGTTCCTCATTCTATCTTAATCCTAGAAGTAAAAAAGATTTATATGGAATATAAATAATATTATTGGTGTGATGGAATGAAGAGGGATATTGATGGGTTTGTATCAAAGTGATAGGTATTCCAACAAGTTTTATCTAGAAGAAAACAATGTTAAGGGATATTTCATCAATTACCCATACCATAATTGAAATGGGAGAACATAAATATGGATATTGTCTTCTGGCTACAAAAGAATCTAAAAGTCTTAATTCTATATGAGTTGTAGAATATCTCCTACCAAAGTCATTACAGTTTATCTCTATCAGAGAAAATTCCTATCTGGATCATCATTCCATGCAATACATTATGGGTGTGTTATGGTGGCCTAAAGAACCACATTTCATTATATCAGATCAAGATCTGAGGTTCAACTCAATGTTTTGAAAAATTAATCTGTATGAACATGACACATAATTGAGTTTCAAAACTGCTCATCAACCTCAGATAGAATTTCTGTCAACAAGAACAATTAAACCCCATTGGATATGTTGATATCTTTTTATCTAGATTATAAATGTGGTTGGGATCAACACCATCCAGTAGTTGATATTTTTTAAAATAATAGATTTCACTCAAGAATTGAGATGTATGTTTATGAATCCATCCAAGGGATAAAATATTGATCTCCAACATCCTGGGATGTGGTGTGATACAAAAAGCTATTGGGACCTGAGATTACTCATGAAATAGTCAAGAAGGATAGAATCTTTCAGTATTATATCATTGAAGCTCAAAGATGGATAAAATATTATGAATATAAACATTGATGTGATGTGGAATATAATTTTTATGAAAATTATTTTCTACATATCTCACATTGGAATAATTTTACGATATTCAAGAAGAAAGGGAAACAAATCAATAGGTATATCAGTCTCTTTAAGATTCATGATCGTATGGGGAAGGTATCCTATTGCTTGGACCTTCCTCAAAATATATCTCAAGTTAATTATGTGTTCCATGTATCTCTCTTGAAGATGTACATTCCTGAACCATCTCATGTAATGAACTTAGAGTTCATAACGCTTGAGCCTAATCTGCCTTAAAAATAACAACCATTTTAAATTCAAGACTAATCAGAGAATTTTCTACGAAACAAGACCACTCACCTGGTCATTGTTTTATGGAGAAATCACTAGTTAGAGTATGATATGTGGGAACATGAGGATATTATGAAAAATAACTATCTTCATTTTTTACATTATTGATTCATTTTAAGGGAGAAATTCATTTTATGGGTGAGTAAAATGTAACGCCCTGACCTTTTTGGACCTTTTCTTATCTCAATTGAATTAAATTTTAATCTGTGTCTTACAAGGCACCCTTTCATACATTCCATTCATATAGAACTGGATAAAAAATGTTATATAGAAAAAACAGAACAAATGATACATGAAAAATGATCTTGGCATACGTTACACAGAACATCGACTTGGTGCACATTAAACGCAACACTGACGATTCTATAAAATATAATTTTATTATAATAGTTACTAAAATGAGATAATTATAACCAACACATTAAACATAGTAATATTATTTGTTTTAACTATATTTTCAAATATTTATTATAATTTTATTATAATAATAATAAATATATATAATGAAAGATATAATTTTTGAAAAAGCCCATATCTGATTACAAATATTAGTTTCACAAACAAAATAATATTCATATCCTTATGTGAAAACAATAAAATAAATAATAGACACATTTGAAAATTTAGTTGAACAAAATAAAATTCAATTTTGAATTTATAATGTCTAATTTATCTTCTGGAGATATTTTGGGATTTCATTTGAGAAAAATAATTTTATTGAATAGGGAAAATACAAAATTTTACTTCAAAACTGAGTTTCAATATAATTTATTTATAAGGTTCAATTATATATTAAATTTTTCTACAAGTTTATATAGGTAATATTTTTATCAATTAAACAAATTGAGGTTATTTATATCAATTTCAAATTTAAATTGGTTATAAAAACATAGAAAACTTTTAAATGTTTTTACTTTAAAAACCTACAATGTTGACCAGATGGTGAGATTTTTTTTAAATTAATTTATTCCACTAATATTACAAGAATTTGGAGAATTGGATTCCATATTTTTAATCTTAATAATTTATAATTTCAAATAATTCCATATTAGTTTTTGACTAAACATATTAGTAAATATAATTAAAATTAAATACATCGATTATGGTAAAATTAATCTTAACTAAGGGATAAACCTTGATTTTAAGAAACAAAATGACATATAAACTTGCAAAACACTCATTTTATAGTCATTAATTTCACATTAACTGAACATTAATGATCTTTTTTGGGTTATAATGTGTTTTGTTATGTAAAATGGGGTACACCATACTTGTTTTCTAAACTGCCATGTGTGTCCATTCACTTCCATATACAAGTCCACCACCTCTCCATCATATTCACACATCTAAAAGAACAAAGGTTAGGAAATTATATTCCCAATAAAATTCCCAACATGCCTACCTTCTTCCTTTAATCATAGTTTCGAGACAACATTCTTCAATGGAATCATTTTGTAACAAAAAAATAGTTGTTACCTGATTAAGAGGTCATGCTTACTCTGAAGTTCCTTTCTTTTATTTTCCATCTCCACCCCTCCGATCCATTTATTTCAATCCAATATAAAAAATTGATAAGTATAATAATATTTTATTGTGCTATGTTATCAACTGAAACATACACACACCTCTATATAATAGGTTACAAACATATTGTTTACGTGTACTGTGAACTACAACCTCATTAAACGATGATTGTTCATTTTTCCATTATTTCCTCTCATGGTGGAAATTATGATGTTGAATTTTATTATATAATTCATATTTTATATTTATTTTTTAATTTATTCTATTTATTCATTTTACAATACATATCTTTTTTAATTTCCATTTTTTTAAAACGATAATGTTTTTCAATGATGTGTGGACTACCTCTCACTCAAAGTGATGTTATTCATTCACAGACTACATGGAATGTATTAAAAATAGTTTTAGTGAACATAAATGATATATATATATGTATGTAATTATAATTATACTATAATAATATAATATATATATATATATATATATATATATATTCCATTTTCATTCTTTATATTCACAAGATAATAAAAACAGAAACCACATTTATGCGGATGTACGAATTACCATCTCCATAAGTGGTGTATTCCATTTAATGATTATATATTCAATAGATTATTATAATAAAAAATATAAATGATATAGATGATATTTATATCATGGGTTACATTATGGAATTATGGCCGATATATAATGATAAAACATATAACAAATTAAGATCCATTCGATGAATAAGGTAAATATTATCTGAATTGAAATATTAACTTAGGATGGTTAACAAGAGGGTAATATAAAGTAATAATAAAACCATATATGGTATTATATATAATAATACAGTTCTTTAAAGGATTATCTCTTAATTTATATTTATAATACATGTCTTTTTAACAAGTACGATGGGAGTCAAGATACAAGGTAAGCGAATTTCATGTCATGTTTTAATTCTGAGAGATATATGCTTTATTTACCACCCACTACTGATGTATTCTATGTATAAATCTCATTGATGTATTAAATTACTATTATAATTAAATTTATATATATTCACATGCACATTATATGATAATTCATTCATGTGGTTAAAGTTTCCAATCTTTACTAATCGGTAAATTAGTTTTGTCTCAATTTTCATTCTTTGAGGCTCATGTTTTGTTATGCAACTAAATTATTTTTTCAGGTTGTATATAATTATATTTTAAAAGTTATATTTTGAACCTACATATTTTTATGATATTTTATGTTTTTTTTAAATTCATTTTATTACACAAAGTGTGTGATCTGAGGTAACCAATTGGCAATATTTTATTGAAATAATCTCACCACTTTTTGAGATTGTTAATGATTATGCTTATTTGATGTAATATTATGATAATCCTTTCAAAGTGATTCGTTAATATTACTATACACTATTTATTGAGGACATCATAAGGTATTAGAAACATTTTTCATATCATTGGTAATTATTATTGTTCTTTTAATTGAAATATGATAGTCCATATCTGGTTGAAAATCAAATGTATTCAAAATCCATGTTTTCAAAAATATATTCAAACATCCGTTAAAAAGATATTTGAGGCCCATTTTTATGGTAAATTTATTTATAAATTTTTTTTGGATTTCAATGCTTCTTATATATGTTTTAAAATCTATTTTCAATGAAATTTTTTTTCAAAAGTTAATATGTTTTAAAAATTGTTTCTCAATACTAAAAGGATATTTTACTCATGAATTATTTTGGAAAGATATTTCAAAATTATTTTCCCTATAAGATGTAATCTGTTTATGTTACTCATTCCCTTTTAGGAAATTATCTATAGGTTCTATTCATATTCTTTCTATGAATGGTTTATACTTAATATCATCATCATTATGAACCCATTTTTCTTTAACAGATTATAAGTTAATAAAATCAATTTCTCTTTCATTGTTTATACATTTGATGAAATTATTATGACTCCTATATATTTTTCCATAGGTTATGAAATGTATATATTTTTATGGTACCCAATTCATTTAATGAGATAATATATGATTATTTGTGATTTTCCAGCTCTTATATATTTGATTTCACTATGAGTTGGTTGGGAAAAATATCTACCTACAATGCATTGGGTAAAGATTCATATCTCATGAGATTTATATAGATGGAATTAGAAATGAACTCAGTTCAGTATTACATGGTTGGAATGAAAAATAAACTTCATTAATTGATATAGGGTGGGAACTGAGAGTTAACCCAATTTTGTAAGACAAGGATGGAATGGGTTGTGAACATGGTTAAGTAAAATACTTTTTCCAATAAGATGGACTCGGTATAAATACCTTGACTACAATGGAAATAATTATATATACATATGTGTCTACCAAAATTCCATTTATATTCTTATGTTATTCTTCCATGAATTATGGTCATTATTTCCTTTTGATTCATGTCTTCTGAACTTCCATGATTTATGCCATTTTTCTGGTATATGATATTTTATATGAATGGTATGATATTATATTTTTATGATCTTTTCCACAGTCCATTATTCCCATTATTATACTTACATATCATTTTTATTTAACGTTATTGAGTATATACGATCAACTCTATTTCTGTTTCCTCCATCAGGTTTTGATGATTTGTGTTATGTTTGATGTGTTTAAGAGGGTTTATAGTCAATAAGAACCTAGTTAGAGATGATGTAGCTCATTTATTTACCAATGATTGTGTTTCAATGTTTCCAAAAGAAAACGAGTAGTATTTTATTTTGGAATAATTTTGTATAATTTTTTAGGTATTCTGTGAAAGTTATAAAATTTTAATCTATGAAAAGTGAGGCTCTATATACAAAAACACCCAATAAAAATCGAATACATGATGACTCATGGGCCTTCATTCCAACGTCTGGTGCTCATTTGAGAACAATTATAATGATAATTATTAACTCACTTTAGTTTTCAAGATGGAATTATGGTCTCAACACAACCTTTTTGTGGAAACTCTTTCTGACCATGGGATTCTCTTATATATTTATGATATGTTCTACAATCGTTCATTAATTCCAATTAATGAAAAAGGTCATCCTTGAATTAACAATCCATTATTAGATATCATTTAATTTGGAATACTCTATATGTATATTAGGTTCTTCATTGATTTAGGTATATGTATTTTTTTTTGAGGTTCTCTATCAATGGTACACTTTTATGTATAGATTAGATTTTCCTTTGTCACTTATTATTATGATCATGGTTTTAATCCACACTGTGGCGTACATTGTAGTTTATCAGCATCATATTATATGAGACCTATTTTGATTTTGAGATCAGGCCCATTAGATGTGATTTCTATGTATCCTTGTCAAATGTATCAAAATAAATGTTTTTTGATGCCACATAACAATAATCAACATAATTTTTATTCTCATGTGGTGAAAACTGAACCGTGTAGTTTGATTTCTGGAATCAAGGATTTCTTGGTGAATCATTCCTAGGAAATGTTTAGTTTGGGATTATACTAATGTGACCCAAAGTACCTATAAAATATGTGGGCTCACAGTTCTGATATGACCCTACTTAAAATGAGACCTATAATATACATGTATTGATTTAGGGTATTGGGTTTTTACCTCAGAGAGGATTCCTAAATATCCCATTTGGATCAGAATGAAATCACATGATGTTTGGAGATGAGGAAATTCTACTATCTTATCCCATGATGGCTTGTCTAATATGGAATCTAGACTTCTGAGAGGATTGATTTGGGGATTATATGGAATAGGAGTCCCTTTTTCTCATAAGAAATATTTCCCGTTGAGATATTGAAATGTAGTTGTGTACCCACACCTATAGTGAATATTTTAATGATTTTTTTCATAGGGAATATAGCCCTTTGAGATATATACATGGATATGAAGACCTGTGTCTATAGTGAATTTATAAATGAAGGTAAGTGCAGATCCTAATAAGTATTATCTACCAATACATATATCTGACCATGAAAATGTCTTAATCGTAGCTATCATGTATGCCCATGTGATTAATTCATGTATGTGTGAAAAAGAAGAAAAATATGATCCAGATAGTCAATGGATCATTCATCCCGCTAGGGGAAGAGTTTGGGGATCAAGGAAAGGAAAAAATATTTTTGATGTTCCCATCTCATCATTATTTGTATCTTGGATAGTCCCATTAGATTACCCATATACAAACACCCCATAATAAATGAACTGAGGTGTACTCTATGAGGGATGAAATGATTCTAGATATAGAGAATTGGGGAGGATACGAAAAATTTCCATCATAGGGAAAAGAAAACTGGATCATCTCCCTCCCCCCTAGGGAACCATAATTCCTTCATTATAGTGTCAACTAGGGATTTGTATGGTCCTTGACTTAGTATCTGAGACTGGAATATACTTATCACATCCCCCGGTTATAGGGTTCCAATTACTGATGGGATGCATAACATCATGCACCCAGTGGACACTACCTATTTAGTCTGACTTGTCTAGGGCACCTCTGACTGATGGAATTCATAACTGAATGAGAGAGAGATTGGTGAGTTTCTCTACTTGGTCCTACAAGTTCATAAGCATCAATGTGTAAGACAATGTTTCTTTTTTGAGTTAATGATCTCAATTTTTTCATTAATTATTAGTTTAATTAATTAAATTTGTCCCAATGTTAATGGTTTTTAAGGTAATGGAGGACTAAAGGGGTGTTCGAGGATTCTCTGGAGCCCAAAACCCATGTTTTTGGTGAGAAGATGAGGTCACATGGTCAGTGAAAACTTTGGGTATTGCACAACACATCTATGTGGCTAGGTGTATATTTTTAGAAAACTATGATAGTGGAATTTCGCACAGTTACAATATAATTAGTAAACAATATGGGTAAACTGTGTGGGTTCCCCTTTGCCTATCAATTACCGTCCATGGTTTTCTCAAATTTTGAAACACTATGCAGGAAAACCATGTGTCCCTAAAATTTTAAGGATTTTATAAATTTTAAATTTAATTCAAATTATTTTTAAAACCTAAATTTATGTTCTTATCTCCCATGAAAAAAATAAAAACCATGGGAGATATCCACATTTGGATTAACTTTGATATTGTATCCCTTCTCCATCTGGACTTTGATTCAATCGTGGTTTATCCCTATAGATATATAATGGTATGGACATAATTCCATTTTATCATTTCTCAATTATTCTCGATATCTATTCTATTATTTATATTTTAGCACATATTCACTAATTTATCTTCTTTTTTTTCTTTATATTTATTTGAATCTAGATCAAATCAGATATTGGAAATGTATGAGTTATCTAGCACAGACCTAGGGTAAGTGGTTTTGTGCCTTTTTAATAATGTCAATATATTTATATATGTTGGGGTTCCACACAACCAATTTTAGGGAATTTCATAAATTTATTTTTAATCCTAAAATTGATAATTATTTCATATTTAGTTAAATAGGATTAATTATTCTTATTAAAGGAGTTATAACATGACCAAAATATCCCTTCATGTGTTTTTATTAAAATGGTTCATTGATAGCTTTTTTTCCACGCATACCTATGGACATTAACTTTTCCCCATTTCTCAGTATGAAAAAATGGGAAATTCCTTTTTAATTATGTTTCAATGTTATTAATTGTAATTGAAATGAATTATGGTTATGGAATGTAAGACTTTTCCATTTACCCATGTATGTCATTTGATGATTAAAACATACATGCATTGTTTTTCCTTACCCATGTGAGTAAAGTAGATTCTACAACATGAATTAATAAATTTGGATTTAGTTAACTTAATTAACGATTTACCATATGGTATATGTTACAACTTATCCAGATAATTTTTTGATAGGCTTTTTAGTATTGGTATATTAAAAATGGTCTTTTTAGAATTTTAATTCTCTATGAATTGCTAGCCCTTGTGAGTTATGTTGATTCCATTCTATGAAATGAATTGATCGAGAATGGGAAGATAATTATCATGTTATACTCAAATGGTTATATTAAGGATAAGCCTTCTAAGGTTTTTCAATACTTGAGTCACCCATTTAGGTTCTTTTATTAATGGAAGCTCTTGGTTTTTACATTGGTTGGTTAAATGAATTGTTTAAATGAGATATAATTCATTAAATGATAGAAAACATTTGGTGGTAAATGGAATAAAATTATAATTCCATGGACGGAAACATATGAAGATTGACATATATACCTTAGCTTTTAAATCTATACACCTTATGATTCCTTGGATAGACTCAATGGTCAAATGTAATTTATTTATATGTGATTATTGTATCCCTCAAGGGTTACCATTGATATACTCATTGAGGATAGAAAATAAGCTGCTGATAAAAGGATTCTTATAAAAATGCCATTAATATATTCAAATGAAATATTAAAATCATTATGGGGGTGTTACTTGGGATTTCTTATGTAGAACTAAGGACAAAAACTATTTGTTGGAAATTTATACCTCACATAGAGTGATATCAGGTGCTAGATAGGCTCGATTGGGATAGGCTTTTAGGGTGTTGATTGATATTTCATCTTGAGTGATTCTTGGACTAAAAATTTCGAATATAAAAGATGGGAACATGCTCTGAATTGAATTTTAAATAAAATTACTTGTGAATTGTGTCCAAGACAAAGCACAAACATGGAGTTGGTCTTGACATTGATTGTTTAGATTTCCTTCTGAGTCATTTATTGTGCTTCCAGTTACATAGGATATGTTAATATTGAGTTAGATAGTGATACATAATAGTTCAATGTAATTTAATTATTAAATGAATATGGATTGAATGTATGTGGAAACTAGTTCATGTAAGATGTTTCCTTTTGAGTGCTAACTTTTATAATGATTTTTTTATTATATACTTCATGTTATATATATTCACTGAATGTTTTTCATAAACCATGGGTGGTTTAGTACTAAGATAATATCTTACACCCTATTTAGTTTACCTTGATGGACCCAAAAAAACTATATGATTTCAGAGGTTAATAAGGGAATGTTCCCACCTACAAGTACTTGATTTTCTACTTTTGAGAATGAGAGCATGAGATCAAGATGATGATGAAATTCTACTAGGATACCATTTTTTTATTTTATATATTCATTATATGGATTGAAAATATTCCTCGTATTCCTATTTTGGATGATTTATTAGAGACCTATGTCATGTAGCATCATTGGGTATATGTGACATATTCTGTTGTTTTCATTTACTAGGCTTTTATTGTTTATTTCTGTTATATGGTTTACTATTTATTCTATTGAACTATTATTATGATTACACTATTTTAAAATTTTATAATAAGGGTATTTTCTCCCCACAGACTCACCTAGGCCCTTACTACTATTTAAAATCATCCTACAATAGGGGGGATATGCTATAGGTCATGTGGTGAACAGGATATGGAGCACTTTTAGTGACATCTGGAACCTGAATATTAAAAATTAGAATAAGAGGAATTCATTTCTGGTTGATTAACTATTTGGAGAAATGATACACTGATATTAAATGGGATTTTTTTAATAGATATTCCTATGTATATCTAACCTACGAACAAGAAGAAAATAAATTACCTTTAATAAATTTTCTATTTTCATGATTTTTGATATTATAGATGAATTGATTCCACCGTTGGGTGATGAACATGATGTATTTTGTTATTTTTGATAGGATTTTTTGTTTTATTGTGATTAAACATGTTGTGGTGATGTTATTACATCTAATGAATCATATAGTATCCTCTTATATTTTACATTCCATGCTTTATACAATTCTATATTAGATGCATTAATGATTTCATGTTATTGTGATAGGTAATGTGATATATATTCCAGCTTTTAGGATGGGTATATTGTGAAATATTATGTTGTAAAATATATGGATTCCATTATTTAGGCTATATAGTGTATGGGCCCTCTTGGATTGTAAGTTGGTGGAAATGATATTTCCTTAATGGGTTTTTTATGATGTTCCATAGGTGGACGCCAAACATTCATTATTGGTGAGTATGGCCCCACAGGTTTGAATTTGGCATCCCAATACGTTGAGTTTATCAAGAGAATGTGATAGAATATAAATTATTATAAATTCAATTAATGTGAATGTCAACTCAATTTGAAATACAATTCATATAAAAAAATGAATCTAAACTGGATTATGATAGAGAACATGACAAGACTCAAACTTAGTAGTGGGATTTTCGTACAGTCTCTCATTTTATTGACGGACAGACCTGACCTATGGGGATGCATAAAAGTGAGTTATTATAAAGGAAGTATTTTATCTGTATTATTTAAATATATGTGATTTGGAGCTATGAACTTTCACAATGATCTAGAGTCGAGGTGTACGTTTGTCATTATAGAGCCATGCTACCATGACCACCTTACGTGGTATTCCAGGAGGGTGTAAATGATCTAACAATGGAGGTGGTTGGATATGGGATACCAGTGGAAAAAATGGTTGTTCTAGCTATGGAACCCACTATTATAAAAGACGCAGTTGTAGAGGCACAACTTTGTGAATGTTTAATGCAGTTCATGAAGACTGTTCAGGCAGCACTGCGACCTGCCCCGATTGTGGAAGAATTGACGGGTGAGTTTTTGAAGAAGCATAGACCCATGTATTTAGGAGATGAAGGACTACAAGATATGGAGTCATGGATTAGTATTATGTTTTCTATCGTGGAGGACATAGATATGCCTCGGGAGAGGAGGGAAAATCTCTAAACATTCAATCTACGTGTTTCTGCAAAGAGATGGTGGGATGTTATCACCGAGACTGATCACCATGAGGATATGGCCTAGAGAGAGATTCATAAGGCTGTATATGATTATTTATATCACATGATAATGGGGGATGATAAATACTAATAGTACACACATTTGGAGAAGGGTTCTCTATAATTTGTGGAATACTCTACCAATTTTAATGAACTCTAGTGCTTTACACCTATTCTGATTAGTGACGATTTATTGAATACTAGTAGAATAAAATATGACATTAAATATAACATATGATTAACATTAAATGTATTATGGATGACTACATTATTTGGGATAGTAAATTAGACTCTGATCATAGAGAGCCAATTGAGGGAATCTAGAGGTGTGATCCATTGAAGTTCAACACCAAGGTCTGGTACTGCATCGATTGGTAGTAGCAAGCATCATATTGAACATACATGAGATAATATTAGTCTTAAATACATCCCTTCAGGTATCTAGGTGTGGTTCTACAGGTGTGATAAGATAGATCATATGTCCCCATATTTTACAAAGGACCCAGTAGAGTGTCGATATTGCAAAAACATGGGATGTCTACAACGCTTATATAGAATGATTCCACCATTATCTAGCAAGAGAAGATATGCATTGACACCATATTCAATATAGGGGCAAGTATCGCCTCATTATTATGGGAGCTAGAGTATAACTAGCTGATAAGGCTTTGTTAGGGCTCATGGTCATGGTAGGCAATCCTAATGTTCACAATGACAATATGGTGGATCATCTCTGGGTATCTAGGAAGTTTCACTGGTCCACAGTACATTCCAGACATATTAAGTGCAACATAACCATTAGGATAAGGATTCTATACCTTCTAAAATGAATAATACTATTCCAGTGTCCTCCGTTTGAACTTTTGAACACTTTGATAATGGGGCTTTAAATAATTTAATATCTATGACTATTTTGGAGAGCCTTAGGCTCTATGTTTATACTTATGATCATGTTATGATGTAAGAAACACTGTTAGGGATCATAACAGATGGTGTTATCCAGTTGAAGGAGTTCCCCTTTAATTTTGGTACGAGTCATTTCTTATGGGACCTCTATGTCTTCCAGATTACAGGTTTTGACATCATTCATGATAAGGATTGGTTGGATAATTTCATTATATCATTTATTTTTATCATTTCAGTGAGATATTTACATAACTAGAGGGATGATATTCATTCACAAGGGTGGATGGGATGTCTAGGAGTGTTTATCTTGGAATGTGATTCATGGGTTGGGTGGGATGGAAGCCATGATTTGGAGTCTATATCTAGATGATTACGTGACAGACCAGACTTATTTCCCTCTAGTGATTGATCATTTCAGGGACACCTTACTGAAAGACTTCTCAGGATTACCTTTACTGAGAGAGGTATAATTATCTAGCAATAAGTTCTAGGAGCCACACATGTGTGTATTCCACATTATAGTATGGCTAAGATCTAGTTTTAAGAGATTGTGAGGAAGCTAGAATATATTTAGGAAAATGGTTTCATCCCACCTAGTATTTATAAGTTGAGTTCTCTAATCCTTTTTTGTAAAAATTGTGGATGGTACATTCTGGTTATGTGAGGATTTCTAATAGTTGAAACAAGATGTTGGATATTAACCAGTATCCTCTATAGCAGATAGATGATCTATTCGAACAGATCTAAGGAGATTAAGTCTTCAAAAATATTTATTTGAGATTTTATTAATGTCATGTGACTGTTAGATCATCAAACATACCTCGCAAAACCTTCCATAGTAAGCATGGTCTATATGAGTATTTGGTTATGCCATTCAGATGCATGAACATGACATTGGTCATCATGGAACTGAATAAATGATTGTTCCATCCATACCTTGATTCATTTCTTGTGATTTTCATGGATTTGTTCTTGCTGTATTCTCACAATCAGCATGAAAATTTTTTACGTCTTAATATCATTTTGAATATATCAAGATAGCCTCATTTATATTCTCTGCTCAATAAGTTCTAGTTCTCAATAGATTATAGTCATTTATTTGGTCATGTTATTTCAGAGACTAGATTATTAGTAGACCCAGATAAGGTGAGAGCGGTAGTCACATGGGAGCACCCATAGATCGTCTTTGAGTTGTTAAGTTTACCAGGGTTGGATGGTTACAATCACTACTTGAAATTTAGGTTATAGCCACGGATCTATAGCCATTGTTTTATCGGACCGTGGATATATCTTGTTTATAGCCATGATTTAATGGGATGGTCATGGTTATAGTTTTCCTTCTTAAACCCTCTTATCCAACGACCCCCAGCTGCCTCGCGATTCATCCTCCTCGTGATTCTTCCTCCCCGCAATCTCCTCCTCGCCGCACCCTCCTCCTCGCCGCCACCCTACTCCTCGACGCCTCCTCTCCGCGCCCTCCTCATCACCGCAACACTCCTCCCAGAAGCCTCCTTGCCGAGCCCTCCTCATCGTCGCGACCCTCCTCCCCGATGCCTCCTTGTCGCGACCCTCCTCATCGACGGCGCTCTTCTGACGCCTCCTTGATGCAACCCTCCGCCCCGTCGCCTCTCTTCTGACGCCGAGATCGTCACCCCCAGCAACCCTGAAAACCCTCGACCCCTCCTCACCGCGACCTTCCTCACCCCAACCCTCCTCCAGCAATGCTGATCCGAGATCCCTCCCCTCCTCCTCCATTCCTAACGGTTCTCCCCGACAACTAGAGGTAATCCCCTCTCTTCATCCCCATCCACCATTCTTAACCCTCTATTATTTTGTTTCAATATAACTAATTATTTGTGCAGTAATTCTTGATTTTGGGGTGTTCTACTGGTTATATATATACTCACCCATACGAGGGTTCATCTTGAACATATAATGTGTTATGAAAATGGTTGTTTTTTATGGAGATTTAGGCAGACATATTGTAGATGGTGTGTATTGGTGCATGGTGGATGTGGTGTTTAGATTGTTTTTAGAATGGAGGCCTCATGATTATTCTATATTATATATTTTGGTTAGATTAGACCTACCTACTAGTTATTGGGACTATATTTTTTCATATTTACATTGATTAAGTGATTTATACTTTGTTGTGGGATGTTATAGGTTTTGCATGAATTTAAAAATATTAGTTTTTTACTCTTCCAAATTACTCTACTATGCTTGGAAATATGTGTGCAAATATATAGGTTCATTAGTTTATGTTCTCCCATATATTTAATATACCTACTCAGTGATAGTCACGAGTCCCTGGCCAATTACATGTGGTTTTTAGGTGGCACACTCATCTTACCATCATCCAAGTGGGGCCTAGAGTTTCATGTCATTTCATAGTGGTATTAGAGCCTAATTTTTTCCCAGGATAGAGTTTATAGATACTATAGTTGTGAGAATTAGTTTTATATTTCGGGAAATTGTGTTAAATTATATTGGGTTTGGATCTCAGGTCAATGACACTAATGACACCACAATCCCACCTCTAATTCGTTTGGGGATAGTGACCATCCCTATGTAGGCATAACACACACAAGGTTGTCCTTAGCCTAAAGTACCATTACACATGAAAATAATAAAGGGAAAAATAAAATCCTAAAAAAATAGATAAAAGAGACTAAGCTGTTATGAGGGAGGGGACTACTAACAGATGCAAAAACCTAGAATTAACCATGGTCTATCTAGATCACTATCTTCTATCGGCTCTTGGCCCTCCTAGGATTCCTTTAAAAGGAATATTGTTTATATAAGACATGAAAAGTATGGGTAGATCCCACACAGTGTTTAGTATAAAAATGTTCAATAGGACACCCCAAAATCACTAAACAATAGTAATTTGGAGAGTAGTTATCTCATCATCACATAGACACATCATTAAAAATATGAGACATAGCAATGGGAACAATAAACTAGATATACCCCTAACATAAAACAGGCCTCAATGGCATATTGACCATTATTTTATAGATATGATTCAACTCAAGGATACAATTCAACGCTCTTCTAGTTGCACTCACAACATGATCTATGCTTTCACTACTGGTGCATGCCTAAGAGCTCATTCTCATCTGACCTCACCAAAGATGTACTCAATGTAACTCCGAAGATCTCGATACATAGATAGAGGATCTCTCCAAGGGAATCTGGGGTATACCATACCATACCTAGAATATCCCACTAAGTATGGGATTGTACACACAAATTAGGTGGTAAAAATGATTCCACAAACCCCACCTAGGGAAATAGAAAAAATTATAGAGGATCACACCCCGGGTCACACAGAGGGATTCCCAAACACTATCTGAAACTAATCCCATAGAAGAGATCACAATACTATTATTAGGATGTAATACAAAAATTTATCCTCATGGGGATGACCAAGGATAACACACACAAGTTAAGATAGTCTATTATTGTAGCTCATCTTCATATAATTAATATTCCTTTCAATTATATAATCTTAATATTATAACAATAATGTAAAAATATATTATTTCTTATAGTTATTATTCTCATCTTCTTACCATTGTTATTATCAGCCAATTATTTAATATTAATGCTTGGTGTATGAGATGGTTTATATTTTCTAAATGTCTCTAAATATCAATAAATCGTTGTATAATTAATACAAAACATCAAAACTCGTTATGAATTAACCCAAACACTTTTGGGAATTTATCATTATTATCTCATAGATTTCATATAAAATCTTTTTACTATAATCAATTCTCATTCTTGGAACTTATGTCTGAATATTCATGAATTTTTATAATTTATAACATTTATTAATTCCCTCTCCCATCCTCTTTAATTCAATAATGTTTTAAATTTCATTTAGCCAACTTTTTAATTATGCATGTTTATATTTAAATGCAATTTTTGAGTAAGTGTTCAGATAATTGTTTCGTTTCATAAACAAGTCATGGTTTTATTATTGTTTTGGATTTTAATCATACGTAATTGAATTAGAAAAACATCTATCACTCCCTTGACCACATTGATTACACTTTCAATAGGTGGTCTTCCCGTTTTCAAAATGAAAGTGGCTAGACTTTTCAGAACATAATACTGAATATAGAAATCATTGAAAAAGGTCTAATTATCCTCTCTTTATTTTTTTCATTGAAAGGTATTAATTGTAGTCAATCTTTATCCTGACATTCAGAAATCAAAGTGGGTTACCAAAAGAGCATTAAGTTTCTATAGAAAAATGAAATAAACTAGAGATATAATTATTCACAGGAAACTGGTATGTTGTTTTTTAATTTTTATTTTATTTTATTTATTTCATTGGCCACTTAGGATTTAACTGCATTCTATGGATTCAGGGTAGTTATATTCTATGAAGAGGGCTAGAATGGAACTGGAGGAGGCTACACGGTTTTCTTTGCCGGGGAGGGAGATCGGGGTAGTAGAGAGATTTATTTTTCTATTTCATTTTTTTGACTTTATACTATGTTTTTTTGTTTTATTTTTGTTCAATTTTCCTTCATCGTAGAAATATGATGTAAGGATGAGTCATGCCGAAATAATACCATTGCACCACACATGCCTTTTGGATTTAGATGTTTAGTTCAATTTCACTTAGCCTTTCTGAGCCCACTCATTGGCCACAATTTGACAGAGATTCCAAGAGTATGAGGGGGGTGTAAAGGGGATGATGGGGAGTGTTGTGTGAAAATAAATCTCATAGAAATGAAATAAAAATTTAACAAATGAATAATTAGGATATCGATAGATAGCCCTGAATAGTTTCATATAATGTGGTCGTAGTGTGTCTTGATTTGGATTTTGGATAACCTAAATTTTTTTTGAGAAAATAAAAATCCTGAACTTGATTAAACATTAGTTTATAGGATTAAAACATTTGTAAACATCATTGAAGGTAGGTTAAGTTAATGATGAGAAATGTAAATAAGTTTTATTTAATTGAAGTTAGAATTATGAAAAAATTTCAAAGTTACTAAAGATAAAAAAAATTCGCTCTAGAACAACAATTAGAATAAATTCAAACATGACGATGGAAGAATTATGGATTTCTAATCAATTATTATGATCTTAAACTCAATAAATTTTATGTTATATCCATTCACTAGAAGAATGTTTCCAAGAAATGGTGGTTTCAACTTTAGGGTGCTCAAAACCGTATTTAATATCCTTTTCTCTATTAACATAATTAAAACCTTTGATATCTAAATCATTAGCAACCTAAATTATTCAATCAAGATTATCCCCTTGGAATTCTAAAAACCATAATTATTCCCTTTTATTTTCCCCTTTCAATGAAATTAGTATAAAGAGTATACAATTCCAAAAATGACTCCTCTAATTGGTAATGAAATCCATTCCACATATCCATCATAAAAACTGGTGGAATGTTTTTGTATTGAGGAGACGATAATATAATCCCATGCACCATTTCCTAAGATTGTGGTAGTGGTATCCTTATTACCAATGGTTAACGTATTCAAACTATTATCAATTGACTAAGATGTTATTAGGTTGTGATTTACACATTTTTAACCCAACTATTTATGTGGAATAAAATACCCTATATGTTACAAATTTGTTCATCATACCCATTTTCGAAGAAAGATTATTTCATCATAATATTGAAACATTTATCATCTAAGAATTAATTATCAGTGAAGAAAAAAATTCATGATTTGAGATACTCTTCTTGCTATCCTAAATTCCTTGAGTTGATATACTCTATTTTTATTCCTAAATCCTTTTTTTGATATATTTCTCCTAGAAAATTAAAAACCATGAGTTGAGATTCTTCTCCAGGAAAAATTCCCTTGGATACTTGGTCCTCATTATTTAAATTAAACTATATAACATAATGGTTCATCCTATAGGGACTTAAACAACATAGATTGGTTATTTCAATATGACCTAGTTCCCTTATGTATGATTCACATATTTATAAGAGTTCCTAATATATGGGTTTACCAGTTCATGTTGCGTCTTCCCCATTAACTATTCACTAGGAAAGAACCATTTTATTTCCTCTAGTGAACAATACTAATATGCATAGAGACTTCATTATTTAGAATTATACGTGTCATTATTTCAATTCATATTAGATACATAGTGAATTATGGACCACCTATCTTGGTCTCATCCATAGTACCTCATTTTCATCATATATTTGTCATTGATACTTTTACCAATTCATTCCAGGTTTTAAATATTGTTCATATACTAAGACACTTTGAATAAACCCAAATCTCTTATCCGAAACAAAACCATGGATATTTTTTGGTAATTATCCAATATCAAAATAAAATTCCACTATTACGAACTCAGTCTGGATTGATTCATGTTATCATAGATTGTGTAGTTAAATATACATCTCATATCTCAAACTAGATACAAATTGAAATTTAATTCCATCTTCCTACCATCATATAATTTGGACCACTAATTCATATTGGATTCCCCACCAGTAACCACATGATATGACATAAAATGAATCCAGTATATTATTACTCTTAGGGATGTTAAAATCACTGATTCTATATAATTTTCATGGAAATAAAAAATCCTTAAGTCAATATACACAACTAGAAAATGGTCATATTTCCACAGTCCAGAACTATGTAAATAGTTAAAAAATTAGGTCTTTAACTTATAGACATGCTTTACATGGACCATGGCCCTTATCACCATTGAAATGGGCTCTAGGATATAACCACAATTCTAGAATATGTCCTTAGGTTCTAAAAGGAAAAGGTCCAAATGGACCATGTCCATAGGCTACACACCATATGTTAATGTCACATGTTATCATAGTTTACAAATCCATGGCTGTATCCTTTTAAAAATTAAAAAACCCCACCAGGTTTTTTTCTTGATACCACTTACACAATCCTTCCAAGACTTTACCATTGTGATAATATTTAATATATGGATTTATATAAACATATATACACATGTACATATATTTATATATATTTATAATATTTAATCTTTTAAAACATAAAAAACAATATTGGTTCTAGTAGAAAACATTCAAGATACATGTGGATCATGGCCGTATAGATTTTGATGGATGAAACTTTACATTGGTTTCAAAAAAAGGTTAATATGTGTTTCATTTAATCTCAGGGTCCATCGTTTTCCAAAACCATGGCCACAGTCCCTTCCTGCCCTCATTGTTTCAAGAGAACCATAATTATAGCCATATTTTCCCATTATACCGCCACATTTCATGAAAAAACATAGTCCTATCCCTTTATAGCCTATTTCCTTCATAATTTTTTTCATCCCATATAATTATAGTAGTTTTTGTATCCACCTACCACCATTGTTTCAAATAACCATGGATTTAGGATGGCCTATAGCCATGGTCTGTGTAAACCATTGTTATAGTATTATTAAGGGATCCACGAGGCCATTGTTTAACGCTAATAATAGTAGTAGGCTCCCCTACAACAATGGTAATACCAACTATAGATATAAAACCATGAATTTAAGCCCATTTTTTAGTTTTGATACTCCTCGTGGAAAAAACCAATGAATCATTATTATCTTCTTAGATAACTAAATTTCTTACGTTGATATTCTTCTCTTAGTTACGAAAAGGATTGAGTTTTTATCCACCTCTTAGTGAACATTATTTTTTGTTACCCTACTCTAGGAAACTACCTGATATAGAAAACTGATATGTATTACCTCGTGGTCAGATTCTTTTCATTATAAATTAAGTTTATTATCATGGTGTATTTTTTAGCGTCTATAAATTATACACCATGTACTTTTCCCGGATTATCTTAATAAAAACTCCACTGAGAGTACATGATTTGAGTTAAAGATGAATGTGTTTACACTCAACGAATAAGAAACCATTATGATATCCTTATTTTACCTTACTAATCATACACACATAGTTGAATACCCTTTAAAAACATTTCTTAATCTGTTTATGTGGTTTTAAAAACCACCCACTAAGAGTGGGTTATAAATCTTATCCATAGTTTTAGAATAGGTTCCGCAGGGGGCTGTCCGGTGGCTCTCGCAGGGCTGCCCGGGGGTCTGTGAAGGTAGTTTTTTATCTCCCATGAATCATGTTGATCAAAATTTGAATCTTCACAGATCAGGTAGATGTTCATTCCCACTGGGGTTATGTCTGGTGGCTCTCACAGGGCTGTCTGGTGGATCTCGCAAGGTTGTAGTGTTGTCCGGGGTTCTGTGCAGGGGGAAGGGGGGTGTCCGGTGGCTCTCACAGGGGGTCGTCTGCTGGCTCTAGTAGGGATATCCAGTGGGATATAAATGTTATCCATAGATTTATAATTGGTTCTCCAATATTTAGACACAATTTAAAATCCATTATGGACAACTTTTAGACTTAAAAAATACTAATGATGGTAAAACAAGTTACGTAACTATATAAATATCTTTGCAGTATTCAAATTATCATCTTTTTAAACAGAAAATGAATGATAGAATGGAAAGTATAACTCTCTTAAAAATCCTAAGGAAATAACCTTTGAAAAAATGAGATGCCCACGGTACCAGGGTTCAGGGTGATACTCCTCAGGTGCACCAAAAGTTTACACTTGAAACTACCCCAACTAACCAGGTACATTGGAAGGTGCGACGAATCTCGCCAAACCCCATACTCTCCATGCCAAGCCAGAACACGCCCACACTGCGCTGATCCTAGTAGAAGCCTCCATGAACCAATCCTGGCCAGAGGGGGAAGAGGAAATCGAGATTTGTGGAAACCCTAGCTACATCAGGTTTCTGCTGAGATGCCACATAGAGGTAGAAAAATCATGGTTGAATGTTTCACTGATTGAATTGTTCCGTGAACTATCACATCACTAGAAAAATATTTGCACACCAGTGATTAAAGGACTTCTGTGAACTATTGGTTCATTTAAGGGTGTCTTCATTGAATTTTAGTTCATGGTACATCATTCCTTTTCAAATTTTGTTGACACTAACTCCTTTGTTTTCAAATTTTGATATAGGAAATGGTATAAACCCTCCATTGTCTTCTTATTCTGTTGCTTCTGTCACTATGACCCTCATCAAAAATAATGGAAGGATGGACATGATAAAATATATTGAAAATAGTATCCCCATCATCTCATTTCATCAATTATTAGTGAAACCACTTAGTTATAGCAAAAAAATATAGCTTAAGTTGATTTTTTATAGAGGCATTCTACCATGAGATGGAAAACTTTCGTCACCTCATCGGTCCAACCGACCAGAATTTTGGATAATTGACAATAGTAACATCCATTGGTCCATCATCTTACAAAATGTAATATTTGTCTAAAAAATACATACCACTGTGTATATTTTTAATTTCACCCCTTAGTCACCAGAGGACACTATCTGTTATCATGGATGGTCAACTGGGCATTTTTATATGTATCAAATTGACCATCCCCTTATTACTGAAAATCTATCGTTTTTGGGACAAATTAGCGAGGGGAATCCACAACACTAGTTGATTGATCCTTTCCAAATTATCTATGATCAGGTTGCAAATCATATGCATGGATATATATTCCTAAACCCTTAGCTGATTCCTGGTGCTAGCATCCATCCACACCTTCGAAACATAATTAGGGTCATTCCATTATAATGGGGCAAGCAAAATGAGCAGGAATTGATGGTCTTGCTCAACTGTCAGGACTGCCTCACCTATGATCCTTACTCATCCCATTCCTTTATTTTTTTAAATTATTAATCTGAGAATTTTGTCAAAAGATTATACCTTTTATCATTGAGAGAGTTCTTCATTGTTTCCCAGATTGACATTGATATTTTCTATGAGATATACACATTGTAGTTTTCTTTTCGTAAATTCCAATGTGTTCAGGTGAGGTGGCCTCCAATCCTTAATAATGCTTGCCTGGGGTGGCAGTTCGGGGGTGCACGGGGGGCTATCCGGGGGTGCACGGGGGCCTGTATGGGGGTGCAGGGGGGCGGATGTCCGGGGTTCGGTGCAGGAGGGAAGGGGGGGCTGCATGTGGTCTGCCCGGGGGTGCACGTGGTGGCTGTATGGGGGTGGGAGTCTGGGGGTGCACGGGGGGATGTCCGGGGGTGCACGGGGGCCAGTCCGGGGGCGCAGGGGGGGAGGGGGGGTGTCCAAGGTTTGGTGCAGGGGGAAGGGGGTTGCATGGGGTCTGCACGAGGGTGAACGAGGGTGCTTTCTAGGGGTGCAGGGAGGGCTGTTCGGGGGTGCACTGGGGGCTGTCCGGATTGGGGGGGGGGGTAGGGGGCGCTGTCTGGGTGTGCATGGGGGGCTGTCTGGGGGTGCACGGGGGGGGGGGGGGGGGTAGTTGTCTGGGGGTGCACGAGGGGCTGTCCGGGGGGCACGAGGGGCTATCCGGTGGTGCACGAGGGGGGGGGGGATCTTCGGGTTTGCAAGGGGGAATGTCCGGGGATCAGTGCATGGAGAAGAGGGGATGCATGGGGGATGTTTGGGGGTGCACGTGGCGGCTGTCCGGGGGTGCAGGGGGGGCTATCCGGGGGTGCACGGGGGGTTGACTGGGGGTGCACGAGGGGCAGTCCGAGGGGGGGGGCACGTGGGGCTGTCCGGGGGGGCACAAGGGGTTGTCCAGGGTTCTGTGCAAGGGGGAAGGGGGGTTTCATGGGGACTGTCAGGGGGTGCACGGGGGGGCTGTCATGCGGTGCATGGGGGGGTGTCCGGGGGTGTCCGCGAGGCTGTCCGGGGGAGCACATGGGGCTGTCCGGGGGTTCACGAGGGGTTGTCTGTGGGGGCATGAGGGGGGGGGGGGAGGGGGTGTTGTCAGGGGGGGGGGGGGCTATCCGGGGGGGGGGGGGGTACGGGGGGCTCTCGGGTGGGGGGGGGGGGGTTGCAGGGTTGGTGTCCGAGGGTGCGAGGGGGGGGGGGCTGTACGGGGTTCTGCGCAGGGGGGAAGGGGGCTGCATGGGGTCTGTCTGGGGGGTCTACAGGCGTCTGTCCGAGGGTTTGTGTAGGGTGGAAAGGGGACTGCATTGGGAGTAATGGGGGTTCAGGAGGGAGGTGTGCAAGGGTCTGTAGGGCAGTGTGAAGTATAGAAGGGGGGAATGGCAGGAGGTGACCTATTTAATGTTCATTGACTATCTTATGTAGATATTAATAAATGATTTATCAAAACAATTTTGTTGTGGTCGAAAAACCGTCCAAATTAACCCAAAAATCATCATTTAATTCTTATCTAATGATTCATTCCTAAGTAATATCATATAATTTATTATAAGATCTTTTAAATTCTATAATATCATTAATAACATGAAATATCATTTATGGATGTTTATCCATGTTCTACATGAAAATTCATTTAATAATACAAGTGAACCACTCAAGAAAACCATAAAAATGAACGTTCCTGAACAATGATATTAAACCCTACAACTCATCAAAACGCCCATAAAAAACATAATGAAACTGGACCGGTCCAACACGTCGCGGTCACGCCACGGTCACGCCACGATAATGCCGTGATTTGTCCCTTCTCCAGCCACATCCAGCCCACACCACACACTTCCACCTTCATTTTACCCCGCTGCCACCAACATTCCAGCCCACAACAGCCCCTCCTTCAACCTTCAAATCAGACCACCACACCACACACTTCCACCTTCATTTTACCCCGCTGCCACCAACATTCCAGCCCACAACAGCCCCTCCTTCAACCTTCAAATCAGACCACACCATCCACCCAACACCTGCAACTAGCCCCCTTCCACCAGCATTCCAGCCTTCTCATGCTCACTTCGCTCCTGGCCGAAAGATACTACCCCGCAGATGTGGCTAGACCGGGCTATCGCGGTCACACCATGGTCACGCTGTTGTAATGCCATGATTTGGCCTTGTTCCATCCACATCCAGCCCACACTAGCACCATAAAACCTACATTTGTATTCTCCTTGGAAAAATATTCTGTTTTGCTATTTCTTTCCACTATTTTCACATACAAGAAAGGCTTGTTTTCATGAACCTATGTATTTATCCTTCTTCCATTATAGAATAATCCAATATTAGTCAATATAAACAATAAGAAAGACTATTCAAATCTATTATTATCCTTTTTCAAGTAAATTTTCCATGGAATAATTCATTGTTAATATTTATTCTATGTTTTCATATAATGAAAATTTTCATGGGTCAAAATGGAATTATCATATATGAGTCTCTTAGGAACAATGGAAATTTGATTTTCAGAAACAATATAGGGAAGCAATGGTCGTATCTGATTCACTAGAATTTAGGATGATATAAGTAAAATTATAGAGGCTAATGAGTCTAAAATTAGTGACCAATGATTTTTTTTAATAAGGGTTATAAGAGTTTCATTTATCGAGTGAAAGTAGTCATTTTCCACCCAAAGAACATATATGAGACCCGAAACATTCCATCCAATAATTTTCTTGAACTTCTTGAATAAAAGGAGTGGAAACCATCATAGACTAGTGCTTCCATTGATTGGTTCTGGTTATATTTATTAGGATCCCATCATCTGTAATATCACACATAATCGACTTATCAAACTCCTCTAAAAAAAACCAGTATGAGTCGTTATTTATATTAGGAGAAATGGGAGACTATTCCACTGTACAAAGTTCATGGAAAAAGGGAAAAATTTTATTACATATATCATTATGATTTGATACAGAACTTCCATCAGAATTAGTAAGGAAAATGATGTGGTTATTCTTGTAATGTTCATAGGCCTTTTGGTGGAAATAGAGGGTGGTTGCATCAACATCCTTTATATGAGAATCCCTCTCTCTCGAAGACAATAATATCTCCATTCTTTTGAGGGTAACATCGTGTTCTTCTTCCATTTTATAAATACATGAAACTCCAGCATCCATGGGGGCTTGTGAAATAAGATAATTTATTCTTCTATCAATCTAATCACATTGAATATCTGGATGGATATATTTTGTGTAACTATATTTTTTATGTTTAGTGGCCCCTTGATAAATATTATTTTTAACATCGTTGTCTTCTCTCGACCACCCCAAGTAGACGACATCTACACAGTTATCCTCCATCACCACGAAGAATTCAAATCTTAAGGATCATTCAAATATGGGTCCCCCATCCCCGTGTTAGAAATCAATGAGGATTGGGGTATAGTCAAAAGTAGTAAAAGGGAGATGAGAAACCTGAACTGATATAAAGATGTTGATCCACTCATATTTTCCCAGAAATTTTTCAAGGCATTCTTTAATGTGGGTCACCACATATAATACCCTAAATTAGATAAATGGGTAGCATGAGTAACCCACGTCCCTTAGATCTGCATTATGGGTTTCGTTAATGAAATCCAACACCACCAGTGATTGTCATTGAGTACCCACTTTTTTCAATGAGTTTTACATAATTTCATTGAATTATCCACCAATGAGGAGGGGTATCTATGATGTTTGTTTGGTGTTTCCCGATACGATTGGGCCGAATGCTTGTGGCCCGCAACTGTCGCGAAGCTGACCAACCGACATTGATAGGCACTGTAGCAGTGTGGAATTCGGGGTCAAATTTACTGTAGTGCTTTTGACAAAGCCATCCACCATTCACTGTAGCGGTGCAGACTTCGGGGTCCACTTTGCAGGGGGGTGTTAGTGGGCTGGGGGGAAGTACAGTGGGAAGGGGGGAAGTGTAGGGGGCAAGGGGTGTGCTGGGGGTAGGGTGTGTTTGCAGGGGGGGTGTAGTGGGCTGGGGGGGAGGTGCAGTGGGTAGGGGGGCAGGGGTGTGTGAAGTGGGTTGTGGGGGAAGTGCAATGGGCAGGGGAGAGTGTAGGGGGCAGGGCTGGGGAGGGGGAAGGGGGGGATTTTTTATGGAATGGGGGGACATGTAGCCATGGTTTAAAACCGTGGCAACATGACTATAGCCACGGTTTAAAACTGTGGAAAAAGGCCTATATCCACAGTTTAAAACCATGGATATATATATTGCCAGACATAGGATTATGCCACAGTTTGAAAATTGTGGCTATAAGCTATTGCCACAATTCAAACCGTGGCTATAGGGATATAGCAACAGTTCAAACCATGGCTATAGGGATATATCCACGGTTTGAAACTGTGGATATAGGTTTTCCCCTATAGCCACGATTTATGAAACTGTGGCTATAACCTATAGCCATGGTTTTTGGGCCTAGATCCACGGTTCCAGACCATGGCTGTAGCTTTATTTTGTAGTAGTGAATAGGTTTTTCATATATGGATTATTATACATAGGATCACCTTTTTTAGATGCACTAAGAAGGGTGTGAAGTATGTATGGTCGGGTTCCTATGAGGTAACTATTTAGGTTTTTAAGGGGAGATTCACGTAAGCATTGAGACTGATTTTTCAAGAGCTGGGTAGGAGGTACATAATGGTCTGCGATTCATCAGCTATGAAGCTGGGATCAGTTCTACATAGGAGGATCAAGACTTCATGTATGCCAATCATTAGTTGAGGCCACATGAGATGAATTACCCAATGAGTAAAATCATATTAGATGCATTTTTTATGAATTGAAATGTTGGATACATTAATTACAAGGAGAGTTTTGTGGTGTACAATCACAAAAAAATACTTTAATATATTGGTAAACAACATTATTTGAATTTGAGGAAAATAAATTTGGTCGAATTCATTCATTATATCGACATTGGACATTCATATCAGCCTAGTAAAGGGAATGCAGTGGCTGATACACTAAGTATAAGGACTCAAATATAGGTAGTGTAAGAAGATAATATCGAGTGGTAGATTATGGATTATTTCTCTGAGATGCACTTGGAGGTTCAAGATAGACAGGGAAAACATTCCTTTCAACATTATATATGACCTCTACATTGTTGTATAAGTTGAGGATGTGGAAGATATCAGATTCTGAAGGCCTAATTCTATATAAGTGTTGGTTGGTGAGGACCCTTATCTGTGTTAGACTATAGGTTGAGATAGAATCCTTCGATTACATGCTCATGTATGTGTCCCTTCACTCATGCGCGAGGAGTTGATGTGATATTTTAATGATACATATTGGAAAGTGAATCCTAGTGTCACCAAGATGTATCAATATTAAAATTTTCAGTATTTCTGGTCATGTATGAAGAAAATGTTTTCATTTTTTCATGAGGTGTTCTTCCAGGTAGCATTTGATAGTGGAACACTAGTTACCAACCCAAATTTTATAGCATATTAAAATTAATGAGTGAAGGTGGAATGGTTTAATGATATATTTCATGATAGGTTTATCGAGGTAACCTTGAGGTTATTATGTTGTTTGGGTTATTATTGACAAGCTCATGAATATTCCACATTTTCTACCAATTAAGGAAACCCTCAATGATGATGAGATTTGGATGTTATACATATGTGATACTATATGACTACATGAGGTTCCACATATTATCATTTATGATAGGGACACTAATTTTACTACTTGATTATAGAATGTGCTAAAGTGGGTGATGGGTACACAGGTGAATTTGGGAATGGTATTCCACCCCAGGATAGAGTACCATTCCGAGTGCTCAATTCAGGTACTTGAGGACATGCTGCGATCATGCATCCTGGATTTTGGGGGATCTTAATAGAGGAATATACCGCTGGTTATGTTCTCCTAAAATAATATTATTAATGTTATTTTTCACATGGTACCATATAAGGTATTTTACATTATGGAATACTGATCACCCATGTGTTGGATGGAGGTCGGATTGGCAGCTATAATGGGACCTCATATTGTCCAACAGTCCACATAATAGGTTCAGTTGATTTGAAGATGATGGTTATGTCGAAGTCTAAAAATAAATCATATTTTGATCAAGGAAGACACCCTATATAGTTAAAGCATAGTGATTAGGTATTCTATCTTATTTAACCATGTTGGAGACATAATATCATTAGGAAACAGGGTAATCACTCACCATGGTATGTCGATCCATTTGAGATTCTTGAGAGAGTTGGGTTGGCGGCCTATCAGCTGCACATACCTTAGAGGTATTGAGATATAAATGATCTATTTCATGTGTCTATGTTATGGTACTATTATCTAGACCTGTCTCAAGATTTTCCACCTAATAAGGATGAGTTGTAGGGAGATCCATACTTTTGGAAGCATCCTATACATATTGTGGATCCTAGCATGATGTTCTCAAATGAAAATATTTTCCATTAATATGGTCTCTATTTGATTCCCAACTGAGTGTAATATGATACATGGGATATGGATGTCGATGTATGATCATAGTGTCATGATTTGTTCTTAGATGAGGCTCACTACCATTATGAGGGAAATTTAGTGATAAATTTCTTTATGGAGGGAAGTTTGTAACAATATTAATATGCATTGATGTACATATCTATAGTTTTCATTCAAATATGTGTTTAATTTTAAAAAATATGTCCTAATTCTAATTCCCATTCCATTCATAGAGGAATTGTGGGTGTTCATGGATAGTCCAGAGACTGAAACCCACATTTTTGGTGAAATGAGGAGGCCATATTGTTAGTAAAACCATGCAGGTTGGGACACACAACGATACAACCCAAACATCATTTTTAGCAGAAACTGATATAGTATTTTTTTCATGGTTACTCCATGGTTAGAAAACTATGCAGGTAAACTGTGAGGGTTACCCTCGACCAATAAGAAATTGTGCATGGTTTTTCTATGGTTTGGAAAACCAAGCATGTAAACCATGTGGCCCTGTAATTTTAGGAATTTTATAAATGTTAATTTTTATTAAAATTATTTTTTAAAAAATAATTTATGTTCATCTCTACCACAAAATAAACAGAAACCCTGGTATCTCTTCAACTTTTTCTAGACATAGATTTGACATCCCATCTTTGTTCAGACTCTGATTCAAGGTCAGTTAGTCTCCTTGTATGTATGACAGTAAGACCTCAATTCATTTTTTATTCATTCTTGATTCTTCTAGATATTATATATACTATTTAGATTTAGTCTCATATGCCCTAATTTCTTATTATTCATATTTTTTATATTTATTCTAATTAATCTTGATTTAGAGCCTAATATTGGGAGAGCTATATAGCACAGACCTATGTTTTGTGGTCTCTTTACATTTCCTTAGTTTCAAGATTTTTATATGTTCTTGGGAGCTGCATGCGCAGTTTTTTGGGAACTTTCAATGTTGAAATTTTATCCTATAAATTATAGGAATTTTCTATTTAGTTATAAAATAATATTCATGACTGTTAGACATTTTATAACTAGACTAAACCACCTATTTAGGTTTTTTTATTAAAAATGACGTATAATGGCTTTTATACTTGGATGCCTATGATGAATTTTGTTTAACCCATTTATTATGATGTCAAAATGTGAATTTGATTATGTATTAAGTTTCTATGTTATTAATTACAAATTAAATGAATTAGGGGAATGTGATTGATTACATTTCACTTGACCCTTGTATGTAATTTCTTGATTAACACAGAGTTGTTTTTTTATCCTTGACCATGGGAGTAATGTAGAGGATAGACCATTAATTGAAAAAATTGGCTATAAAAACATTAATTATTGATTTACGATGTGATACATGTGATAACTAATCCATGTGATAGATTGATCAGTTGGTTTGGATTATTATATTAAAAATGGTCGTACGAGTATTGGAATTGTCAATAAACTACTATCCCTTTTGATTTATGTTGAGAGAATTCTATGAAATGAATTGATTAATAATGGTAAGCTCTTTATTATGTTATTACCACATGAGTAAATGAATTTGAATCCTTCTAAATCCTTTCAAAACACGAGTCACCGCTTGAGGTGTGTTTGTTAAAGGATTCTCTAGGTCTTTACCTTGTAATGTTATTCCAATTATATAGATATCAAATTGGTTATATGATAAATAGAAATGGGATATATATGGATTAAAATTTGAATTTCAAAGTCTAACTCATGTGATTATTGAGATATATTCTTTGGTTAATACATGGATCCACCTAAGGATACCATGGATGGAATAAAAGATTAAATGTGATTAAGCCACAGGTGATACATGGATCCATTAAGGGACAACATGGATAGACTCTTTGAGTCCCTATGTAACATCCCTGGTAAATAAAGAATATGTCATTTTCATATTTATTAATATTTGTGAATAAAATATTAATATTAATTTAAAAGTAATGCTATGTTCAATGGTGTACCCAATACGCAACAATGAGTTTCATTAAAATCATACATTGCACACTAATAAAATAATATTATTATTTAAAATAGTAGTTAACGACTAGCCATTGTAATGGCGGGAATGAACAGAACTAACTAACAAATGATTATATATTCTTTTCAAATATTTTTATTTTTATTTAATAAATTTTAGGTGCTTCAAATGCGAATGAATCCAATTTTAATTGTAAATATTCTAATATTCTCTAAAGCTTGATTAACCGCCTTTTGATGGAGAACACATTTTAAATACACTTCATGACAATTTTATATGATATATTTGACAAAATAATATTCTTTTTAGAATTGGGACATCAAAATTTACTTTGTATAAATTTTTGGTATTTTTCCGATAAAGTTCATTTTATAATGAATATTGTAAAATGCTGTATTTTAATCCAAAACCTCCATTTAATCTAATTTATTTATATGAATAGATTATCTTTTGAATTGTTTTTAAGGTTAAATTATATTATATTTCTACCATTTAATCCAATGGTGGTCATTGGAATTAATTTCACTTTGAAATTGGATTTAAACTAGTGGCAATCTTTTGATATATTTTGTTTCTTAAAAACACGCCATTTGTTTTGACGATGAGAATTAATTATTAAATTAATTAATTCAACTTTAATGTTTTAAATTTGGTAAATTGGACATCTTTTTTGATTTCAGAATATCAAATATATCTTAGGGTGAATTTTTGATATTTTTCTGAAAAACTTCAATTTTTTATGAACAGTGAAACCACAAAGTGGTAGTTAAAAAAACTGATTTTTGGTTTAAGTGAAATTTCACCACCTCTATGATTTGAATTTCATAAATCCTATATAAATGGTTGTCATTAGGATTTAAAATTTGGTTCAATGGGATGAGAGTAATATTTGGTGAATAGTAACTTTTAAGTTTTATTAATAGCGATTAAAGGTAATTAGTGTAATTTAAGGTAATGATAATGTTATAATACAATGAAATGACATTGAAACATGTCCTACCTTTATTGGATGAGTCTTGGAAAACCAATACATTCCATGGGTCAACTTGGGGACCCCATGGAGCCACTTGGGTAAGAAAATGACATTAATAACTTTTTATATAAAGTTAAAATAAAAATTTCAAAAACATGTATTGTTTTACTAAAACAATGTTAAATGGGGTTATACATGTCATATTTTTGACTATAAATATTAATTGGAAAAAAAATATTTCCTACATCATAGTTTTTTTTATAATTTAGAGACATTAAATAAATTAATTTATTTATGACACCATGATGATGCAACGATTACCTCCTTATTGAATGATTTAAATAAAATGAAAAGGTAATGTAAAATCTAAAACAGAAACATGTAAAAAACCTATTGTATGGGTGGATTTAGAACCCTTATCACCTCATCCAAGAAATATATAATTTTGGGACCTTTGATATCGGAAAATCATTTTATAATAAAGTAACTTTTCAAGACTTTCCAAGAGTGCCCCTCCTCACTCTTATAAATGGCCCCCACCTCTACCCCCTTACCCACACCTCTCAAGCCTTTGGATCGACCAAAAACTACTAATTTTATCTCTAAAAATCCCTCTATTCATCCTATAATCCTTAAATTAGGTAGAAAGATCTTCAAAAAAACCCTTTTGGTTCAAACCAAAGAGAGTTACCCGATTTAAAGGTAATGTCCTCTCTTATGTTATTTTGTCTGATATTTCTTCTAAAACCCCCTAAACTATTTTTATTCCATTAATTTGTGATAGAACTAATATATTAAATATACTATGATGTTTTTGTGATAATTATTAGATCCATACTTACACACACCACTTTCTTATGGTTAAATAACATACTGTTTCTGTGGATGGCGAATTACTGCCTCACGAAACGATGATTGTTCTATCTTCTCCTACCACCTCTCATTGTGGCCATTATGATAGAACTATATTTATTTATGATATATACTATATTTATTTACTCTATATTCTTATGTATTTTACATTTAAAACATACCTTTATTCTTTTCATGTTGTGAAAATGCGATAATTTTATTTTAGGAAGTGCAGACTACCGCCCCCTCAAAGTGATTTGAATCGTTAATGCCATATGTGGGATGTAAAAAGGATGGATTTAATGATTTTATATATTATATTATACTGTAATTATAATATAATTATGTATCATTATGTTTTCATTCCATTAAAGTATTAAATAGAAATTAAAGTAGTGTTCATGCGTACGTAGGGCTTACCGTCTCCATGAATGGTACATTTCATTTCTTATCTCCAAATGTTATGTACTATTATAAGTTAATATATATAATGGATATATATGTAATATATTATATCTAAATGATTTATATCATTATGTAATTATAATATATATATCTCTCATTTAGCTTTAATTCCATTAATATGACAAAGAAATGAAAGTAGCGTTAATGCGTACGTACGACCTACCATCTCCATGAATGGTGAATTTACTTTTTTATCATAAAAAGTTATGGAATAGTATAAAATGAATATATACTGGATATATATGATATTTAAATCATTAATACTATTCTGGAGATGATGTACCTATAACTACATGGAAAATTCTTTTCAACAAGTTCAATTTTGACTCATGTACCGAACATCTACAAAAACGCCTGATATGAACTCACATTATTAACTAATTATTATAACATTATTATATTTGATATAAACTGAATAATAATCTTTAAATTAGTTCCTTAATAAATTATAAATTGACCAATGTTTATTATTCAGTAATATAAAGAATCTAACAAGTCAAGTAGGACTTGAGGTAGGGGATCCTACATATATCTTTCTTTGTAAGAAATATCTTTTATGTCATTTATTTTAAGATTCACTTTATTATGTTGGGGTATGTTCTGTTATATTCCTATTACTGTAATTTCTATTGTCATATGATGAGAAACCATAATATTATTTCATAAATCCATTTTTTGGATGTTTTAATTGGCGACGTTAGGCTGTCGAGTTTTCGTAAGGGATTTGCCATCTCACTTTTATTCTCGTGAGATTTATGCAACATTTGCCACTATTTCCTTTGATGGGTTTATGTACTTCCCAATATTCTACTATTTTTTTAATATAATTTCTTTTATTGGTGTTTACATCAATGTTGTACTATTTTTATTTCATGGGGTGAACGATTCGAAAGTTACCTAAATCGATAATAGAACCTTTCACCCACCTTTTTTTAAAAGACTTATTTTGTTATGCCTTTTAATTTAAATCTTATTATGTTGGGATATGTTATTATATATCTTTATTAATGTAAATTTTATGTCCAAGTGATGAGATACTATTTTCTCTCTCATCAACTCATTTTCTGAATTTTAATGTCACGCCATTAGGCAGTTGAATTTTTGTAAGGGAACTTCTTAACCCAATTTCAATTCTTTGGGTTAAACCTCTACTTCTTGATTATGTAATGCTATGAACATGTGTGGATGACATATGATTGTTTTACACTATGTATCCACTTATATTTTGTGTATTTATATTTTTCACACATAATTATGTAATTTCCTTATCCTTGCTCTAATGGCATGATCCTCGATTGGGATTACATCTTCAGTTCTCCTCATTGAGATATTTCTTAATTATATGCAATTTTTTTCTTTTATAAAGTGTTTATACATCCCCTTTGACTTTCCATATCCATATTATATCTATACTAAAGTCATTTAAATGTTTTCAAAATTGTCTACTTTCATGTGGCTTATAATTTAAATGTTCAAAATGGAAGAGGACTCTTTTATAAAACCATTATTTTAAATGGTTTTAAAGATTTATTCTTTTAAAAATTTATCATCCATGTCCATGTTTTAAAAATGGTTTTAAGGATTTATTTATATTGACATTAATTTTTTAAAACACATCCAAAAGATTTAATGTGGTATAGGACACTTTGATTCTAAAATCTCTTTTAAATTTCTTCTTTAAATATTATCAAAGTATAACGGGGGTTTTTCTCTCATAGAGTATTAATGATTTCATTAAATGTTTATATTTATGATAATATCATGATGTGATCTCTTGTGATTGAAATGTGGAAATTTTGTTTTTCTTTTATTCATGTTTTAAGTGTTATGATTATGTTATAGTTATTAGGAAATGTTTAAGAAATCGGGTTGTTCTGTGATAAACTAAGGGCGGGTGAGCCCGGGATAGCTCTCCAATGCATTGGGTAATGCGATGGAGTTAAACACTAAAGTTTCTCCGAAGATATTTAGAGAATATAATGTGATGGGTATTCAAAACGTAACCATGAGGGTTACTCCCTACGTAAGGATGTTATGAATTCCTCAACATACCTTTATGTATTCTGATTTCTATGAGTTATTCATCATTTAATGAGGTATGTTAAAGTGATTATGTTTTATGAGTAATGTATGATTTCAATGATTCTTATGTATAAATGGACTACTGTTTTCGTTCTGTATTGTTATAACCCTTAGTGAGCTTTTTATGCCCATCCCATGTTTTTGTAATGTTTTTTACAGGACATAATGTGGAATAGGGACAAGGATGGGATGAAAGAAATGTCAGGCTGTCTAAAACACGGAACTAGACATGGCACTTTTTTTCAAGAGTTTTTATTTTGTGAAAAAAATGGAAACTGATTAGATGTTTCTACTTCGTAATCTTTGAGATGTAATAGTTATTTCCTAATTCTCTAAAATTCTAAATCTGAAAAGATCCTCTATGTGAATTATTCATTTAATTCATGATTATGTAATGTTTTAAGGCTGGGTTTTTATAGTTGGTATCAGAGGTCAGTTTAGATTACTTTAGAGGTTAGGGTATTCTTTAAGCATAAGTGACATTTCCAAAATGGTTAGGATTTCAGAAAGAATCATAGTTTTAGATAAAGTTGATTAGATTATGATAAAATGAACAATTATATCATAGTATTATATGATTATTCTAATGATATACTCAAACTGACCTTTTTGGTTTTAGTAAATGGCTGGATCTAGCAGGCACCATTGTGACATTGGATGTGAAGAAAACTGTGACGGTTTTCTGAAAGAACAACTGAATGATATGGGAGCTACAATGAGAACTATTGTGGATTTTCTCAACCAAATATCAGGAGTCATGATTAACCACTTGAACCTTGTTGAGTTATCTAATGCATAATGTACAAGATAACCAACTTGATGTGGAAGTTCGGGTAATAATTATTCAGGTAACCATTAGGGTTTATATGATCCTTACTTTTGAAGTAATTATGGGTTACTATATGTTATGATGGAAAATGAAAGGCATGAGATAAACTTGAGGTTAAATTATGATATGGTTATTTTTGATGATTTTATCTCTTTTTGGGGAATGTTTTAAGAATTATATAGTTTTTAAAAAGGACTACACACAGACCGTGGGACAACCCTTCGCATCGGACAATGCTGTGGGAATCGAACCCACAACCAAAGTGCGACTGGTATTTATCAACTACTACTGGACTACGTGACGTACCTAGTAAGTATGGAAAGTTCTTTTTAGTTAGACGATCTTATGAATCAAGAATAAGTTGATTTTGGGTTATCTATGGATATTATTAGCCTATCATGGAGGATATGTGATTGGGTTAGTAACTTTTCAGAACGAGGCTTTAAGAGTAACTAATGTTATTTGGAGATAAATGCTAAGATTTATCGTGGAAGACTATGTGAAAATACTTCAGAGATTTGCGTTTAATTCTTAGTTTGTATTAATTTGAAGAATTTTAGGGATAGCTGTTTATTGAATTGTCTTAGATGAACTTTGGGTTTTGTTGGAAAAATTTTGGAGATTAATAGTAGTATTTATTTTTATAAAGGATTATCCTTTTGGGTATTATCTGATCTTTTACTTACAATTTTTGGTTTTGGTTAATGTTTAAAGACATGGGAAATATATAATTCATATTTTGTGGGTTATGTGATTCTGTAAAATTTGACTATTTCACTCTTAATATGAACAAGTCATCCTGAAATATTCAGCGTTTGGAGAAAATATGACTTTATGTTAGAAATCTAGTAAAAGATGAATGTCTACATGTCAAGTGAGTATATTTCCTTATGATTTAGTTAAGCTCATAAATAAGTTCCACTTTTGAAAGTAACTTAAATTTTTTTTGTCTGTTAACTATTCATATTGGGGAATCACATACCATGTAACCAATCATAAGTTTGTGATTTTCTTGGGGTTAACTTTTTCTTAATCATGTTTTCAATCACTCTCCATCAGAACATGACCATTTTTTCTCCCCCATATCCATGTTTTCATGGAATCCTAGTATGGGTTAACTCGGGTGACCCTTTGACTTATCTTCCTTTATTTAAAGTGATAGTTTTACTTACTCTAGTTCTGATGTGGGACTTTCAATGATGTTTCCGAGCCCAATTTTAAAATTGTGAGGACGCAATTCCCAAAAGGGGGGATGGATGTGACATCCCAGGTAAATAAGAAATATGAAATTTTCATATTTTTTAATATTTTTCAATAAAATATTAATATTACTTTAAATGGAATGCTATGTTCAGTGGCGTACCCAATACGCAACAATGAGTTTCATTTAAATCATACGTTGCACACTAATAAAATAATAATATTATTTTAAATGGTAGTTAATGCCTAGCCATTGTAATGGCAGGAATGAACAGAACTAACTACCAAAGGATTATATATTCTTGTCAAATATTTTTGTATTTATTCAATAAATGTTAGATTCTTAAAATGAGAATGAATCCAATTTTAAGCGTAAATATTCTAATATTCTATAAAAGGTCGATTAACGGCCTTTTGATGGAGAACCCATTTTAAATCTACATTTTTACAATTTTATATTTTATATTTGAGAAAATAAAATTCTTTTTAGAAATTGGACATTAAAATTTACTTTTTATAATTTTTTTGTATTTTTCTGATAACGTTTTTTTTAAATGAATAGTGTAAAATGCTATATTTTAATTAAAAAACTCCTTTTAATTTAATTTATTTATATTATTATATTATCTTTTGAATTGGTTTTAATATGAAATTAGATTATATTTTTACCATTTAATCAAATGTTTTTCATTGGAATTAATTTCACTTTGAAATTGGACATAAACTAGTGTCAATCTTTTGATATATTTTGTTTCTTAAAAACACGCTATTTGTTTTGACAAAGGGAATTAATTATTAAATTAATTAATGCCACTTTTTTGTTTTGAATTTGGTAAAATGGACATCATTTTAGAATTTGGAATATAAAATATAGCTTAGGGTGAATTTTTGGTATTTTTCTAAAAAACGTCAATTTTTGATGAATAGTGAAACCACTAACTGGTAGTTAAAAAACTAATTTTTTTTTAAAAGAAAATTTCACCACCTATGCGATTTGAATTTAAAAATAGAACATACATGGTTGTCATTAGGATGTAAAATTTGGTTCAATGGGATGAAATTAATTTTTGGTGAATAGTAACTTTTAAGTTTTTTTAATCGCGATTATAGGTAATTAATGTTATTTAAGGTAAAGATAATGTTATATTAATATGAAATTACATTGACACATGTCTTAACCTTATTGTAAGAGTGATTTCTGACCAGGAAAATCCTTGGGTAAACTATGGGTCCCCATGGAACCACTTGGGTAAGAAAATGACATTAATAACTTTTTATTTAATGTTAAAATAAAAATGTCACAAACATGTATTGTTTTACTAAAACAATTTTTACATGGGGTTATGCAAGTAATATTTTTGACTATAAATTTTCATTTGAATGATAAAATTATTTCCTACATCATAGTATTTTTTTTATATTTTTGAGACATTGAATAAATTAATTTATTTATGACACCATGATGATACATCAATTACCTCATTAATGGACGATTTAAATAAAATGAAAATATAATGTAAACTCTAAAAAATAAACTAGTCAAAAAACTGTTTGATGGGTGGATTTCGAACCCTTATCACCTTAGCCTAGAAATATATAATTTTGGGAACTTTGATATCTGAAAATCATTTTATAATAAAGTATCTTTTCAAGACATTCCAAGAGTGCCCCTCCTCCCTCTTATAAATGGCCTCCACCTCTACCCCCATACCCACACCTCTCAAGCCTTTAGATCGACCAAAATCTTCTCTTGTAATCTCTCCCCATCACTCTCAGCATCCTATAACCCTTACCTTAGGCAGAAATCTCTTCAAGAAACCCTTTTGGTTCAAACCAAAGAGTGTTACACGATTTAAAGGTAATTTCATCTCTTATGTTCTTTTGTTTCATTTTGCTTCTACAACACCCTAAACTCTTTTTATTAATTTATTTTGTAACAAAACAAGTATATTCAACATACTAGGATGTTTTTATTAGATGTATTAGAGCTACAATTACACACACCTTTGTCTAATGGTTAATTAACATACTGTTTCCGGGGATGGGGAATTACTGCCTCACGAAACGATGATTATTTTATCTTCTTCTACTACCTCTAATGGTGTCTATTATGATGGAACTATATTTATTTATGATATATATTATATTTATTTCCTCTATATGCTTCTGTATTTAACATTTAAAACATACCTTTATGCTTTTCATGTTGTTCAAATGCGATAATTTCATTTTAGGAAGTGCGGACTACCACCCCATCAAAGTGATTTGAATCCGTAACGCCATATGTGGGATGTATAAAAAATGTAATTAATGATCTTATATATTATATTATAGAGTAAATATAATATACCTATGTATCATTATGTTTTCATTCCATTAATGTGTGAAATAGAACTGAATGTAGCGTTCATGCGTACGTACGGCTTACCGTCTCCATGAATGGTACATTTCATTTCTTATCTCCAAATATTATGTACAATTATAAGAACATATATATAATGGATATATATGAAATATATTACATCTTAATGATGTATATAATTATGGAATTATAATATATATATATATATATATCTCATTTAGTTTTAATTCCATTAATTTGACAAAGAAATCAAAGTAGCGTTCATGCGTACGAACGACCTACCGTCTCCATGAACGGTGCATTTAATTTTTTATCTCCAAATGTTATGGAATATTATAAAATGAATATATACTGGATAAATATTATATTTAAATAATAAATACTCTTCTGAGGATGTTGTACCTATAACTACCTGAAAAAGTATTTTCCAACAACTTCAATTTTGACTCATGTACCGAACATCGACAAAAACGCCTGATATGAACTCAAATTATTAACCAATTATTATAACATTATAATATGTGATATTAACTGAATAATAATATATAAAGGATTTCTTTATGCAATTATAAATTGAACAAATTATATTATTCAGGAATATAAAGAAACGAACAAGACAAGTCGGACTTGAGGTTAGGGATCCTTTCTATCTCTTTATTTTTAAGAACTCTCTTTTATGTCATTTATTTTAAGATCATATTTATTATGTTGGGGGATGATATATTATATTCCTCTTACTGTACTTTATATTTTCATATGATGAGAAACCCTATTTGGTTTCATCAATCAATTTTTTTGAAGTATTAAGTGGTGCTGTTAGGCTGCCGAGTTTTCGTAAGGGATTTTTCATCTCAATTTTATTCCCATGAGATTTATGAAACATTTGCCACTATTTCTTTTTTATTTCTATATTTACTGCCCATTATTCCACTATTTTTGTAATATAATATCTTTATTGGGTATTTACATCATCATTGTACGGTCCTTCTTTCATAGTGTGAACGATTCGAAAGTTACCCAAATCGGTAAGGGAACCTTTCTCCCACCTCATTTTGAAAGACATCTTTTGTTATGCCTTTTAATTTACATCTTATTATGTTAGGATATGTTATTATATATCCATATTTATGTAAATTTAATTTCCAAATGATTATATACTCTTTTCTCCCTCATCGACTCATTTTCGGAATATTAAAGTGACGTCGTTAGGTTGTCAAATTTTTGTAAGGGAACTTCTTAACCCAATTTCAATTCTTTGGGTTAAACCTCTACATCATGAGTATGTCGTGCTATGAATATGTGGTAATGACATCTTATTGTTTTAAACTTAGTATCCACTTATATTTGGTGTATTTATATTTGTCACACATATTTATGTCATTTCCTTATCCTTGCACTAATGGCATGATCCTTGATTGGGATTACATCTCAATTTCTTCTCATTGAGACATTTCATAATGATATGCACTTTTATTCTTTTATAAAGTTTATATACAGCCCTTTTAACTTTCCATATCCATATTATTTCTATACTAAAGTCATTTAAATGTTTTTGAAAATTGTCTACTTTTAGGTGGCTTGTAATTTAATGGTTCAAAATGGAAAAGGAATCTTTTATTGAAACATTGTTTTTAATGGTTTTAAAGATTTATTCTTTTATAAATTTAACATCCATTTCCATGTTTTAAAACTGGTTTTAAGGATTTATTTATATGTACATGATTGTTTTAAAACCCTTTCAAAAGTTTCGAGGTGGTATAGGACACTTTGATTCTAAAATCTCTTTTAAATTTCTTCTTTAAATATTTTCAAAGTATAAAGGGATTTTTCTCTCATAGAGTTTTAATTATTTTATTAGATGATTTTAATTATGATAATATCATGATGTGATCTCTTGTTATTGAAATGTGATTGAAATGTTCAAATTTTATGTTTCTTTTATTCATTTTTTAAGTGTTATGATTATTTTATGGTTCTTGGGCAATGTTTATGAAATCGGGTGGTTCTGTGATAACATAATGGTGGGTGAGCCCGAGATAGCTCTACAATGCATTGGGTAACGTGATGGAGTTAAATTATAAGGTTTGTACGAAGAGATTTCGGGAATATACTTTTATGGGTATTCCAAACGCAACCATGAAGGTCACTCCCTATATAAGAATGTTATGAATGCCTCAAGTTACATTTATGACTTATGATTACTATGAGTTATTCCTGATTTACTGAGGTATGTTAATGTTCTTCTGTTGTATGAGTAAATTATGATTTCATTGATTCTTATGTATACATGTAATACTGTTTTCTTTCAATATTTTTATAACCCTTACTGAGCTTTTTATGCTCATCCCATGTTTTTGAAATGTTTTTCACAGGACATAAAGTTGAATAGGGACAAGGATGGGATCATGGAAATTTCAGTCTATCTAAAACAAGGAACTAGACATGACTCTTTTGTTCAAGAGTTTTTATTTTATGAAAAAATGGAAACTGAGTAGAAGTGTCTACTTCGTAATCTTTGAGATGTAATAGTTTTGTCCTAATTCTCTAAAACTATAAACCTGAAAAGATCTTCTATGTGAATTATTCATTTAATTCATGATTATGTAATGTTTTATGGTCGGGTCCTTACACTCGACATGTCTACCATGTGATACATGGATTCCTATGATAATTACATTGGATGAATAATATGGAATTTTACCATTATTCCATGAGTGATAGTCAAACATTCATGTGAATCACCGATGATGGAATTGAATGGATATGAATTTATACCTCACTTAGAGAGATATTGGGTTCCTGAGTGGTTCTATAGGGGAATTATTGTAGGGTGTTGGTTGATATTTCACTGTGATTTATACTTAAATTATGACAATGGAAAGCCAAGAATGGTCTCAGATTCTAAATTTAATTATAAATGCAATGACTTATGATTAATCTCTAAGCCAAATCACATTCATGGAGTTAATATTGACTAGGATTATTAAGATGACCTTATGAGGCATCTATTTTGTTTCCAGTTGCATGGGAGATGTTAGGCATGAGTCAGATTGTGAGACTTATAAATTCATTTTAATTGTTTTTTTAAATGAATATTAATTATTTGTAAGTGGTTAAAAGTTCATGTAAGATTTTTACTTTTGAGTACATCCTTGTTTACTTATATTATTATTAAATAGATAATTTCATATATATTGACTTATTATTTGGAAGAGATCATGGTAGTTTTCCTACATGGATTATATCTGACACAATGATTATATCACCTTTCTATATCCATACATACTATATTATTATAGGGGTTGATAAAGGTATGATTCCTTATATAGGTTCTTGATTTTCTACATAAGAGAAGCAAATCATGGGACCAAGATGAGGCATGTGATGCTAAAAGAATACCATTTGGTCTTTTCTGTACTTTGGTTATATGGATTGTAACTCTTCATTGTATTCTAATTTTGTATGCTTTATTAGATACATATAACAAGTAGAATCATTCTTTATATGAGATATATTATATTATTTTCATTTATTACTATTTTTTTGTTACTATTAAATGATTTACTAGTTCCACAGTTGAACTATTATTATTTTTCCAATGTGTTATACTATGATAATGAAAGCATAGTCTCTCCACTAAATCCACTAGGTCATCAATGATAGTAGGAACCCTCTAGAATGTGTGGAGATGTGTCTCAGGCCATGTGGGAACTAGGTACAAACCGCCATTGAGTGGTATTTTGAACCATGACGTTACATAGTTGAGGAATAATTTTTGTCTTTCTAGGTGGGGGACAAAGAGAAAGGGAGAATATATGATTGTTGTATTGAAATAATGATTCAAATGTATCTTTTTCATGTCATGGTTTTGAAAATATGATGTTATTTTCACATGGATACCTAGGAGAAGATATAAGTGATTCACATAATATTAGACTTACGTGAGCTGGATAAGAGTTTGGTGATGGGACACCAATGAAAAAAACATGGGTGATGCCTTACTCACGGCAACAAGTGTCTCATTATGTGTCCTAGGAATGGTCTTGTGAAGGTCTCAAATATGTGAACGATCCATCATTTTAGTGTTTTTCAAATAGGGGGTATGGGTTGCATATATAGGTGTCTAAATATTTGGACACTAAATCCATTGACCACAAAATCTAATATAATTTCATATTCCATATTATTTTATATATATACATAAAGTATTTTTGAAGTCAATGGCGAAGGGGATGCATAAACAGCTCTTGGAGAGTTCTTCTATTTTTTATGTCTATTAAATGAGGAACCCTAGGGTATTATTTATAGGAAAGTATGGGAACCTGGTTGATGGAGGTTTTCTATTCTGGTTCATTGGGTAGGTACTCGAAAGAGGTTCCCCACATAGGGGTGGAAAATATTTCAGTTCCAGCCAGGGGTGCAGAAATGATCCTTCACCTGTGCATGTTTGGTGTGATTAGGATGATTTGGGTGAGTTCTCTAGATCCACCGTGGGGTTATTATCAAATATAATACATGAAATACATTTCATTAAATATTTCCATCCCTTATGAAAAAAGGATTGTTCAAAAAATAACCCTCCTAGGGTTGGATCTGATTGGAAGAAGTGGGTATAGTCCTGAGGTAGAGGGATGAAGGATTATGATGGGTTTTTACTAAATTTGAACTACTTATTCAAACATTTACATAGAACAAACATATGCGTGACTATTCCCTAGTAGATCACCTGGTAGGGTGGCCTAATTGGGCCACCTGGTAGAGGATCATGTGTGAGTCTCTTGGTCAAGGTGCCTACTTGAGGCACCTAGTTAAGGGACCTACATGGGGTGTCTTCTTATGAAAAATATTATAATAACTTTTATGTTAATATTTCAATAATAATGAAAATATTTATTTTTTATTTTATATAATAAATGGATACTCTCATGTAATTACATGAACAATTTGTTGTATATGTATTTAGATAATATCAAAGTTGTTTTGTAGGATTACGATGACAAGTGTGAAAATGATCTTTGTAGAACAATAATGCACATTATGTGGTTTTAGTTAGAGTATTCCGGAAGTGACTACATACACTCGTATAAAAAAAATCCAATGAGACGCTTATTCATGATGAATTAATGTTACTTTACCATGTATTGTTTCGTGGAACATTACATTTTTCTAATTGCCAACATCACTTCAAAGGTTGTTTGACAAAGGGAAGGAACAGTCTACAATGATTGTTTCTCACACCAACACCATTTTACACATGTTCTAAAGCATCAAACACAAGATTCAAAACCTCATAGCTATAATTCAGACTTACATGCTTCCCATTCAAATTAGTCACAAGGATGTGGGAGGATTGTGTCTTCTAATCTCGAGGGTGAGTTTGGAATGAATGCATGTGGGCATACTAGATACACCAAACTCCATCATAATTAAATAATGAACTACATAATTTCATAATCTATAATTTCATTTATGTGGGGAAATATATATAGTAAAAAGACCCTTCACATCATCCATGAACTGCTAAGAAGATGGAGTCCTAAAATTTGATTCATGGGGAAAAAACATTATCTTGAGGGACTTCTACATGATTTATAGATTCCCTATACACTAAGATAAGAATTATTTGTTTTTTCTAAATTATTGAGATTTGGTATTTAACACCCCAAATATTTTACAATATGTATATTTTTAGATAATTTTATTCTTTTTTATACTTTACTTTTCATGAAACACTAAACATTAAACACTCTAGATTATTATAATTTTATTATTATTTATATCACTTATACATTGGGACTGGTAATAATGAATGAGATTAACTAAATTATTAAAATATATTCTACATTCTTTAAAAAAATATTATATTCAAATTAATTATGCTTTAAAATAATAACTAATTGATCATAAAAGATGTGTTTTTAAAAAAAAACTGATTTTATTGCCATAAAGACATTTTATCTTAATAAATTAATGTAATCACTATTATTGAAATATATTATTTAAATTTAATAGTTATATATTCAATTATTTGTATTTAATATATCAAAAAAACTATTTTCAACCAAAAAATATTTTTTTTTCTAAAAGGATAATTTTCAACCTTTTAATTGAGTGCCTATTGTAAAACTAAATTTTGATATATATATATATATTCAATGAAGATGTCATAAATTTTGTGTAGATGATATTAAAATTATCTTTGGTTTAACTTATCATATTTTTTATTATATGTTTAATTTTTTGATGAATAATGAAATTCATTATTTTAATTGAATACTGAATTTTAATCTAAATAATTTAAAACTTTGAATTATATTTTAAAATGGTTTTAATTAATACTTTGTTCAATAATAAATAAATATTTCTAATTTTGGTCATTAAAATAAATATCACAATGAAATTGGATATATGTTCATTTCAAACATTTGATCTTTTTCACTTCAAAAACCTATTTTCTCATTGCATTTGTGGGATTATATTTAAAACTATGTTTTTAAAAAATATTAATCAAATATTGTAAAATGTATTCCATATTTGAAATATGGTTTTCAAAATTAGGTAATAAGAAAATTATAATTTCTTTTATAAAAATTGTTACCGTGGTAAAAAATTGATTTAACACAGTATAGGTCAAATATTGAAACATGATAAAGTTAAAAGGTACAGTATTAAAATTCATAAAATTTACAACATTTAGTGTATTTATGATGTATTTAAAGGCTATATATATAATTTAAAATATTAATTGGCCTCAAAATTTGTGGAAATTATTTCCACCTCAATGTAGTTGTATTTAAATATAAAATACCCTTAATTTAATCACTTAAAACCTCCCTTTCATAAGTATAAAAACCACACAATACCACTGATTTTATCCACACAAGACATGAAGATCCTAAAATATCTACCAATTTCAAGACTCACCACTCTAACCTTGTTCTGTTTATACTATTCTCACCCAATTATCAATTTCAGGTCCTTAATGAATCCCCTAAAAATGTGATATTCAAGAGGTATTTTTCTCAAATAACCACTCTTAATTTAATTTCTTCTTCAACATTATCCTCACCTCATTATTCCATAAAATAATTATAAAAAAAGAATAATGTATATAATTTATATTCATATTTATAATGGAATATATCATATCCATTTCATTACTCATATCGCAATATATAATGAAATAATAATATTTTCCAAATAATGTTGGATTATCTTCTTTGTGAATAATGATTCTTTGTTTTCCATTACTACCTTAATAGATTGTCATAAATGTATCATTATTCTTAAATATAAATTTAATAGTTATATTATAACATATTACATATTCTAGTACTATTATATAGATATAATATTAAATAAAAAATAAGTTCATAATATTTCAAAAACCACCAATCTAATCTAACCATTTATCATTAACATTTTATCAAATGATTTAACTTCATGTAATAAATAAAAATCATATATGGTGACAGTTAAAAATATGGACGTTCATTAATACCATTTAAATTCATTTATTCCTTTTTATTTTCTTTTTTATAGGAAAATCCATAATTTTACCCAAATGAACCCATGATGAAAGCAGGAAACAAACTAACAAGAAATAATGGAAATGATGAAATATTATTCATCAATTAGTGGTAAGATGTTATAAATGTATCACATAATGTATTATACATATGAATATATTTCATCAAGGAATTATATCATTCTTTAATCTATTATAAATTATGTTAAACTACACAAAACTAAAGGAATGTTTGAGGTAAGTATTTGTCATCTCACTTTTTCTTCTATGATATATATGAAATAATCACCAATTATTTTGTGTGTGTAGTATATATACATCCCATTGATATATATTATATTAAATATAATTATATTAATGTTATTGAAAATATAATATGATAATTATCACTTTTATATTGACTATATTTCGACTGATTATACTATTGTAAGTGAATTCTTAACCCAATTTTCAGTCATTGGGTTAACGTTATACTTCATAGATTATATATTGATATGATTTTTTGTGTGAGGACCTATGATTATGTAACACCCCAAGATTTCACGGTATGCTTCTCTTTGAAAAATACTGTAGCGTGTGTTGTACGCAACTTCGAGATTCTAACACGTCGCGACCAATCAAAGTAGTCGTTATGAATAGTAATACCCACTTTTTGAAATTTAATAAATTTCATCTATCAAAATTGACTTTATTTTTGGATTCGGAATATCGAAATTATCCTAGGGTGAAATTTTGGTACTTTTCGGATAAATTTTATATTTTGTTGAATAATTAAAATTACTAAATTTTAACTAAAACCGACATTTTTAATCGAAATAATTAACAGTGATAAATTATGAATTAGAGTGGTTTTAAAGTATATTTAAATTATATTTTTAGAATTTGATACAATTGTGGTCATTGTACATAATTTCAAAATTAAACAGGACATAAACAAGTGTCAATCTTTTGATAGTTATTATCTCAAAAAAACACGCTTTTTGTTTTCACAACGGGAATTAATATTAAATTAATTTCTTCCACTTCTATGTTTTGAATTTGAAAAATGGATTCCATATTTAGAATCATGATGTTCAAATTCTGTAAATATGTATCTTTTATTTTTAGACATTTTGAATAATTACTTTGGTAAATATTTTATTTACCATGGTTAAAAGGTAAATATAGTAAATAAGGGTAAACAAATAATATTATAATAATAATAAATTACCCTAAAACATGTCCTAACCCTATTGGTGGATACATGTCCGACCATGGGTATCTTTGGGTTGATTTCTAGACCCCATGGAGCCACTTGTAGGTGATAGAGAAACTTTATATTAATTAAGTTAAAGTAAATACATAAATGACATAAGCATATATCTTTTAGCAAAACAATTTTTACATAGGGTTATATATGTTATATTTTCAACTATAAATATTCATTAGAAATATAAAAATATTTCATACATAATGGTATTTGATTTATAATTTTTAGACATTCAATAATTAATATTATGTATGACACAATAATGCTGTAGTATTTTCCTTATTAATGAAAGAATCAAATAATTGGCAATATAAATGTTAAATTAAATATAATTTGAATGTTTTGATGACATAAATGAATTTTATTGGTTAAAATTTCCTTATAGTATTTCTTAAATGAATTTGTTTCGAATTAATAAAGATTTTAACACTTTAACAAAAAACAATTATTTAATAGTGTCAAAATTGACATAAATGAGCTTTTAAAACAAATATTATATTATTAATTTATATTCAATTAATAAAATCAATGGTTGATCCAAGAGACTTATATGATGATATTTGTATCATTAATGCACCAATTGTGGGTATCTTGTAGGTATATAGTATGTTTATTAACTATATAATATAAAAATACAAAGTGACATGGTAAGTGTCAAACTAATTAACTAAGAGTTACAACTAAATGATAAGGTTAATATAATGACCCAAACCAGTATAAATTCTATTGGTTGAGTGGTTTTTGACCTATACCCACCTTAAAATTTAAATAATACACTTTTGATCCATTGGAAACCTAATATGACTTTGTTATAAAATAATATTTCTAAATTTTCCTAAGGGGCCCCTCCCCCCTTATAAAAGGACACCACTTCTATCCAATTATTCACAATTTAAAATCATTTTTTTTCATCCAACCACTACCCAAATACTCTCTCAACATCCCTAAATTAATCCTAGAGGCCTTAGTTTTATCAGAAATCCAACCTATGGATCCGTTTTGATGAAATCAAAAGGAAGAACTCGAAAAAGAGGTAATGTTTTCACCACCATTTTTCAAGTTCCTTTCTTCTTCAACTTCTTCATTCTTTGTTATTACAATTCTAAAATAATAAATCCAGTATCTTCTATATACTGTGATGTTATTTTAAATATGGTACAACCATATTCATTATTATATCAATCCTTTGAATGCCATGTCACCATATGTGCATACGTACGGCTTACCGTCTCCACGTCGTGGTGAAATTGTTATTAAAAATATTATTATTTTGATGAGTATAATAATGATGTTTAAATAATGTAAATAATAAATATAACATGATATTGATTCTGTATATATGATTTACAATCCAATTATATATTATTTTAATATCAAAAGAATGATATTGTTGCTCGTGCGTACGTATGGACTACCGTCTCTACGAACGTGATGAGATTCATTACCCATCATATCCATTCGTGTATAATTCTAATTTTATGATTAAAAATAATTTTTAGGGACTTGATATCATTCTGGATATGAATAAGATACAACATATCCATAACTAACACGACTTATGTAACAAAACATATAAAAGAAAACAAGTATGTTAACACCTGAAATGACGATAATACTAAGATATTATTAACAAAGAAATGTTAAAAGATCATATATAATATCATATTAATGTATATTATTATAGTATAATTTAATAAAAAATATTTCACCATTATATAGGAGGTTAATCTACCCTCAACCAAGGAAAAGTACAATGTAAGGGTTATTTTACAATCTCTTCATTATCTGAGGTTGTTTATGAGTAATTATATATAGGGTCCTATTTATCATCCACATCCATGTTTCTTAATAATGTATTTCAAAACATTCATTCTATTTTACAGAATGGTTTAAAGTCATTTATACAATTGTTTGACTTTTTATATGAGGTTTCTAAATGAATGTTTCTGTCATTTTCCAAACAAGGTCCTTTTTAACCTTTTCGACAGAATTAAGGTAAGAATGTCTTTTTTAACTTATATGGCGGTTGTGGCTATTTTACACAGTTGTAAAATCTTATAAGATCCCATTAAAATTTTATATGGATATTTTGAAAGTAAATTTTTTATTTTATAATAAGGTGACTTTTAAATGATTTCAAAAAATAGATATTTCTCTCAAATAGTTCTGATTTCATCTATGTCAACATCCTTTGATGGATTTTAAGATTATTTGAAGTTGATATATTATGATACAAAACATCCATATTGTATTGAAGTTTTTGGGATATGTCTGACTGCAGATGTTTTTTTATACCATTCATGTTTTATGGTGAAATTATTGACATTTCGTATGCTAGTTTTAATACGAATGTTTATGTTATGTTAAAACTTTTTCAGATGAGGAATGTATTGGACTTAATAAGTGACGAGTGGAGCCCTCTATAGCTCCCTGATGCATCGGTAGGTCTCATGAGACAAACTATTGTCTGGGCACACGGCCTTGACAAAACTTATTTGTAGTCTTAGCACGAGGCCTTGGATATCTGGTTATGATAGTCTGGCATTATGCATTCCATCATTATGAAAGTGGTTATTGATATTTCATGTGATTATTAGACTACTAGAATATCCATGTATATAAGTAAATGGAACTATTTCATTTTAACTTTTCCATATTATTCTAATGTTCACGTTTAAAAGGATTTTTTTAGCTATACATTGCCTTAAATGTTTATGCTTATTTAAGAATATTTCTGCTATATTGTTATCCTTACTGAGCATCTGAGCTCACCCCTTTCAATGTTTTATTTTTTTCCAGGATGTGAAGAAGAAATTTATGAATGACCTGCAGGAATAATATGAAGGGATGTGAAAACAATATGTTATTGTAGTTGATGTTCACCTTATGTTGTAATATAAACTTTATGAATGTATCTGGTTATTACAAGGCAAGTAAACTAATCGGTCTTTTGAGACTTTATCATTCTTGTGATCATTCCAATGTTATGTAATAATGCACCGACTCTGGGAAACTGTGGTCGGGGCGTCAAAGTTGGTATCAGAGGAAATTTAGTACAATACTTGGAAGTTAGATTTAGATAAAAACTGATTAGAGAACAAAGTCCTAAGATATAATTTGAGAATTAGTATATAAGAACATCCTATAATTTTGTTATTGTAGAGATTTTGTGAGTTTTATGAGAAATACATCCCTATCTGGATACGAGCCGGTAGAGGCGGCACTGGAATAGATGTTCGTAGGGGTAAAACCCGAAAACACCGCTTTGAGCTAGACTCGAACGGGAACTGGTGCACGACAATGGGCCTTGTTTCACTCTTGGTTATGACACTCTCGAGGGATATGCTTAGGATAATTATAATTTTCTTTACGAACCATTATGAAGGGTTTATGAGAATATACTTCCTTGTAGAAAACATTTTCATGATTATGGATTATATCCATAAACTGTTCAATTTATGATAAGTGTTTTAAAAGTATGTAATTATGTATTTTTATTCATAAACTGATCTAGTTTATTCCATTGTTTATAAATGACACCTAGTGTAAGAAATGGAAATTGTATCAATGCACACACTCCATGTAGGGATTTCTCTCCTGCTCAAGATAATTATAGTGGAGCTGGTGATGTAACTAGTGCAAATCAGCATATCACCATACTCGGATAACTCACTCAGGTTATGAAAAATAACCTTACCCATATGGAGCACCCTGATCCACATCGTGGGGAATCAATGTTAGATCACTTCATGAGGTAACAACCACCAACATTCAATGGGAGTACATATCCATTGGTAGCTAAGAAAATGGATAAGATTCCTAGAGAAAATTTTTCATACTATTGGGAGTAGTGAAAGGGAAAAAGTTATCATGGCGGTTTACCGCTTCACTGGAGATGATGATCAATGGTTGTCATTGATTAAAAAAATTAAAGAAGATGATTAAGTATAAAATATGGAATGGTGGGAGTTCAAAGATCTGTTTTTAGAAAAATACTTTCTTCATGACCATCGAGCAGATATGGAAAGGCAATTTCTGAGTCTGAGGCAAAAGGAGGATCAGAATGTCGCAAAGTATGAGGCTACCTTTACGAGGATTGCAAGGTATTGTGGAGATTATATACGTAACCCAAGATGTAAGAATGATCATTTCCTTGATAGGGTAAAACCATTTCTTCGTCGATAATTAGTCTCACAATCCTTCTCATCTTAAAGAGACATTGTCTCATGTTCTATCAAAACAGAAAAAGAATTCTCTATGTCTTATGACATTAAAGAAAAGCAAGAGAAGAAGAGATCTGCTGATCAATCTGGAAATGGAAATAAGGGGAAGAAGGGAAAAGTTGAAAATCCATCATGCAGTAAATGTGAGAAGAAACACCCTGGTACTTTCTTAAAAGGAATGGGATTCTGTTACAAGTGTGGTGAAAAAGGTCACCAATCTCATGATTACAAGGGAAAGAGAGTTGTTGTCCACATAGAATGCTAAAATTCTAGAGATACAGGACATTATGAAAATGAATATCCTAAGCATCAGGGAATCTTTCCTCAAGAAAGGACAAGGGATCAAGGCCAAGCTTATGCTATCACTACTACTGAGGTAGAAGCTCTGAAAGACGTGGTGGAAGGTAATTTAATGGTTTCCTCAAGTTTAGAAAATGCATTATTTGATTATGGATCATCACATTGTTTCATATCATCCCAGTTTTCTATGAAAATTATATATTTTCAATTTGATTTTATAAAGGAGTTGTCATTTAAAACTCCAAAGGGAAGTATCATTGCAATAAAGTATTGTGAATCAGTCCCCATTAGAGCACATAAATGTTCTTTATCCACTGATCTTATTGTCATACATATGGTTTATTTTGATATATTCCTCGGTATGGATTGTCTTTCGGACCGTGATTTGAAGATTTATTGTAATAATAAAGAGGTTACGATTTCTGAAGATGATGATAAAGAAAACCTTATTTTTAGAGAAGAATCGTCACCACTTAATTCTTATCAAGATCCACCCCCATTAGCTCAACTAAATTCAATTATCAGGGAGTAAGGTAGTGAAATAACTGTGGGTGAGGAAAGGAATGTTCAAATAGAGGATGTACTTATTGTTAGAGAATATGTAGATGTGTTTCCGGAAGATTTACCTGGACATCCTCTAGAATGAGAAGTTGAGTTTTCCATTGATTTATATCCTGGATCAAGGCCTATATCGAAGAACCCTTATAGAATATCCACTTTAGAATTAGTGGTACTAATGAAACAACTAGAGGAATTGATTAATAAGAGATTTATTCACCCTAGTGTTTCACCGTGGGGAGCCGCTGTTCTTTTTGTTAAAAAGAAAGATGGATCTATGAGGTCATGTATCGACTACAGGGAGATCAATGTTATAACAATAAGGAAAAAGTATCCCCTAACTCGTGTTGATGATTTATTTGAAGAAATGCATGGATCTAAATACTTTTCAATGGTTGACCTTCGATCTGGATACCACCAGTTGTGTGTGAAGAAGGAAGACATTCCGAAGACATCATTTCGAACCAGGTACGGGCATTACAAGTTTACAGTAATGCCTTTTGGGATGACTAATGAACCCTCTGTATTCATGGATCTAATGAATAGATTATTCAAGGAATATCTCGATGATTTTGTGGTGGTATTTATTTATGATATCTCGGTATACTCCAAAATCTACGAATATCATGAAAATCACTTGCGCATTATCCGAAAGTCTCTGAGAAGACATGAATTATATGGGAAGTTTAGCATGTGTGAATTATGGCATCAGTAGATTTCTTTTCTTGTCCATATTATATCTAAATATGGAATCTCATTGATCCTTCTAAGACCAAGGCAATCCAAGAATGGCCAGGACCTACGAGTATAACTGATGTACACAACATTATTGGTTTAGCAAGTTATTATCGACGTTTCGTCCAGAATTTTGCCTAATTGGATAACCCATTAACAAAGCTCACATGTAAAGGGGTTAAATTTGTTTGGACAATAGAGTGTGAAGAATTTTTCTGAATAACTGAAGAGAATATTAGTCAATGCTTCTGTATTGACTCTACCATCAGGGAATGATGGGTTCTTTATTTATAGTGATGCATTAAGGAAAGGACATTGTTGTGTCCTTATGAAGAATGAAAGGGTTTTTTCCTATGCATCACGACATTTGAAAATAATAAGCAAAACTATCCTACTCATGATCTCGATTTATCAGTTGTTATCTTTTCAATGAAGATATGGAGACACAACCTCAATGGTGAAAAATGTGAGATTTATACTAATCACAAGAGTTTGAAATATATTTTCTCACAAAAATAACTCAACATGAGGTAAATGAGATGTATTGAAGTTCTCAAGGATTATGATTTCATGATACACTACCACCCATAAAGGAAAATATGGTGGAAAATTCTTTGAGTACAATGGATCATGGATTTTTGAACAAGATGAGTGTTGAAAAGGATCCTATATATATGGATATATTAAAGATGGACATGGGAATAACCATTGAAGGTGAAACATTCGTTCTTTTTCAAATGTTTTCCAAACCATCTTTACTAGAATGGATTAAGAGTTCTTAGACCGATGATGAAGAATTTCAGAAGAAGGTTAAAGCTGTGAATGATGGTAGATTGAGAGACTTTGTGTATGATGAAATAATTTTGAAATTCGGTAAGAGACGTTGTGTTCCTGATATACCTGATTTAAAAAGGAAATTGTTAGACAATGCTCATAGTTCCAATTTCTCTATACACCATGGGAGCACCAAAATGTATAGATATTTAAAGGAACATTTTTGGTGGGACAACATGAAGAGGGAGAGTTCTAATTTTGTGTCAAGATGTATGGTTTGTTAACAAGTGAAAGCTCGAAGGCAACAGCCTGGAGGAGTCATGCAACCTCTTCCCATACCTGATTGGAAATGAGATAATATCATTATGGAATTTGTCATGGGACTACCAAAGACTCCTAGAAGGAACGATGCAATATGGGTTGTTGTTGATCGTCTTACCACGTCAGCACATTTTACTGCTATAAGGGATGATTTACCACTTGAATGTCTACCAAGACTATATATTAATAATGTTTTGAGACTTCATGGAGTACCCCTATAAATTTTTTCGGATCGAGATCCCTGTTTTACTTCGAGATTCTGGTAGAGTCTTCAGAAGGCCTTGGATACTGAAATTCATTTGAGCACTGCTCACCACCCTTAAACAGATGGACAATCGGACCAGACTATTCAAACCTTAGAAGACATGTTCAGATCTTGCTTACATGACTTTCAGGGTATGTGGGATAAATATTTACCTCTAGTAGAATTTTCCAATAACAAGGGCTTCCATTCAAGTATTCGGATGGAACCATATGAAGCGTTATACGGAAAGATATGTCGCACACCAACATGTTTGGATGACGTTGGAAAAAGAAAACTTATAGACCCAGAACTGGTGGAGGAAACGATGGAAAAGGTGAAGGTAATCCAATAGCACAACGAAGCAGCTCAAAGTAGGCAGAAGAGCTAGGCTGACAACCGAAGAAAGGATTTGGAATTTCAGGTGGGAAATCATATTTTCTTGAAGGTATCTCCATGGAAGGGAGTTATACGTTTTGGAAAGAAAGGTAAATTGAGTCCCAGGAACATCATTCCTTTCGAAATTCTAGAACAATTTGGGGCTGTAGCTTACCGTTTGGAAATGCCTCCAAATCTCTCCATAGTTTACGATGTGTTCCACGTATCACTGTTGAGAAAATACATGCATGACCCAACCCTTGTACTCACCTATGAGGAATTAGAATTGGAACCCAATATCTCTTATTGCGAAGGGATATTCAGGATTTTTGATATGAGAGAACATTAGATGAGAAACCGGACGACTCTTCTGGTAAACGATCTATGGAGAAACCATAAAATGGAAGAGGCAATGTGGGAACCTGGGGAACTTATGATGAAAAACCACCCAAGTATTTTTATGCAGTAATATTCTTGAAATTTTGAGGAAAAAATAATTTGAAGGTGGGGAGAATGAAACACCCAAATCTTCATGGTATGCTTCTCTTTGAATAATACAGTAGCGTGTGTTGTACACAACTTCGAGATTCTAACACACCGCGACCAATCAAAGTAGCTGTTATAAATAGTAATACCCACTTTTTGAAATTTTATAAATTTTATCTCTCAAAATGGACTTCATTTTTGGATTCGTAATATCGAATTTATCCTAGGGTGAAATTTTGGTAATTTTCAGAGAACTTTTATATTTTGATGAATAGTTAAAATTACTAAATTTTAATTAAAAAGAACATTTTTAATCAAAATAATTAACAGTGATAAATTATTAATTTTAGCGGTTTTAAAGTACATTTATAATATATTTTTACCATTTAATTAAATGTTGTTCGTTGTACATAATTTCACAATTAAACCAGACATAAACAAGTGTCAATCTTTTGATAGTTATTATCCCTTAAAAACACACTTTTTTGTTTTAACAACGGGAATTAATTTTAAATTAATTTCTGCCACTTCTGTGTTTTAAATTTTGAAAAATGTATTCTATATTTCGAATCATGATGTTCAAATTGTGTAAATATGTAACTTTTATTTTTATAAATTTTGAATAATTACTTCGGCAAATATTTTATTTACCATGGTTAAAGGGTAAATCCGGTAAATAAGGGTAACAAATTAATATTATTATAATAATAAATTTCCCTAAAACGTGTCCTAACATTATTGGTGGATACATTTCCGACCATGGACATCATTGGGTTGATTTTGGGACCCCATGGAGCCACTTGTAGGTGATAGGGACACTTTATATTAATTAAGTTAAAGTAAATACAAAAATGACATAAGGATATTTCTTTTAGAAAATAAAATTTTACATAGGGTTATATATGTTATATTTTCGACTATATATATTAATTAGAAAGATAAAAATATTTCCTACATAATTGTATTTTATTTATAATTTTTATACATTTAACAATTAATATTATTTATGACACCATAATGATGCAGTATTTTCTTTATTAATGAAAGAGTCAAATAATTGGTATTATAAATATTAAAATAAATATAATTTGAAAGTTTTGATGGAATAAATGAATTTTATTAGTTAATATGATATTATATTATTTCTTAAATTAATTTGGTTCCAATTAACAAAGTTGTTAAGATTTTAACAAAAATCAATTATTGAATAGTGTCAAAATTGACATAAATGAGTTTTTAAAACAAATATTATATTATTAATTTATATTCAATTCCTAAAAATCTGAGGTTCTACCAAGAGACTCATATCATGATAGGTGTATCATTAATGGATCACTTGGTGGTTTCTTATTGGTATATTGTATTTTTATTAACTATATAATATAAAAATACAAAGTGACATGGTAAGTGTTAAACTAATTAATTAAGCGTTAAAACTAAAGGATATGGGTAATATAATGACCCAAACCTTTCTAAATTCTATTTTTTGAGTGGTTTTCGGCCAATAACTATCTTAAAATTTAAATAATTCACTTTGAATCCATTAAAAACCTAATATTAATTTATTATAAAATAATATTTCTATATTTTCCTAAGGTTCCCCTCCTACCCTTATAAAAGGACACCACTTCTAACCAATTATTAAAACATTCAAAGCCTTTTGGTTAGGCCAAACCCTTCCCAAATACTCTCTAAACATACATCACTTCAACCTAGAGGACTTAAATTGATCATAAATCCAACCTATGGAGCCCTTTTGATCAAATCAAGAGGAAGAACCCAAGGAAGATGTAATGTTTTCACCACCCTCTTTCAAGTTCTTTTTTTCTTCAAAATCTTCTTTTTTGTTATTCAAATTCTAAAATAATAATTGTATTATATTATATATACTCTGATGTTATTTTAAATATGGTACAACTATATTCTGTATTATATCCATCCTTTTAATGACATGTCACCATACGTGCGTACGTACGACATACCGTCTTCACATCGTGGTGTAATTGTTATTGAAAATATTATTATTTGGATACGTATAATAATGATGTGTAACTCATGTAAATTATAAATATAACATGATATTGATTCTTTATATATGATATACTGTCCAATTATATATTATTTTAATATCAAAAGAATGATATTGTCGCTCGTGCGTATGTACAGACTACCGTCTCCACGAACGCGATGAGATTCATTCGCTATCGTATCCATTCATGTATAATTCTCATTTGATGTTTAAAAATAATGTTCAAGGACTTGATATCATTCTGGATATGAATAATATAATAACTATCCAGAACAAACATGGCTTATGTAAAAAGCATATAAATGAAAACAAGTAAGTTAACACCCGAAACGACGATAATACTAAGATATTATTAACAAAGCAATGTTAAAAGATCATATATGGTATCATATTAATGTATATAATTCATGTATAATATAATAAAAATTATTTCGCCATTATACATGAGGTTAATATACCTTCAACCATGGGAAAGTACAAGGTATGGGTTATTTCATAATCTCTTCATTATCCGAGATTGTTTATATGTAATTATCTACTAGGACCTCTTTATCATCCCCATCCACGATTCTTAAAAATGTATTTCAAACACTTCATGCTTTTTTTACAGAATATGGGTTAAAGTCATTTATACCAATGTATGGCTTTATATTAGAGGTTTATAAAGGAATCTTTCCGTCATTTTCCAAACAAGGTCCTTTTTAACCTTTTCGACAGAATTAAGGTAAGAATGTCTTTTTTTATCTTATACGGTGGGTGCATCTATTTTCCGTCGTTATAAAACCTTAAGAAGCTTCCATTAAAACATTATAAAGATATTTTCAAATTAAATGCTCTATTTTATAATTATATGAATTTTAAATGATTTAAAAAAATTAGATTTTTCCCTCAAATAGTTTTTATTTCATCTATGTCAACATCCTTTGATGGATTTTAAGATTATTTGATATTGTTTTGTTATGATAAAAAAATTCCATGTTTTATTCAAGGATTTCTGATATGTTTTACTATGGATGTGTTATTTTATACCATTCATGGTTAATGGTTAAATTATTGACATTTCGTATGCTAGTTTTAATACGAATGTTAATGTTATGTTAAAACCGGTTCATATAAGGAATGCATTGGACTTAATAAGTGATGGGTTGTGCCCACTATAGCTCCTCGATGCATCGGTAGGTCTCATGAGACAAACTATTGTCTTGGCATGCGGCCTTGGAAAAATCTTATTGGAGTCTTGGCACGAGGCCTTCGCTACGTGGTTATGATAGTCTGGCATTATGCATTCCATCATTATGAAAGTGATTATTGATATTGCATGTGATTATTAGGCTAGTAAAATATCACTGTGAATACGTAAATGGCACTATTATATTTTATCGTTTCCATATTATGTTGTAGTTAAATTTTAAAAGGCTTTTTTTAGGTATACATTTCCTTAAATGTTTATGCTTATTTATGAATGTTTCTGCTATATTGTTATCCTTACTGAGCATCTGAGCTCACCCCTTTAAATGTTATATTTTTTTTCAAGGATGTGAAGAAGTAATTTATGAATGACCTACAGGGATAATATGAGGGGATATGAAGACAATATGTTGTTGTAGTATTTTTTCACTTTATGATGTCATGTAAACTTTATGAATGTATCTATTTATTCTATGGCTACAAAACTAATCAGTCTTTCGAGACATGATCTTACTTGTGATCATGCCAATGTTATGTAATAATGCACCGACTCTGGGAAACTGGGGTCGAGGAGTTATAGATTATCATATGTTAAATTTTTACATGTATTATGTGTACTTATATGGAATAAAAATAATATATTATAATTTTTTTAATTATGACATCAATTATATGATATTTATAATGATATTAATTTAAAAATTACCTTTTTAAGGATTACATAAAAATCTCTTTTTATCCCATTCCCATGCTTTACTACAGTAATTTTGAAAAATGTTTCTAATTTTTTATTATGATTTTTGAAATTAATTTTTACTCAAATTTTACATTTCATAAAACGGTTTCATTTTTTATGTTCTATAATTGACTAAAATTATGACTTTTCTGAAAAACAATAATAATGAACAAATTATTGTTAACTTATACTACTTGAGAAAATATTCCCACCATCATTAAGCATTAGTTACTAGAAACATCCATTAAAATATTATAAGGTTATTTGAAAAGAAAATATTATCTTTTATAATTGCATGCAATTCAGAAAAAATGTTCTTAAATCAAAAAGAAGATATTATTATCATGAAAGTTTTAATGTGACCTTTCAAAATTTCATTCAATGTAATATAAAATTATTTTATGTCATTTAGGATTTACTGGGGATATTATTCAAATATACTAACATCATTATTTTTTGGTTGGTTTATAATTACGATTTCATTCTTTTTATGAATCATATTTTATTTCCCCGAGTTATGTTATAATAAAATGATTTTGAAACTCACTACATTACATGGGCACTAATGTGACAAACTGTTTATATTATTATGTAACACGTATATATTATTTTCATTGTGTTATATATGGGACCTATATATACCTCTAATTATTTTTTTAATTATTTATATCTCATCACACAGATAGGACTAAATGATAAAAAACCCAATTCAATATGGTAATTTATCCTCTATTATGGTTTGGGTAGTAAACCCATCACTTATGATGGTCTTGGGAGTGATATTTGGATACTATGATAGTTTGGGGAGTGAATCCAGTCCACTATTATAATATTGAGAGTGAAACATTTCAACTAAAGAGATAGTTAACTAAACTTATTTTATGAAACAATTATAGTCCATATGCTAATATTTTTCTCTCTTGTTCTGTTATGCTTCATGACTTATGAAATTATATGATTTATTCCAGGACTCAATATACTGAATCGTGTTATGAAGGGTATAATTATAAAATGTTTTTTCCATGATATTTGGATTGTTTTATATGTAACATCCCATGTAAGTAATGAATAATATATTTTCTTATATATGTATATTTGTGAATAAGATAGTGTTTTATGGACTTCGAAAGAGAATAAATCCAATCTTAAGCATAGAATTCTCTATTATTTTTAAAAGATTATTTTACTGCCTTTTAATGGTGGACCTTTTTTAAATCTATATTTTGAAATTTTTATAAGATCTATTTGATGAAATAAACTTATTTTTTTTATGATTGGGACATTTAAATTTACATTGGATTAATTTTTGGTATTTTTCTGACAATGTTCATTTTTTAATGATTAGTGAAAAATACTGCATTTTACATCAAAACTGCCTTTTCATCTAATTTAATTATATGGTAAGATTATCTTTTTAATTGGTTTTAAAGTGTAATTAGAATATATTTTTACCATTTAATTCAATGGTGTTCATTATAATTAATTTCACTATTGAATTGGGCATAAACAAGTGCCAAACCATTCATATATATTGTTTCAAAAAAACCCACTATTTGTTTTGACAATGGGAATTATTTCTAAATTAATTATTTCCATTTATATGTTTGGAATTTTGTAAAATTGATTCCATATTTAGAATCAGAAGGTTCAAATTATATAATTAAGACTCTTTTGTTTTTGGTCATTATGAATAGTAACTACGGTAATTATCTTTAATTATCTTGATTAATTAGTAATCGGGTAGTTAAGGATAATAAAATAATATCATAATAATAACAAATGACCCAACATGTATCCTAATTCTACTGGTTGTGTCATTTCCGACCATGGTATGCCTTGTTCCAATCTTTGGGACCCCATGAAATCACTTTTGGGTGACAGTGACACTTTATCATTTTATTTTTAAAGAAAGGATAAAATCACTAAAGAATGTATCACCCGAGTAAAACATTTTTAATTTTTTCTACATCAATTATCTCTTGGAATATAAATAGTCATTGGAAATCTAAAAATATTTCCTACATAATAGTAATTTTTTATAATTTTTCGACCATAAATAAATTAATTTATTTATGACATCATGATGATGCAGTGATTACTTCATTAATGAACGATTTAAATAAAATGAAAATATAATGTAAAATCTAGGACTTACACTTGTAAAAGACCTATTGGACGAGTTCATTTCGAACCCTTATCAACTTAACCAAGAAATATATCAATGTGGGACCTTTAAAATCATAAACTCATTTTAATATAAATTAACATTTTATAACATTCCAAGAATGCCCCTCCTCTCCTCTAATAAAAGTCCTCCACATCTACCTCTTTACACAAACCTCTAAAGACATTGGATCGGCCATTATCTGCTCATTTTATCTCTAAAAATCTATATCTTCATCCTATAATCCTTACCTTAGGCAGAATGCTCTTTGAAAAACCCTTTTGGTACAAACCAAGAGGAGTTACCCGATTTAAAGGTAAAGTCTTCTCTGATGTTCTTCTGTATTATTTTCCTTCTCCAACCCCCTAAAATCTTTTTATTCATTTATTTTGTAAAAACAATAGTATCAATAATATACTAGGATGTTTTTATAATAATTATTTGTGCTACACTTACAGACAGCTACATCTAATGGTTAAAGATCATACTGTTTCCCTAGATGGCGAATTTCTGCCTCATGAAACGATGATTGGTCAATATTATTCTAACACCTTCAATGGTGGCCATTAAGATGTCACTATATTTATATATGAAATATAATATGTTTATGTATTCTTTAAGCTTCTGTATTTTTACATTTATGGCATACCATTATGGTTTCCATTATGGGTAAACGTGATATCTTCATTTTAGGAAGTGCGGACTACCGCCCCCTCAAAGTGATTTGATTCGTTAATGCCATATGTTGGAAGTATAAAGGATGGAGTTAATGATATTATATATGATATTATACTGGAATTATAATATAACTTTATATCCTTATGATTCTATTCCATAAAATACTAAATATAAATGAATGTAACGTTCATGCGTACGTACGGCTTACCGTCTCCATGAACAGTGAATTTCATTTATTACCTTTAAATGTTATGTAATATTATAAATGCCTGTATATAATGGATATATATGGTATATATCATATATAAATCATGAATATAATTCTGGATTTAAGGGATATTTTACCATGTGAACAACTTGTAATTATAAAGAGTTTATTTTTGACTCAAGTACCAATGATCGACAAAACGACCATTATTAACTTAAATAATTACATGGTGTTCATGACATGGTAATAAGTGATATAAAAGGAATAATTAACATGAAAAAGGTTCTCAAGCAAGTAGAAATTAACTCAAGTTTATTATTCTGGAGGTTAAAGAATGATCGAGTCAAGTCGGACCCGAGGTAAGGGACTTCTTCTCAATCTCCTTTCATTGAGGGATATTTTGTTTTATACACAACCTTCTTTTATACGGTGTATAAACCCATTTTACTTTTAAATTTATTCAAAAGTAATATTTTTAAATGAAGGGTTTTACTAAACGACAAAATGAATGTTTTTTTCCTACGTATGCGGCGACAATGACTTCTCCGCCATCGAGACCATTATTTGAGTTTCGGCTTCCTCTACAAGCCATAACTTTTTTTAAAAATGAAAAATAAATACCATGTTTTAAATTATTTTATTTTGGTATTGAAAATTTTTTTCATTATGTTTTTATTATATCAATGTGTTTTATTTAAATCTTGTGATTGAAATGTGGAAATATTATGTTTCCTTTCTGCATGTTTTATGTGATACGATTATGTTATGGTTCATGGGAATTATTATGAAGATGGGTGGTTCCATGATAAAATAAGGGAAGGTGAGACCGATATATCTCTCCAATGCATTGGGTAATGCAATGGGGTTAAACATTAAGGTTTCTCTGAAGAGATTTAGGGAATATACTATGATGGGTATTCCAAACATAACCATGACGGTTACTCCCTACGTAATAATTTTATGAATGCCTCAAGTTTCCTTTATGTATTATGATTTCTCTGATGTATTCCTGATTTTATTGGGTATGTTAAAATGCATATGTTTTTTGAGTAAAGCATGATCTCATATATGGATAATGTTTTTATTTCATACTTTTATATCTCTTACTGAGATTTTTATTCTCATCCCATGTTTTTAAAATGTTTTTCACAGGTCAAGGGAAAGGTACATGATATGATGATAGTGTCAAGGAAGTGTCAAGAAAGAATTCATGTTTTATTTAAAATATTTTTCTGTTGATGGGAAAAATAAATACAATCTTTTATGTAACAACTTTGTTTAAATTTGGAATGTAATGCATGATTTATGATCTATTTATCTAACACTCTAAACCTGAAAAGATCCTCAATGTGTATTCTTGAAATATCTCAAGATTAAGTAATGTTTATGGTTGGGGACTTATATTATATATCATCCTTTTTTAAACATACATACCATTTGAGATAACCCATTTCTTATGTTTATTTTACCCATCAGTTGATGGATGTTATTAAATAAGGAATATCAAAATGGATCTTGTTATGAAGGAATAAGTGGGAGAAAATGTTCATGTTTTATGTACAAGTTGTTTTGTGAATAAATGTTTCCCAATACAATAAAGAAATAAGATTTAGGATTAGTTTCTTATGTTATGTAATGAATATTTATCTATTTAGATTTAATATCTAGGTATGAAATGCATGGTTAGGTATATATTTTATTAGAGAAACATTTAGTTAACATTTGAAAACAAGGATGTGAAATATTTAGGTAAGATACCAAAGTAAAATTATATGTATTTTATACAATCCTATAATATTGGTAATGATCATGAATAACCTATTTCTAAATCTATGGTTTCATGGATTGAAATTTTTAAAGAAAAGATTCTTGATTATTTTGTTTCCCGCTATGACTATTGATGCTCACACAATCCATTTTTGATTTCGTCGGTGGCTAGAACTCAAGTATTCATGTTAATACTGAATATGATGGGAACTGAAATGGTTTTCCTCTGGTGAAACTGAATGAAATGGATGCATAAATTAAAAATATTATTTCCATATTTATTGATCCCACAAATCAAACTAGACATCTAATTGTCAAAAAGTCGGAACAAATTTTTATTGAGTCATTTATGAGGTAATGTCAACCTTATTTCAGGGTGTATTTTTTTCCACTAGTGTCTGAGTAATAGATCAACACCAATGAATTTTTTTTACTATTATTCATCACTTAGGAAATCAAAAACTTATATACATTAATTATGTTCTGAAAGGTAACGTATAATAATGGTGGAATCTTATCAAGTATACGATACAAGAAGAATAAATAAAATCAAGGAAATGGTATATGTTTAATTGGAAATTCCATGAATATTATATCCATAATATCTTATTTACATATATAGAGAATGAATTTCTTGAGGTAAATAAAAATGATGATGAATCCATTTGTATATATGATGAAAATTGTACATGTCTTGGAAGGTATGACTATAGTTTAATTATTAGTCTGAAAAGTAAAATTGATTAATTATTTAGTGTTTTAAAACAATTTCTTTGAATGTGGTATCTATAAGATAATTTAGAACCTATAAAGAAATTTTTCTATGTTGTCTCATGGAATATATGTAAATATAACTTACCCATAAATCTCTTGGTATTTATAAGAATTGAAATATTGAATTATATGGAAATTTTAAAAACTATGAAGAGAAGGAGATGAAATTTATATTATGCTCAATATGTAAAAGAAACATGGAGGGATATTGATTAAGGGAACCCTTAAATGTGTTAATTTTAGAATAAAACATCATCATGAAACTGAGGTCTAATGTGAGGGATAATGTTAGGTAATGACTCATATCGATAAAAAGATTCATATAATTCACCCACTACAATTCAATTCCTCATGTGGAAGGAAAATAAGTGTTTTGTTAATTAGTGATCTAATCCCATGGTTGTCAATTGTGATCAATGTAACGTCCTGGTTCTGGGTTCCACACAATGGGTGCCCCAATCCTGGTTCTCCACGTGACCTCAAGTGCATTTCCCCACACACCAGAGGCTGCCGACTAGCAGTGAGGTACCATGTCTGATAGTGGGGAAACTATGCCCTCATTTTTCAAAGTGTAGCATAGGGGAATACAAAATAAAACATACAACAAACAGCTGAAGCAGTAAGCCATACACAAATGAAATAAACAACAGTAGCGGATATAACCAACAGTATATAAATGATGATTCTACATGTCTCAATTTCTAAGAAAATATCCAGAACATGTTATACATCAATACGATACAACCAAAAGCATAGTACAACAAAACAAAGAAAAACTGATGGTAGTGGCATCGCAAGCCTAGGCTCGGTCCCATGCCCTCCTATTCCTCAACAGAAATAGTAAAATTTAATAAATTAAGCAGTACTGAAAAGTAACTAACTTAACAATTAAATTTCCATTTTATTATTTATTGAATCCATTAAATTTAGTATCATTCTGTGCTCAACAGCACCAAGCCTTCAGGCGAACCAGTATCTTGCCCTCAGGGTAATATAGTGAACCATGCCCTCAGGATATAGAGAATCCAACCCGCAGGTATTTCCCTTTGGTGTAACAGAAATTGCCCTCAGGCGTAGGAAGTGTTGCACTCAGGCATAGAAGTCAAGCCCTCAGGCACGAAAGGTTTCCCTCATGCGAAATAACGACATCCCTCAGGAAAAAACAGTCATGCTCTCAGGCTAATACAGTAAAGTTCCCATAGGCTAACCACAACAACTCCCTCAGGATAAAAAGGTAACCGGGCAATTCCCAACAGGTAAACAAGCAGTAAACAAGTAACTCCTCGCAAGGCAATTCTACAATTAATAATTTAAAGGCATAACCTTGGGTATCCTGGCCAAACGGCTAAACAGTTCTTGGATCTAAGCAATTATCCCAAGCATATTTTTTATTATCACAATTTGAACATTTAAACAATTATAGGCATTAAATATATCAACGACCTCAGCCAGACGATACCCCAGCATGAGTTCATGAAAAAAAAAACGCACAAAACACACAACAGTTGGAAAAGTAAACACCAAGCCTCCTACCTTAAATGCCAACGAACGTTATACCCGAACACCAACTCCATAAACGCCCAAGAAAGGCGTAGATATGACGAAGAACAAAACCCATTCAATTGTAAATAACTTGCGTTATGAGAAGAATTGATAAGAAACACGCTAGGAGAAGAGAGGGATTACCTGTGCGGTTCCAACGATATTGTCCGAGGTGGAAACTGATTCCAGATGAACACCCAGCGGATCTTCAAAGTTCTGGCCTCCTCCCTTGGCTCCAAAATGGCTCAAATTCCTTCTCTTACAAAATAGGAGGCTACTGCCTATTTTAAGCTGAAAAAACAAATACACGGAGTGTACTTCCTAGAACACGGCATGTAATCCATTCATTTAACAGTTCACCTGGCGGCTTTAGGCCATCGCGACACATTTTACCTTCCGACAAGAGTACATGACATGTACTCCTGAGTACACGGCGTGTACTGCTGCCCAGCTAGTAGCTGCCCCACCGCCGTACCATTTTGTCTTGCCGACTGTCTACACGACTTGTAAAGGACCACTACATGGCGTGTAGTCGGTTCCTACACCCTTTGTCGCCGGCAAGGCTACACGCCCCGTGTACCCATCCCTACATGACTATAAGTACACGGAATGTGGAAAAAGTAAACGGCGTGCAGTTCAAAAATTTAGGATTTTCCCATTTTCCATATTTTATTGAAAACACATAAGGAAAAGGAAAAAGAAGAAGCCCGTAACTCAAAGAGAAGAATATGGTTCTTACAAACGTCCCCCTTTATAGTAATTCGTCCCCGAATTTCCCTTCCAAGGGTGGAGAAGATATAACCATGAACAACTCTGACCACTAAGCACGTATGTCGGCCTCCCGCTCCGTGGTCTTGTCCTGCACTCGGCCACGCTGACATAGCACCCATACGAGAGGAACTATCTGGCCTCAAAGAACCTTCATGATCCTGTCAACGATACAAATAAGATGCTCCTGAAAGGATGAATCTGCCTCCAACTCAACATCCTCGGGAAGAAAAATGTGATATGGGTCTGAATGATAGCGACGCAAATGAGATACGTGGATGACGACGTGCATGGCTTGGTACCACTGCGGTAACCGCAACTGATAAGAAACCAGCCCGAATCTCTCAAGAATCTCAAATGGTCCCACATACCGCGGTGAAAGGTTACCCTGTCTCCTAATCTGTTTGTGTCCCAGCCTCGGTGAAACACGCAAGAAAACCTGATTCCCAACCAAGAACTCCAAAGGTCGTCTGCGGCGATCAACATAAGATTTCTAACGAGACTGTGTGGTAGCCATCCGCTTCTGAATCAACTAGACCTGCTTAGAAGTCTTGTGCACGAGACATGGTCCCAGCAAAGCTTCCTCACCTGCCTTTAACAAGCATAAGGGTGATCAGAAATACCTACCTTATAAAGCCTCGTATGGTTCCATCTCAATAGTCTCCTAGAACATATTATTATAGGGAAACTCGACTAATGGTATATGCTTCTCCCAAGAGCCCCGAAAGACTAGGGTGCATGCACACAGCATGTCCTCTAGCACCTATATCGTACGCTCTGACTGGACATCTGTCTGAGGGTGGTATGCTGTGCTCGAAAGCACTTCTGTACTCAGTTCCCTCTGAAAACACTTCCAGAAACCAGATGTAAAGTGGGCATCCCTATCTGAAACGATAGAATTAGGGACCCCATGAAGACTTACGATCTCTCGGATATACATCCTTTCGAGATTGTCAACACCGAAGGTCTCCTTGATCGGCAAGAAGTGAGCTACCTTCGTGAGGTTGTCCACAACAACCCACACAACATCATTTCCACGAGGTGACCTCGGAAACCTAGTCATGAATTCCATCACGACATCGTCCCATTTCCACTACGGAATGGGTAACTGATGTAATAGCCCAGTTGGTCTCTGATGCTCTGCCTTCACCTACTAATAGGTGGAACACCTTGTAACAAAACCAGCTACATCATTCTTAATACCCAGCCACCCGTACTGATGTCTCAAGTCATGGTACTTCTTGGTATCCCCGGGATGAACTACCCAAGATGAAGGATGAAATTCCCGCATCAGCTCCTCACGTATAACCCATGGAACCCATAATCATGCATGGAAATGCAAAAATTCATCATCACCTATCGTCCAACCAGGAGGAGGGTCCTAACTTGTCACCAACTCCCGTAGAACTAGGCCTTCTTTATCTGATAGCTGTTTCATCCACACTATATCCAGGAGGGTAGAAATCATAGCTAAATATGAAAGATAAGTCTGCCCCTGATTGTCGTGCACCTCCAGTTGCATCTCAAAGAACAAGGCCATGAGCTTCCACTCACCATTGGCCTCCTACACTGCCTGTATCTGAGTCTTCCTGCTCAGTGCATTAGCTACTGCATTATCTTTTCCAGGTCTATAGGAAAGCGCAAAATCGAAGGACTGTAGGCACTCGACCTACCTTCACTGCCTCAGATTCAGGTCACGCTGTGTAAATATGTACATGAGGCTTTTGTGGTCGGTGAAAACCACAAAATGCTCCCACAATAGATAATTTCTCCAACAGTGTAATTCATGAACAACTGCAGCAAACTCGAGATAATGTGTCGGGTAATTCCTCTCATGTGGCCTCGACTGCCGAGACCCGTACGCCACGACTCGATTGCCCTGCATCAACATTGCTCCCAACCCAATACCCGATGCATCACAGTGAACTGTATAGATCTTCCCTTACTCTGGGAGTATTAGGATTGGTGCTGATGTTAACCTTCCCTTCATGTCCTGAAAAGATGTCTCACAAGCTTCCGACCAAATGAACTTCACACCCTTCTTAGTCAAACCTGTCAACGGTGCTACTAAGCGAGATAAGTCCTGTATGAAATGCCTGTAGTAACCAGCCAACCCTAAGAAACTCTGTATCTCAAACACGTTCATAGGCTGCTCCCAGGAAACTACTGCTCTCACCTTCTCTAGGTCTACTGAAACTCCTGCCTCAGAGATGATATGACCTAGGAAGTGTATCTGGTCCATCCAAAAGTAGCACTTTGAGAGCATAACATATAGAAAATGATCTCTCAGTGTACTCAATACGATCTCAAGATGAGTGGAATGGTCGTGTCAAAGAGAGAGAGTACACCAAGATGTCATACACGAATACAACCACAAAATAATCAAGATACGGATGGAACACATGATTCATCAGAGCCATGAAAATCGCTGGCGCGTTCGTGAGTCCGAACGGCATAACTGTATACTCATATAGACCATACCTTCTCTTGAAAGCCGTGAGAGGTATATCAGATGGTCTAACGTGCAGCTCATGATATCCTGACCTCAAATCAATCTTCGATAACACTCGTTCTCCATGAAGCTGATCAAAAATATCATCAATCCTTGGTAAGGGATATCGGTTCTTAACCGTCAACTGGTTCAGGTTCCGATAATCCATGCAAAGTCTAAGGTTACCATCCACCTTCTTCATAAAAAGGACCGACGAACCCCATGGAGATGTACGGTGTCAGATAAAGCCCTTTGCCTGCAACTCCTCCAACTGCCTCTTGAGTTCCTGCAACTCATTTGTAGCCATCGTATATGGAGGAATGGAAACCGGTACTTCTCCTGGCACAATCTCAATTGAGAAATCCACCTCTCTCTCCGGAGGTAGACCTAAAAAGCTGTCCGGGAAGACATCCCTGAAAAGATCAACAACAGGAGGGAAATCTGTCTGAAAAGTCCCCTGGTCATCCAGATATAAGCTCGCAATTTGGGCTGTGAGTCCACCTCACCCACGATGCTCTGGTCTAGCTTGACTCGCCTGAACATCCCATTCTCCCTTGTATAGAAACTCTCCGCCCTCTGGTGACGTGAAACACACCCTGCGATGAAAGCAGTCTACAATGGCCCCAAAGGGAACCAACCAGTCCATCCCGAGAATGACGTCAGAACTTGTCATCTCTAGGATATAGTGGTCCCAAAGGAAGTGACACCCACCAACCTCAATGGGGAACTCCTTGCACTGACGCACACTAGCCGTTCTAGTCCCTAATGGAGTGTCTAGCATCATGATAATAGAAGATGAAGAAACACAGATCCCAAGGCTCTCCAAAATGGGTAAAGATATGAAACTATGTGTAGCACCCATATCGAAACGTACTTAAGATAACACAAAAGCTACTAAAATACTACCTATGACTGTCGAAGGTCCGGGATCCTTCTCATGTTGGGTCTGTTGCACCGTATATGTCAGCCCAGTGCCACAGCCCTGTGACATAGCCTGGCTAATCTGAGCTGTCCCGCCCTGGTGCCTCTGAGATCCTGGTGTCTTGTTACCACGGCCACGACCACCATACCTACTTGCACGCCCTGACGTATTCCAGTTCCCTGACTGGTAAGAAGCCACTAGTCCTATTCCCACACACAGAGTCTGCACAAAACCCCTCTAACTAGCCATCGGTAGAAATGCCCTGCAGAAGCGCTGCAGATGACCCATCTTGCCGCATGCTCGGCACTCCACTATGTCTCATGGACACTACGATCTCTTGTTCCCCTATCTACCACACCGGTAGCACCTGATCGGGCCACCTGAAGAGACTGTCTGGCTGGTACTTCCACCCTGAGAGAAGTCCATCTCTCTCTTCCTCTTGCCACCAGAAAAAGTACCAGTAACTGGTGCTGAACCGCCCTGGTCCAAACCTTTAGATTCTTGAAGGTTCCTCTCGGTGATCAATGTCTGGTTCACAATAGCATGTACAGTAGGAAACCTGAAGACATTCACCAGCGCACAAATTTCATACTGATGACCATCCTCAAAACATCTGGCTCTCAACGTCTCATCACCCACCACCATGGGTGCAAAGCGCAAAAGTTCCATAAAACTAGGAGAATAGTCCATCACTCACATAGTTCCCTATTGCAGATTCATGAACTCTCGAGCACTATCTGCTGTCAGCGTCTCCAGGAAGAAAAATTCATACAATACTTCCTAAAAGACTTCCAACACCTTTTCCATGTGATGCTATGACTGGGTGGTAACATCTCACCAACTCTTGGCGGAATCATGTAGCATGTATGTCGTGAGATTGACCCTCCGCCCTAGAGGCGTCTCAAGATGCTCGAAAATAGTCTGCATCGACCCCAGCCAAGACTCTACAGCCTGTGGTCCACCATCCCCGGAGAATGTAGGTGGATGCTGCCGTTGGAAGATACGTGTTAGCTCGTCCATGGATGTGGAAGCCTTCGGTGCTCCCTGAAAGGTTTTCACGAACCGCAATAATCCTTCACGGAACTGCGCCTCCGCGCCTGTGTACGGTATAGCAGGTGGTGCCGCATATGGCTCTGCTGGAGGATCAACTGGTAGACCATGTCCCACCATCTCCGGCGTATACTCGTTGTCGTTCTCTTGGAGAACAACGTGCGGTCGTCTCGGCGGCATGACACTACAAGGTCAAAAACACGCCATCGAACAAGATTCATCACAGACCGAAAGCGAAGAAACCCAAAAGGAAACCGGAGTAATAAGGCATTCAAAATTTTCAAAACAAGACTACACGGAGTGTACCCTTACTACACAGAGTGTACTTGACTTCCTTTCCCCTCCTTGGGTCCTTCTGCATGGCTAAGCCACACGACTCCCATTAGAACAAATTACACGACCTGTATATTATCTACACGACGTGTATGGTGTTATTTTTACAACTTCCCGTATCATCTGTGACATGGACGACTACTCTTCTTGACACTACATGGCGTGTTACACCCTCACACGGCGTGTCAACAACCTCGTTTCTCTACCATACGGCTAAGTCCACACGGTCTTCCATCGGACAAGACTACACAGCGTGTCCCCAAAGGTACACAGCAAGTTCAAGGAGAGGTGACACCAACTTGTGTTGTTAGTTACACGGCCGAGTCCCCAGGTCACACTACACGGTGTGTTCATCATTGACACGGTGTGTTCTGTACAGAAGTTCACTGACCCGTGTTGTTAGTTACACGGCCAAACTCCGGGTCAAAACTACACGGCGTGTATATTTGGTACACAACGCGTTTTTACCCAATCTCTTCCCTACCCTGTGTCGCCGCCCACATGGTTTGTGACACGAGAAGAGACTACACGGCGTGTACTTAGAGTACACAACGTGTACATAAAAAGTTCATTTTTCTTTCCAAACAGAAGGCCATACACGGCGTGTTTAAAATACTACACTGCGTGAATACTGGGTTTCCGGATAGTATGCCTCAGAAACATCCCCGAAACACAGAAAATAGCGAAAACCGACACCTAAGTGTCAAATTCTGGCCTATGAGGGCCCATACTCCCCACGAATCAAAGTTTGACATCTTATCTGTGTTAAAACTAATAAACAATCAACGATCCACAGAATTCTGGTCAATGGGGGCCCATACTCCCCAAAAACCAAAGTTTGGCATCCATTCTATAAACAGGCTTACACAAAAATTACCCAATCAAATAGAAGGTATTTTTTTAATCAGTGAATCTATCACAACAACATGCTTTTCTAGAAAAACTACTATCACACAACATGCAACATTCTAATGCACCTACATTGCATGGAACTATGCATGGAATGTGATTTCTAGCATGTGAATATATGATGCATGAGATGGAATACCCTCATCTCATTGGGTTGCAACTAAATAGAACCCACATATAAAATATAACCAACACAATACAAGTGTGTCACCCAACGGTGAAATCATATCAACAGTAAAATTTGCAAATATCAAAAACATTGAAAATTACAAGGTAGACTAGATTTTCCATGTACACTGGTTACCTATGCCTGAGCACATCATATTACCAACTAACGTTCGTCCTATCCCTGTATACAGCTCCAAATAGTATGTCAAAGAAAAGTGCCTCCTCTAATACCACTTTGTAACATCCTGGTTCCGGGTGCCACACAACGGGTGCCCCAAACCCAGTTTGCCGCGTGACCTCAAGCGTGTTTCCCCAAATGCCAGAGGCTGCCGACTAGCAGCCAGGGCCCAGGTCTAATAGTGGGGAAACAATGACCTCATTTTTCAAAGTGTAGCGCAGGGGAATACAAAATAAAACATACAACAAAAAACCGGAAGTAGTAAACCATACACAACTGAAATAAACAACAGTAGTGGATATAACCAACAGTATATAAATGATGATGCTACATGTCTCAAGTTCTATGAAAACGGCCAGAACATGTTATACATCAATACGATACAACCCAAAGCAGAGTACAACAAAACAAAGAAAAACAGCTGGCAGTGGCATCGTGAGCCTAGGCTCGGTCTCATGCCATCATATACTTCAGTAGCAATCATGTACCTATATAGGGACTCTTGCCCCTATCTACACCTGTAGGAGCGTAATCTGTTTGGGCTGAAAAGTGTGCCCCAAACAGGGTGTGAGAAATATATCTCAGTAGGCACCCACCAAAGGCATGTGCCCAACTGCGTGTAAGCATGCAACAACAGTGTGCAACAGTAAAATGCAATAAAGTAAGCAGTACTGAAAACTAACTAAAATAACAATTAAATTTCCATTTTATTATTCATTAAATCCATTAAATTTAGTATTGTTCTATGCTCAACAGCACCAAGCCCTCAGGCCAACCAGTATCTTTCCCTCAAGCTAATATAGTGAACCACGCCCTCAGGCTATACAGAATCCAACCCGCAGGTATTACCCTCAGGTGTAATAGAAATCTCCCTCAAGAGTAGGAAGTGTCGTACTCTGGCACAAAAGTCAAGCCCTTAGGCACGAAAGGATACCCTCATGCAAAATAATGACAGCCCTCGGGCTAAAACAGTCACACCCTCAGGCTAATACAGTACATTGCCCACAGGCTAACCACAACAATTCCCCCAGGCTAAACAGGTAACCAGGTCATGCCCAATAGGTAAAAAAGCAATAAAAAGCAATTACTCTCAATGAAATTCTACAATTACTACTTTAATGGTATACCCTCGGGTATCCTGGCCAAACGGCTAAATAGTGGAACACACCCTCGGGGTGGTTCTAGATCCATGCAAAGATCCCAACCAACATTTTTATTATCACAATTTAAACACCTAAACAATTGTAGGAATTAAATATATCAACAGTCTCATCCACACAACACCCCAACATGGGTTCGTGGAACAAATATGCACAAAACACACAACAGTTGGAAAACTAAACACCAAGACACCTACCTTAAATGCCATCAAACGTTATACCCGAACACCGATGTCGAAACGCCCAAGAACAACGTAGATCTAACAAAGAACAAAACCCATTCAAATGTAAATAACTTACGTTAGGAGACGAATTGGTAAGAAACCCGCTAGGAGAAGAAAAGGCATACTCGTGCGGTTCTAACGAGATCATCTGAGGCGGAAACAGATTCCAGACAAACACCCGATGGATCTTCAAAGGTCTGACCTCCTCCCTTGGCTCCAAAATGGCTCAAATGCCTCCTCTTCCAAAAGAGGAGGCTACTTCCTATTTTAAGCCAAAAAATCAAAGTAACAGCCGTGTACTTCCAAGTACACAGCGTGTACTCCTTTCATTTATCTTTTCACCTGGCGGCTTTCCACCAGCGAAACACTGTTTACCTGCAGACAAGAGTACACGGTGTGTACTTCTGAGTATACGGCGTGTACTGCCACCCAGTTGGCGGTTTCTCCACCACCTTACTATTTTGTCCTGCCGAATGACTACAGGGGGTGTAAAGGTCAACTACACGGCATGTAGTCGGTTCCTACACCCTTTGTCACCAACAAGGCTACACGCCCCGTGTACTCATCCCTACACGTCCAGAAGTACATGGTGTGTGGAAAAAGTACATGGCATGTAGTTCCAAAATTTAGTATTTTTCCCATTTTCCATATTTTATTAAAAACACATAAGAAAAAAGAAAATATAGAATCTCGTACCTCAAAAAGAAGAACCGGGTTCTTACAATCAACATAAGAAACATCTTAAATATACAGATAATTAAAAATCGCATGTGATCACTATAGGAAACATAGATTATAACAAAGAAGTGGGTGAATAACTGAGTGCTATGTGTTGGAATTCAAGAGTTATGTTGTTAAAATTCGTTTATAATATATTTAAACATATAAATATTTATTATCTATAGTTTTTTAATGAATTTTTAAGCATTGATTTTACTACTAATGGTATCCATGAAAAGTGATAGGGGGATATTTTTAATGAAAACAAGATTACAGGTTGTATAACCCTTAATATATTCCAGATGATGAGATAATGATATAAAGAGATGATAGATTATGATAAAATAAATCGAATATTATTTAGGACCTTAGAACTTGTTATTAATATTATGGAATGGTCGTTTATGATATCATGGATTAAGATTATCAATTTTAGGTATGTATGAAATGAGTAAAGAGTTGATTTTTTGAAGGAATGCATGTTTTCACTATGGTTTTTTTTGGTAATTCAGGTTATTAACACGTTTCAATAGAATATACGATAATTATAATCAAATGTTATGTGTGTGACAAGTCATAGGAACATATATTTGTTTTGGTTAGCAATTGTTAGAATATTTTTATTTATTTTAAATTTCAAAAGAATCGTTTGAATTTTAGTCTTTTCAACGGTTCATAGGGGTTTCCATTTTTGAAATTTTTTCGGGTAAACTTAGGATGAGGTTTTAGAGATCTATTTAATACATAACTATGTTAATATTTATGTATATTCTATAACATGTTAAAACTAATTTATTATGATTATAACTATAGAGAGAAGGAATTACTTTTTATCCCATTATGGATCTTAGGGTCCACTAGTTCCACATGCATTACAATTTGAATGTCACTTCTTAGAGTAGGAAATGATGTGCATATTGATAAAAGAACATCCAAATATTATGGTCATATTTAAGAGACCACATCAATTATGTAAATATTTTCACGTTATTTTGAAACCAAATGTTATAGTATTTTAAATATTTTTTATGACATCAAATTATATTATCAGTACCATTTTTATATGGTTTTTTTATTAACCATATAAGGACCATGATCTCTTTAATTATCTATCATATCATAATAGTTATAATTTTATTCTATGTCCATGCTTTGACATTCTACTAGTTTTCTTCAAATGAGAATATTATCCACGTGTTGATCATCTCCCTTTAAATTCATTCTTATTAAAAAGTTTTTTTATTGAACCCTTTTATTATTTGGTTCTCCCACAATATGAATTTTCATAAATCTACATTTTTTTTCATGAGTAATCTCAAATTTACAAGTAATATTTTTTAAATAATGTATTGCTCAAATCAGGATGGTATCTTATCGATTGGCATTTCCACCGAATCTCTCTCATATTTCAGTTGTGTTCCATGCATCTCTCTTATGTAATTGCATACCTTATCCTTCACATGAACTAAACTATGATTTCATTCCACAAGAGTAATATAGGTCTAATTTAGTGAATCCAATAGAAATTATGGATCAAAGACATAAATTTCAATGAAAAAATACCACTACCTTGGTAAATGTTCTTTTGTAAAACAACAAAATTGAAGATACTATAAGTGAAACTAGGGATGTGATGAGGAAAAGGTTTCCTAATCTATTTTTAACTATGTTTACTTTTTTTATGGTGAAATCAATATTTTGGGTAAAACGTAACCCCACATGATTCTACCATATGTCATATGTTAAATAAATTTAACCACTTTGGTAATTTAAATTGTATAAAATACCAAACATAATATAACTCCAAAATATTAATATTTCATTGTGAAATTTACCACATAGTTATTGGAATAGCATGAATGAGTGATAATAACTATATTATTATATTATTGTTTACATAAGCTTGTAAAATTAATTTGTTGGTTTTTAATTAATTATAAATGATAATAAAAACCAATTGAACATAAATGAATTGTTTTTTATAAAATACAATTTTTATGCCAATAATGGTATTTAATCATTATAATTTAAATTAATAAAAATCATTGAAATATATTAATGAAATTTATATGATATATATTAAATAAAATTTTTATAAATTCAGATAATATATTTTATGGGTTCTATATAAGAAAAATATTTAAGCATAAAATCTATTTTTCAAAAGGAATTTTTGACTCCTCGTAATAGAGAACCTTTTTAAAAATAATATTTGACACTTTTCTAAGTTTATTTTGAAGAAATAAACTTCAAATTTAAATTAATGAGGACAAAAATATCTCATAGTGTTTTTTCAGTATTATTCTAATAAGATTCATATTATTAGGAATAATTATAGATAATACAATGTAATTGAAAATTGACCTTCTATGTAAATAATTTATAATATTAAGTTAAGTTTTTAATTTTTATAAAGTATAATTATTTAATATATAAGTCAATAAATAATTTTTTTTAATCCTTAGAAAATTGATATTTGAAATAAAATCATTTTAAACTTTTGAACTTGTACACATTAAAACAAGCTCCCTCATTGAATCTAAGGGATTACTTTTAAGTATAATTATTACAATAATGTGAATATAAATCGTAATAAGAGATTAATTATATTTAATAATAATTTAAAAATTATTATGTATTGTTATTTAAAAATTTAGTCTTGAAAATTATATCATGTTAAAAATAATGATTTATCATGGTATAGTTAGAATAATTTAAAAAGATAAAGTCAAAAGACAAGGATTAATATAACCAAAACCAACAACATTTAATGGGTTGATGAGACAATTATTGACACTTAAAATACATTTAAAAATTAACTATCATCCAAATTCATGTAAATTAATTCCATATCAATGTAGTGGTGTTTAATTATAATATAATCCTTATTTAATCACAATAATCTGCCCCCCATCATGTATGCATACCACTCCTCACCACCATCTTTATCATCACATGTCCGGAATATCCTCAAATATATTCCCAATCATATACTCCTCACTCTCATAACATAAATTTTATATTGGAATCACCATAATACCATTTAAATGGTCATTAATGGATACTTGAATGTGGTGATATTCAATAGGTCATTTTCTCCAATCACCTCTCATAGTAAATTTTATTATTCTACATTCCCCTCAAATAATTCATCCATAAATTAATTATAACACCAAAATAATCAATATAATGGATTGTTATTTTTATAATTTAATTTCTCGTATCCATTTCATTTATTATGTCCATTTATTTAATGAAATTAATCTATTGGAAAAATTATGTTTGTTAATCATAAATTTGAATAATGATATTTCATTTTCGATTGCCTACATAATCAATGGAAATAAAAGTACCATTATTGTTAAATAAAATTTTAATAGGAATATGATATCCTATTTCATGTTCTGGAACTAATATATATACATAATATTAAATTAAATAAACAAGTTCATGGTGTCCAGAAAATCATCCAAATAAAATAAACTATCTATCATTAAGATTTTATGTTTGAAATCGTAATTGTGTAAGATAAAAAATGTTGTATCAGATAATTTAAAAATATTTAGGATCATAAATACCACTTCATTTCAATTATAGAGTTCTATTTTCCAATTGTACATGAAAATAAATAATTTTCTCCTTAAACCAATGATGGAAATTTGATATGACATAACAATAAACATTGAAAATAATGAAATATTATTAATTAATGGGTGGTAATAAGTTATAAAAGTAACATATAAGGAATTATATGTTTCATAATCATTATATAATTAATTAATGACATTATTTAAATATTTGTTTGGAATGTTAAAGTATTCACCACTACTGGGACATGTGAGGTAAGGGTTTCTCATCTCACATTTTCTTTGGTGTGATATGTTCTTTATTCACAAATTATTAATTATGTGTGATTTATTTACTTCCCATGGATATATAATATCATTAATAAAATTATTTTAATGTTATAAATTATCGCGTTTGATAATTATAACTTTTTGAGTCCTAAAATCTATCTCATTAAAAATTTGATGGGGAAATATTAAAATAATTTTTATTCATTGTGATAACCTTCCACTTCTTTGATTAAGTCAAACAATGATTATGTGTGCTTTGAATGTTAATTATATTATGTTTAATTTATACGTGTTTTTGTGTATTTAAAGTGGATACACATAATCGATTAAATTTATTAATTCTATCTTCAATGATGTGATATTTGATAATGGTGTCCATTTTTAATTTATTTTTTAAATTTTCCCTTAAAACACAACTTCTCTTTCATGACCATGTTTTTCTAGAATGGTTTCAATTTTTTTTTACTATTTTATTATTATTTTTTGAAATCACTTTTTCTCATGTTTTAATTTTTAGAAAATTATTTGAAAGGATTATTATATTTTTCTTTTCATAGAAATTTTCATTATTAATTTTATGAAAAAACTACTCAAGGAATGTATTTTTAACATATATAAAATTATATGTTTCCCCACTACTTTTTCAGTTTAATTCCTTAACATTATTTTATTATTTTATAGGTTATTTAAAAAATATTATAATTGGATAGAGTTTTGAATTATTTTTTCTGAAAAATAAATGATATTTTACTTATCAATGATTTTTATTAATCATTAAAAATTACTTTCTTTATATGATAATATTATTTTATATTAAACATGATTTACTATTTAAATTATTCATGGATACAATACAAATTTATTTATAGTTTTTAATATTAATTATTTAATAATATTTTGGAATCTAATTTGATTTATATGGTTTTTGTAATGATAAATGTTTTATGAAACTCATTTTCTTACATCGGTTATGATGTGGTGAATGATTTGTGTTGTTGTGGTAGAATGGTGTATTATTTTTAGTGTCTATTTTTTGGGACTTATATCTTCCCCCAATCTATTCGAGATTGATTAATATATCTTCGTATTGGAAAGGCTATAATGGGAAGTTAAACTAATTCCGTAATAAAATTTTTATATTATGACGGTTTGGGATGTAATCCTAGTCTTCAATGATATTATTAAGAGTGAACCTTGGAAACTATAATTATATGGAGAGTGAACCCAGTCCACTATGATAGTCATGGAAGTGAACCTTGGATACCAAAGTGATGATTCTAATTGCTATATATATACCTTTATTCTTTTTATTTTATAAACATAATTATCTCATGTTATTTTTTATTAATGTCTTATGAATATTAATGATTTATTCCATAACTCATGATAATATCATTTCAATGTAGGGTATAAATTTAAAATTTTATGTTGATGATATTATGATTTTTTATATATATGCCTTGGTAACTGTTACTGATAATCATTGTCCATCCATTTCTCATGTTTATTTTCTGAATTAGAAGGAGGATGGTATTAAATATGACATTCCAAAATAATTCTAGTTATAATCTAATATGTAAGAGTGGATGTTTATGTTTTACAACATAGTTGTTTTTTTCATGTTAATAAATACACTAAAAGAATATGATTCATGAGTTGTTTTTGTTATTTTATGTAAGGAATATTCATTTTCTTTAATGTAATATGTTTTTATTAAATGAATGAGTTGTTATGTTTTATTATACTAAAAAATTATAAGTTTATCACACTAGATATTTAAGGTGGATTAGATGGATAATAAGGGAGTTCCATGACTATGTAGTGATTTTTTCATGAAATGTTGATGAATAAATTCCTTAATTCAGAAGCTGAAGGTCAAACTTTCCATCACCCTACATGATATCACACCATAGAAAATCATATCACTCATAGAAAATTTTGTCCTATATTCGAGCAATTCCAGTTACTCATTAGGGTTATAAAGATATGTCACAAGATTATGTGATGATGCAATTGGTCGACTTCCTCAAAATATGGATATGTATCTACATGATATCAGTCCACAAATCAAATGGTGACCTAACATAAGGTAAAATTTTTATAACATCCAATAAATAATAAGGGATTTGTATAGGGTTTTATGAATTTATCTTGTTGATGATATACTAGTTCTTACTGGATTTAAACACTTAGAAAGTCTTATTTTAACTTTATAAAGATTTCAAGTTTTGTGTGGGTGTATTGCAGCACACATCAGGCATTTTGTTGTGCTATGTGGAGTATTGGACCCTTAAAGCTAGTTTCTCCTATTCGGTTATGCTATTTTTGGAATTATTCTATTATCCCTGACACATGAATAAGTCATGATGATTTTAAAACTATTAGTATATTTCAAATTATTCTCATATAATGAACTATATGCTAATATGTTTATGAAAAATGGGAATGGTAATGATGATTTGAGGTCCTACCTCATTGCATTTAAAGATATTGTACGGGATGCCTGTATTGATAGAAAGATCATCTGTGAGACATATGATTCATTTCAATTTACCCACCAATTCTGGTGTCTGTGACAGTAAAGTTTCATTCACACAATGCACATTCCACTACAGAAAAAACAAATGATTTCATACTATTTATGGATCCTTATGGAAATGGAGGTGTCCCAAATATAACAAGGAAGCCTCCATGGGGTGCATCAATCATGATGAAATATTGGTATGATAGTAATTTTATTTTATCATTACCCAAGGGTCAAAAAAATTCATTCCCTTTTCCATGGATATAAAAACTAATAATCATGAAATGTGTATAAGGAAGGTCCATCCAAAAAGGGATAATCATAAAGCTCCAAAGTATACAAGAAAATATCAATTAAGGTTCAAAGAGCATGAAATTGTTGATAAAACCACATCTTTCAGGCCAAGGAGGCCTCATCACCACCAGTATGAGGGGGTCCCACCACCAGTCACCTATTCTATTGTAAGAGAAGAGATTCTAAATAAGGATTCAATGTCAACATTAGTCGGACACTCTTCATAGTAATCGACCTCATAATCATATTATGTGAAACCCATGGGGTTCTTTTATTGGAAGGATGTAACCTTTCACTTCCAAATCATGTAGGTATTGTTCCAAACAGTAATATGCATCGCGAAGCTCGGGTTAACCCATCAAAACCTCGACCTCTTCCTCAAAATAATTATTTATATTATGGAGGAATATTTTTTGGATCCAGAAATAGTTATATATAACACTAATGATCTGATCTCATCCACAAAGTATGGGAAATGTTGTACAAAATTACAATTTATGGAATAGTTGGTAGATCTGAAGAGTAATTGGAATAATATATCGATCCTAGTGTGGTTTATCTCTAATATATATTTCTCCTTAATCCTTAATCTTAAAATTTATAGGGGATATATCACAAATTTTATAGTATGAGATTAAGAATTAGTGAAAAAGGTGCCTGAGTGAGGGAAATATTTTCCCATGGGATCCCCATAAGAGTAGGGTTTGAGTGTCTTTTATCCCAAGAACTATCATTAGGTGAGAAAATGACGGTGGAGATAATTATGGTATGGTTTTTTCAACTATAAAATCATGTTATTTTTATCGAGGGGACTAACTTGTGTCCCTCAATGTGTCAAGAAGTGAAATGAATGAGTGTTGAGAATTTGTAATAATGTATACACAGTAGATAGCCTTTTTACTGTCATTATAATATTATAAATGATGTGAAACATTTTTTGACCATTTTTACATAAGATAATATCTCCATCACTTTCCTACCTTAAGGGGTCTGACACTAGTCCTTCAAGGATTAAGTGGGATATCCCGAAGGAGGAAAATACTCATTCTCATGAATCACTACTCATGATAGATGATGTAACAAGAGATGAAGAAACATCTTCCCCCATTATGGAAGAGAGTAGATAGGGCCCTGGTAATCTCGGATAATTACCATAACATGTCATGTGATGGTCAATGAATTTCTTCCTCATGATATCTTAGATCTACTAAATACACTAGAGGACCATGTGATTGCTTCTAGCAGTCTTGTATCCACTCTAGATGGGGTTAATAGGGTACTCGGAGGATCTGATGAAGGTGTTAGTGTTGATCCTGACCCTATGGTGTTGGATAATTATGTTCATACTGAGAACATGGAAGCGCCAATTCTGGTCCTCAAAATGCACCTCAGACATCCTGATTGGTGAGGATGTTATGATACGTGAATCAATCATTATGTATATAATAAAACATTATTATATGTTTAAAAACATTATTATTCATGCCTCACATGAATAGTTATATGGGTTCAGTGGATTATTTTAAGGATGTTAGTTTTCTCTTCCCAGCATTTTTCAAATATAGTCGGCCCATTTTCATTTGATGCCCTACATCATAGATCAACCTATATAAAATTATCTATAGATCAATTTTCTATGGTGGTATACTAATAAGGTTTCTAAGTCAATTCTATAACTACTTTTGGAGGAGTGAATTATAGGAACCCTAAAGTGGGAGATTCCTATGATCCCTTGATCCCAACATCCAAAAAAAATCATTGGTAATTCTATTTCAAGTGGTTCTTACCATGAAATTTAAGAAAGATAGTATTGGGGTAGAATTAAACCCATAATTTTGTGCAACCATGGGTGAATGTTATTAACTAATTTGGTTTCTTAACTAAATTCACTTTATTTTAATCAGTGATGTTGAAGAGGAGTTTTGCATTTGATCTAGTTTAATCAAAATTGGTGTATGAGCATGAGGTGGGGGATTTTTTTCTAGATCATTTAACACTGGGAGGAGTAATGGACATTTAATCATAGTGTGAAAAACATAGTGAATAATTGAGTGAACTAATCCTAAAATAAATCTATCCCTTTGAGAGTGGATCTATTTCAAACTTGGACTCACATTATTATTTTTCCACACATGTCATGTGGTATAGTGATATTTCTAAATGAATGTATAAGTGACCCCACCTAAAAATGGTCTCTTTCAAATTCTCTAAATTCTAAAAATGTTGTGTATTTTAGGGTAGGATTAGTTTTACTACGTCTTGATTCTACATGATATGAATTAAATCATCCTTTGACAGGATGAGGAGTGATGGTCACAATTGGCCAATGTGTATCTAGAATTCCAATTTTACATTATTAGTGTTGTTTTATCCCATAAAACGTTAAATCATTCATAGGAGGTGTAAAATTATTATAGTTTTCTTGTCAAAAATTTCACAAAAATGATATTCCTTCAATAATAAATGGATTCAATGAAGGAGGTGATAGTCCAACTCCATCGATCCTAGAAGGTGTGGTTAGTGTAACAATCCTAAATATAGTATCTTGGAGACAATTCCTTAATTTATTACATTAGAATATGATACATTGAATCGAATCCCAAATGATTGAATTGTTTAGTAGTCATATTAATGTAGATATATATTTGAATCTTACATTATATTTTAGAAAAAAAACAAAAAATGTATTTTCATTGAGAACACACTTATTCCACTTAGTTTAACCGTATATATAAATTATAATAAACATATTGTAATCATGTGGAAAATATAACACAATATAGGGGTGAGATCAAATGACCATTATGGGTTAATTATAGTATAATCAATAATGTTACAATGATTGTAATTAACATGGAATGAAAGAGAAATGAAACTAATTTCCATTTAATCAATAAAATATTAATGAAATGCATACATAGATAATTTCAACATTAAAATATCATTGATAATAATAATATTTTAACTTAATTCTTAATAATAGAAATAATTAATTTTTGGAATCCATTTTTCTTTGCTACATGGTACATTTACCATCAAAAACTTTTACACAATAATTTAGCATTTCAGATAAAAACCAATAGGATTTGGCCAACTGATTCATGTCATGTTTAAGAACCTGGATCCTCATTTTAGGTATGTTTTTCCTTTTCTGTTAGTTTTTAAAAAAAAGGGGGAATTCTGGAAATTCTTGAAGTACACGCCATGTACTTTATCAGTACACGTCGTGTACTCCTTTGCCGCTCGAGGTCGTGTTTTGGTCATGTCCGGGACACACACACTGTGTGTAAGGGTGATGTGGAGGCCACTTAAAGTGGAGTATGGAAAAGCCAAGTAGACGTCGTGTACCCCAAATGCACATGCTGTGTATTTTCTATTTTTTTCATTAAATGGACAAGGGTCACACCTGACAGACAGAACTCGCTTCTTCTTCAGGTTATTTGTCCGAGAGCGACCTGTACGGCCTCAAATCTTCTCTGAGCCCCCGTGCCTCTGCATGTTCTCCTAATTGACCGTTTTTGATTGAGTAGGAACCAAAGTGATAAACACTTCATTCTCATAGAGATTTGTTTTCCAATTCTTCCTCTTTCTCAAGATATCTTATGTTGAGCATTTTGTGCGTTTTTTTAGATCTATGCCGTTCTAGGGAGAATTAATCATCGTGGTTCAAGTATATTGATCTCCTAGGATCTAAGTATGTGGTTTGTGCCTTTCTGTTGGAAGTCTTTGAATATTTTGTGAGATTCCACCAATTCCCTTGAACGAGTTATTGTGTGTTTCCATTTTTTTGCCATATTTTTTGCTGGCATTGCTTGATTTCTTGAGTATAGGTCGATGCTTGTGAATTGGGTAATCTTTCCTATGCTCTGGATGATTATCCATGCATGTTTTTCCTATTAGGAATTTTTTCCGTTGCCATGCATAGTTGTAGGATTGTGTAACTGTTGTACTGTTATGAAGTTGTGCCAAAGAATTATTGGAAAGTAGTTCTTGAGGTTTACTTGGGGTGATACAGGCTCTATGCATGTTTATTTTACACAAGGTTTTGAGAACCTAATGTCGTGGACCACATGGAGAATGGACGTAAGAGCTTCTCCAGAGTGTCTTTAATATTTGATGTGAGACCAAAGGGGGAATTGACGATGAGTGATTCTTCAGAGATTTTATAGTTCCTCGACAAGGGCCATAAGGGGAATGAGACTTTGAGTGCTTACCCAGGGAGCCTTTAGTACGATACGAGACTATATGTGGGGTTGACGGTGAGTGCTTCCCCAGAGAGAATATTACTTCTTTAGCTGAGCCAGAGGGGTGAGAATTTGAGTGCCTCCCAGTGGGTTTCTAGTACGTGTAGGCTGACCATAAAAGGTAGGCTGTTAGAACTACCCAGGGGTTACCTATTGTTCTACTTGTTGATTGGATGTTACTTGTGTACTTTCTATGCTAGACACTGTGGATTGTAGCTATTGTGTGCTTTCCTGTTTACTGATTTTTGTACTTTTATGTTCCATTTATTCACTAATTGTTAGGCATGAATCTTTGGGTGGTTGCCTACTAGGGCCTTGTCTCACACCCTGTTTGGGTCATGATTTTGGGACCAAGCAGATTATATTGTTGCATGTATAGATAAGGGCAAGTTCCATTCTACTTAAGGTACGTGACTTGCTATGGAGTTGGAGAGCATGCGACCAAGCTATAGCTTGAGATGCTATGGAGTTAACCTATTTTCTTTTTCACTTTGGTTTATTATTCTATTAAGCATTGTTACTTGTTTGGATGCTTTGCTAGACATATGTATCATGCATAATTTTATATACATGTGTTTGTGATCCAGTTGTTTACTGTTAGTCTTCAACTGTTTATTGAAATTCTTTATGAGACATATGTATCATGCATCATTTTATATATGTTTAGTACTTCCACAGAGAGCCTTTAGTACGATACGAGACTATAGGGGGGATTGATGGTGAGTGCTTCCCGAGAGAGTCTAGTCCTTCTTTAGCTGATCTAGAGGGGTGAGACTTTGTGTTCCTCCCAGAGGGTTTTCAGTACGTGTAGGCTGAACCATAAGGGTTAGTCTGTGAGAACTACCATGGGGGTTACATTTTGTTCTACTTGATGATTAAATGTTACTTGTGTACATTCTATGCTATACCCTGTGGATTGTAGCTGCTGTGTGCTTTCCTGTGTACAACTTTCTGTATTTTTACTTGCCATGTATTCACTGACTATCAAGCACATATCTTTGGGTGGTTTCCTACTGGGACCTTGTCTCACACCCTATTTGGGTAATGCTTTTGGGCCCAAGCAGATTATATTATTGCATGAATAGATAAGGGTAAGGACCCTTCTACATCAGGTACTTGACATGTTGTGGAGCTGGAGAGAATGGGACCAAATTATGGCTTGCAATGCTGAGGATTTAACCTGTTTTCTTTTTCACATTGACTTAGTATTGTATTCAACATTGTGACTTGTTTGGATACTTTCCTAGACATATCTATCATGCATAATTTTATATACATGTGTGTGTGCTCCAGTTGTTTACTGTTGGTATTTCCCTGTTTATCGTTTACTCTTGTATGGATGTTTACAGTTTTTGCTGTTGTACAATTTTTTTTCTTCCGTAGTGTACTGTTTCAATGAGGGAATAGTTTCCCCACTATAACACCCAAGGCCCTCACTGCTAGTCAGCGGCCTCTGTGATTTGGGAAAATGAGCTTGAGGCCATGTGACCAACCGGGTATGGGGCCCCTCTGGGTGGCTTCCAGAACCGGGATGTTACATCATGGGATCACCAATACAGCGATAGGATTATAACAAATTATTCCCAACCCATGTTATGATTTTCTAGATCATTTTTAATATATACAATAAATAATATAAAAATTTATTTTCAAATCATTGTGTCCCATAAAACATAGGTATAATAGAATTATAATACCGATGAAGAAAAAGCATTTAAAAAATCATAAAATACCATAAGGAATGAGAAAATCAGGACATTACATGGCCAATTTATATTATATACACAACATTGAAGTTAATTATTGTATAATTACATATAATTAATAATGGAATTTTAATTGAGATGAAATCTATTACCACTTGTAATCAGTAAAATCGTATCCCCTATAAATGTAATAATTTTCAAATGAATCATCAAATATCATTACTATAATCATATTATTGAAATTATATATCAAAGAGTTGTGTACATAAACCAAAATTAATAAATAATTTGAGAATACATAATATATATCCTAGATTAAAAGTGAGATGAAAATGTTCTTACCCCATGATTCGCTTTTGGGTACCATTCTTTAACCTCCTATAAAATGGTTTGGATAATGTTATTAACTCATTACATAACTGTATTAATATTTATAATAACATATGGTATAATTTTTTGACATCTTAGGACCCATTGAATAATAATATTTCAATAATTTTATGGTTTCGTGTGTGTCAGTTTCATCTTTTATTGATTGATTCATTTGTGTAAAATGATGGATGTTCTTATAAAAGGTGATAAAAAATCTTAACGTAAAATAGAATACACTTAATGAACTCCCAAGAGTATGAATAGTCCCATATATCATTTATATTTATAAAATTTGGATGATTCATTAGATAAAAAGTTAATGATAAATGTTTTGATTATGTTAGTGGGGTTTTCGAACATCACAAACTAGTTTTGTTTTATATAATATTAAGACTGTATAGTAATTTAAAAATATGAAATTGAATATAATATTATTATCGAAGTATTATTTAACCAGAAAAATTTTTATATGACTAAAAATAAAGTCAATTACATAATATGAACCAAAAATTTTTTCACATGGGTCATTAACCAGTATTACATGAGAAATAGTTTACTTTATTTGAATTAGAGGAGGTAATAAATGGAATCAATGTAAGATATTCCATTTGATACGTAAAATTAATATTTTTAGATGGTTTTGGAATTATTATTACTTGATGGGTTAATGATATTTTTAGAATTTTTATTAATAAATGAAAATAAGAAAGGTGTTTTGAGAAAATTAACTCTTGGATATCCCCTCATCGACCTTGACAACCATGGATTCGGTATTTTGGTGTTAAAAAAAGAACAACAACATGGAGAGAGTGAGTTTGAAAGGTTTGGGATGATATTTGTGGATCTAAATTTCTTTTTAGAAAACTGGTGTGGTGGGGAGTGCTATTTATACTTGTGGAGAGCTGTGTCAATGCGATTAAAGTAACTATTAAATTTTATTTAACACCCAAAAATTGAAATGTCATTAATTTCCCTGAATTTGGATGGATGTTACTTTTTAATGACTGATTTTGGTTGATTCATACCTTATCCAACCATTAATACTTTTAGGTTGATTTTTTTTAATCCTTTAAATTTTTACCTTTCTTGAGTTTAGTTTTTCACCAATACCACAATAAATAATTTTTCTACCATGGAATATTTTTCATTAATAAAAAAAGAAAATAACATTTGAAAATAATTTATATCTTACTATTACAAATATGAGATCAATTTTACAAAATTAAATTCACATCATTGAAAAAATGCGATATAAAATTAATTATACTGACACAATGAATGAAAGGGTTTTTAAAATGAAATGTTCAAATGATAGAAATGTTTTTATATCCAATATCAATATGTTTTTTATTATAATGAAGAAAATTGATTTAATTATATAAAATTTATTTTAAAATATTTTAAAATAAATTTATTATATAAATTATCAATTTTAATAAATTTGAAAAAAAATTCATTTTTTATGAAAATTTAATTTTTTCAATATTTTTAAGAAATTTGAAAATTATCCGAAAAAGAACAAAATTTCACCCTAAGATAATTTTTACTTTACTATTTCTAAAACTAACACAACTTTTGTCAAATAAAACAAACCAAAGTGTTAATATTTTGTTTTAAAATGTGTGGGTCATTAGAAGGGGGAAAATGTTTCATTTTATGACAATTTACTTTTTATGCTTAAAACTAGATTTATTTAATATATTAAGACTATCAAACTAATTTTATGAATTTTAAATTAATTTTTTTGATTATACATATAACATATAAATTCTATTAATATTATTTCATAATAGATATTATTTCAATTTATTAAGAGAAAATTCCACTATGGGCATAAAAATCCATTTTTTATAAACAAAACTCATTTATGTACAATTGGTTATCATATTTATTTCTAACTAATTAGTGAAAAATGAAATAATTTTATAAAAATTTGTAAACTAAATTTTCTAAATGTACTTAATCTCAATAATTCCCTCCATTCCATTTGATTGGTTGTAGAGATTTTGTTAAATTAATTATAATTAATAGTATATCACGGTTCATCTAAAATTAGTGTTGTGAGAAATGTATTGTATCAGAGAAATATAATATATTAAAGAAGTTACATACCTTATAATCATGGTTTGTTCAATTATATCCTGATTTATGAAATTTTTTCATCAAAATATGACATTTTACTTTGAAAATGAATCATTGATACATGAAAACTTATTTACTGGAAACCAACATAATAAATAGGGTTATTAAAACACCCCTTTAACAAGAGGGAAAGGGAGATGAGAAAGTAGTAAAAAATAGGAATTTGAATAATTTATCATCAGTTCTAAGAAAATAATTGGATACGAAAGACAAATATAACTATAAAGTTCTGATGGAGAGTAATAGAAAATATTTTCATTATAATTTATACAATCACAAACTCAGAAATCAATGACTTTTTCAACATGCCATTGGTTTATCATTAAGAAAATTAGATGACTTACATTTTCATTCCAAACCATACTTCATAGAGTAGAGGTATTATTTTACTATTCATATATGTAATTGAGAAAAGTCATACTTGATTACTTTCCATTTCATTAGTATAATCTTTTCTTTTGGTAGTGCTTCGATCTACATTCATATCATCCCTAACAATAGAAAAAGAATGTTCAAGATGAATATTTTTTTCAGTCCTAAATCATATTAATGGAACATATCATCTAAAATTTATTATTTTATCTTTAAAATTTTACAGTAAACAAATATTTTTGAACATGATATAAAATAAAATACATCCTACATTATCATCCAACAATAATATCCAATGTTCACCATAATCCATTCCATAAGTAATTAATTTTAAGTCTCATCCAAAAATATTCTATCTAAATTAATAGACCAATAATAAAGTCATCATCCCTTCTTATTTCCCAACCATATATTTTCAATAACATTCAATTTTAACATATTTCATTCAAGTTATAACCATTGACTAAAACCAAAAAGTAAAGTGTGTGTGCAAACCAAATCTTAGTGAGATAAAATTATGAAATGTAAATCTACATAATTCCACATTCATCTCAATAAAATAGTCTTTAGGTTTAAGAGAGATTATTCCTGGTAACTAAGAAATCTATAGAATGTTATCCTATACATAGTCATATCCTCATTGTGAGTCATAGTGTTATATTATTTAATGTATGTTTTCCCAAATATGGTTCCCATGGTTTCTAAAAAATGTGATCTGATACTAACTATAACAACCTTGACTCTAGTTTCCTGAAGATTATGCCTTACTTTATTAGATTGGAATAAGATACATGAAATTTCATCCCATTAGACAAAAATCATTATTAGTGCCATTAATCTAGATAGATATTTGAAATTCAAATTTCATTACGAAGAAAAAATTCAAAAACTATTTTATTTGGGAGCAAAATTATTCCCCTTAGTGTAATACAAAATTGATTTCATAATAATATTCATGTTAACCTGGGGACAATAATTCACATGAATGGGGTGATCTAAAATAATCGATAAGTGTTATGTACATGGAAAACAATAATCAATAAATGAACATAATCAACATAGAATGGTAGATAACTAAACACACATGCTATTTAATAAATAAACTGAGAATTAAATAAATCCATATATAATGTAAATGAAAAAATATCACATATAAAAATAATTATATCTAAACTGTCAAAAGATTAAATGCATAATTATTGGAAACTATGTTTCCAATCAACATGCTACCTTTACAATCAATACCATTGAAAAGATGGTTTAGAATATCAGGAAGAAACCCATATTATTTGGACAAATGATTTATCTCCGGAGACTAATGTATCCTCAATAGTAACACATTAAAAAGTCTATAACATATGTCACACCTATCCAAATTATTTATATATATATTGTATAATCAATTTATAAAAATATTTTTTAGACAATGTTTCCCAAAACAATTCGATAAATTTAAATGTTAAGACCCATACAGTAAAAGAATTTAATAAACTAGAAATAACATCATGAATGCATAAATTACGATATTACATGGTAGGGGGATATTATATACAAAACATATAATTTATTTTGTATGTAATACCAAATAGGACTCAATGTAATGTTAATTGAGCTAGAATGTCTTTCCACTTGTAATCAGTTGTATCATATACACTATAAATGTAATAATTATCAAGTGAAACATTTTGTAGAATTAATAAAATGATATTAATTATATGATATATATAATAGAGGTATAAATACACCACACATATGAAATAAGTGTTGAATAAGTATTATATCCCATAGATGAATTGTTTGATGAAAAAATCATTCATCATACTTCCCTTTATTACAATGTTCATTAATATCCTTTATACTAGTTTAGATAATGTTATTATTTCATTATAGAACTATAATCATATTTATAATAACTTAACGAATGATTTTATATAATCTTTTGACCCATTAATTAGTAAAATTTCATTATTTTAAAGGTTTTGGGTTATTTTGTTTAATGTTTTCATGATCGATTCATTTCTATAAAATTGTGGATTTTATTGTAAAATTGAATTACACCTCAGTAAGTGGAATCAAATAGAATACATTATCTCTAATACATATGAATGCTCCCATATATCCTTTTTATTTCTTATAATATGGTGAAACATTAGATAGAATGTCAATGAATGTGTTCACTTTATTTTAGAGGTGTTTTTGAAAAACATGAAATAGTTACATTTTATTTAATATTATGAGTATATATTTTTTATAGGATATGAAATATGATAAAATATAAATATTCAAATATTATTTATCCATAATAATAGTTTCATAAATAATCATAAAGGTAGAAATCCAAAACTAAATGGAACATTATTTACATAATAGATTAACCAGTATAACTTGAACAATAGTTTCATTTCACTGAATAAATGGATGAAATAAATGAAATGGATATAATATAATACATTAGAAAGAGAAAACTATTATTTTTTAAATTATTCGTGAATTAATATGTCTTTATTGATGAAATATGTGAAGAATAAATAGAATAAGAAATAAAAATAAGTGTGCTATTTTGGGGAAATTTCCACTTGAATATCACCTCCTTAGGAGACCCTGGAGGACCTAGGATTTTTTAATTTGATGAGAATAGGAAAATGTGTATGTTGGAGGAATCATGAAAGTGGTTTGGGATAATAATTTAGGATCTAAAAGGCATGTGGGTTGAAATGGGATTATGAGGGATGGTATTTGTAGATGAGGAGAGGAGGGTTTAAGTAATTAATATAATAAATTTTTAATATTTAAAGTCAGTCACATTGAGATGGAATTAATTTCCATGTCAATTTAGGTTAATAAATATTGTATAGTCTATCCAGTTTAGATCCATACCACAACCAACAATTACATGATGTTATTTTTATGTATATATTCATCATAATTTTAACTTTTACCCATTTATTTTTCTTACCAATACGGTGGTAAATAAATTTTTTACCATGGTAATTTTTTCATCTAGAAAATTAAAAATGAATATCCAACCAAATTTTGACCTTCGGATTCCATATTTTAGATTCATTTTATAAAATTCAATTACCCTCATTGGAAAAATTATACTTATTATTAATTGTACAAACACAAAGAAAGAGTCGCTGTGAAATAAATTCCAATGATATAAACTAGTTTTCATGATATAAAATTGATGTAATTATAATTTTAATAATTTGAAAATATAATTTAACTATTTAAATAAATAATATGAAAATATATATTTTAATTAGAATTTAATTGTTTCACTATTCAATAAAATAATGAATCTTCTTTGAAAATTAACCAAATTTCTTCCACATATAAATTTTATATTCCTATTTCAAAAAGTAACATTATTTATTCAAATAATTAAAATAAAATATTCATAAAAATTATGTAAAAGAGGGTCTCAATCATTCAATAGAAAAAATTAATTTATAATAATATAGATTTTTGTGATTAAAAATCGCTTTATTTCTTATATTTAGCCAGCAAAACTCATTGATGGGATATTAAATACATTTATTGAATATTAATAACATATAAATTTAATTAATATCATCCACTAATAGTGATTATTTTAATTGAATAAGATAAAATACTATTTTGGCCACAAATTTGTTTTTATAAAAACACATCCTTTATGATCAGCTGGTTTTCATTATGATTGTTAATTAATTGGTAACCAATATATTATATTTATAAACATGTGTAAACTATATTTTTATAATTTGGTTATTCTAACTAATTACCACATTTCTAATGGTTAGGTGATGGTTTTCATGATAAAATAATAATATTAACTAGTTTATTATAGATTTTCTAAGCTCAGTGTTGCATCCAACATTTACTATTAAGAGAAATTTTATTTTTTTTAAAGATACATATCATAATAAGTTGGGGTGTTACAAATGGGACAAGGAAGATAATCTATTTCTTCATAGCATTGGAATATTGGAAACATTTAGGATAATATATCCACTGAATTTTTAATATTTTTGAAAACATTTTATAGCTCTCCATACATTATCAAACAACTTCAAGACCTTTGTTGAGGAGAAGTTTTAAGATTTTATATAAAATATATAATTTTTGGATGTTTATTTTCTTTTTAGAATATGAATGGAAAAATTATATTTTCTCCAACATTCAATTTTTGGATTCTTTTATTCATTGTAAATATATTGTAACAATAAAATTGACCAATTTGTTTAAACAAGATCACGTTATAATGGAAAATATAGGTGTGACTGATCACAGTAATGAATTAATTTTCTAGAGGACATTGTTAGTGTAGTTCAACAATTTATAAGGCCATATAGACAATTATAAACATCTTATGTATTTTTTATCCTCACCATAATATTTTTATTTAGTCTAATATAATGAAGACATATAGAGAGGGATATCTAATTTATTTATCCCTCCATTTGTGGGTTTTATTCAAAATAAATTTTCTTATTTTTATCTTTTCATTGGTTAATTATTTCCAAAACCAAGAAGGACATATCTCTTTTGAGCTGATATTAGAGATTTACACAGCTTTTTCACTTTGTTTTTCAACTTGGACTGTACTGTGCCTTTTTTGGGAGGTTTTAATGTCTTCAAAAGGTGGTGTAAAACAAGGGTGGGTTTAGTATAAACACCTATGACTCTAATTTGTGGAATTTTGAATTAATGGAGGATTTTTAGTAAATAATTTTATAAAATTCTTCAATGGCGTAATGGGAAATTTTGAGTCATTATTTTGTGATTCCAAGATTTAAAATTTTTTACAAATAACGTATTTTGTGAAAAGGGCATTGACAATGTTGAGAATGTCTATTCGAGTAAAATATTTTCATTCACTAAGTGAGTATAGGAGGTTCTTAATGGGGGAGAATGTTTCATAAGATGAAAACCCCATGTGTGGTTGACTTAATGAAAATAAACCATGATAATATTACTACATAGTCAACTAGTTTATAACTATCCCTTACATGACCTCTTCAAGAGGTAATTATGAAAATCCATCATGGGTGTTTTACAACATAGTTAAACAATGGTACCCTCAGAAATTATTACATTGTATTTCCAACGATGGAATATTTGTCAAGATTTTTATTTGTCAAGAACATGAAAGGTAGTTTTCTTATATAGGGTGTTTGAGAATAAATATATAATTTTTATTATATTTACACATGAATTTTAAGCCACTGATAACAGATTTTGGATTGTTTAAAATAGGTTACATTCTGTTAAATCGATGACATAACGGGGGAGGCACATTTTAAACAAGGTTTGAATCATTATGTTGTTTAACGACAGTCGACCAAAAGATAGACCACATAGTTTATTTCATCATAGAGAGGAATTTTATGTACATTTTAACGTCTTTTCACTATATCATTATGCTATAATGTTTATTTTCATATATTAAGGACATCAGGAGATACAGTTTAGGGTCCTTTATCTCCATCATGATGAATAATGACTCTTCTAGCCAAGGTAACATATCATGTAATATGAAATCATTTTATGGTATGAAGGGGGGTGGTTTTAATATTTTATATAGGTATTTATATTTTTGAAGATTGATATGGGGGAAATGGATTATGTATACAGAAGAGGTATTTCATGAGAACGAATGTTATGCTAGTTAAAAACCCATTTAGTGGGCGACTTTAGGAAAATCCAACTGGGGTGTATTACTACCGAGTAAAATAGTTTCTTCCTTTAACTGACATACCAACTATTGAATGACGAACTATGAAAAGAAAATTTGGGAATATTATATCATATTAAGACAATGTTTTCCTTTAGATGCTGACATTTTATTGTTTATGGATAGAGGAAGACAATGGAGATTCAGATTTCCCCATCCGTAGAGTTTGGTATGTCGAAGGATATTACTTGAATAAGGTAGGATCATTTCATGTCAAAATTACCCAAGAGTGGGTGAAGAAGTTTACAATATAGTTCTGAACCAATGTGTTGAAAAGTTATGGTTTTTAGGCTAGTCCCAAAGCATTGAGTTCTAAAATTTCTATATATATCTTTTGAATGAGAATCAATACATACACAGTTTTCGAAAAACATGTAGTTTAATGCATTCATGTCATGACTTATCACTCATATCAACATTATACAATTAGTAAGATATTGTGGATTTATCATTAAGTTGCACAACAAGGACCATGATATAGTTGAAATTATGTGTAATATGAGTCCTACCTAACTATTGTTGTTTCAAAATACTTCATATATAATGGAGGAAATTTTAAACAATGATCTTGGGTGTTCTCATATCATGATAAGTGACATGGAATAAGAATGTGTGGGAATACCGTGGACCATAGTGGAAAATAGAGACACAACATTTTGTTTTTGGGGCTTTCAGAGATAGAAGATGCTTTTCTAAATTATGGGTGTGTCATTTGGATACATTCCATTTTTATGGGTGAATTTATACAAATATGATTGGGGAAAGTTAAGGCGTATTAAAATAGTGGCAATTTATGTTAGGCATTTCCTTTATATGGGTTATTTATCGAAGGTATACTACAGACTGTTACCGCATAGTCAAAAAAAGGTGTCCTTTGGTATCATACATTATATTTCTAATAGTTCGATAATGATTATAAAGAACATACATTATACTGGAATAATAATATGACATATGGAAGGAATATTTCCATGTGTAATGGAAGAGTTTGGATGAACATTGGCCATGAATTTTAGAGTTCCTTTAATAGGTATGACTCTTATCTTGGAGGGGAATTTTTTGTTCCTTTATGGACCCCTAAAAAATGAACCGAAATTATGTTTTCCAGTGTAGATCATTGTTAGTATACAATTGATGTCAAATTTTTATTTACCTCGTTGTAGGAACTAGGACGTGAAGTCTATGTATCACTACATATCTAATTATATTGATAATCAAGACACACATAGATAATTAAGAACAATGTAGATTATAGACATGTGGTAAGTACATCATACATTCATTTTAACATCATATAGTAAGGTCAAAGGAGACTCGACATGAAAAAAGAATATTGTGGCCAGAATAAGGTAAAGGATCCTAGAATCACAACTTATTCCACACTAGTGATAATCAATAAACATGTATTTAAAGAAAATATCCCCCAAACTAATTGAAATATATTGTGGTGAAGGGTACTTTTTTTAATATGGGCTAATCAATGGGATACGAGCCCATACCCGATCCTCTTATGTAGTACCAACACATACATAGAAGAGTGAGGTAGTTTCTAATATTTCATATATAATTTTATATAGGATCCATTAATAACTATTTATATCATGCTAATGAGAATTAATCCATAAATAGTTCTTATGGAACCATGTAGTTCAATGTCATATGGAAAAGACATCTACTGATCTTTTTATGGTCATGTGACCAATACCATCGAAACAAAAATATGAATTGATATTCTTTCATCACCTGGATAATCATTTACTTGAACCCATAATACCACATTATCTATGAATAGATTCAGAAATGAGGAGTGGAAATAAATTTTCACACTAGAAAATGGCAGTAATAATTAAATATGAGGAAATTTTGATATATTGGTTCCTAGAATACGTTATAAAATCCAGGTGCTTCTTTTCCTATAATTAGACTAAGATCTAAGTAGTACATGGTTATTAAAAATGATCCATATTCAAATATTTCTCATACAAAATGAGGGAGTATTTTTTAATGATACAAATATACCCATCACCGGAGATATGGGAATCACTACGTATCATGTGATGATGGGAATCAAAAATAAAAATTTTCGTGAAAATGTTAGGTGGGATAATAGCAATGAAGATCACAAATAATTAAAAAAAGGATTGAAAGGTTAAAATGTGATACATGATTCAACAAGGATATGAATAAAAAATTTCACATCATATTGAAAGGAAGTTTACATACGATTGAATGTTTCAGGACTATGACAAAACATAATGTAGTTTAATGTATAACATCTCGGACTATGGTGTATTTTAGTTTTGGGTTTTCCATCTAGGTCTATATAGTTTTTATTTTATGTTCATTCATAAAAAACCATCATTCTATGAAATTTAATTTCATAAAGTAGGGAATTTTGTGTGAATTATATTATCATCATTCTAAATGGATGACCATTAATTCTTTTTAAGGACATGTGATGAATTCAAACTATAATATTACAATTCCCCTAGCTGATATATTACACTCCATTTCAACAAAAAATAAATTTTGAGAATTATTTCCTTCGTATGGGATGTAATGAACATGTAACGTCCCGGTTCCGGAAGCCGCCCAGAGGCTCCCCATACCCGGTTGGTCACATAGCCTCAAGCGCATTTCCTCAATGCCAAAGGATGCCGACTAGAAGTGAGGGCCTTGGGTGTTATAGTAGGGAAACTATTCCATCATTGGAAGAGTACACAACAGAAGTAAATAAACATACACTAACGGAAGTAGTAAATAACCAACAATAATAAACAGTGGAAGACTAAATCAACAAAAAACTCGAGCACATATGTTTATAAGAAAATATGCATGATACATATCTAGTAAAACAGCCAAACATGTCACAATGATGGAATAAGAGCAGTACCAATACAATTACAAAAGAAAATGTGAACATCTCCTCCGCATCACAAGCCTATGCATGGTCCCATGCTCTTCATCTCCATGAAATAATGTACCCGAAGTCGAAGGGAGCTTTCCCTTGTGTATACCTGCAACAACATAGTCCGTTTGGCCCCAAATGAATGACCCAAACAGGGTGTGAGACTAAATTCTAGTATGCAACCACCTGAAGATCTGTGCCTAACAGTCATTGAGTATATGGTATGTAATAGTGCATTAAGAAGTAACAATAAAATGTAAACACTAGGTAGTAACTAGTAAGCAGTAAAGAAGGATGATATACAATAGTAATCAATCCATAGAACAACAAGAAGTGGTTATGAAAATAGCTAACCAAAATATAGAACCATCTGGGAAGTACTCAAAGCCATCCCCTCTGGTCCTATCCAAGAAGTACCACAACCCTCTGGGTAGTACACTCAGCCTAACCCCTATAGTTTGGTCATATGAATTTATAAGACGTTCTGGGAAAGCACACTCTGTCAATTTCCCTTATAGTATAGGGTAGTCAGGGACTCTCTGTGATAGATCATGCCATCTAAAACTCTTGGCCCCATGGTCTAGAGATTATCTGAGGAAGCTCACTCGGTCAATCCTCTTATAGTCTCAGGTATACCATAGACTCTCTGAGGAAGCTCACTTGGTCAATTCCTCCTCTAGCCTAGGAAGGTTTTAAAGAAATTCAAACAAGTAACGACTCTCTAAGGAAGCTCACTCGGTCTTCCCTTTTGTAGTTTATAATATCCACAATCACTCTCAGATGCTCACTAGGTCTATCCATGGTAGCCTATAATGTCCAAGACACTCTGAAGAACCTCACTCGGTCTACCCTCGTATAGTCTATAATGTCCAGGACTCTCTGGGACGCTCACTCATTCTATCCATTATATTCTATAGCACCAGGCTCTCACGGTCCCGTGCCAGTTAGTATATAGTAATTCTATAAGGACAATTTACCCCTATAGATCTACTTGGCTAACCATAGTCTACAACAAAACAATCATGTCATGAAAAACGTTCCATCATATGGTCACAAGGCATTGAAACAGGCAAAGCAGCCAAAGGCTAACAAGAACCAAAGGTCGTAAATAAGAAAGGGCATGATATAACATCCAAGAACAACAATTATCATTAAACATGATCAATTGCCTCTACAAAAGCATTCAAGCAATGTGGGAGAAACAACATGGGAAAACGATAAACACGTAATACCCCATTCGTGGAATTGGTGGAATTTGCACATAAAACTCAAGGAATTTGAACGGTAAGGCACAAATGACTTACCTCGATGCTAGGAGATCAATATACATTGACCACGAGGCGTGATTCTCCTTAAAAAATTTTAGATATATAAAAATGCACAAAAAGGTCACCCCACAATAACGTGAGAAAGAAAATTAATTGGAAAACAAAGCTCTAGGAGAAGGAATAAATCACCGCTATGGTTCCAACACAATTGACAGTGATTGATTTGGAGAGCGGACATAGGCTCGGGGGCTCGGAGAAGATCCGTGGCCGTACGGGTCGCTCTCGGTAGAACAAGATAGAGAAGAAGACAGTTATGTCGATTAGATGCGACCCTAGTCCGTTTAATGAAAAAATAAAATAAAATACACGGTGTGTACTTATGGGGTACACGGCGTGTACTCGACCATTCCATACGCCGCTTTAAGTCTCCTCCACATCACCCCTACAGACCGTGTGTGTGGCACGAACATAGACAGAAGACGACCTTGAGCGGTATAGGAGTATACGGCGTGTACTCATAATCTACACGGCGTTCACTTCACAAATTTCCAGAAAAATCTCTTTTCTCAAAAACTCCAGGAAAATGAAAGTCATACCTGAAAATGAAGATCTGGGTTCTTGCAAAATTCCCATCTTAAATCAATTCATCCCTGAATTTCCATAGCAGGGCGTAGAAGAGAAAACCCCGAATAACTCCTTCCACTGTGATCGTACATCGGCCTCCCTCTCCCATGTCTTGTCTTGCACTCGTATGTGCTGCCATAGCACCCGTACTAGAGGAACAGACCAGCCTCAGAGAACCTTTGTACTGCGATAGAAAAACTGGATAGGATTCTATTTAAATGATGCATCTGCTTCGATCTCATCCTACTTGGGGTGAAATACATGATATGGGTTTGAAAAGTTACGTCAGAGCTGAGAAAAGTGGAAGATCTCGTGCATGGCCCAGTAACTCTGAGGTAACTGAAACTGATAGGAAACCGTCCCAAATATCTCTAACACCTAAAACAACCCGAAGTACTGTGGTAAATGCTTAACCTGTCTCTAAATCCTCTTGTGTCCCAACCTTGGTGCGACATGTAGGAAAACCTGATCCCCGACCCTGAACTCCAGAGGTCGTCTCCGCTGATCATCCTAAGACTTCTGCAGAGACTATATTGTAACCATCCTCTTTCAAATCAACTCTATCTAATCAGAGGTCTCTTGAACAATACGAGGTTCTAGAAAAGTAGCCTCTCCTTCCTCAAGCCAGCATAAAGCTGATCAGAATGGACTACCATACTAATTTTCATAATGTGTAATCTGAATAATCACCTGAAACTGTTGTAATATGAAAACATCACAAGAGGTATATGCTTCTACCAGGAATATCCAAAGTCTATAATTCATGATCTGAGAAAATCCTCAAGCACCTGGATTGTATGCTTGGATTGACCAACAGTTTGGGGATGGTATGTTGTACTCAAAAGTACATGTGTACCCAAAGCCCTCTAAAGTTTCTACAAAAATCGAGAAGTGAAACACACATCCCTATATGAAACAATGGAGTGTGGAACTATATGTAGATATACAATCTCTCTGATGTACAACCGACCCAGCTAATCAACACTGAAGGTCTCCTTGATCGGCAAGAAGTGATCAAACTTTGTAAGCCTATCGATAGTAACCCAACAACATCACTAACTCGAGGTGAACTCGACAACCTGGTCAGGAAGTCCATCGCGATATTGTTCCACTTCTAATAGGGAATGGGTAACTACTGTAAAATCCATATTGGTCGCTGATGCTCTACTTTCACATGCTGAAAAGTAGAACATCTAATGACAAAACCAGAAACATCTCTCTTCATACCTAGCCACCAGTACTGGCAGTGTAGATCACGATACATCTTCGTGATGCCAAGATGAACTGCCCAAACCGAGGAATGAAAATCCCACATCAGCTCCTCGCATATGTCTTCTGGCACCCAAAAGTGTCTCTGGAAACACAATATCTCATCCTTACCCACTTTCCATCCAGGAAGAGGGTCCTCTATTGACACACTCTCCCTCAGGACTAAGCCATCTGAATCTGATAGATGCCTCATCCGCACCCGACCAAGAAGAGTAGAAGTAACAACAATAGAAGAAAGAAAATTTTGTCCCTGTCTGTCGTGCACCTCCAAATGCATCTCAGAGAATAGAGCCATAAGCTTCCACTAACTATTGGCCTCCTGAACTGCCTGAATCTGAGTTCTCCTTCACAACGCATCAGCCACTATGTTTCCCTTTCCAAGCGTATAGGCTACCTCGAAGTCGAAAGACTAGAGATACTTGACCCACCTGTGTTGTCTTAGATTCAGATCATGCTGAGTGAAGATATATTTGAGACTCTTCTGGTCAGTGAAAACCACAATGTGATATCCCAAAAGGAAGTTTCTCCAATAACTTAATGCAAGAACAACATATGCCAACTCCATATCATGTGTCCGGTAGTTCTTCTCGTGTGGCCACAACTGCCGAGACCCGTAAGCAACGACCCCATCTCCCTGCATAAGCATAGCTCCCAGCCCGATACCGGAAGCATCATAGTAAACAGTATATCCCTTTACCGACTCTGGAAAGACCATTATCAGTGCTGACGTAAACCTCCCATTCAGCTCCTGAGAGGCTGAATCCCAAGAATTTGACCATAAAAGCTTCTCCCTCTTCTTGGTCAGACCTGTCCGCAGTGCTACTAGGCGTGAAATGTCCTGTATGAAATGCCTGTAGTATCCATCCAATCCTAGAAAACTCCAATCCTAAAATACCTTCTTCAGCTGCTCCTAGGAATCTACAGCTCTCACTTTCTCTGGGTCCACTGATACTCCTATCTCTGAGATGACATGACCCAAGAGGTGAATCTGATCCATCCTAAAGTGTAATTTTGAGAGATTAGCATATAACTGATGCTCTCTTAGTGTAATCAGAATGATCACAAGATGTGTGGTATGGTCGTGTCGAGTGTGACAGTACACCAAGATGTCATCCATGAAAACCACTACAATGGAATCTAAGTACGGATGGAAAAATCATTACCTCAGTGCCATAAAAACTACTGGTGCGTTCGTGAGACTGAATAGCATGACTATATACTCCATAGACCATACCTTCTCATAAAGGATGTAAGAGGTATATCTGACGGTCTAAAACGCAACATAGGACAACCAGACTTCAAATAAATCTTCGAGAACACCCGGGCTCCTCAAATATGACCAAGAGGTCATCGATCCTTGGAAAGGGATATCAGTTCTTGACCGTCAACTGGTTCAGCTTCCAATAATCCACCCAAAGTCGAAGGGTACCATATGCCTTTCTTTGCAAATAGGATAGGTGAACCCCAAGGAGAAGTACTCGGTCGGATGAAACCCTTTTCCTGTAACTCCTCCAACTTCTTCTTGATCCCCTGCAACTCAGGTGTAGCCATCCTATAAAGAGGAATGGACACTGGTGCCGCCCCTTGCACGAGCTCAATCTAGAATTCTACCTCACGCTGTGTAGGAAGACCTGAAAATTCCTCTATAAATACATTCCTAAAATGATCCACCACTAGAGGAAATTCTAACAGTGAAGTCCCCTGGTTATCCAGATAAAGGCTGGAAATTTGGGATGTAAATCATCCTAGCCCATGATGCTCTGGACCAGCTCTACCCGCCTGGATATCCCACTCGCCTCTATGGAGAAAAGATCCACCCTCTGGTGATACGAAACTCACCCTGCAGTGATAGAAATCGACAACTGCCTGGAAGGGAACTAGCCAGTCCATCCGGAGAATGACGTCATATCCTGTAATCTCCAGGACATAGAGGTCCCAGAAAAAAAAAAGACACCATGAGACCTCAAGAGGGAACTCCTTGAACACGATGTATGCTAGATGTCCTTGTTCCCAACGATGTGTCAAGTGTCAACATGTCAGCAGGTGAAAAGATACAGAGCCCAAGGCTCTCCACAATAGCAATATAGATAAAGCTATGAGAAGCACAAGTATTGAAAAGAGATGAAGATAAAACCGAGGTTACTATGATCGTACCTCGAACTGTAGAAGGGTCGGGATCCTGATCCTGGTAGGTCTGCTCCACGGTGAAATTCTGGCCTACACCATGGCCCTGCACCCCTGGCTGACCAATCTGAGCTAATACACTCTTCTTTCACAGATATCACGATGATTAACCTACATGGTCGCAACGTCCGCCTTGGTCCGAACAGCCGGAAGAGCTCCAGTTCCTAGACAAGTTCGAAACTGGTGAAGAATCTCATGAACATGTGGTCATAGAAGAACCCATACCACTATCTAAAGGTGAGAAGATCTGACAAAAGTGCTGAAGATGGCCCATCTTGCCACAAGATCAGAATTTGATCGGGTCTCTCTGGCACTGGGGCCTAGTATGCCCACTCCTACCACACTGGTAGCATAAAAACATGCTTCCAGAAGATACATCCCACCTACTCTTATCTCCCCAGGAAGACTCTCTGCGATGCTTCCTACTATCCATAAGAGGAACACCTGCTCTGGTTGTCGAACCACCCAGGCTCACTGCTCCAAAATCTCCCAAATTACGCTCGGTGGTCAGCACCTGGTTGAAGATAGAGGATATCAAAGTCAACCTGAAGATATTCACCTAGGAATGGATCTCATACCTGAGACCATCCTAAAAATTCATAGCAAGGAACAACTCATCGCCTGATAGAATCGGTGTGAAACATTGTTGCACGGTAAAGAAGGATGAGTACTCCATAATTGAAAGAGTACCCTACTGTAGACTCAAAACCTCCTGGGATCAGTCGTGCCTCAAGGTATCTAGGTAAAAGTAAACATAGAAGGTGCACTGAAACTCATCCCAAGTCATACTATACTGGCTCCCTAACATTGAGATCACCTCTCACCACCTCTTGGCAATGTCTCGGAGTATATAGGTGGCCATCATTACCCTCTTTTCTAGGGGTATCTTTAGATACTCAAATATCATCAGCATGGCCTCTAGACATGACTATGCAGCCTGGGTTATCCATCCACTGAGAAAGTTGGAGGATGCTGCTGTTGGAAAACCCGTGTCAACTCAGCCATCGACGGGGAAGGTGGCGACGCTCATTGAAAAGACTGTATCATCCTCAGGAATTCTTCCCTGAACTGTGCTTCGGTGCTGGAAACGGGTATTGCTACTGGTGCCAAGGATGGCACAACAAGAGGATCTGGAGGAGGATCTGCAAGAGATCCCTAATCAGCCATATCTGGTGTCTCATCACTTTTTGGCAGCTGACGAACAACTGGAGGACGTCTCAGAGGCATAGCTCTGAAAGATCAAAAGCACACCTTAGATCAGGATCCACAAAGACTGAGAACACAAGAGCACAAAATGGGAACAAGAGAAAGAAACAATCATGTTTACAAAACATGACTACATGACATGTATAAATCTACACGGCGTGTTCACTTAGACCATACAAATGGGCGGGTACTCCTTCCACCACTGGTCATGTAAAACCCCAAACTACACGGCATGTTGTCCCCATACGCGGCGAGTACTTGAAATCTATTCCCATTCCCAAGTCTCTTTACATTTCTAAGCCACATGGTCCTCTTAACCCTAGACTACTCGGTGTGTTCAATACAGACACGGCATGTACTAGATGAGGTTTCGGCGACCCGTGTAGTTAGTTACACGGTCGAATACATGGATGACTCTTAAACGGCGTGTACCGAACAAGCACGACATGTATAGGAGAAGATAACACTAACCCGTGTTGTTCGTGACACGGCCGGGTACCTAGATCAAGACTAAATGGTGTGTTCTTTACTAACATGGCGTGTTATACTCGATATTCCCTGAACCGTGTTGTTAGTTACACGGCGGGGTATACAGCTCTATACTACACTGAGTGCACCTACCATACACGGCATGTTCCTAAAGACATTTCCATAACAAAGTGGTCCTGCTCACACAGTCAGTGACACGGTCTGAAACTACACGGCATGTAGTCACAAAGTACATGCCGTGTATTCTTTTTTTTTTCTTGGCAGTAGCTCAGAAACTGCACTAAAGCCCAGAAAACACATGAAACAAGGCATGAAGGTGCCAAATTCCGATCTCTGAGGGCCTATACTCCCCACGAATCAAGCATGGCATCCAATACTATCATTTATAAGGAAAAACAGGTCAACGATCCACCAATGTCCAACTCAATAGGTCCCATAACACGCCAAGAACCAAAATTTGGAGCTCTTTTATGCAAGGTACAACACAAACAATTTCTCTATGAAACAGCAGTGATTCAATCAAGTTTCTTTCAAAACAGCATGCATAATCTACACAATGTCTATCACATCATCATGCAATCGCTAATGCACCCAAGATGTCATGGAAAGAATGCATGTCATGTGATTTATAACAAGTACCTATATAATGCATGAGATGGAATACTCTCATCTCATCGGGTTGCGACAGAAATAGAACTGCAATAGCAACAACAATAACAACACAATGCATGTGAATCACTGTAGGTTAAATCATATCAACCGTAAAATCTCAAAACAATAAAAACTGCAATAAACTAGGTAGTATAGATTTCCTTGTACACGGGTTAGATACTCTCAGGCACCACTGTTTACTAAGTACCGATTTCCTCCTATCCCAGGCTAAATGATACAAAAAGTAAGTCAAGGGAAATGAAACCTACCGCTGATACCACTTTGTAACGACCCAGTTCTTGAAGAAACCCAGAGGCGCCCCGTACCCAGTTGGTAACATAGCCTCAATCACATTTCCCCAAATGCCAGAGGCTGTCGACTAGAAACAAGTGCATTGGGTGTGATAGTAGAGAATCTATGCCCTCATTGGAAAAGTACATAGAAAAATTAAATAAACATGTAATAACATAAGAAGTAAATAACCAAAAATAATAAATAGTGGAAGAATAAATCAACAAACAACTGGAGAACATATGTATATAAGAAATGATGCATGATACATATCTAGGAAAATAGCCAAACATGTCACAATGCTGGAATACAAGAAGTACCAAAACAAGTACAGAAGAAAAATTAAATAGCTGCTCAGCATCACAAGCCTATGATTGGTCCCATGCTCTCCAGCTCCAAGAAATCAAGTACCAAAAGTCTACGGGCGCTTTCCATTATCTATACCTACAAAAAAATAGTCTGTTTGGGCCAAAAATCATGACCTAAATAGGGTGTGAGACTAAATCCCAGTAGGAAACCACCCGAAGATCTGTGCCTAACAATCAGTGAGTATATGGCAGGTAATACTGTAGTAAGTAGTAACAGTAAATAGTAAACAGTAGGCAGTAACTAGTAAGCAGTAAATTAAGATGATATACAACAGTAATCAATCCACAGAACAATAAGCAGTGGTGAGGAAAACAACTAACCCTAATAGGGAACCCTCTGGGATGTACTCGCAGCCATCCCATCTAGTACTATCCAAGAAGTACCACAACCCTCTAGGAAGTACACTCATCCTAACCCCTCTGGTTTGGTCATACAAATTTATAAGACTTTCTGAGAAAGATCACTCGGTCAATTTCCTATATAGTCTATGGTAGTAAGATTCTCTATGAGGGAGATCACGTGGTCTAACCCTATTGTCCCCATGGTCTAGAGACTCTCTGAGGAAGCTCACTCGGTCATTCCTCCTATAGTCTCATGTATACCATAGACTCTCCGAGGAAGCTCACTCAATCAATTACTCCTCTAGCCTGGGATGGTTTTAAAGAAATTAAAGAAAGTAAAGACTCTCTGAGGAAGCTCACTCATTCTAACCTCCTATAGTCTATAATATCCTCAAGCTCTCTGGGACGCTCACTCGGTCTATCCATTGTAGCATATGATGTCCAAGACTCTCTGAGGAAGCTCACTCGGTCTACCCTCATATAGTATAAAATTTCCAAGACTCTCTAGGAATCTCACTCGGTCTATCCCTTATAGTCCACAGCACCAGGCTCTCACGGTCCCATGCAAGTCAGTGCATAGTAATGCTATAAGGCAAAAGTACACCTATAGAGTTACTTGTCTAACCAAAGTCTACAACATAACAAGCATGCCAAGAAAATTTTTCCAGCCAACAAGATCATACCTGAGTGTTAAGGTAATCTTCTTGGCATCCAAGAGACTAGGGTTCAAAACTGAGTCGAGGTGAAATTTCAGGTTTCTTTAGCAGTATTGTAGTAGTCATTGTAACAAATATTGTTCGGTACTGTAGCATCTAGAAATATTCACCTGATTTGGCCCTTCAGGACCCCGGTTTGGGCCTAAGGGTCTCCAAGGCCTTCAGGTCATCAAAGGCCTTCGGGTCACGTAGACCATGGAGTAGCCCAGTTCACACAGTATAGGCCCCAGAAGAGGATAAGAGCAATAGGAGTAGCAGCCACCAGATGAAGAGCTAACCGGATTGGATGAATGAGAGGGTATGAAAGCCGCCATTGAGACCAGGAACCATATAGATTTGTACGGGGTAATGCTAGACGATCAACAATGAAAGGTGGCGAGCTAAGGCGATCAATGATATAAGATGTTGGGGGAGGGGCAGTTCTAGTGGGATGGGCCTACGAGTCATGTAATGGGCATTGTATGCCTCTGGGCCTTCAGTTCATGTATTGCGGGTCATGTCAGGCCTTGGGCCTTGGGCCTACGGGTCATGTATGGGTTCCCCTTCAACCCTTAAAAGGGGGATTATCTATATAAAATAAAAAAGAAGGCCTTCGGGCCATTTGGAAGAAAAACGTTCTATCCTATGGTCACAAGGCATGGAAACAGGCATAGCGGCCAAAGGCTAACAAGACCAAAAGGTTGTAAATAGGACAAGGCATGGGAAAACATCCAAGAACAACAATTATCTTTAAACATGATAAATTGCCTCTACACGAGAATTCAAGCAATGCAGGAAAAACAACAGGGGAATACAGTAAACACGCAATACCCCATTCACAGTATTGGTGGAATTTTCACATAAAACTCAATGATTTCAAACGGTAAGGCACAATCCACCTGCCTCGATACTAGGAGATCAATATTATTTTACCACGAGGCTTGATTCTCTTTATAATGGGGTAGATCTACTAAAACTCACAAAATGTTCAACACACGATAATATGAGAAAGAAGAGGAATTGGAAACCAACACTCTAGGAGAAGGAAGAACTCACCGCTGTGAATCCAACTCAATTGACGATGGTTGATTCGGAGAGAGGATAGAGGATCGTGTGCTCCGAGAGTATCTGTTGCTGTACGGGTTGCTCTCGGTCGAAGGCGCTGGAGGAGAAGACAGTTCTATCGATTAGACGCGACCTCGGTCCGTTTAATAAAAAACAAATACACGACATGTAATTATGGGGTACATGGTGTGTACTTGGACTTTCCATACTCCGATTTAAGTGGTCTCCACATCACCCCTACACACCATGTGTGTGGCCCGGACCCGGCCAACACACGGCCTCGAGCGGCATAGGAGTACACGGCGTTTTCTCATAAAGTACACAATGTGTACTTCAAAAATTTATAGAAACTCCTCTTTTCTCAAAAACTCCAGGAAAAGGAAGGACATACTAGAAAATGATGTTCTGGGTTCTTAGAGAACACTCCCACCACTGAGGTCAAAGAATATGATTTTTATAGTGGACTGTGAGTATAGTATAAGGTCCATCCATCTTTAGCTCAAGACTTAAAGGAATCTTCACTGGCATCATTAGAGTCATAAAAACAAAATACCAGTTCTCCACTGATGACCAAGAGAAAACATATCTTGTTGTTAATATACTATTATGTCTAATTGTGATCATTCTATATGTGTTTAAGGGGATAAAATATTTTCTCACCAAGACACCCTATTCATCCAATTATTATTGGAACTGATCATCTCTGGATTTCTGATCTCATATGGATAAACAGATGGAAAAAATTGAATACTGTTGGATGGACTAATTATGTTTTGTATATTATTGAATGTGGGTTTTCTTATGTGGCAGTATGGGAGGTATCTTCATAGGTCCATAAATAATTCATGTTCTTTTCAATATTGTTATTTTAGCTTTATCCACTATATTCTGTATTATGTTTGATAGAGTCTTGTTGATGGCATTTATCAATATATTATTCACTGCATGATAGTGGGTCAAGTGGTAAAATTTTATATTATACTTCTAATTCCACACATCCACCTTATTAGAATAGGAATCTATGTTTTTTTCTATAAATAATTTATGACGGATTCTAAATCAGTTAATTATGTTGGATTTTCTGAATATGATGTTTATTTCTTCCCCAAATTCATTGAGGGGTTTTACAACATCCCATTTAGAGAATATTTTGATATATGTTCTAATGTATTTGAATTTTTTGTTTGTATATGAATGATATGATCCTAAAAAATCATTCCCCCATATGGTGAATGGCCAAAAGAAATTTATTTTATATAGAAACTTCTAGGGTTTATGGATGAATATGTAGTGAACTTTATAGGATTTACATTTCATAGTGAATTCTATATAGTTTTTTATCATTGAATGAATGAAGTATCCAAAGTGATAGAATTTATGGGAATTCCGAAACTCCAACTTAAGGGAACACAAGATTATGCAAGCATCACTTTCATGAAAACATAACTCTCTTCTCTGTCAATTTATTTTCAGATGATTCCATAAAATCATCGTTTATAATGTAGTTTTTTATGATCAAGATCTTCATAAAGAGTTATCTTGGTCTCTCAAAATCATGTATTCTCTTTCCAATCATTGTCAATGAGAGTACCATATTTTGAATGTAGTCCACAATAGGTATCATCAAAACAGTATGGAAGAAATGTGATTTGGAATGGGGTTTAACGCATTGATCTCATCAATGAAGACATGGGAAACAGGTGAGAACATTCACTAATATGTTATTTGGATGACAATTTCTTCCCATTTTATCAGCCAAATAGGTGATTTCATTTAATGATGCATCTTCCATGAAATATTTCGATCATTTAATGTGATTCAACATTGGATATGATGAGAATTATACCATTTTCCCTCATATATAGTTAATCAGTCGGATTATATCTTCTTTTCTTATGGAATAATCCACAGTGATTTGTTTGATAAAAAATTCCTAATATACTTTCCACTCTAGGTGGTCCACTGCTATTTTATGTTCCAGTTCTTTGCATGTAGTCTGGGCCTGATATACTAACTCATTATTTGTAGAGTAAAGCGACTCTATGAAAGAGTAATGAAAAACATCCTTCACTGAATATATAAAAAAACCATCCATAAATATCTGATCTTGTGGTCTTCCATTATCTTCCCTATTGTAATTCCAGATTCACTCTTGAAACACATTTCCAATATTTGGGGGATTTTTTGAATAAAAAATTCATATTCATATATAAATTCAGTAATTGAAAATGTTTTTGATAATGGCGGTTATTCAATGAAAAAATCTCTGAGGGCCTAGTTTTTTAACATTTTCAAATGCCTGAACTCTATGTCCATTTGCTTCAATATAATCACCATCACACTAAAAATACCTTCATCATAGGATGGATGAAGATAAATTTATGTGGGTCATTTTGAGAGGCCAAATGGAACTCATAGTTCGAATGGTAGTGCCTCAATTTATGAACTATAAAGATTACAACCATGCTGCTCTTTTCAATATATTATTTACATTTATTAGTTTTGAACATGTTTTACTAAGATAATAATGGTTGTTTTCATTTAAAGTAATTTTTTTTTCAGGAAATCAGCCAGTGAAATCTGTACGGATTTTAAATATAGAATTATTGGATTTCCCTCAAGTGGTAGCATTAGAACTGATGGGTTCAAAATATATTTAATGATGTTTTTGAATGCTAACTATTAGTCAATGGTCCATAAATATGCGATCCCTTTCTTGATCAATATCATGAAAGGGAAAACAATTTCATATGAGGTTGGATATAATTCACTTGATATAGTAATGTTTTCATAATAAACCCTCAACAAATTTATTTTTTCAGTTATTATCATTTTTAGGGAATCTTTTGACTTTTTAGGGTTCACATCGATTCCATGATAGCATACCGAGAAACTGAGAATCTTTCCCAATGATAACAAGAATGAACATTTCATGGGGTTCCTCTTCATGTTACATAATGGAAGTTTGGTAAATATATTGTCATGATCATCTGGGAGGGAATAATTTTGATGGGACTTAACCACAATATCATCAATGTATCATTAAATTTTTTTTCATATGTATAGTTTGAATATGCAATGCACAGAACATTGGTATGTGTAACTAGCATTATTCAATCCAAGAGGAATTAACCAACAGTTAAATACACCATGGGGGAATAAAGGAAGTGACTTCATCATCCTATAGGGACATATAAATCTAGTTACTACCTAAATATCCATCCATCAATAAGAGGGTTAACAACTAGTCGTTTAGTCAATCTATAGCTTTTTGATAAGAATTTTGAGGTCATCTTTTACACAGTGTTAGTTGGGATCCTAAATTTCAATATATTAATTTTTTTCTTGTTTTATTCTTTATTGTGATGAGTTGGGAAAACCATTTTGGATACAAATCTTACATAATTAATATATCCTTGAATATAATTACCACATCATCCTCAATTATGGATGCGTCAGCCGGGTGCGTCCTTCTAGATGATTTCTTATATCCCTAGATGTTTTTGGAAAATTCTATGTCTTGAGTAGATACTTTATGATTGATTCCTTGAATATATATATAATTTTACGAAAAAAATTTCTTCTAGTTCATTTAGGAAGGAAGCATATAACTCTTTTTATTAATAATTTATATCTTCGTTTGGTCAAAAATTAGTTCGGGATGTTATTTTGTACCCAGATTTAATTCTCTAAAATATTCTATGCTTTTATATACCCCATCCTCAAATGTTAAAAATGATCCCAAAGATATTCCTCCAATTAATCTTACTCACGGTTTTCCACTTTCACCTCTACCTTATTCTTCGATGAGGTAGGAGATGAAATAAATTTATCTATGTTTGGGTAGGAGTCCACATTTTTACATTTGGAAGGGAAAAAACAAATTATAACTCGATAGAAAATGTTGGGCCGTTTTCAATCTCCATAGGGGAGGAGAGGGATATGTAATGGGAATATTTATTTTATATTAGTGATGTTACAACATATTCTGAACCATATGATGAGGCATTTATTTTTTGATGTTTAGCGGTTGGAATGATGGAATTCTTACTCTGGATTTCATTACTTTTTAGAGAGTTTAGAACTTCTCTATCACTAAGAGGTTTGTTATTAATGAATTTTGTCATTTATGTTTTGGAATATGTTCCTTAGTTAGTGTGAAAATATTCTACCTAACTGATGGGAAGAATATACTCTATACTGAACTTATTGAATGGATTCTCCAGGTTTATCTCAACACTATTTGGGGAATTTAATTGAGAAAAATTATCAGTCATATACTATATCTCTCACTTATTCATGAATCATATATTAATTTATTGTGATTCATAGTATTTAAATGTTGATTTATCATAATGTAATGTCTTAATGTGAGAACTAATGAAATTTTAAGGGCATTAATTGTATGATGAAGGAACCAAATCTTGATAATATAATAAAGGAATTTCTAGAACATTGTATAATTCCAAATAAAGAAATTATAAGATATATACCTGATTTAAAAATTAAGTCCTAAGGTAGATTTCCCTGAGAGGATTTTACTCACTCTGTTCATAACACTACAAAGTTATAGAAAATATGGAGATTTTGGTTTCATTGTACCCAAGTTGTTTTATAATTCGAACATGATTGAGGTTGACTACATAAAAGATGTAACTAAATTATAATTATATATAAACATCATTTATCCTTATATATATACAATGTTTTTTTGTTCCCTTATACGAATGAATAATTGGCTTGCTTTGTGAAAGAGACGACCCTGTGGTGTTATGTTGGATTTGCCTCTACACAATAAAATTCAGCAGTAGCAACATCGACCAAAAATTATTGGGGGCATGTAAAATCCAATATAATAAAATCCAAGATTTATTTCCATAGACTCATAGAATCATGTATTGAAAACATTTCCAGCAACATGTCCCCCGAGCCAGAATGGCCCGAAGTCCTTCTTTTTTATTTTATTATGGATAATCCCCCTGTTAAGGGTTGAAGGAGAACCCGTACATGGCCCGTAGGACCAGGGACCAAGGCCCCACTAACTCGCAATACGTGACCTGAAAGCCCAAAGACATACCATGCCCAATACATGACCAGTAGGCCTAGACCACTTGAACTCCCCTCCCCAGCTTCTGCGTCATTAATCACCTAGCTACCCAACTTGCATTGTTGATCGGTTAGAATTTCCCCATACAAAGCTGCACGGTGTATTGTCTCGATGGCTGTTGCCATACCATCTCATTCTTCCAATACAATTAGATCTACATCGGGTGGCTACTACTCTTGTTTCTATAATCATCTTCTGGGGATAGTTCTGTGTGAACTGGGCTACTCCATGGTCTTTGTGGCCCGAAGGACCAACGACATGAAGGCCTTTGATGACCTAAAGGCCCTTGAGACCCGTAGGCCCAAACCGGTGGCCCGAAGGCCCAAATCGGGTGAATAGTTCTAGATGCTACAGTATCAAACATTAACTACTACAGTAACTATTGTAGTACTTCTACACTACTACTATAGTAACTGCACTTTTAGGTTGATTTGGAGATGATGTCCCCTCTATTTGATCTTATCAGACAACCGAGTCATTGAAAACTATGACATGTGTGGGGAAAATTTCTTAATCCTACTGAGCTAACTATATGGATCTATTATGAGTTTAATACCATTATATATTTCAATTAGGGATATGGATAGAGTATTGATTTTGAAAATTGTTCCACCTTCCCCTGTATCCTCAACTCTGATGGCTTCATCCCATAATTCAAAAATTGGATATATGGTATATGGGTTCATAGTCATACTAATAATCCAAGAATTTATAAATTGGATGATTAATATTTATGAAACATATGTTCAAACACTTTTTTCATAAGGACTCTATCTAGATTGTTTACTCTTGTTGTACCATTTGGATGGGCAACACCCCATTTCCTATGGCTAAATTCAATAAGTCCAATTGGGTCTAACACAAAATCAAACATGGTACATGATCACCTACCTATGATTTATTCCCTATCTTCCATCCATATATTTTCATGGAATCCTAGCTTTTATAGTACTATGGTGATGATTGAGTTAGTTGCAACATATATTATGTGACCATTGGAATTGTTGGATACTTAAAATATTCTCTAAAGATGGAATGGTTTTTTATGATAATATTTCTTACAATTCAATACCTAAAACTCGGTGTAACTTTTTTGCTAAAATATTTCAATTCATTATCCTCCTCTATATTAGTTGAGGAAACAATATATATGTCTGTTAGAGGCTTTCATGGATTCATATTACCCTAGGCCACCATTTCATGTGGCATTTTATTTAAAAGAAAACATTTTTAGATGGTGTTTCCTAATTTCTGGTGGATGTAAAAATTGTTTGGAAGATCATCAATAATATCCTTGTTGGTATTCATGGGGTTTGGAATTATAAACAAGTGTTTTCCAATACCAAGGTGAAGTTGGTAGGGATTTGATCATTTAAAAATGAATAAAATTATTTCTTCAAATCATCAAATAGTTTTTTTCTATGTTCTATTTTCTCATCCTGATGTGGTCTGGATTTATTTTTATTCTCCGGATGGGGAACCACATGACATTTAAAAATATTTCGATCAAGAGTAGGAGTATGGGATAATTTAATTTTAATGGTGCATTCCATTTCATTACCCATGTTATTTCATTGAGAATATAATATTACTGAGGCCTTATCCATAGTTCATGAGGTAGATAATTGCATTTTTTGAAAAATTAAAACAAGACTCCAAACACCTCTACTGTATTTCATTGGTATGAATTTTATGATCAAACGATACTAATGATTATCTATATAGATTAACATCAAACTATCTTGATAAATATTTAGTCATATAGATCCTATCAACACATTCTACTTAGAAATGAATTCTAAAACCCTATCATTCACCCAATATTTTCAATTTGTGATGTTGTGGACTATTTTATTCAACAATCACAATCTAAATTGAATGAGAAACATTCAATAGAGATATTCTAATCATGTAATTTACTGAGACATCAATCAAGGGTACCATATAGAGGCTGGTCCATGTATTTCTTACATGAATCATCGAGGTTTCACTGCTTCCTCTTGTTCATGGTTCTCTATTATAGGACTACAATGGGAACTGAAATATTTTATAGTTTGTGCAGGGTCCCCGAGCCATTGAAAATTGAGAATTCTAGGTTCCTATGGTTTGGATGTTGAGGGTTCGGATCAAGCCATTCAGGGTGAGGTTTTTTTCCCAACTCTACCGACACTCTCTTCTCCTCTATTTATTCTAATGAAGGTATTATAAAATAAGTAGAATTGATGATTTCATGAGTAATATGTATTTGAGTAGGATCTTGAGAAGGGAAATAAATGGGTAGGTCAACTATAGTGCCCCTATTGAAATATGTCATTGGTAACCTATATGGGAATTTCTGTAAGGATTTTCCTTCATAGTTTCTAGTTTTTTACCTCATGGATGGAACTCCTAATTCACTATTGTGGTTTAATATATATTGGTTTTTTGTACTACATGTTTATCTGTTTTTTTTTTGCTCCATTTCTGTTATTATGGAGAACCCAATTATTTTGAGTACCACTGTTTGGGAAACAATTTAAGGATCTATTTTCAAAACATATCTGGGAGGAATGATTCCTTTGAGAGGTTCAGCAATGAGTCTTGTTAATTAATTTATCTCTTCCTCTTACAATGAAAATATTATCTCTATTGTATGGAGTTCATCTTCACTAGGAGGTTAGTGATGTGTTACTTTACCCTTTTCCTATTATTTGATGGATACATCATTTGGAGGTAGTAATGGAGTGGATGAGGGAATTCCCAAATTTTGAGAAACCATCTAGTTTCAAGTAATAAGAGATGCATCAATCATCATGTTGTGGAATGTATTATGGATTTAAACTTCTAAATCCTACTTTCCAATACAAGAATCAAGTCTAGAATGTAATTCACGGGTGGTGTAAGTGGAATTCACTGATGCATAAACAATTTAATGAATTTAATCTAGATTATTGCATGGAGCCTTGGTTTTCCCTTTGGAGGTTTCTAATATGATGGGGATCTCAAAAAACGTTCATAATGCATGTTCTCAAAAGGGATACATGATTAGGGGATGGAATAAACTCAAGAAGACTCATTATGTGGAATTTTCCTTAATCGAGATAGGACAAATGTATTTTATGAAGGAGGATATGGAGGTGAAAATGCCCCTCTCCTTATGGTTTTGGTCTATACGTCCTCTATTCCCACAAACATTCAAGCATGGTTTCATATCATCGATGTTTGTGTTAAAAATGCTCTTAGCCCTATGGTATGGGGTTTCTATTGGAGGTATATTTCAACTAATACCCTTCCTACCGATTTGATTTTACATAATTGTGATCAAACATGGTCTAGAATATTGTTATTAACTACAAATGAGCGTCCTTCCATTGAATTCATTTTTGTTATTAGAAACATTTTCGACATATGGTGACTGACTTCTCTAATGTGGACATCTTGATCAATATTCTCAAATTCATGATGCAATATTATTTTGATTCCTATCACTCATCTAGAATGGTGTCTATGAGATTTGGGTAGAGAGGTTATTGATTAGCATACCATCCGTCATTAACATGGGCCATCTATTGTAGCTATCTTGAGGTTATACCATTTAATGATGTCATATTTGGTGATCTTTTCTGATTTGGGAGCACGGTTAAATACAAATCTCCTTGTTCACTAATTCCTATTATATGAAAAAATTCATGTGGCATCCAAGTTTTGATGATAGAATACTTTTATTGTTTTGATATGTGTGCACGGAAGTTCTCTTTTCTATTTACCCAATTATATATTTGAGAAATATTGGATATATTTTTTTCAAATTTTTGGTGTCTCCCTTATATTAAATTTACATAGACTAAGTATTTTACGTAATGTAATAACATTCCCTAATGTAATGAATAGCGTTCGATATATTAAGGTAGATGTTTTGCCCACAATATTCATACAATTCCTCTTGAATGTTTTTCTAGAGATTCAGTAAAGGGAAGAACATGACTTGTATATCATTTTTATACAACTCTCTCCTCAATTTTAGAATGTATTCTTCATCATTTTCCAATGGATTCTTAATATTTTATATCCAAATTGGATTTTTCTATATTGACTTATTTTAAATATAAAAATTGGTAGGTACATCTTTTTTATCATTGGAAGGAAGGTAATGAAAGGGTGGTCCAAGGAGTGACTATATCATAGGGATATCATTAGAAATATAATGGATTTCACCTATCAATGACATGGAATAAGAAATGAATTGTCTCATTTTTCCAAGTTCTTCAAGGTTGGGGGGGATTTCATATATTTGAATATTTATAAGGAGGACCATATTGATGAAGTGAAAAGCTAATGTGGATATAAAATTCACAATCAATGATGTTATGGTGATTACCACAATAATATATTAATGTAAAACTATAGGGGGAATTCCAATATCAGATACCCTATGGAGAACCTCAATGGTGGATGATACTATGGGGATGACCATCTTACATGTTTGATTATCTATCCAAGAAGATATTTTTCATAGCTATCATCAATAATTGAGCACTCAATATCGATCGGATTATGGGCATGAAGAAATCCTTTATGGTGAATTGTCTAAGGAGGACTCCTAGAACTTTTATAACAATTCCCATAATTTGGTTGTGTGAAAATATGATATCAAGAAACGTCATATAAGCACATTATAGCATCATGAACTACATAATTATTTAGACTTGTATTGTAGATAGAATCTTAATTTTCTAGTCATCCCTAGTGAGTTTTCTTTTTGGATAATTTATTTTCAGTGAATTGGATTGGTTCCTGGGGAATGTGGGTTTCTGGTTTGGTAGACATCCTAACTACCTCACTTGTGACTCCTAGAATTGGCCTATAGGTTTTTATAATTTTTGAAGGTGTATCTACGAACATCAAATGGTAAATTGGTATAGGTCGATTACCTCTAGTTAGAATCGAGGTATGGGGTCGATCTGGTTGTTTTTATATCATAGGGAAATTTGGCATAAGACCCTCTTAGAAGGGACAAGAGGTGTGTGTCTACACCGGGGTGAAATGTTAATGAGAGACCCCATTTTTGTGGTTGAAATTGTGTAATTATCCATATTACATTAAATTTTTTGTTATTATATCATTATAGGATTGTAGGATGTGGAAAATATTTTTTATCCAACCATTTCCCAATTGTTAAGATGTGCATGGAAACTTCAATAACAATAATGGGGATATATTACCATATCATAGTAAGATCATTGATGTGTTATTTATCCATTACTCCATTTTATGATAGTGTGTACTAACAATACCCATTTTTTGGGAATTACAATGGTATTAACCATGTTAATCAATGGGACATTTTGACCTATTTCTCCATATGCTTTCAGATGAGGTTTTTGGAAATCATGCTAAGTATGAATAGTTGTGTCCTCATGCTACCGATTTTCTACAGAACATGACATCCCAAATTTATTAATGTGGAAGGTTTTTATTTCTTCTCAATAAGTTATGAGTAATTTTATTCGTAGGCTTCTATATAAACTTACATATGATGGTGTTGGAAGGCTTGGTTGATGTGGTAAGGGTTTGTGCATAGTCATGTGTTTACATCGAGTTTTACTGGTATGCTTTCTGGGTGAGTGCATTTGTTTTTTCTACATGATTATTTATAGAATATTTTATTTGTGATATTATACAGAGGGAAAAGATGTGGATCATTCTTCCCTATTGACAAGTCAATTCACTCTATGGGCAGTCTTTCAAGTATAGTTATAGATTACATAGAATGAAATCAAAAGGATATAACCCTCATCATATCAAGAGTTCACTACTATATATAATTTTTGGAAGTGAATAATGTAATGATAACATGAAAATTAGCTCATATTAATTTGGGTGAGTTCATATGTGGCCTCTTTAAATTCCTAAATATGATCATGGGGGAATTTATTTCTACGTTTTGTGTATAATCTCCTGAAACATATTGAGAAGAAAATCGGTCCGGCATGCTTATGGATCACTAGTCATCCCTGAGTGGATGAAAGGTGGGTATTCTAGAGCGAGAGGCCCCATAAAGAGCATATACGGTTGGGATGGTACCCTTCTGGTGGTACTCCCATTCTAGAGACTTTCAGATGCATCATTGAATATTCATGGTTGATGATGGTTTCCTCTACTTAGAAGATGACCTATAATGAGTCCTATTTAGAAGGATACAGGGCATTGAGAAACCATCCATATAGAGGCCATATAATGGGTTTTATTGAATGTAATGTGTCCCTTTCTTTTCAATTCATATATTATAGGAACCACACCTATAGAGTCCCTCTTTTGGAAGGAAAGAGGATGATCCTAAAAAATACTCTATTCCATGAAATGCATAAAATCGTTTGGATTCCATGATAGTAGATATCCTCTAAGCCAAAAGGATTCATGCTCAAATGATAGAAATAATAGGACATATAAGATCTTGAAAATTGAACGATCCTTCTTCTACTAGGGGAAGCTTCTAGGGCTACATGAGTAGAATAATAGTCTTTGATGTTATTGTCTACTCCAATTTCATATCCAAGAAGGTAAAATTAGACAAACCATCTAGATGAAAACAATAGAAAAATGATAGTTTCTTACTCTAGGATAGATCCCCTACTCTTGGTTATAGATAAGATAGAAGGATGAATAATTAAATATCAAAAGGAAAATAAGTTGTGATATAATCCCTCCCTATGTAGAACTCGAGGTCCATAATCATAGGGAGGACTAGGAACTAACAAGATAATATCCTAGTTATTTTATATTAGGATATACCTAACCATAACCTTACTATTGGATTCCTCATAACTTATGGGATTCACAACTAAATGAACACAATGAACCCTTCTTGTTAGATAAGACAATTACAGAAGACCATTGACTGATGCAATGAATTACTGTATTTGAAGAATGCTAGTGATTCTCTTTCCATGGTTGTGAAAGTCCATATGCATCATTGTATGATTTAATTTGATCAAATTTAGATTATGGATCCATATTAATGGTATCCATACAATTGGTGGCCTGAAAGAGGGATTGTATTGAGTCTCATACATGACATGGTTTGGGTAGAAGTAGGTGATTCATATAGTGTGACCTGGGATTAGCTATAAGTGATTTTCCTTGGTGTAGGCATATGAAACATGGAGGTTCCTTGAGTGAAGAAAAATATATGATACAAAAACTGGGTGAGGGACTACTCTAGGAATGATGGGTCTCCTTAGGTTTCCCTAGAAGTGTCTCATTCTGGTCATGAATTTGAGAAGGGATCTTCATATAAGGGCTTGTGAATTATTTGTAATGGGACATCAAACATGTGTCCTTTGTTTCCAGCCACGTAGGGTATTTTATCCAAATATCCCTATTTAATTCCAAATTATATCATATTTTTGATAGAATCCTATGGGATTTTTTAGGACCTAGGAGGAAAGGCTACATGAAAAAATCTTAGAGGGTTCTTCTTTTTCTCAAACTATCAAATGAAGAGATCATGCCTCCTTTTTCTAGGAAAATATGAGGAATTTTTTTAAATATGTTTTATGCATAGGTTACTGAAATTGTTACTCCTTACAGGTACCCCACGTAGAGGTGGATGATCCTTTAATTCCACGCGAGAGGTCTATGCGAGACTTCTCATGTGCAAGCAGTGTGATCAAGGTCTGATTTGGGAGAGTTCCCATATTACAACATGCAGATATTCTCATCTCTAATACTTGATGAATTTTTATTAAATAATTTCCTCCCCTGTGAAAAAATTTTGTGAAAAAATTATTCCAATGTATTTCATAAATATATTCATTTTATTCCAATAGAATTTGACATTTAGATATTAATAGAATTCATACATTGTTTTTAAAAACGGTAAAATACCCCACATAAAATTTACCTAATTAAACTAGAGTAATTGGGGTAATACCTCCAAGGGAATGATAATAACATATTTACAAAACCATTTTCTCCTCAATGTGGTTAACTAGATCATTTTTTTAAAAATATGGATGGGTCCATGTGTCTTTATTTTGATCATCATGAACCTTAAAAAATCTTACTGTGGAATTATATCACCCTACCAAAAATTATTACATGATCTAAATTTTGTGCGGTGAAAATATCACATTGTGATTGAGCTTTGATCTTATTATTAACAATTATGTTAAAAAATGTAATGTAGAAAAAATTATGTATACCATATGGAAATATTAAATTCACGTGCTTTACATTTTTATTTCAAATTAACATGTAATAATCATGTATCTAATTAATTGAGACTTTAAATATTACATTTTTCAATTTTTGGTATTCATCATAGTTATTTCTATTATAAATGAAATGAATAAGTATTTTATTAGAGATAATTTAAGGATTATTCTAGATAAGAAGATAATTGGTAAATATATTCCAAAATCTTGATATTTTTAATTATATATATAAAAATTATCATTAATGGAGCATGTATTCATCATTTAGTGTATATTTGTGGATCCCTTAAAGAATAATGTCAACAATTGATTTCCATGGCGAATTTTGTAAATATGACTTTCATTTTTTTGTTAAATATATATTACGAATGAATTTTGTGAAATCTCTCATGAATATCAAATAAAATATTGACATTGACATGAAAATTAATCGTGTTCCTTTTGTAAAATGTATGCATAGTAAATTTCATTTAGTTTAAAATAATAACCCCACCTCAATTTTTATCAGAGTAATGTATTTATTGGATGGGTTTGAAATTTTTTTTCTTCATTAATTATAAGATTATTTTATACCCATATAATGAATAAAATTGTGAGAGTTTTTATCTTCTTTCAGTTAATTTTTTTGTAGATAAATTTTGAAATTCATGACTATGTATTAACAATTATATTATGTTGATAAAATTTAAAGCTTCATTTCCACTATTGTAAAATGTGTGAAATATATATCAATAAAAAATATTATTATATATTATTACATATTATTATTTTAAAATATTTCATTATATATTATTGGATTTTATCATGGAATGTGAATTATCAGTACATTACAATACCATGAAATTTAAAAAGGTACCTGATATTATATGTAAGAAGGGTCATACTCTCTTAACAACAATAACTATTGAAACAGATCCAATACTATATAATTTTCACTTGATATATCATGTTATCATAAGATAATTGGATAATTTTGTTATTTCTCATATGATAGAATAATCATTAGAACATGCGAACGAAAAAGAATTGTTGAAGGGCGTATGCATTTCAAAAATAATGTACGTAATATTCCAGAGTTACATAATGAAACTATTGTAATTTTATTTTATGATAAATATATGTATTCTATTTTTTTGATAATTTAAAGACCAATCACATGATACAAAAGATTATAATTTGCTGAACAACATGGAATAATTATTAATATATATAAAAAGTATCATCTCTAATGGGATAAAATGAAGTGACTTTGTGTAGTGTATTTATATTGTTTCATTGATTCCTGAAAATATAATAATAAAAATGAAATCTCAAAGTGTATGATTAATCCATTTTAGATAACATTTTGGTAATGTGATAAAATCACAACCAATTTATACGTATGTATTCTTATAACTATTAAAGTAAATTTAAAAAAAATTGTTTTTCATAATGGAAATTTTTTCTTCTCACTAGATAATAATTAAAAGATAAATATAATCGATTTTATATCTATATATTGAGTACTAATATGGTAACACCTTATCAAAATCTTCGAGTACCCCATTGTTTATACTTCATTTATCATCCTTTCATGGGTGTATTTGTGGGATTCATGGGGATAGAGAATTTTTTTGGGAAAATACCTTACTGTTATGGATTTATATTTATTTGAATTAAAGGAGTCCTAATATAAATGTGAACAGTACTTCTAGGGGTTCTTCCCATGTTCAAAGAATTCTTAATGTGGGGTCATTTATGTTTTCTTACTAAAACATTATTTTGTACTATTTTTTGGGAGATTACATGCATTTTAATGTAATTACATGATATGTAATGTTCGCTTGGTGTATTCAATAAAATTATTTTAGGTTTATAAGGGTTTACAATATGTGTAATGGGTTCACATTCAATACTTTCTAAAATATAGTTAAATAAATAAGACAATTATTTAGTATACTTCTGTTTCATTGATTACTAGACATTTAATGGTATTAAAAACCATATAATCCACACAAGTCCATATTTTATAGGGTAACATAACTGATTTATCATTTCATTCATTTTTCTCCCTTTACCTGTGGACCTAGAAGCTCTCAAGGGTGATTTTGGGGACTCCTCCCCTTTCAAGTCACATCATTTAGTGATGGACCATTTTTACTGCTACGCTGCACTTCTATGTGTATGTGACCATTCTAGTTCATCATTCCATTGAATTTAGAACCATCATTGGCAAATTCTTTGTTTTGGATTTAAGAGTGGATACTTCTTTCTATCGTCCCTATCTATTTCATGTTGTTCGTTTCTTTTCATCGCTTTTTCTTATGTTTTTCAACCACCATTATCGAAGGAATCTAGGTTTATAATAGTTTGGGGTCAGTGTTTCTGTGCAATGTGTTAATGAAATGAAATTATCATCCTTAATGATAAATTTATCTTTAGGTTCATTTATTTAAGGAAATATTTGTTTATAAAAGGTCCAATTCAAAAAGAATGTATTTTTAATATTGTTTTTATTTGAAAACAATATTTCTTGATTTTAAAATGGTTTTTCAAACCTCGGAGTTTATTTTATTGATTTTGATTTATTTTTATAAACATTTGAGAATGTATTTGAAAAATATTTGGACAATTAGAATGTTGGGAACCAAGGGTGTGTCAGGAAAGAGACATGGGTAACATTGGTGCATCTCGTTCCATAATGCGGTGACTTTATTGGTCATTGAGGGACTATGGTAGGATTCAATAATGGTTGGGTCTATGTTATTCTTGTTTAGTCAGTTAAGTTACTATTAAGAAATGTTTAATAGTATAGGGACCTATACAAAGGGCTTTTTCATTTATTTTTATTAATTACATTATTGATTTTATTAATTATTTTTGAGCAATGGTTTTTATATGAGTTTATGTCACATAAAAATACAATATTGTTTCTTTCAAGTACATGTGTTTACATGATTAACTATTTATGAATTAATATACGTTCATATTTATATAATTTCAATTTTCAATAATTTTTTATTGAGAATATGAAATGATTTTATGAAAAATATTAGAAAATTGTTTAAAAATGAATTGGGTTTATGAAAATTTGTTGTATTTTTTTAGAATATTCTATTATTGTATTCTTATTATTATTTATTTTTATATAAATTATGGTTGTATCCAACTAGGATTTTTTTCACACATTAATTATTTTCCATTTTGTTGTTATAGATGTTGTGTTCCTTGATATATGTAAAATATGTTTCATCTTATAGCATACAATATTATACTTTGTTCTTTTCCTTCATTTCAAGGGGTTTAGAGGTGAATTTAAGTCATGTGATGACTTCTTAGTCATGCTCTATTCCAATATTTAGCATTAGCCCAGTTAGATGAAATTGTATGAATCTTTTTTAATCTTTTTAGTCTACATATTACACTATTTGTATGTCTTATTTCACTATACAATAGAATTTTTATATTAATTCTTCTCATCATGTGACTATCAGTTTGGGAATATCTTATGGATGACCTTGGTGGGTCTGTTTTAAAAACGAATCCAAGGGAAGGATTAACATGAATTTTATTAACACTGTTTTGTATTGGTTTTATGTCTTATATAGATATGAGTTAGGACCAACAGAATTCAGAAAGTGTTTTTTCAATAGGGGAATATCCATCTCACATCCAATACTAAACTAGAGTTAGAAAGGATTTTTAAATAAATTTTACTTGGATTGACAGAAGGGTTTTCTATTCCTTTGATTGGAATTTTTTAGATTTTTATATAAATTGACCCATTTATTTTTGGAAATGTATTTCATTTAATATAATTCTAAATTTCCAAAAATTAATTTTGGTTTAAATCATTTGTTTTAATTATGAATGTGTTCCTAATATTTTTTAATATTATCATGATCTATTTTGTTATTAGTTGTGTCTATTAGAAAATTCCATATATAATATCTCCTCTGATTTAGAGAATGAAATATAAAATACTAGTTTCATAAGATAATCCTCTAGTGGATCCTACTATTGAAGAATATTTTATCTATGGTCTTTAAATTCAGGGTTAGGTGGGTATTAAGAACCTAGGATGGGTGATTGGTTAGGGTTATGAGTTGAAGAGTAATAATATACCCATCCTATGAGATGAAAAAGGACCACCAGAATCCTTGGTGTCTCTTGAATAATTAGAGGGTTTCATCAATCTTTTTGAAGACTCATGAAGAATTGAAGAATAGTTTTTCCTTATATATGATCGAGTTACTATTAAAGAGATGTTGGGATAGAGTAGTTACTAATATGATTCATGAAGGCCATACCAAGAATTAATTCAGAAATATATTTAATCTATAATTCTAAAAAAAGACACAGTTCCCCACAAAGACCCTAGTGTTTTTTGATCGTGGATAAGGATGAGTGTAAAATTATGAAGTATTCATCCATTTTCTCGAGTTGGTGCATCTAGAACAAAATCTCTTCACTAATTCATAACTTATGTCTTAAAGTAATGTCTTGGGACTGAAGGATGATATTAGGTCAATAACAATTTTCATGTTCTTTCCTACATATATTGTGGTAGATTACAAAGAATCTTTGGATTATGGGTAGATTTCTCGGAAAATAAGTTTGGGTGGACATTCATTAGGTGTAGTGGTTAATTAGAGTGTATCATAAGAAAAAAAGTTGAATCAAAACAATATGGATGCTCCAACGACTTGTAATTATTTTTATAATAATAATATCTATAGAAATTTTGTGAATGGATTCCCTAGAGACGTAATAGATGATAGACTCACACCAAGGGTTCACAAGTATCCACCAATGCTTTCATGGGTTGTAAGTAAAATCCAAAATCAATGGTGGTTGTTCATGTGGATATGAATAGATACTATTATGATTTTGAGTATGCATAATAAAATTCTAGAGTAGGGAAATATATTATTAGAGGTAAGATGATTGTTCATCATTCTATTGAGCTAGATTTGTTTGATACATGTGAAACTCATTATTTTATATCTTCAATACTAGTTATCTAGTTTGGATTCAATGTCAAATTTTTTCAATATTTTTTATATATTTCTAGGAATTTTGGAAAGAGGTATGAGTATGGTTTTAGGTTTATCTCACGTAAAACTATGATAAACAACATTTAGGTAGAATGATACTTCACAGATCTTGATGTCGACTTCTTAAACATGATTATCAGTATGGATTGAATGATCATTATTATGGTCTAGAGAGACTATTCCCACATATAGGTGAATTATATATCTGTTGATGGTGTCAAACATGGATTTCAGGGTAAGTTGAACTCTTGATCAGGATGGTAATTTCATGTTTTTCATTATTCTAGATAACTATCATGATGGTTTTATGAAATATTTGTTGATGCATTTAACCCCTATATAGGTTGCAGAATTCCTACAGTATTGAATGTTTACCATGAGGTATTTCGTGATGATTTTTCAAGGTTACATGAACATAGATAGGTCAAGATTACTATTATCCTACTCTCACATATTATTCCCATATGAATTCCATTTTTATTTAATAGAACCTACTGAGTTGGTTGAATTTATGTTCCAACTTGATGATGTGGAGGTGAATGTATTTATTCTTCCTCATGTTTTTCTATGTGGTTCTTCTAGCCAATTTTCTAAAATTGATTTTGGGATTCTCATACATTTTATTGAATGCTGAATGTTAAACTAGGTGACCATTAAAAAGAAATATCATTTCCAATGATTTTTGTTATTTTTACCAACTTATAGGGGTTTTTTTGTTTCCATGATTGACGTACATAAATGGTACCACAGTTTAGAGTTCAAGAACTAGATATTCCTAAGACTTTGTTGAATGTCCAGTATTTTTATTTTTAATATCTTTTTATGAAATTCATTCCGACTAATGATCATGTATATTTTACTACTTTGATGAACCATATCGTTCATTGGTTCATTTACTCAATTTTTTTTTTGATAATGATATATTGGTTTTCTCAAAGATATAGTAGTATTACTAAGACAATTTGGATATCATTATTGTATCCAAGAATGAACATATTCTTTTTGGTATTCTCTCCATATGAGAGTTTTTAATCTAGGAAGTGAAATTCTCTAGGGAATTTGATATCTAATAGGGGAATGTTAGTTAATCCTAAAATGATAATAGAAGTGATACGATGGAAAAGGTTGAAAATTTTTTTGAGGTCTAAATATTATTTGGATTGGATGGTTATTATTAATGGTTTGTTAATAATTTTGACTTGATAACGTCTTCTATGACTACATTAACCAATAAGGGAGTAATGTTTTGGTTGAGTGAGAACTGCCAAAGATATTTTGAAGATGTGACAAGGAGGTTAACATCAACACTTGATTTGATTCTTCTATATCTAGCCTCTAGATTTTCTCTTTGTTTCTTATCGTATGGGTAAAAGAATTTTCATGATGTAGGGGAAACATGTTGTGGTATTTGTATCACTTTAGTTAACCTATATTGAGATGAACTACCATACCCATGATGTTGAGTATTCATTTAATATGTATGCTCTCAAAATACAGAGTCACTATCTATTTGGGGAGCGGTTTAGAGTGTATTTAAATAATAACATACTGAATTATATTTTTTACAAAGAGGGATCCAAACTTGTGATATAAGAATTGGTTAGATAATATTAAAACTTATGATTTTTGATATTTCATTCATTATTGGGATGGTAATTGTGCTTGTTTATTCTTTTAGTAGAAAATTACAGATACAAGAAGCATAGGAATCAGTTGAGAAGTGGTATCTGATGAGTTTTTTTATGATATTATTTTTTAGTGGATGGTGTTTATGGAAAAGTGATCTTGGAGTTGATGAGAGTTGAATAATATTTTTATGGGTGATTTTGGTTCATGTAGGTGGGAAACACTGATTGTCAAATAAATAGTAAAATCTATAATATTAGGGAGACAGTGGGTGAGCCGTCGCAGTATCCCAGTGGTGCATTGTGATTCAGTAGTAGATTGGTTCATTCTTTTTTCCTAAGTGTGGGGTTTATTGGCATTTGAAACCATTCCTCTTGGTTCATACACCCTATGTATACCAATATTTATAACCACTTGAGTCACTAGTGTTTATTTTAGGGGTTGAGGTGGCCGGATGTCAATTTTATATAACAGTGTGTTACTTGTCATAGAATTTTGGTGGAAAAAAAATACCAAAATATTTTTTTTTCAGCCCATTCCCATTCATGTATGGATGTGAAGTGATATTACCTTGGATATCATCATTTTTTTCATAGACTCTTAGTGGGAATGATACTACACAGGTGATCATTGATCGACACATGAAGTCAGTGCATTTTTTCTAGATCAAGGAGATGATAATGGTGGAACAACATGGACACTTATATGTCTGATAAATTGTGATACTTCATATGGATTATTATACTATTTTATTGTAAGGGGATATAAATTTTACATCCAGGTTCTGGAAAGGTTTGAATTTGTAAATGTGTTCCCATAATCGATTGAGAACGAATTATCATAAAAATTATAGATGGAAAGAGCAATAGGATAATCCATGTTCTTTAGGATATTCTCTTTAATTTGGTAATTGATTTTTGAAGATCATGGGAAAAATATTACTATTGTTATGATTTCCTATGTGAATATTTATCATACCAAGATTAGGATGGAACCATTTTTTTTATTTTTATTGGTGGATATATAGGTCTCCCTTGTGTTGGGTAGATTTAGGAGAATGTCCCTTGGTTTCATCGAGACTTGTTCAGTGTACATAAGATATGGTGCAATGATCTAGATAATATTGATCACAGAACCGAGTCCTCAGAAATCTTAAGCATACTATCATAATTGGTTTCTAGAGTTTAGGAATGGTGATTGATTTTTCCTTATAGATTCATCCTTCTTTGGGCATCAGTAGATGGAAAATCTTAGTAAGTCAGCATCAAGGATTTTGGGACCCTCTGGGATTATTGGAAAAAAGAGAAAGGTGGAATATCGGTTGAACATACCTTCAAAATTTTCATCTATAGATAATGTATTTCATGTTTCCAAGATTTTACGGTATATATTGAATCATTCTCTTGCAATTTTTTGGGAGGATGTTGATCTTTATACAAAAAACCCATTGATTGACCAGCCAGATAAGATTATTGATTATTGGGAGTGGTGAATAAAGTGTAAATTGTTTCCTATGGTCTGGGTATAGTGGAAATGCGGACACATTAGACATGAGACTCGGGAGAGAGAAATTTCAAAGAGGTAGTAGTGGTATTATCTCTTTGTGTGTTTATGAATCGTAGGTATTTCTAGTGAAAAAGTGAGTTTAATGTATGGATATTGTAACTCCCTATTATATTTTTCAAGTTATTCCCTGTTTATTCTTTTTTTAAATCATTTTTTGGTAGGTTTTAGGTCCACTCATGGAAGAAGTGTCTTGGATTGGTAAAATAACTAAATTTTCAAGGATTCATTTTTATTAAAATCAATAGTGTCCAATTATAAATGTGGAAATGAATTATTTCGGTTCTTCCTATGTAAAAAGAATTTGTAGTGTGAGGTATTTGAGTTTATTTAGCTAAACCTAAAGATTAAGCTGTATGCTAATATTTTACATGTCATGTATTGATATTATGTGTTGTGTAATGTTTTCCAAAGTAGTTTATGTGAAATGGGTTTCAGGGCATGATGGGCCTACACACTATGTACATAGATCAACTTGTGTACGGTAAAAAATATGTTTCTCGATAGAAGGAATCATATTTTTGTTTTATTGACCTCCATAGATTACACGACATGCAATGGGATTACATTCCATGTAATATTAAAAAGTTTGGAATCTATGGTAATGTATGGATGATTTTTCATTTTATTTATTTGTAGTCCTTCTCCCTCTAAACCAAGAATCTCTTAGTGACGATTTTGGAGTCCTCTAACCCTTAATGATCACTTAATTAATCAATTGATCCTTATCACAATTACAGTGGGTTTCTCCAGGTAATATTTCGTTATTGGTGTCCCCTCCTTCGGTCATAGATACTATATTGGCACCATTTTTTGTTCATATTTTGGATTTTATAGTGTTTTATATCAATCCATTTTAGATTCACAGCATGTATTTTCATTCAAAGTCTGTTCTATTGGATTCAAATCACCATTGAGGAAGGTAGAAGGGTTAATAACAGTACAAGGTAGGTGATTCTATAAACTGGTTAAAAAAATTAATTTAAAACAATTGATGATAAATTCATTCAGGTAGTTCATTTTTTTGAAGCGACATGAGATTTTTAAAAAAAATTTGTAATGAATTTTTTAAGGAGGTTTTACTATGAAATTGAATATTCTAGAATTTGAAATAGGTTTTCAATAAAGGTTTCAGATTGTATTCGATTTGGAAGGGTTTTATAAATTTTTTAAAATACTTTTGAAATGAATATTTAAAATTGGCACATTAATAACCTTGGATATGTCAGTAAAGAGACATGTGTAGAATTTTTTCATGATGCATCACTAGGAGGAACCATTTTGGATATTGATGGACAATGGTATGAGTTGATATTCATTGGATCCCACATTATTCCTTTTTAGTCTCATGATGGTATAATACATGTTTTCTCTAGGATATGGAGTAATACATTGTTATTTTAAATTTTTGGTTATTTATCGCATGACTGTTTTAATCATGTATTATTTATGACATGTTTTATATGCCGTTGAAACACATAGCTTCCCAAAATTGGTTTTTTATAGATAATATCTTAATTACACACCTAATGACGCAGGGATATTATTTCCTAAATATATCACATATATATGTCATTTATCTAGATTGAAAATAATAAATTATATTTTTAAGAACAAATGGAAAATGATTTACATGTAATTTTTTTAATGAAAATATATTTTAAAATAGTTATTATTTTAAAATCTATTACTGTCCAATTATTGTCACTATACCTTTTATAGAAGATGCTGTGGAATAATACTATCATTTTTTATCAAACCATAATAGTTAATTTGGGTAGTTATAAATGTAGTATTAAAATATACATGTAATATAATGGGAATTTTTTAGTATGCAAGCTTCTAATTTGGTCATTGAAAACATAGAGGGGAGGTTCGAAGGTGAATTTTGTACACATGGATACTTGTTGGTCTCACTATATTCATACCAATTTTATCCCATTTTCATTAGATTGTATTTATTTTTTTGAATATTTTTTTTGTACAATACTCTTTTTTGTATGTATTATTTCATTCAATACAAGACATGCTCTATTTTACTACGTCACCACACCATGTGATGGAAGACTTAGGTTTATTATTTGGATAACATGAGTTGGGTTATTATAAATACTTATTGTATATGATTGATATTTTCAATATAATTCAATGATATCGAGAATTCTTCAAATATGGTATGATATTGAGATAAGGTATAACATATCTTGTCATCCTAAAACTGATGGAAAATATCAAAGGATATATTTACCTATAAATTATTTGATTATATCCTATTTAATATATTTCAATTTTTGTACTTATAATTTATTTCTCCCAGTATATTTTCCATAAAATGTATTTATTTTTCTATTAATCAAATAGAACTATATGTGATTTTTATGGGAGGAGGAGTAAAAATTTTACTTGATGTAATGTTTTTGGAGAGTGTGAGTATTTGGTCACACATCATTCCTAGGAAACATAAAAGAATAATCATAAAACTTAGTGAATCATTATAATTTCACAATGAATATAATAAATCTATATTGATAATCATCTGTGATATTTGATGTATTAAGTTTGAGATAATATATTCCATAGAATATCCCCATGGATTAAGGTTTTTATATTTGATAAATATTTAGTATTATATCTAATTTAAATGGTAATTTCATAATCCATGGCCATTTGGGGATGGTAATTTATCGTCTTACACTTCAACCAAACCAATAATATGTTAATGAAGTATTATATGAATCAAATTTTAGGATTTACATTTCTGAAAATTAATGTGTATTAAACTCAGATATAGTTCAACTTGAATTTCATCTCACTGAAAAGGAAAAATATCTAAAAATTTATCATAGAGATAATGTACTCTGATATAAGTCTACAAAAAAGGTTAATGTTCTTTAGAGGTATCATATGTTTTTATAAAATATATGGGAACCTATATATTTAATAAGGTAAAAGTACAATAATTTTTTTCACCCATGTAAAAAAAATTTAATAGAATAAACTACTTTATTTTGGTAGAATATAACAACATTTTATTTTTCTATTTTATCACTTATATATATATATATATTCATTTTAATAACTTACATCAAATGAAATATTAATCTAATATGATCAATGACAAAATTTATTGAAAATTTTTTATAAGAATTTAATATATGTCTAATATAATTATTGCTATAAAATATGCACCATTAGTATGTAATCACCCTAATTAATAAAAAAATAAAAACAGGTCCACGAACCTAAAATCCATATCATCATGATTTTCAGTAATGCTCATATATATTTTTATTACAATATAAAGAAGGTACAACATTAAAATGTATATATTTGGAATGACGTAAATCAATGGGATGTATATTTTTTTATTTATATTGGTTATATATAAGAATGTAATATGAATGTTATATATGTCGTCACTATACCAATGAACACTAGATATATGGCCATTGGATATATTTTCATTATATTTACTAGTATCATTTTGGATGAAAAAAGTTTCTAAATTTATAGTAGTATTTATATTATGATATAAAACACCATTAAAAAATATTTTTCATAGAGAAAATAATAATTGTCAATATAATTATAATATATTGATATATTAATTTATTATTATTATTTTAAAAAATGTTGTTTTTTACGGATTCAAACAATACATAGAAATATTATAATACCATTGTTTTTATAAAAAATAAATAAACATTGGAAGGATTATTATTTTTAATTATTTGTGACCAAAATAATGTATGATAAAAATGATAATTCTTATTGGGGAATTGTCTTACTAATTTTTTTATTTGAATAGTAAATTGAATGGATCAGTATAAATTAAATATTATAATAAACATTTTCTATTAATAAAAAAATATAATAACATAATTCTAATTAGTAGTTGATACGAAATTTTATTATGAACATTAAATTATTTATGAGAAATTATTCAATAAAAGCATATTTTTGTATATATTTTATGTTATTATAAAATATTTAATTATCTTATACTATTAATTAAATTTATATTGAATTTAATTTTTTAATAAACCCATTGAAATTATTTAAAAATTATACATTCATCTTTAAACATAAAAATAAGTTTATGACGTAAAACATTAGATACAATGGTAATGAAATAATGATGTATAAAAGATAGAAATTATGTCACAAATACATAAAATATCATAAAACTCTAATTTATATATACTTTTTCATTTTATAAATAATATTTATAAATTATTTGTACACGTATTACCAAATTTTAATTATAACGAAAAAATTATTGAGTAAGGATGGAATATATATTCAAATTTCACACAACACACACATATAAAATGGTCACAACTCTAACCCTACAAAAATGATCTATTTAATAATTTAGTTGTTAATAAAATGATGAAATTATAAATTCTAAATCATTTTATAATAATGGGTAGATTCTAGTTCCCTGATGGAGACTAGAATCATTCATATTAAATCCTCAAGTGTCAAGATATAATGAATTTTTTAATATAATTATATCATTATTGTCAAAATTTTAGATTTTATTCTCTAAAATATAAAAAATATATAATTTTTAAAATAAATATTTCTCATTAATATTATCATAATTATATTTAGGTTATAAATTTCATTCTACCACTAATATCTCATTAATTAAAAAGTATTACATATTCTTATATAGGCCAGTCAACCACCAACACGAAATATATTATTACAACAACACAAATCTCATCATCATTAACAGTGTGTAAATAAATTTTGAAATATATGTCATTATGGACTAATTTTCATATTGAATATGGTCCGTAATTTTTGAATAAATTAGCATTAATTATAATTTATGTTCGTTTTTTCAGTATATTAAAATAATGATACTCATTGTGGATTACAATATGACCATATATACACATAATTTCCGTCAAATAACAATAGAAATATGTTTTTTATGTTGTGAAAAATCATTTCCCTATATTGAGTAAGATTCAAATGAGGATTATTGTGTTAATGAATGAAGATCCAAATGACTATTATGAATCCTGTATTATAAATTCTAATTTCTATCACGATAAGATGAAATTATAATGTAATTAATATATGTATATAAATATGTAGTTAAAAATTTTAGTGGAGTAGAGTAAAAGGTAAAAGGTATGAATATTTATTCGAAATGAATGGTTATAATTTCTATTTATATATTACATGTTGTTTAATTTTATTATTATATGTCATGAGTAATGTGAATCATTTCATTAAAAAGATTTTATTGAATGTAAAACTTTTTGTGATGAAATGTCCATTAGGGAAAATGATATGTCCTCCCAATAGAAAAATTAATTCTATTTCATCTAATATAGTAATTCATGGGTAATAATTTTTTTTAACCATTTTATTGTTCATAATAGTACTAAAATAATGATCATCAATTAGACCATTCATACCTCCACTTTTCCATAAGTAATCCTTCTCCCCCATCACCATAATATTTATATTGTTTATTGGATGATCTTATATAAATTAATAAGATTTATTAAGGTCATTAACAATTAATTTTTCATTTCAGTAAAATAATTAGAAAAGTATAATTTAAAAAAATAAAGGCATCATTTTTAATTTATAGGACAACATCATGAAATGTTTAAAAATAATTAGTATTTTTAAAGAATTAATATTAATTAATTGTCCATCCATATCCACAACCTATATTTATAATAATTCCTTTATTGATTTTCATTTTATTATTACATAGTATATATTCCATTGGTTATAGAAAATATATTTTTCAAATAATTTTTAAAAAATATTTAAATGGTATTTCTTGTTACTAGTCAATGTTATTTTTAATGATATTAAGTACATTTTTTATTCAGTTATATAAAATTATATGGTTTTTATAACTCATTGGTGATATGATATAATGATACCATTAATCATCTTCCTTTATTTTCATGTGACCATATAATGTTCAAATTTATATCTTGCACACCTCACTCCAATGGGATATTTATTCTGTAATATATTTGAGATTATTTTTATGTGATGTACATTTGTGTAGAATCTCATTTTTTTATATTGATGTATTTGACATATATTTTTTCCATTGATATATGAATAATGATTTATGTTATGTGTTTAATTAGGTTTTATTATTTTATTTTATTTTTATTGACCATTATTATTCCTCATTCCAACATCATCATATTATTCTCAATTATAATATGTGATTTCTTATCTCATGTCTACCCATAATGAGTGTCTGGGATCACAATTTCTCAGGATTCTATTCCTATGGTTTAAAAGATGAATATTGAATATTATATATCAAAACATTTATTAATTGTGTAGAGTAATGTTAGTATGTATCAATGTTGCTGTAAATGAAAGCAGTTACATATCTAATAATAATGATGATAGACAAACACATTTTTGAGTGTGATTTCAAGCAATATTTAATGATTTAATTATGGAAATTTTGAATTATATTTTCATTATTTTCTTTAGTTGACTCCAAATGTATTTAATTAGTGGGTAAATTTATACCACTTCGCATAGGTATTCCAAACTCATCCATAATTTATATTTCAATCAACCATGAAATGAAATCATTATCCATAAACTTAGGAACACAATAGTCCATGAATATATATATCAATTTGAATTGGAAATCCGGTTAATGATTATATATAATAGATGGTGTTATTTGGTTTCAACACATTTATGATTATTTTCTATTAAAAAACACATATTCTTAATTCAATCCCATTATATCAAAAAATATGGGTTTTAATGTTATCACATATAGTGAAAAGGTATAACCCGATAGGTAGGAATACTATTTCAATTGGTATTTATCACTCTTATATAATAAATTAAATAAAAATAATTATAAAAATAAATTTTTTATATGATTAGTTTCTAAAGTATATAATCAATTTATTATAGGTAATGTAAAATTTATATAATCCAATTATATTCCTATATCCCTAAAATTATTATAGAACGCCAGACGAAAACTACATGATATTTAGGATTAGAACATTGTCTTGGTAGTGTCATAACATAATGATAAGTCATGAACCTATTTATATCCTATTTCATTACTAATTTATTTTCCAAAGCATAGTAATATATAAATAACATTATCTCTATTTGGTGGGACCCAATAACATTTTTCCAGTTATATATTTGTTTTTACAATGTTTCACTCTATCATCTGTTAGCGATTCATCTAGTTATCCAATTTAATTCCACATAACCCTATCCTTTATAGGGAGAGTGAATACGTTCACTCTATATGATTGATACCCAATGAAATTATGCTATAAATAATACAATGTGGAGTGGATTAAACTTGTCTGTTACATCAATGAATGGGTCTAGGAGATCAGGACCAACCCACTGTAGTGGGTTATTTTTATTGTAAAAAACCACATCCTTGTTCATCTTCATAAAACCACTATAAATATATCTATTACTAATTCTTTTTCATGATGATGAATATAATATTCATGTTTTTTATACTAAAACATTGACAATCATCTAATCTTGTTGAAATATATCACACAACATTTTAAGGGATTAACTCATGAGTTCTATAATGCATATTGATTATTTTTGTAAAAAAATATATTTTTAGAGTTTCAATCCTTTAATAATTCTATATTATATTTAGGTTTTTCGTTATATTTTACACTGTGATTTGGGTGTCATAGGACAGTAAAATAAATATAATAACAATAATATATATTTTCAATCATGGATTCACAATATCTCATAATTATTGGTTTCTTAAGTTATCAAAACCTGAAATGGTAAATTCTACACTGTAGTCTAATATTGAATATATGGGTTTTCTCTAGACCCAACATATTTTTGGTTAGTGTTGAATGTTCTATTATGTTGATGTTTTTGGTGATTTGGTTAATTAAATTAAATGATTAAATTTTTTTATTTTTTTAATTTCATTAATCTATCCTTCCAATAATAAATTTTCAGTTACGGAAATTATATCAAGATAGGTACATAATACTGTGAGTCAAAATTAGAGGATGAAAAGGGCCACCATTAGTGATAAAAAACTAGAGATTGTGTGCCAATTACAAATAATTGAGAAATTTGTTTTGGATGAATGATGATCATATTTTAATATTTAACTTTAACTCTCTACAAACATGTTCTAAAAAAATCAATCCATTATTTTTCCATTCTTCATTATCATCGAGAATATTTTATATATATTTATTTATACTGTGGTTTATCTTTTTTACTTCTATAGATTTCTTTTTCATTTGAAAAATATCTCTAAATCAGTATGACATACATAAATAATGGTATTGAATAATTTCAACATTTGGTTAATATGATATAGATCAGTAGTCATGATTGGAATGGACAATAATAATATAAAATTATTATCTTGGAATTATAAATGTAGTCTTTTGGTATTTAATCATTCCCCTGTGGAATCAAAGACTCGACATTGCACGAACCGTGTAAGAAAAATGGAACATCCAACTTCAATACAATTATTAGATCAACCATGGGATAAATATTTTTTAGATAAATCATGGAGGACATAAGTATTATCTATGATGGTTCCTTGTATTGTGACACGATTACAAAATGAGGTGATCAATGAGACATTATTAGTTAATTAAAATTTCATTTTACTTCAATTATAGCCAATGATTTTATGACACTAGGTATTTTCGTTCAATTTTAGTGGAATGGGGGTGACTATAATAGGATCAGAAGATGATAACATTATTTTGGAAGAATATGGGGTTTCATAAAAAATATAAACCTTAATGATTGTATTTCATAGGAAAAAATGTCGTGTTTCTCATTTTCAGATAGTGGTTATGGTTTCTTAACTATTAAAAAGAAATCAAACTAATGTCACCCACAGAACATGTGATATGACCCATGTTCCCAATCTTGGTTTATTTTCAATGTTATATCATGGATATTCATCCCTTGACACACTATGGTATGGTTCGGCCTTATCACACTTCATGAATAGTTATTAACCGTAAAATATAAAAAGGATGCAATTTTTTTCTTTACAAGGAAACATCTCTTTGATTAGGCCCTAGTGTGTATAACTTCTCCAGCAAAAGACTATTCTCTATTAGTTGTAGTGTTAAGTGGTGAAGAGAAAAACATTTATTCATATCATTGTGATGTAGAGAATGAGATGGGAATCAACGAGGGGACCCTTAGAGCTGTAGGAAGATGCAGTATTCATAATTATCATTAGGGATTATTATTTCTCTCTATTCAACAAGGAATCCATTTATTACATATTTGATTTTAGGTTTATTTTACCTGTTTGAATTATTATTTTAGCTAATTGTATTATTATTATAGTTATATCATGGTATTGGGTTTTCTAATTTATCATATTTATACTAATTAATTTTTGTCATTTTCCCACATGTGAAATGTAATATTAAGAAAACATATAGATTAATGGTGAATTTTTGTGTTCTTTGTATTGGTGGAGAACAATATTACAAGGAGGTGATGGTTTTGTTTGGTGGTAAGACACATGGACCATGATCTATGATCTCAATTGAAATAAAAATTCTTCATTGTTTCTATATTATTCTCTATAATCCATCTAATATATTGGGAAAGTGTTTTTCTAATTTATATTTTAGTTAGATATATTTGTTTCTCAGTTTAATTTCATAGAGGGTGGTTTTCTTCATTTTTTTAAGATCTTGGGGTATTATACTATTATATATCTACACTGTTTCTTAGAGTAACCTTGGTGGAGTAGTTTATGTATATTAGTAGAACGACTCTAATTTCCATAATATGCATACATCGGAACATAACACCAGTGTCTTTCCTATCAGAGTTGTGATTGGTATGTCACCCCCTACTTAATATTTTCCGAAGATGATTTCAAGTTTGTTAGCTTATAATATAGTGGTATTAGAGTGTACTATCAAAGGGATTTTGTTTTGAGTTACACATGTTGTAAAAATTTTATTTTTAAAATAGTGAAATTATGTTATACTATCTAAAGATTTGATCTCATACTAGTGAACCCATTAATGGGGTGGTAGACAAGTTATCAATATACTATGAATATGAAAACCAACTTGTTATCACTTCATGTTTAGGGACACGTTAGTAGGGAAAAAATATAAAATTCAAAAAATGGGACTCTTTTATATGAAGTATATGAAAATTTTCCACATATCCATATATATGAATGTAACCATTGTACATCATTTAAAATTTATGGATGCCTCCATTATTTTGAGTTATGTTCATGTTAATGACTAGTTAAGAGATAATGACACGGTATACAGATGTATACTTAATTTGAATCCACCATGAGTGTATAGATAAAAACATTCAAAGAATAAATATTTTTTGGAATGACCTTATGTGGTCCATGTGGATGGTTGTTTTCTTGTTTTTAAGTAAATATTTCTAATAGGTAATAGTGTTAACGTAAATAGATATGTATGATTTACAAAGATTGTTAATAATTGTGAAAATGGTGATCTTGAAGCTTAATAATAAAATGATTTTTCCAATTCAATTTTTTGTGTTCTCTAGTATATATGATCATTGACTTATTATATTACAGTGGTAACATCATTCTTTCTTCATGGGGATCCAAGATAGTAGTGGGGATAGATCAAAAAGATCAATAAAAAGGGGAATCTGTCACATTAAACCATTATTCCATATTAATCGATGAGTATTATCCTTTGAACTCATGCTATATATTGATCATGGATATTCCTATGTGGTTGTAGGGTGATATTTCCATTTTTAAGCTTGCATAATGTTTTAATAACCACATGAATTTCATCTTTGAAACTATGCACATTAGAAACTTACATCCAATGAAGGTTTTCCATTTCCCACAATTGATAACTAAGCAGTATTGGGGTGTTTTTTAACTACCACCAATGTGTGAGAAGGGAGTGGGCCTTGGTGACATGGAATTTTTTTTCTAGAGAATATTTCTATAGCTATTACTTTTTGTAGACATCATGTGGCTATGTGGTCTTTATATTCTACTTGGAATATACAATTATGGTCTCATATAAAGTGGGATATTCATTAATGGAATCATACATGGGGATCTATAATGATAGGATCACAGAGGGGGTCCATCTATTTGATATATATTTTCAATATAAAGCTTATGAACGGAATGTCCATACCACACTAGATATCCCAACCCGTTATATGTCAATATTTCATAAAGATGTTCTCGGAATTACTATGCATAGGGATATAAAAATAATAATTAAATTGATCCATGAAACCCCACTAATATGTTTTATAATGTACTATATGGCCCATGCTATTCTACAAGAGTGAAGGGTTCAGTTAGACAAAATTCCAGGGAAGGGAATTATCAGATATTTTGTCTCTACCTTGGTCGATCCAATGTTTTTCTTGAAAAAAATAAATTGTAGAATTAGGGTATATTTTTATTAACATTACATGGGTAATGTTAATATTAATTAGAAACACCCATTTATGGGGATCGAAAATATCACTACGATATTGAATGGTTCATCAAATTTCATACTGATATATCTATTTTCATTCTACCATTTATTGAGGGTATATGATGATGATATTCCAAAAATAACATTATAAGGATTCTATTCCGGATCAGGTGTTATTAGAGATTCATTTTTGGTGAAAAATAAAATCTATGTTCATTAGTCATACAAATTGGATCATTTAAAAATTCATGGATTAGTTCATGGTGGTATTTTATAGCTGAAAATTAATATATACTCTATATATAACTAAGAGAATATATAGCATTTGAGGGTTTCTTTGTGCATACTAATTAATGAATAATTAAATTGTATTTTTTTTATTGTTAGTTTTTTATTCAATACATTATTTTTCTAGGAAATGATATCACTCAAAATTGTGTAAAATATAACTCAAGAATGATTTATATAGTTTATTCATAGGATCCTCCCAATAGAGTGTCTATGTATTGGAGTTTTCTTCATTTAAAAAGGTTCAATCATCAATTCATGGAGTAATTTACACGTATATAAACCAATTTGTCTATTGTGACATGGAAAAAGATTTAATTTTCTGAGAATGAGAAGTTTTATAGAACCTCCATGGAGATAAGGCCGATGATACCCAATGCACCTATATAGATACTACTAGTGAACATTGCCATGTATATGGTGTATGATAATGCCTATGTATTTTGGCTCAGAAGAATTTTGATGTTGAGGTAGTAATTGACTTGTAATGGGATGTGGTAATTGCGACCCCAAGAGATGAAATACATGAACAAATTTGTGGAATTTTCATTTGTATTATTCATCATGAAGATGGGGATACATTAATATAAAGGTTATAAAGTTATTATTTATCCATACCACTATAGTATGTAGTACATATTTTCTCATAAAAACCATAACATTAGATATAACCATTATTAATTGTCCTTGTAAAACTATAAAATTAAGTAATTATATATCCTAGGGAAGGGAAATATGGTGGAAGAGTCCATTAGGTGAAAATACCATTCTTATATACTGGTTGATGAGTTAATATAGATTGAATATCTAAATCTACCATTGGTATATGAGAGAAGTAATAATTTTCCATAAAAAAATGTGGTGACCCCACTACATCTTTAAGGTGTGAGAGAGGCTAAATTGGGAGATGTCGTCAGTGAATATCTATACAACTAGATAACCCCATGAGATTACATATATGAATTTTATGAATTTGAGGAGGAATCCATGATTAATATAGGGTGAATTGTCATTCCTGTCACATTTTGTGTGGATATGTTGACATATCCTTATAAATCCCTTTGGGTGAATCATCAATGAGTTGAAAAGTAGATGAAATAAATTCAATGTTAATTTTGGATTTTCAGAATAAGGAATAATTTCTCTACATTTTTTTCTCAATAAATTACATTTTTGAATGTAATAGTGTAATATTAAAATCTATTGGGTTTGACTCAGCCTTTTTATATCATATAATTTATTTGAGATATCATATAAATGGATCTCTTATCAATATTACACTAAAATAGAGAGTCGACGATGAAATATATGTGATTTTGACGGGTTTATAATCTCAAACCACTTCCTTTACATATAGTAGTGGTGTTGGGTTTATAGTATAAAACTATTGTTTGTATGGGATATATTACATCATAATGGGGTACCATAAAATCATATTTAACATTAATTATTGGTACAAGTCATAGTTGTGAAGAGTTTTTTAGGTGACTCTTGAGAACCCAAATAGTTAAGTAATTTTTATCACATATAACATTTCTTATAGACATAGTAAACCATCATGAATTTACATCATATAATGAGATCCAAGATGATTTACGTTTTATGGTTCTGTGTAGATCACATACAAATACTGGAATTCTCCTCTTATATCTAATATCACTCCACTATCATCATGGAATAATTCGTGGTCTTATTTCAGAGACTATGAAGTTAACCGTCTTGATAGTATAATATTGGATATAATTCTCTACATAGGATAATTATGGTAAATAGGTTGAGTAAGATGAATTTTGTGGGAAAAATAATTTGATGAAAGGATAAAGAAAACAATTATTTTACAAAAATCTAAATTTTAGGGCATTGGAATTTGAACCAGGTAAAAATGTCCACCTAATAGTATTCAAATAATTAGGAATGTTGATGGTGTTTTGGGGTAGATATATATATATATATATATATATATATGGATCAGAAAACTATTAAATATTACCATAGGCTAATGAAGTTATTTATCACATGGCCTTGATCCCACAGTTGGACTATGTTAATGATATCTTTTATGTATCACAACTGATGAGATACTTGCATGGCGCATCACACATAATTGATTATGGTGACATATACATTTATGAAAAAGTCACAATCACATGTTACCCACCGATGACCATGGGTCTAGAGGATATGATCCTGTATAGTAGGATCATTATATTAGTTTTCCACCATTTATGGGTAGTAAAATTTAGGGGGTCTCTTGAGATTATAAGACTTAGACACTGGATCAATTCCATCATCTTTTTTGTAGCTTCTGATTTTAAGGGTAAGAAATTATGAAGGTGGGGATAGTATAAAATATAATTTTTAATTTATGACCCTTTGATTAGTTGTATAATAATTTAGAAGTTATATTTTATAGTTTTAATTAATTTTGGTTTTCCAGAGACCCTAAAATTAATATATTAAAAATTCAATTAAGAAAGTATCAAAAGAACAATTTTTCTAAATGAATTTTTTTGAAATATCAGAAACACGGATTGAAAATATAATTCCATGGTAAAATACACATCATATATTTATCATATTTATTACTTATGTTTTAATGAAATGAGTCATTCCATTGAAGGGAAGTTATTATAATTTTGGATATATATGTTAAATAATAATTTTTATTAAAATTTTTCATAACTCCCCCACCAAAAAATATTTTATTATATGAAACATCAAGAATTTATCATATAATCATGTTACTTTCAAAAGAAGGATGAAGAAATCCTCCACTATAATTCACATTAATTTCATCATAGACCATATAAGGATGATTTAAGAGGTTCATGGGATGAGTGAATAACATGGAAGAATTATTAACGACATCCCAATGAATTTTTTAATCACTGAAGAATTATTTTGACATGAGGTAGGGTAAATTATCTAATGGATCCTGTCATTTTTATCAATTTTTAACGATTTTGTTTATCTTATTTGGATTTATTCATTTTATCTCTGCTAACATAAAATAATTGAATATTTATTCGTTTTTTTCTAATTTTTATATATGTTTGGATTCCATGATTAATATCATATTATGGGATCTTAATGTTCAAGAACAGTATTAATTTTTAATTTATCCACACCATGGCCTTATTCATCATGTTATTAATTATTGGAGAATTGGTAATGTGATGAAACATTATCAATGTGGTTCAATCATGATCAAACCCCCTTTTTATTGATGTTTTTATGAATGAACATTGTATTAATGGTTTGTGGATAAATCATGGAAGAGACATGTACCATATATGATTGTTTAATGGATTGAGAACTTTTTTGGTTATGGGAAGTGGTATCAGACATACATAAGTGATCGGGGCTTTTTTCCTGACACTAGATCCTAGGTATCAAATATTGAATCTATTAACTCTAAATTTTTACTTCTTAGATGAGAATTCGGTGCGATTTTCAATGGGATTATAATACGAATTGATGTTTTCATGGGATGATGGCGGTTTTGAAAAAATCTCAACTACTCGTCCTATTTTTTATATGATCATATGATGTGATCATAATTACCTTCTGGTAGTCGGTTCTTTGGACTTATTTTAATATCATATTCATATTTTTATTCCCTTGCATATTTTAATATAACCCAATATGGTGTATGTTTTGTGAGGATTAAAAAAATATAAACATGGGTAAGAAGATATACCATGTCACCATAGAGGCATTACATATATAGGAACATTGATAATCAGACCACATCCAATAATTAACAAACCTCGGACATCATGTGGTTCCACATATCATTTGGTTCTATCAACACATAATGTATATTTTCTAAAATATTATACTTTGTGTATATTATTATTTATGAATATGTTTTGGGAAAAAAATATATCATTATTGGTCTATGTATTAATATTGAATAATAGAGGAATTCTATTCAATATCTATCTTATGAAATGAGGTTATGTGAGTGATATATTTCTTTCGGTGAATCTTTGTTGATATTCACAGTCAGATATTATCATTAGAGCAATGATGGGTGTGGTGGTCCCATGGAAAATATGAAAAATGTACCCCATATCTTTTGTGTGTTTAGAGTTAGTTATCCACCACAAATAGTAAAAAACCACTCCTCTGTATGATGAGTACTCTCCTCTATCATTGATCTTAGTCTGAGATAAAATCCTCCACCAGAAATAGATCTCACTCTACTACATTTTGTAGTGGAATGAAGAGGGAACTCTATCTATAACCTTATAAGCATTCTTATACACACCCATACTATGGTTTTACACCACATGTGTCATGTCTTATGGATGTGGTATAAATAATGGAGGTGAATTTATTCGTCTATGTATTAATAGTAAATAATTATACATCGAGGTGCCTACTATATTTAAAGGTTCGACTCATGCAGTTTTATTTGAACTCTCCAATATGTTACACATTATTATTATTGTTATGTTAGGATCTACATTCATTATTTTTTTTCTTTCACGTGTTTTACGAAAATATAATCCCATATATTTATCATATATAGAATGATTTATTTCTTAGTGGTGGTTTCATGAGTTTTTACGGTCTTGATAACTTAGTTAAACATATCAAATAACTATTTCATAGAGTTGTGTGTGTCTTTGAGAAACTAAATGAACATTATTTCATATATTAACATTTATATTATATATTTTCTTGGAAATTATCCCCAACCCATAACCAATTCAATGAACGATTATGGTGTTACTCTCAGCATAATCTACACCCTAGCAGAGTCTGTGTCGGTTAGGACATGAAAAATATACCATAATATTATCTCCCTGGTAAACCAACCATTTCTTATAGCATCACTCCATCAATGACATAGGAAGATATTACATCTCATCTTATATGTGCTGAAAATCATACCTCTGTTGTGTGGCCCGAATATGACACTAGATAGTCATAATCCACTAATAAATCACAGGAAAATAAAGAAATTATATTAAATTGATTAAATAGAATGGTTTGGGGTTGAAGCCTAGAAATTTATTCTATTCATATAAAATTTATCTATTTTTAATAGCGGCTATATTATTATATTTAACAATGACGATAAATTAAAATACATTAACACTTGGAGGATTACATGCATCCTAATAATTCAGAATACTACAACTATGATTTATACTAATATATAGAAAATAATGAATATTGACCACTCAATTGTATTCCTCGTTGGATCATACACTTCCCACAGTATTATAACATGAATGAAAATTATTAAAGGAAAAAAATATTGTATTGTATATAATATACAATATCAATGGAATTGTAATACCTCCGTAGAAATGAATTAGTATAAATTCATCTCTCTTGAAATTTTTATAATATGAAATATGAAATGTGTATATTGGGATGTTCCCGTTATAAAATACATCCATTTGCGAATATAAACAATGGAAAAGAAATTAATGGTTAAATATAACTATTGAGAAATATGAAAATTGGTAATAATTTTATCATTGAAATTAATTTTTTAATTAGTAATGAAAACTGATTATTGATACAGAATTTTGAAATGAATAGGTCCACCAATATTACCATACCATTTGAATAACAATTTCTAGATATTTTGTTATTGTAAACTTCAATATGGTTCTCACTTGTCTAATCCAATAAAGGACATCAAAAAGCAAGTTTTTATTGATATTCTCTACATTAAATGTTAAAATTAGTGGATATAACTACACTGTCAATATTATATTATACACTCCAAGAAATTTCCACCATAACAGATTTTTTCCATAGGCATGATGTGAGTGTAATAAATTATTTGGTATGTAGACATTAGTGTCATAAAAATGTAATATCGATTTTATTAATTAAATACTTATTTCATCAATCCTGTCATTTAATTATTATATTTAATAATGACACAAGGGTATTAAAAATAATTTGAAGATGTGATATATTATAAAATAAAAAATATTAATATATATAATATAAGAACATTTTGAAAAAAATAAATAATTCTATATAATTTTATTCCATAAGAAAATACATCAAATGTTATTTATTTAAATATAAATTATAATACAATTTCATTATCTCTTCGTAATTTTTTAATGTGTCATAAAATTTAATATGTCAAAAATAATAATAATTATCATAAATAAGAGCATTTAAATTTAATAGATATAAATAATATATTATTATATTTTTTTGATGAAATAAAAATTATCTTTGGAATCAACAAACCTAAAGTAGTTTGGGGTAAACCAGTTATGATTATAAAAAGTATATTATTATTCGGTTAATTGTAAAAATACAACATTCCTTTTTTCATGTTTTAGGACATCTTATATTTTTAATTTTATTAATATTATATATTTCAATGGATTTTAACCAATTACCAAAACTATAAATTAATTTGAAAAATCAAAAATAGAAATCAAAATTGGAAAATAATATTTTTGGGAAAATATAATTTACCATTATACGATAAACATTAAATAATATATTTCAATTATAATGGATTAAAATATAATTAAAATTAAATAAATGATCGAAAACTTGAGATAAAATAATGGGTGATAAATTAGTTTTTTATTCTCTTCAACCTAAAATTCCTAGACCTATAATTATATATTAATAATCAATTAATTTGTTTTAACAAAAATATACACCACTCCAAGTTTTACATTCCACTAGAAATCCATTACCGATGATGTTTTAGTCATTTTACTTAAAAAAATATTCCCTACATGGATTCTTTAATTCCTTAAGGATTCATCCTAATGTTCTAAGATGTAACTCTTATTGGTAAAGGAATTCTCTTATCCTTCTTTCTCATTCATGTACATATTCATTGAATAGATTCTAATTTTTGAGTTATATTGTTATAATAACCTCTTCTCCCTATTAAAACACATATATTTCCTAACTAATGGGAAAAATTTGTTACCTCTCATTATTCCCATCCTTTAATCAACGATGATTTTCATTATTTTACTAATTCATATATTTACTTTCTCAAATTTTAATAGCTTATTAAAAATTTTGATTACCCAAACCCCTTACTTCATGAGCATTAATCTAGATAAAAAATTTGATGTATTGATTTTGGAATTTCTATGTATGTTACTCACATAACAATATTGTGGGTAACAAAATTATGCAATTTTCATGAATTTATGCACTTACATAATCAAATATTTTATATAATACCCATTCTTTATTCTTATCATGTTATTCATGAAATGGTTAATTATGATAAATATGTAACACGTGAATTTATACATATACAGTTATATTATTATATATCTCCAATTTATTAGGAAATGTAATAATCTGTAGGGATTACATATTATTTAATTACATGGTGAAAACCCAAAGTAACTAGATTTCATGACACATTTGAGATATTCTTATCAATATATAAAATGTTTAACAAACAAATTTCAATGTTATGTATGATCAAAAAATGAATATTATCACATGTTATTTTTCATTTATTTTCAATGATGAGTGTTCATGTTCCACTTCCAATTTTTAACCCCAAACAGACTTTTTGACGAACCTTTTATATTGATGAATTCCCCTAGAATATTAATTCTAGTGAGGTGACATGGATTGAAAAAATTGGAACTTTCAAAATGATTAAATATTTTAAATGATTATTAGTCCCGTATTTAATTGAATTATTATTGACCTGGATTCCATGTCTCTTGACCTCAAATGGTCCTTCATTATTGTTACCGCATTACTTAGTGGGGAATTGAGTTAAAATGTATGTTTAATAAATTTTGGATTACATAGATGGTATCAATAGTTTTTCATTATTATTTTTTTGTAAATTAAGAATACAAAAAAATTATAAATACTTAGTGATAGGTTTTTATATAGTAAAGAATCCTTAATATTGGAGAATTATAAAAAAAGTGGGTCCTAAAAAATAAAATCCTTATATGGATTCTATATTTGGATGTTTCTCTATATAAACTATACATATGTTTGAAAAACATTAACATGTTGTGTTTGGCATCGAATGAGTCATCAACTAGTTCATAAAAAGTAGGCCTATCATTACAAAAACATTGACTGTAATGGGGGACGCACATTTAGTAATAATAGTAATATTAAAAAAACTTATGAATGATATGTTGATAATGTAAATAAATTATGACCAATGTAAATCTTGATAGATTCATGATTTTAGTAAAACAAATAGTAGTCACTCCATTAAAATTATTATTAAATATTCTATATAGTAACATATTTCACACTTAAGTTTACTTCATTTATAAAATATAATAAATTGAGGGACTCATGTCAAAAATATAATCATTTGGAAATGATATGAAGGATTTCCCAATATGTGGGTTGAAGTATTTAGAATCATCATAACAATAATGAATATATTATCATACATCATTAATTTCAATCAAAATCACATATAGAATAAAATTTTACAAAGGAAGAAAAACATTTTGTTTACTCATCCAGGTGTTAACAAGCACCTGTTATCAGTAGATACATACAAATAATCATTTCCATAAAAAACATACTATAGAAAACACATTCTATGAACACTTTTTTAACAACTAATTGAATTATATATTGGGATTAAACCCATTAAATGGGGAGGATCATTAATGATGGAAACTAATTAAGAAAATAATACCATGGGATGAGGTGTAATCCATGGAATAGTAATACATCAAAAAAGGATATTACAATATTTATTTTTCTCAAACCCTCCACATTATGATTGATGGATAATTTGGTTACTTAAATCAAAGAGAATTTAAATTGGTTGGGGAATTATGAGGAAACATTACAAGGCTTAAATAATGGGCATCAATTTATACCAGAAATTTGGAAGTTAGTATTCATATTATATTTAACATAAAGTCCAAATATTTTGAAAGCATTCGAAATTGGATACATTGGGATTTATGAATAGATTGTAAAATTTTATTTAGATATTAAAATGGTATAAAAATATTCCCATTGTACTAATGAAAATAATGGAATTATGTGTGGATAAATAATGTTTTTTGAATCCATCTATATGGGATGAAGGTTAAAATCCAATCTTCAAAAAATGTGTGTACAATAATTTGAATACTTGTCTATAAAGAGGTGTAATAGGATTCTATTGTGTATGATGTAATTTTTTTTTCGTACTATATTTATTTATTCAATGAAATGAGATCACTCTTTTATGAATTTTTTTGTGACTTTTTATGCTTATTCACAATTTTCATTTCACAATTTTATTATTGATAATAAAAAAAATGGGGAGAACATAGAGATGGAATTTTACTCACCTAAAGATCATTATGTTATTTAGATTCTCCACTATATTAAGTTCTACTAATTATAATCTATTCTCTGATACTAACATATGATTATGAGATCTAATATTTCATATTTATTCTCATATACTATAATAGATTTCTCTGATGTTATTCTTCTATGCTAAATTAAATTGATATATGTTTATGTCTCATTTCACAAAATCTTTTTGATATGTTAAATAATATATATATATCCTTTACTATTATTCTTGGGTATTTCCTTTAAATTCCATGTTTTTTGATAATCAAAAATGGGCTATTGTTGTACTCCAATAGTTTTAATGATAAAAATTCATGTTTCATCATGTTTCATCATGCTTAATTATATATATGTATAATATTAATCTATTCAGTGAAGTGTCACATTGCAAGAAAAGTTTTAAATATTTCACTAAGTTTGATTCACTGTTAAGTTGAACTCATAATCACCGGTCAGAGGACTCACAGTCAATGTTCTGTTTGAAAATTGGTAAATTATTATTAACTCTTATTGTAACCCACTTGTCCAAAATTTTCACAAAGGACCAGACACCATTGATATAGATGAGTAACTGTTTCAGTAACTAAGTGGTTTATAATTTTCACGAAGGACCAGAAAATTTTGCATGAAACAACAAGACCCAAATTTTCGCAATGTTTAAGAAACGATCCATAAGACATGGTTCATGAATTAGAAAAAAAATTCAATGTTTGTGTTAATATTCCAATGACACCATCCCGTAATTTCAGAATTTTTGCAATTTTTGTGGCAACATTCCTAAGACATTGTTCTAGAATTTACGAATGTTAAAAATGTCTATCTCACCATTTTTAAAATTCTATTCCAGAATTCCATAATTCTCACACTGTATAAGGGATCGTTTTAAAGATACTATTTAGAGATAAAGGACATGTAACCACTCTGGTCTCACTACCCTTGTCGCACTATTCCGGATATTTTCATTTATTCATTTACTATTTAAATTTATAATTATTTCTAACTATCATAAATAGGTAATTTTATTATATATATTGAATTAATGATCTTTTAGATAATATATTAATGCCATAATTTGTAGATTGTATGAGGAATGAGGTACATACATGTGATGAAGATCATGATCCATGTCTTCCAAAAAAAACCTAGAAATAAATATGGTGGTGCATGAGAAGATCGATATACACATGGGACTAGGATGTAAAAACATAGAATATACTCATCCATCTATAAGTTAATAATGAAGACCTTTATGTGAACCGATGTGTGAACATCCTTAAAGAAAAATATCCAAGTGAAGAGGATTTCTTAAGTGTTTGTCACCTTATGAGAAACCAAAACATGATGCATCCACAACACCCTATCATTGTTGTCTATTTTTAGATGTGGAATCAATATTCTCATCTACTATATCTAAGAAGTATATAATAATCAAACACATCTCATAGAGAATTAAAATGCTTTTTTATTATTTACTCTCTATTGGGTACATTCTTATTACTTTTTCAGTTGTGTGTGTGTCTGTATTAAAAATGCATACTGCCTCTTGACCTAACCTATAGTATACCAAATATCCTCACTCATTCATCATTCTACGCAATTTTTATCACACATATAACAAGGGAATAGGTTTATGTGGGGTTGTGTTGTATTTTGTTTACCAGGAATAACAATAGTAGATGTCTTGTTGACCAGGATTGACTTGTTTGTTATTGTGAACCCCAATCCAGGGTGTTAGTAATGTTTATTAATATAAACTACTTTTTTCACATGATCCCCATATAGATAAGATTAGATCTTTACTTGATACTGAACAAGTTGTCTTTATATCTGATGTGTTATTTCGTTTTTATTTTTCGTATCTATTTTCATTACTCAAACCATAATACTTTTCTTCAGTCTAATAGTTAATCATATATAACTTATTTATAATAATTTTATTTAGTAGACTATGTTAAAATGTTAAGATAAATATTCAATTTATTTTAACTGATAATTAATCACTAATTGAGAATTTCTTCATACAACTAAATCATTTGTAAATATTCAAATTTGGTTAATGGGGAAGACTTTTTTTGATAGGGGGATTTATAAATCAATGTTTTAAGATATAATGTTTTATAGGTAGTCAATTCACCAACTCTTGAGTGTCCTACTCTGACAAAAAAATCTAATGAAAAGGTTCATGATAATATCGTTCCACATCAATACTAAAATGGGTAATGTATTTCAAAAATAATCTTGTAGATGGTGTTCCACTTTAATTTCGTTATAGACGAGACACCATGAAACACAAATCTTCCTTGAATACCTCATCACCATCCAATAACATTGATATCCCATGTTGTGTTAAATATTGGTAAAATTAGAGTGTATGAACCAAGAAGTTTCATTAATATGGTCCATGAAATCATTCCTTAAGAATGTGGAACAACCAAACTGTTAAATAATCACAAACATCCACTATTAGATCAAGACCACTCACCTTAGATCTCCACAACATAAATTATTTTACCATTTCATTAGAAATAAATGTATATAAACTACTCCATATAAAGACGCTCATTGTAAGACATGCCAAATTTCATTAAATCCATTAACATTTTTTTTCAAACCTCTTTCACTCTATAGAACATCTCAACAATATCATATGAGTCCACACCTCAACTAATTCATTCACATATTGTGTCAATGATTCTCTACTAAACGCATGAATTAACTCATTCAATTTACCTAGATTTTACATTATATAATTATCATATGATTGAAGATAATATAACCATAATCCCTATTATAATTTTATATCCATATAAAAAAAATATTTCAGGCGTTTTGGATTTTAATATATAGTATACCTCTCCCAAAAGTGTTAGTGAAGCTATTTTTTATTTCAAACATAAATGATATTAACTCAATATTTTGGGTGGGGTAGTTATTATCATGTGGTAGTAACTTACAAAATCCATAGTCAATGACTAGTTTCTCCTTATTCAATACATACCCCAATCCCATACATGATATAATGCATAGCTTAACATAACCTGATCATTATTTTTAAATATTCAAAATTGTTACTGAATTCAACCACAACTTCAATTCCTCAAAGGATCACTACCACTTGTCATTACATTCATACATTAAACCCTAATTTCTTTCTGTAGTTCTTGGAGATATGATCATTAAGAAATAAGGAACATAAATTCAACAATAACCATTCAAACAAAATAAACTCCAAATCAAAAACACATTTTATGACGATCCCATGGAAAAATAAACTGTATCTTTTTAGGATCTACTTACACACCCCTATCAGATATATAATGTCCTAGAAATTACACTTACAAGATCCAAATGTCACAATAAGAAATTTTACCAAAGATACAATGGTCTATAAATGTTTCAATAATTATATTCAAATTGCCTATATACACATCCTTTATCTTGGAGTAAAAAAAGAATCACCTGGAAAACCACAACAAATGTGTCCATGAACCGATGATAGGTTCAGTTCATTAGTGGCATAAATTCCACAAATTTTTAATGAGATTGAATATCACAAACAGAAACATGAAATTTCTATACATATTCCTATATATATATTAGTCATATCTTTAACTAGTACACATTACTAGTGGTACCTTGACCGGAGGTTAATCATTAAAAAGAAACATGCCCCTCAATGCTAGTTAAAAATTTGTTCAATACAGGGAAAGAGATATTTTTGCTTAATATTCACCTTACATATCTTACGATAACCCATTTAATGTCATATAATTCTATCTACATTCTATGAAAATTGCACTAGAAAATATCATGGTGATACACTAGGTTGAATAAAAAGTATATCCACTTTCTCCACAAGATGAACTTCATATGACACCAATTGTGAAGGATTAATTTGATAATATGGAATAGAAATGAAAATAATACTAGGAAGAAGGTCAAGAATGATCTCTACCCACATTAACATTGGAAATCTAGAAAAATAATATTGAAAGACCACAGGGTATAAAAACAACACAATCTGATGTTTCCATCCTAAACAATGATCAACTACGTCTTGAAGATTATCTAAAAACTAGCATGATATTACCCCATATAAAGGAACAACATGCCCCTCCATTACTAATATCGAGTCTATCTTATCTAAAAAAATATGTAACCCTATTAGAAGTTGAAAATTAAACATAATGATGATAAAACTCTATATGGGAATTCACACAGATTATCCACACTATAATAGGATAAAGGTAGAAGATGTAAATATTGAGAATAAAAAAGTCATATATCACCTAACAAACATCTATCATCTCATAATATTACGAAAAATTGATTCAATTTTTGGTCCTATCCTAAATTATTGGAAATACCGATCAACTACAAAAAATTTCTACATAAAATCCCAAAATTACCAATAACATTGACAATATAAAAGAGTGAGTAACACCATTATAAAAATATATAAAACCATAGAGCATTAAATTGAAATTTTATCTCTAATAGTATTTGGGCTACATCAGATTCCTCAGGCATATACTCCTACAAATCTATATGGTCTTATATACCGAAAAATCCAACAAAAAAATGACAATGAGACCAAAAAAACTTGTATGTATCAACACATACCTAAATATCCTTGGTGAATGTGGGTCTTTCCTTACTGGATTGATATATCCTTTCCAAAAAAATAATTTAGGTAATGAAATTTTTTATAAAAAAGTAAATAATTTTACAATTACAAATATTTAGGATTGTTATTACCATGCCTTCCACATTGGAAGTAGAATACATGATGCTTCATTTAATTAACACATGAAAGAAGTCTGGATGAAAATTGACCACATTTTTGGTGAAATTTAATTCCATAAAATGGACCCTGCATAATAACAATAAACATAAATATTCTTTAAAAAAGATGTATATTTGGATATATCATCCGAAGACAAATATTATTTTTTGAATACCTACAGAAACCCTATAGAAAATATGATAATAAATAGAAACATAACATCTAACCTCAATCCCAACTCTAATAATCATGAATTTCAGAACTCATATGCAACAATCTCTGGTGCGAGGAACACTAAATCTAGAAAATGGGTTCAATACTGTAGAATTGTATACTCGCTTTCTCTTGGTTTAGATAAAAATGAGTATTTTCTACATGTAGTGTCTCTTGGTAATCCTACTAATTGACTATTTCCATGAATGAGGTCCGTGTAAGATACTCTATAACATATCATTCACAATATAACCCCCCATATTCTTCCAAATCTATTAAGAATTTACATGGAGAAACCCACCTTAGAATCCTTATGATTAATTAAAAATATTATGTCCATATAAATATGATCATGAAACTAATCATATTCATATTATACGTTTTCACCATGGAATAAGTGTGGATTCTCCTTAATGAATTCTGATCCCTGAGCCACCACAAATTCTGGTTTTGTGGAAATATATTTCCCTAGAGTCTGATTTTTTCATTTTAAAATTTCAACTAAAGAAGGTTCCCGAAGATGATTTTCTTGAAGAAAATGTCTAATAAAGTCCTCACTATTATTTTTAATATCCCTATTATGAATATTATTCTAATAAACATAAGAAATAAGAAATCATTTTTTATTAAAAGTCCAAAACCATTAGACCAAAATCATGGATAAATTTCAATACATTTTAATAATGAGTTTTTTAGTAATATGAATAATATTGATAAAATTCAACATATTGAAAAATAAAATTTAAATTTAAATAATATCCGCAACTATTTCTCTAAAATGATCTCAATATTTATGTCCCAAAATTAGAAAAAAAAAATCCAATGGACCATGTTAACTCAATTTCATACATGATAGTGAGCTGGATAAGCTCCCTCGATCACTTAGTAATCAAATATAAATATTCCTAACTATAGTATACCTAATAAATAGAAAACAATATTAGAAATTTTTAACAGAAATTTAATCGAGGATCCCATTGATTCCAAATTATAATAAAATATTCTAGGTCATCATAAATAGTCACCTGATTCTTCCACTTCATGGAGAGTTAAATAAAAACCTATTGGAAACTAGTGTTCAATCAAACCATATCAATATATTCAACTAATTTAAATACAAGTGAACGAGATAACCAAAAATCCATAGAACCCAATCCAAAAAATGATAAAACAAAAATAATTTTCTAGAAAAAACTAAAATGTCACCATGTGGAAACTTTTTAACACCAAACCATCCTACTACAAAGGGTGTGGTAACAAGAGGAACAAACATGTTTCATGATACTATTCCCATTCCCTATATCATGTAATAAAACATATATAAATTACAAATGAAATTTTTTTCATGTGAGAAAATATCCAAGTAAGATATATCCATAGGATATATAGTATCTATAATAAAAAAAATGCAGTAAATTTGTATTTTTACGAAACATGATGTAAAAATAATTTTTCAAAAATACAAAAGAATTTATAATTCATTTCCCTTTAACTTCATAAAATCCAATAGTATTCCCAAATACTTGAATAAGAAAAGTATATGTGAGAAAATATAAATTAATATCCACAAACCATAAGGCAATCATGTAAACATATATACATGGAATAAACCATCATTGGAAACCTTGGGATACAACCTCATGTTATATCATGTGAGAAACAATTAATGAAAAAACAAACAATTGAATAAAATATATGTAAATGAAAATGTACAACTTATTGGGAATTAGACAATATAAATATGATAAATAAAGAAAATAATCATAAAATAGGCATATTTTGGTAGGAATTGATATCTTGGAATTCCAAAATCTATCAATGTCACAAATCATCTAGTGGAATTACACACACTATGATTGAGATGGCTATTTCGGATGAAAACATGGTCCATAATTTCTATGATTGTAAAAATCCATTTCAATACTATGATCAGAATTTATAAAATAATTTTCATAGCTAAGAAAATATAATGTGTTTTTTGAAAACCAATTTCATATTCAAAACCACTATTCATGACATGAAACATATTGTGTGAAGATCACATTTTTTAAGAAAACCCACCTTTAAAAACATGATTGATTCCCTAATCTACATTGAAAGAATCAAATAAATTCAATGAATTATCTACTGAAATTTTACAAAATTGATAACAAGTTAAAATAATTAATCAATTTTATAAAAACACATGCCACATGAATGGAGATATAATTATTCCCCTTCAAAAAATGAGACAGAGGAAGAGTAGATTTTTTCTTCATTATCATTGATCCATAAGAAACAAATCATTCCTCTATCAAAACCTATATATGGTACTTAATTACCCAATTGGGTTCCAAAAAGACAATATGATAAGTGATCTACCATGTATCTATTATAAAAAAGGTAAACTGGATCAAAAATGAAACACTGCATTACATGTTTGATCATGAAGAAAGGGAATACACCTAGAATACAATAAGAGAATCATCTAAACAACTGGGGAAGGGTTTGGTCATGAAATATGAGATATAAGTGTTTATTAGAGGTAAAACTAGGGTCCTTCAATTTTTTTATTTTTTTTCATTTTAAAAACCACAGACATAGTTATATTGGGAGGCCTCACAGTTATAGGTAAATGTTCTCCATTATCGCCCACCCAATACATAGCCTCTAATTTGGGTGCACTATTTGTCCTCAATGTAACATTAAAATTTTATAACTGTGCATAAAACATCTACCTAGGGGTCCACAGTTTGGATGGGTGGGTGAACAGTTAGGAAATACTATGCACTCCCTTCTTGTATACCATGCTTCACAAAAAGTTCTATATACAAATACCCATGCGTTTCCATAATCATGTACCAACTATGAACTACCACAAGGTATTAAATGATTTTCCACAAAAAATACCAAAACTACCGCAGAGAAATACCAAACATAATTATGGTAAGATACAAGGTCATGTATTAACAAAAGAAAGGTAACATTACCTTTAAAAATATAAACATTATCAATGTAATTTAGAATATATAAAAGGTTATCAATGCTCTAATATTAATTATGGATAGAATGGAAACATAAAACCATTTAATTAAAATAAAAAAATTGATTTATTTGAATAGATCCTTAATCGCATGAATATTAATAATTTAATGGGACTCCATGGGGTACTAGTGTTGATTTTATTTGATTGTGATCCATAATTTGATTCTATGTTATGGGGGATCCCTTATGTGGATATTAATTCAAAATTAAACTTGATCACATGCTATCATCATTAATGTGATGATAATTATGATAGTATAATAAAAATATTGGAAGACATATTATATGATACCTTATTTGATTTTAAAGGGATTTTGGGATCACTTTCTTCAACGTATTGAATTCTCCTATAAAAATAGTTTATAATAAAAAATTTCTATTGAACCTTTTATGATCTCTAGATTTATTCATTTGAAAATAAAACATGATGAGATGATGTTGTATAAGATATTTTTTTGACATTTAATTATAATGGAAATAATAGGAAAGATGCATGTTATCCATAATAACATCAAGGATGATTAGATTCAATATAAATTTTATTCAAACAAAACAAATCAAGGACACATAGTTTCATGACATGTATATCTATTCCTAAATATATCCCCAAGGTATGGGGTAGTGAGGTATGGAAATAATTGGAGGTAGATTCCAATAAACATTTGACCATTTTTCATTATAGAACATGTTTTAAGGGTTTCATATCAATTAACATTAATAAAAAACATTTTGATGTCAACGATGTCTTCCATGTTTACATTTTGTGAATGTATATATGTGATCCAGCAACATACATTTGTTTAAGTATTTTTAAATGAAGTGTCAATTGTATTATAGATTGAACTAATATAGATTCTTGATATAATGGAACATTATTTTGTGAACTAAAAACAGATCATATGAATGTACTTTATAGAAACCATAAATTTAATGAAGCTACTTCGGAACCTATGGAGAAAAGGAATGAGTAATACACCTCTTATGTTTTTTTAAAAAGTGAAAAAATCAAGAATAAAATTTATTAATGGGTGGATAATGAAATGGACTTGACATTTATTCTACTATAAATAAAATATCACTATTATCATAATGAATATTTAATTATAATATTTAATGGACGTATATATTAATAATTTTAATAAATAAATTTAAATGTTATTTTATAAAAAAAATTATATTTTCTACGTCTAATACATGGATATTTTAACTAATGAATATAAAACATGAAATGGTATAATTCATAGAATATAACTCTTAGTGGATTATAACACCAACCATACAGATAATGAATTGAAAAAAACATTATGAATATACCATTCATTATTAGATTATTTATAAAAATATTTGTGAATAAACTATTTAATATTTTTGTTTCATGAAATATATTTATGCTAAAATCAGAAATGTAATAGTGGGTATATTTTCATTTTTTAATATTGTTGTTGGTCAATATAAATATTGTTTAATATTTTAATTTCATTAAATGATCATGGAGAAATATGAATGTTGGTAATTATATTGTTAATGTATTTTGTGTTGACAATGGATAGTGAAAATTGGTATCTTATAAAGAAAAAGTACAAATGTTTGATTTGAACAGTAGATTCATGCATTTTGAAACACATATTTCGAAAATGTGGGGGATGGTGAATTATGTGGTGGTTGATAGTTACCAAGACCAAACAGAGCTTCAAAAAGTCAAGATTGAATTAAATTTCCAAAGGTATAAGTTAAAATTATTTTAGATCACAACAAAGTTAACATTATCTAATCCAACCCATGAAATTTCCGTCATCATACAACTTACCATAATGCTATGTAAGATTATAATAACAGGTTATGTATCTTGACCTTCATTTCACAAAAAATTATTATTCTTTTATAAATGAAATATATATTTCATCAATTATATTTTTGTATTATTTTATTTAAAAATATAATTATGAATAAAAGATTAATTTTTTTAAAAAAATTTGATACAAAGAAGAAAAAATTATTTTAATAAAATCTATATTATTATTATATACAAAAGTATGATATATGTTAATTTTAATGAAATGGACTTTTAAATAAATAGTTATTTATGTATAAATGATTATATAATTACTTCTTCTATCATAATTTCTTTATAATTCTTATTATGTTGACTATATCATAAAAATTTTCATTTCTCAATAAATAATTATTTTTTATTTTAAATTTACTGTAATCATATTTTAAAAACAAAATTTCAATAAATTTATTTTTTAAATTATTATGTTGTGATTAGTTTAGTGTTAAATTTGTATAAATTTACAAAATAATTTATTTTTCATTGAATTGATTTTTTTCAATTTTTAGTATTTCTTATGAATTAATGTGTTTATACTAGAGATGTAATAATTTATAATATACAATACACAATAAAAATATTTTATTATTAATATCATTTAATTTAATGGATTTAAATCAATTTACAAACCTATAAATGACATTAATGTTACTTAAAAAGAAAATATTATTTACACAATAATATTTTATAGAATATTTAGTTATCGATATCCAATGTAATATTAAAAAATCGATTTTAGTTCTAATTATTTAAAATGTTTTGAATACTAAATGAAATTGAAGATACAATTGTTATGCAAATAGTTTTTCATTTTTAAAAACCTATAATTATTTTACCTACATATATAAATTGTTTAATATGTTCTCTACTTTTACTATATATACCCAGTATTGCCACCCCCATTCAGCTTCCATCAAAACTTTTTACCCATGATGGTTTATTAATTGTACCTCCAAAATAGTCCCTCAAAGGTTTAATCAAGGTCTTAAGGTGACAATATCATGTTATTTTTGGTAACCCTTCTAGGTAAGGGAATTTTCCTCATATTCAATCCCATTCATGTATTTCACAATAGAATGTATTTTGAATGATGAATTATGATCGTATTACAAAGTTTTCATTGCCAAATTAATGTAAATATTATTTTTAATGGGATAAATGCATTCCCCTAATTATTATTATTTTCTGTATCCTTATATCTTCCTATGATGTAGTGGAATTCAATTCAAGAATTCACATCTTTTATAGGGAATATTGATACATTGTGAATACTATAATAACTTCATTATCGCTCGGAATTCACCTTGATGTAAGAAAAATTTATTAATTTAGGGATTTAATAGCTTGAATCCCACTATTTTCATCTGATAAAAATGATTTAGTGTTATCTTCTTGATGAATATAAGAAAAATAGATATTTTATAAGACACCTATTTTTTATTCCCCATGGGTTGTTGACGATGTATTTTTTTATAATGAATTGGGATCTCATGAATTTGGTCATATAGTAAGTGAATCATTATTGTGATCTAATGCATCAATTAAAAAAAATTATTCAAGGATGACATCATTTATGATTCCTTTATTTATAAACTAAGTAATTATCTTTTATATCAACATAGTGTTAAATGATGTTTATATTATTGTGAATGTCTATATTTTATATTGTTGAAACATGTCTATTATATGTATTATGTAATTATCATTATTCTCTATAGGAATGCCTCATGTATTTTCTATTATTATTGTTCATTTTCTATTTTAATTTTTTTATCCCCTATGAGGATTTATCACCCATTTCTATTCATGTATGTCCACATGAAATTACATTTTGTGAGATTACCTTAGAAGGAATATCAGATTATTTATTCAAAAGGATTACAAAATTATTAAATATATGTTTTCCTTATGTATTTTATTTATTATGTTGTTGGTTTCCAAGAATATAAATCTTAAAAGAGTATTCAATGTTATTAATGTAAAATTTGTTAAGGAATATATTAATATAATTTATTAAAAACTTTCTATATTATAGATAAAATCTATAATGCATAGAATAATTGAGAATATACCACTATCCATTCATTAATAACATGAGTGTCAATCTCACCTTTATAAAATTGTGTTCTTGCCAACTATAATTCAATTGAAAAATTAATCTTAAAATTGTTTTCATCATGCCTTTCCAGATTCATACCCTTCTAACCATATAGATTATCACCGCTATACACAGTGTAGATGGTCTATATAACGATTAGGAGGGAAAAAATTTTATCCCAAATTATGATTTGGGTTATCATAAGTAAAATTTATTGTATAGGGAACTCATAAATATGTAAATCCATAAAAATAGATCTACCACTAGAATGTGCACTATAAAAACTTATAGTGCGGTCCCAACTGACATATATATTGTTTCATAATATATTTTATAATTTCAAACCCTTAAAAATATTATATCTTATTGATATGAATCTTGTAAGAGATAAGTATATAAAAATGAGAACTACATAATTGATGTACCACCTCAATTGTTCCCCAAAAAACATACAATAATAATATTTTTTTGGGTAATAAATTATGAGATTCCTTTTTTCTAAATACGTCAATATCCCACTACTATACAATGATATTTAGATATGTTACTAAAATAAAACTAATTGATATGTTTTAACTAATATGAAAAATCATCCTCATAAGAAACATAACTACAACCAACATCAATAAAAATAAGACTACAATAAATTAACATAAAATATGATTTAATTAGAATATAAATAAAAATTATACTATATAATTATTAATTAAATAAATATTACACAATATACTAATATCTACGAATAGTATAATTAAGATTTCAATTATTTAGGACTGATAGTATATTATTAATCCAATATATTTTATTACAAAAATATAAAAAATATAAATTTCAAGGCTACACATGTAGAATATAAGAGTGTTATTTGAAACATTCAATTTATTATTATTAATATTTATCAATATATTAATATAAAATGAAATATATGTATTAATCTGAATGTGATAAAAATTTAAAATAAATCATTCACAGAAAATAAAGAATAATTACTTATAAACCCACCCAATTACTCATTAATTTTTATTCTTAATTTTGACTTGAAATCCATTATCTATAAAAAAATTCATAAAAAATAATAAATCATCAATTAGTTATGAATTATTAAAAATAAAATTTAATCTAATGATCAATTTGATGAAATTAAGAAACATGCCTTATAAAAAGAACCAATTTATATATACTACAAGAAAATTGCAAGATTCCTACCTATAATAAATATATATAAATTGTCGAATTTCTATAGAGAGAAATGAAATTACTATTTTTAATACCATCTAGAGAAACATAGTTTAAATATTATAACACCACCAGAATATTTTAATAATCTAAAATCATGATATCTTATCAAAGTTAGATCTACTAAAAACCATATATGATCCCCTCTTAAAAATAATATATTAAAAAATTGATTACATTATTATATATGGAACCTTACAATAACTATTATATAACACCATATCTAAATATAAATTTCATGAAATGAGAAGAGCCTCGGAATAATATTTCTTCTAAAAAATATCATATTATATTTATATTCAATCTAACTAAATTTTAAATGAATGTAACTATGCAATAATTTGTCTTCTATTGACGTATTCAAAATTCCTATATTCCCCCAAAAAAATATGTGTTGTTTTCACCTCTTAATAACTAATTAAAACATTTAAAAAGAAAAAAATTGTTAGTTATTTGCAATAAATTTTGTTAAAAATCGATAATATGAATTTCCATTCACTGACATTTTTGAAAATTATATTTTTTCTATATTAATATTTTTTTTCAACAAAAAGACTTTCAAAATTTTAATATTTCGAAATATACTTCTATTGGTAATAGTCCCAAATATATGATTATAAATTAATTGGATTATAATATGAAATTACTATCATGTAATATGATTAATTATAAAAATATATGGAATAAATTATGGTATATGATTCACTAAAATCTGAAATGTTTTCTACAATTTTAAAAAACAACAACAATATTCATTAAGAAATATTAACTTAATATAGGAAACTCAAAATGTGTCATGTGAATAAATTAATTTTTAAATCATTATATCATTGAATCATGAATATTTTTACATGCACATTATCATAAGTTCATGATTGTTGAATAATAAACATAAATGTTCCTTTATTTATTATTATTTCTTTCTAACATTATTTGTGATGTTAGTATATCCAGTTCATCCTCTAGGTATTGATTTTTATATATTTTAATTTTCAATACATACTTGGATTATTGAATAAATTATATTTTTCTCCAAATATATATTATATCATCTGTTTCATGAAATTTCAATGTAAACTTATTACCACATTCAATGATCTTTATTTTAAGCCAAAATATGACACTAAATATCATAGATATAATATGATCGAGGGATGGTTTCAAATGATAATTAATGAGTACATAATATTTATTTAGAAAATAAAATCAAGAAGCTCTCTCATAACCCACAATAATATCAATGTATCATTATTAATAGTCTGTATTTGAAGAATGAATTATTTCAAAAAATATAAAAATTTCATAGTTATTCAATTTATTATAATCTTATTATTATATATATTTAATTATTTTTAAACATTAAAAAAATTATCTATATAATGAAAGAATAAATTCAAATTTTCATTGTTTAATATATTTTGAATCAAATTCATTAAAAATATTTCATTAAGGTTTGATGTTCTAAGAAAAAAAATTAGTCATTACATTACTAAATACTCAGTTAACAATGATGAAAGGGAATGAAAAAAATAAGTTTTTATATTTTTAAAAAGTTATAATCTATAAAATTGTCCTAGTACTAATGATTTTGTATTTGTCCAATGATTTAATTTCATTTTTCTCATATAATATGATTATATGATCTATGATGAGGAAAATAAAAATATATATTAAAAATTACTCACCATTAAATTTGTTAAACAATTATTATAATTATCTTAAATATGAGAGGCATGTATGATTTTATAAATTTACATAGTGTTGAAATTAATTTTGAATTATTATATAAAATAACTAGAAAATTCATCAAAATATTGATATTAAAATTCATTCCCAATCATTATGTTGAATGTTAATTACATGAAATACTATCTAATTTTATTATATATGAATTATTTTATTAAAAATTGATACATTAATTCATCTGTGAGTCTTAGAAGATAAGTAAATATCTTATTCATGGAAGTTTATTTCGAAATTTTTTGGTATAATCATGTATATTTTTTAAAAAAATATTTTTTTTATTTAATAAACTCTCAAAATAGAAAATACCTAGAATAAAATAATAATTACATGAAATAAAAACTTTAGAAACTAAAATGATAACCCATACTCCCAAAAATTTGTTCCATCATCTATACAGAAACCCTCAAAATACATCATTATATTTCCCATGTTTTTATATCACATTATATCTTTAAATTACTATTCTTTTGTACCATGGGATTCTAGAAAATATATTTTGATGTGTCATTATATAATAGATTAGGATATGATCTAGGTATTTTGTATTAATAGAAGTGATTCCCAAGAACTATTTCTATTTTATCAATATCCAATTATATATTGGGATCCTTAATATAAATATAGATTGAAATATCTGCAACTAAATCAACATAGGTAAAATTCATGCGATTTTAATTAAAATATATAAATATTTTTTTTAACACTAATTATTTTCATATTTTATCCTCTGAATATGTGATATGAAACATGATTATATTTTCCACGCTACCCATTATAACATTAACTAATTGTGTGATCTAGGATAAATTCATTGAATAAATATTCAATGGTAATATATATGATCTATAAGTGTTTGAACATTATTTGGACTCTATAAAATTCAATGTTTTCATATTCTAATGTGGATTACCCTCAGGTGACAATGGTGGATTAGGATTCAATTTTTCTAGATGCCTAAATGTTGAATTTAAATTGCTTAGTGACATTGAATAAATCTTATAAAATGTACTAATGATAAAAAGAATTAAATATGAATGTACTTATTATAATATTGTCAACATATGCATGTAAAAAGAAATTGTTTTCCTAGTTCTTATTTGGGGATTAAAAACTAAATGGATTTTTTCTATTCTATAATGTGATTTTCCATCCTTGTAATAAATATTATTTTCATTATTGATTAATTTTCATATTCATATCTCTTTGTCGAAACCATGGAATGATTCATGATAATATGTTGTTTTCTATGGTATAATAAATTGCCACTTTTAATTCATATTATTTCCCTATGAGAGTTCTTTACACACAACCAAATGGAAGAGGAAATTTGGACATTTTATCCCTTTCTTTTGACCCATTACATGTCTTATTTTTTAGATGGTATCAAATGGTTTACTTTTATGGAGTGAAGAAATACCTAATTGTTACCACTTATGTATGGCCCTAAAAAACATTTCCAATAGGAGTCAGTTATTGTGTTTCCTTACGGTAATGACCATAGTTTTTTGGATTATTAAATTTTTGTTTATTATATTCATAATATTATTTTTTTTGATTTTTACTAGGTTATACAGTATTTTAAATGGATTAAAATATTTTGTCCATTCAAAGGATACATGATTTATTAATGGTTTTTTCAAATCATTGATAATTTGTTAGAAAATAGTTCAACAATATGTACATGGACAAGGTATGGTACATGTTTTACAAAACATATAATATCATGTTGAAAATTATGAGGTACTATCTTGTTGCCAAAACATGATTATTTCTTGATTTATCATGTTATGCATCTTGTCAAGGAAACTTGAAAGGGATCAATGTGAGCACATGGTTTTTCAAATAGTGCTTCCAAACTATGCACATGTGGAACTGGTGATCTAAGATCCTTCGTAATGGCTAGGTATGCCAATTTTTTACATATTATACATTTTAATGTAATTACACCTTATTTCATAGAATCCTCCATCATTCCACAATGAATTACTCTCCTCTAAATATTCACTCTGGTGAATCTATGTGGGTTTATGATCTGAAAATAAGAATCTAATTAGGATCCAATTATTCATTAGGGTTAAAAATAACATAAATCATTTTTATTATTATGATTTATATATAATTCAGGCTAATGTCTGATCATTGAATTTCATTTCCAACTAATATATGATTCTTGATTAATTCCGAGATATATGGAGGTTTCCACGGGTCATTTGTAATGATTTGTACAGTTTTATAAAAATATCTCCTTGAACTTTATTTAATTTTATTATTATATAATATTGATAGAGAAAAAAATGAAATTATTTGGTTTTATAATACTTTATAAGATAATATTGACCATTAATAATCAATAATTTTGATAATATAGTTGTTGAATAGTGATCACACTATTAGTACAAATATAGAGTTTTAAAAAAATCCAATTTCTATAAAAAATGAAGTGATGGCCGCATCCAGTTGAATCATTCCCTATGAATCTTATATATCGATGCTTCTGGGGGAGATACAAACTATCATATTTTACATTGACACATCCAATTCAGAGACCCAATAAAAAATGCATGAGTGAAACATGTAATGGGGTATTTCAAGCTCATCGAGATTATGATGCAAACCATGTTTTCTGGACCACGTCATGAAAATATCACCGTCATGAATCATACACATATGGTGTTTACTAGTGTATTAAAAGAATATTTAAAAAGAACATAACAATATGAGTATGTACTTTTTAAAAAAAATAAAAAATATATTTTCATCCGATTTTTGTTACTTTTTAAATGATTCTTATACAACAAATCAAAAAATATATTTTAGGGTATTATTACAATTTAATTAAGGGAATTATTTTGATGAAATAATGGAATTTTTAAATAAATAATATTTTATTTAAATATTATGATTTTATACATTTTGTTAAATATATTATTTTTATAATGTCAAATGTAATTTTTATAACGGTTTAAAAAAGTTATTTTAAAAAAAATTATTAATAAATGCTGATTTTATATTGAAATTTAAAATTAAAATATTTAGGAAATTATTTGGATAAAATGAATGTTTTTTTCAATCATAACATCATAATTACCCAATGATGAATTTTTTATAATTTTAAGATATAATATATTATTAGGTAAAAATTAAATATTGTATTAATATACATTGAGTATTATGAAAAAATAATCACTCCAATGTGATGTAATAAATGAAATAAATTTTATCAAAGAACAAATAATTGTTTTACTTTAAAATTAATGTTATTTTATATTTATTTTAATTATTTTATAAAACCATTATATATCCCCCAAAATCATTGATATATGTTATGGTTTAAAAAAAATTTATTTAAGAGTATGAATCACCTCAACATAACAAACGTTATTATTTTATTTGGCCTATCTATTGGCCATATAAAATGATGAAAAACTCTCCCATTTGACCAAATTCTTGGGAAAACCCGTGTTAGGGTTTTCTATTTTTTAAATTTATTAAATGGGTTCCAAAACAGATGTTTTAGAAATAATAATGAAATCCACATTCATTTCATATATAAACCCCCCAATACCTCATTTATCTTTCATCGAACTCCTTGAATAGTTTCATTTTTTCACACCCCCCTCTCTATAGTGTCTTACCAAGGTTCCCCCACGCTCTCAAGAAGTGCCACCCAATCATTTCAGGTCACACACTCAAGTAAGGTATCCTCAGATTCTCTTCATTATTCATGTTATTTTATATTATTACTTTAATTAACAATTTATTATGTTCGTACATATCCTTTTAGGTTCCTATTTCATAATATTTTGTTTTAAAATAACTAAATACCCCACTACCTCTCATGAAATCGTTTTATAAATTTTTATTTGATCTCATTATGCACCCAGAATTCCAACCTAGTATTCAATACCAGAACAACTATGTTGTGAATACCATATCCATTTATAATCAAGGGTGTTCACCATAATAAAAATATACCTATTTGACTTATGAATCACACGTATTTATTTCACAATACATGTTTTAGGGAACAATTAATAATTAAAATGAAATGAATGTGATAGGTGCACCAAGAATTATATACCGCTACATTGCAATGGGTAATATTTAGTCCCATGAGATTTATTTCTTCGATAAGAAGTGAATCTAAATCTTTAATGGTACTTTTTACATCATGATTTATAAGAAGTTATCCTTAACCAATGTTTATGATACAATGATTTCTATTTTTTCAAATTTTCCCATGTTATGCTCATCATAATATATCCTGTCTTATTATTCATGTAACTTTCCCCTTTGTTAGGCCTATATTCTAACATTTTTCCGTTATTCCTTCATTAATATATTTTTTTATTTATATCCCAACACATTTATTATCTATTCCCCTAGGTTATCCTGTGAATCTTTAAAATAAAAATAATTTTTGAAACATGTTAAGGAAGTTTTTAATAATGTTAGTGAATCTCATGTTCACGATATTATACTATGCACATACTTCCATAAATAAACTTGATTTATCGATCTTCTAGTTTTTATTAAGTGAAATATTATGTAATAGACAATTTATTAATGTGAAATAAATATAATTGTGTATATAGTCGGTATCAATAGAAAATGATTAGTTATTTTTATGTATCGAGATTAGAAAAATATATTGGAAATTGTTGGGATAAAAATATGTATAGGGAAACATACATAAATTTTGGTATGTATATAGTATGTGTTTAATAAACAAAAAAATCCATGTATTTATAATAAATGTGGATGTTGTTCTGGAAGAGATGTTCTTAGGGGTAAAAACTCTGACAAGGATTATCGGGCCAAACATTGTGTAACCTAGTACCTGAAATTGGGCCTTACTGGACACCTAGTTTGACCGTCGCAAAGGATTATCATTGGTAAATTCATATGGTCATTACAAAACATTATTAGGGGAAGAAAAAAATCTCGATACGAGTATGTGTTCGTAAATATATCATGAAAAACATAGATTGAATACTAGAAACTCATTTTTTATGGAATGTCTATAATTTATATGTTTTCACTTTCACATCATTAGATTCCCAACTATACCTTTAGTAGTCTAAAAATAACCATCCCTACTTTTCCTTTATTCTCGCATGTTTCCATAAATATGATGAATCTGGTAAAAAATAGAGGTGATGGAAAATGTGATGATATCCCAAATGAGGTTCTAACCTCGATGAAAACAAAAATAGTGAGATTTATGATTATACTATCTCAGTTGAATTTGGTTCTGAATATAAACCTGGATTAAATGGATTTTTCCAATCCCCCTTCGATAGAAAAAGTTGAAATTATAACCTTTATGTGATAATAGACTATGACTAACAATGGATCCTCAAATCCCTTAATTACGGAACAATAGTTCCACTCCATAGAGATCATCATCTCTATCCATCAATGGTATAATCAAGGGAAGATTCTACTAGATTTTTATCATTTGGAGTTAGAATCTAATCACTGGTTTAAATTTATTAAGAACATGAAACATAAAGAATAGATCGATGTTATGTAGTAGAAGTAATTCCATAAAATGGTTTTTGATAAATATTTTCATCGCACACTAAGTAATAAAATGTAATGAGATTTTTTCCCCTTGAGAAAAAACATGATGAATATATCGGTCCATATGAGGAAAAATTCTTGAGCCTTGAATTATATGTATCTGTCATTATCGTTAAAAATAAATTAATGGTTGACCTATTCTTTGGTGGGATGAAAAATTTTCTAAAAAAATCTTGGAGATCCATGACAATGATAGTTATGAGGAAAACATATGATATTCCCTCAAAGAAATTATGGAGATCAGTGAATCTCAATGGTATTATGGGGATAAGAAGTGAAATTATAGATTAATTCAAGTGGATAAAAAAATAAATATAAATGTGTTAATAAATTTCAACACCCCATTTATCAATTTTGTAGAAAGAAGCACCCTATAAAATAACTTAGGGGAAAGAGTTAATTCTATAAGTGCAGGAAGGAATGTAAACTTCCTAGAAATTACTAATAAGTGATGCCCACTAATGAGAAGGAGGAAATGAATTCTCAAGTCAAACCATAGTGAATTTTTAATTTCTTAAAATTTATGGAACCAGGGTAACTTGAAACCAATTCTCTAAGCAATTGGATTTTAGAGATGACCAACAATCTCTAATGATGCAATGAAGATATTTTACCCTCACAACTATAGAGGTGAATCCCAATAATAAAGTGGTAATAGGTATTCTACATAATCATTAATGAATAGTGAATTTACTTTTTTATTCTTGTTCTACGCATTCCTATATATCATGAAATTCTAGTACATCTATTAAATCAAACCCAAAAATTATGGATGTAGTGTAATCGGTAAAGATGGGAAATGGGGAAATTATTGCATCGAGAATATATAACTCATTCCCTATTACAATTCATTGGATGAACATACCAGTTAACCTTATAATACTCCATTTGGTGTAATTTTATTCAATTCTTCTAATAAATTGGATTTCTATATAAAGTTCCAACTTACATTTCTGTAATAATTAAACCACTATACACAATGTGAATCATCCATAGATTCTATACAAGTCAATATATGAGGATAAATATATTTTAGAACAAAAATCTCAATAATTGATAATATTTCCATGTGATAAAAAATATCTATTTAAAATAATTAATTTTAAAAAATAACCTTCCTCAAAGAAATTAAAATTCTTAGAGAATACACTATTTCATTTTCTTATGAATTTTCTGGTTTACCTCCTAGAAGAGATGTTAAATTTTCCATCGATCTTATACCTTCAGAATTTCCATTATCTAAGACTCTGTATAGAATTTCTATTGTGGAACATGAGAATATTGATAATAACTATATGAGATTAAATATATTTGGATAAAATTCTCATGTACTTCATTATGGGGTGCAGTAGTCCTCTTCATCAAATGGAAGGATTGATCCATGAACCTTTTCATTTACTATCATGATCTAAAAAATAATAATTATTAAGAACAAAATTAATCTTCCATGGATTGAAGACCTATTCGATAAGCTATGTGTATCATAATAAATCTCCAAGGGGACCTGTATTCTGGATTATACAAAGTTAGTGTCAAAGAGGAGGATATCTTTAGGACATATTTTTGTAAAATGTATTGGTACTATGCGTTCACAGTGGTGAATTTTAGACTCTATACTACTCTATAAATATTCATGGACAAGATGAATATAGTCCTTTGACATTGCCTCAAAAAAAAATTGTATTATTTATAGATTATTTCTAATATTCTCCAAAAACAATGAGGAGTATGAGATAAATCCTGAGCATTGTGCTAAAGACCTTGTGAATGGAGAAACTTCATTCCAATTAAAAATAATGTGTGTTCTGGTTGAACAAAGTCACATTCATGGGGAATATAATCACAATTAAGGAGATATATATGGAAAAATAAATGATAGAAGAAATTTAAATATGACTGAGGCCAACATATTTTAATGATATTCATAGTTTCTATGGTTTAAATGGGTATTACTGTATATTTTTGGAGAAATCACTCATGATTTTCAAACAATATAACCTAATAACGTGGAAGTGAGTAATATTTTTTGGATAGATGTATGTGAATAGAGCTTCAAGTAGTTGAATATTAGGATTATAAAATCATCATTTCTCTAACTAATCACAATTTCAGAGCTTTTAATTATGTCCATCTACATTTTGAAAAAGGAATTGGGTTGTGTGTTAATAAAGAATGCCAATGTCATAGCATATGCTTCAATGTAGTTAATTGTTCATGAAATGAACTACCCAATGCATGATATAGAGATGGAAGCAATGATCTTAACTTTTAAAATTTTCAGACATCAACTATTTGTGGAGATGTATGAAATATATATGGATCATATAATCCCCCAGTAAATATTCACAAAGAAATTGTGGAATAATATAAAATGATGATAGTTAAAGGTAATCCTGGAATATGACCCCTCAATCTAGTACCATTATAGGAATGATAACAATTTGGATTATTCTATAAGTATAAAGGAAAACCAATTAATTCATTGAGGATAATTGAGGGGGATATGATCTTCATTGATTCAAAGAGAATGGAATTAGTAATCCTAAAGGAATGAAAATCATCAATAATTTCACAAATTATTTCTCAACGTTTCATTATAGAAAAGGTAATGTAATTTCAATGAACAAAATATGTAATTTAGAAGAAATTAGAATCTAAAAGAAATGATAAATCCTTGGAGATTTGTATTAATGATGAAGGGGTTCTATGTTTTTCTTCACAATTATGTAAACCATCCAATTCTAATCTAAATAACGACCTTTTAGATTATACCCAGAGTTCAAATTTCTCAATTCAACTAGGAATAACAAATATTTACCGAGATATTTGAAATCAATATTGGTGGGAAAATTAGAAGATGAAGATCATATATTATATATGATGATTTCTTGTATGTTAGCAAGTGATGTAAGAGTGTAAAAAATATATGTAGATGATGCAACCAGATCTCATACGTATTTGTAAATGAGAAAACATCACAATAGACATTGAAACTGGACATTCTAATACATCCAGAGTATGTAATTATATATGAGTTGTGGTGGATCGTCTTATAGATATTGTTCCCTTCGTTTTGGATTGAGTTGATCTATCACTGGATCAAATTACATGGATGAACATCATATAAGTGGTAATGATTTATGGAGTACCACTATCGATTTTATCGAATCGAGATCTAAGTTTCACCAACATGGTTCGAAAGAGCCTCAAGCATTATTTAAGCACTATGTTGAACATTATCATGGCTTATGACCTTCAAACTTATGGCTAGTCTTATTAGACTATCTAGACACGTATGTACATGTTCATAGAAGAATAAACTATCATTAAATGATAATGAGACCAACATCATTCTCTGGTTGAGTTCTCTTCCAACAATAGTTTTTAATCGATCATCAAAAGGGCTCCTTACGAAGCCTTTTATGGGTATATGAGTAGAACACCATCATTTTTGGGATAAATTTGGGAAATTCAAACTACAAGGTCCTGAAATGGATATGGAATTGGTGGAAATGTTTTTTAACATTCTGTAATACATCAAGGACCATAAGAGTCTACAAAATATATATTATAGTAATTATTGACAATAATAAGATATTTATTATTGATAAATTGTAATCCTTTGAATATTTCCATGAAAGAATGTGATGATATATCAAAAGAAGTGAAATATTTTTCTGTGATACATCATCCCTTTTGAGATCGTTGATTTAATTAGATTGCTAGCCTATCGACTAGTACTCCCACCAAACCTATCTCAATTACATGATGTATTCCACATATCTTTTCTGAGAAAGTACGTACCAGACCCCTCACATGTACTCCATATTGAGGTGGTTCCATTAAATAATGGTATTTTCTATAAATATAATCTACTAAAGATCATAGATTGTAGATAAAAAGTTCTATGGAATTAGATAATGAAAAATTTCATTTTTTAGTTTAGAAACCACAAATTTTATGATGCAACATGGTAACTGATGTAGGAGGTGAAAAAGAAATACACTCATCTGTTTTAGTGTGTGGAAATAAAATTTATAGGGAAAAAATCTGATGGGGGATGATTGTAATAACCTATACTCTTATAAATAGAATCCTCCTTTCTATTTATTTAAATGTCTTCTTGTGTGTTATGGTTGTAGAAAACACATGATCTTATTTGGTTTTATTATATCCTATAATATTTAAATGAACATTATGAATAATTACGATTGATAATATTGTTGTTGAACTATGATCCCATGATTAGTATTAAAATATGTTTTATCAAATCCAACTGACCATGGCCAAGATAATATAAAAAAACAAATGAAGTCCATTTATTAGATCATCTAGGGGATATATCAAATCAAGGCCTTTCAGTTGACCATGACCAAGAAAATATACAACAACTTATTCATGATAGAAACCATTAATGGGAGATGTTTATTATCATTGAGTTCATGACCCAAACCATGTTCGCCAAACTATCCAATGAAAATCTCAATGTTACACAACTCACTCTTAAGAAATTTATTTGTTTATTAAAGTGATATGTTTAAATACCCTAGTAATATAATTATTTAGACTATTTTTAATTATATAATAAATACATTTTCAACCTATTATTGTTACTTTATAAATTATTATTTATACAATAAAATAAAAACATAATTTTTGTGTAATAATAAAATTCAATTATGTTATTTATTTTGATTAATTAATCTATTTTTTATATTAATAATATTTTAACAAAATATTATTATTAAATAATTTTTCTCAAATATTTTATTCTTATGATGTAAAATATAAATTTTATAAGGGTTAAAAAATTATTATTAAAAAATAAAGTATTTATTAATAAATTTCAATTTTATTTTAAAAGTGAAACTTCAAAAATTTTGAAAATTATTTAGATAAAATGAATTTTATATTTGGAATCGTAATGTTCACATTACCCAATGATGAAATTTTCTTCATTTTTCGAGATAATTGAATTTTCAGGTAAATGTAAAAAATTGTATAAATATATGTTATCTATAATGACATCTTAATGACCCTTAGGTGATGTAATATGTAGTATAATATATATCCAAGATGAAATCTATTTTTTACCATTAAAATGATAATATTTTATTTTTATTTTATATATGTTATACATCCACTATGAATCCATCAAAATCATTAATTTATTTATGGTTTTAAAATAAATTCATTAAACATGTGACTCACCTCCAAGTAAGAAAGGGTATTATTTATTAAATTTTGGACCATTTACACAAAAAATTAAACCACTCAAATTTGGTAGATAGCATAACAAAAAACTAGTGTAATTTTTTTTTGTTCTTTTTTTGTATTGGCGCAAAAGTAAATGTTTGACAAATAATAAAGATATCTTGATTTATTTCGTATATAAACCCACAAATTTCCCCATTTATAACCATTTATACTACTTGGATAACTTTTAAACTTTTATTTTCCCTCTATAGAGTGTGATGGTCGGAGTGGACACTCAAGAGGGGGGTGAATTGAGTTCCAATTAAAATTTCTGTTAAAAACTATTTCTCTCAAAATCCCCCTATTTAAAATCAAATTTAAACTGTAGTGAATTTATAAAGAGTGTAAATGTTCAATTAGTTTCTCAAAGATTGATTAGGTCTCAGTTAATTTAATCTAAAGATTAAATTGAATTTTGAAACTAACTTACTAGTTTACAATAAGTATAAACACTTGCTAATTTAACTATCAAAGTAACATAAAAACAAATTATATTTCAATGTAGTTAGTAGTGGAATATGAAATATATAGTATACAATATGACTTAAACTAAAATGCACAGCAGATTTAACCAATAGGTTTAGTCTCAAGCCGAGACCTAGTCCTCTCAATCAGTTTATATAAATTGATCCACACCCTGGATTGGGGTAAACAACATTAAAATACTATCCACCTCCAAAGACCTCTACCACAGTTCTACATGGGAAAACAAAGACAACATCACACAACTGTCCAGGTCTTACTCGACTTCTACCACTATCCACAGTTGGATACAAGAGGGTTGTAAAGTTTGAATGAGGATTTGAGAATCCTCCATCTTAGCTCAGGAGATAGTGTGTGTGTAAAATAAACAGGATACACACACTGCTCGAAATATAAATGAAACAATCAATGTAGTAAGTGAGAATGAGTTTAGAAGAGCTTTAGTGATTGGCAGTGCAGCTCTGGAATCGTTTGGTTGGTCAGAAAAGCTTCTGATTCTATCTCCGGTTTTTGTTCTGAAAACCAGAGTTTCGTTTTCTTCCTTGGTTCAGCTTCTCAGCCTGAGTGCATGAAGTGTTTATTTTAGTTCTTCACTCAAGATGCATCTTGTGTTCTCCTCAATAATGAGAAGCTTCGTGTATTTCCAGTGTTCTTGGAGTATGGATGTAGCCCTGTTTGAATGCACCACGTTTGAATGTTGTTGAGCCTTTTTCTTTTTCACCCTTCGTGTGCCTTCTTAGTTCCTTGATCGTGTTCACTTCTTCCATCTCTTCACCATCTAGGTCTTTATCTTCCCTTTTGTAGCTTTCAGCACCATAAAATGGGAATGATTACCATTTTCATGTGTACTAGGTACGGTTCCTGGTTGGTCAATCATTAGTAGATTCCTGTTGGTAGATGTGTACAGTGGATTTTGTGTAATAGTTACCTTCCATCATTAGCTCTTTGAACTTGTATCGGTTTCTATTTTCACATGTATCGGTAGCTCTTCGAGTCTGTAGCTCTTGGTATCGGTAACTCCTTCTATCAGTAGACTTACTCTATTAGTAGCTCGGTAGACTTGTTTTATCGGTAGCTCAATTATGTCGGTAGTCTGTATCGGTCGCTCTTGGTCTATCAGTAGCTCTTGTATATCGGTAGCTCTTGTATAGTTCCAGTGATTATGTATATCGGTAGACTTATGCACATTAGTAGCTCCATTCTGTACTATCAGAGAACTTGTTCTATTGAAAACTCTGTATCGGTGGTTTGTTCTAAGCTTACCGGTGGACTTGTACATATCGGTAGCTATGTGTATCAGTGACTCTGTCTATCAGTAGACTAAGTCTATTGGTAGACAAAGTACAGGTAGCTCTGTATCTGTAGTTATATGCAGATCATACTAACACTTATCTATTTTATGAAAAACATATCTGATTGGGTTATAATTACTTCAGAACTTATATAAAAAAGAAAAACATTTATTAACATATTTCATGTATTATTTTAATATTATTAGCATTTTGATAATAGAATATCATAGATTGATCGAATTAGAATACAGATAAAAAATAATTGGGAGTATCAAAATATGTGAAATCATAATTGGGATTATCAAAATAGGTAAGGTCAACAATCTCCCCCTTTTTCATAATCACAACATATGATATTATAGTTTTAAAACAATGAGTAGTTGTATCAGAAGATATATCATTAAATGCAATTATCTCAGAGAAAACAGTATGTTAAATAACATAATGTATCAGAGGTATACTTAAAAGCAATGAAATCAAAAGGTCAAAGCATGGTAGCTCTTCCATAGATAATATTTCTCCCCTTTTGAGAATATTTCCCTATATTTGATACTCTGATAATATTTCACCCCCTTTGTGATAATCAAAAAGTGGGAAACAAGACATAGAAAAAGTAACACAATGAGAAATAAAGGAAAGCCATTTGTATTAGATGTTGAAAAAAGGTACATAGATAGAAAAAAAATACAAAGGATTCATATCAAACAACCTAGACAATTTTTCAATCCACATCCTCAATTTGAGATCTTCTCTTTGGTTCAGAAGAGGATTCAGACTGTGTGGATACTGGTGAAGGCTTAGGAATTCCAAAAATGATCATAGGAGGCTAAGCCACTGAAACTATTCATGTCCTGTACTGAGGAGTTCATTGAGTGATCATAGGTTTAAGGCTTCAAATGGCTTGAGCTGGAGTCATCTGAAGAGGAGAAGCAAAAGAGATAGAGTAGAGTAAGGCTGGAGGTATAATCACTGGCCTATCATCGACATGCAGGAAAGGCAACAAAAGATTTCTGAAATCCATAATTAGTCTTCCTCCTCTCTCCATAGAAGATATGAATTCATCCTTGTTCTCCATGAATTTTTTCAAGGCTAGAGTCAATTCCCTTAGTTTTCTAACATTCTATCTGAAGGCTTGATTGACAGGAGGTAACATCAGGTTTTCCAATAGAATTTTGAAGTGATTTTTGAGTTGATGCTTGGTGTAAATCTTTTGGAAATATGAGTCTAGCTTATCTTTCACTTCTTTATGTGAGGCAAAATATTCTCTCATATAGTCTTGGAATATCTTAATTATTTCTCTAGCTGAATCTCTAGTAGAAATCACAACTTTTCTCAGGTCGGATGAGTCCACAAAGCCACTGGTTGAAGCTGAACCAAGCTCCTCCTTCATCACAGCTCGAATCTGATTCACATCCACTCAGGGTTTAGAATCAACAGAACCAATAGAGAAGGTTACTGTTTCCTTGAAGTTTTTTGTGAACCCACTAATAATATTTTGAACTTGGGAATCCTGGGGCTTAAAAAGATCTATCATGAAGGTTTTAAAACCTTCAAACACTGAAACCATCTGGCATAAAACGCTTTTGACATAGGCTAAGTTGTTTTGTGCTTGGGATTTTGAACTCATGTAAGAGTCTAAAGAGATAAGTGATTTATTTAGAGCTTCAACATCAGCTTCTAGTCTAGAAAATTGAGTCTGGAAGTCTATAAATTATTCCACTATTTCTACAAAAAGTTTGAAAAATTACAACCGAGAGAATGTTCAATAGATTTTCCAGGTTACTCATCTTTTAAACAAAGCAGTGCTACAGCTCAGCAACAAAAGCACTATAGTACACCTTCAGCTCATCCTTTAAGGATTAATGGTCATCCCTGGTGAGCAGATCCGTAGGAGCAATCACAAAAGGGGCTCTTTCAGTTGATATTTTTGCCACAAAGTCAGTCATAACCGATTGGATTGATGATACCAATGATGCTTCCATCTTCTTTGTCTCTTACACAAAACTGTCCTTGAGCATTTTCTTCAAAATATCTAGGTCATGCATTATGACCACATCTTCAGGTTGAAACTCAGTTTCAACCTCATAAATGATTTTTGTTCTATTGAGGGATGCCTCATTATCAGAAACAGGATAGTCCAATCCACAGACCACAAAACCTAGGTCTTCTTCCTAGTCCTCAATCTCAACATCCACTGACACACTTCCAAATCTGGTTTGATGCTCCCCCTCAATGGATGCATTCTCTTGCACAACAAGGGAATTTTCAGTGGTTCTTTCTTCCTCAAAATAATCTTCTACCTTCAATTCCATATCCACAACAATAAGAGGGTCCTATGGATTTTGCACATATTCTTCCCTTTCTCCTACTACATCCTCAGTAGTCACAACTGAGCTTCCAATTAATGCAATCAGACTTAAACAGACAGAATCAGAGGATTAATATTCATTCTACATTCCTTATTTATGCTCAGGGGATGGCTAATCTTCCTCATCAACAGTTGTCTCTTATTCTACTATGGCTTCCTTTCTAGAAGATACAACTTCAGCAGCAGGACTTTGAGGTAAGTCCGGATCTCTTCCTTCATCCCTAGAAGTTTCTTTTTCATCAGTCTTATCACTATACCCTGGTTCTTCTTCCTCAGGTCCTAGACCTAGATCCCTCACATCCTTAGGTATTGAAGGATGATTCACATGATTTAATTTATCGTATACCTTTTGGTCATCATTAACACATTCTCCTCTCCATGGGTTCCAATTTATCTCCATGTATTTGCACACTGTGCTGGTGATACAGAAGTTGTACCTTACTACAACTGTCTCATCTTGAGACTCAGCTACCCCTTTCACATTGATCATCACTGAGATCATCATAACAAAGAATAAAGCATTAGTCTTTAATTTTGGCCTTTTCATGTCTTCCATTTGAATCATCCGAAATCTACACAGATTTACTATTACACAATTTCTCAAGAGATACAAGAGATAGATATCCTGATATCTTAAATTCGCAAAGTCTCCTCTCCTTGGTATTAAGACATGTTGAATGAATTTGAACAGCAATCTGTTCTCTCCATTAATTTTAGCATCCACTACTTTTCTTTGATTTCCATCACCGGTGAGATCCTCCAAGGCAGTCCCATAATCGAATATATCACTTGTATGTGGCATATCATTCGAGAAATATCCAGATACACCTTCATGAGGAACCTTTAGGCATTCCTCCCACTCAATAGATGAAAATGACATCTCCTTTCCATTCACAAAAGAAGTTACTCGTTTCCCATCTTCTGATTTCTCAAAGCTTACAAACTTATAAAATTGTTTCACAATATTTTAATAGTATTGGCCATTGTTGTTCAAAAAGAAATCTACCCACTTTTGATCTTCTATCACTTTGAGCACTAACGAATTTCTAGGAAGCAACAATTCCACGCACAAATCTTTTTAAACAAAAATAAATCTATTTTGCAAATGAGGATTCACTGGTCGCCTACCCGACCTAGTTCTGCCAACAATACCACTTGCCTATGGTTCAGACTTTTGATTATTTCCTTTTTGATCAACAGTGTCATCTCTAATGTTAAGAAGTTTGGTCTTTTCCAACACTAGTTCGAGAGATTTAGGGTTCTCTAGAGATTCAAGAGTTAAGGTTTGAGGGTAAGGGTTTGAGGCTCTATGGATTTAGAAGTAGTTAAGACATTGTTTTTATCATTTAGTAATCATAAAATAAATAAATAAAATGAAATAAAGTTAAATTGATTCAGATTTTGGCGGCAGACAGAAGTTTAGAATATCGCACTCATTGGTATAGTTTATCGGTGAGAATTCCTATCAGTGAGGTCCATCAGTGTGGTTACAACGGTGAGGTTCACATCGGTGAGGTTACATCAGTGAGGTTACATATCGGTGAGGTATCACATCGGTGAGCTTCACATTGGTGAGGTTACATCGGTGAGGTTCCATCAGTGAGGTTACATCGGTGAGGTTGCATTGGTGAGGAATCCACATAGGTGAGTTATCTACCGATCCAGGTTAATCATTCCTAACTCATGTCTAATGTAACTTAACCTATCCTAACTCAATGTTTTGGTGAAAATGTCAGCTACTTGATGTTCAGTACCTATAAATTCAAGAGTAATATCACTATTATGGTAATGATCTCTCAAGAAATGGTTCATCACATCAATGTGTTTGGTCCTAGAGTGAGACACAGGATTATTTGAAATGTTTATTGCACTAGTGTTGTCACAATTGATAGATACATGCTTAAAATCATATCCTTAGTCCAAGAGAGTGTGTTTCATACACATAATTTTTGCATAGAAAATACCATCAGCTATATACTCTGCTTCGATAGTGGACAAAGAAACATAATTCTGCTTTTTACTACACCAATATACTAATGATTTTCCCATTTAATTACATGTTCCAGATGTGCTATTTCTATCCAACTTGCAACCGGTAAAGTCAGCATCTGAATAAAACATTAACTCAAAGGATTGTGCTTTTGGGTAAAACAAACCTAAGTTTATAGTGTGTTTAAGATACTTAAAAATTCTTTTAAGAGCAAGTAAATGAGATTCTTTTGGATCAGCTTGAAATCTTGCACACATAAATACACTAAACATAATATCTGGTCGACTAGTAGTAAGTTAATGTAAGATTCCAATCATACCACTGTAATTTGTTTGATCCACTGGTTTCCCAGTTTTATCTGCATCCAATTTACATATTGTACTCACAGTAGTATCAATTTCCTTAATACTATCCAAACCAAAACATTTTAAAAGATCCTTTGTATATTTACTTTGATTCAAAATAATACTATTTTCATTTTGGAAAACATGAAATACAAAAAAATATTTGACTTCTCCCATTAAACTCATTTCAAATTCATTTTCCATACTCTTTGAAAAATTAGTACATAAGGAATGTTTAGAAGATCCAAAAATAATATCATCAACATAGATTTTAACTATTAAAACTTCTTTATAAGTTCATTTAATAAAAAATTTTGGATCAGAAATCCCTTTAGTAAAACTTTTTGAAATAAGAAAATTACTAAGTCTATCTTACCATGCTCTGGAATCTTGTTTTAAACAATATAAAGCTTTAGAATGTTTAAAAATATGACTTGGAAAATGAGGATTGTAAATACAGATGGTTTTTCAACAAAAACATCTTCAATAATAAATCCATTTAGAAAAGAACATTAAAAATCCATTTGATATAACTTGAAATTTAGATGAGAAGCGTAGGCAAGTAGAATTCTAATAGCTTCTAATCTAGCTACATGGGAAACAGTTTACTCACAGAATATACCTTCCTCTTGACTATATCCTTGTGCAACTAGACTAGATTTTCTTCTAACTATATTTCCTAATTCATCAACTTTTTTTTCTAAAAACCGATTTAGTGCCTATTATCAATGTTTCCTTGGGTCTGTCAACTAATTCCAGGACTTTGTTTCTTTCAAATTTATTTAACTATTCTTGTATATCCATTACCCAAAATTCATCTTTGAAATCATCATTGACATTTTTAGGTTCTAGATGTGAAAGAAAAGCTTGATGTTCAACCTGGTTTCTTAGAGAATCTCTAGTCGGTGTCCCTCTATCAAGATTACCAACAATAACATCTAAATAATGATTCTTTAGAATCCTAGTTGATCTAGTAAAGGTAGGACTAAAAATTTCAGGTTCATCTCTGAGTTCGGGTTCTACAGAAGCAGATTTTGGAATATGTCCAGAACTGGATGTTTTTAGAGCAGGTTCATTAGATTTATCATTATGGTCAAGGACAGTCAAATCTTCTTCAAGATTTTCAATAGAGGTTTTAGGTTCATGTGGATCAATTTTAGAAAACTTGATGTGAAAAAATTTTTCCACACATTTGGTTCTTTTATTAAAGACTCTATAGGCTTTTCTAGTTAAATAATAACCAAGAAAAATTCTTTCATCACTTTTAGAAGCAATCTTGTCAAGATTATCCTCTGTATTAAGAATAAAAACATTGCTGCCAAAGACTCTAAAGGAACTAACTTTGGGTTTTCTATTATTCCATTGTTCATATGGGGTCTTTTTGAGAACAGGTCTAATTAAGACTCTATTAAAAATATAAAAAGCTGTATTCACAACTTCCGACCAAAAATAAGCAGGCAGGTCATACCCATTAATCATTGTTCTTGCTATTTCATGAAGGGTTCTATTCCTTGTTTCTACTACACCACTCTACTGAGGTTTCCTAGGAGCAGAAAAGGTGTGACTGTAGCCATTGTGTGAGAAATAAGATTCAAATTATTGATTTTCAAACTCAATGCATTGATCAGTTCTCAGGGTTTTAATCTTAATTCTACTAAGGTTTTCTACAGACATGGAGTGTTTAATAAAGTATGAACAAGCTTCACTTTTGCAAGCCAACAAGTATACCCATGTATATCTAGAAAATAAATCTACTAGGACATAGACATAATGCTTCCCATTTAATCTATAAACTCTTGAAGGTCCAAACATGTCCATGTGAACCAACTCAACAGGTTGAGAAGTTGAAAAATATTTCTATGATTTAAAAGAAACGTTATGTTGCTTTCCCTTTTGACAGGGATTACAGACTTTGTCATTTGGGAATTCAAGAATAGGTAGGTCTATAACAATGTTCTTTCTAGACATTTTTCTAAGTGAATAGATGTTTCAGTTTTCTAATCTTCTGTGCCAAGGCCAAGACTCTTTATGAAAATCATTTAATCAAGTAACATTTTGTTTGGCTAAAATATTCATATCTACAGCATAAACATTTTCATTTCTTAAAGCAAAGAATACTAAAACATTTTTAGAGTTAAAAACATTACAAGAATAATTTTCAAACATTACATTAAAGACATAATCACATAATTGTTAAATACTTAACAGGTTATACTTAAGTCCATCAACAAATAAATCTTTAGAAATCAAAACTGAATCAGTGTTACCAATCTGGCATAGGCTGATTATTTTTCCTTTAGAATTATCACCAAAGGTGACATGGACTCCATAAACATTGATTAGACTCTTGAAGCATGAGTAATCTCTAGACATGTGCCTTGAACAACAGCTGTCCAAGTACCATACCTTCTTGTGAGAACTCATCAAGAAGTTTTCCTACAACACAAATTTAAACATAAAATGATTTTGGTACCCAGATCTTCTTGGGTCCAGAAATGTTAGCAATCAAAGCTTTAGGTACCCAAATATGTCTTATGGGTCTCAAATAACTTATAGATTCAATATATTTGGAAACATAAACATTATTTGATCTATGACCATATGAGTAACTAGTTATAGAATACTAATTTCCAAAACTTGAACAAGCAGAATTTTTTCCAGATTTAGGAATAAATCATGTTTTGGTAAACTGTCTTTTTCAGGTTGATTAACTAAACCAGTAGTGTACTTTGGTGCAACATGCTTTCCTAACATTTGAGTAAGTGTGTCCTTTCCCTTTGTGATCTCTTCTATGTCCTTTCTAGGTAGCTCATTAGACATTTTCAGTTCATTGTTTTCTTTTAAAAGTTGAGCATTCTTTTCTTTTTATTTTTCAAAGGTAGATTTTACAATGGCAGTGAGAGCATGATGTTTCATTAATGAGTTATATTTCTCTTTATGTTCATTACATGTTTCTTCCAGCATGTTACAATATTCAAACAATTCATCCTTAGACATATCACTAGAATTAGAATCAGAATCTGCATCATCTCAAGAATAATAGGAATTTAAAACAATAGTATCTACAGTTACCTCAAATGAGTTTGTCATGAAACACATGTTGGCACGATTATTTTCAGAATCATAAATTTCATATTCACTTGTTCCATCTTCTGAAGTACTCCAAGAAGCTTTCATAGATTTCTTGTACATCTTGTCCTTATAATCATGTTTATTTTTGAATTTTAATATTGGACAGTCATCCTTGATGCGTCCTTTCTATTTGCATTCATAGAAGACTATATCATCTTCCTTATCACATTTCTTCCAATCCTTCTTCCAGTGACCTCTATTGTCATACTTAACTTTGTAGTTTGTTTTTCTGAATTTTTTTTCTTCCTATATAATTTCATAAATCTCCTAGATATTTGAGTCATTTCTTCATCACTCTCTGAATCCGAATCTTCACTGGTTGAACTTTCAGTAGCTACATGCATTTTTTCCTTGTCTTTTCTCTTAGAAGCAGTGGACTTGAAAGCTATAGACTTTCTCTTGGGTTTACCATCTACTTCCTTATTCACTTTATGTTCTTCCTCATACATCATTAATTTACCCATAAGCTCTTTTACAGGTAGATCTAAAATGTCAAATGATTATCTGATTCAAACAAAAGTGCCTCTCCATCTTTCTGGTAGACATCTTAAGCTTCTCATGATTTGTTCCTTTGCGAGAATAGCCTTTCAAAGTGAACTCAATGTATTGACAATATCATTGAACCTAAGATACATATCATAAATAGTCTCATCAGTTTTATTTTTAAAATTATAATATTTAATAGTATATGTATTCAATATCATTCCTTTAACATTAGTTGTGCCTTCATGAGAAACACTCAACGTATTCAATATTTCATAGGAAGTTTTGCATGCAGATATTCTATTGAACTCTTCATCTCCCAAAGCACAATATAGGGCATTCATAGATTTACAATTATTATTGAAAGCAGTCCTAGTATCTTCATCCCAAGTTGTTCTAACAGTTTCTGGAATTTTATATTGAGATTCTATAGCAGTCCAGATATCAAAACCCATACTTTCTAAATGAATTTTCATCTTCAGTTTCCACTGGGCATAATTTTTACCATTGAATAAAGGTGGCATGTTAGTAGAAACACCTTCTAGTCTATTATACATAGCTATATTTTTCGCAATTAATTTTAAGGAAATAAAATTTAGAACTAATAGAAATTTATGATCTTTAATGATGCAACAAAAATCAAAGTTAAAAATAGAATGTTTTGAAAATTTGTATTAATAAAAACAACCTCTAATACCAATTTTTGGTTGTAGTGGACACTCAAGAGGGGGGTTAATTGAGTTCCCATTAAAATTTTTGTTAAAAAATATTTCTATTAAAATCCCCCTATTTATAAAAAGTAAAACTGTAGTGAATTTATACAGAGTGTAAATGTTCAATTAGTTTCTCAAAGATTGATTGGGTCTCAGTTAATTTAATCTGAATATTAAATTGACTTTAGAAACTAACTTACTAGTTTACAATAAGTATAAACACATGGAAATTTAACTATCAATGTAACATTAAAAAAAATTATATTTCAAAGTAGTTAGCAGTGGAATACAAAATATATAGTATACTTTATGACTTAAACTAAAATGCACAACAGATGTAACCAAGAGGTTCAGTCTCAAGCCGAGACTTAGTCCTCCCAAAAAATGTATATAAATTGATCCACACCCTGGGTCTGGGTATAAAATAGTACAATACTATCCAGGTCCAAATACCTCTACCACAGTTCTATGTGGGAAAACAAAGAAAACAGCTCACAACTGTCCAGGTCTTACCCGACTTCTACCACTATCCACAGTGGGATACAAGGGAGATGTAATGATTGAATGAGGATTTGAGAATCCTCCATCTTAGCTCAGGAGACAATTTGTGTGTAAAATAAACTGGATACACACACTGCTCGAAATATAAATGAAATAATCACTAAAGTATGTTAGAATGTGTTTAGAAGATCTTTAGTGATTGGCAGGGCAGCTCTAGACTCGTTTGGTTGGTCAGAAAAGCTTCTTAGTCCTTCTCTGGTTTTTGTTCTGAAAAACAGAGTGTCGTTTTCTTCCTTGGTTCAACTTATCATCTTGAGTGCATGAAGTGTTGTTATAGTTCTTCACTCAAGATGCAGCTTGTGTTCTCCTCTAGAATTAGTAGCTTCATGTATGTCCAATGTTCTTGAAGTATGGATGTAGCTTTGTCTGAATGCACCATGTTTGAATACTGTTGAGCCTTTTTATTTTTCACCCTTCGTGTGCCTACTTAGTTCGTTGATCATGTTCACTTCTTTCATCTCTTCACCAGCTAGGTCTTTATCTTCACTTTTATAGCTTTCAGTGCTAGAAAATGGGAATTATTACCTTTTTTATGGGTACATGGTACGGTTCCTGGTTGGTCAATAATTAGTAGCTTCCTATTGGTAGATGTGTATGGTGGATTTTGTGTAACAGTGACCTTCCATCGGTAGCTCATTGAACTTGTATCGGTAGCTCTTTTCACTTGTATTACGAGCTCTTCGTGTCAGTATCCCTTGGTATCGGTAACTCTTTCTATCAGTAGACTTACTCTATCAGTAGCTCAGTAGACTTGTTTTATCGGTAGCTCAATTCTTTCGGTAGTCTGTATCAGTTTATCTTGGTCTATCGGTAGCTCTGGTCTATCAGTAGCTCTTTCCTAGTTCCAGTGATTATGTGTATCGGTAGACTTATGCACATCAGTAGCTCCATTCTATACTATCTAAGAACTTGTTCTATTGAAAAATATGTATCGGTAGTCTGTTCTATGTTTACCGGTGGACTTGTACATATCGGTTTCTATGCATATTGGTGACTATGTCTATCAGAAGACTATGTCTATCGGTATACTAAGTACAGGTAGCTCTGTATCAGTATCTATATACAGATCAGACTAATACTTATCTATTTTATGCAAAACATATCTAATTGTGTTAGAATTACTTGATAACTTATATAAACAAATACAAACATTGATTAATATATTTCAAGTATTATTTTAATATTATTATCATCTTGATAATATAATAACATAGATTTAGCGAATTAGAATATAGATAAATAACAATTGGGATTATCAAAGTATGTGAAAGCATAATTGAGATTATCAAAATGGGTGAGGTCAACAGAGTGAAAGTATGGTTCCCCCATGCTCTCAAGAAGCTCCTCCCAACCATTCATATTCACAAACTCAAATAAGGGATCCTTACCTTTTCCTTCATTTATCATGTTTCACTGTAATCTGTTGCCTTTTATTTCCAATTAATAATGTTGAAAAATGTCATTATATGTCCCTATTAAAACCCATTCTATTCTAAAATTTATAAATAACCCATTCCTTCTCATCAACCAATTTTATGAATTTTTAAGTGACGTCATTATCATGTCGAAATGTCAAGGTGATTTTCCATGCCAAAATAATTTTATAGTGAATACCAAATCCATTTCCAATAAAGGGTGTTCACATTTAAACTAATATACATATTTAAAATGGGAAATGCATGTTTTTATTCCAAAATCAATGTTCTTGAAATAAACTTTTAGGATAAGAGATTCTGTGTTTAATGATCTATTTAGAACATTTAATTATGTTAATAAAATGAATGTGATGGGTGCACCCAGAATTATATAGCACTCCAACGCAATGGGTAATGTTTAGTCTCACGAGAAATAATGTTGGGACATGGAGTGAACCTTATTTCTATATGGTAATTTTTCTCTCATGGTGTCTTTACATTAATCCTTGACCTATTTTTTATGTAATGTTTTATGTGGTTTCATATTTTTTATGTTATGATTACCACGATATCATTCCTTATTATTCATTATAATTTTCCACTTTGTTTCACCTATTTTTTAAAATAACTTTCCTTATTCAATTATTTTAACCTTATACGTATTTATAGGTCACCCTATTTTTATGTGTGTCCCCAGGTTATCTCTTAAATTTTTAAATGACAACTAATTTTAAAAGTAAGATAAGGATGTTTTAAATAATGTTGTTGTATCTCATATTTAAAATGCTATGATATGTCCCAAATAAATAGATACCATACAATTCTTGAACATATGTGTTATAATATGTGTAATATTAAGTAATATTCGATGAATTAATGTGAAATAATCAACATATTTTTTATATCAAAGATATATTTTTGAAACCAGTGAAATTCATCATGAATTGTTGTTGTTTCAATGTAGTTATCCAGATATTGTACATTTTGAGACACTATTATTCATTATTTTCTTAATGAATATTTTTTATATTTAGATATTTATATTGAATGTTTATTTTGTGTATAAAATTGTTGTTATCATACAATATTTATGTGAAAATCATGATTGGTACTTCATTCAATAATAGATCTGTTAGGTGACATCCTCTCAATCAAAAAACATAGAAATTTATTCTTATAATGGACTCTTTGAAGTATGATTTTCAATAAAACAACTTATTAACTTTTTATTAAATTTTTTCCCTATAATAATCCTTCAACTATATGAACAATAACCCAAGACATGTATCCTTAAATTGTTAGCAAGTTATTTATTGGTGTGTGATCTGGTCCAGGTATTAATGTGTGGGGATCCTTATAGTTTTTCATTTCCAACAATTGATTTTTTATATTATTACCAGGTATATTTTTTTGTATATAATCATTGTGATTATATGAAATTTTCTATTGATATTTTAATCCTCTATTGAAATTGATCACCTATGTGCACTGTAATGAACCAAGATGTTATGAATGGAAATTCCATTCTTCAAATTATGTCATATTGTATAAATAAAAAAATCATAAAGAGAACCCAACAAAATTTTATTCTCATAAATGAACATTGATAAAATAGTCAAAAAATAATCTAATATTAATTCCACATATTATAGTGGGATAATAAAAATAGAAATATATTAATAGTTATTAAATTTGGATCTTCTCGGTCCACTAGAATTACTGAACTAAAAAAGTAGTATAAATAAAACATAATGTATGTAATAAAGGATTAATTTATAATATAAAATTATATATAACCATGGTAGAAAATAGAAGTGATTTATTAATGGAATAATAGTTATTTATAGTAAATTGTAAACTCTTATTAGCATTAGAAATCTGAATGTAAGAATAGTTACCAGACCATTAGAATAGTAATATGACCATTATGAATAATAATAAAGTCTCTAGAATAGTAATATCACATATGAAATTAAAAAAATTGGTATCTTATAAATGAAAATATGATATATTTATATGTAAAAATAAGTAAATAAATGATTTCAAAAGGATATATAAAATGATAGTATTTTTCAAAAATATAAATAATTATTAAAAAAATTATGTTTAAATTAATAATTGAAAAGACAATTTATTACCAAAAAATAGACTTATAATTAATATTTTGTTGTATTATAATTGGACAATAAATTTATAAGATAATAATAATTTCTTCAAACTGTTTTAAAATAAGTTATAAAATTAAGATTTGTATTTTCGAATAATAGATTCTTTTTATTTAAAGGTAAATTCCACATATTGAGAAAAATATTTTATTTAAGTGGATTAATCTTTTTAATCCATATATTGAAAATACTTATGGTATTTTCTTATAACATTTCTAATATTATATAACTTTTTTGAATAGTGTTATATGCTAATTTATTGTATATAAAATTATAAATAAATAAATGAAATTTAGAGTCATGGTTGAGTCAGGTGTGATTTAAATACAAATTATCTCAAATTAACTTGCACTAATTTCTATATTTAGTCATGGTATTAAACTTTTTATATCGTTGTGATCCATAATAAAAATAATTTGAATAAAATAATCAAAACCCTACACTCCTCCTATAAGTACCACTCCTCACAACCCAATTTCCTCACACCGCCTAAACATTTTAGCATCTCGATACTCTCCCAAATTCTGTTTGAAATACTCTTCCCCACGTCCAAGAGGTTCTAGTCTCAAAAAGGCCAAACCCATGTGACTTAAGGGGGTTCTCATAGAGGCGATTTTAAGAAGGTAAAATATTAATTCTTTCTCTTTTAAATTCATTCCTTTGTCTACCCTATACTAGCATCCACTATCAAAACCCACATGACAACTCAAATAATATATATATATATATATATTATAATTTTATTTTGTTAATGGAATATCTATCATAAAATATCTTCTCATACACTTTTATCATAAAAATGAAAACATTATCTTTGATATGTCGATCCGCTACCCTCGTGGATGGTGATTTTTTATTTTCCATTGCCACATTTATTGTTGGTCAATTTTTTTTTATAATGGTCAAAATAGAAGTCAAAATAAATGCTTTCATGTTATAGAACTAATATATATACTAAATAATCAATAATAAAACAAAATCTATTTATGATGATAAAAACCATCCAAAATAAACTAAAAATATATCATTAATATTTTATAAAATGATTCATACTCATATCAGAAAAAATTAAAATATCTGACCATTTAAAATTAATGAAGTATATTAATACTATTTCATTCCAATTATCCATTTTTTCTAATACTTTATAGAAATTTTATAATTATAATCAATATAACATACCATAAAACCATGAAATGAATACTTAAAAAAATAAATTGAACATTATAACTCACTGAAATATCCAAAAACAAGGTTAAAAAATTATAATAAATAAAATATGTGTTTAAGGTGTTCTGAATAAAGTTTCTAATTATTATTATTTTATAATCCATGAAATTAACTACAATGTTAGAACACATTCTTGAATACGTTTAGTGATCTATCCGACCGTACATTTTTTCCTTCAAGTTACAATTTATCTCTATTTACTACAATGTAATTCTAATTTAATCTAATATAACTCTTTTACATTGTATTATTTTTTCCAAAAAAAAATATTTAGATAAATTCATCATAATTTTATATGGAAATTTTTGTTTTAAAAGAGTCCCTTCACAATTCCTCCGGATAATCATTGCATATTTATGGTAACATTTCCCTTTTCAAACAAATTATCAAGTACACTCCATAAACTATTTTAATCCACCGCTATTTTCCTAAAATAACTCATCTAGTAATGAAATATTGTCTTAGTTCATTTAGTGTTTTATGATTGTATTTTATAATTTTTCCTCTTCAAATAATCCTTAATATTTACACTTGAACTACAGTAATGTAGATTTTTTCTGAAGATTCGTAAACACAATTTTTCAAGAATTCAATTCAGTTGTACAACATTATTTATTTTCTAATATTATTTCTATGTTATTATTTCACAAAAATAATTTAAACTCTTATTTCGTGGATTCAATGTTGTTACACACTATGATTATGCCTTATGAAATAATAATAATACAAATTTCCTTTCATGGGTATCCTTTATGTTTACTTCTTATGTTTAATTATTTATGTGGAAAATATATGAGTGATCATGTTATGATGTTTGTGCCAATATATCTCTCCATTTAAATCTATAATGTGTATCCTCAAGATAATTCTTAAATGGGATTTGGGAGTAATGAACATGAGCCTTAACCCAGTTGGTAAGGACTCTGTAAGTGCATCCAAATGACCAGAGATAAAATCTAGGTGGAGGCAGAATTTACAAGGTACTGTAGCAGTACTGTAGCAGGTACTGTTGCGGGAACTGTGTAGTACTATAACAGCTACTGTAGCGGGAACTATAGTAGGCACTGCTTGGTACTGTGTAGCCGGGAATATGGCCATGTTTGGGCCTTCAGGCCACCGATGTGGTCCCTGATTCCTGTAAGGCCTTCGGGCACCCTAGGCCTTTGGGTCAGTAGGGCCTTTCGGCCACCTCAAGGCCTTTGGGCCACCTTATGTGCAGATGCAAACCAGACAACCTACAAGGAACAAGCTCTACAAGGAGGTTGAGAAAGGAGCTTTCACCGTAGTATAAGCTAAACAGATTGCAAGAAAGAGAGGGTATGGAACATTCCATTGGGACAAGCCTGTGCATGTACGGGAATGCCTAGATAAACAACTATGCGAAGGTGGATAGCCGATTTCACGATGAAGATGCTGGGGGGGAGCAATTCCAAGTAGTTAGACTAAGTTGTATGTAATGTTTGAAACCTACGGGCAATGAATTCTTCTAAGGCTTACGGGCTATGTAATACTTACGCCTATGGGCCTTGCAAGGGTTCCACCACATCCCCTGAAAGGTGGATTATGAAAAATCAATAAAAATGAAGGCCTTCGGGCCATTGGAGGAGTATCTTAATCCATTATAGAACTTTTTCTACCAAGTTATATAGTATAGGTTTCCTTCCTTAACTAGTTTTTTAGTCATGATATATTTTTCTTCCACATTCCTATATTTATGTGACATTTTTTCATATTCTACATGATATTTCATTTCATGTTTCTTTAGGTTACATCCATATCATGTTATCATTCTATGATATCTAACTCATATTTAATGCTTCATTACTATAATTATTCCCTGACCAAGTTTTTTTCTGATTACCTTTTCTATGTATCCACCCAGGTTATCCTATAGAGATGGTGGATCTCAATAAATGTTCGAAGCTTATAATTGAATATTAATATTAATATATTTTATTTTATTTCCAATATTTCAATTTTCTATACCAATAATTCCAAAGAAACTAGTCTTTATGATCCGTGGAATATAGTTAGTGGTTAATTATGTTTAAAATTATTTAATAATATGTGAAAAATTCTAGGGCCATAATAGATTGTTTCAGTTAATGGTCTATTTTATCTTTGGGGATAATGGCTATAAATTTTTATTATGAACCCTAGGGATAATTCTATCAATATGGATAACCTAGATAGGAACTTTTTGAATCAAAAGTTTGTATATACATTTCATTTACATGTTTATCATTATATATTAAATGTTTTATTTTTTATTTACTAATTAAGTGATTATTCAATCCCCATTAATTTTATTATCTTTTTCATAATCAATTGTATAAAAAATGATAACCCATTATAATAATAAATGTGATTATCAATGTTATGATTACCCTAATTAGATGAAATAATTAATAATAATGACATCGCAAAACTTTTTCATAGTACATGCTCAACTAGATAATGCTGTGAATAATAACATGAATAATATAGAAATATATTCTTCATATAAGAAATATTATGTTTCTTTTGAATCCTTTATATGATAAAAGCCTCATATATTTGGTAGATCATATGATCCAATCACCATGGAAACCATTTTAACTCCATTGAGTAAAAAGTCTCTATCATTAAATTATTAGTATAATAGATAGTTGTATTAAAATTCTATCATTTTGATGATAATTCTAATTAGTGGTGGGAATGACAAAAAAAATTAGGACGGAAATTTTTTCCATGTATTGGAAACCATTAATCATAATATTATTTAATAAATATTTTCCCTTAACCCTTCATCTAATGATGAATAGGTAGTTCCTTAAAATAATTTGAAAAGGAAGATGAATCTATTAGGTCATAAAAGGAATACATTACATGTAATTCCTGATATTCTTCTAGAATTGGTAAGGAAAAAAATAGGATGAATCACTTCATTATTTAATTTTATATTATTTTATGAAACTCCATTCTTATTTGATACTATGACACCAATGAGAATATTTTATGATGTTCCTTAATGGTTGATATGGATATTGTCGATTTATGGTGTTCTCATCATATTAGAAAAAAAAGATGAAAGTTGAGTTTAATATGGGAGGATTCCCAAATAAATAACCAAAATGAATAAAAATTCCAACATCCCACAAGTCAAAAGTTGGGGACGAAGAATCATTGGAACTGACCGAAGAGAAGCATGAGAAGATAAAAATGTGGAAGAGTGGGGCATCCAAATAATGATTTCGAAATTGATTTTAATAAGACCATTAATGCGGAAGATGAAATGATGTTTTAGAACAATACTCATTCTATAATGAAATCTTTCAACTATAAATAACATGAGAATTATGTTATCCAATTACCCAAGAAAAGGGTTTTCTAAGTAAATCAATAATAACAATTTGTAATGTAATAAGGAAGGGAATATGCTATCAATATTTTTGATTTGGATCCTGAAATTGATGAGGTGATAGGTAAAATATTTATTATTTCATGATATTTAATGATTTTTTTTCTGGTTCTAGGAATTATTTCATATCGGTGATGTTTATTAGAACTACTTATAATCACCTCATATTATTAATTTTGAGCGATCATTGGGAATAGTGAGTGAGGAAATTATTCCATCTAAAGTAGATATCCCTCCCTTATTTATTTACATGGATTGAACTTTCTATAATATCGTTTATTATATCCTTTGGAAGAGTTTTATGCTATATTGTTCAAGGATGTAATATATTTATATAAATTCAACACAAAAAATCGAGAAAAGAGATAAATCTTCACATCTCATAGAATCCTTGAATGTTATACAGGTAATAGGGGGATGATGAATATACATTAGAGTGATTATTTCTATTTAGTATATCATTTCCCAATGATTTATCATATCTGGCTCAAATTATTGAAAAATATTAAAGGATCATGCTCGAATACATGACCATTGTGAGGGATCCAATTATGTGTTCCATGATGAATTTATTAAATATCATCTAAATTGATAGTATGAGTTTTCAAATGATCACACTCCTAGATCACTACCTATATCAGAGACTCTATAGTTTCATTAAATATTGAAAATTTATAATAGAAATCATGATGAGAAGAAAAAATATAATTTTTCATCTAGATTAGAAAATCCAGTTTGAGTTAAGTCTGTGAAGGCATATAGCTAGATAATATTTGTATCATAATATTTGGGATAACTATAAAATAGATATTAATATAAAAATTGTAAAAAATGACGTAGATACATTTGTTAATGGAATTTCATGAATAATTTTTCTATTACTCGAAAATTTTGGATTCTGGTCCACATTAAATATGATATTTCTATCTTTAATTTGAGTCTAATAAATAGATCCTCATTCATAAATAGTAGTTATTAGGCTTCTATCCAATATCACTAAACCCTTGTAATAGTATTGAATTTGGAGTTTATTTTATATTTTCTGAGGATTACAAGGGGAATATAATATCCTAGAATCTATATTGGTAATCATATATACTAGCGCCCTAAATCTAGAAAATACCACAAATGTTTATCTTAAGAAATGTCCCCCTAGAACTTGGAAAATATTTGTCAAATAAAATATTTTTTACTTAATAACTACTCTATATGTTATTAGAATATGATTAGTAAAACCACTAATCAGACACCCCATCTAAGTATAAATTCAAAATATATATTTTTTATTCTTATCCTCAACTTAAGGACCAACATTCATTGTAATGTATACTGTGTTGAACTCTTGTATGATCATCAGATAGTGTTCCCCATATGATTTGTGATATTTAATTAGATATTGAATAATTTTGGATATATATAAAAATCAATTGGTTATATTTTTATATTATAAAAATAATTATATTCAAAATCAATAGCAATTAAAGCCCTTTAGGGTTTGTTTTTCATCCATTCATTCAATGCATTGTTGGTTTTCTTTTTTATGTAATTTTGTTTCTAGTGAATTTTGTGTTGATTTTTTAACTCTCTGATAAATATCAAATTGAATTAAATTTCTGTTTTTCTATTTTTTATCTATTTTGGATATTGGGTTTTATTAATCTTCAACCACTATATATTCAAGAATATTATCTGATATAAAACATATTTTAAGTTATTTATTTATTTTTCTATAATTTCATTGAAATAATATTATAATTTTTTTAGTTTTTTCAAAACAAAAATATATCCACCCTGAAAAAAGTTCCATTTTATTTACCGTGTTATATCGAGTTTTTAGATGTGAATTCATGTTTTCCCTTATGTTATTTAGAATTATGGATCTAATAGTTTTACCCAACGAGATTGGCTCTTTATAGTATCTTACCATCATAATTTTTTTTAATATTTTCATTATTTAAAATTATGAAATTTAATGATGAATCTAAGACCAGATATTTTCTCTGATGAATCATGAATGTAAATAAAATAATTAAATACAAAAAATAAGAATCAACAGATTAAATGTAGTGATGTGTTGTGGTGATTCTCTTGAATTATCCTGTATTCATCTTTTAATAATATTTTGACATTAATAACATTGTAAACACACAATATGATTTTATAGGACTATGCATCTTATCGAGTCTAAACAGATGAACCTAGAATATAATAACTTGGAAGATTATTTTTTTAAAATAGCGGTCATTCAATGTACTTATGGATATATATGATAATGACCTAGATTACAATACACAATAATCAAGATCCATGACCAGATAATGATAAATTTAAATAGTAATAATTAAATATATACTTCTACTTATCACTAATTTATAATTCATATAGAAAAATAAAAACAATACCATCATATGTAATTTAATCATATAATGAAAATAATGACAAATTGAGCAACATGATGACTAAATATAAAAAGTGGATCAAATAATAATATTAAAACATAAAAATAGAGTAATAACTTGAAGTTAAATAAAAATATATTAAATGTAATTCCCCATGTCAATCCACAAGATTAAGTAGTAGAAAAACATATATGTTCACCAATCAGGTGATTTATAGAACACACATCTTCATCTATATCTATGTAAGTTGTTGTTGGGGCTCCTTTACTTCACATTTTCTAAAATAATGGAAAGGGAAATGACTTTACACAAATTGATTCATCCTTTGAAGAAATCATCAAAAATTGACAAAGGCTTGAACAATGCTGCAAAAGCACAAGGGTTGCTCAAGTTCCCTCACTATCGCACAACTATACTTGCACACCACCTAATGGTCTCCCAAGTGAATTGCGTGCCCTAAAGGATAAGTGTACAGGGTCTTGTCCAGCATATAAATATACCCTATGGGCCCTCCATAAGTGGAGGTGTTTTTCCAGAATTCGCAGACAGAGCTCTGAACGCCCAAGTCACTTCTTTAGATCTTCCGAACTCTTATAAGGTAATTATTTACCTAGAATGGAAGGTCTAAATAGGAGGAGTAAGGTCTAAGTGTTAGAATTCACTAACACTTGTGTGCCTAAGTGTTTTACCCTTCAGGGAAATGGAAACACTTGCGCGCCGCCCTACGTCTTCATCAGAACATGCGTGCCTTCTTCTGGAAAGCCTCTAGGGATAATACCAAAGGTTTGAGCCAAGTCTCACCCAAGTATTACTCAATGACTGAAAATCGCGCAAGTACCCATGTGTCGCATAGGTATACCTGCATGACCATGGCATGCGTGCCCACGCAGTACCTACGCGCCTGTCAAGACTTGCGTGCCCCTACCTTTTTGGGTGCCTTTCCTGACCACTTCACCCCTATTATGCCATTCCACTTTTCCTATTCAAGATTCAGTCTTCAAGACACTATTCAAAGCCATTTATGGCATGATTTCTTGATTTGGATTCCTTATCTGAAAGGAACTCCATGGAACATCTCTCAAAAATATAGTGATTTATAGATCTTTATGTCACTAAAGATTGAGATTTCATTCATTAATCCTCATCCTTTACGATTACAGGATCCTTAACCTGGGCCTCCTTTTCAGGAATAATCCCCAGTCATAATTCTAAAATATGGGCATCCTCCTTAGGAGTAAGCCCCAACCATAATTCTCTTAACCTGGGCCTCATTTTCAGGAATAATCCCCAGTCATAAGTCTCAAATATGGGCATCCTCCTCAAGAGTAATCCAAACCATAATTCTCATAACCGGTGCCTCCTTTTTAGGATTAAGCCCCAGTCTCAAATATGGGCATCCTCTTAAAAAGTATGCCCCAACCATTATTCTCGTAACCTGGGCCTCCTTTTCAAGAGTAAGCCCCAATATCAGATATGGGAATCCTCTTTAGGATTATTCCCCAACCATAATTCTCTGAACCTGGCCTCCTTTTCAAGAGTAAGCCCTAGTTTCAAATATGGGCATCCGATTTAGGAGTAAGCCCCATGTACCTTAATTTTTCAAGTCCCTTAAACTGGGCCTCCTTTTCAAGTGTAATCCCCAGTGTTAATTTCTCTTAACCAGTTCTAATTTACTTTTGATTTGGTTCTTCTTTCTCAGGAGTAAAACCCAATCATAAGTCCACTCTTATCTTGGGGGTCTTTTTTAAGAGTAAACCCCAAGATTAGAGTATCCAAATCTCCATTATGTACATATACCTTTATGGACCTCGTTCCTAGATTTCTTCCCTGAAGTAAATCTTAATACTCATCTATTTTGGGCAGTCATAAGCACACAATCCTCACATCATTGCATCTTTCATGGCACAATTGTCTGGTTTCACCAATACCACTTGTTTCTCACACCGAGCATGACTCACATGAGCTTAGAGTGTAAAAGTAATCATTACTTCTTTCGTTGAGCCATCAATCATGCATAAGCATCATACTCCATTATTCAAACTACGTGGGTTCTGATTCCTTTCCCAAAACAAAGGATATGTTGGTAGACCATAAATAGGTACGATCCCAATTCTGAAATAATCCATGTCCTCCCGAATGAAAATAAACATCAAGTTCCCCACTGAGTGGATTTAAAACCAGTATGGTCATCATAATGACCAAGATACTTTTAAGTATTTTAAGGATACCATCAACAAAGAATATCTAAAGAATATAGATGATTCTTCATCTATGAAGAACCTCGAATACATATAAAAGATTCTCTAAATTTCTTACATATCAATCATAGATTGTCAGACTAACGGAAATATCATTTCATACTTGGAAATGTAATAAGTATTCACAATCATAACTTAAATCTATAAAGAGAGTCCCGGAGTAGAAAATAATTCCCCTAAAAAAGTTGTGTTGAGTCCGACCTCCCATCCCCTCGACCAATGCATATTCTTAAGCCTCATCACTCCACAAATATTGAGCGCCTACATTTGGAAAGTAGGTCCAAATGGATATTGAATCATTGGATGTTTCTGGTTCTTCGATAAAACCCATTAGAAACCGATTGGAATGTTTGAACCTTCAATCAACGAGGTCATCCCTGATTCCAGATGGAAACAAAAAATGGTGAACCCGACTTGAATCCTTAACCAAGATAAAATAATGTTTTTCTTATTTGTTAGGACCCTATTTAAAACTCAATGTGAGGGCCAAAAAAACAATCATTGACATATGTACTCATCCAAAAGATGTAGTGGTTGAATTTATCTTCATTACGTCTATTACATCATATAGTCACTATTTTTCTAGATTTTATGCATTTTATGAAATGGATGCTCTAATGTTCACACCTATGAATACCTCTGATGTGAATACCGCTGCAGAAAATGCCACTACTACTACTCCTGAAGGATCATCATCCGCTCCGAAGATGATATCACCTACTCAGCATCTTAAATGATGGGTATCAAATGCACTGGTGAAGGAGTATCATCAACACAGTACCATTCCAACTCTGGAGGCGGCTCGAAAAGCCCTCCAAGTGAACATTTGAACCTGGTCATCGAGAAAACGATGACCAGCGATCAAGAAACGGGCGGTTCTAACTACCGTCTCCAACCGTTTCGGGTCATTATCCCCGGAATGCAATCACCATTCACTCCCATATTCTGGGGAGGTGAATGAGCAGGTCCCTTAGGGCCATAATTCAAAGAATCCGGAGTCCTTACGGAGGCCTCCTATAAACAATAACTGCAAGACTCGTGCGGAAATACGCCGTCAACATGATGAGGGTACCGACTCCAAGTGTTCGGCTTTGGTTCCTCGAACCCGAGAAGGAAAGACAAACCGCCAGAGGTGAAATCCAGTCAATAGTGAGCAGGTTCTCATCTCTTCCATCTCCAGAGAAGTCCACCAACCTGAATTGGTGGCAAGAAACGAGTGGGCACATAGACCTGCCCTTTTTAATTCCGTTGTTTAGGATACTCGTCTGGCATCATCACATCAATCCCGCCAGGAAATTTCAGCAGAGTACAATAGGCAAGAAAAAACAACTATTTATACATCATTAGCTAGTCAGCAGGCTTGTCTGACTACATATGATAGAGCTCGTCAACCACGTTCGGCGAAGTGCAATCCGCATGCACATACACCTACTAGTGTTAATCAATCCTAACAATAGTCTCGCTTGGTATCACATGGAGAAGTCAGTCAGAAAGCTCCGATGACATATAGGTGGAAGACTTAACTCTCTTCCCCCACACTTGAGTATTTTCAGGATTCACTAATAAGAAAAGGATGACAGGAGAAGGCACATACACCTACTTCAAGCATAGAAAGGACGTATATACCCATTCCGGCAGCTGAAGTCACCAAGAATATATTATCAATGGTGAAATAGTAGAAGCAAATCCCTACTCATATTCTGGATGCTTTCCAGGATATTATAATAGTTTCACAAACATCTAAGGGAAAGACACATAAATCTATCCATACCAGTGGAGTGACACATCAATCGTTCACTCTGGAACAGACACACACATCTGTTCCAGTCCAAGAGGGTTTTGGGGAATACTCCCACATATCATACAGACAACCAAGTCAGGCACATACACATGATTTGAGTTGAGATAGACAGCCTAACCTGGCCATCTTTCCTCATCAGGCACATATGCCTGCTCAGAGCAGCCACTTTCATCAACAAGTGGTTACCAAGGTGAGTAAGAAGGAATCTAAGAAGAAGACCCACCCAACACAGTCAGGAGATCAAGAGACAATCTATAACCAGTCCTTGCTTGATGCTGGAGTTCTTGAATACCTTAGATAGTTATATGTTGGAATTCAAGATTCAACTCCCTCATTTCCCAATAGTGGGAACATTAATTTTGAAGGTATTCAACAAAAACTTCTTCATGAAGGCTTGCATCATGACAATTCGATCGATCTCGAAGTTTCATATTTAGATGAGAGCCACAGGAACCCTCTGTGTGGTCAGAAGACCAAGGAGCAAGAGATCTCATCTTTTGTTGTAACCTATCATGGTGGTCCTCCCCATGATGATGAATTTCCCTACGAAAGTCCTCTCCATAGTAGTGATGCACATTGCCCTAATAATTCTCCAGTGAAAAATGTAGTGCCGAGAAATCCCTCTTATCTTGAGGCACTTGCAAATGTGAAACAAGTCATGTCTGATGCTTCATCACTAGCAGGTGAAATACTTTATCAATCGGATGATATCCCAGGGTGTATGTCATTCTTCAAACCACCCCTAAGTCATGGATATTCTAGTTTGATCAGCGATTTCTATACCAATCTTGTTGAATCCAATGAAGCAACAAGGAAGCACCAACTCTGGTCAAATCAGGTAGAAGAATCTTCATTGAATGATAAAGAGAAAATATCAAACATGAGAAAACAAATGGAAAAAGGTGAAGTGCCAGTTATGTTTTGGCATGTGGATGACTCTCAGTATGACATTCCAGAGATGTTAACGGAAGATGGGATTCATGATATTCATCTCAACATATGGAAAACCCTTTGTCAGTTTAAAAATAAATTATTATCTTCTGATGAATATGAAAATCATCTTAAGATAATAGAAGGGTTACAACGTCAGATTGATTTGGTATCTCTATCAGTATCTCGATACCTGAATCCTGAAAAGCAGCAGAGAACCCTCCAGTGTTCATGCCTTGGTGCACTAAGAAGATTTCGCCAGTTAACTGCCAATGCCCCATCTGGTATTCATGTCAGAGGATGGGGTTTTCATGGAGCACTACAATTCATGGTGCTCTCCAGTCAGCAAAGCCCGCCGAAAATGGTCTCATGCAATGTTATTGCCCATGGCCGACCAGAGTCAATGGGATTTGTTTGTAATCAAAATCTTGCCCAAGAACAGGCCTCAACTAGTTCCTCTAAAAATCACTAATATAGAGAACGAGTTGTTGAATTACTCCGGTATTAAGAAAATGAGAATATTGAAAAGGAATCTCATATGTACCAAGCACATCAACAAGTGAGAGAACTGTCAGAAATCATACAACGGTCTTTGGAGCTGGGCGATAAAAGTGGATATTGGTTGATGCATCAAGATAATTTCCGGACAAAGATCCGCAAGATCAGGAGAGCTTTTAAAAAAGTCTCAAACATAGAATGTCAAGAGCCACCCCAGCTTGCCAGACTGGGGAATATTTTAAACCAACCCTCAGAATCAACAAATAGTATTCGAGGAGTTGAGAGGAAATAGTAGGAACAGCCCCAGTCCACTGGACTATGGACTTTTTCAAATCATCAATCCCCTCCTCAGAGAAAGTCGGTCTTTTCTCGATTGGGTAAGAAGCCTCAAGAGGAATGAAGATCCAAATTATCAGGATATTCACTCCAAATTATGGTTTGTCAAGTAGTTCATGGGGTATTGAATCTACAAAAGGCAACATATCATAAAAGACATTGAGGAAGACCATATCACAGAAATGATGATAGAAGGGATGAGATTCATTATGCATCAATCAATGTCATCAATGTCGTTGTTGCTGATCCACCAGATGGGGGTCACTCAGGGGACTCAGATGAAGAGGTTCTTGCTTAGGAATTTGTACGCACATACACAAATGAAGAAGGTGTGCGTACACAAAATCAAAGGATTACCCAGAATCTGGGTCTTCTTTCAAATAACCCACTTCCCCCCTCTCTAAAAGAGATCAAACAAGGGTAAGGGAAAGAATCTGGTTACATATCCTTCCCCTGGAGAAGGCCAATCACTCTCACTAGAGCAAAGATTTGCGCAACAGGAGGAAGAAATGAAAGAATTGAGGAGGGTGAACGCAGAAATACTTCATGGTAGTCTTCCTCCTAAGCGTGCTGGAGTCAGTCAGCCAAGGGAGTTTTTTACAGCTACTGATATGGATCAATAATATCCTCCTTTATTAGTACACCCTCACTGGTCGAATCCTACGGGTCAAGTGCAACAACAATTGTCAGTGCTACCATCAGTTGCAGTACCAGCTGCCATACCTGTCCAGACTCTGGTCATTGCAGCTGTCCAAGTCCATTTTCAACCAGATTTTTCTAAAAAGTTAATAACTACCATTGAGTCATTAACAGCTCAGTTAGAGACTATGGAAGGGAAGCATGCATAGGTTCAACCAGAAAATAGAGCTTACCCTGAATGGGTAGATTCAATCTCTCCTCCATCAAATTTTGGGAAACCTATATTCCCTATTTTCAATGGATCAGGCGACCCTGAAAAACATTTGATGGATTACATGTCTTGTTGCGATACTATGATGGGAACTCCAGAGCAGCAAGAAGTAGTGAAACTCAGATGCTTCGTGAGAACCTTTCAAGGACCAGACTTTGTCTGGTACACATGCTTGAAATCCCGGTTAGTTACCGGATGGGAAGATCTCAGTCATTGATTTCTTCTTCAATTAAGCTCAACATTGCTAAAGACAACAGTTTTCGATCTTACAAACTCTAAGTAAAGGGAGAATGAAAGAGTCTCTGATTTCATTGCATGCTGGAAGGGATTAACATATTCGTTGATCTTAGCACTCCCTCAATAGGAACTATTTCCAATTTGTGTGGAAAATCTGCGGTATGAATTACGTACACCACTGATCCCTGTGAAATACACAGGAGGGTTTCGAGACCTTACTTCAATAGCTCAACAAATTGAAGATTCTCTTATATAGACTAAAGCTTAATCTTGTATAATTCCATTAGCTCTAGTAAAAAGAATGGGTAAAGCAGAAACTGCTACAATTATGCTCAAACAATCACCTATACGTGATTCTACCTCAAAACCTTCATCTTTTCGAAGGGCTCCACCTCCTGAGCGCCAACAACAAAGGTCGTGTCGTCAAGACGATCAAAAAAGATAAAAGATGAAAACAATTTGAGGATATGAAGAGCAAAACATACTCTTTCCGAAATGAACATGTTCATGGTTACTTCATTTCAGCCCTACAGAATAATTTGGTTCAGATGCCAAAGCCCAACAGGCCAAAAAAAGGAAGGAGTTGAAGACCGTCCCAATTATTGCACATTCATCAAATGTTGGGGAATCCCATACAGGAGTGTTTTGTCTTCAAAGACCTCCTGCAAAAGATGGTCGACTCGAGACAAGTCAAACTAAAAGGCTCTTCAGCCCAGGTAGCATGTGTAACTACTACAGTTCCAGAAGAAGAAGGCGAGTGGCATGAAATCAAAATAAAAGATGCACAAAAATATGATGATTGGATGGTCAGAAAGACGATCAACTGAACTCATGATATTTTTCAAACATAATTTAAGAACCTAATTGTACCTTCTACCATGAATGCCGCAACAAAATCATCTTCAGAGGGAAAATCCTCAAAAGGGTGGCATAATTCCGAAGAAAGAGAAAGAATCAGAAGAAGATGAGTATGCGTCAAAGCCTACGTTGTCATTGACTCTGGAAGACTTCATGCCATCTACTTCAAATCAACGGGCACCGCCCCACAAAACAGAATAGCCTAAATTGTCTAGTCAGGCAGTATCCTCATCAGATGAAGAGTTGATTTTCGGTTCTATTAATATGATTCAAATAACAGATCCATATGCCAGTCGTAGTTTCGATTTCGATGATCCGGAATTCCCTATATCAAACAGAGGAATCATAGGAAGTTCTAGAGGATCAGAATACAAGGGAAGACGTGGATCTTTCAGAAGCCACTATTTCAATTCTACCCCTGCTAGAACTGTGTTCGCAGCAGAAACTCGTGGTAGAGCCCTTCAACGAGCTCAGCAAGAACAAGAATGTTCTTCCACCAATAGAAAATTCAGTCCTGGAATATTTATTTTTTGAAGCCCGGTTGAGGGTTCCATCTTCTTCTTCTCAGCAAGTAAATAGACCTAGTTGGTCTAATCTTCCAAAGCCAGTAGTATTACCAACTCCTATCCCAGTACAAGATGCATCAAATTCCAAAACATCAACTTCCAAGGAACCTATTAAACCACATGTTCCTGTTGGGAAACGCGAACCTTTGGATCAAAAGTATGATGTATTGAAACAATTGGCCCAATTAAAATCCAAGTTATCAATTCTGTATGCTTTGAATTTTTCAAAAGATCTTCGGGAGGTACTCATCGAGGCTTTGTCAAGTCCTCAGGAGTTTGAAATTGAAATTGCTGCAGCTGAAGCCTATCACATAGAGAATAATCCTGCAGAATTCCATGCAATAATATCTTCTACTAATAAAGATAAAGATGATTTTGTGAATGAGCATATTAGACCTTTTTACTTATCTAGAAAGGTCAATGGCGTAGACGTCCGAAGATCGTTCATTGACAATGGTTCATGAGTCAACCTCATGCCCAATCGTACACTTCATCGATTAGGCCTCACGAAATCCAATTTATCTCCTTCTACCATGATGTTACAAGGATATGATATAAATGAACAAGAACCACTGGGTGATGTTACACTTAGAACTCAGTTTTGAGATCATGTATCCAATTCAAATTTCATGGTTGTTGATCAAGTCTCAGCCTTCAACATCCTTCTTGGAAGACCCTGGCTACATCAACATGTGGCTATCCATTCATCGTACCATCAATGTCTCAAATATTGTTTCGATGGTCATGTTGGGACATTGTATGGTGATAAGGCCCCGTTCAAGACATGTGAGTCTCAATACATTGAGGCGGAATTCTATCACATGAAGGTAAGGGAGAAATCCACAATAATGGAGATTACCAAAATTAATGCTCCATATGGTTTGGATAAGATTACAGTAAATCCATTTACATATGTGAGTACAGATTATGTGTTTCCTATCAGTAAAATTGATAGGATAGACCCAAATCACAATACTCTTATGGAAAGATCCATAATTTCAATTATGGCAATCAAGCCAGACAACATGGGAGAAATTTGTGATTCTCTAAGCAGTGATGAAAGCTCAAATGGTGATGTCTTCATTTCGTCAGCTGAAATCCAAAAGGACTATACTTCACCAATTAGGTCTGAAGAAGTTATCGCAACATAATAGGTGAGAAATGTTGTCGTGTATCAATCCATCATCTCCTATTTATAACCCAAAGAAGACCCTTCATCATCAATCGGGTCGGAAATGGAAGCTTCTTCTTCATGTTGTGCAAATTTTGACATCTCTTCTGATCATAAAAATTCTACATTATCATATACTATGCAAGTAGCAATGGAAGAAATAACACATGATGAAGAAGAAGAGGAAGATCTCAGAGATTCTCCTCCAGAATTTGAAGAGGGTATCTCTACCACCGTGGATGAACTCAGAGAAATAGATCTGGGTACAAAAGAAGATCCACGCCCCACTATAATCAGTACGGCCATGACTCTTGAAGAGAGAGAGATGTATATTTCCTTTATAAAGAAACATATAAATATATTTTCTTGGAAGTATATAGAAATTCCCGGGCTTGATCCTGATGTTGCAACTCATCATTTGGGTTTACAAGAAGAACATCGAGGATTTAAGAAAGCCGCGAGAAGAACACGCCCAACTTATGCTTCCAAAATTGAAGCTGAAGTGGATAAGCTTATCAAAGCTAACATTGTCAGAGAAGTTCAATATCCCATGTAGTTGGATAATATTGTCCCACTAAAGAAGAAGAATGGACAAATTAGAGTTTTCATCGATTTCAGAGATCTTAATCGGCATTGTCCTAAGGATGATTTTCCAGTTCCGATTACAAAACTTTTAATTGATGTAATAGCTGGCTATGAAGCACCTTCCTTCATTGATGGATATTCTGGATATAATCAAATCCTAATGGCCCCAGATGATAAGGAAGTCACAGCCTTTAGAGCCCCTTAGGGTGTGTTTTGCTACCGGGTAATGCCCTTTGGCTTAAAGAATGTGGGCGCTACATATCAGCGTTCCATGAATAGTATCTTCAAACCCTTTCTAGGGAAGTTTGTTGAATGATATGTAGACGATTTGGTGGTTAAATCCAAACAAATTTCTAATCACTTGGCTACTTTGGAAGTCATATTCCCCAAGCGTCGACAACATAATTTAAAGATGAACCCCTTAAAATGTGCTTTTGGGGTAACATCAGGAAAATTTCTTGGCTTTCTTGTACGCCATTGTGGTATTGAAGTCGATCCTGAGAAGACAACGTCAATCCTTGGTATGTCACTTCCTCGAAATTTCAATGAATTAAGAGGAATTGAAGGACACTTAGCCTATATTTTGCGTTTCATCGCCAATTTGGCAGGCAAAAGATTACCTTTCACCAAATTGATGAAGAAGGGAGTCACTTATCAGTGGACTAAAGAATGTCAAGAAGCATTCTATATTCTCAAGAAATACCTCTTGATTCCATCGGTACTCATGCCACCTATTGAAGGAAGACCACTTATCTTCTACGTGACAACTCTAGAGCGGTCATTGGGTGCCTTTCTTGCTCAGAAGAATGATGTTGGGAATGAAAATAGCCTCAACTACCTCAGTCAGACTATGCTTGATGCAAAAACCTGGTATTCATGTATTGAGAATTGTTTCCTGGAATTAATCTTTGCAGTTCAGAAGTTGAGACAGTACCTGCAACATCATGAGGTCCAATTGGTATCTCGCAATAACCTGATCAAATTCATCCTTAGTCGTCCAATGCTTACAGAACGTCTGGCAAGGTGGGCAGTTATTTTGCTGCAATTTGATATTCAGTATGTGTCTGAAAAGGCAATAAAGGGCCAATCTCTGGCTGGTTTCCTGGCTGAACACCCTTCAATGGAAGACACATCTTCAGGTATTGAACTCCCTGATGAGGAAATCTTCTCTATTCAAGAAAGTCCTCAGGCATGGGAAATGTATTTTGATGCTGCTTCCAGAAGTCCAATAGGGGGGAAAATGGGAAATCATAAATTCAATAAAAGTTGGCTTAGGAATTTTCCTCATTTATCCAGAAACGGCAGTGTTACCTTATTCCTTATTATTGTGGGAAGGTGGTACCAATAATGAAGCAGAATACCAAGCTCTCATCGCATGCTTGGAATTGGCGCTTCAAGAACAAGTGAATCACATAAAGTTGAAAGGTGATTCAGACCTAGTAATCAAACAAGTCAATGAGGATTATGCCATCAGAAAAGAAGAACTAATCCCTTCATATGATTATGTTAGAGATTTAATGGAGAAATTCCATTCAGAACCGACATTTTCTTATGTCTCGTGATCACAAAATTCTCAAGCTGATGCACTGGCTAAAATAGCCACAGCTCTGGTAGATCCAAATCGGGACGAGACAACCATCAGTATTGCCCATCGTCGTGCAATTTCACCTTATGTTCGAATCAGAATAGAGGAAATTAATGAAATTAGATGCATTCATAAATCGTATGGTCATATTATTGAATGGATGCCACCTATCAAGGAATACCTTCATAATGGAACACTTCCACCTGATAGAGCCAAGAAAGAACAAATCTGGTGATGTGTGCTCAATTTTACTCTTTATGATTGCCCAGATCACCTAGAGAAAATTCTCTACAAATGTGATTTTCATGGAGTTCTCTTCAGATGCATTGATAGTGAATAATAAATGGTTGTCATGCAAGAAGTGCATGCAAGAGTTTGTGGTTCCCACCAGTCTGGACAAAGACTGTTTGACAAGATTTCGAAGGCTTGGATACTTCTGGCCCTCAATGATACAAGATTGTGTTGATTTCACAAAGAAGTGACATTCATGCCAAGTACATGGAAACTTCATTCATCATCCTCTAGAGTTGCTTCATACAGCTAAATACTTGTGTCCATTTTCGACATGGGGAATGGATGTGGTGGGACCTTACCCTTCACCTACGGCCATGTAGTTTAAGTATATTCTTACTGCTACTGATTTTTTTTTCAAATGGGAAGAGGCAATACCTCTCAAGGAAGTAAGTTCTACATGCATTATTAGCATCATCAATTCTAACATCATTACCAGATTTGGTGTCCCTCATACCATATTGACAGACAATGGCACCAACTTCTGTTCGTCCGAGGTGAAGAAATTGTGTCAAGAATACAACATAAAATCCAACCATTCATCTCGGTATCATGCAGCGGCCAATGTCCAGATAGAATCTTTCAACAAGACTCTGTCAAATATACTGCAAAATATGATGGATAAATATAAGAAATCATGGCCTAATAAACTCTTTCATGCTTTATGGGCTTATCAGACTAACACCGGCAATTCAATGAGGTCACCTCCATATTCATTGGTATATAGATCGGAAGTAGTCTTTCCAATTGAAGTTCAACTATCCTCACTCATATTTTCCATTTGTGATCAATAATCTAAAGATGAACAATATAAAAAGCGATTGAATGAATTGGAATAGTTAAATGGGAAAATATTATTCACTTTTCACCACATGGAAGTCTATCAGAATTGAATAGGATGAGCTTTTAACAAAAAATTTCATCTTCGTTCATTCACTCAGGGAGAATTGGAATTAGTTCTCAGAAATCCAATGATACCAGGAAAGAAACCTCCCAATCTTGAGCCAAAATGGGAAGGAACTTACTCAATACATAGGGTATACTCCAATGGATCTTATTCAATAATCTCGATGGATGGAGAAATCATCACGACTCCAACCAATACCAGATTTTGTTAGAAGTATTTTTCATAGACACAAAATATATCATCGATGGTCCGGTATGACCTTAAACTGCACCACCGTCCAGCAGGACGTTAAACTGCATCATCAACGGTCCATTCATATGACCCTAAACAATTTTCACATATGTCCAACATGACGTTAAATGGTGTCCCCATCATAGTCCTTGCTATATGACATTAAACTATACAGCAACGGTCTATACATATGACCTTAAACTATTTTTATTCCTTTCGTCTCACATGCCGTTAAACTTTGACACCCTAAGTACATGACGCTAAACTATACAGAATTCCCTTACGTAAAACATGACATTAAACTGCACCATCCACGGTCCATGCATATGACCTTAAACTATTCGCACTTTCGTCCAACATGACGCTAAACTGTATCGTCCGTTTTTCTTCCAATATGATGTTAAACAGTGAAAATGTCCCTTACGTCCATTGTAAAGACCTGTAAATTTCAAGGGAAATTTTTTTTTCTTAATTTTCTTTGGAATTTTACAAGAACGCAGTTTCTGACGGCGCCTGATTCCGAGGCCCGGTGTGCCCGGAATCATTTTCTGAAGTTTGGCTCGGGTACGTTCAGTGAACGGACGAGCGGGTTTTTCTAACTTTTGAACCGGTGCCCGAAATCGAATTCTGAGGGCACCGATGAAATCGCAGCGCTGGTATTCTCTTAGAAACGCCTCTTCCGGAGTTGCGTTTGCTCGGGTGTGGTTTTTAATTTTCGGGCTTAAAGTTAAGAAATAAAATAATTTTGCGACAGCTTTATTTTATTTCACTTAAGCCACTTGGTAGCCACTTGAAGCCACTTAAAGGAATCTTGAACTGAGTTGAACTGGATAGGATACTATCCAGAAATATCCTACCCCCTAGGTAGGATATTTGTGAGGTGGGGCCCGCACGAGCCCCGCCGTTTCTTTCCGCTAAGAAACGCACCCGTGAAAACCCGTCTTAATGAAAGTCAACCGACACATTTTCTAAATTCTTAACAGACCATTTAATTGGGCGATTTATTTCGTGAATTAAATGGGATGTTTCTTTCGTGAATTAAATGGGTCGTTTCTTTCGTTGAATTAATTCAACGAATTGATGGATCGTTTCTTAACCAGTTTTTGAAATTCGTTGGCGTAATAATAAAATAAGACCAACGCTTAACCTCTGGTTATTTGCGCTTGAGAAGATTTGGTAGAACCCTCGAAACATCTTCTCCCTCACGAAGAACGCGAAGAACGCGAAGAATGCGAAGAACGCGAAGAATGCCGAACCCGGAAATCGACGACGCCTTCGCCCAAGACGCTCTTCCGATCTCCGATCTCCGATCACCGACCATTCGAGGTGAGTGCTTTCGGATTTCCTCTCAAGTTCTTTTCTTTGGTTTTAAACGAAACACAGATTTAAATATTAATAATTTAAATCTGTTGTTCTTGATTCGTTGAGCTCGCCGACTCAACGCCGGAATCCGCGACGACGCGACGCCTCCCCGCGACGACGCGACGATCGATCTCCTCCGCGACGGTCTCTTCCGCGAAGAACGCCCGCGTACGATGATCATCAAGGTAGGGATTCATTTTGGAAAATTACCCCTTTTTAATTTTCACATGAACGTTCTTGAAAATTAAAAAGCCGGTTTTCAATGAACAATTTTATTTTAATTAAAATTGTTGGATCATGTGTTGATCGTTTTTCTCCCGGTTGTTTATCTCTAACGTGGAGGGTGCGGGCCGAACGAACACGGCCTGACGACCCTCCGCCATTCTTCATTTTGCGCGGATTTGACGGTCGATGACGGAACGTGCCGAAGCGGACGGTTGACGATCCCGCAGTAAATAATGGATCCCGGGAGGAGCAACGGCGCAGACGGGAAGGAAAACGGGCCACCGGAGCGACGCCGGCGGCCCGCGGAAGTTGCCGGCGGCACCCCGGCGCGCCGCCGGATAAAATCCGCCGCGGCTTCAGCCGCGGCGGCGGCGGCCAAACGGACCCGCGGCGCGCGAGTCCGGTTCATCCGGGCGGACGCGGCTCAGCGCGTCCGCGGCTCGCCAGAGCGGCCCGCACGCGGGCCGCAGTCCCTCCTCAAGCCGCGGGTCAGCGCCCGCGGCTTCCACCCGCGCGGCTCGGCCAAGCCGAGCCGGACCGGCCCTGGCCGGGCCGGGCCGGGCCAGCCGGGTCGGACCCGGGTCGGGTCGACCCGGTTCGGGCCGACCCAGGGGGTGTCGGGCCGGGTCGGCCCGGGCCCGTACCCCCCATCTTCGGACGTTTTCGTTCAAACGCCCGTATCTTGAGCTTCGTGCCTCCAAACGACTCGCCGTCAGCGTCAACACGATCCTTGGATAGAGACGGTCGTTTCGGTATATCGCAATCAAGGTTTCGGAATACTTTGAGTTCGGCCGGGTTGGTTCGTACACGAGACCAACCGGGCCCTCAGAGCGGAAACGCTCATATCTTGAGCTACAGACGTCCGATTGACGTGCCGTCAGCTTTGTTCAATTCCTCTAAGTGAGACGGATCTTTTGGCATACTCCGCCCGAGGTTTGGACGTAGGTGGAGTTCGTTCGGGTTGGTTTTGCCTTAAAAACCAACCGGGCCCCTCGGAGCTCTGCACGAGTTCTAGCGCCAGCGACCACCCAGGTTCCGTGGGGAGTCGGACCCCCAGGAAGCCGAGGACTGGCTGGAGGTGGTCGTCCGAGTTTTCAGGCTAGTGAGGACGCCAGCAGACCTCATGGTGATCCTCGCGGCGAGCTTACTGCACGCAGCAGCCGGACGCTGGTGGAGCCTGATGCTCCAGGTACACGATGAGGCCTCCCTCATCTGGACGGACTTCGAGAGCCTCTTCCGCTCAGAGTTCGTCCCGGCCACCCTCCGAGCGGTGCGCATCCAGGAGCTTCTTCAGCTGCGGCAGGGCAGCTTGACGGTCGCTCAGTACGCGGCGAGGTTCACCGACCATTCTCGGTACTCGACAGACATGGTACGGGGCCCCTTCTTCCGGGCCCGGACCTTCGAGCAGGGTTTGAGACACGAGATCAGGGCATCGCTGATCTCCCTCAGCATCACGACCCAGGCAGGGGTACTGGAGCGAGCCCTCCTGATCGAGAGCTTCCTGGCTGAGTCCACAGCGAGACCCACCGCAGGGCGGCAGATAGCGGAGTCTTCTGCAACTGGTAGCCGGTGGATGACTCAGGGTTCCAGGTGGACCAGACCTTCCGGCATGCGACCTCGGGACGCTGGCTCAGCAGTGCAGGGCACCCGGCACAGAGCCAGCCTTCCGAGATGCAGACAGTGCTACGAGTGCGGCGGGCAGGGCCACATGGCTCGTGACTGCCCGACCCGTCGTACTGAGTGGCAGTAGACGGTGGAGGGGCCACCCAGGCAGAGGCAGAGGGTCGACCGTGGCGGTCCGCAGGGAGGAGGCGGACGAGGCAGAGGAGCTGGTCGAGCAGCAGATGGTGGGCGACGCTTTGAGGCTCTGCCACCACCACCACCACCAGGAGGCCCGCCCCGACCACAGGGAGCTGGCGGGCAGAGACAGGCTCAGCTCCAGGCAGCGGAGGCATACGACCACGGCGCGCCAGAGATGATTCGAGGTACGATCTGTGTCTATTCCACCCTTGCTGCAGTTCTGATAGACACAGGAGCGAGTCACTCTTTCATAGCCACTGCCCTTGTTCGGAGCTCGGAGATTCCGACAGAGCCGTTGGCTCGATCCTTGCGGCTAGAGACTCCTACGGGAGGAGACTCGACGATTACGCACTGGTGCCGGCAGTGTGAGCTTACTCTAGGAGGCGAGAGCTTCGGCTGGGATCTTCTTGTAGCAGCGTCGAGGCCTTACGACGTCATTTTGGGCATGGATTGGTTATCTACGGTCCATGCTCAGATTGACTGCTTTGGGCGCAAGGTGCGATGTGTGCGCACCGACGGGAGCAGGTTCACCTTCACCGGTGAGAAGGGAGCCTTAGCAGCACAGGATGGACTCACGCAGAGGAGAGGTCAGCCCATCACTCATCAGTTGGCTAGCCTCATCCTGGGAGCAGTTGACGTGCGGAGTCCCAGTTTCCCTGCAGTGGTGGATCAGTACGCGGACGTCTTTCCCGACGACGTTCCAGGACTGCCTCCTCGCAGAGAGGTAGACTTTTATATTGACCTGTACCCCGGGACAGCCCCGATATCCACTCCAGCATATCGGATGGCCCCCGCTGAGCTTCGAGATCTGCGAGTACAGTTGGAGGACTTGCAGGGCAAGGGGTTCAACCGACCCAGTGTTTCGCCCTGGGCTTCCCCGATTTTGTTCGCCAAGAAGGCGGACGGGAGCTTGCGACTGTGTGTCGATTATCGTCTCCTGAATCAGGTGACAGTGAGGAACAAGTATCCGCTACCCAGGATTGATGATCTCTTCGACCATCTCAAGGGAGCACGGTGGTTCTCGAAGATAGACCTCAGGTCAGGCTATCATCAGCTTGGAGTTCGAGACGAGGATGTGCAGAAGACGGCCTTCAGGTGTCGGTATGGCCACTTCGAGTTCTTGGTTATTCCTTTCGGTGTGACCAACACTCCAGCAGTGTTCATGAGCCTCATGAACAGGATCTTCCTGCCATACCTCGATCGATTTGTTGTTGTCTTCATCGATGACATTTTGGTGTACTCGACGACGGAGGAGGAGCACGCCTACCACCTGCGTGTTGTACTAGACACACTCCGAGAGCACCAGCTTTATGGAAAGCTCTCGAAGTGTCAGTTCTGGTTACGTGAGGTCCACTTCTTGGGGCACGTCATTTCTGAGGCGGGAGTTGCAGTGGATCCCGCGAAGATCGAGGCAGTGCTAGCTTGGGAGCCACCCAAGAGAGTGACAGAGGTGCGGAGTTTCTTGGGCCTAGCCGGATACTATCAGAGATTTGTGCCGGACTTCTCCAGAGTTGCGGCCCCACTCTCAGCGTTGACGAAGAAGGGGAAACCCTTCGTGTGGTCAGACAGATGTCAGCAGATCTTCCAGGAGCTGTGGCAGAGGTTGACCAGCGCACCTATCTTGAGGTTGCCTGAGGAGGGAGTTGGTTACGTAGTCTACTGCGATGCATCAGGGACCGGACTCGGGTGTGTCCTAATGCAGGATCGGGCCGTGATTGCCTACGGATCATGTCAGTTGAGGCCTCATGAGCAGAACTACGCTACCCATGACTTGGAGTTGGCAGCAGTAGTCTTTGCCCTGAAGACATGGAGGCACTATCTGATGGGCGAGCGCTTCACAGTCTTTTCTGACCACCAGAGTCTCAGGTACATCTTCTCTCAGAAGGACCTGAACCTGAGACAGCGGCGATGGCTCGAGTTCCTCCAGGACTATGACTTTGAAATAATCTATACTCCTGGGAAGGGGAACGTGGTGGCTGATGCCCTCAGCAGGAGGACGGGCATCCAGCTACTTGAGGAGGCGACAGAGCAGCTAGCCGCTTTGCAGATATCCTTCGTGGATAGAGATGGAGCAGCCTTCCTTCAGTCTCTCACAGTCTCTCCTCCACTTCATCAGAGGGTCAGAGAGGCACAACATGGGGATGTTGACTGTGAGACGCGGCGTGCACAGATATCCTCGGGACAGGCACCTGATGGTTTCTCCCTTGGAGCAGAGCACGATGTCCTTTTCAGAGGACGTACCTTGGTACCAGTCGCCTTACGAGAGGAGGTGCTGAGAGATTTTCACACTTCTCCGTTGGCGGTACATCCTGGAGTGGCGAAGATGTACCAGGATCTTGGGCGACAGCACTGGTGGCCGGGCATGAAGAAGGCTGTGGCAGAGTTCGTTTCACGGTGCCTCACCTGCCAGCAGGTGAAGGCAGAGCATCAGGTACCAGCAGGCTTGGTATAACCCTTGGAGGTCCCGGAGTGGAAGTGGGACGGGATATCTATGGACTTTGTGACTGGACTTCCACGCACTTCCAGAGGTCACGATTCCATATGGGTGATTGTTGACCGAATCACCACGTCGGCACACTTCTTACCCATCCGAGAGCAGGGCACAGTGGAGAGCTTGGGGCGTCTCTACGTTCTGGAGATTGTACGACTTCACGGTGTGCCATCGACCATCGTCTCCGATCGGGACGCTCGTTTTACTTCCCGGATTTGGAAGGGGTTGCAGGAGGCGTTCGGGACGCGACTACGTCTGAGCACCGCCTTTCACCCTCAGACGGATGGTCAGACGGAGAGGACCATTCAGACTCTCGAGGACATGCTCCGTGCATGTGTCCTCGACTTTGGTCGCAGCTGGGAGGACCACCTACCCTTGGTGGAGTTCGCGTACAACAACAGCTACCACTCCACCATCAGGATGGCACCCTACGAGGCGTTGTACGGCAGGCCTTGCAGATCTCCTTTGTGCTAGACAGACCCTGGAGAGTCAGCACTTGTGGGACCAGAGATGGTCCGGGCCACGACAGAGAAGGTCCAGCTCATCCAGGAGCGGATGAGGACAGCACAGAACCGGCAGAAGTCATATGATGACAGGAGGCAGAGGCCACTAGAGTTCGAGGATGGTGACCACGTCTTCTTGCGGGTCTCACCTCGACGTGGTTTGAGGAGATTTGGCCGAGGCGGCAAGTTGTCTCCACGCTTCATCGGGCCTTTCCAGGTCCTCAGCAGGATTGGCAAGGTGGCTTATCGCCTGGCTCTGCCACCTCAGTTTCACCGGGTGCACGATGTCTTCCACGTATCCCAGCTGAGGAGATACGTGCACGACCCGACACACATCATTGACTATGGGGAGCTAGACGTGGATGATGGAGCGACTTTTACGGAGGTCCCAGTGGAGATAGAGGATCGACAGGAGCAGGTCCTACATGGGCGATCGATTCCTCTTGTGCGCATCTGATGGCAGCACGGGAACCTCCAGGAGAGCACTTGGGAGCGGGAGGCTCAGATGCGTGCTCAGTACCCACATTTGTTTCCCTAGTTTTTGATGTATCTTTACGGGGACGTAATGTCCTGAGGTGGGAGTAATGTAAAGACCCGTAAAATTCAAGGAAAATTTTTTTTCTTAATTTTCTTTGGATTTTTACAAGAACGCAATTTCTGACGGCGCCTGATTCCGAGGCCCGGTGTGCCCGGAAACATTTTCTGAAGTTTGGCTCGTGTACGTTCAGTGAACGGACGAGCGGGTTTTTCTAACTTTTGAACCGGTGCCCGGAATCAAATTCTGAGGGCACCGATGAAATTGCAGCGCCTGTATTCGCTTAGAAACGCCTCTTTCGGAGTTTCGTTTTCTCGGGTGTGGTTTTTAATTTTCGGGCTTAAAGTTAAGAAATAAAATAATTTTGCGACAGCTTTGTTTTATTTCACTTAAGCCACTTGGAAGCCACTTGAAGCCACTTAAAGGAGGCTTGAACTGAGTTGAACTGGATAGGATGCTATCCAGAAATATCCTACCCCCTTTGTAGGATATTTGTGGGGTGGGGCCCGCACGAGCCCCGCCGTTTCTTTCCGCTAAGAAACGCACCCGTGAAAACCCGTCTTAATGAAAGGCAACCGATGCGTTTTCTAAATTCTTAACATACCATTTAATTGGGCGGTTTATTTCGTGAATTAAATGGGCTGTTTCTTTCGTGAATTAAATGGGTCGTTTCTTTCGTTGAATTAATTCAACGAATTGATGGATCGTTTCTTAACCAGTTTTTCAAATTCGTTGGCGTAATAATAAAATAAGACCAACGCTTAACCTCTGGTTATTTGCGCTTGAGAAGATTTGGGAGAACCCTCGCAACTTATTCTCCCTTGCGAAGAACGCGAAGAACGTGAAGAACACGAAGAACGTCGAACCCAGAAATCGACGACGTCTTCGCCCGAGACGCTCTTCCGATCTCTGATCTCCGATCACCGACCATTCGAGGTGAGTGCTTTCGGATTTCTCTCAAGTTCTTTTCTTTGGTTTTAAACGAAACACAGATTTAAATATTAATAATTTAAATCTGTTGTTCATGATTCGTTGAGCTCGCCGACTCAACGCCGGAATCCGCGACGACGCGACACCTCCCCGCGACGACGCGACGATCGATCTCTTCCGGGACGGTCTCTTCCGCGAAGAACGCCCGCGCACGACGATCATCAAGGTAGGGATTCATTTTGGAAAATTACCCCTTTTTAATTTTCTCATGAACGTTCTTGAAAATTAAAAAGCCGGTTTTCAATGAACAATTTTATTTTAATTAAAATTGTTGGATCATGTGTTGATCGTTTTTCTCCCGGTTGTTTATCTCTAACGCGGAGGGTGCGGGCCGAACGAACACGGCCCGACGACCCTCCGACGTTCTTCGTTTTGTGCGGATTTGACGGTCGACGACGGAACGTGCCGCAACGGACGGTTGACGATCCCGCAGTAAAGAACGGATCCCGGGAGAAGCAACGGCGCAGACGGGAAGGAAAACGGGCCACCGGAGCGACGTCGGCGGCCCGCAGAAGTTGCCGGCCGCGCCCCGGCGCGCCGCCGGACGAAATCCACCGCGGCTTCAGCTGCGGCGGCGGCGGCCAAACGGACCCGCGGCGCGCGGGTCCGGTTCATCCGGGCGGACGCGGCTCAGCGCGTCCGCGGCTCGCCAGCGCGGCCCGCACGCGGGCCGCGGTCCCTCCTCAAGCCGCGGGTCAGCGCCCTCGGCTTCCACCCGCGCGGCTCGGCCAAGCCGAGCCGGCCGAGCCGGACCGGCCCTGGCCGGGCCGGGCCGGGCCCGCCAGGGTCGGACCCGGGTCACCCGGTTCGGGCCGACCCAGGGGGGGTCGGGCCGGGTCGGCCCGGGCCCGTACCCCCCATCTTCGGACGTTTTCGTTCAAACGCCCGTATCTTGAGCTTCGTGCCTCCAAACGACTCGCCGTCAGCGGCAACGCGATCCTTGGATCGAGGTGGTCGTTTCGGTATATCGCACTCAAGGTTTCGGAGTACTTTGAGTTCGGCCGGGTTTGTTCGTACACGAGACCAACCGGGCCCTCGGAGCGGAAACGCTCATATCTTGAGCTACGGACGTCCGTTTGACGTGCCGTCAGCTTTGTTGAATTCCTCTAAGTGAGACGGATCTTTTGGCATACTCCGCCCGAGGTTTGGACGCAGGTGGAGTGCGTTCGGGTTGGTTTTGCCTTAAAAACCAACCGGGCCCCTGGGACGAAAATGCCAATAACTCTCAGACCGGGCGTCCGATTGACGCGCCGTCTGCGACGTTGAGTTCCTGTTGACGATACGGAACTTTTGGATACATCAACTTCGGACTTCGTGTCAGTTGATGCATCAGCCTCTCGGCTCGTGGAGCGGACCTTCCCGAACGAGCTTGCTGTGTGCGGGAACCCTAGTGCTGGCTGCGACTGCTACTTCGACAGCGACGACCGTGCAGAGATCCTCAGTGGACTGCGGCGACGACTGTGCAGAGATCCTCCGTGGACTCCGACGACGACCGTGCAGAGATCCTCAGTGGACTGCGGCGACGACTGTGCAGAGATCCTCAGCGGACTGCGATGACTACTGCACTCAGCGATCCTACGTGGATCAGTGCTGCCGGTCCTGTGTGGGCCCGATCCTGTGTGGGTCCGATCCTGCGTGGGTCAGCGCTCAGCGGTTCTGTGTGAGCCAGCGCCTACAGGTCCTGCGTGGGCCCGGTCCTGTGTGGGCCCGATCCTGTGTGGGTCATCTCTCAGCGGTTCTGTGTGAGCCAACTTCTACAGGTCCTGCGTGGGCCCGATCCTGTGTGGGTCACTGCAAGGTTTGTACCTATCGATCCTTCGTGGGTCCGACGACTTAGATGGTTCAATGATCATCTTTATCGTCATCCGAAGAAGTATACCTGTGTGAGCTGAATCTTGTGTTACTCTCCTTTGTGGATTGTGTTGCTCTATCCTGCGTGGGTATACGTTTTGCTTTCCTGTGTGGACTGGGTTGTGCTTGGGCTCGGACGTTGGAGCCGAACGGGAATTGAAGACTTAGGTATATGTATGGGAATATACCTAAGCCGTGTCAGATGTTACTTCGTTATTGTATCTTTCCTTTGTGGATTATCCTTTGTGGATTTCGGGAGACCTTCGGGGGTCTCGGGGTCCCTACTGAGTAGCTTATACTCACCCCTGCACGGGCTATGCCCGCACTTCGTGGTGTTGGTTGCAGACGACGGACAGCGCTGATCGTGGAGGAGGCGTGCGGAGCAGGACAGTACCTGGAGGTGGACCACTGGGCGGGACGTACTCGGAGCGGTTAGGTGGACCCGAGGAGCAGTGGAGGCTATCTGTACCCACCCTTCAGGTGGGACTTCCGGAGGACGGCTCGACGTTGCAGTTTTCCCTTTTTAGTTGCTGTTTTTCCTTTCAGTTGTACTTTACAGTTGGGCTTGTATTTCCGGCCCCTTTTTACTTTCAGCACAGCTTGTACAGTTTTACTTAGTGTTTACTTTTCCGCTTGCTTGCTCTGTGTTGCTTGTTTACTTTTCAAAGGCAATGTCATCCCTTTTTGGTGGGATTTACGCCTTGGTGCTAGTCGCCAGCCCCTGGCCTATGGAAGGCGGGCTTGGGGTAGTCACGACACGGGCCCGAGGACGGGTCATGACATCCATCATGACGTTGAACAACATCATCAATGGTCCATACATATGACCTTAAAAAATTTGTTTTACTTTCATCCAACAAGATGTTAAACTATGAAAAAAGTCTCTAATACATCCAACATGACGTTAAATGGTGTAATCTTTTGTCCTTACTGCATGACATTAAACTGAACATCCCACTTTTTGTCCAACATGACATTAAACTATGTTGTCCCCATCATGCTAACTACATGACACTAAACAGTACAGAAAGTCCATTGATACATCCTACATGACATTAAACTGTACTTTGTCCCTACTACATGACACTAAAATGTGAATCACCAATAGTCCTAACTGCAAGACTTTAAACTGCATAGTCCCTTTATCTGTCCTATAAGACATTAAACTATGCATCATTAAGGTTGTTATTACCTCTTGTTTCTCACACCGAGTATGACTCATGTGAGGTTAGAGAAAACCTCTACCATAACACTCTCTCTGGGCTACTAACCATGTGTAAGTCCCAACAACATCATTTTTTTGGTCGTTGTCCCCAAGAACAACATGATCATTAATTCATTCTTTAATTGAACTAGGCGGACTTTGATCTTTGCCTTCCAGGCTGGGTACGTAGGCAACCTCCCAAGGTTCAAGGCCAAAAACAATATCTTCACATCGGTTCACTTCCATCTCATATGATGTTGATTCGTGAAACCGCCCCTAGAATCAATATCATTACATTGATTCACTTTCTTCCTTGACATACGACGTTAAACTATACAACACTGTTTTGTCCAATATGACAATAAACTAAAAATATTCATTGATACCCTCAGCTGCTAGGGAACCATTATTTAAATTGATTTTTCAATCATGTTTCATTTCAAAGACTACGTGCATACATGGCAATACTCAAACCTTTTATCTTGTGATAAACCATCATTTCACTAAAATCCATTTTCACCCTTCACATGTACGAACCAAATTTGTACAGAGGGTATTTCTAGAACTACATGGGCTTGATTCCCATCCTTATGGGATACGTAGGAATGTTCTAGTGTCCCTCGAATCTCACCCCAAGTCTTTTGGGCCTAACCCCAAATTCCACTTTCAGTACCATAGCTAAAAAGTCCCCATGAAAACACACACTGTGTATTTCTTATAATGGTACAAGCTCTATGACCCTAAACTAAGATCTCTAATCCTTTTGTCCCACACAACATTAAACTGTAGTTTAAGAACTACGCATGGCTTGATTCCCATTCTTATGAGATGTGTAGTGAAGTCCATAATTTCAATTCAGGACCCAGCCACAACATGATTATGGTTAGAATTGATCTGTGTATCTCTGTATACATTGGACAATACCCATCTTTATGTGTCATAATCCTAACCTTAAATATTTTCAGATCTTTATAACCCTTTTCTTGACTTTTAGTCACAAAAATGTCAAATTTCTGAGAGTTCTTTTACCTGACTATGCACTGCGTGCCCTTAGGAGGCCTTGCTTAAACAGTCTCCATAAAAAAAAATTCAGCCAAGAGATACTATTATCTGACTATGCATCCAATGCCCTTAGGTGGCCCTACATAATTCAACCCCCTAACAGGTTTGTCAGATACTGGTAACTTCATTCTTAGGAAGAAATCCTCTTTTGTCCTTATTGGTATTAAATGACAGTATGTCGGGATCTGCACAAAAATAGCCATCCTTAACATATTTGTCCCATATCCTTTTTCGGGATATGAAAGTTTTCAAGTCTATGGTTTATATTCTCCTTCCCTACATTTGAGCCAGACTTTCGTTGGAGTGATATCCATCCAGTTCTTTGATAATCTTGTTTGGAAATATCTTCTCCGTATTCAAGTACCTCTTTCCATACAGAAAATACTATACTTTGGAAAATCTAAATCTCCAAAAACTTTCACTGGATTTTTAGCACTAGGAAAGTAAAATTCCAAGATTTCTTTCTCCTGACTATACAGCACGTTCCCTTAGGCGTCCTTGCATAAATAGTCTACATAACAGAATTATTAGCTAAAAGATGCTATTTATTGGACTATGCAGCCAATGCCCTTAGGTGGCCCTGCATAATTCAACCCCCTAATGGGTTTGTTAAATAATTGTAACTTCATTCTCGGAAACTACTTCTTCTGATGCCTTTTAGCTCTTTTTCATATCATTCCTCAGATTCAAATATTCTTAAGCCGTAGATTACATATTTTCCATCATACTTGAGTATGGTAATATGTATTTAGATAAATTGTCAAACAATTGAGTCAATTCTAATTTATTTGGTCAAATATATTTTGACCTTAAACGTTATACTCTTTTTGTCCGACGTGCATGACCTTAAACTGCCCACAAAAGACAAAGGAACTCTGAATAAAAGTCAAGTTCTAGCTCACTAAAGATACATTTTGTATGATTTAGGTAATATTGAGAAATTAAAAGATTCAATGTTTGTACGGTTATTTATAATAATCCTAGTAAAAATCAAACTATGCTTACTAGGGCCATTGGCTTAGGTAAAATTTAAAGCTTGTATCAAAAGAATGCAGGTACAAATAATTGAAGATGAAAGTGTTTTTCATTGATACACAGGATATATAAGGACATCCATAGACCGGAGTCTCTTCTCATTTTCAATAATTACAAAAGGCTTTCAACATAACTCTTCATTTGATTTACAACATCCCGAGCTTTATCAGCAACCGACTGGAATTCATTCATTCAACTGGATACACTAAGAGATGTAGTGATACCATCTCTTCTTGGAACAATTGTCAAAGGATGTTCTCGAGTGCGGTTTGAGAAAATTTTCTACTGATCAAACAGTTACTCTGTTTCTGTCCAAGAGACATGGAAGATAGATACATGGATTTGAGAATGGAGCATTGGAAGTAAAGATCCATTTGGAGAGAGTACTCTTTTAAGATATTTCTCTAATGCCATGTTTTTCTTCTCTCCACCAACTGGAAGTGGAAAACATTTCATCCCATGGGTTTTCCATTTTCATATATGCAAGGAAATGACATGGAAGAAAAATTTGAATGTTCACACCAATGTTGTTTCTCTTAATGCAAAACATAACAGAAATAGGGGAGTAGCAGTGTAGCTGCATCTCAGGCATATAGTTCTTTGCATCTGGAACATTGACTCCTTGCAGATGACCATGACTATACAGAGATAGGTAGATTCTCTGTGGGAAATTAAGATGATATTTATTCAAATAATTATCCAAATCTGGGAGAGTGTTGTCGTAGATATCATTGTAATCATGGCCAACAATGTTCATCATGTCATCAATCCGCTTGCTAGCCAGTTCATCAGCCGTTCCGGTTCTAAGAGCCATTGATTCTGCACTAAAGTTGAATAAATTAGCTTTTGTGTAAGTTGATTGTTCATAAAAATTGTTAAGGAATTTCAAAAAATGGAAAAGGCATTAAGGCACCCAAGTCTAAAGCTTGGCACGCAATTATGGATGTTTCGTGCATGTGTTAATGTGCCGCACAAGTTTTTGGCGCGCAAGTATCACCGCTCAAGTCCTATTACCATGACAACAGTGCAACAATGAATAAACAGTGGAAAACGAGCGACTTGCGCTGTGAAGAGGACCTACACGGTGAGAGCTCAAAAATCTGGAAATCAGATGCGATGCGCGGAAAATGAGCGCATATTTATAGGCCAGGCGGCCCACCTACACGCCTAAACCTCGCACGCTCCATCCAGTGTGCTCCAGCCCTGTGCAAATCGAACCTGTACGCCATGTGTTGGGCCCTGAACACATTCGGGCCACCTATCCATTAGTTTTCCTCTTTTCCTCAGAGTCACATCCTCATTTCCTTCGGATCCAACTCTGAGGGGGGACTTTTGTTGACGCTCATTTTCATCACATTATCTAAAAGATTGAAAAGGGAAATGAAATAGCACAAATTGATTCATCCTTTGAAGAAATCATCAAAAATCGACAAAGGAGTGAACAAGGCTCCAAAAACACAAGGGTCGCGCAAGTTCCATCATTGTCGCGCAAGTATACTTGCACACCACCTAATGGTCACACAAGTGACTTGCGCGCCCTAAAGTATAACCTCCCGGGGTCTTCTCTAGCCTATAAATAGACCCTGTGGGACCCTATAAGAGGGGGAATTTTTTACGAATTCACAGACAGATCTCTGAATGCCCAAGTCTCTTATTCAGATCTTCTGAACTCTTCTATGAAAATTCTTTAACTAGAATGGAAGGTATAAACAGTAGAAGTAAGGTCTAAGTGTTAGAATTCACTAACACTTGCGCGCCTAAGTGTTTAACACTTAAGGGAAATGAACACACTTGCGCACTACCCTACTTTCTCATCATAAATTGTGTGCCATCTTTTGGAAAGCCTCTAGGGATAATACAAAAGGTTGGAGCCAAGTCTCACCCAAGTATTACTCAATGAATGAATATCGCGCAAGTACCCATTTGTCGCACATGTATACCTGTGCGACCAGGACGTGTGCGCCCACGCAGTACCTACACGCCTGCCAGGACTTGCACGCCCCTACCTTTTTGGTTTCCTTTCCTTCCCACTTCACCCATATTATGTCATTCCACTTCTTCGATTCAAGATTCAGTCTTCAAGACACTCTTCAAATCCATTAATGGCATGATTTCTTGATTTGACTTCCTTATCTAAAAAAAACTCCATGGAACATATCTAAAAAATATAATGATTTATATATCTTTATGTCACTAAATATTGAGATTTAATTCATTCAACCTCATCCTTTAAGATGATAGAATCCTTAACTTGGGCCTCCTTTTCAGGAAGAAGCCCCAATCATAATTCACAAATATGGGCATCCTCCTCAGGAGTAAGCCCCAACCATAATTATTTTAACCTAGACCTCCTTTTCAGGAATAATCCTCAGCCATAAGTCTCAAATATGGGCATCCTCCTCAGGAGTAAGCCCCAACCATAATTCCCATAACCTGGGCCTCCTTTTCAAGAGTAAGCCCCAGTCTCAAATATGGGCATCCTCCTCAAGAGTAAGCCCCAACCATAATTCTCTTCACCTAGGCCTCTTTTTCAGGAGTAAGCCCTAGTCTCAAATATGGGAATCCTCCTTAGGAGTAAGCCCCAACCATAATTCTCTTAACCTGGGCCTCATTTTCAGGAGTAAGCCCTAGTCTCAAATATGGGCATCCTCTTTAGGAGTAAGCCCCAATTCCCTTAATTTTTCAAGTCCCCTAAACTAGGCCTCCATTTCAAGAGTAATCCCCAGTCATAATTTATCTTAACCAATTCTAATTTACTTTTGATTTGGGGCTTCTTTCTCATGAGTAAAACCCAATCATAAGTCCCCTCCTAACTTGGGCATCTTCCTTAGGAGTAAGCCCCAAGATTAGAGTATCCAAATCTCTATAAAGTACATATACTTTTATGGACCCTGTTTTTGGATTTCTTCCCTGAAGTAAATCTTCATCCTCATCAATTTTGGGCAGTCATAAACACATAATCCCCACATCGTTGCATCTTTCGTGGCACAATTGTCTGGTTTCACCAATAACCCTTGTTTCTCACAACGAGCATGAATCATGTGAGATTAGAGTGTAAAAGTAATCACAACTTCGTTCTTTGAGCCATAAATCATGCATACGCATCATACTCCATTATTCGAACTACGTGGGTTACTATTCCTTTTCCAAAACAAAGGATACGTAGGTAGCCCATCAACGGGAATGATCCCAATTCTGAAATAATACATGTCCTCCCGAATGACAATAAACATCAAGTGCCCCACTGAGTGGCATGAAAACCTGTATGGTCATCATAATGACCAAGGTACTTTTATGTATTTTAAGGATACCATCAACTAAGAATCTCTAACAAAAACATATGATTCTTCATCGATGAAGAACCCGAAAAATATAAAAGATTCTCTGAATTTCATACATATCAATCATTGATTGTCAGACTAAAGGGAAGATCATTTTATACTATGTAATGTAATAAGGATTCACAAACATAACTTAAATCTATAAAGAGAGTCCCGGAGTAGACAATAATTCCCCTAAAAAGGTGGGATGAGTCCGACCTCCCATCCTCTCGACCAATGAAAATTCCTAAGCCTCATCAGTCCACAACTAATGAGCACCTACCTCTGGAAAGTAGGTCCAAATGGATATGGAATCATTGGATGTTTCTGTTTCTATGAAAAAACCTGTTAGAAATCGATTGTAATTTTTAAACCCTTAATCAATGAGGTCATCCCCGATTCCATAGGGAAATAGTTGTATAAATATATTCCTCAAGCTTCCATGAAAATCCTATAGATCATTTCCCTGTTCCACCTTCCTATTCCAAATGACCCCCTTCATAAAATAAAATATGGAATCCAAAACCCTTGGAATCACTACCTTCCATTTTATTTACCTAGTATAAATATCTAGTTATTTAATTGGATCCATTTCTATAATGGTCACATAATGAATATTTTTCAATTCTAACTTACCTGAGATTGACATGTAAAGCTATTTTGATTCAATACAATTTGAGTTTGGATGTGATAATATCTATGTTCATATTTAATCAGATCTATATATATTTTCAATAATATCCATGTCTTATTAAATATTACATTTATGAAAGAATCATTTAATACTCGACCTCTCACTCTTAATAATTTTTAATTTTTTTTGAATTTTAGGCTCTAATAAATTGAATTGATTTGAGGTATGATTATATAAAAATACATGCCCATGATGAGGGTAATATATTCATTTGAATAAATTACACTATCGATTTATTTTAATATTATGTACTTATGGGACCCTAATGATTATTTTAACAAAAAAATTTTATCAAGATGTGATCTGGTTACTATGACATGAAAAACTACTCTTTTGTAAGTCAAATAACATAATACTTTACAACAATTCCTCAACATTCATGGCCTCATAATTTTCTTCAAAGATATAATTTTTACTTTGTATAGGTGAACCATCATTGGTGAACCTAGAATTGCAATATATATTTCACCCTCATTAGTCTCAGAGAAAATTTTCCTATCATCTCATGTGCACCAATTCTCAACATTTCATCTAATTTATTTGATAACTCGATGCACCATAACATCATTTCCAATACATTTAATAGTAAACAACAAATTAAGAAGAATATCTATGACCCCTTTTCCATGTTTCCTCTCATTATTTTGAATTTATCGAGTTTTGATGGATCATATTCATCAATCCTATATCAAATGACCTAATTCCAGGATGAATCACAGGTTTTCCCCATCATCAAAAAATCTGAGTATCCATTCCCAAACTCCATCAAACAAAATAATATCCATCTTCAAAATAACAATTGAGAAATATATTCATCTTAAATATTAGAAAATAAACTCATCTTCATCGTCTCAACCAATGTCACAGAATAAAAAGTTTACATCATTCTTCAACATGGAATAGATTTTACATATTGTTTCTTTTATCCCATATATCACTAACTATGGATATGATTTCATCTCATTTTCTACTAATTATATTCATTATCAAGTATTTAAAAATTTAAAATGGATAAATTAACTTCATTTAAAGTAGATATTCTTCAGTTTACTCCCATAAGTAGTTTTAAGTCAAAAAAATGTGATTTCACTCATTCATAGAATTTTAGAAATTATCCATATTGAAATATTGGATCCATATACATTTTTATTTGGTTTAATAGTTTATGATTATTATTTTTAAATTCATATATTTCTTACAAACTAGATCCCTCGATAAATAGAAGCATGAAATTTTTCTCTTGAACATGATGTTTTCACTATAGTAACTTAGTTGGACTGAGGAGACCTTACACAATCAAGCATGAATTTCAATTAAATGTGGCTTAATTAGAGGGTGTATATTGTTTCAACATATTGAAAAAATCAATAATACTGGAGGATGGGTTAAATTCCATGTATCCACCCTGTTTTTATTATAATTACTTGAAATAAACAATTAATATTCGTGAAAATAATGTGGAAGAGAGAATAATCATTAGGTTATAAAATATAATTGATTGAGTTTTATCTTCAGTTGAGTCTATACAATTAGTTTTTCTTAGGGTTATGGAGGGTTTTTATTCTAAATTTAGTAATTTTGAACAAGCATAGTTTTTAAAGGAGACATGGGATTTTTTAAAATTAATATAGGTAGCCCTCCATACCCTCAATCTAATAGGTTACAATTATAATTATGTATGTCACTTGGATAAAATAAGCCACAATGGAAATACTCCTTCTTATCACTTAATTGACTATACACTATCTTAATTGGACTAATGTATTCATATAGATTTTTTAGAATTCCACTAGTTCATTTATATGTTTTTTGAAAAAATAAATATTTTTCAATGTGGTATGATTGCACTATCACATGGAAATTGTTCATATTTTCATTATACTATCTGTAATATTTAAATATGATAATTTTGGGGGATTTAACTAGAAAAAATAATCATAAAAAACAAAATATAAAAAAATACATAATATATTAATGTCAAATACAAAAATTAAAAATAATAAAAAAATTAAATAATAGAATCATTTATAGTTGGAATTAATTTATTAAACTAGAAAATATAAAATAATAAATTTATATATATTGCAAAATTTATAATAATGAATCTATTAAATTAATAATAATCCATAATTCACTCATTCAATCAAGAATAATGTTATTGGTTTAATATTATAACAATTTAAAAAAACATACCAAAAAATTATAATTAAATAAAAAAATATTTTAACATGATATTAGGACATTCATAATTAGAAAAAAAAATTAAAACACACATAATTTTTTATATGAAGAGGATCCATTTAATAAAATATTTAAATAAATTAAATGATGTGGACATATATGCCAAATTGAATTCCAAATGAATAAAATATAGGATGAAAATATTAAACTCATCACAATTGATTAATATTGATCATGGTACATTAAATAGAATTATATATATATATATATATATATGAATATAAATTATTATAGTAATTGAAGTCTGTGTAGTTCATAGAATCCTTAAAATATGACTTGTAAGTGATGTTGTTGAACCAATGTGTATTATAACCCAATATTTTAGGGAGTGTAGAAGGACATTATGAGATATAATCATATTAGAGAAGGAGAAAATTTGAGAGTTTGGATGGTACTTTTGAGAGTCACAATTGAATGAATGTTATGTGATCCTTCACTCTAAGTGAATTATGAAGGGGAATATGAATTGACTGTACATAGATAGCTCAAAATAGTATATAAAGGAATGTAGTTTATGAAATCATGTAACTGAAATATGTTTTGGTTATCAGATGGACTTTGTATCATGTCTAGGATTCTATCATGTGATTGAGAGACCAAGAATCAGTCTTGTGATCCTGAGATTTAGGGTCATTTATTAATTATCTCTTGCATTACTTATCACAGAAAAGAATAAATCATTTATATTAAATTTAAAAATTATACAGTCATTGATTTTTTGGGAATGATCTTCACAAATCACATTCCTCATTTTCTTCTTACATTCAATGAAATTCATTCAATCCATCCTCATTCTAGTCTGTTATCAAAAATCAACTTTTTTCTTATTTCGAGTGTTTGGGGTTATTATAAGAATCCATTGCAAAATATATGATTTTCTACAAGGTGGAAAAGACACAAACTCTAGAATGAGGTGGTAGAGGGTTATTATAGTACATTTTCCCTAACTTTTTCACTTCCTATTACTATTTTACACATCATCAGGGACCTCTCCCAATACATTACTCGAAGAAAAATGATTGTGATATCATTAATTCATAGATAGATATTCTTAACCAAGCCCAATTATTAGTTTGTAGTATATTTATGGAATGAAATAGAGATTTTAATAAATAATAATTACTATGGGAAAGGCTTTTATTAGACATATTTCATCAACTAATCTATCACACTATAGAGAATCATGTCTCCAGGAAATCGTGTGATCCTCAATTACCTCTTGAATACCCTTTTAGGGAGAACATAGGACATATGAATCCTTTATCATTTTTAAATTTCCGTGATCATGGATAACATGGGAATGGATGTATGAATATCCCCTTGTCTTGTTGTTTTGGGTTCTAAAGAATCTAGGGTTTATCCGAACTCATATACCTTTGTGGTTATGTGGTAACATAACCCAATCACCTATCCATTATATGCTACATCTATATACATTTCTCTATTTATAGAAAAATAACACATTCATTTTGGTTATCTTCTCAATGTACAATTCTTTTATCATTTTTCTATTGGGTGTTAATAAATTACTCCCACACTCTATTGAGAAACATAATCATTTAGAATGGAGAAAAAAGTTTTGTGGTTGTGAACTCCTTCAAATTGTTTTATAAATCTACCTTATGATCTCATTGATGAATACATGAATTCTGATTAATCGGTTGTAATATGTAAAATATTATTTTAACTGGATGAAAATATTGTATACATTTCACATAGTTATGTTCCATTATGTAGTCTTATTTGCATGATCTTACTGTGTGAAAGTTCTTGTGGTAAACGAAACCAAAATAAGTCCAAACATATGACCATAAGATGTAAAATCTTATTACACACTATGAGTCATGACCTGTAAGGGTTTATCCCTTACTATTTAATTTCATTTTATTTAATATTATTTTTAAATATTAAATGTCTTAATTTATTATAAAAATAGTCAGCACACTACAAATAAAATTGCTTTTTTCAGGGAAGGGTTATACATTTTCTATGACTCACAAGAATTCATTGTTCATTATTACATATTTTGACCAATAAGTTTCCATTGACTCTACATGGTAGCATCTATTGAGTTTTATGGAGTGAAATTAGGTGAGTCACCTAATATTTTATTGGTTACCCTTATATGGTTTTAGCGTATAAAATAGTGAACTAATTTTACCACCTCATGTAGTGATTGTGCCTCCCACTATGATTGTATTCACTCACAATGTAATGATGGTGAACCTCTCATACAAATTTTAATTTCATTCTGACAATGATTATTGTAATATATATATACATATTCTTCTACAGAAGTATTTTGAATATATTTTTCATCGATCTGAGACCAATATTCACAATATTCTCTATATTATGTGAAATTATATATCTAGATAGTGGGTTGGGTGGTTATTAACCTATGGTATATGATTAGGAGAATTAATCATAATGTATATAAGCTAACCCTTCGGGGTATTGTGTACTTCATCATAATTTTGTGTTGAATTAATTTAGATAGATATGTATGATGTTTCCTTTTCTTCATATGTTTTAGTATACTGCATCAATGCTCTAATGAAAGACCGTGATAACTGGTGGCTATCATAAAGAAATACATTTCATATTTTGTATGGTGAGGTCATCATCATCCTCAAGGAAGCCGAAAAGAAAATATGGCCCCCCTATTTTGGATGACACGAAAGATGAGTTTATAACACCACCATTTTCTTAAGATTATGTTAATAAGACACACACCCTCCGCCCCCCTTGAAGAAAAGAATATAAACAAGTTCAATAAGGTAACTGGGAAGGTTTTTTACCTGGTGGAATAAAATTACTCAAAATACATGTCTTGGTAATTACAAAAAAAATACTCACCATGTTCCACAATGAATGAATCCTATGGCCCACCAATCACAATAATCTTTTCCAGCTAATGGTTCCTAGTAGAAAATTATTTTAAAATACAACTTCAATGTCATTGGTGGGATTTTCACATCATATATTGATCAATATGTTCATCGTGATGGATTCCTAGAAATGTACATAATATTTTACTTGTTCCTGATCTAGGTGAATATTCAAGTTACAATATTCACATTAATGATGGAAGTGTATATTTACGGTGTGACCAATTCAGGATTTTCCTTATTTACAATCAATAACACCAACTATTCCACTACTATAGTGGAAGGTCCTCGTGATGGATTTTCATAACAATTTCCAATCAATAAGGATGAATTAAATACCATATGATAGATAAGATTAATTTAGTGCTCAAAACATTCAATGTTCTTGACTATGGATATTTATTCAATATCATTTGTTTTGGGATACCAAATTGATGATTTAGTAAATAAGATCCAGGGTGAAAAAGAAAAACATGTTCTCATTTATGTCATATCAGTAACCAAGAAGAATAAAAATTGATAATGGAAAAGATGTCACCATTTTCTAATCTAATCTGACATCCATTCACAATGAACCCACTCTTATATAATTAGTAAAATAATCATTTGTGAGATGTGTGCACTATACATATTTAGGATGTGGTTTATTTTTATTTAGTATTTTTCCCCACTCTCCCCCTAACTATATTATAATAGAATTTGATGGGGTATTCCCATTTCTTGCTATTTTTTCAATAGAGACAATTCATGAAATATTAAATTTATTCTTAACTAGTGTGAATGATATCACATCCAAAACTTATATTGATTCATGTATATTATTCTATAAGAATAAAAAATAAACTATAATGGTGATGCGGTCCATAGAGTTTCCAAAAATGGATTATTGTAGAACTGTAATGGGTATATTTGCATTCGAAAAATATAGTCTGGGTAAGAAATTATTCCCAGAATTTCAGTAGATTTTGATATTCCCGGGAAGAAAACAAGTCAGTTAGAGTAATTTCATTTATTGAGTATGGAGATAATTGATTATCTAATGGATAAGGAATGGTTTACGGATGATTTTCATGATGTAAGGTAGAGGGGATACATGAGGTTTTTTGAGATTTTATATCTCCTAAGAAATTTCCTTAAAAAACAATGAAGTTGAAGCTTTCCTATAGGTAACTAATATATTGATTACTTTTTGAATGGCTAAATATGTTACACCCCTATGTTTAAAATAATTTTTATTCAAAAAAATATATTTTGTTGATGATAGTCAATATTAACATGTCATTGGTGAAGATATATTATAGATTACTCTTGTACAATCATATTATATAACTATTATGAAAACTATATTAAACCTTTTTCAATTAGTCATTTCAAGACAATATATATATTTGATAACCTATGTATTCCCAAATGTAAATTCATATGAAATTAGTGGTTGAAGAAAACTCTTATGCTGATTAGAAGCATGGGGATACATGATCTAATGGTCTAACGAACCTAATTAATATAATGTTTAATGATCATATGGAAACAAAATTAATACATCATCTAGTTAAAAATCTAGAAGTCATTCATATAAATTTTACTTCCATGGATAAAAATTATGGGGAATGGTATAGGTTCATCTATGTAGCATCCTAATCCTGAATCAATTAACTAGTGTACATTACATTTATAATTTTCTCTTTATGTGCATTCAAAAACTTATCCCGAACTATTTACATTAATATATTTTATGAAGATCCCATCATATATTAAAACATATTTGAATATGGTGTACATATTTTACATTCAACTAGTGGGGCCTTAGTCATCAAATATGGACATGGAAAAAGTGTGGTCGTTTAGGGTCAATGAATATTTAAACTCATTTTCGGAGGCTGGTTAACTATATCTCATTATTTTTAATTAATAAAAAGTGATTGTACACGTATATTATTCAAATGTTGGATGGTAATATTTCAATGATGAGGAAATGATATAATCCCCATTGTGAAAGGGTGAGAAAGTTTTTGGAGATTGAATGTAATGTAAAATATATATTATGTAATATTTATTCTCAAAGTATACCCCTTAGAGGTGGAGAATTGACTAAATTATTAGGATAATAATTATTATTACATAATTATTGTTATCCATAAGTGGATTCTTCCATAGACACTAATATTTATGGTGAAGTGGCAGACTAAACAGTGGTCATGTCCAATAAAGGTATGTCCTCAATTTTTATAATTATAATTAATTTACAGGAAAAAATAATTATATAATGAAAAATATTAATTATGTGTTCAATTATATAACATTAATCTCAGAGTATAGAGGTCCCAAACCATTCTATATCGAGATTTATCACTACAAAAATGTCTATATTAGAATCTAGTTTTATTTCAATCTCACTATGATATTGGTAAAAAATAAAGAAATAATATTATATATTCGAAATTTTATTTATAAATCATTCAATTATTTTATATGAAAATAATTTAAAAAAAAAAATTTATGACATTGGTTATTTTATACCATTATATGAAATATCTTATTAGATTCAAAGTACACTTAATATCAGACTGATTTATAATACATTCATTATATAGGGAGAATTGTGATTATTTTATAATATTGGTTATGATAAAATAAAATTGAAACAACAAAAATAAGTGGTTGATTACATTAGATGGATCTTAACCTATGAGCCCATTTATCAGATCTTATATAGGATATAGAATCACATATACCTCACCATAACCAAGGCCATGTGGAGATCAAATATTGAAATAATGATCAAAGCCATTTATAGGAGATGATCTAGATTTACAATATCACGGCTTGGACAATTTAGAACGAACCACCCCCAAAAATTTTCTATATATCTCACCAAATCCATAGGCAATATGCCAGTGTAATAATGAATTACATATATATACACTAAAATTATGAATTTATCTTTTAGTAAACTAATTATTATATTTTCATTTTATATTTTACTTTATAGGTGTCTAAATAAATAGTTAGTTAAATAATAGGATTTGATTCACTGAAAAGGTTATAATTTTTTTAAATATATATACAATATAGAAATTTATAATTTTGGATGAATTCAAAAATTATTGAATGAAATTTTATTTTTATAAAATATATTTTTTATAATATATAAAAAACAAAAAATTAAATATTAATTTTTAAAATTTATTATTATTTTCATGAGGGTTGGTAAACTATTATCATTATGAAAAATGTTATTTTTTATTAAATAATGAATATTAATGATATGTGTAAATTATCGTATTTAAGGAAATATCATTTAGTAAAAATAATTATTTTTTAAAATTAACATGTCAAAATTATCCATTGGATATTTCATCATTATTTTCTAACATAATCAATTTTTTTGTTTAAAATAAAATATGGTATAAATATATTGTGTGCATTGTGACATCATAATTTCCCAAAACTAATGTAACAAATAAAATAGAGAATATCAAAAAAATTATTTTCCCCATTTAATGTAATCTGTTTTTTTAGGACCGTGTGTTAATTCTATAAACCATTAATGAATCCCCCAAAATTGATATTATATTTTAATGATAGAAAAAGTATTCATCATGACCTTGACAAACACCAACATTATGAAGTTGATTATTTTAATGATTTCACTTCATCAAATTTTTCAATATGGGAAAACACTTCCCTTTATATTTTATTAGTTCTTGGTTTGTGGTTTCAAATACTTTTAATCTAGATTACCTAACCATAGTTAAAATTATAAAAATTATATCCCTCTCATTTGTTAAAATACCCCCACACTTCAATTTTTATTCACTAAAACACAAGTACCATGGTTTTACTCTTCCTTTACCTTTATTTATCCCTTCCAAGGTGATCCCATGATCTTAAAATGTTCCTAGTAATCTTATAGAATCTCCATCTCTTGTCAAGGGATCCTCCCCTTCTACTATTTATCTATGAATATAGTTTATATTATTTATTTTAATTTTAAATTAATCATTTTGGGTTTTTATTTTACACATCAATTATATGTTTCATATGATTTTCAATTGATGAGATACCCCTTTATCTCTCATTAATATATTCTGTAAATATTTATGCACCACTGTTATACAGGAAAAGTTATCATGTGTTTTTCCCTTTAAACCATTTATGTAGTGAGTACCGATCCCCATTTCCAATCAAGGGTATTGACAATATTATTCCTATAATTAATTCAATTGGGACAAAAATCTATTTAATAAAAACTCTATAATAATTCTATTAAATTTTTAATAAGAAATAATTATGTTGTATAAATTATGTTGAACACTTATGTTTGTTTATGATACTAATGTGACAGGTCTATGTGTAATTATATAGCCCTCCAATGAACTATGATATGTTTTAATACAATTATCCACCATTTATGTTTCATCTGATATTATCCTAATAAATATATGTTATTATTTTTTGAAATATTTCTATAACCAAATTTTTTTCCATGTTTCCAGTAGTTTCTAGATTCCCGGGTTTTTATATTATATCATCTTATATCATTCTTGAAGATTACGTTTAGTATTATCACCCCCTTATGCACCAGGAAATTTCTATGGAATCACATATACAACTAACATTATAATTTTCCATTATTTTTCATTTTCAAGTATTTTAATATCACCCCATTCATATGTACATCCCTAGATAATTTAATGTTTTTGTAGAAGAGCAATATAATTTTTGGGAATGATGTGGAGTTTTATAAATATTTTAATTTTACTCATTTTCTTATTAATTTTTAATGTAACTATTTTAAAAAAGAATATATTCCTTCTAGTATTTTTTTTATTCTATTATTTATAAAATTTTTATGATACATGGGTGTTACATTGGGGAGTGACCATGTTTCAACAGTGCAACTAGTTGTTCCAATTAGTCTTGGTCCTAATGGCCATGTTACGATGGGTTTTTTTATAGTAAATGGTGCCCAATTTATAAATTATGAAGAGTATAAATGTGAATAATTTTTTTATAATAATAATAAAACCCTATTAAATTGCATACTAATAAGAAAAAACATAAAAAACATTGATATATTTTTTGTAAAACATGGTGTAAGTGGTTTCCTTGCAAATACCTTGTTGTAATAAAACTAGAAGTTGATTTGGAACTAGAACAATTTTACCTAGGGGTAATTAACATAGAAAGGGTCCATTAATCATGAATAAAATATAACATAGTTCATGAATATGATCCCTTTTTTAACATTTGATTTCATTCTATTATATGATATTTTTTAATAATTTCACAAGCACTTTAGGGACCATTATGATGTGATGGAAAGTGCACATAAAATTTAAGTTTATTAAGTAGACCATAAATATCCATGATTCATGTATAAGAACTAATTAGATGTTGCAGATATTTTATTTATGATTTATCCCATTAATTTAGATAGTTTTTATTTAATGTGATTAAATGTTTGAGATTATCTTCCATTAGAATAGTTTATATGGTGTAAATGATTATAAATTGAATCAAATAGAAAAAGTCAAAAATTAAATAATTTATTGAAATTAATTAACCTATGTGTCTGTGGTTCTAAAAATTCATTCATATCATGCGTTTTTAGTTTAAACATTTATCTTCCACCTCAATATAAGTATGGTAGGATATAAGTAAAGATGAAAATTTGTTTAATTATTTCATTGGAAGAATATAACCAATCCCCTATAAAATCATGTGGGGTGAATTTACAAGAAATTATAGTTATATTACAATTATTAAAAATTCATTATACTCTAGTCAAATATTAGAATTCAATGTATAGATTCAATATAAATTATTATACAGAAAAAATCACCCTCTTAATTTTCATCTTCATCTTATTCTATTCAATTGGTACGATGAGGCTGAATATCTTATGGTATCAGCTTCTCTAGTTTGAATATTATAACCATTTGAGTAGTAATATCTATCTGATATGATTTAGGATAAACAAAAACAACATCACTAATGACCGTCCCTAATTTGGATAATTCACTAATGAGTTTACCAATAATTTTTTTGGTCTACCGCCTATATGAGAAGATGAGTTCTTAATTGATCATATACATAGAGATTTTCCAGTATCAAGGAATCCATAATTAATCTAAACTATTTAAAATCATAAGATAAATAAGATAATATAATAAAATCAAGATAATGTTTTTATACACCCATGTGCATCTTCTTGGAGTGATCCAATCCTTTTATTTAAGAAGAATGAAAGGTCAATGCACCTTTTAAATGATTATTTTGAGGAAACAAAATAAAATGATAATGAAAACGATTCTTTTGAAATTGATTTATGATTTTATTAATTATTTATATATTTCCCAATACTTCTCAATTGTGGATCATCATTTCGGATATTATCAAGTAATGGTGAAGATGGACGTTATCCATGTGACTTTTTTATAACATGTAGTAGAATAATGTGTTCATATTGACTCCATTTGAACTATCTAAATATCTAGTTATCTTCACATATTGGATGAATTAATACATTTGGGATTACCATGAAATAATTGTTATTGTCATTACAGTTGAAATTCTTATATACTAAAAATACATGGAGGAATAAAGGAACATTTTAATAAAATATTGATTGCATAATTGAATTAAAATTTACATAAAATGTAATGAAAATGTTTTCTCTAGATGTAAAATTTAACACTTATAGAAAATGATATCTCCTATGAATGGATATCTATAGATACATAAAAATAGATGAAATCGATGGTTGGCATTGAAGAATATATGGGATCGAAATATATTGATTCCATAGAAAAGATGAGTACTATAATTGATATGTGAGAATTATAATTTGATTTTAATGACCCCTAAACATTATATTATTGAAATAATTCTAATTTCCCAAGACATATGAATGGGAATAGAGCTTAAAGAGTAAGTTAATTTTATAATCACAACACATGTACTCACATTACCCACTAGTGGGGAAGCTTTTTGTTATATGTAAATGTATCCAAAAATGGAATTGGGATGTTTATATATAAAATATTTAAAATTTATAACCTAAACCTCCATGTAATTAGTATTTATGTTCTGAACATCTAAAATCATAGTGTAGAAATGGATATTGGGATATTTACCTTGAAGATTAGTTTAAAATATAACTATAGGGATAAGTTATATATATATATATAAGGAGCATAATTGCCTCAAGATTAATTTGGCACTAAATTAGATCAATATGAACCCAGGAAGGTTGTTATAATTCTTCAAGGAATTTAATTTGTATACCTATGTTGACTTAGGAAGGAAAACAAACTGGTAGTTGCTCTGAGTAAAATTTATCCAATAATACAAAATATAATAGAGAATGCAATGGATCCAAGCATCTTATAAATGTGGATCATATAAATGGGAATAATAATAGGATATTTATACATCCTTCATCAAATATTGTCTGAACCAACCCTTCATGAGGTGATTGTGGGGGCCAAAAAATAAGATGATGTGCTTAAGAAAATGCCATAAAATATTCCATAGTTCAATAATTCTATTGTTGGAGTTACAATATTTTAAATACGAATATGTGTTCTATTAAAAACATAGATAAAAAGGATAATTCTAGATGATTCACATATCACATAATTTTCTATTAATATAGGAGGCATAATTATGTATATATATATGAAGAAAACATTTTATGGAATAAATTATTTTAGATATTGTATTATTTGATATATTTTTTTTTGTATGAAAACATGTCAAGGATATATGAAAAACTTATAAGGGTATGTGGAATAAATTTCCCATTATAATGAGTTAGTGATAAAATATAACCAATGATTTCATTATGGGGATCCAAAGGACTTCGAAAGTTAATAACAAAATTTGGGACGTATTATATCACACTAATTAGTTTTAACATTTCATTACAATGATGTATAATTTATCAATAGAAAAACATGTAGTGATATACATAATTAAAGTTGTATGAATTCTAGTATAAACATTATACATTGTATCTTATCAATATAAGATGATTACCTAATGGTTCTAGAGATCATTCAGTTAGAATTGAATATATAGTGTAGTTTTAGTACTGATTTACACACTCTGATAGATGGAATCACTATGAAAAAAATTCAAACACGAGAACATCTGATTATATCATATTCAATGGTTTTCCAAGGATTTTTGGGTTAAAACCTTCATCATGTAGAGTACTCGTACAAAAACATTATCAATAATAGTATTAAAATTCAACTGTATGAGGCTATGATTAATAAGTGTTGTTGTAAATTCACATTAATGGGTTTTTTAGTGTGTTTAGGATTATAGGACCATGTATTTTCTAAAAGATAATAGATATTATCAAAACTATTCAATTTAAAATTATATCAAAAAAAATATGCAAATACTTACATATGTGATCTAGAGTCTGAGGTTAGAGAAAGATTGTTCCTTAAAATATACTCATAGAATAATGTAATTTTTTTTAAAAAAATGTAAATATGTTTCCAAAAAAATAAAGTATCACATTTTAGATCGATTATCATATTACAAATCTGAAATATAGACTAAAAATTTCACCAAATCTATCTCAAGTAGCTGGTGTATTCTACATCTCCATACTGATGTTGTACATACCAGAACCCTCACATGTTTAGAATCAAAAGATCATCCCTTTGGATAATGATATTTTCTATTAGGAGAATATGGTGGAGTTATTATATATTATTTACAATGTTATACAAAACAAGGAAAATCACACAGTAATACTGTAATGGTGGAACCACATGTTTGAAGAAGAAACATGAAAAACAAAGAAGTTATATTAATATATATACCATTAACTTATTTAGTATATGTAATGATATTTTTTGTGAGAAATTTTTGATGTGGGAAAAACTTAATAGAGAGAATTTTTATTAATGAAATTTCGTTTCAAAATTTCAATATTACTTTAGATGAAATTTTTTTAAAGGAACTGCATGCACTTGATTAGATATTTTGGACTCTTATAAGTTATATACAATGAAATTTAAAAGACCATTAAATAGTTTAATGATTGATAATATATACATTGATTAATTAATTTCATGATTATTATATGTTAATTACGATGATAAAAACTAATTGACAAAAATGAGAGAAGTGATGGTGTCGACTAGTAGGATCATACCATTTAATGCCAATATATCGAAGAATTTATGGGAGTTGGTATCAATGACATTTTCCATTACCATAAAAAAGATTATACCCAATAAAAAATGAATTATATAAATTTATTAGGGGATAATTTAAAAAATTTCTAGATTTTGACCCAAATAATGTCCATCAAACCACCCTAAGAACGAATCACCATTGCACACGTTATCAATGGGACATACCCTCATTTAATAAGGGGTGATGTATCTTGAAATCAAAATAATAAATGAATATATATTAATTTTTCATATTATAATTATATCTATACTTATTTTTAATACATTAATAATTAATGAATAATAATTTAAAAAAAAATTAAGTAGTTATAAAAGGGAAAAAATTAATTTTTTGAGCAATATATAGATGTAACCAAAAGTCTATTTTTGATAATGATATGAATTTTTAATGTAAATTGTTTTGTAGAAAGTTATTTGTAATAAATAATATTTACTTAATAATAATTGATAATATTATTTTATAAAGTCATATATGTTTTTTAGAAGTATTAAAAAATAGTATCATCATTAAAACCCATATTTTTTATTAAATAATATTTTTATTTAAAATTAAAATTCCTCATACATATGAAATTATTTTTATAAAATAAAAGTTATTTTTGAAATCATATTGCTTAATGTTTTCATTAGTGTTATTTTTATCATTTTCTAAGACTGTATAATATTTTTGTAAATATTTGACATGTTATAAAAGTAGTTTTGGTATTATACCATCATAATAAGAAAATAAATAAATAAATACTATAATGATATGTCATGAACAAAACATTGTTTTCTCAATAAAATAATGTGTTTTTGAGGTCATTTAATTTTCATTTTAAACACATAAGGAATCCTCCAAAACAAATACTATATTCTTAGGATTCAAATTAAATCATTATTTTCATGAAACATATCCACATCACCACGAGAATTATTTTACTCGGTTTGGTTCTAATCCTTATGTGGTTACTCTTCTATTACCTCTCATGATCCCTCCCTTGATTCCTCGATGATCTTAATAATATCAACTATAGATTATATTTTCACCCTCTAATGTTAAGTGAACCACTACTAATCATATTAATTGAGGAACATTATTTATATAATTTCATATGATTATATATTTTTCATATTTCATTAAATTTTTACTCAATCCCCTAGTATCTATATTCATTCAAAGTCATGACAAATATCATTAAATATAATTTATCCCCCTAATGAAATAATATGTACCTCATTTAAGATATGGGAATTAACCATTCATTTTCAACTCTAAAAAACTATTTAGTTAATAAACATCACCATTTATAGTAATGAGTATTCACCTACATGTACATATAATTCATTTAGTTAAAAATCTATTTAGTTTTATGGCATGCTCGATAACATGGATGGTCCCTATGTAGGGGACCACTTATCTTCACGAATCTAATATTTCTTAGTGGGCAAGGACATGATGGCCATGTTCAATCCTGATGTTTGAAATAATAGCGGGGAACAATTATTATAAAAAAATTTATCAAAAATAAAATTTTACATGGAAAAAATCAATGTTTCATAAAAAATTCATAGTGGAATCTTTGAATAGGAATCACTCCATCAGCAGCTCTGGTGATTGGTGTGTGGGTATATCCTGAATCTGGTTATAGAGTTCCCCTTCAAAGAAATAAGTTATTGGTGGGGCCAAAAATAGTACATGTTCACCTCAATTATTTATATAATTTTTCTTTGTTTGGTTTCTTCTCCCTGTGGTGAATTGGGTGGATAATATGTGCAAATACAGTATGGCCTCCCAATTTGTAATTACCAACAACCCAGACATCATATTTGATTGTTCAATTTCATAATGAATCCTACAATTATTATTCACATTTTTCAACACAAAGCGTATATCATAAATATAATGGATGTTATAAGAAGAATAATATTTAAAGGATCCCATATTAGTTGTCCTTTCTATACCATGTACTACATCATGTGGATAAGATAGTATATAAGGAACAAGGAGTCACTTATAAGGTGATAAATACTATCCCTAACATTGTTTCTATTGTGGAGGAATTAAAACATTACATAGAGGTATACACAATGTTATTATATTAATTGTATCCAATAATAGCATTCCAGAGTATATTTCTTTCTAATAAAATGTCATCAGTAGATTCATTATGGTCATAATTTAAGATTATTTTATGATCCACCAATTATATGGGGTATTATGGGGCATATTTTTTATATGGAGACTCCAAATCACTTTTATAATTTTCACAAAATAGATATCTAATTACAATATGTTTTTTTTAAACATCCTTAATATGTCACCATATTCGGGACATATAGACCCCTCAATATCATATAGATCACCAAAACATCGTGAATTTCCATAAAATTACATGAAATAATTTTAGCCTATAATACACATATATATAATAGATTTATAATGAGAATAACATACATGAAATCATAATCATGAACACTATAATTGATATATTTGGGTGATTATATTAGAAATCTCTTAGATTAATTTAAGGACATGAATGAATACATTGTAGTGATTGATAGAGAGATGAAAATAAATTGTTCATAATTTTCTGTAATATTTATTATAGATTGAATATTTACGCTCCAATATGATGACCTCAATAGCATTGTGTATCCTTAATTATTTCGCATACATGTTCCTACACTACTCATAAATAAGTATTTGTAGAAATTGAATAAACCTTTCCTTATTCCTCCCATTACCTTTTTTCAGTGTAATAATTATTAGGAAATATTTCCATTATTCTAGTATATTTTGACTTCAACAAATATGGTGTGTTCCTAGAAAAAAGATAATATACATTTCCATGGATATAGTTTTTCGGTTTTTTGATAGTTGGCTTTTATTTCAACTCCAATGGCTGTTAAAGGTCAAATATGTAAGACTAATATAGATAATGTTTCTAGTAAAATAGCATTAAACTAAGACTCTGAATGATTATCATCTTATATTATTTACCATTTAATCGGTTAACTATCATGAATTATGGATAATTTATATGATTTATAGTAACATATATTTTACCATATGTTTCATAAAAATACAGCATCATGAATTATTGACATTGTGGATCATAGTGAATAAACCCAAATGATAAAATGGGATATACATAATGAGTTTGATCATAAATAACCCTATAGTGACAAGTTACATTTAATTTTTTTCAAGGATCATAAAGTTAATAGGACAATTCGGAATGAAAATATGACTCTTGTTGATAGGCCATGGGTTTATGTGATTATCTAGGGTTCAACAAGCATTGTCAAATAGGGAGTCTGTTGAAGTCATGTACTCTCCTCACAAGAGGACACAATAGAATTTATTTCATTCATGTTTTTTATAAATGAATTATGTCATAGAGGGTATATATTCATGAAGAGTTATGGAAACCTACTCCCTTGAATTAAAAAAGAGTATTTATGAAATGATCTTTCACCTACATCCATTCTTCTTTAACATGTGTGTTATGTGGAGGCATAAAATCGTGGATGTAAACTACGATTGGGTATATAGAGTTTGAAAACAATAAATGATTCCTTTATTTTAAATTTATGTTGCTATGATTGGGTAAATAGACATCAGAAATTAGTAATCACTATGAGGTGCGTCATTATATAATGGGTTTTTTAGGTCTCCAAGGGATGAAAACAACCTTTTCTAAAGAAATAATTCCATTAAATTATAGAAAATTTGAATATCTTCCAATTCTATAGACTTTTAATCATATTCAATAATATGGTCCCATGAATTCATACACAATAATTTTTATGGGATATGGAAGATCTATGAGGATTCAAAACCTTGATCAATGATGTGGGATACAATGGAATTCTATCCAATGATGTTTCTAGAACCACGTATATGGTTCTTACACTAAGGGCTAGAAAAAACATGACATGAAAGATGGTAAATTTTCTATTATAGAACACTTATTAAGAGGAGGTGGTCAATTTATGTTTACGAAGGTAGAACCCATATATCATGTGGTATAGGGTCACATGATAATGAAAATCATACATTTTATGAATGTGGCACTATTTCTTTTCTTAGTAATAATTTTTTTATATGGTGTCATATTCTTGAAGTTATTGAATACACATGAATATTTTAATAATGTTATAACTGAGCCGTAAACCAATGTATTGAACCATTAGTAGTAAAATTAGGAAGGAATGTTGTGGATACCCATGGATAGCATTTATTTCATCATTTTTTATTTTTTGATTTTGAGGCTCGTATGGAGCATTTTATACTTATTGAAGGAAAATACACCTCTTGTTAAAAGGATGGGTGATCATATGAATTGTTTTCTGGAATATAAGTATAGTCAAGAATGTGTTCCATGAAAGCAATACATTCACCTTCCCATGGTCTATGTAATATATGTTATTTTCTAGAAAAAGATAAATGAGGTAGGTTATCAATGGATTTACAACCATATACGGTTCTCAGTCACTAAAACTCATGATTACATGTATTTAATAGATTATCACAGAGGTTAGATGTTTCAATTAATTTATATAACCTTTTATAGGTTAAAAATTGTTTATAAATAATGAATTCATTTTTTAATGGATTAAACTCCAATGTCATTATTCCATTAATATTTTTTTCATACTTGTTCATATATTATTGACATATTATGCATTTCAGGAAGTGACTCCACATATTCTCTGACTTCCCTTTATGTGTTTTTAATTATAAATGTATTAATTATTATTAAATAGTAGTTTAGAGTCTCTCTTTTTGGTGTCTCATAGGATTGATGTTATAACTATCCAATATTGACCAATTAGAACATATTTTATGTACATGGTCTGTAGATAAAATTATGAGGCAACTGTTTTAGAAAACTATTTAATCATGGGTTCTATGATTAATAACACTACAACATATTTTTTAATTGGTGTTAAAAATTCAATAATTCATGGTCTAAGGTTCATGGTTCATGAATAATGGTATGGTAAAACACATAAGGGGGGAAAAAGATCACATAGAGGCCAATACCTTCATTGTATTTTTGTTAGTGAATAAGTGGAAAATAATTTATTTTCTAGAAGAAATTTTGTATCTTGTTGAGAGTGTAGGGGAACATATTATTAAACTGGGTAGTTTTATTTATAGCTAGGTAGAGGTTCCTTTGATACAATAATTTATGCATTCTAAGGGCCATATATGATTTGAATTTATCTCAGACACTCAAGACACAAGATTTTTTTTATTTATACATGTTCATATGATAATGATGACAAAACCACTGTCCCTCATTGACCATGTTATTTATATTGTGGTTCCCCAATGAGTGATAATATGTGAATATTTTGTGAAGTTAAAAATCATTTAATAGGGATGAAACTATTTAATAGTAAACTTTCATAATATAATTATTCATTTATTTTTTATTTTTATGTCATGTCTCGTGAAAAATAAGATATATCATATATTATCAGAAAATTTCAATAAGACATGGATCATAATTTTTACTTTAATCATATATTTTTATTACTATTTATATTCTGGGGCCCATTACATATAAATGAAATATATATAAGAATTGTTTTTCATTTTGATTCATATATAAGAATGGAAATTCACTACAATTTGAACAATTTTATACTGATAAATGAATTTTATGGTTTATCACTAATTTGACCCATAATTAATAAAGATACTCCACAATGGTTAATAATAAAAAATAGTCATTCTTATGTGAGTAATGTTATTTTTTTATAAATAGGTGGCTGGTGTAGAATATCAAATAATATAATTGGTTGTGGTAAAATACCAAGATGGATAGTATATCTATATGAAAATAATACTATGACATTTGATCATGATTGATTCAACCCATATTGTGTAATCTCATGAATATATATCATAAAATAAAGAATATGGCCTATTCGATTTTTCGATTTTAATGAATCTGACACAATTTGGAGATAAATGAATCTTCCTTAGTTGATGATAATGGATGAGACTCATTTTTATTGAAAAATTATTTTATCTATCACTAAGACATAAAAGAACATAAATTTTCAAGGATATAACATATTGTAATTTATATTAATATTTTAAGTACATGAATAATTCCATTGAAAACTCTCCCTATGGAATACCTAAATATATATAATTTTTTGGGTTATAGAGGGAACAAATAACATTTATTTTTCATTAAACAATATTTTGGCCAATTATAAAAAATAATGGGTTTAACATGTATCCTACATGAATTTTAATCAATCCACACAATTCTTATTTATGGATACCAACATAGATCATACACATATATAGAAAATATTAATTATTATTTTGTTATAAAGAATATTTTTAGGGATTATTTTAAATAGATCCAACTCATGTATATGGAAATAAAATTGATTCTTACCATACTACAGGGCCATTGTGGGAGATATTTATTCCTAAAATGGATCAATCACTGTGGTATGTGGTGGGTTTTTTTAGAAATTTTTGGATTGTATCAGGATCGATGATCCAAGTGTCACTGTGTGTCCATTTTCATTATAAGTCATTCCCTAAATATGTCAAATAATAATATTATAATAACAATCATTGTTAAAAGAGTGTATGTGGACTACCCTATATATAAATTGCTATTATATATGGGTATTAAGTGGGAATCAATATTTTTAGAATTGTATCTTGGCCTAGGATTGAGAATCCAGGAATCATCTTATGAATGTTTTGGATTTGAATCAATCAAATCAAATATCTTAGAGAAAATGCATGAAATATAGATAGAAAATACATTCATATAGAATGTATTAAATACCCATAAAATGATAAATTATCTACTATAATCCAAGTATGTAACCTTCATATGTTCTCTATATCGTGATACAAAGGGCACCCATATTGGGAGTTTATTTTCTTGGTTTTGGATTCTTTAATTTATAGTAACCAAAATAAGTGGATATAATTTTATAATAATATGTCCCCGATAAGCATATGATGGATGCGAACATGTATATGTCACTATATAGAATATATAAGAATCAATACGTGTCTAGATAGGTGTTGAATCCATCCGCACACAGTTAGTATATAATAATATCTCTGCAACAATATTCAACATGTATAGGGGGAGGGAATTTTAATTTAATTGTTCAAATTGTGTATGTGACCAATACAGGGGTTTTGAGAATCCCTATTTATCCGATGAAATCGTAAATGTAGACACCAATATTATATTAAAATAATAATGTCTCTTACTGAAATATAGATCTGACAAAAGTAAATGATAAAAGTTGGAAAATTGAGTATAATATATCTACATGGACTACAATTTGGAATATATTTGTCCCAATTTTTCCTTTGGGTAAAATAATAAAGTCTCATTTATTTCATGGAAATATAGTTCCCTAAATATATATGACCCATATACAGGGAGAGTTATTTTGTGACCTTTTGGCTAGTCTCAATAAACGGGATCTAGGTGTCACTACATGTTATATATAGGACATTATTATTCTACACAATGTTCTTTGGAAGAAGTATCCCCCATATAAATCATACCCTTAATCATAGAAAGATGAAATTTAGATCAAAAATAGGTCCCAATTAAGTAAAACATGTGTTAAAATATGATTTTTTTATCAAAATCAATAATAATAATGGGAGATGATTTAATTTATATTATATGTAAAATGGCTCTAAGAATTAAAGTGTAATGAAATGTCACTATATACCCCATACTGATTAGAATCATGCCTTTATATAGCTTTTGAAATGAATGATTCCTTACATATATCAATATTACATGCATGTATTCTGAGGTTATAGTTCTATAAGGAATATAAATAACCATTGAAAAATCCTATCAAATGGGTCTAGAATTCATGTATTATTGAAAGATTCCACAATGAGGGTCCATTCTTAGCCTTTAATTTTAGTGTTGGGTTGAGCCCCCACTACTATGTTTAATCTAATTTAGTAGTGATGGTGACAAATTATTCTAATGTTAAATGGTGAGGAATTTGATCCTATATAGTTTAATTTACTACCTCAATGAATTTTGCTGAGAGAAACGTTTGTTAGAAGAACATTTGATGTGTATTTAACTTACCTATGTTCTATTTAAATGTATGCGAACACATCTATGAGTGAAGGATATACTATTGGGAAAAGGGCTGGGTATTTTTATGATATATTGTGAAAATGGGTACAAATATCCTATCCAAAATTTATTAGCAGACCTAGAGAAAACTATTTATATGTCCCTACATTGAAAACAATAATTGGAATCATGTTTTATATCGTTAACTAGGTGCATTAATGATCTGAGGAACATCAAATCAATGTTCCAAAGACAAATATATATATATATATATCTTAAATAGGGGAAAGAGTATCTACAAAAAATGGGACACTCAGACCATTTTAATTTTCTGTTGGTAGCACCCCACACCTCACTATTTAACGACATGTAGTGGGGTTGTTCACCCTTACATTTAACATCATACTGTGAGAGAGTATATTCCATTCAGTTTAAATTCATGAAACCAATACCTGTTTTTGGTTACACATGGGTCTTATTAATATGATACATGTACGAAATTTTACATTCTTCTAGTCAAAAAAATAAAACACTAACATGTAAAGTGTCATGAACTATAAAAAGGTGATATATTTTTATAATATTATTTGAATAGGGAGAAATATACACTTTTACAAAACAAATGGGGATTTTGTTATTAATCTATGAGTCACTACACATCCTTAATAAAATTGAATCATTCAATATATGGTTTTTTGTATTAATGGCTAAAATATCTAATAGAATTCAATACAGGGAGAGGGTGACAATTTTTCATGGGTCTAGCAATCAAGAAGACAAGGGTGTCATTAGATGGCCAAATTTAAATATTTAGGGTTATAAAATATGTTCCATAAATATTTATAGTATTAATTGAAACTCATGGATGGTTCAATGATAGTTTATAGAAAAATCAATCAGCATCCCATGAATAAGAGAATATGGCCACACATTATATCAAATGAGACACCATATTTGAATTTATTATGTTCAAATATATCGGATATAATTACTGAATGACTGTCTACATGAGAATTTGGTAGAAATATAGCCATCACTATGTATCACAAGATGATGGGAATCAAGATACACCTAGATCCGATATAGTTCCCTTACATTGATCATACCAATTCTTAGAGGGGGAATTTTTGTTCACCACCTTGGTGGACCTTGAATTTATAGTTGGTTGTGGATCTTGTGTATTGATCAAATTATCACATTTTGGAAGGTTATTTTCTTTTTTTTCATCAGGTACTGGGATATAAAAAGCATCCCTAATGCACATTTATGGATAGGGGTATATGACACATAAAATTCGACGGATATAACTCTTTTATAGGCAATTGATTCCTTCAGATGTCCCACTCTATGTAGTTTATTATCTTACAAAATGAAAAAATGTTATTCTTTATTCAGTATCTCTAACAAGTATTGTTTTATGATATTTAACATAAATAGACTACAACATTTTTTATATATTGTTTATGGTAATGTTATAATGACATTTTACATATTTTTGTTTGATATATTTCATCTCTGATATATGGTTCACATAGTTAGTAAATAGTGCATTTCTTCTGAAATTGTACATTTGCGTGTGGTTTGTCATGTTTATGTTCTTATGTGAGTAAAGTGTTTTTCCATTGAAATTGAAATTTTGTATTATTTTTAATCCTTTATAATAGTGTTAGATATTTTTTTGGGTTTCATCTGTGACATAATTATTGTTTAGATAACCCATTCTACTTCTTTATGTAGAAACATATTGAGCTTGAACTTCTTGTTGAAGGCTCAAAAATTCTATTTCTGATGGGATTATGGGATTTGAAATTTATAAAACCTATTTTCACCATATTTATCTAAAACATAAAGGATATTTAGTCATTTTTAAATTCATTGAGTCAAACACATATACCAATTCGATGTGAGGGAATCTAGTAAAAAATCGCCAGATGTTTGGTATGAGTTTATCTTGCTAAGATTTAGTTTCCATGTACACCATTTTAAAGGGTATATATGATTGTGACTTATTGACATTTACTATCAGACCATATTATTCTAAAATTAATTGATATTAATCATTGTAATCATTATTCATATCTTTAAAGAGTAAATTGAACATATATGTACATAATGTAGTGCCATCGTCCATCAATATTTCATTAGGGACTCCAAATCTGGTGACTATATTTTACTTCCTAAAGTTGATAATTTTGTTTATCATAAAATTCATGCATTGTATGAAATCATTACATTTGGATTTTATTTCATCAAGATTAATAATTTATTTAAAAATTTGTTGATGAAGATAGAGGTTATATCCCCATAGAATCCATTTCTACCCTAGAAGATGCCAAGGAAAATTTCGTGATATATAGCAACTCTGGTTGATCATGGATGATGTTTGATTATATTATAATTAAATGGTATATAGTGGAATATATTTTGTCTTATGACATTGTCATGTAAATTTTACAATCCTATTATATTATTTTGATGAAATTTTTTCAAATTTGGGGGTACCACAAGATTCAACATGAAATTCCTACACTATAGTGACAATATATCATTATCTACTATGATAACAGAGGACTCTATAAAATCCTTTTATGTAGTGTATTTTATTTTCATTCATCATATAAATAATGGGGATGTCTTATTATAAATATAAAATGTATTCCATATTAGCTATATACTATAGTAGGTTACCCTTTTTGGATCATTCATCAAGTATCACATGTAGATTAATATTGTCTTAGGGAAACATTATCTTATTTATCTTTCCCATGTCAAAAATTTTGACTATGGAAAGCACGATTCATTTATTTTGTGGATGTTTTCTTTATAAGAGAACGGATTATCTAGGGTTTTGGATTCATTAGGATGTTCATCAATATTATAATTATGTGAACGTATAATGTGATATTTAATTGGCTAAACAGGGGATTCTACCATTATATACAGGGATAATTAAAAATATTAAATAAGTGTTTGGTATTTTTTATCAATATTGGTGTAGCAATATTCATGTTGGAAGGAGTAGGGAATAACTTTCAGGGCTAGGTTCAAAGAGTAAAACCCTAGAAAACCACATTTCACACATCATTCGTTTCATTTGTTTCTTATTGGTACATCGAGACGCCCTAAAAACACTTATCCAATGTTTGGGTATTGTTATAATTATAAAACATTACTTCTTATGAGTTCCCATTATTCACTAGAATTCATTATGGTTATGTATGTTCTATGAAAAAATTAACTAGTACATATCATTTGATCGCATTCTATGAAAAAAGTAAAATTTTACAGTATTGTAAGATAATATCCCATTACGAAAAATGACTAGTTTGTATAGGATGGATAGTAATATACTGTGTAGGGTTCATACAAATTATCATTTGGTTTTCATGGTGTTGTATTATATCCTTAGGTTTTTTTCTATAATTACTAATTTATGTTAATTAATCAAAATATCATAATTTTGGAAGTGAGTATAAATAATTGTTTGAATTAGAATTTATGTAAATATTTTCATCATTATTTGTATTGAGCAAGAAGGGTGTTGAGTGATCAGTCCATAGTATCAACATATTTGATGAAAAAATTTCATTGTACTATTGGAATCAATCTTGGTGGGTGTAATAAATATTTCTTGTGGTTATCAAACTAATTCAAGTAATATTTTTTCCATTGGTAGGAAACTAAATTTCTTATTAACATAATATAATAGAGTAATTTATTATAGATGTTTTTAAGGAAATCATATATATAAGCAAGGAATCCAAGAATTCCACTGATCTCCTTGAATATTCAAGGTGGTGGCATTAAATGGATCACACTACAATTATCTTGGTCATCCTAAATGACGCTGTTGAATACCATAATTCAAAGGATTTCCCCAACATCTCACTGAAATCAATATTCATAGGATTAATTATCAATCTATAGTGATAAATTTTTGATATATTATTTAAATATTAGTGAGATGGAGACATCACTATTCTGATTTAACAATATAATTATTGGTATATAATTCTATTTTTTCATCTAATTGAGTGAAGATACGATTCATTGAAAAATTATATGTTGAACTAGAATTCATGGAACCTATGATTATGAGTTGGAAGAAAAATACACTATAAGGGGATCTGAAGATAGTGTATTCCTCTTATATAGGGTTCATCTTGATCTGGTTGTTGCTTGTGTAAATTTCATAATGTCAAGGTTATGAAATATGTTTATTGCATTAATTTTTTGTTTGATGATATTAAATTTGAAATATTCTTTCCATAATGATGATAATGATATAAAAAAATAAATTCACACCCTAATCTAGCCATTATTATTTTTGACAATGAATATATTGGATATCAATTATGAGTTTCAACCCTCTTAGACATATCTGTAATTATTAATCTATTCATAATAATATTGTAGCACTGATATAATTAATGGATTAATTCCCCTAGAAAACATATTCTATACTTTGTGATTGAGGTATGGCTCCAGGTGATGGGTGGACACATAAGTGTCCAATCCTAGGATTTATTTATAATTATATAAATTTTTTTATCACATTCAGGATTGAAATATACATATTCTATTCATCAAAAGTGTTCAAGGAATTTATCAATTTGGGATGTGGGTTATCTACTATTCATATAATTTCATACATGACCTCATCTATGGTTGAAGAGATACCTTCCACGAAGACATGAGGGGAATCTTCAAGGTAATCCTGAATATCTTCAATATCTGTATCCATATATGTGTCCTCTAGAATTGTATATAAAACTAGCGAATCTATATCCCTTATTGGGGATAAGAGGTTACCCCTGAAATATTAGAGTAACATTGCATATGTTTGTTATTTGTAAGTATACATAGAAAAATTCTTAGTATCATATCTGTTATTATTGATGTTAGAATATGTTCTTGAATTATAGACAACAAGAGATGAATTGGTGGAACCATTAATTTTCACTCATGGGAAAAACAAAATTTTCCAATCCTTAATGGATATTAATCTAATTTTTTATGTACCAATATAAAATGGCTCAATGATTGTCAGATATATATGGGAAAATAATTACAATAATGGTATTTTTACTTGAAAATTATTATGGAATTATTTTAACCCTTTTCATAAACATTAATTACTTCATTTTCAGAGAATAATAATCATTATTATACAAAAAATAGAATAGTTTCGATAGTTATGTGAAAAATCCAATATCCAATTTCAAACAGATATCATTTTATGTTAAAAAAATTTATCCTCATTTAAAGATATATATGTTTTATATATCCCATAGTATCTTATTCTTATTCTTTATCTATTAATTATTTAGTGAAATGAATTTTTATTACTCTACTATGCATGATAATCCACTATTACATTTCCATCTATATAAAACACATAAGGTATCATGAGGTCCTAATAAAAATCCTGCATATTTTTTTAGATATAGGGAATGTATGATTTAGATTATAGATATAATTGAAGAAAAATATTTCAAATTTTCTTACTTATTTACTGGAATCCAATTTTTGAAATTATGGGGTTTCTCATTAGCATGTTCAATAATGGTTGTTTTATAAGAGTTCAACAGCTTTATTACATGGATTGAATTGGAGGGAATCTATATTGCTGAAGGGATGATTCAAGCTACTCTACCTACTCATCTAACCCCATGTTATAGTTACATAAAATATAGACAGTAGGCCAAAATATATGTGTTTGGAAAGCTCTATGGGGACTCTGGGGTTCACCATGTTCTTGATGGGCTTGTAGATGTCCCTATCAACACATTTTGGATTTATTTATGTATTGAATGATTATGTGTATATAATAATAGTCTTATACATTAATGGGACTCCCATAATTATTAAATATAATCCCAATGGGATATTAATCTAAAATAGATATTCTCATGTGAGTAATTGTTTTCTGAGAAATAGGTCGTTAGTGTAGACTTTCAAATACTGTCTTGGGTTTTGGTAAATGACCACGATGGAACATATATAAATATTAATTTCATCTTATTATATGTTATCATGTTTGAGACAACCCATATTTTGGACACTAATTAATTATCTATCACAAGAGAAATAATATAGACTTTTATATATTATAATTTTAATGAATATGACACATTCTAAGGAATAATAAAACTCCTGTAGTTGCTGAGAAAGGATGAGAGTCATTTTTATTGAAAACATACTTTATCTGTCACTATGATAAATATAGGATATTTTCATTTTATATTCATAGACACTATGGTAATTTCTATAGAAATTATAAGTACATGAATAATGCCACAAATAACTCTGTCAGGGAAATCGCTAAATTTATACAATTATTTTGGTCATAAAAGGAACAAACACCATTTATTTTATATGACACTATATTTTGGCCTATCATAAAAAAAATTCGTATTAATATCTATCCAATATATATTTTAATCAATACAAAAAATGTTTTATATGGATACCAGCGTAGATAAAACTCATACATAGAGAATATTAATTATTTTTAGGTTATAAAGAACAATTTTTTTATTCCTCGACACATATCCAACACATGTATAGGGAATGAAAATGGAGTCATACTATACAACAAGGAAATTGTGGGAGATATTTATTCCAAAAAAGGATCAATCACTGTAGTATATGGGGGTATTTTATAAATTTTTTATTGACTCAGGATAGATTATTCACATGTAACTATGTATCCTTTTTCATTGGAAACCATTCAATAAATAGATCAGATAATAATCATAAAATAAAAAACAGTGTTAAAATAATGTATTTGGACTAACCTGTATATAGCTAGATTTTATATGGAATTTTAATGAGAATCATTATTTTTATGATCGTATCTATTCCAATTATAGATAATCCTAGAAACAAACTATGAATTTTTTGGATTTGAATCAATCCACAAAATGTTCTTATCCAAAAGGATTCATCATTAGCTAAAAATATAGGTGCATATAGAATGGGTTAGATACCCCCAATATGATAAATTATCCCCTATCATCAATGTATATAACCTCTATATTTACACTATATCATGATATTATATGGATCAAATATTGTGAGTGTATTTAATTAGTTTTGGTATCTTTATACTATCTTGTAACCAAATTAAATTAAAATATTATTATATAAATTTGTCACTGAGAAAGTATATAATGTATGTGAACCAGAAGATGTCCCTAGGATAGCATACATTTAAATCACTATTTGTCCTGATAGGTGTTTAATCAACCCATCCACATTTTGTGTATAATAATATTCTTGTAAAAATATTTTATATTTTTAAGTAGAGGTAATATTAATTTTTTTATTACCATTGTGTATGGTACCAATAAAAGCGATATAAGATTCTCTATTTATAAAATTCATATGTTAATATAGACACAAATATTATATCTAAATAATGGGGTACCTTATTTAAATATAGATCTTATAAAGGGAAATGAAAATTGATTGAAAATTTAGTAGAAAATTCATACAAGTACTAAAATATGGAATATATGTGTCACTATTTATCCTTTCTAGAAACAAATCGTGCCACAACTATATCATGGAAGTATAATTTTAAAATATATTTGAACAATTTATTGGAGTGTAATTTTAGGACTATTTGAATGGGCTATATTCATTTGATCTGGGTATCACTTCATGTCATATATTTTTGATTATCACTCTACACAATGTCGTTCGGAAGAATAATCTCTCTTATAAATCATACTCTTAATCATAGAAATGGAAAATTCAATTCAATAATATGTCTCCATAAATTACAGCACACATCAAAATATATTTTGACTATCCAAATCATGAATAGTATGGGGATTTGTTTTAAATTATATTAAGAGTATGGTGACTAAGTGCATTAAAGTGTACTCCATTTTCACTACATAACCCATAATAAACTGAATAATGAATTTTTTGTGACCATGTATTCTAACATTATATGGTGATGACATATATTCTATATTTATTAATTTATTTCCTCAATGACTTTTGGTTGTAAAAAAATGGGTTATACCAACATGTGAAGTGAAATAACCTTTTCTTATTTTTATGTAAGGGAATGTAAATACCTCAAGGAGTGAATGTTTAACCATTTGTAAATGGGTTTTGTATTTTGATGATCAGTTCTGAAAAGGGGTAAACATATCCATTCCAAAATTTACAGGTGGGCTTAAAGAAAAAGATTTATTATACATCACAAAAATAAATAATGGGATTCATGTTTCATATAGATAATTGGGGGAAATAATGATCTACTGAACATGCCATCAATGTTACAAAGACATATAAATAGATATATCTATCACATAGGGGAACTACTGGCCATAAAGAAATGGGCCACTTTGACTAATTTAATGTCATGTGCCTAGCACCACACACCTCACTGATTAAAGGCATGTAGTGGGGCTATTGACCATTCCATTAAACATAATACATAGAGAGATTATTTTATATTCATTATAAATTCATGAAACTAATACATGTGTTTGGTTAAACATGGAACTTATCAACAAGATACATGTATGAAATTTTACCTAGTACTGATAAAAAGACAAAATACTAGAGATTAATGGGTCAGAAATTATGAAAAGTTTATTTATTTTAATAATATTATTTGAATAGGGAAAATTATACACTATTACAGAAAACAATTATTGGGGATATCGTAAATTAACTAGACTTCATTACATTTCCTTGATAAAATTAAATCATTCTATATATTATTAATTGTATTAATGTCTACAATATAGATATGAATTGAATATGGGGAGAGGGGGACACGTTATCATTGATTTGGAAATCCAGAAGCCAAGGGTCTCATTTGAGGGCATAATCAAAATATTTATGTCCCTAAAAGATGTTCCAAATATATTTTTTTTAATTAAAAGTCATCGATTCTTAAATGATAGGTGATCCCAAAACCACTATCCAACCCATGAACAAGGGAATCTGGACACACACATTACCTAAAATGATACATTATCATTGAATTGGTAATGTTCAAATATGTGGGAAGCATCTAATAAATGAATATGTACATGGAAATTTTGTAGAAATATTTCCATAACTATGTATCACATGAATATTTTAATCAAGATTCATATAGATATGATATAGAGCCCCTACATTTATATTATTTATTTTAAGAGAGGGGGAATTTTTTGTCATGAAATTGGTGGGCGTTAAATTTATAGTTGAATATGGATCTTGTATGCTGGTCAAATTATAACATATTATAGTTGAATTTCCTCGATTAATTATATTATTTGGATATATAATGAATCCCTAATATAAATTTATGTATAGGAGTATATGCCACATATCATTACCTTGATTTAACTCCCTTATAGGAAATGGATCCCTTCAGATGTCCGACTCTATATAGTTTATAATATTAAAAAAAGAACAAATGTTCTTCTGGATTGAGGTTCTCTATCAACGATTGATTCAAGAAATATAAAATAATGAGACTACATTATACGTTTTTTATAGTTTAGGGCAATCTAATGAATTTTTTTTACAATTTTAGTTTAATATATTTCTTCCATGATATTTTGTTCACGTAGCTATTTTAGAGTGTATTTCTTATAAAACTGTACATTATTGTGTGGTTAGTCATGTTTATGATCCCATGTAACCAAGGATTGGGTTCCAAGGGTCTCAAAAAATTTATAAGGACATGGTCATAAACATTACATAATCTTGAATTAAGTTAATAATTAACATTAAGGTCATTTTTAGGTTTAGAGTTTTAGAGAATTATGTCATAACATGAACAAAACAACTTGTATATTACATGTAGAAAACTCTACTCAATATCGATTTTTATTTATTAAATAATAACTCTTTGAAAAAAAAGAGTCATGTCTAGTTTTATGATTTAGATACCATGAACTTTTCTTCATCCCATCCTTTACCCTCTTCCACCTTATTTCCTATAAAAAATCTTTCAACAACATAGGATGAGAATTAAAAGCTCAGTAAGGGATACACAAAGAAAGAAATACTATTATTTTTTTAAAACAACAATTAAACCATGAATACATTATCATAAGTAATACTTTTCACCTTTATGAAGTAGTTAATACTCGTAACAGAATAAAATATCATTACATACCATTTTTTAACCAAAATATTACCACAAAACCCATAGAAGGAACACAAAACATATAAAGGTAACTTGGGACATAAACATACTTAAATGGAATAAAAACACCACCGAATTCCAAAAATATCACTAAATGGAATAGTCGTTCGACCGACTTCCATACCAAATTCATTGGAGGTTATAACATAACCTACTATACTGGTTTATCATGACACCACTCGTCATTTGGTTTATCACGTAACTACCCATCAAATGTTCAAGTACCATTATAAAATCCTGACCCATAAAATATTTCAAATATAAATATTTAAATAATAACCTTTCTTTTAAAGTCAAAATAAATCATTTCAAGATGCTGAAATAATAATTTGATCTCAAAAACCATTTTCAATAACAAAGAACCCATAAAACAAAATAAGGTTTTTCTTATTTAATTTAATCAAATTAAAGCGTATATAGTAATCTAACTAACAATTACAGTGGTAGAGAGGTTATTATTTCCGTAAATAATAAAAACATTCCTTTTGTTATTTAGTGAAACTATTCATAGAAAAAATATACCCTTTGAATGAAATTAAATGTAAAAGTGGATTATTATATATCTTATAAAACAAGTCGTGTATAAATAAACGTATGCCTCGATAAAAGGAGACAGAGACAGAGTCCCTTACCTCGCATCCCACTTGACTCGTTCATTATTTAATTTCCTCAATAATAAAAAATTTTAATTTATACCTTCTTATAAACGTTTTTTATGTTTATTATTCATTTTATATCACTTATTACCTTTCTATAACATTTATTTTATTATTTGAGTTCATATCGGACATTTTTTCAATGTTCGGAACTTGAGTTAAAAATGAATGTGTTATAATTATAAATTCTCCATGTGGTCAAAATTCCACTATCTCCAGAATTATATTCATGATATAGTTATCATATATATCATATATATATATATATATTATATGTATGTGTAACAATACATAACATTTTGAGATAATATAAGAAACAAAATGCACCGTTCATGGAGACGGTAGGTCGTATGTGCGCATGAGGGCTACTTTCATTTCAATTTCATGTTTTAATGGAATGAAAAAATAATTATAAATAGCTATATTATAATTCCAGTACAATATATAGTTTCAGTAACTTCATCCTTTATTCATCCCATGTAGGTCATGAACAAGTCATATCACTTTGAGGGGGTGGTAGTCCGCAATTCCTTAAATGAAATTATCGTGTTTACCCATTATGGAAACCATAATGGTATGATATAAATGATAAATAAATAAGTATAGAAAAAATATATATTATATATTATATATATATATATAGTTCCAATATAATGGCCATCATAATAGGTATTAGGAGATAATAAAACAATCAACGTTTTGTGAGGCAGTAGTTCGCCATTTACAGAAACAATATATATTAATCACCCATTAGATGGATGTGTGTGTAAGATTAGTTCTAACAATTCTCATAAAAAAAACCTACTATATTAAGGGTACGTATTTTTTTAAAAAATAAAGGAATAAAAATAGTTTATAGGGTTGGAGAAGTAAAATAAAAGAAAATAATTTAAAAGAAGACGTTACCATTAAATCAGTTAACTCCCTTTAGTTTGAGGAAAAATGATTTCTTAAAGTTCCTTCTGCCTAAGGTAAGGCTTCTAGGTTGAATAAAGGGATGTAGGGAGATTAATTGGGCAAATGTTGGATGATCCAAGGGGCTTGAGAGGTGTGAGTAATGGGTTAGAGATGAGGGTGTTTTTTATAAGGTGGAAGAGGGGATCATTAGGAATGTTTGAGAATATTATTTTATTATATAATGAATTTCAGTTTCTAAATGTCCAAATTTTATTAAAGAATATGATAAGACGAGTCATGTTCGAAATAAAATCATCCGATAGGAATTGGTTAGGTTTTTTATATTGTTTTAATATTTATAATCATATTTATTTAAATCTTTCATTAATGAAATAAACACAGCATCATTATTGTGTCTTAAATATTTTTTTATTTGATGTCTAAAAATTATAAAACAAAGACCATGATGTAGAAATTATTTAATATTTCTAAATAATATTTATTGTTGAGGAGATATCTTATATAACCCCCTGTAAAATTTGATTTACTAAAATTAATATGTTTATGTCAGTTTTTATCCTTACATTAATTTATTTAATATATAGGTTCATTAACACTTTTAATAGGATCCATGGGGTCCCAAAATCGACCCAAGGACTCCAATGGTCCTAAATGTATCATCCAATAAAATTAGGACACTTTTTAAGGTAAATTAATATTATTATGATATTCTTTTTACCTTGAACTACAAATTTACTTTTTACCATGGTAAATAAAATTCAAAAGTAACTATTTAACAAAAATTATTTTCATTTTATTGAACCACATTGTACATACTAATAAATAACATGTATGTCTGATTTTGAAAATTAAATTTACAGAAGCAGTAAAATTTTATTTAGATGAAAAATTAGTGGTTTTAACTACTACTCAGTGTTTTCACAATTCATCAAAAATTGATGTTTTTGAAAAAATTACCAAAAAATCAGTCAAATATATATTTGTTATTATGAATTAAAAAATGATTCGTAATTTACCAAATTGAAAACAGGTTAGTTGGATTAATTAATATAAACATTAATTCCCATTGTCAGAAAAACTAAGTGTGTTTTTAAGAAATAATAACTACCAAAATATTGACACTTGTTTGTGTACATTTTCAAAATAAAATTACATCCAACTACCAACATTGAATTGAATTGTAAAAATATAATCTAATTAAATTTTAAAACCTGTTAAAAAAATAATCTAAACATATAATTAAATTATATTAAATGATAGTTTTTAATTAAAATACTCTATTTTTCACGATTCATTAAAAAATTAATTTTATCAGAAAAAAAACATAAATTTAACCAAAGTAAATATTGATGTCTCTAATCTAAATAAGAATGTTATTTTTTCAAATAGAACAAATAAAAGTGACCAAAACTTGATTTAAATAGGTTTCATCATCAAAAGGTGGTAAACTGACCTTTTAATGAATATTAGGCTCTTTGTGCTTAAAATTAGATTCATTAAAATTTTATGCCTCTAACTTTTAGTAGATAAATGTAAAAATATTTTACAAACATTTATAATCATATTGTATTTAGTTCTGTTCCCTACCGCAAATACAACAGCTAAAAGTTAACTATCGGGTACACCATCGAAATTAGAATTATTTTTAAAGTAAAATTAATATTTAATTCACAAATATTAATAAATATAAAAATTTATTATTCTTTATTTATCTGGGATGTTACATCCCTCCCCCATTTTGGAAGTTTCCTCTATGCAATTTTATTCACTTATCAAACAAGTGGGGGTATTTATCCCTCATAGAATTTTCAGATTCCCATGTTGCCTATTCAAATATATGGTTTATCAAAAAAAATTACCTGGTGAATTACCTTATTCTGAAACACTTTCTCTCTTCAGTCAAGAATCTGGACTTACTGTTCCCCATAAGAGAGTTTTCTCCAACTGATCTATCATTTGACTCAAAACATGAGGTAGATTTGGCATATGATTTCTCAACATGGAAAAATGAAAAAACATTGTGTACCTGGGATAAACATGGAGGTAAATCCGCTCTATAGGAAAATTACCCAACATTCTATAGGATTTCATAAGGTCCAATGAACCTTAGACTCAACTTTACCTTCTAACCAAAACACATCACAATTTTCCATGGAGAAACATTCATAAAGACATGATGAACTAACTCTAAAGAAAGATACTTCCTCCAGGTATACGCATAACTTTTCTACATGCTGATAGATATTCTTATGTTCTTATGAATAAACTAACCTTTTTCTACCATCTCTTCTACCAATTCTGGTCCCACCAACTTCTGTTCACCTATGTTGTCCCAAAAGATAGATTTAGACATTACTTCCCATATAATTCCTCAAATGGAGCGTACTGTATACTAGAATGAAAACTGTTATTGTTCGTCGGAGTGGACACTCAAGAGGGGGGTGAATTGATTTCCAATTAAAATTTATGTTTAAAACATTTGAGTTAAAAATCCCCTAAAAATAAAACAGAATTAAACTATAGTGAATTTGTATCAAAGTAAATGTTCTGTTAGGTTCTCAAGGGACTGATTAGTTCCCAGTTAATCAAATCTGTAGACTTGATTAACTTTTGAAACTAACTTACTGGTTTACAACTAATATAAACACTTGCTAGTTTAATTATCAAAGTAGCTTTAAAAAAATTGGTTTTAAAGTATTAGCAGCAGAATAAAAGAATAACTTTGAAATATATAGAAAAGTAAATATAACCAAGAGGTTTAGTCTCATGCTAAGACTTAGTCCTCTCAAAAGATTTTTTAAAAAGATGAGCCACACCCTGGATCGGGGATAACAACAGCAACCAGCTATCTAGGTCCAAGACCTCTACCACAGTTATATGTGGTAACAAACACAACAGCAACCAGCTGTTCAGGTCACACGACCTCTACCACTATCCCAGTGGGAAACAAATGCAAGTGAGTTTAGTGAGGATTTACAAATCCTCTAGTTAGAGTACAGGAGACAGTGTGTGTGTAAAATACAGCATATAACACACACTGCTTGAAACTTAAAAAGATAAATCACAGAGCAAATATATTGAGTTTAGAAATGGCTCTTGTGATTTGCATGCAGTTCTGAACTCCTTTGATTGATCAGAATTCAATCTGAGTCCTCTTCTGGTTTTTGTCTGGAAAACAGAGTATCGTCTATTTCCTTGACTTCTAGGTGTAGAGATAGTCGATGAAGCTCTTGTGTTATGTTCTCGTTCTCAGCTCATAACTCGTATGCAGTAATGAGTTCATCGTGTAGGTTATGTCGTCTTTTTACATTCACACTCTGTGTTCTTCTAGCACACCCTGTATTTTGTATGTAACGTGTATTCGTCTATATGTCACTCGCACATCTGGTGTATCATGTCCTTGTATTCGTCTATTCATGCTCTTTTATAGGAGCATCCTTCCTTTAGTTAAACCACGTGATCCGGCAAAAGATGATTTACTTTTTACAGCTACAAGGTACGGTTCCCTGAAATCCAACAACACACATTAAATAAATGTGAGTATATTAAATATACCTGATATGACCGTTGGTTAGATTAAACAATGCTTAAGAAATTAATGCAGTGTCGGGTTCTGCCTCTGTAACAGTAGCTCTTGATATCGGTAGATTTGTGTTACGGCAGGTCTGAGTATCGGTAGGCATTTATAACTGTAGACTTGTCTCGTTAGCTGCAACTGTAGACTTGATCACATCAGTAGCTGTGGACTTGTAATGGTGGTTGTGGCTCTACCTTGTATCGGTAGCGGTAGCTCTCTATCGGTAGCTGTGGCTCTGCCTTGTATCGGTAGCGGTAGCATTCTATCTGTAGTTGTGGCTCTGCCTTGTATCGGTAGTAGTAGCTCTCTATCGGTAGACTTTGCATAACAGTGGACTTCAGCATATCGGTAGCTGTCAACTTTTTTGTAGCGGTAACTGTCGACTTCATTGTATCGGTATCTCTATGTTCTGATGGTATCTCTCTTATAGCGGTAGCTCCAACATATCTGTAGACATAACTGTATCGGTCGTTGTGAGCTGTAACTGTTGCTTAGCTTGTAACGGTAGCTGAAAACTGTTTGTGCATTCACTTGGAAGAATGATTTATGTCATAGTAAACATATATCGATAATTCCAAAGACATAATTTAAGCATAATGAAATAAACAACATATATTAAAGTATATATGGAATGTATTAAGAATAATCAAGATATAAATAAGGAATGGTTGGGATTATCAAAACACAATAAATCCACTTAATTCCTAGAGGGTTCAACAGTTATTAAATGAAAATGAAACCCAAGAATGATGTTTATCCCAAAATCCCTGGAAATATATCTAGCTAGCACATAACATATCCTCCAAGGTCTGAATTGTTTGTTCTGACTACCAATCTGATTAAGGATGATAAGATTTACTAATATTTAATTTAGTACCCAATGAATTCTGAAGGCCTTTCCAAAAGTAAGGAGTAATTTTGAGATCACGATCAGATACAATGGAGAAGGGAAATTCATGAAACATGACTAACACTTTATCATATAACCGAGAATGTTTTTTCTGGAGAGAAAGTATCACAAATAGGATGTAAATGATCAGATTTAGTCAATCGATCAATAATAACACAGATTGCATTATTATATCGAGATGTCTATGGTAATCCCACAACAATTTCCATGGATATATTTTCTTATTTCCACAAAAGGCATCAGTAACGACTGAAGCATTCCATTTTGTAACTTCCACTGTACTTTAACCTAGTGACAAGTAAAACTCTTCACAATAACTTCCACAATTCCCCTATTCATTACATCCTAACAATAATACTCCTGGAGATATTTGTACATCTTAATACTTCCTGGATGAACTAAAAATAAAGAACTATGAGCTTCACTTAACAACTCATTCTTAAACTATGAATCACAAGGCACACATATTCACTTCCAAAATCTCGAAATACAATCATTATCAACGTTAAAATCAGGAAATTTACCCTTCTGAACCAACTCTACCATTTTCTGTAGCTCACGGCTTTACTTCTGCATTTGCTTAATTCTATCTGATAGAGATCATTTCACTGACACCTGAAACAAAACAGAGGAATTTCATGCACCAAAAACATCTATTCCAATTTTCATCAAGCCTTTAATCAAAGTATTTTCATCCAAATGTATCAATGTTAATGAATTATTACTTTTTAAACTCAAATAATCATCCACTCTATATTCTTTTCTCGGATGGTAATGGATTGTGAAATCATAATAATCGATTAATTTCAACTATCTACTATGTAATTTGTTTAATTCTTTCTGAGTGAATATATACTGTAAACTTTTGGGAAAATATATATTTCAAATATTACTCCATATAGATGATGCCCCAAAATTATTAAATCAAAAACAACAACAGCAAATTCCAAATCATGAGTATGGTAATTCATCTCATGAGGTTTTAAATAACGTGAAGTATAAGAAATATCCTGATAATTTTTCATAAGGACAAATCCATGTCCATTCAAAAAAGTATCACTGTAGATAAAAAACTCACCAATTCTAGAAGGTAGTACCAAGAAAGGATCATTCAGGAATCTTCTTTTCAATTCCTGAAAATAATAATCACAATATTCAGTCCAAATTAAGTTAAAAACTTCTTTATTTAACTTAGTCATTGGGCTAGATAACCATGAAAACGTTTCATCTAAACTCTGGTATTAAAATGGTAAACCAAGAAAACTATAGATATCAGTTATATTTGTGGGTCTTGGCCATTATTCAACATCTTTTGGTTTAACAGGATCATCAATTATGGCATTTTTAAAACAATATGACCAAGCGATAAATTTGTTGAAACCAAAACTCACACATGCGGAATTTTCTATACAATTTCTTTTCTTTTAAGGTTTGGAAGATAACCCTTAAATAACATTAATGTTCCTCTTTACTTTTGTAATATACCCATATATCATCAATAAACACAACCACCATTTATCACCTATTTCAACATAGAAATCATTTCAACAAACTATTCAATTATGATTCTGACCATCTTAGGAAGCTTAGTGGGAGGGTCATTTTCCTCTGTATGCCTTCCCAACATTGCTTCCTTATTTACTCAGAAGAAAACCATTCTGAACATAGAAATATCTTAGGCAAAGCAACAAGGTAATCTGTAAATTCTATATCATTTAAATATTACCAAAAATTAAATTATTGACAATAATTTAACAATATTATTACTCGTAAAGTTGTCTAAACCGACCTCTGATACCAACTATAAGAACTCGTCCATAAAAATTATATAATCATGAATTAAGTTAATAATTCACATTGAGCATCTTTTCAGGTTTAGATCATTATAGAATTAGGTCAAAACAGAAACAAAACTACTTTAATATTAAATGATGACACTTCTACTAAGTATCCATTTTTTAATAATAAAACTCATTGAAAAAAAGAGAGTCATGTCTAGTTAAATGATTTAGGAAGCATGAATTTTCATTGATCCCATCCTTGACCCTATTAAAGTTTTTTTCCTATGAAAAAAATTTCAAAAACATGGGATGAGAATAAAAATCTCAGTAAGGGATACACAAAGAAGGAAAACTATTATTTTTTCAAAAAAACAAGTAAACCATGAATATCATAACATAAGTAATATCATTTTCCTTTATGAAGTAGTAAATACTCTTCATTGAATAAAATATCATTTCGTACCATTTTGTATCCAAAATATTTCCTTAAACCCCATATAAAGAAAATGTAACATATAAAGGTAACTTGGGACATAAACATACATAAATAGAATAATCATACAATCGACTTCCACACATATCACTTAATGAAATATCCATTCATTCGACTTCCATACCCAATGAATTGGAGGTTATAATGTAACCACCCATCCTGGTTTATCATGACACCACCTATCATTTGGTTTATCCCGTAACAACCTGTCAAATGTCCAAGTACCATTACAAAATCATTGCATTTCTCTTCTAACATATCACAACATTCAAATAATTCATATTTTGACTTGTTATCACATTCAGAAATATCTCCAGAATAATATGAAATAGAAGCAGGAGTTTATGAAGTTACCTCAGAAGTGTTTGTCATAAAACACATGTTTTCTTTGTTTCTGTGTTCTGTTTCAGAAACATCAGATTCACTAGAGCTGTCCTCAGAAGCACTCCAGGTAGCCTTCATGGATTTCTTATACTTTTTATCCCTGTATTCATACTTCTTCTTGTATTTCAGATTTGGACAATCTGCTTTTATGTGTCCCTTCCTTTTACACTCATAGCAGGCAACATCATCTGATATATCAGGTTTCTTCCAATCCTTTTTCCAATATCCTTTGTTGTCATACTTACCTTTATAATTCAATTTTCTAGAAAATTTCTTCTTCCTATAGAATTTCTTAAATCTTCTGGCAATGAAATCCATCTCAGCATCACTGTCAGAATCACTCTCACTGTCTTCACAGCTTGAAGTTTCACTGATAGCTTGTAGCTTTTCCTTATACTTATTCTTTGAGGTTGTAGTTTTGAAGGAAACGGTCTTCCTTCTAGGTTCATCATCTTCTTCTTTGTTCACTTTGAGTTCCTTTTCATACATCATCAGTTTTCCAATTAGTTTTTTGGACTGGCAGTTCTCCAATGTCACACGATTCTCTAATGGAGACAGAGGTTCCCCTCTATCTTTCAGGTAGACATCTCAAAATTCTCATGATTTGTTCCTTTGATGGAACATCCTTTCCCAGAGAAGTCATTGTATTGACAATTTCATTCAACCTGAGATACATATCATAAATGGGTTCATCAGGCTTCATTTTAAAATTATCATACTTAATAGTATAGGTATTCAACCGCATATCCTTAACATTATTTGTTCCATCACGAGAAACAGCTACGGTATCCCAAATTACATAAGCAGTTTTACAGGCAGATATTCTATTAAATTCTTCATCTCCTAAAGCACAGTATAGAGCATTCATATCTTTACAATTTTTATTGTAGGTTGTCTTAGTAGCTTCATTCCAAATAGTTCTAACAGTAGTTGGTATTTTGTATTTAGATTCTATAGTAGTCCAAATATCAAAACCCATGCTCTCTAAATGAATTTTCATCTTGATTTTCCACTGATCATAGTTAGTGCCATTGAAAAATTGTGGTCTATTTATAGAAACACCTTCAAGTCTATTATCCATGATATCTAACTATAAGAAAATATTTTAAAGAGATAAAAATTTAGAAATAACAGAAATTTTAAGAACATTAAAATACAACTAAAATCACAGTTAAAAAACAGAGTACAAAAAATTTTAAACAACCTCTGATACCGAATTTTGGTCGGAGAGGACACTCAAGAGGGGGGTGAATTGAGTTCCAATTAAAATTTCTATTTAAAAACTTTGAGTTAAAAATCCCCCAAAAATAATACAGAATTAAACTATAGTTAATTTGTATCAAAGTAAATGTTCTGTTAGGTTCTCAAGGGATTGATTAGTTCCCAGTTAACCAAATCAGTAGACTTGATTAACTTTTTCAACTAACTTAATAGTTTACAACTATTATAAACACTTGCTAGTTTAATTATCAAAGTAGCTTTAAAACAATTTTTTTTAAGTATTAGCAGCGGAATAAAAGAATAACTTTGAAAGATATAGCACATCAAATATAACCAATAGGTTCAGTCTCATGATGAGACTTAGTCCTCTCAAAAGCTTTTATAAAAAGATGATCCACACCCTGGATCGGGGATAACAACAGCAACCAGCTGTCCAGGTCCAAGACCTCTACCACAGTTATTCGTGGTAACAAACACAACAACAACCAGCTATTCAGGTCACACGACCTCTACCACTATCCCTATGGGAAAAACAAAATGAAAGTGAGTTTAGTGAGGATTTACAAATCCTCTAGTTAGAGTACAAGAGACAGTGTGTGTGTAAAATACAGCATATAACACACACTGCTCGAAACTTAAAAAAATAAATCACAGAGAAAATATATTGAGTTTAGAAATGGCTCTTGTGATTAGCATGTAGTTCTGAACTCCTTTGATTGATCAGAATTCGCTCTGAGTCCTCTTCTGGTTTTTGTCTGGAAAACAGAGTATCATCTGTTTCCTTGACATACAGGTGTAGAGACAGTTGATGAAGCTCTTGTGTTAGGTTCTCGTTCTCATCTCTTCACTGGTATGCAGTAATGAGTTCGTCGTGTAGGTTACATCGTCTCTTTGCATTCACAGTATGTGTTCTTCCAGCACACCTTGTATTTTGTATGTCTCGTGTATTCGTCTATATGTCTCTCGCACAGCCTGTGTTTCATGTGTCTGTATTCGTCTATTCATGCTCTTTTTTAGGAGCATCCTTCCTTTAGTTAAAACACGTTCTCCGGCAAAAGATGATTTACTTTTTGCAGGTATGAGGTACGGGTTCCCTGACATCCAACGACACACATTAAATTAATGTCAGTATATTAAATATACCCGATATGACTATAGGTTAGATTAAACAATGATTAATAAATTGAAGCAGTGTCGGGTTCTGTCTCTGGAATGGTAGCTCTTGATATCGGTATATTTGAGTTACGACAGGTCTGAGTATCGGTACGCATTTGTAACTGTAGACTTGTCTCGGTAGCTGCAACTGTAGACATGTTCACATCAGTAGCTTTGGACTTGTAATGGTAGCTGTGGCTCTGCCTTGTATCGGTAGCGGTAGCTCTCTATCGGTAGCTGTGTCTCTGCCTTGTATCGGTAGCGGTAGCTTTCTATCGGTATCTGTGGCTCTGCCTTGTATTGGTAGCGGGAGCTCTCTATCGGAAGATTTTGCATAATGGTGGACTTCAGCATATCGGTAGCTGTCAACTTTGCTGTAGCGGTAACTGTCGACTTCATTGTATCGGTAGCTCTATGTTCTGACGATATCTCTCTTATAACGGTAGCTACAACATATCAGTAGACTTAACTGTATCAGTCACTGTGAGCTGTAACGGTTGATTTGCTTGTAACGGTAGCTGAAAACTGTTTGAGCATTCACTTGGCAAAATGAGTTAAGTCATAGTAAACATATATCTGATAATTCCAAAGACATAATTTAAACATAATGAAATCAAAAACATATTTTAAAGTATATTTGGAATGTATTAAGCAAAATCAAGATATAAATAAAGAATGGTTGGGATTATCAAAACAAAATAAATCCACTTAATTCCAAGAGGGTTCAACAATCTCCCCATTTTTGATAATCACAACTTATGCAAAAAAAAAATTAAAGTAATATAAGAGGAAAGAATATATTAAAGTATGATATCAACAGTATAGGATCAGAGAATGAAAAAAAAAACTCAGCAATTGATATCAAACAATAAAATAGTATCAGAGGTAATATATGAAAACAGGAATATATCAAGAAATAATAAAATAAAATAGTATTAGAGGAGAAAGAAAAACACAAACAAGATTTTTTAGTTTGAGAAGAGTCACATATTACTCCCCCTATTAATTTAACTACATGATTCTCCTCCAAAGTAGTGATTTTCTCCCCCTTTGTCCCCTTAGGTGAACAACATTCTCTCTCTCTCTCTCTGGGTACATCTCTCAATAATTTCTCCCCCTTTGTGATTAACAAAAAGGAGGGTATTAGAGAGAAAAGAGAAGGATTAGGAAATAAAATAGACAGAGTAAAATAGACAGTGAAGAGAGGAATGAAGAATTTTATTGATAAGCCAAAAGATACAGTGGGAAAATTAGAAAAGTACAAAAATAAAATGAATCCCATCAAAAATGAAGCTATAAGCACTCAATAATCCTCTTGAACATGTGTCTTTCCCTTGGGATCAGTAGAGGGTGCAGAGGTGGAGTCGGCAAGCTTGAGAATTCCCGAAAGAACCACCGGTGGATCAGCAACTGACACAGTACCATATCTGTAATCTGTCTCTCTTTGAGGGATCAAAGGTGTCATGCTCCTGATGGTTTGAACTGGAGTCAGGTGAGGAGTACTCCTAGAGGCAGATGGTGGAAGGGAAGGTGGTACAATAACTGGCCGAGCATCCACATGTAGGAAAGGCAGCAACAGATTCCTGAAATCCATGATGATGCTCCCACCTCTCTCCATAGCAGAGACAAAATCATCTCTATTCTCAATAAATTTTTCTAAGGCCGGAGTAAGCTTTCTGATCTTACTAACCTGTTATCTGAAGCCTTGGGTAACTGGAGGTAATTTCATATTCTCCATCAAAAGCATGAAATGGTTTGTCATTTGGTGCTTGGTATAAACCTTTCCAAAATAAGCATCCACCTTATTTTTGATTGCCTCTTGAGAAGCTGTAGCTGCACGTAGGTGATCACGAAATAAAATACTAACTTCTCTAGTGGTAGCAAGAATCTGAGTATCGGATGCACCACTGGGACTGGCCTTAGCCAATTCTTCCTGAATAATAGTCCGGATCTTGTCAAGGTTCACAATGGAGCTATTTGAGGGAAGAGGTTTCATTGAGAAGGCCACTGTCTCCTTGAAATATTGAGTCAGACTACTAACTACCTTCTGAACAAGTTCATCCTGAATGTTCAAATGTTCTTTGACAGACTTCTTAAAGGCCTCAAACACTTCCACAAATTGTTTGACCACTTGTTTGATATTTTGAATGTCAGTGTGCACTTGGGTTTGAGAACTGTTCAAAGCAGTCAATGAAGAAATGGATTGTCTATGAGCAACTACAGCTCCTATCCAACTCTCAATCTGAGTGTGGCACACCTTAAGTTCATCCACAATTTCTTTCACAGGACTGGACACAGTACATCCAATGGATAACTCAATGGATTGATCCACGCTTTTCATCTCATCAAACATTCTTTTCTTCATATCTGCCACTGATTCTCTTATTTCTTCTATAAAATCGGATTTTAAAGACTTAAGGTCATCCTTGGTTGCTACATGTTCAACTACAGTGGGTAAGGTAACTGATTCATTTTGGGGTTGGTCTTCCTCGTCAGAATCTCTATAGAAATGTCCAAGAATCATATATCCGGGATCTGATGTCCAACCTTCAATGTCATATAACACTGATACTGAGCCAAGATTCTCCTCCTCACTTGGAACATTCTCCTGAGGTATCTCTTCCAAATGTTCTTCCTAAGGTAAATCTGCAATTTCCTCTACAACCACAGCAGATTCAATATCCACTTGTTCTGAGTCATTAATGACTCTCTCATTAACAGGTGCTGCTGTTATGTCTTCCTGATCAGCCAATGTCCTGACTGTACTGACTATTAGAGGACTCAAACTGAGCTCTTTTTCAATCGTTTCTTCATCATCTGCTTCACCATCAACCTCCTTTTCTCCATTAACATTTTGATCAGATTCGGTTGTCTCATCCTCCTCAGAGGTGTCCTTGACAACATACTGGCATGCTTCTTCTTCTTCTTCTGTAGTCTCTGTATCATTGTCCTTTAAGAAAGTTTCTCTTTTTGGTAGTTCTGTTGGAGGGTTGGCTGCTCCATAAGAAATAACTTGATGCACAGGACTAGGGGGAAAGTCTGGATCTCCTCTTTCCTCTACTGATGTCTCTTCCTCCTCAGCTTCATCATCACTGTAGACCGGTTCTGGCTCATCTGGTCCAAGACCAGGATCCCTCACATCCTTTGGTCTAGAAGGATGATCCATAGGAATATAATTATCATAAATTTTTCCTTCATCATTCACCCATGATTTCATCCAAGGATTCCATCTGACCTTCATGTATTTACAGATAGTTCTTGTAATACAGAAGTTTTCCTTGACCACTACCAGCTCATCCTGAGGTCCAGCTATCTCCTTCACTTTCAGCATCACAGAAATTAGTTTTGAGAAAAACAAGGCATTTGATTTTTACTTTGGTCTAGTCATCTCTTCCACTTGAACCATAATCAATCTACATAGATTGATTCTCACACTGTGCTTCAGCAAATGTAATAGATATATGTCTTGGAATCTCAACGTGGCAATGTCTTCTCTTCTCGGACTAACAACATGCTGAATAAACTTAAACAACAGTTTGTCTTCTCCTACCATCTCTGCAACAATCACCTTTCTAGGGGTCCCATTCCCTGTGAGTACAAGCAGAGCATCTTCATATTGAAACACATCACTGGTCGATGGTACAGACTTGGAATAATAAGAAAAATCACTCTCATGAGGAACTCTCAAGTTCTCAGCACAATCTCCTGAAGTAAATGATACTTCCTGACCATTCACATATGAAACCATTTTGCTTTCTTCTTCAGGCTTTTCAAAATGAACAAAATCATAAAATTGTTTTACCAATCTAGTATAGTAAGGTCCATTGTTGTTCGCGAAGTATTCTATCCAACCTTGTTCTTGTAAAACCTTAAGAATTAACGATTTGCTTTCCATCAGCCATTCTGCACACACCTCTTTTTCAACAACAATCTCACGCTTCGATAGGTGTGGGTTTACTGGTCTTCTCTGAGCTACACTTCTACTTCCACTTCCACTTGCATCAGTACTAGCTACTTTTTTCCTTTTCGCTGCTGGCACATCACTCCCATTAGTCATCTGTGGTCTCTTAACTCGGGCTATTGTGGATTTGAGGCTAGGGTTCTGATGGTTGAGAGGTTTAGGTTTAGGGGATTCGAGCAGACAGGTTTGCAGTGAGATTGAGTGAGTCTAGTTCGAGTTTTAATATCATTTAGTATTCATAAATCACATAAATCATAAATAAAATAAATAAAGGTTCGATGACTTGGCTTTACATAATTTTAAAATAGCGCGAGATGTACCGGTAAAGACTCTTAACAGTGAGGTATTCTATCGGTGAGGTTTTTCTCACTGTGAGGTTTCTCTAATGGTGAAGTTTCTCTAAAGGTGAGGTTTCTCTAACGGTGAGGTTTCTCTAATGGTGAGGTTTCTCTAACGGTTTAAGGATAAGTTATCATTCCTAATTCATGTCTAATGAAACTTAATCATTCTGTACATAAAGGTTTAGTGAAAATATCAGCTAATTGATGTTCAGTGCCTATAAACTCAAGTGGTATATCACCTCTTTGATAGTGATCTCTTAAAAAGTGATGTCTAACATCAATATGTTTAGTTCTAGAGTGAGATACATGGATCTTAGAGATATTAATCGCACTAGTGTTGTCACAGTTGATTGAAACATGTTTAATGTCAAATCCATTGTCCAGTAGTGTGTGTTTCATCCACATAATCTGTGCACAACAACTACCAGCAGCGATGTATTCTGCTTCAGTAATAGACAATGAAACTGAGTTCTGTTTTTTACTACACCATGATACTAGGGATTTTCCAAGTACGTGACATGTTCTAGATGTGATCTTCCTATCTAACTTACAGCCAGCAAAATCAGCATCTGAATAACTTTTTAAGTCAAATGATTGTCCTTTTGGATAAAACAAACCTAAATTTTCAGTATACTTAAGATATTTAAAAATCCTTTTAACAGCAAGAAAGTGTGATTCTTTAGGATTAGCTTGAAATCTATCACACATACATACGCTGAACATAATATCTGGTCGACTAGTAGTAAGGTAAAGTAAACTCCAATCATACCTCTGTAATTAGTTTGATCAACTGGTTTACCAGTTTCATCAATATCCAATTTACAGGTGGTACTCATAGGTATATCACTTTCATTAATACTATACAAACCAAAACGTTTTAACAAATCCTTAGTATATTTACTTTGATTTAAAATAATTCCATCTTTAGTTTGAAAAATTTGAAATCCAAGAAAATACTTAATCTCTCTCATTAATCTCATTTCAAATTCATTTTGAAAAAACCTTTGAAAAATCAGTACATAAAGAATTTTTCGAAGATCCAAAAATGATTTCATCAACATAGATTTGTACTATTAATACATCTTTTGAAATCCTTTTTATAAAAAGAGTAGGATCATCAATTCCTTTCAAAAATCCTTGTGAGATAAGAAAGTTTGAAAGTATTTCATACCAAGCTCTTGGAGCTTGTTTTAAACCATATAAAGCTTTAGAATGGTTAAAAACATGATTTTGAAAATGAGGACTTGGAAAACCAGGTGGTTGTTCTATAAAAACATCTTCAACAATAAAACCATTTAGAAAAGCACTTTTCACATCCATTTGATATAACTTGAAATTCAGATGTGATGCATAAGCAAGTAAGATCCTAATAGCCTCTAATAAAGCTACAAGTGCAAAGGTTTCCTCATAGTCAATTCCTTCTTCTTGATTGTAACCTTGTGCAACTAGCCTAGCTTTGATTCTAATGATGTTTCCAGATTCATCAACTTTGATTCTAAACACCCATTTTTTGCCTATGGTAATAGTGTCCTAAGGTATTTCTACAAATTTCTAGACTTTGTTTCATTCAAATTGATTTAGTTCCTCTTGAATAGCCATTACCCAGAATTCATCATTGATAGCATCATTGTTATTTTTAGGTTCTAGCTGTGACAAGAAGGCTTGATGTTCAACCTGATTTCTAAGAGAAGCTCTAGTCTGTGTCCCTCTATAAAGATTTCCTACAATAACATCTAAAGGATGATTCTTTAGAGTCCTAGTTGGTCTTGAAAAGGTAGGGCTTGAGATTTCAGGTTCATCTACAGGTTGAGGTTCTACAGAAGCAGGGTCTAGAAAATTTCCAGAACTGGTCGTTTTAACTATAGGTCCACTGTCATTATCATTAAGGTTCAAAAAAGAGATATCATCTTCATGATTTTTGAGAGAGGTCTTAGGTTCATGTGGATCAGTTTCATCAAATTTGATGTGAACATATTCTTCCACACATTTGGTTCTCTTATTAAAAACTCTATAGGCTTTACTAGAAGTGGAGTAACCTAGGAAAATTCCTTCATCACTCTTGGATGAAAATTTGTCAAGATTGTCTTTAGTATTAAGAATAAAGACTTTGCAGCCAAAAACTTTGAAGTAGTTAACCTTGGGTTTAGTATGGTTCCACAACTCATAAGGGGTCCTATTAAGAACGGGTCTAATCAAGACTCTATTGATTACATAACAAGCTGTATTTACAGCTTCAGCCCAAAAATAAATGGGTAGGTCATACTCATTAAGCATAGTCCTAGCAATTTCTTGCAGGGTTCTATTCCTTCTTTCTAGTACACCATCCTGCTAAGGTGTCCTAGGTGCAGATAAATTGTGACTATAGCCATTGTGTGAGCAGTAGGATTCGAACTCAAGATTTTCAAACTCACGGCCATGATCACTTCTCAGAGTTTTAATCTTAAGTCCAGTAAGGTTCTCTACAGACTTGGAGTATTTTATAAATCAAAAACAATCTTCACTTTTATGAGCTATAAAATATTCCAAAGTATATCTAGAAAAGTCATCTACAAGAACACAGACATAATGCTTCCCATTTAAACTAGAAACTATAGAAGGTACAAATAAATCCATGTGAACCAACTCGAGAGGTTGAGAAGTTGACACTTCTTTCTTTGATTTAAAAGAAACTTTATGTTGTTTTCCCTTTTGACAGGGATTACAAACTTAGTCTGCTGGAAATTCAAGTTTGGGTACGTCTCTAACTAAGTTCTTCCTAGCCAGTTTTCTACGTGAATGCACATTGCAGTGTCCTAATCATCTGTGCCAAAGCCAATACTCTTTATGAAAAGCATTTAAACAGGTAATATTTTTCTTAGCTAAATAATTTAAATCGATAGCACAAACTTTTTCATTTCTCAAAGCAGCAAACACTAAAACATTTTTAGAATTAAAAACATTGCAAGATTCATTTTCAAATTTAACGTAAAAAACATCATCACATAACTGAGAAATACTTAACAAATTGTATTTAAGTTCATAAACAAATAAAACATTAGAAATTAATACTGAGTCAGTGTTACCAATCTGGCCTAAGCCGATGATTTTTCATTTTGAGTTATCACCAATGGTGATAAAACCTCCATCAACTCTGACTATGATTTTAAAGCATGAGAGGTCTCTTGACATATGTCTTGAACATCCGCGGTCCAAGTACCAGGTCATTTTACAAGAGCTCATTAAGCAGGTTTCCTACAAAACAGATTTAAACAGGAAATGATTTTGGTACCCAGATTTTCTTGGGTCCAGACAGGTTAGCCAATAATACTTTAAGTAGCCATATTTGTCTAATGGATCTCATATAATTTGTATAATCAACACACTTTGAATGATAATCCTTATTATATCCATAACTATGAATATAACTCGTTGAAGCATATGAAGTTCCAGAGTTAGCTACATTCTGTCCAGATTTAGGAATAAATCTATTCTTAGTAAACTGTCTCTGTCCGGGTTTGTAGCCTATTCCAGTAGTGTATTTTGGTGCAAGTTGCTTTCCTATCATTTGAGTTAGAGTTTCTTTACCATTGGTAAATCTCTCTAAATCCTTTCTGAGTTGCTCAATAGAAAATTTCAATTCAGTGTTCTCCTTTAACAGTTTAGAATTTTTCTCTTTTTCAATAGTGAGTTCAGTTTTAAATATAGTGGTGAGAGAATGTTGTTTCTTTAACGATTTGTTATTATCCTTATGTTCATTGCATTTCTCTTCTAACATATCACAAAATTCAAATAATTCATATTTTGACATGTTATCACATTCAGAAATATCTCCAGAATAATATGAATTAGAAGCATGAGTTTATGAAGTTACCTCAGAAGTGTTTGTCATAAAACACATGTTTGCTTTGTTTTTGTGGTCAGTTTCAGAAACATCAGATTCCCTAGAGCTATCCTCAGAAGCACTCCAGGTAGCTTTCATGGATTTCTTATACTTGTTATCCTTGTATTCATACTTCTTCTTGTATTTCAGCTTTGGACAGTCTGCTTTTATGTGTCCCTTACTTTTACACTCATAGCAGACAACATCATCTGATTTATCAAGTTTCTTCCAATCCTTTTTCCAATGTCCTTTATTGTCATACTTACCTTTATAATTCAATTTTCTGGAAAATTTCTTCTTCCTGTAGAATTTCTTAAATCTTCTGGCAATGTGAGCCATCTCAGCATCACTGTCAGAATCACTCTCACTGTCTTCATAGCTTGAACTTTCATTGATAGCTTGCAGCTTTTCCTTATCCTTATTCTTTGAGGTTGTAGTTTTGAAGGCAACAGACTTCCTTCTAGGTTCATCATCTTCTTCTTTGTTCACTTTGAGTTCCTCTTCATACATCATCAGTTTTTCAATTAGTTCTTTGACTGGCAGTTCTCCAATATCACATGATTCTCTAATGGAGACAGAGGTTCCTCTCCATCTTTCAGGTAGACATCTCAAAATTCTCATGATTTGTTCCTTTGATGGAACATCCTTTCCCAGAGAAGTCATTGTATTGAAAATTTCATTGAACCTGAGATACATATCAGAAATGGGTTCATCAGGCTTCATTTTAAAATTATCATACTTAATAGTATAGGTATTCAACCGCATCTCCTTAACATTAGTTGTTCCTTCATGAGAAACACCTAAGGTATCCCAAATTTCATAAGTAGTTTTACAGGAAGATATTCTATTAAATTATTCATCTCCTAAAGCACAGTATAGAGCATTCATAGCTTTACAATTATTATTGTAGGCTGTCTTAGTAGCTTCATTCCAAATAGTTCTAACGGTAGTTGGTATTTTGTATTCAGATTCTATAGCAGTCCAAATATCAAAACCCATGCTCTCTAAATGAATTTTCATCTTGATTTCCCACTGAGCATAGTTAGTGCCATTGAAAAATGGGGATCTATTTGTAGCAACACCTTCAATTATATTATCCATGATATCTAACTATAAGAAAATATTTTAAAGAGATAAAAATTTAGAAATAACAGAAAATTTAAGAACATTAAAATACAACTAAAATCACAGTTGAAAAACATAGTACAAAATATTTTAAACAACCTCTGATACCAAATGTTGGTCAGAGAGGACACTCAAGAGGGGGGTGAATTGAGTTTCAATTAAAATTTCTGTTTAAAAACATTGAGTTAAAAATCCCCCAAAAATAATACAGAATTAAACTATAGTGAATTTGTATCAAAGTAAATGTTCTGTTAGGTTCTCAAGGGATTGATTAGATCCCAGTTAATCAAATCAGTAGACTTGATTAACTTTTGAAACTAACATACTAGTTTACAACTAATATAAACACTAGCTAGTTTAATTATCAAGGTAGCTTTAAAACAATTTTTGTTTTAAAGTATTACCAGTGGAATAAAAGAATAACTTTGAAAGATATAGCACAGAAAATATAACCAAGAGGTTCAGTCTCATGCTGAGAGTTATTTCTCTCAAAACCTTTTATAAAAAGATGTTCCACACCCTGGATCGGGGATAACAACAGCAACCAGCTGTCCAGGTCCAAGACCTCTACCACAGTTATTCGTGGTAACAAACACAACAGCAACCAGCTGTTCAGGTCACACGACCTCTACCACTATCCTAGTGGGAAAAACAAAATGCAAGTGAGTTTAGTGAGGATTTACAAATCCTATAGTTAGAGTACAGGAGACAGTGTGTGTGTAAAATACATCATATAACACACACTGCTTGAAACTTAAAAAGATAAATCACAGAGAAAATATATTGAGTTTAGAAATGGCTCTTGTGATTAGCATGCAGTTCTGAACTCCTTTGATTGATCATAATTCGCTCTGAGTCCTCTTCTGGTTTTTGTCTGGAAAACAGAGTATCGTCTGATTCCTTGACTTCCAGGTGTAGAGACAGTCAATGAATCTCTTGTGTTATGTTCTCGTTCTCAACTCTTCACTCATATGCATTAATGAGTTCATCGTGTAGGTTCTGTCGTCTCTTTACATTCACACTATGTGTTCTTCCAGCCCACCTTGTATTTTTTATGTCTAGTGTATTAGTCTATATGTCTCTCGCATATCTGGTGTTTCATGTCTCTGTATTCGTCTATTCATGCTCTTTTGTAGGAGCATCCTTCCTTTAGTTAAAAGCACGTGCTCCGGCAAAAGATGATTTACTTTTTGCAGGTACGAGGTACGGTTCCCTGACATCCAACAATACACATTAAATAAGTGTCAGTATATTAAATATACCTGATATGACCGTTGGTTAGATTAATCAATGATTAAGAAATTAATGCAGTGTCAGGTTCTGTCTCTGGAATGGTAGCTCTTGATATCGGTAGATTTGTGTTACGGCAGGTCTGAGTATCGGTAGGAATTTATAACTGTAGACTTTTCTCGCTAGCTGCAACTGTAGACTTGATCACATTAGTAGCTGTGGACTTGTAATGGTAGCTGTGGCTCTGCCTTGTATCGATAGCGGTAGCTCTCTATCGGTATCTGTGGCTCTGCCTTGTATCGGTAGCGGTAGCTGTCTATCGGTAGCTGTGGCTCTTCCTTGTATCGGTAGCGGTAGCTCTCTATCAGTAGAATTTGCATAATGGTGGACTTCAGCATATCGGTAGCTATCAACTTTTTTGTAGTGGTAACTATCGACTTCATTGTATCGATGTCTCTATGTTTTGATGGTAGCTCTCTTATAGCGGTAGCTCCAACATATCAGTAGACTTAACTGTATCGGTCATTGTGAGCTATAATGGTTTCTTAGCTTGTAACGGTAGCTGAAAACTGTTTGTGCATTCACATGGCAGAATGAGTTAAGTCATAGTAAACATATATCTGATAATTCCAACGACATAATTTAAGCATAATGAAAGAAACAACATATATTAAAGTATATTTGGAATGTATTAATCATAATCAAGATATAAATAAAGAATGGTTGGGATTATCAAAACACAATAAAGCCACTTAATTCCTTGAGGGTTCAACAGTTATTAAATGAAAATGAAACCCAAGAATGATGTTTATCCCAAAATCCCTGGAAATCTATCGATCTAGCACATAACATATCCTCCAAGGTCTGAATTGTTTGTTCTGACTACCAATCTGATTGAGGATGAAAAGATTTACTAATATTTAATTTAGTACCCAATGAATTCTAAAGGCCTTTCCAAAAGCAAGGAGTAATTTTGAGATCACGATCAGATACAATGGAGAAGGGAAATCCATGCAACATGACTAACACTTTATCATATAAACGAGAATGTTTGTTCTGGAGAGAAAGTATCTCAAATAGGATGTAAATGAGCAGATTTAGTCAATCGATCAATAATAACATAGATTGCATTATTACCTCGAGATGTCTATGGAAATCCCACAACAATTTCCATGGATATATTTTCTTATTTCCACAAAAGGCATTGGTAACGACTGAAGCATTCCATCTTGTAACTTCCACTATACTTTCACCTAGTTACAAGTAACACTCTTCACAGTAAATTCCACAATGCCCCTATTCATTACATCCTAACAATAATACTCCTTGAGATATTTGTACATCTTAATACTTCCTGGATGAACTAAAAATAAAGAACTATAAGCTTCACTTAACAACTCATTCTTAAACTATAAATCACAAGTCACACATATTCACTTCCAAAATCTCGAAATACAATCATTGTCAATGTTAAAATCAGGAAATTTACCCTTCTGAACCAACTCTACCATTTTTTGTAGCTCACTGCTTTCCTTCTGCACTTGCTTAATTATATCTGATAGAGATCATTTCACTGACACCTGAAACAAAACAGAGGAATTTCATGCACCAAAAACATCTATTCCAATGTTCATCAAGTCTTTAATCAAATTATTTTCATCCAAATGTAACAATGTTAATGAATTATTACTTTTTCAACTCAAATAATCATCCACTCTATATTCTTTTCTCGGATGGTAATGGATTGTGCAATCATAAAAATCGATTAATTTCAACTATACACTATGTCATATGTTTAATTATTTCTGAGTGAATATATACTTTATACTTTTGGGAAAAATATATATTTCAAATTTTAATCCATATAGATGATTCCCCAAAATTATTAAAGCAAAAAATACAACAACAAATTCCAAATCATGAGTATGGTAATTCATCTCATGAGGTTTTAACTAACGTGAAGTATAAGAAATATCCTGATAATTTTTCATAAGGACACATCCATGTCCATTCAAAAAAGTATCACTGTAGATAAAAAACTCACCAATTCTAGAAGGTAGTACCAAGAAAGGATCATTCAGGAATCTTCTATTCAATTCTTGAAAATAATAATCACATTATTCAGTCCAAATGAAGTTAACAACTTTTTTATTTAACTTAGTCATTGGGCTAGATAACCATGAAAGCGTTTCATCTAACCTCTGGTATTAACATTGTAAACCAAGAAAACTATAGATACCAGTTATATTTGTGGGTATTGTCCATTATTCAACAACTTTTGGTTTAATAGGATCAACAATTATGGCATTTTTAAAACAATATGACCAAGCGATAAATTTGTTGAAACCAAAACCCACACATGCGGAATTTTCTATACAATTTATTTTCTTTTAAGGTTTGGAAGATAACCCTTAAATAACATTAATGTTCCTCTTTACTTTTGTAATATACCCAAATATCATCAATAAACACAACCACCATTTATCACCTATGTCAACATAGCAATCATTTCAACAAACTATTCAATTATGATTCTGACCATCTTAGGAAGCTTAGTTGGAAGTTCATTTTCCTCTGTATTCCTTCCCAACATAGCTTCCTTATTTACTCAGAAGAAAACCATTCTAAACATAGAAATATCTTAGGCAAAGCAACATGGTAATCTGTAAATTCTATATCATTTAAATATTACCAAAAATTAATTTATTGACAATAATTTAACAATATTATAACTCGTAATGTTGTCTGAACCGACCTCTGATACCAACTATAAGCACCCGTCCATAAAAATTATATAATCATGAATTAAGTTAATAATTCACATTGAGTATCTTTTCAGGTTTAGATAATTATAGAATTAGGTCAAAACAGAAACAAAACTACTTTAATATTACATGATGACACTTCTACTAAGTATCCATTTTTTAATAAAAAAAATCTTTGAAAAAAGAGAGTCATGTCTAGTTAAATGATTTAGAAAGCATGAATTTTCATTGATCACATCCTTGACCCTATTAAACTTTTTTTCCTAAGAAAAAAATATCAAAAACTTGGGATGAGAATAAAAATCTCAGTAAGGGATACACAAAGAAGGAAAACTGTTATTTTTTCCAAAAAACAAGTAAACCATTAATACCATAACATAAGTAATATCATTCACCTTTATGAAGTAGTAAATACTCTTCATTGAATAAAATATCATTTCATACCATTTTGTATCCAAAATATTGCCTTTAACCCCATATAAAGAAAATGTAACATATAAAGGTAACTTGGGACATAAACATACATAAATAGAATAATCATACAATCGACTTCCACACATACCACTTAATGAAATATCCATTCATCCGACTTCCATACCCAATGCATTGGAGGTTATAATGTAACCACCCATCCTGTTTTATCATGACACCACCTATCATTTGGTTTATCACGTAACCACCTGTCAAATGTCCAAGTACCATTACAAAATCGTAACACATAAAATTTTGAAAATATAAATATATCACTAAAAAAATTTCATTTAAAATAAAAATAATTTATTTCATGATGTTAAAATATTAAAAAGACCACAAAAATCATTTTCAATACCATAACCCCAAAAAAATTAATAAGGGGATTTTTTTTAATTTTAAAATCCTTAAAGCGTACAGAGGAAGCCAACTAACGATTACGGTGGTGGAGAGATCATTGTCACCACAAATGTTAAAAACATTCCTTTTGTCATTTTCTAAAATGATTAATAGAAACAATATTCCCTTTTAATGAAATTTAATGTAAAAGGGGTTTATTATAAATCTTATAAAAGAAGGATGTGTGTAAATCAAATTATGCCTCAATGAATGGATATTGAGACGAAGCCCCTTACCATGTGTCTGACTTGACCCATTCATTCTTTAATTTCATGAATATAAATTTTAATTTAATTTATACATGAATAATTACCTTTTTTAATTTTATTATTTCTTTTATATCACTTATTACCTTTCTATAATAATTAGTTAATTATTTGAGATCATATCGGACATTTGGTCGATGTTTGGAACTTGAGTTAAAAATGAACTTGTTATAATTAAAAATTCCCCATGTGGTCTAAAGTCCACTACCCTCTAGATGATATTCATGATTTATATAACATATATATCATATATATCTAGTATATATATATATTTATAACCAGACATAAAATTTGGAGAAAAGATATGAAATGAAATGCACGGTTCATGGATACGTTAGGTCTTACGTATGCATGAACGCTACATTCATTTCTATTAATTTTTTTGTTTGATAGAATGAAAATGTAATTATATAGAGGTATATTATTATTCTAGTATAATATATAAATTTAGTAACTTAATCCTTTATACGTCCCACATAGGGCATGAACGAGTCTTATCACATTGAGAAGGCGGTAGTCAAAATTTCACAAATGAAATTATCATGTTTACCCATTATGGAAACCATAAAGGTATGCTATAAATGAAAAATAAAGAAGAATATAAACAATATAAATATAATATATATTACATTTAAATATATTTCCATCATTATGGCCACTATAAGAGGCGGTTGGGGATAATCGAACGATCATTGTTTCGTGAGGTAGTAGTTCGCCGTCCATAGAAAAAGTATGTTCTTCACCAATTAGATGGAGATGTGTTTATGTTTAGTTAGAATACTTCTCATAAAAACAAAATAGTAAATTGTGGATACTATTTTTGTTATAAAATAAATTAATAAAAAGAGTTTTGGGGGTTGGAGATGTAAAATAAAATAAAATAACTTAAATGAAAACGTTAACTTTAAATCGGGTAACTCTCTTTGGTTTGAACCAAACAGATTTCTTGAAGTGACTTCTGCATAAGGTATGGCTTCTTGGAGGAAGTGTGGGATGTAGGGAGCTTAATTAGGTATAGTTTTGATGAGACAATGAGATTGAGAAGTGTGAGTAATGGGTTATAGGTGAGGCCTTTTAATAGGGGGAGGGGCTATTTAGAAATGTTTGGAAATATTAATTTATTATATAATTATTTTCATTTCCGAATAGTCCAAAACCCATTAAATCCAAAGATAAAATGACTCTTATTCGAAATAAAATCATCCAATAAGAATTGGACATATTTTGTGTATTTTATAAATCATTATAATATTATTTAATTAAATCATTCATTAATGGGGAAAACATTGCATCCTTATTGTGTCATAAATGAATTTATTTATTTGAAGTATAAAATTTATAAAAGAAATATCATGATGTAAGAATTTTTTTTAGATTTATGATGAATTTTTATAGAATATAAGATACCATATATAACCCCATGTAAAAATTGATTTATTAAATAATATATGTTTATGTCATTTTTTCCTTTACTTTAAATTATTTATTTTAAAGTGTAATTATCACTCCTAAGTGGCTCCATGGGGTCCTAAAATTGACCCAAATATGTCCATTGTCGGAAATGTGTCATCCTATATGATTAGAACACATGTTAATGTAAATTGATATTATTATAATAATATTTTTACCTTGAATTACATTATTTATCTTCAACCACGGTAAATAATAGTCAAAAGTTATAATTCATAAAATAATTATTTTCATCTTATTTCACCTTATTTTACATACTAACAAAAACCATGTATACCTGATTTTTGTAATTCAATTCACAGAAGTGGTAAAATTTAATTTAAATGTAAATGTTGATTTTTTAAATACAACTCATTGTTTTAACTATTCATCAAAAATTGATTTTTTTCAGAAAAATACCAGATATTCAGCCTAAGATATATTTGATATTCTAGATAAAAAATTATACTTATTTTACCTAATTAGAAACATAGATGTTGGGTTAATTAATTTTAAAATTAATTCCCGTTGTCAAACCCAAAAGTGTGTTTTTATGAAATAATAACTATCATAAGACTGAAACTTGTTTATGTCATATTTCAAAGTGAAATTACTTCCAATTACCAACATTATAATAAATGTTAATAATATTATTTAGTTACATTTTAAAACCAATTAAAAAGATAATATAACCATACAAATTAATTAGATTAAAAGGAATTTTTTATTTGAAATACAATATTTTTCATTATTCATTAAAAATGAATTTTTTCAGAAAAATACCAAAAATTTACCTAATGTAAAATTTGATGTCCCGAATCTAAAGAAGATTTTAATTTTATAAAATAGAACAAATAAAATATAACAAAACTAGATTTAACGTGGGTTCTACATCAAAAGGTGTTAAATCGGTATTTTAAATAATATTAGACTATTTGGGCTTAAAATTAGATTCATTCACATTTTAATCCTCTTTATTTTTTTGGATAAATGTAAAAAACATTTAACAAACATGTATAGTCATATTGTAGTACGTTTTTTTCATTCTTGTTGGTACAACAGCTAGGCATTAACTACCATTTAAAATAATATTATATTATTATTTTTTTAGTATGACTCAGCATTTTGGCCAACATAAAATTTCCAAGAAACCCATTGTTATGTATCAGGTATGCCATCGAACATAGCTTCCCCTTTAAAGAAAAATTATTATTTAATTCAAAAATATTAATAAATATGAAAATGTATTATTCATTATATATAATGGATGTTACAAATTTAGTATGATTTATGGTCCTTTATAATAAGGTTACATCCATTTTGGGTTTTATATACGACTTCCTTAGGGTTCTGAGAACCCATTATACATTTTCATGGATAAAAATTTTATAGTGAAAATTCAGGTTGATGGCTCGTACATTCCAATTAGGATGATATTCTAGGATTTAAATGTTTAAATTCTATTTTCATAAAATTTATCCAAAAAATCAATGCGATTTATTTATTTTTTACCTTATAAATGTCAAACACATATAGAAATTTAATGTGAGGGAATCTAGTAAAATGAAAAATATTTCGTGTGTGAGTTTATATGGAAAAGATTTATTATCCATGGAAACCATTTTAAAGGGTATATATGAATGCGTCATATTTATATTTACTATGAACCCATTTAATTATAGATGAATTTGATCTGAATCATTGGAATAAATTTTAGTATCTTGATATAGGAAATTCACCATAGAATAACATAAGGTAGTTCCATTTTCCTTCAATATTTCATGTGGGACTCCAAAGTTGGTGACTATATTTGACATCATAAAGTTGATAATTGCCTTTTTAATAAAATCCATGCATAGTATGTAATAATGACATTTTAAAATATTTAAATATGAGTAATAATGTATATAAATTTTATTGCTAAATATATAGGGTTTATCCCTATGGAATCCATTTATAACATTAAAAATGGATGGGAAATTTTTGTGATATACATCATCTATAGTGGATGATGGATGTTTTTTGACTCTATGTTAAAGAAATGGTACATAATGAAATCTATATATTGTTATTTCATTTTCAGGTAAATGTAACAAGACTCTTAAATTGGGTTGAAGGAATTGCCCCAATTTTGTGGGTTCCACAAGATCCCCAATGAAATTCATACACAATAGTGACAATCTATCCTTCTGTTATGTATTAAAGTAGTACTCCATAAAACCCATTTATGTGGTGGATTTTCTTTTCATTCGGCCTATATAAATGGTGATGTTTAATTGTCAACATAAAATCTACTACATTTTTGTTCTATCCTATAATATGTTACCCTTTTTGACGCATTCATCAAGTATCATATGTCAACTCATAATGTATTCGGTAAAAATATATCTTCTTTATCTCCTTAATGTCATAAATATTGACAACGGAAACCCCGATTCATTTTTGTGATACAGATGATTACCTTGACATTTCCAATATTAGTTGGCGATCTGGATTCATTTTCTAGTTCATGAATATTTGAATTATGTGAATTTATAATGTGATTTATCATTAGATTAATGTGGAATTCAACCATCATATATAGTTTTAATTCAAAGAATTAAATAAGTGTTTGGTATTTTTCCTCATATTGTTGTAGACGTAAGCTAGTAAGGAGTATGGAATAATTTCTATGGCTAGGGAAATAGAGAGAACCCCTAGAATACATCAGTTCATGCTTCATTATTTCCATTGTTTCTCTAGTGGAACTTCTACAGGCCCTACAGACACCTATTAAATGTTTTGTTAGAGTTATTATAATAACAAAAAACTATTCTGAGTGCTCAATGTTAATTACAATGATTTATGGAGAAATATTTTTTATGAAAAAAATAAAATAGTATATATCATTCAATCACCTACTATGATAAAAATTTGAAGTAATACTGTTGGATGATAATTACCCATTGGACCAAAAAATAGTTAGTATATGGAGGCTTGTAATATACATTATATTTTTGATACCGCAAATCTTGTGGTTGTCGGGTTATTGTAGTATATCCTTTGGGTTTGTACTATGAAGTTGAATGTAAGTTAGTTCTTCTCAATATCATAATTTTGTGTGTGAGTATTTTGAATTGTTCCATTTATAATTTATGTACAATTTATTCTTCATTTTGTGAATTGTGGAAAAACGTTGTTCATGGATAACTCCATTGTATCCTAATATTAGACGAAAATATTAATTTGTACTATTATAATCAACTTAGTTGGGTGTTATAAAAATTTCATGAGGATATCATAATATGTATTGTAATATTTGTACAATTGAAAGGAAAATAATTTTTTTATTAACATAGAAAAATATAGTAATTTACTACCCATCTTTTAAATGAAATTTTTGATATAATCGAGGAATACTTGAATTCAACTAAACTTTTTGATTATTCATAGAGGTGGGATTACAAGGATAACACTAAAATTATCTTTCTCAACCTCAATGGCAGAGTGTCATACAATAAATCCATGTATTTCGCTAAGGAATCACTGAAATCAATATTCATAGGGTTAGTTATCAATATATATTGATGATTTTTTATACATTATTTGAATATAAGTGAGATGAAAACATCACTATTTTGAGTTAACTGCAAATTATTGGTATATAATTCTATTATTATTCCATGGATGAGATTAAAGATGTTATTTAGAGAAAAAATATAGATGGAACTAGAATTTTGGGATCGATGGTTATGATTTGGTAGAAAAATACTCTATAAGGGGATCTAATGATATATTCTTTCTCATATATGGGTTCAATCGTGAACTGGATGTCTATTGTGTAAATTTCATAATGTTAAGGGAATGAAATCCTTAGATTGAATTAATTTTGTGATTTATGATCTAAAATATGAATACTTTATTTGGATAATGATGATAGATATATAAAAAATCATTAAACACCCTAATCTACCAATTATTTTTCATAATAATAAATAAACAGATTACCAATTATGGGATTTCCACCTGTTAGATATATAAGTAATTAATAAACTATCATTATTGGATTTCACCATGGATATAATTAATTGAATCATTCCCCTAGAAAATATTTTTGATGTTATTAGTCCAAGTGATGGGTGGCCACATTAGTGTCCAATCCATGTATTTAGGTATAATTCATGAATGAGAAATTTTTATTCCCATTACAGATTAGTATTTATGTGTCTTAATCTTTAAAAGCCATGGAGGAATTGATCAATGTGGGATATGGGTCCTTCACTATTAAAATAATTTGTTACATGATCTCGTATATGTTTGAGGAGATACCTTCCACGAATACATGAGGGGAATATTCAAGATAATCCTCACTATGTTCCATGTCTACATTCGAAGAAGTGTCCGCTGGACTATTATATAAAACTAGGTAATATATATCCATTGTGGGGGATAAGAGGCTACCCTGGGCTCTGGTATTGAAATTGCATATGTGTTATATTTGTAATTGTACTTAAGAAATGTTTATTATCATCTCTGTTGTTGTTGAGGTTATAATATTTTAATGAATTTTAGAGTACAAGAGATGAATTGGAGGCATCATTAATTTACGCTAATGGAAAAATGAATATTTTTTAACCCATAATGTATATTAATCTCTATTTTTTTATGTACTAACATACACTGGATCATAAATTATAACATATATATTGTACATTTATATATGTGGTTTTCGATTTCCCACTATTAATAATTTTTTAATCTTTATCAAGATTATAATAACCAAAATTTTATTTATTAGCATGATCAAGGTGTCTGATGTGGTAATTATAAATCCATTTAGGAAAGAAACCCACTTGTCACCCTCTAGAATTTGTTCTTTTCCATTACTATTTTAAAAAAACTACCACATCATACTAGTTTTCAAAATAATCTAATAGTTAAATAAATGTTTATATTATTTCATCATTCTTAACTATCATGTATTTTAACTACTCATGAAATGTTGAGGGAATACCATGTATATATGAATCATTGGACTCATAGTTAGGACATTGTATATCATGTCCTTCATGATGAGATTTAAATATATATTGGAAACTAAGTCCCATAATGGGATTTTTTTACTTTATAATTATTAATAAATTATTTTCCTTATATTAATAAAATTTAATGTTCGAATTGTTTGAATACAATAATCATTATTACACGAAAAAATTGGAACAGTTTAAGAAGTGTATTGAAAAATCCCAGATCAATTTTCAACCAGATATTATTGACCTTTTTCATTAGTGATCCTTTTTTACTGATATATATGTATGATATATGATAGAGTATATTCATCTTAATATTTATCTACCAATTATTTAGCAGGATTAAATTATTGTCTGTTTTTTATGCATGATAAACTTCAGTTTTAGTTACATTTATATGAAATCCATGGGAGAATTTTGAGGTCCTAATCAAGGACACCATATTTATATTAGATATTTGGAACATAGTATTTAGATTCTATATTTTATGGAGTCTATGTATTTGAAATTTTACTACTTATTTACTTGAATCCAATTCTTGAAATTATGGGGGTATATTGAAGTCCTTAACATGTTTCATAGTGGGTGTTTCATTGGAGTTTAGTAGATATATTACATGGAATGAATTTAAGGGAATATATAAGAATGAATGGATGATTCAAGCTATTCTACCTAATAATATTTCCTAATCATATATTTACATAACATCTAGCTAGGAGACTAAGATATTTGATTTTGGAATGATCCTTTGGGACTCCGGGGTTATCCATCAACTCGATGGGCTCATAGAGGTCCCTTTTAACATGTTTTTGATTTATTTATGAATTCAATGATTATGTGGATTAAATAACAGGCTTATATATGATTGGGACTCCCCCTATCACCTATACATTCAAATCCACTTCCTTAGGATCCTTAGTCCGGGATGGGGAACTTTGTTTTAACCATATATTCATCATAATTTAAGTGGAATTTTAGGAGAATGATAATTATTGGGTGGGAAAATGTTTTTTAACTAAAGATATTTTTTTTCTATGTTCATCTCATACTACTGGAGATGAGGGTAAGAATTCCCCGAGAGTTATTGGTGTTTTGGATTCAAATGTGGCTCATTATACAATTACTTATTACCCTTCTAGTGATTAAATCTTCCTTTAGAGGATGAATCTGATAGAATTTTTATACATGATAAAATGGTTGACTCAGATACTATTTTTTGGCATATTTTTAATCAATGAATGGAATTATTCTAGTTGACATTATTTGGGATCATCTAGTCATCTAAATTTAACTATAACCTATATTTTATTTTCTACGAGTCACCTTATTCTCCTTCAATGGTGGTATAATAATGAGAAAACTATAATTGTTTTTTGGGTATCACAATTCCAGATTAATGCATTAAATGGGGTATGTTATTAATGAAACTTTCTTATTTGATTCTATGGACCAACATTGTATGGAAACAGAAATTGTGGTATGATCACTAAAGAAAAGATATTCATTTTTTCTAGATTTAAGTGTTGAGAGAATATTATTTTCATGAAATATGGGGAAAACAGTATATTATTATTTTTAGATAGATTAAACTATGTACATAAATTGATCAAATAACAAGCATCCACGTTCACCTTAAATATTTATTTGGGGAGTGGTTCTCCATTTTCCCAATTGATGGGTGGTGTTGGACAATTTTGGGAGTACTTTAGTGCTTCAGCTGCATTTTTAACTAGTTTCTGTGTGTCTACGATAGTTTTTAACTTTCCATACCTTTTCCTATATTCATTATGTATGAGACAATATTTTTACTTTATTCATAGAATTATAATTTCTACAATCTATGTACATTATAAAATACCTCAAAATCCACTTAGATATTTCAAATAGATTAGCCTTTTTTTCTCCAGTAATATTTTATGTTCATCACATTGTTTCTCAACCTACACTAAAGGGAGAAAAATATGATTGAGTATATTATGATTTTAAATTTAGAGAAGATGTTATTTACCCTATCATTTTCAAACTATTTTTAGTTCTTGTGATCCCCCATAATCCACATCATTTTTATATCTTTGTTCTCATAAATGATTTGAGGATGGCGGTATTTACATCAAGTGATAGTCCATTATGGAAGACAAATACACTATACGATATTTAGAACCACTATAATCAACATAGAGAAATGTTATTCCTTTACATATTTATGATCTTACTGTCCTAATATAGGGCCTCATTAGGTTAAAAAATATTAAAGGTGTTTTCACAGATATACCCTTTCATCAATCATTGATAAAAAAAGTTTCCCAATATTCGGAATGGGTGGGTTGATATCCAACCATTTGGGATACTACATTCTCTCATGCTCTATGAGGATCATCGCACTTATGTTGTCACTATTTGATAAATTTGAGACTCTATGGTGATGTGGATTAAATGTTTTTCCACAATATGAAATACCTCTTCATTTTATGAAGATGGTAAGGATAGAGTTTGTCACCCTACATTCATCTATTTATTATTTTACGTACATTGTGGGGCCATATTATTAAACTAATATTAGAAGGAGTCCACAGTAATAGGGTAAATACACTTCTACCTCAATGATTATTTTCATTTAAATAAAATTTATGTGTCTAAATTCATATTAATTTTTAGATTATATATTTTCGATTATATTTATTCACTCATAGTTGTTTGGAGTAGATGAATTCACTTCTGCTAGTGGGAGATACTCAGTGTGGATATTTATATTTTCCTAATTCCTCATTATTTAATATAATATTATATATCATTTCCTTATTCTTTTATATCCTCTCATATTTAGTGGAGATTTTGTCTTTTATTTATAATTACTAAATGTTTCAACGAAATTTCATTTATACTAGGATGAATCAAGTAGATTTGGAATCAATTAATCATTTAGTGGTGTTTTCTTTTACCTCCTCTGATGATTCTAGGTATGTGAGGGATCTGTTGGAGGGTTAGTAAAACCAATAAATTGAGGTACTATTTCCCCATTGGAAGACATAAAATAAATGTGTTAATTTGTATAATTAAGATTGATATTGGGAAATTACACCATAAAACAATAAGAAAAATCAAAAATATTGTTATTAATGTGTAATAGTGCAGATCAACACCACTCATGATGTAGTGGTCCTCTCGATAATGACCTACATAGATTATCTATTTTAATCAATGATCCATGTTGGAAATGATAAAACATTTTTTGTTCTCCAATAATTGATGTCTCTAAATAGTGAACATGAGTTAATCTCCGGACATAATAATTTTGTGGGACCTGGATGAGAATTGTTTATCGTATAGACATAGAAACAATAGTCATTTTGATGTTGGTAATTGTCACCAAATTATGGCATGTTAAACCATAATGATGGATATAGTAATAATTTTTGATACAAAGTGAACCTATGATGATTTTGTTATTCCACTAGTAATAGTTTTAGATACTAATGATTTGATGTTTTATGTGGTACTCATCATGTTAAAACACCCCTATACCTACAATAATATGATGATTTGGGGATTTCCCTTAATTATATGTAAAACATTGTGATATTTTATTCCACTGGGTGAAGAGGTATTAGTAAAAGTCATCATCCTTGTGGTCTATGGTTTCTCCTAGTTGGATTCCAAGATGGATTATAATTCAATATCCTTAATTTGGGTCATTTTCACTCATGCATATACCTGTTTAGTGCATTCATGGAATGTGACATAGTTTTTATTAGGGGAAACATGATTCCTGATATTTCAAAATTACATTATGTTATGTGTTATAAATCATCGAGAAGAGTTTATCAATATCCTTGTAGTATCCCACTATCACCAATCCTAGAATTCTGGTATTTTTGTAGCAAAAAAATGAATTATTCAATAAATAGATTTATTTTTTAAAATATTGAAGAGGTGAGTTTTTTAATCAATAATTTAGCCATCCTATTATTCATACATCTTTTAAGGTATCAAAAATTAAATTAAAAGTGGATATTATGGTGTAGAGGTAATAATTTCATACGATTATAAGGTGGTCTTCAAATAGTAGGACTCATTACAAGGAAAAATTGGGAATGTCTATATACCATTAGATCATTTTCACACCCTAATTATTATACACATATTATTTATATGGGAGGATCTGAGCCGACTGATATAAAAAGGGTTACCATATGTTACAGGGTAATTATGTTACACAATCATCCATTAAATTGACCTGGATATCATAATTGGAAGTATAGATTTAAAATGACATAATTTGGATATTATCCCCATACAAAATCTTTCATAGGATAATAACATATCCTTTCTAATCAGATGTGTATTTGATTCACTTTTAGGGAAATTGAGGACTATTTAAAATAGGCAATGTCTCATAGTCATTAGAGAGAAAGGATATGTGGTTATCAATCCTGGTAATCTTCCAACTATCATATGGCATTACTAGTGGTTAAAAAAGAACTATATTTGGATGAACCTAGTGTTTTGAGTAATTATATATATGATAGTTATTTTAAAAATTTAGGAACTCTTACCTATGTGATTTATCATCATGGTAAGGTCTTTTATGAATCATGTCATGGGTGATATTGTAGTAATATCACTATATGTAAACATTGAAGGGAATATCATGGATTGAATTCCCTTATACATCAAATAAAGTGTTGTATAATATTTTATAAGACTAAAATTTTTTATGTATTACATCAAAGAGTATTATACTATGTAGGGTTGGAATATGAACACAATCCTTCATTATGGTTAGAATATGCTAACTAGTCATTTAGGGATGAGTGGGAGTTTGAGGATTCTATGATTTCATCACAACAATATGTGGATTAAATTCAACATATATGAGTATGTGGTCCCACTACAATAATTTAATTAGAGTATTCTAGTGAGGTTTTATATTATGGATTGGAATATGGGCATATTAATAGTTGGAAGCTGAAATATACCATTCAATAGTTGTATAATCCATAGTATAATAATTATCTAGATGTGATTTCCATAAAACAATAGGAAAATATATCTTTTAAATTGATTATCAACAACATGAATCATCCTATATTTTCTCTATATAATACAAATGTAGTATTTCATTGAGTATTGTATGAATATAACCATGTATCCTATATAGATGTATAATATTTTGAGTATATATTTTGGTAACGATATGCTCCTACCCTATAGTGACTACTGGAATATTATAATGAACTTACCTATAGAAGGAATGTGGGGCCAATATTTATTATCCATTATAATATTCAATTGGATTCCATATTAATATAAACCTATCTTGAGGTTATTAACAAATTTGGATGTTTAACCCCAGATATAATTAGAATGTGATTGCATTACTATTCCTCATCCTTCATAAGAATCTTTTATGAATCCTCTTAGACAAGAAAATAATGTGTTCTTACTGTTGAGTATTAATTTATTAATGTTTTATTATCTCATATGGATCGTTGGTGTTTGGAATAATAATTTATTATTATTATTGTATAATCGTTACAATATGTTAATAAATTTTTAATTTTGCTCCAAAAATATAGTGGAACATTTTAAAGGTATGTTAAATAATATATACCATCATGTTTTTTAGTTTATATTACATGATTTAGACTTATTAGATTTATGATGGAATAAATTCCAACTATTATCATAAATTATAGACGTAATTGACTAATTTTGTTATTTTTGGTGGAGGGAATCTAGGTCAACCCCATGGTCATAGATAAATGATTTAATTGTTCATGATATGGATGATAAGTAATATGGGTCATCCAACTAGTCCCATCATAATATATTAATACGTTTTATTAAGAAAAAGTAGTAATATCAATTTACCCTCTATGGTATTTATCATTACACTTTGGGGGATCAATCATTAGAACCTAAAATTTATTGTTTGGGGGTTACCTATATGTTAGATATCTTTGTAGACAACAGATAGGTGTTGGTGGGATTATCCTGGTGGTTTTGTTTGGCATGAATACACAAGTGTGACTCATGCACATGGATGGTCCATTAGTATAATCATATATCCACCCTCCAGACATATATATGTTACATATTATCACATTAATTTGATTGGATCACGAAGAGTTTGGTAATGATGAAATGTTCCACTAACTCAATCTATGATCCCCCATGTTTTTTGGTATGTTTTATTTTTGGAATACCCTTAAAAAATGTCTTTTTCATTGGTATGGTTATATGTTGATTATATTTCTTGACTGGTGAGTTTTCCATATGATTGGTAAAAAACCCAAACAACATGTACATGGATTGTAAATCTTTTATATAAATATTCATTTCATTATTGTGACTTCTCTGAATTTCCAAACCATAAATTATTATTTTATCATTTTATTATATGTATTAATATTTAATTAAAATAGTGTAATGGTATTTTTAGATGAGTTTATTTAAAAATAATAATTGAAATTTATTTAATTTTAAATTAAATTTAATAAAAAGTATTTTTTTTTTATTTTTTAATATAAATATTTTATTTGTTTAGTTGAATAAAAACTTTAGTTTATCAACTGGTTATATAATAAATGTTTTTTAATGTTTAATATTCTAAATTACAATCTATACATTTCTCATGTAAATAATGAATATTATAATTATTTGATAATACAAAATCATGTTGATTTTATAAAATATATGAGTATTCATATTTTAATAATAATTTATATCTAAAAATAATTAATAATGAGTAATTATATTCCCATACGAATATAATAAAATTTGTATTTATATATTTTGTATGTAATTATAAATACTCATTCTAAATTATGAAATTTTGTTATAGAATTTTTATAAAATTACAATTATGATAAATTTAAATTTTAATAAAATAATAATTAAGGATTATAACTATTTTAATTTTGAAAATTTGGATTATGATTTTATATTAATATGAATTTTATGATTAAATTTTGATAATAATAATAATTATTATAATTAAATGTAAACCATATATAATCATTATATATGACATTATATTATTTATTTAATTTTAGTAAAATTTTGGAATAATATAATACTATTTTAAAATTTTAATATAGATTATAGTTTTAAATAAATGATGATGAAATATGGATTAAAAGGGGGGAAATCTTGATTGATAATTTTTAGTATTCGGTTTAGCAATATGGGTTTGAATATAAAGGGGGTTCTTCCATGTATGCGAGCTCTATGTCAAGGGTCGCGTAGGTGGGGTCCTCGAGCATGGGCGGTCTCTTGGTTGAGGTCTTGCTAATTGTTGTTCAGTGTTGAGGTAGAGCATGGCTATAGAGACTAGCTGACAGTGGGGGAGCCTCGAGCAGCATCGATTGGGACTGAGCACGGTTACGGTTTGACTGCAGTTGGTGCAGTCCTTTATTCTCCCCCTATAGTTTAATTTCAAACCTAGCATGTGGTAGGAATTTGTTCATAGTCATCAGATCTATTCTCGGTTGGATTTTTCTGAAAATATGATGTATATATCAGTTACACAAATTTTTTTTATCTATTTTAAATTTATTTTTGCCTACTGCTGGATTTTATTTTCTTTATAGTGTACTGTTTATCTACTTATAGAAATATTTCAATCATATTTTATCAACATGTGGTAATCTAATAAATTGATTGGTCATTTTAAATTATATTTTCAATAGTTTTCATAATGTGGATGAATTTGTTTCAATCAGTTTACCATCAATATGGATTATTCAGTTTTAATTAGAGTACAACAGATTGGTTTTTTTAGGTCCACATGTATCATTGTAGTTATTTATATCCTTTTTTTGTCTAATCATTTATCACTACAAGATTTGCATCTGTGTCTGTACACACAGTAAGGTATTTTTCAATAAAATCCTTATATCAATTTACAATTACAAAGGGGTATACAATTCTATAGTTTTGATAGGATGAGTTGGGGATCTCAAGTTGAGTATTCTATTATCTATTAAACTCAAGTAATGGATTTTTTATTTATTATTAGGATTAATCATATTTTTCCAGGGTGGGTTTGTGTCTATAAGTGTGGAACATACAATTCATGATTTCCAAATGAGTTTGGGAGTTAACAAACTCAGTAGCAGATTTTTTTCTTGTATCATAAAGTGTATATTAAAGTTATTTACAGAATTTGGTACTCTATTTTTATTTCATTGAAAAGGTGAATTTTTGTAAGGCCCCGACCCTAGTTACCCAGAGTCGGTGCATTATTACATAACATTGGCATGATCACAAGAAAGATCAAATCTCGAAAGACCAATTGGTTTAGTATCCTTGGAAACACTAGATATATTCATATGTTTTACATTACATCATAAAATGAAAAACTACTACAACAACATACTGTCTCCATAATCCACACTCATATCCCCACATAATATCCCCGCAGGTCATTCATAATTTACTTCTTCATTTCCTGGGAAAAATAAAACATAGAAAAGGGGTGAGCTCAAATGCCTAGTGAGGATAACAATATAGCAGAAACTTTCATAAATGAGAATAAACATTTAAGGAAATGTATAACTAAAACAACATCCTTTCAAGCATGAACTTTCAACATTGTATGGCATAAATAAAATGAAATAATGCCATTTACTCATTCACATGGATATTCTACTAATCGAATAATCACATGAAAAATCACTAACCACTTTCATAATGTTGGAATGCATAATGCCAGACTATCATAACCACATAGCCAAGGCCTCGTGCCAAGACTACAAATAAGATTTTGTCAAGGCCTTGTGCCAAGACACTATTTTGTCTCATGAGACCTACCGATGCATCGAGGAGCTATAGCGGGCTCCACCCATCACATATTAAGTCCAATGCATTCCCATATGAAAAGGTTTAAACATAACATAAACATTCATATTAAAACTAGCATATGAAATGTCAATAATTTCTCCATAAACTATGAATGGTATAAAAATAGCACATCCACAGTCAAACATATCACAAAACCTTCAATACAATATAGGAGTTTTGTATCATAATAAATCAACTTCAAATAAGCGTAAAATCCACCAAAGGATGTTGACATAAATGAAATCAAAACTCTTTTTAGAGAAATATCTCTTTTAATTTTTTGAAATCATTTAAGAGCCATATAAAATAAAACATTTTATTTTAAAATATTCTTATAATCTTGTAAGGAAAGATTTGAAGATTTTATAACAGTGGAAAATAGCCGCACCCGCTGTATAAGTTAAAAAAAACATTCATACCTTAATTCTGTCAAAAAGGTTAAAAAGGACCTTGTTTTGAAAACGATGGAAATATTCATTTATAAACCTCTAAATGTCAAAAAATGGTATAAATGACTTTAACCCATATTCTTGTAAATAATAATTTTTTTTGAAATACATTTTTAAGAAAACATGGATGTGGATGATAAAGAGATCCCAATAGATTATTACGTATAAACAACCTCGGATAATGAAGAGATTGTGAAATAACCCTTACCAATTTGGTAACTTATGAAACATACAACCCATGAAAGAGGTATCATACAATGAATATGTAAATACACATAAATTAGAGTGTATTACACAAATAATATAATTATGGGCTGTACATACACCACACAAAATGTAATGGTGGCAATATGGCATGAATCTCACGGGAATAAGGAGTGAGATAAACACCCCTTACCTTGTACTTTTCCTTGGTTGGGGTAGGTTAACCTCCTGTATAATGGTTAAATGATTTTTATTAAATTATTCAAAGAATCATATACATTAACATGATATCATATATGATCTTTTAATATTGATTTGATAATAATATCTTAGTATTATCGTTGTTTCGGGTGTTAACTTACTTGTTTTCTTTTATATGTTTTGTTACGTAAGACATGTTTGTAAAGGATAGGTTGTATATTATTAATATCTATAATGATATCAAGTCCTTAAACATCATTTTTGGAATCATCAAATGATAATTATACTTGAATGGATACGATGGAGAATGAATCTCATTGCGTTCGTGGAGACGGTAGTCCGTACGTACGCACGAGCGACAATATCATTCTTTTGATATTAAAATAATATATAAATGGATGGTATATCAAATATAAATAATCATTAACATGTTATATTTATTATTTAAATGAGTTACATATCATTATTATACCCATCCAAATAATAATATATTGAATAACAATTACACCACGACGTGGAGACGGTAAGCCGTACGTACGCACGTATGGTGACATGTTATTCAAAGGGTGGATAGAATACTGAATATGGTTGTACCATATTTATAATAACATCACAGTATATATATGATACTAGATTTATTATTTTATAATGGTAACAACAAAGGAAGAAGAAGTGGAAGAAGAAATGAACTTTGAAAAGGGTGGTGAAATCATTACCTCTTCTTCGGGTTCTTCCTTTTGATTTGATCAAAAGGGCTCCATAGGTTGGCTTTCCGATCAAACTAAGGCCTCTAGGTTGTATTGATGGAAGTTGGGAGAGTATTTGGGTAGAGTTTGGCCGAACCAAAATGATTTTATGGTGTGAAGAATTGAGAAGGAGGAGTTCCCTTTTATAAGAGGGGTGAGGGGCACCTTTGGAAAAGCTAGAAATATTAAGTTATAATAAATTCATATTCGGTTTCTAATGGATCAAAAGTTTATTATTTAAATTCTAAGATGGGTATAGGTCGAAAAAAACTCAACCAATAGAATTTAGACAGGTTTGGGTACTTATATTAACCTTATCTTTATGTATTAACTCTAAGCTTTACAATGTCTCTTTGTATTTTTATATAATATGGTTACTAAACTTACTATATACATACAATTGACCCCCAAGTGGTCCATTAATGATGATCCTATCATGATATAAGTCTCTTGGCCGAACCATAGATTTTTAGGAATTTAATATCAATTAATAATATAATATTTGTTTTAAGAACTCTTTTATGTCAATTTCGACACTATTAAATAGTTGATTTTTTTGAAACTCGTAACAGATTTATTACTTCGAAAAATGTAAATTACCTCAATAATAATATGTCATATTATCCTATAAAATTGGTTTAATTCATTAAAAGTTTCATATTATATTTATTTTGGTATTTATAATATCAATTAATTTAGTTTTTCACTATTTTAGTAATTACTGCATCATCATTGTGTCATAAATAAAATAAATTATTTAATGTCTAAAAATTAAAAATAAAATATAATTATGTAGGAAATCGTTTTATCTTTTTAATGAATATTTATAATCTAAAATAGAACATATATAACCCTATATAATAATTGTTTTTCTAAAAGATATATGCTTGTGTCATTTTTGTATTCATTTTAACTTAATTAAAATAAAGTGTCCCTATCACCTACAAGTGGCACCATGGGGTCCCCAAATCGACCCAAAGATGCCTATGGTCGAACATTTATCAACAAATAAGGCTAGGACACGTTTTAGGATAATTTATTATTATTATAATATTATTTTGTTAACCCTTATTTACCAGATTTACCCTTAACCATGGTAAATAAAATATTTACCACAGTAATTATTCAAAATGTCTAAAAATAAAAGGTACCTATTTACACAATTTTTACATCCTTATTACAAATATGGAATCCATTTTTCTAAATTCAAAACACATAAGTGGCAGAAATTAATTTAAAATTAATTCCCGCTGTGAAAACAAAAAGCGTGTTTTTAAGAGATAATAAATATCAAAAGATTGACACTTGTTTATGTTCGGTTTAATTGTAAAATTATTTCCAATGACCAAAATTATATTAAATTGTAAAAAATATATTCAAAATATACTTTAAAACCACTCAAATTCATAATTTATCACTATTAATTATTTTGATTAAAAAAGTTGTTTTTAATTAAAATTTAGTAATTTTCACTATTCATCAAAATATGAAAGTTATCCAAAAAGTACCAAAATATCACCTTAGGCTAAATTCGATATTCCGAATCCAGAAATGAAGTCCATTTTAAAATATAAAATATATATAATTTCGAAAAGTAGGTATTACTATTCATAACAGCTAGTTTGATTGGTTGTGGTGTGTGTTAAAACTCAAGGTTGCGTACAACACACGCTACTGTATTATTCAAAGAAAGCGTACCGTGGAAGCTTGGGATGTTTCATTTTAAATTTTTGATGTCCCCATTTAGTCAAAAAGATTAAAATATTGTATTTAAAAAGTGTTCACTGTTAAAAGTTGATAAAAGTGCAATACTGAAAATGAATTTTTCTTGCATTATATCTAAGAAACTCATAATATGGATTCTAAAATTATAAGGATTATATAAAGTTTAAAATTTAGATAATACTATTCATAACCTCTTTTGAATTGCTTTTTTATTCATGGTGTGATTGAACTCGGTGTTGCGTGTATTGCAAGTTATTGAATTATTTTGAAGAAATAACACACTATGAAATCTTGGGGTGTTACAATTTATTTCCAAGGCTTTATACACACACATATATATACACTGATTTCAACATAACTATGAATAAATTTTTTTTGAAGCTAATAATGTAAGAGGGGTTATGTAATTTAAATCACCTATTTTATTTAATTTATGATCTGTTTATTTTTTTTTTCATATTATGAAATTTATGTTTTATTTTAAAGGGTATATATACTTATACATATATATGTATATATAAGAGTGTGTGACTATCTAACCAAATATGTAAAATTATTTATGTTGAGAATTAATTTAACTTTTTTTGAATACTAATATGTTTTAAAAAAACTAATTACTCGCAATGACTACTATTAATATGTACAAATGTTAATTCTGCCAAGGGGTATTTTCATTTTTGATGTTTTCTATAAACCGTAGTTTATTCTGAGGATATGAGAATAACATATTTTATGTATTATATGTATATATGGATTAAATGTTAATTGGTATGTTTATAATTTTATCATCAATATTCTAAAAAAAATGGGCATAACATGTTATCATTGTGATTCGAGACATCATATATGCATTTAAACATGAGAATTCTTTTATGAATTACATTGAAATCTATTGGATTTATAATAAAATCATGGTTCTAATATAAATTTTAAGGATTTTATTATCCCATTGATAATTACATGGATTACATTCAACCTGTTTTATTTTATATTTATTTTATATTTTCTTTTTAGAACAAAATTAATTATTACCATAATCATATTTTTATAAGGTAAATAAATGTAATTCATGAAAGAAAGTCTAAATACATGGATAGTCAATGAAAAGTCCTTATGGTAGGTGATTGGGTCGTAACCAAAATTGTATGTGATATGTAGTGTAATTATAAACATATAATTACAACAGTGAATTGTATCTTAATGCATTGACATGTTTTCAAAATATAAAAAACATTAGAAAATGTAAATATATAAGTGTAGAAAAATTTATTTTTTTAAGAAAATATAGCATTTTAAATTTGAAAATATGGATAGTTATTAGAGAGTGAACTCATCCTTCAATAAGTGGTTAGGACGATACAACCTTTAATGTTTCAAATAACCTCAAGAAAAATTGTTTTTTAGGTGCTTGCGTAATACTTTCATAAAAATACCAGATTATGTTTAATTAATTTTCAAATGTATGAATTTTATGAAATGATCTAGTGTTTTTTGAATCCGTAAGTAATTTAATATTATATTTTAAAATTTTCATTTCAAAATTTATTAACAAAGTCATTCTCAAAAGAGTATTTTAGAAAATCTTATCGAAGGTTTTTAAAACGCCTAAATGAGAAATATAACACTCATATTTTATTTAAATTTTTTTTTCATAGTTCACTTTGGAGTCCAAAGATTGATTTCATCATTTTTACACTCTGGAAGAATAATTGTATTTTTGTTTTATATTTTTTTGAAACTCTGATAAATGTAAGAATCATGTATCTAATCTTCTAGAACATAGACATGTAAAAGGTCATTTATTATAATAAATGTTTTGTATTGTTTTAGTTTCTATTTATTTGAAAAAATACACCACATTTTATTGTACTGATTTAAGTGTCTCTGACTCCAATATTTATATTTTTTATCAAAGTAATGGTCTAATCAACTTTGAAGATTATATGTCGTCGAATCAAGAAGTTTAGTGGTCTTAAGTTTGGTAAATTTTGAAGATAAAAATTCATAATTTTCTAGAGTAAGATAATATAATTACTATGGATAAATTAAATTAGGGGGAGGTGTGAATGTGAAATCCAAAAAAATTTAAACATTGATTTCTTATATAAATATTTTATTAAATTAACTAAATTATAATAAAAATAACCTATTGATATTTTTGAGATGATTTTATATAAAAATAATAATGGAAAATTAAGTGTTCTCAAATTCAATTTATTAACAACTACTATTTTAAAATATAATTATTAAATTATAATATTAATTTAAATATATATATTTTATTATTCGAATAAACATTTTATTTTATCGAAATATTATGTAATAAAATATTTTTATTTAATAAAATTCCAAAATTGTATATATATATATTTTCATATAAATAAATGAAAAATATAATAATTTTAAAATATTAAATAATTTTTATTATATTCAATATAAATATTAATATTTTAATAATAATTTTTATATCAAAATAATTAATAATGGATAATTATATGAACATACGAATTTAATAAAATTTGGATTCATAAATTTTTTATGAAATTATAAATAATTGATTGATTATATATACTTTATTTTTGAAAATTATGCTTATGGTTTTATATTAATATAAAATTTATGATGATAATAATAATTATTAAAATTAAAGTTAAACCATTTATATATTATTTATATCTGATCTTAATATTATTTATTTTTTTAAATAATGTTTCGAAATAATATAATACTATCATAAAAATTGAATAACGTTTGTAATGTTATAAAATGATGATGAAATTGGGGAAAAAATGATGGAAAATCATGATTGGTAGTTTTTTTGGGTTTGGTTTTGGGATATGGTATCAAGAGAGAAAGGGTTAATGCCCTGCATGCAAGCTCCAGGACGAGGGTCGAATACCGTGGGACCTCATACAACGAGGGTCATGGGGTTGAGGTCGAGATAATTGTTGTGGAGAGCTGAGAGAGGGTGCGACCGTGGAGACCAGCAGACGGTGATGCAGTCTCGAGAAGTGTTGATGTTGACTGAGCATGTTTAGGGTTAGACCATGATTGGTGAGGTCTGTTCATCATATCCCAACATTTTAATTTAAATTTTACTATGAGGTAGTATTTTTTTCATAGTATTCAGATCTATGAAGGGGTAAGAGTTTTTTCAAAATATGTAGTTTATCTCGGTTAAGCACATCATTTTCATATGTGACAAATTTAATTTTTTGGACCGCTGGAGGTGATTTTCTTAACAATGTAATGTTGTTCTATTTTTGACTTATTTCAATCCTATTTTATCATCTTGAGGTCGTATAATCAATTGATTGGTCACATTAAATAATTTTTTTCAATGTTTTCATAATGTGAAAAAATGTATTTTATTTTCTATCAATATTCCATCAATTTGGGGTTTTTATTTTCTATTGGAGTATAATAGATTGGTTTTGTTGCATTCCACATGTGTCGTTGTAGTGAATTTTGGTCTTTTTGTTTGTGTCTTCTCAGCTTCCTCAGTAATCTGTGCATTTGTGGCTATACACGTAGTAAAGGAATAGGCTATAAATTCTTAAATAAATTTCAAATTGAAAAGGGGTAATCAATTCATATGACTAGATAGGAAGATTTGGGTGTCCGAATCGGATTATTTTATTCTCTGCAAAACTCAAGAAAGAGATTTAGTATTTATTTTTTTGGTTAACCTTATTTTTTCAGGTTGGGATAGTGTTTTTTTGTGTTCCACATACAATTATTGATTTTCCAATGATTTTGAGTGTTAACAATGTTATTTTTAGATCTGGTTCTTGTTTTAGAATGGGCATATTAAAGTTATATTTAGAATTTTTTTACTTTTTGTTTTTAAATTCCCTAAAAGATTAATTTATTTCCAAGGGTCTATATATATACAAAATGATTTAAACATAAGAATAAAAAAATAATTGTTTATTTGGAGCTAATAAAGTAGGAGGGACTATATATTATACTGTAATGATTTTATTCATGTTATGATCTGTTTATTTACAAATAAAGTCATGAATTTTATGTTTTATTTTAAAGGGTGTATATAATTTTACATATATATATATATGTATATATATGTATATGTATATCTAAAATATTGTGTATAATTATTGAATGTGTAAATTTATTTAATTTATTTTGGAATAATTACAATTTTCATAAAAAAATATAATTATTATTAAGGATTATTATTTAAAAGTAGTCTTGTTAATTCCTAGAAGAGTAATTTTCGTCTATTGAAATTTTGAGTAATCATGTGTTTATTCTGAGGATATACGTATAAATTTTTTTAGTATTATATATATATGAAATGGTTTTTTATATATGTATAATTCTATTCCCATGATTCTAAAAGAAATACACATATCATCTTATCATTATGATTAGGGACATCACATATGCATATAAATACGGCCATGCGTATATGAATTTCATTGAAATCTATTGATTTTATAATAAATTTATGGTTCTAATTTAAATTATATTGTATATGTACTAAAATAAATAATTACATGGATTACATTGAATGTGTTTTAATTTAAATTTTCCCGTAAATCTTTTAGTTGAGGGACATTTTTAATTATTATGATTATCATATTTTTATAAGATCAACAATGGTAATTCGTGAAAGTAAGTCTGAATACATGGATAATTCATGAAAAGTCTATGTGGTAAGAGATTTGGTGGTAACAAAACATGTATGTTATTTGCAGTGGAAGTTTATAGATGTATAATTATATGATTTAATGTGTATCTTAAGGCATTGACATGTTTTCAAAATTGAAAAAAAAACTCAAGTATATATATATATGTATATGTATAGATAGATTAAAATGTTTTTAGACAAGTTGGAACTGAAACATTGTAAATATGAAAGGATATTGAAGTGTGATCCCATGCTTCCACATGTGGGTAAGCACATATATCATTCAACATTTCAATTAACATCAAAAATAGTGTTTTGTTTTCATGAGCTTACATAATGTTTTCTGAAAAACAATCGATTATGTTTATGAAATATATGAATGTATGTTTTTCTGAAATGATTTATTTTTTTTAGACGTACCTATTTTCAAATAAAATTGTAGAAAAGGAATTTATAAATGTATATAATAAATTATATTCAAAATAATATTTTATAAGATTTTATTGATGGTTTTTATAACCTCTTACATGGAAATTTATTTCCAGTCTCTTGTGTAAAATTATGTTCACTTGTCACATCGGCGTCCAATGTTGCACGTCATAATTTTCGTGTTATAGAAGCATAGTTGGATTTTTTTTTTATATATTTGTTGGAACTCTTATAAATTTATAAATATTGAATATAATCCTCCAAAACCTAGACCTGTGAAGGGTCCTCTTTTTTAATAAATATTGTGTATTGTTTCATTTTATTTTTTTTAATAAAAATACACACCATTTTAGTTATTATGTCTAATGGCTTGGGAATGGGTTTTTATTATTTCTATTAGAGGAATGTTCTAGAACACAATGGATATTAGATGTCATCGAACCTAGAAGTTTAGCTGTACTATTTTTTCTAAATTCTGATGAAATAAATTTAAAAAATTCTAGAGCCCAATGGTTGAATTAGGGGGGGAAATTCGTTTAAGGGGGGTAGAATGTGACATCCCAAAATTTCCAAACCTAGAATTAATATATAAATATTTTATTAAAAGAATTAATTTATAATGAACAAAAAAATGGTATTTTTGAGATGATTTTATTCAAAAATAATAATTAAAAATTGAGTTTTTTCGAATTTAATTTAATTACTAGTATTTTAAAATATTATTTTAAAGGATTATTTTAATATAAATATATTTATTTGATTATTTGCATAAAAATTTATTTTATTAGAAGATTATGTAATAAAATATTTTAAATGAATAAAACTCCAAATTTCAATATATATATCATTCATATAAATAATTAACTATTATAATTATTTTAAAATACTTAATTATGTTGATTAGGTTCAATATAAATATTCATATTTTAAAAATAATTATTATCTAAAAATAATAAATACTGAATAATTATATTCATATTCGAATATAATTAAATTCGGATATATAAAATTTGTTTGAAATCATAAATACCTAAATTTAATTATTAATTTTGATTAGATTATTTTTATAAATTAATAACGATTATAAATATTAATTTTGATAAAATAATAATGAATTATTATGATAATTTTATTTTTTAAAATTTTCATTATAATTTTATATTAATATAATTTTTCCAAATAAATTATGAGGATAATAATTATTACTATAGATTAAGGGAAACCACATATATATTCATTATATATGACTACATATTATTATTTTTATTTTTGATATATTTTTTGAATAATATGATACTATTATAAAATTGGAATATCAATTATAGTATTAGTAACAATGATGATAAAATTATGAATAAAAAAATTGGGAAAATCATGATTGATTTTTTTTAAGGTTCGGTTTAGGGATATGGGTTTGAGAATGAATGTGATACTACGAGGAGTGATAGTTGTAGGCCGAGGGTTGTGTAGCTAGAGATATTGAACATAGTTGGTGTTCGAGATGAGGTTGAGTCGATCAACCTGGAGAGCAGAGGATGATCATGACCGTGAAGACCAGTTGACAGTGATAGAGTCCTGAGTGGCGTTGATGGGGACCGACCATTTTTTGGGTTCAACCATGGTTGGTTTAGTTCGTTCTTCTTCCCACTTCAGTTTAATTTCAAACCTAACATGAGGTTGAATTTTTTTCATAGTCTGCTGATCTATGTCCTGTAAGAGTTTTTTGGACATCATTTTTACATCTTGGTTGTTCATATCAATTTAATCATTGTCAAATATTTCTTTTTGGATTGCTGGATTTTATTTTCTTAACAGTGTAGTATTTGTATATTTTTTCACTTATTGCTATCCAATTTTATCAATTGGAAGCCATATTCTCAATGAATTTTCCATTTTAAATTATTTATTTCAATTTTTTCATACTGTGTAGGAATTTATTTTCCTTTCTATCAATTTTATATCAATTTAGATTTTTCATTTTTTGTTTGAGTATAACAGATTTTTTTCTCTGTAGTCCACATGTGTCATTCTAGTGGGTTTTTTACTTTTTTTTGTGTCTACTCAGTTTTCTCTACAAGTTGTGTGTTTATGGATGTATAAATAGTAAAGGTTTTGGGTATAAAATCCTTTTTCAATTTTCAATTTCAAAGGGGTAAATAATTATTTACTCTTGATATAAAGAGTTGGGTCTCTGAAGCCAAGTCTACTATTCTCTATAAAACATATGTACGTTATTTTTATTAATTTTTATGATAAAATATATTATCAGAGGGAGAGTGTGATTATTTGTGTTCAAAATAAAATTATAGAATTTTCAAATGAGTCATGCTATTAAAAAAAATTATTTTTATATCGAGTTCCTGTTTCAGAAAATGAATATTAATGTTATTTTCAGAATTTGGTACAATATTTTTAAATTCTATAAAAGATGAATTTATTTCAATGGTATTATACATTTTTATATATTTATATATATAAGAACTTCTTTAAAAATAATCATGAATAAATAAATTTTTAATCAAATAATGTAGGTTGTAATAGTAAGATTATTGTATTTATTTTGTTGAGGTTATGGTCTATTTATTTATTTATCAAGTTATGCAATTTATGTTTTATTTTAATGGGTGTATATACATATACATTAATATGTATATATAACTAACTATGTATTATTATTTAGGGAGTATATTTATTTTATTTATTTTTCAATAATGATATGTTTTATAAAAACACTAATTATTTTCAAGGATTGTTATTTCTAGGAAATCATGTTAATTCTGCAAGGGGTTATTTTCATTTATCAACATTTTGAGAACACAAGAACTAATTTCTAGGATATAATTATAATAAATTTCATGTATTAAATATATAAATTAAATGGTTATTTCTATGTTTATAATTTTAATCCCATGATTCTAAAAAAGTGTGCATATCATGTCATCATTATGATTTGGTTCTTCACAACATCATTTAAACATTTCCATGAGTTAATTCATTACATTGAAATATGTTTCATTTATAATAAATTCATGGTTCAAATTTATATTCTAAGGATTATGTTATGAAATTAATAAGTATATGTATTAAATTTCATGTGGTCTATTTTAAATGTTTCAATTAAACTTTTATGTGCGGAAAATAATTAATTATCATGATTGTCAAATTTTTATAAGAGAAATAAACGTAATTCATGAAATAAAGAATAAATACATGGATGGTCCATATAAAGGCTATGTGGTATGAGATTAGTTTGTAAGAAAACTCATAACTGATACGTAGTGGGAGTTGATATACATATAATTATCAGATTTAATGTGTATCTTAATGGAGTTACATGTTTTTAAAATTTAAAAAACCCGAGTGAAAGTATGTATATAAGATAAGAAAGCCAAAAAATGTTTTCAAAAAATTCATAATTTGAATGTTGAAATATTAAAGGATACTAGGGAGTGAACTCGTCCTTAAACTAGTGGGTTTGCCTAGAAATCCTTCAGCAATTGAAGTAACATTTGAAATAATTTTTTGTTTTCAGGTACAAGGGTAATGTTTTAAAAAAAAACTGGATTATTTTTAAGAAATTTATGAATGTAAATATTTTTGGAAATGATCTAGTACTTTTGTAAAGACATAAGTAATTTGAAATTATATTTTAAAAAGGAAATTTCTAAATGTATATACCAAATTAGTTTCGAAATAAAATTTTATAAGGAATTACTTAAGGGTTTTAAATCCCGTCAATTGAGAATTTAAAGTTAATATCTTGAAAAAACACTTTATTGGTCACTTTTGATACCGATGCAAGAAATCATTCTTTTTCAGATTGGAAGAATATTTGTATTTTTTATTTTATTTTTTGTTGCAACTCAGATAAATGTATGAATCTTGTATCTAGTCCTCTAGAACCTAGACCGGTTAATGGTTCTCTATTGTAACAAATTTTTTGTATTATTTTATTTAATTTTTGTTAAAAAATACATTGATTTTTGGGCACTAGGTCTAGTGTCTCTGTCTCATCTATTTATAATTATACAAACACATTCCAAAGTATAATAATGATATTAAACTTTTGAGTCCAAAAGACAATTGGTTCATAAGATATCAAAATCATCTCTAATTTAGTTCCTCATTTCTATAATGCTTCCTAAACATATCAAACCTAAAACATATTTGGATAACATAAAGAAAAAAACAAAATAAAGGGGAGTGAATATTCTAAGATAGTGTAAACAATGAAAAAATATAAATGAAATATTAAGATTATGGTATGATAATGTGACCATAATATATAAAAATTGGACCTTAAATTTCAAATTTATAAATATAAGTCATGTAGAATCTAGTTTTAGTTCATAATATTTGAAACATCATGAAATAAAAGTGCACGATCTATGGGAGAAAAACATTAGAATAATACATAGATTAATGGTATCCACATAGGCCTAAAAATCATTTCTTTAGTAGTGAATTCATCATTTCAAATATTATCATAGTGAAATGGTTTGACTCCCGAAACCAGCATTGTAGTTGAGGACCACTCTGACGACAATCCACGTGTAAAAGGACCATTATTGAAAGTGGTTAACTACAACTTCCAGTCATATTTGTCTAATGATGTATCATTAATTTCCTAATGATTTATAGGGTGATATATGTCCCACTCATCACAATATCAAAAAAATACATTTCTATATGAAAACTGATCAAAAAAATTTCATATCAAAACACATAAAAATAAATATGTTTCATAAACATGATATCATAAAATAACATGTGGGATAGATATTTTCATAATAATTTCATCATTTCATCATTGCATATCCCATGGAATATAAATTAAGTCTAATAAAAGTCAAGTAATCGTAAACATTGTCCATTAAGTTGAATAAAGGAATGGTGTTATTGAATAATGTACACATTAAATAAAAATAAAAAAGGATATCATCTTAGAAATAAAATTATTTCAAAATATTTAATTGATCATTTCGTGAGGATAATAGTTGTTACAAATTGGAAATAATTTTTTATAGAAAAAAACTATTTCCGAAATCCTTTTCACTGAAAATTAACATGAAAATATATAAAATAATCATTATATATTATTTATATTATTTCATGAGGAAAATATCTTTTCTAATAGGAAATTAAATTTTGAAAACCATAAAATTCCAATAAACCATTTTATTCAAATATAACCTCTAAAACTTATAATGAAATATTTATAATTTATTTTTTATATATATTTAGTAAAATAAGTTTGTAATTATGAACGAAATTAATAACATTAAATTCTCTAAACCTCACTATCTTTGATGATATCATTTAAAACTTATAATGTAATCATTAAAGTAAATAATGGTCATAATGTTAAGAAGTTATCTTCATGTATTACATGTTAAAAATGAGTGCAGTATTGTTGTCAGTAAAGAAAAAATCAGGACATTCATTGAAAACAATATGAAGATAAATTTTAAATCACTTTAAAGAAAACTAAAAATGGGAAAAAATTTATTAATTGGTAATTTTTAGAATATAAGTAACTTATTTTAAAACATTTATTGGAGACAAATATTTTTATATAAAAAGGTATTTTGACCAATGCCATATATAAAGATTATATTTCATAAAGCATTCATTAAACCTCTTGTGTATATGAAAAGTGGATATTAACATGAAACATTATTCTCATGACATAACCAGAATATAAAAAAATCCAAGAGTTTCATGAGATATTTAACATAATATTCTATGATTTAAATCATATTCATAACAAATCATAATAAAAATTGTGATTGTATCATTAAACCATTTTCTATTATGTAATAAGAAATCATAAGTCTAATGAAAGAATAATTTTAATTATATTATATAATATCATTATAATAAAAAAAATATCGAATTAAATTTAAAAGGGGTTGTATATAAACCATATAATATAATATTTTTTCATAACATAATTCATGTACCAAACATGAAAAATTAAGACAAAACCCTTTTATAGAATTTTTAACATTCAATTTTTAACCCCCTTGAATAATAGATCCATTGATAGATAGTTATGTCGTAGTAATTTTTAGGATAGAAATTGTAAAATTAATTCAATATTATTATAAACACAACATATATTAAATTGGTGTTAAATATGACATGTTTCACATATAAATCATAAGTGATATAAAAATTATTATTATAATTATCAACATTATTAGTAAACGTTAAAAACTATTTTATTGTAAATATAGAATTATATTAAATATATTAAATATCCATAATAATATGTATTATACCATATATTATTTACATATTTATATTTACTACCCATTTATTAAAAATTGATGAAAAAAATTATATTATGGTTAATAATTTCAAGGATTTTCACATATGATTTTCTTTGTTATTTTTTGGACCTTATACATTGATTATGGTTATATCATTTAAAAAATTTATCCATTATATAAATATCATTAATATTCATTATAATATTATTTTTTATAATCCATTAAATAAAATTTTGAAAAATTAAATACACCATCCGTAGAGATACTAGGCCTTACAAATGCAGAAACACATTTTCAATTTTATAAATAGATGAAATGATTGAATGAAAAATAATATAATACCATTTTATAATTTTCTTATTTCATATATATATATATCTAATATTAATAAAATTTATTCTAATAAACATTTATTCAAATCATTTTTATGAAACAAATTACATCGCTTCACAAGGTGGTAATTCACCACACACTAGAATGTCATTATTGTATCACCCAGGTAATGAAATGTAAGAATATATTTTTAGATATAATAATTAAATAAGTGAAATTAATGTTAATATTTTATATATATTCCTTTATCATATCCTTCTTACAATCAAATTAATGAATAAATGAACAACATATTATTTGTTCATGTGATGGTAATCTTCTACCACACGAGTGAAATTAATTTTTAATAAATCATTTAGAGGTAGGAATATAGATGTATTTTTCTTCTTATAGAGGTATAATAATATAAAAAACATGTCATATAAAAATATAATAAATCATTATATCCTACATTAAGAGTTTTTAATGGAAAAATTATATCGTCGGCTCGTGATGCAGTAGTTCCCTGTATATAGAATTTATAATTTCAAATCCCATTTGATTCAGTGGATATGGTTATAGGACATTACCAGAACATAATAAAATCATTGTATATTAATCATATATATAATTTTAAATAATTTTATTTTATTATTAATTTAATTAGTTGGAAAAAGAAAAAAACAAAATTCTTGTTTTCAGGTATTACCATTTTTGGGACAACTTCTTTATCTTAAAACGAATGTCTTCCTAGCATTTATTTTTGGAAAGAATAAATATTTTGTTTTGTAATGAGAATATTACTAATGTTTTTTGGATTTTATTTGTTTTACATTACAGTTCGTGATATGTAATGAAGATAGGAGAGTGTGTGACCTTTTATAACATAAGTGAGAGGTATACTAGTAATATTTGAATACAAAATGTTTTTCTGATGTTTTTCAAATTCGATAAAGAAAAAAATTGTTCCTCAATAAACCATAAAACTGCAAATGTATAAATATTTCCAAAAATAAGGTTTTAGGAATGATTCTACGTAATATTACACCTTATATTTTTATTTTAACACCACGGTAAACCAATTTCCATTGAAACCACGATAATTGATTTTTACTAATTTTAATATATATAAAACTAAAAAATTACATTGATAATAATAGATAATATAAATAATTATTATTAAAATTAAGGAAATAAATATTAAAAAAATCCATTAATAGAGGTGGAAATCATTAATTTTATATTAATAAATGAGACACAACAATAATATGGTGTTCTAAATAGAATCATTACAGATGTTTAAATATATTTTATATCAATATTCAATAATAAAATGATTCCAAAGACATAAATTTTATAAATATGTATAAAATTTAAATAAATATAAAATTAAGACCATGATAATATGAATTTTACCTTGTATGGTATTCAAATATAATGGTTGATTCGAATTAAAACCATTTCATTACTATTCACTGAAAAATTAATGTTTTAAAAAGAATACATTAATATCACCCTTATAGATATATTGAAATTTTTAAATAAGAAAATTTGTTTATTTTTTAAAATAAATTTTATAATAGTATGAAACATCAATTTTAAAATAAGTGAATAATATGTTACAATACTACACTTTATTTTGATAAATTTTTATGCGTAAATTTGGATTTATTATTATATCCATTCAAGAAAAATAAAACAAAGAGGATGGTTATATTTTTATTGAATATATAATATATATATTTAAATAAAATAATTCACTTAAAAGTGATTTTTTAATGTTAATGGTGAATCGCATTTGGGTGTATAAAAGCTGATTATTAGAAAAAAACTTTCTATTATTTTCAAATTGATTTTATTTTAAGGAATTCTTGATTATCCACCAGATAATTATTTTAATATAAATGTGTAAGAAATATATTTTATTTATATACTTAATCTTATTCATACTTTCTATTCCCATAGATGGGTGATTAATACAATGTGAAATAATAAAATTATAATTCTATGTCGTGTTTTGATTAAACTTGTTATTTAATATAACATAAGTCAAACTCATTGTTGAATATAACACGTTTTAAACTTGTGTTTGACTGTAAATCAAGGATAACATAGAATTATGTTTAAATTAATGAATCAAATAATATAATTACTTTAAAAAATATATTTCCCAAAATCTAACAGAGTTACATTATACAATCCTTAATGAATTTCACATACCAAATTTATCACATTGTTGAATATAAATGAATATAATTCCACGTCATTTTTTTCTAGGGATCCAACAATAAATCCCAATGGTGGTGGTTCCACCATAAAACATTTACCTGGGGAGTGGCCTTCTTTCGTATGAAATTCACTATATGTTCCTGAATCTTCATTGTTTTTTTCGCACAAGAATGATACATCTCATTAAATATAGCCTCTATGATCTATACACATGATGTATTATGTATATACAACTTTATAAGTAATATATGAAACACATCACAAAAAAAATAGATTCTTGTTTGGTGCTACAAATTATAAACTATACTACAAGAGAATCGCCATTTAGTGGCGGTTTGTTTTCTGTTTAGAGGCGGTTTAAACCGCCGCTAAATGGGTTGGCGGCTGTTTCTGTATACCACTGCCTAATACGGCGTCACCAATCTATTATCAATGGATATTTCCATTTATCGGCAGTTTTAGGAAAGCATCGTAGCTGCCTTATTTTGCGACGATTATTCTGATTTTAGCGGTAGTTTTTTACGAGCCCTTGACATTAGTTTATTGGCGGTGGTTATAACCGCCGCAAATAAACTCAGATCCAGTGGCTGTAAAACTGCCGCTTAAGTCACTATAACCACCGTAGAATGATAACCTACTGTGAGACTATGTAGCGGTGGTTTTAAATGCCACAAAACGTAATTTTTTTACATTTCTTGGTGGTTTCACCATTTAGCGGCGATTTTTACCATTTAGTAGGTGTTTAAACCGCCGAGAAATTTAGACCAGAAAAAATAAATAAATTTTCTTCTTCAGTTGAACTACTGCCCTAAAAGAAAAATCAAAACAGAAATACCATATTTTACATACCAACAGAAAACAAGAAACATCATCCTAGGAAATCGGTATAGAATAAATTCAAAAAAAATAAGTAAACATTGACATGCTATATAAGAATGAACCATATTGTACATACCAATATACAAAAAAAAACATCAAACTAGGAAATCAGTATATAATAAATTGAAAAAAAATGATTGAATAAACTATAATACATAGGTCCATTATTTGACTACTCTCCAAACATACATCTAGCTGATCCTTCTTGATCCCCCGTAATATATATCACTTGAAAATGAAACATTAGATCTACATGTGTTTCAGTGTTCCCATATAGGGAGTGAGCGTAAAACAAAGTTATATTTACCATGTGTGGGCCTCCTAATTAGTTTAATACCCCAAATATACCATCACCACACACATCTACTATACCAAGTGTCTTAAAGAAGCTCATGTGTTAGTCTCACTCAATACTTTATTGTGCACTTTTATGTAACACAACTAATCATTTATTGACTTATTTCTCAAAAAATCATGATACAAGAAAACATTATGTTCTATTTGACCATAATTTAAATAATTATTGACATACAATATAGTAACCACCTTCTAAACATTGTAGTACGACTGTAAATTTCATTACACATGTCATTTCATCACAATTTTAATCTCTGATTAATCACGTCACATTACCTTATAATTCATGCATTCAGTTATATTTTATTTTATTCCACTTAACAAGGATACAATATATTCCCCTCTGAGGTTCAATCCCAACATCAAGAAACATTCTATTATTCTTATGTGATAAGAATAATATGAATCAATTTTACAAAATACCATAGTTAAAGACTCTAGTATTAGATTCTTTATATAGTCCTTAATTTTAGATACCCCTCCTAGTATCACAATATCATATCCACCTTCATGTTGAATGCCCCGACCTCTTAAGTATTCGTCCATCATCATCATACCAACATATATGATATTGAAAACAATATATGGGCCCTCTAATAGGTGTAATCCACAACCATACCTTCTCCAAATTAGTCATTGAAGACCAAGATGAAACTGAAATGGAAACTCATGATAAATTCAAACACTATCTATTTCTAGGTACCTTTCAAAAAGTGTTCCCCTTCACAAAAAGTTAAGATTCTTGAAATATTTATATTTAAATTGAACATAAATGATATGATGTATCCCACTAATCATTAATAAACTATGTTTCTTATGATTCTATTTATAGAGATTCATATGATTCTCATCGCATGGGCCTGATCCCAACAATGTAAACACCAACGACATCTTTTTATGGAGAAAAATGAATAATTTCCTAACTATGTGGCCCTAAAAAATGAGTCATAAACATGTATTATATGTATGATTAACCTAAAAATCACATATTTTCATATCTACACAGATTCAAATAGATCAGAGGAATAGGGCTAACTCATTAAACACTAGTATTTTGATATTATTCATTAAAAAATCATAAATCATTAAGGGTATCCAAAAATTCAAATGATTCCACCCAAAGAATATTTGATGATCCCAAAATCTCACACCTTTTACAAATACCAATTTTGAGGAATCTATAGTATATGAATCATTAGTGAACACCTTTCAATGTAATTTAGTTCTAAAAGGACATACATACCAAATATTCATATACATAAAAGCCCATTGGAGGTTCCCATAAAAAAATAGATAACCTAATGTGAATCCATTAACATGGAATTGGATTGATAAACTATGAACTCTTACTTTTGATGATGTATTGATGGGTTTATTCATTATGTTTTCTTTTCAATACCTTCATCACATCCTTCAATTAAAATTGAATCACCAAATGGACCAATTATGTTCAAGACTAAAAACAAACTGATAGTACCCATAAGGAACACAATGGTGAGGCATGAAAACAATTGTTATGTCTTACATAGGACTCAATTTCTATGAATATATGTTCCCCATACCCTGACATACATTGTCTCCTACCCTTGTTAAATGAGTGCATGATGGTTCAAACCTTATTTCAGGAATACCATCTAAATGGATCTATCCTGACATTATATGAGTCTCACGGTAATCAATATGGAATAATGCCCCACAGGTTGTCCAACTAAAAATATTATATGGAAAAAACATTGGTCCATAGTTTCACATCCATCCTTTTTGTATCCTTTCAATAGATCATGAGAATACGTTCTTCTCTTATCATGTGGATTTGGATAAATATGTCCACCCTAAAGTAGAAATAACCTTAGAAATTCATTATGAGTATCATGTTAACTATAGTCATTTTTATTAACATGTGACCTTGAGTACTCAAGAAGATATATAGGGTGTTTTTCCTTATTTTCTATACTCAAGAATCTAAATGTTGATCACACTGAGAATTTCCAAACACTAACACCCAAGAGTATATTTATACCTCGACTAGTTTAAAAACCCCTAAGGCCCATTAGAATATCTAGATAATATACTAGGGACGGTTACAATGCTCTAATATCTAAAATCTTCATAATCTACCCTAAGTGGCGTTTGGGACTATAAAATTACAATGGATAACATACCCAACTTGCGTGGGGGAATTGTTAATCATTTTTCCCACATGGTCATCTCTAGTATCATTAATCCTATGGGATCACACCCAAATTAATGATATCCCTCTTACAATGTAAATATGTGATTCCTATTGGTGGTAACACATTTATATATTTCTTCAATGTTAACCCAATTGAAGTCAGGAAACATGATTCTATTGAGTATGAAACAGTTGTGGATGAATCCACTACCCCCTGACCACTAAAAATAGTAAAACCATCTCAATATAAGAGAATATTACTTAGTTCAAATTCAAAATAGTATAATATGTGGAATGACCCAATTTGTTCAACACATCAACACTGGGTTTAACTCCTAGTCATCCAAAATCTCAACTAAAAATTCAAACACAGTCCTAAATGGAATGATGTATAACACACTCGAGAAATCAAGACATAAAAAGAAACATCAGAAATCAATAAAATGCATAAAAGGAAACATGAGAAATCAAGGAAATTTTAGAACATGAAAATGTTTGGTGGAAACTATGTGCCACAAATGTTACATATACAAACCAATTGTTCCCATATTTGTTCAACAGATGAACAATACAACTACTCACGGTCCGATGATGCATCGTCACCCTCGCCACCTTCATCACCTTTTTCTGCTATCACCTGTAAGAATATTATATTTAAAATTAAAAACAGTTTCATATTTATATTAAAACTTAAAACCAATGAAAGTTAGCAAACTAAATGATTTTGATTTTTTGTAATTTACCTGCTCACCACCACTCGGTGCACTACCAACAGGGGAATATCTGCTCATCTGCTGATATAAATCAGTCAACGCTTTCTGCATAGCGGATATCTAAGCCCCGTGGTCTTGAATTGTGGCTCGTAGAGAAAAAATCTCCCTCTGAGAATCATCAGGTATGGGATGACTATAACCAAAAGTAGATGAGGTTGGAATCCATGGTGGCATGCCAAAGACCTAAGATGGTATGGTTCCCAAACCCATCCCGCGCACTCTACCAGGATACTCCTTCCCAATGACTTTAGCAACAGGGTCATCATAGTAGACTGAGTAGGGATGCGCAGATTGGCATCCCATAGTTATTTAATTTTTAGCTATAAATCAAATATCAATATATATTAACACATTAAAAATTGATTATAAGTTATTATAATAAAAAATTGACTTCATACCCCCAACTTATTTAGCAGGATCATTAAAAAAACTTCCATCTGATTTCTTGTGAACATCCAACCACATTTCAGTTTAGGATGCTTCATTCCCTAAACTCTTTGACTGCAATAAGAAAAGATAAATAAACAATTCAATATATTAAACAGATAATACTATCTTCTAAATATTTAAACTAATTAAAAGTTTTCCAATGTCGTTTTGCTTCTAGAAAATCTTTTTGAGCCCGTAGTGTGAGAGATGACTTGCTTAGCCTGGTTTGATGCATTCCTTCTTGAGAGATCCTAAAATAAATAAAATTTAATTTAATAGTAATGTATTAAATGTCATTTCCTCTTCATATACATGTATAAATGTAAAATGAGGATAATATAATAATATATATTTCAATACCATCCGCTTCTCATCACGATGTCTGTCGACAAAAACATTCCACTGTTCATTCGTTACCCCACTGGGTAGATTCTCATACATTTGTTGCACAGTCAAGAAGGTATTGTTGACATCACACCATAATCTCTATTTAAAATCTTTCCATTTATTACCTAGATTTTTTAACGTCCACATATGTGCTATCACATCTGCAACTGTAAAGTGGAAGAACATCTGTATACAGAACTTTATTTTGAACATACTAGTAACATGACATTCAATTAAACCATAATGTAATAAATTTACCTTTATTTGAGAATCAAAAACATCATTTTTCCTTCTTGGAGGCATATGTCTCCAATAATTATATTAAATAGGAATGGAAATGAGATCTGTTGCCAACTGGCCTAGAATCTGGCCATGTAACCCCATGACGTCATCCATCGGGACCCCATAAGAATCAAATGGCATGAATATCTTTTCACAAGTCATATTAAAAATATCTGCACTTTTTATGTTTTTCTCCACGGTTCCATTTTTTTCATCTTCAATTAAAAAACAATTATTATAAAAAAAATGCAAAAAAATTATTTAATTAAAATTTGTACCTATGAAAGTGACAGTCCAGTTTGCCCGTGAAGAACTAGAAGGGGTATGTCACTGCCCCACAGTCGAGGCTCCTAAAGGGGGAGTTGACGACTCACCCTCTAATGGGACATCCAAATATAGTGTGAGAGATGATGCAGGGGGAGATGGTTTAGGTGTGTAGGCAGCTGGTGCCTCAGATGTCGTAAGGAGGGATCCAGATGGATCATTATTTGTAGCTGAACTAGATCAAATAGTATACCTCTTCCTCCTTTTAAATCCTAGAAATTATTCAAATAAAATTAAGTTCAGAATACATATTTCAAAAATATTATGCAGAAAAACAATTAAAAATGATAATAGATGCCCAGTACTAACATAAAAAATATATATAACAATGACAATGAATGACTGCAAAAATGAAACAAGTGGTTGATGAATAAATAAATAATTGTACATACAGTAACTTTCCCCGTCAATCATATCTAATTCCTACTCCATTTATTCATCCACTTCATTCCTCCTTTCTAGACTAATATTTTCAATATCATGATGGACAAATAATTCTGCTTCCTGTTGTTGACTAAATTCAATTTCAGAGGTCAAATTATCGACTTCATCGCCCATATAATACAAATCTCTTTGTATTACATGAGAAAATACACTCCACCCTTCATCAACAACATCATTCACATAGTATACCATTTTAGATTGTGATGCTAGATCAGGCAGTTCATGATAACCAACATCCATCAAGCGCGAGAAGTTCATAGAAGTAAATTGCAAGGAATCTCTTCTAACACCTCTGATAATATCAACCCATTTGCATTTGAATAAAACAACAGAAAAATTACCTTGGTAGTTTAATTTAATAATATCATGCAACATTTTGTAGTATTCTACTTCAGAAAATATAAATATACCACTGTTCTGTGTTTTTAAACCCACTTCTCGATCGACTGTACGAAATCTAAAGCCATTCACATTATAAACGTCGAACTTTCTAACTTGTTTTAGAGGACCTCTAGCAAGAAACTTCAAATCTCCTGACACCTTTGCTCGAGTGTCAGTATTCATGATCTGAAAAAAGAAATATACTTTATTAGATTTATAAAATGTATGTGTCAAACTAATATTCGTACTTATAGAAATATTTATGAACTTACACGTCATGTAAACCATTCTACAAGCTCTTTATTAACAGATTTCATTATATCTTTCTCATTTCGTGTTCGGCCTCTCATTCGTCTATTTGTTTGTATCACAAACTCTTTAATAAATGGATCTGAAATTTCCTTATTCAGCATCACATATCTATGTGCCTGTAATAATTCCAATTTAGTCAATGTCACATTTGAGTTCTCCCAACTGAACGGCCAATAGCAGGAAATATTTTGGATTTCTAATATATTTGAGATTTAGACGATGTGTCGTCAACACATCCAACTCGATTAAATCTTGTATCAATATCATCCAAGTATCGATAAAAAATGATAAGACACTCATTAGCCAAATAGCCTTCAGCAATAGAGCCTTCTGGTTGAGCTTTATTTCTCACGCATGGTTTCAGATGCCCAAGATATCTGTGAAATAAAATATACATAATTATGTATTTAATTAAGTACCAAAAATTGATTACATAACTGAAAAAATATAAATAATGTACCTCTCAATTGGATACATCCATCGATAATGAACAGGGCCACCTAATTTAGATTCCTCAACCAAATGCACTGTTAAATTCATCATTACAGTAAAAAATGATGGAGGAATGATCATCTATAATTCACAAAGGGTCAATACAAGCCTATACTGGAGGTTGTTAAGATGAAATGGATGTAGAGATTTGTCACATAGTTTTCTGAAAAATGTACAGAATTTGAGTAAAATAGTAGTAATTTTTTAATGTAATAATGTACGCAATCCTAATGGTAGTAACTGTTGTAACAAAATATGTGAATCGTGACTTTTCTATCTATGTAACATTCGATACTTCAAGTCAACACACCTCGAGATATTACTTGAATACCCATCAGTTACCTTAACATTGTTTAAAATTCGACGGAATGTATCTTTATACCTATATTTCATTGCAAAAATTGAAGGAGGATAATTTTCATTCTCATCTAGCCAGAGATCGCATTTTATGTTCATTACTTGTAAGTCTTTATGAGCATTGTGATGATCCTTAGAATTTCCATGTTCATTAAGAAATGTGAAAATCAAATTTTCATAGACATTCTTCTCAATATGAATCGCATAAAAATTATTCTACAACAAATTAAATTCCCAATATTGAATTTTGAAGAAAATACTTTTTTTCTTCAATTTTTACCTTCCAATTTCGCTTGACGACGCACTTCGGACCTGTTTTCCGCTATCCTTTAAATGATGAACCTTACCAAATTTTGTTTCAACATTTTCAAGTTTTGTTAATATTTCAGAACAAGTTAACAACTTTGGAGGTGGTCTACGTTCAATGGAACCATTAAATTTTGATCTATTCAGCCGAAATCAATGAGATGCGTCGAGAAATCAACGATGACACAAGAAGCACCATTTTCTAGTTTGAGGTAGCAGTTTGGGCTCAAAATATAAGTTAAAAACGGGACAAGACAAACCCACGTAAGTGTTCCAACCAGATAAATTCCCAAGCCCAGGGATGTCACTAATGGTCCACATTAAAGCAGCATGCATTTTGAACATTGTTTTAGATGAAGCATCAAATGTATCAACACCGTTTCTCCATAACTCCTGAAATTATTCAATCAAAGGCTTCATGTATACATCAATATCATTTCCAGGCATTTATTTTCCAGGAATAATCATCGAATGGATAACAAATGTTTGTTGCATTCAAATCCACAGAGGCAGATTATAAGGGATCAAAACAACTGACCAAATGCTATAACTAGTACTCAAAGTCCCAAATGGGTTGATTCCATCGGAATCCATTCCCAATCGAAAATTCCTAAGATCAGGTGAGAAATCTAGATGTAATGAATCAAATGTCTTCCATGATTGGGAATCTCTTGGATGCCTCATTAAAACAACATTTTTATTAACAACAGAATTCCACTTCAGGTGTTCAGCGGTTTTCGATGACATGAATAATATTTTCAATCGAGGGTTCAAAGGAAAGTAATGCAAAACCATTGCAGGTGTGTTTCGTTTCATCTTCTCCATGAAATTATGTTCATTTAGAATTCCAACATCACCCTTTTTCTGCCATCTAGAAGATGAACATTTCTTGCAGTTCTGTCTACTTGAATCCTCTCCCCAATAAATCATACAATCATTAGGACACGCATGTATTTTTGTATAATTCAGACCAAGATTGTTAACAAATTTTTTCATATCATAAAATGATTATATAATTTTTTCTTCAAGAAATGCATCACGAATAAATTCAAATATCATGGACATTGACATAATTGTAATTCCACATAGTCATTTGATATGGTACAACTTTAGTAGAAATGAAATCTTTGAATATTTCAAACACCCACTATACAACTCCTGATTCCCATCATCAACTAACTCATGAAACTAATTTTCCTTAATGAAGATTTCTCTTACATTTGGCTCTAAATAATCAAGAGGAGGATCCAATTATATGTTACAATCTTGATCTGCCTGTGTTACAGTCTCAAAAACATCACTTGTCATGTTGGAATTTGTAGCACCTTCTTCTGGTTGTTCTGATATGTTTTAATGCTGATAGTGGTGTCTTGTAGTGTCGAATGAATCATTTATAAGGTTTTGCATTTCATTTTCCATTGTCAACAAACTCGGGACCTCATTCTGTGGATTAACATCAGTGATCAATCTTTCTGTAACATTCGATTATCCATGACAAATCCAACAAAAATATTGAGCACAGAATTGCTTCAGTATTAAATGTTTATAAACTTCATCTAACTTCAACAATTTTATAAAATTACATTTAGGAGATGGAAATTTTATTTTCCCTTCAACGGATCGATTAGAAATTACAAAATCTAAAAACTCTTTCAATCCCTTAACATACTGAGGTGTGTTCCTCGGTAATGTGATCCGGCTTTTATCCATGTATATCACAATGCGGTTACACAATAATAATAAAAATTAAAACACATAGTTACTACTAAATAGAGAAATAGATCCATATATACGATAGTATAAGATTATAGAAACATAATATAATAATGATGAGCCCCTGAGTTTGATATGAACCCTCTAGTGTTTGGGATATGGGATGTTTCTTTCGTAAGGAAAAACAATGTGCTAACAACGTGGTAGCTACTTTACCATGAAAACCAAAGAACATTGTTAATTTGGAATAAACCCAACCTAAGTTCTCTATAGAGTCTTCATATAAAACTCTAATATCAAATAAATATATCATATATAATGTTTAAGGAAAACCTTATAATGCTTAAAAAACTCAACACATTGTTAATTTGCAGTGGCAAGAACCATGAGAGGGATGGTAGTCTTGAGGCATGATAAGTGGTGCTGTCCATTGAAATACATGATGAAATTACTTGGGAGATTAGGTTTTGAGGTTCTACGAACCTTATGTGGATTGAATTCATAGACCTCTCTTTGGTGTATTAACATATAAAAGAGTGGGGATGTGACTTTAGGGTGATTTGGATCATATAAGTGTTAGTGCTCATGAGTGTAAAATTAGGGTTAAATAGGACAATCGAGGATCTCACCATGGAGTTGAACTAAGAGTCAGATTCAGACTTCGGTGTGGGCATTGAACATTTTTGTTATTCCTTGAAGTGGCCCAATATTTATGGGGAGATATGATCCATGGGGTGGATGTGCTAATAAAGTACTTGTTATTCAACTAAAGGAAGAACTGATTAAATCCAAAAAATACATGAAATAAGTCATGTAATAATTATTTCAAGTCTCATTTTTTGTAAAATATGATCAAAATGTGTAATGGCTGATCATGAATCAGCAAGTGGTGTTAAGAAACCTCTTTTTTTCATCAAAACATGATCTGGAAGTTTTAGGATAAAGTAAATTCACTTTCTGAATCTAGAAATACATAATAAGAGATTATTCTAGAATAAACAGATGTTTCCAAGTCTTAACTAAGAGAATCAATGATTTCATATTGAATCTGGTTTATAACAAGGGATATCAAGCACTGAATTTAGTAGAATTAGACCACTAATAAAGAGAAATATTTAGAAGAAGTAGTTATTCCCTTACTATCATTAGTGTGGCTTCAGTGTGATTGGTAAGTTGTTATTGACATGATAAATCAAATTTTGATGTAATATTGATATTGTGCAATTTGATTAATGCGTATGATAAAGACACCTCTTATGGTTCTATTCCCTAGGTATCTCACCCCTACATAAAGGATAAATGTCTATAAAGGGCCACATTACCAACTCATAAGGTTTGAGAACCTATCATTATCCATATAGTCCATATTGATTGCTCATCGAGAAAAGGAACCTAACTTGGTTCCATACTGGGCCATTCATATGTTCTCATAGATTATCATACAATAGATGACCATTACCACACCATCCCATAGCCTCACCCCTAGACATTAATTTAGGAGAGAATCAATTACCTAAAACAAGAACCTTATAGATAAATTGACCCATAAATACATGATGGACACCCTATTGGGGTTTTAATTTCCCTATAGTTAAGCCTCTCACGTATATAACATAGCCATCAATGGTTGTATAATCAATGCATCATACTAAAGGGAATTCTATGAACCCAACATGAATCTCCATCCTAATGTATCATAACATAAATAACTCATGGATCCCATTCATGTCACATACCCACCTACATGAAATTTCAATCCACACAATAAATGCATAACCATATCCTATGGTAATATTAGTCATAAACTACCTTGACCATAGAGTTATCCCCTTAAAAAATATCATTCCATCCGCATCAAATCCATCTCTATAAACCAACACCATCTCAATCCCCAAACTCATAAAATGACAAAATATATTATAAATCAATAATAATTAATTAAGAGAATAAATTTATATTAATCGAATTAGTCATACATTAGGGACATCTCATCAATTATGTATCCTCACTGTAACTTCAAGAAATGGGGTATGGATCACTCTTGGAACACCTCTGAGCTCATTTATAAACAAAACCCAAATATATGAAGCCAATCCTTTAAATGAATTAATCCAAATTTGATGATAAACCAAAATAAATTATGGAAATGACTCAACAATAATGAAACTACATAATACCTTATGAATGTTTCCTCCACAACATTCCTCTAACCATTACACACACAAAATCCACCGTCATAGGATGATCCCACTGACGGAAGGGGAGGGGAGCATAACTAATGTAATAACTGGATGGGGTCGAGGGAGAATCCAGCGTTGCAGGTGTCGGGGGGAGAAGTGGGGTCAGCAGAGACTGACAACGAGGTCACCGGCGGCACGGGAGGGTAGCGGAGGGGACCGGCGGTAGGGTTCGCGATCTTCGAGGTGATAATCTCACAGGGTCAGGGTTGTATTGGGTTGGGGGGGAAGTGTCGCCGTTGTAAAAACCTAAATAGTTTTCACGGAGGTTTTTAATAAACCACCGCTAAATCTTTTTAACGAAAGGTTTCACATTGGTTTTGTAATCCGCCGCTACAAAACCGCCAGCAAAGGTGTTTTCTGTTGTAGTCATACTTTTCCATTATGGTCATGAGTTTAGAATGGATCAACATTCCTATGGTGCAGATTGATCATCATTCTTTTACAGAAAATTTCATAGAAACATAATATACCAAACATAAAATTATTGATATAATTAAAGATTATTATAATAACCTTGTTTGAGAACTTCTACCAAACATATATATTCCGGAATGGGTTAAATATTCTCCATCATTTCTTTATCTATATTAGGTCCCACCTATGTTCATTAAACTACTTCATTCCATTTAAATAGAGTTCTAAACATCGTTCACATGATTTTTCATAAGGAGACATCTGAATTCCAAAGTGAAAATTATTGTTTTACAATAATTTAAAAAAATTAAGGTAATGAACCCAACCAACTTTGAAAAAAAATATCAAGATCATAGCATATTCTACATGGATTGAATTTTTCTAAAAAAACAAACCATATTTTTAGGGAAGAGGATTTAGTGAATGATATCTCTAATCCTTGACCTACTTAATAATTATTCATAACTATGATGTACACAATTTATTTCAATCAAATACAAAATAATGATACACTTCCTATAACATTAACACTTCCTTAATGTATATCCATGAAATATAATCCAATAAAAAATCATCTCTAATAGAGATAAAATTTTCTAAATTTTTTTGGAGATATACTATAACCTAGGTAGCAACATTCCCATTAGATGATTTTTGGAGTCTGATTACAAAACCCATCATGATTTCTTCATATCTACATTCTAGTATGGATAATGGTTATAGAATTATTTTATACCTTTTTGACTCATATATGACTTTCTACTATTACAATAATTTATATATGTACATAAAAATATCTTTTTTTATGTTTCCCCACAAAATATAATCATTCATGTGGGCTGGTGGTTGATGATATACCCTTTCCACCCATCAGTTTTGGGTTCAAGACATGTGTCCATGCATGATGCTATAGATTGTTAATCACCTTAGAGGCTATCCTTTTTTCAAAAAATAAATTAAAATATTTCCTAATAATTTCAAAATTTCAATGAAACATATTTACAATAACATAAAAGATAAGATAAGACCCAAAGGCCTCCAATACCTTTATTCATATACATATACAAATTCATTCTTCCTAAAATAACCCTTTCACTATAAGATATTTAAATCCAAATTGTAGTTTTCCATAACTTTCTCTCAAAATATCTTAAATCGTGATAAAATCCCACATCATAATAACTCAATAGGGATTTCAAGACTTTGATCATATGATCAACCTCAAAATTATAAAACCATGATTGTTTCCATAACTCATACATTTATCATCCACGGTGACATATTTTCTTTTAAAATAAACACAATAATATGATATTTTTCAATTCCTTTAACTGATATACAATTTCTAAAACACATACACTATATAATAACTTAATCGTTATATATACACAATTAAATCCCTTAACTACATCAGTTGGAATAATATGTAATTTTTATAGTCTATGGTATATCCCTCAGTTTTGAGAATTCACATAGATAATTCAGAGGCTCCCCACATATATGATATTGAATTACTTAGCAACAAATTTTTTATAACATTCATCTCAGAATTGAAAAAATATTCCTATCCATTTGATATATTCTTAATTATTCATATTCCCAACTTCTTGAAGTTTAGAAAGATGAATCTTAATTCTTCATTGATTTTTTTAACATTATCATTCCTAAAATTCTATTGTTATCTTGTTTTACCCATTATAAATCCCACACATGTTCATTTGTTAATAATATGTCATGATAGATGATTTCGCATATTCATAATATATATCTCTTTAGACATCATCCTATTTGGTTACTCAAATTCAGAATATTTTCAATCCCGTTTAATTTTAACATGATTCCTCTTGGATCCAGTCATTGAATGAATCCAAAAATCATATAATTAGAAACTATAACCATAGATATAAACCATATAATGATGAAAAATCACTTAATGAATGCCAATATTCTAACACCATAATATAAATCGTAGACACATCATCATCATCCGAGGTAATTTTTTGTCATTATTAAAATAATTATTTATTGTACATAAGATTTTTTCTATTTAATATAGAATATCCATCAAGAGTGTCATACTTGTTGTCAAAAAAGTATCATTGTCATTCACACATTGAATTTAATTTCCATCTCAATATAATTTGTTCATAGTTAAAACCCTATATACATCTATTCCAAAATAAAATCCATTTTTAGTATCCTGACTATGATGTAATTTCATCATATCCACTAGCTTTATCATTTACCAAAAATCGAAGACAGTTTGGTAGCCATTGACGTATCCTTGGACTAATCATTACATATATCTCTAGAAATATCACTAGGGATCTCACTATTTTTTATCATTATATTTAACTATGTTTAACAAATCATTCCCACTTATGATAATATTAAAGACCTTAAATTATCTTACATAGACCTTGTATCTTGTAAATGGGAATTTATTACAATATAGAAAATCAAACCTATGGATTGTAAATGTATAGTTCTTTTGGAGATGTCTAAATAGAAACATTGGGTTTTATATATATGTACAGAATATACCACACACTAAATTTTAACTATCACACTTCTTTAACATATCACATGTATTAAATATCATAATTAACTACGGAAAATAACAATAATAAATTGTGAGTGAATATAACCAATAAGGGTAAATAAGGTAAATATGTAAACATACTATGAGCATATGGGTATGAGAACATGAGAATAAAATGTCATGATCAAACCATTCATATCAATTACTAGTATCATCATCCAAGGAATTATGATTGGAAGTTCATAATACATGAATTGTAAGGAAACCAAAGAACACAATTCATGAGCATATAATATTTTATAAATCATATATTTATGGAATACTGATAATCATAGAAAATCATTTTATAATTTGGTCAAGAAACATTTACAGTATTCTCATATGGAAAGGGTTCACTACCTCAACCATTATGGTAGTCATGGTTTACTCCTAAGACTATCATAGTGGAAAGAGTCTCTTACTAAATTGTGTTTACTCCACATTTCGTACATATTTATCTTATGTACTAACTATCTTTACCCTATACATTACTAGGAGATATAGGTAAACCCTATCACATACTGAAAATTATACCTATATTTACTAGATGAATATAAAAAATCATCTTGTTGGAACCTATGATTATAAATTGGTTTCATTTAAATATCATTATAACAGAACATGTAGAAAAGAAACTGGTTTTTTAATTATTTCATCATATCATAACCCTTATAGAAAATAACCATGATTCATAAGAAACATCATTTTAAAAAAATCACAATAAATCCTAGATTGAATAAAAAGGTCATTCGTGGATAATGTCCCAAGTAATTTTTAATTGTTCTCAAAGGATGTTATATTATATATATAATAAATTCGAAAGATCATGTGAATCATTTAATATTGAAAATTACATTTCCACTTAAAAATTTACTTTTTATAACATTGATACATTTTTAAAATCAATTTCTGGTAATATAACATTGAAGGAATATAAAGTATTTTAGTTTTCATTTAAAACATTTCATGAAGAAATTATCCTTTAAATATTGATATTTTTAAATAAAATTAAAACATTTTAAAAATATATTACTTACAAATAAGTTTTAAAACATATAAAGGATGATTGAAATATTATTTAAAATATATCTTCCAGAAAATAACAACTCTATTCTGAGAACCATTTACATAAAAACTTTCTCAAACCATTTTCATTGATAATAAAATTTCAATCTCACAATTAATCTTCAATATAAATAATATGCATGACATTGGAAAATTATATTCAAGTCATACATTGTAAAATAAGGATTCCATTCACATTTTCGATAAAAGATAAATGAAATTTTTTAGAAAACGACGAGAAGAACCCATTTAAAAAACTTTTTAAAAATTTAAACAATTATAAATAAGTCTCTAAATAATTTTTATAACACTTAAAACATTTCTGAATAATAGAAAAAATATGTTTGGAGGAAAAATATTTTTCGACAAAATTAGTAAAATAATAAAAAATTCATAAAAAATCATTTCAACTATTGAGTATATAAATTGAGGATAATCAATTTAAAAAATTAAAATTCAAGAAATTATAGAACCATAAGATAATAAATTAGTTTCATGAGAGAAAATAATAATATATCATCCTCAAAAGTTTAATCCTAAACAAACCCAACAAACAATAAGATTGTATCATAAAACCATTACCACTTTGGGAAAATTGAATAATAAGCCCCATGAATGAATAAAATAAAATTAAATATATAATATCACTACAATTAATGAATTCAAGATATTAAATAGACATGATTATTTATACAAACCTCATAAAATAATATATATTCATGAAAAAACATAATTCTCAAGAATAAAAAATAACCCAAAAAACCATTACTACATTGCTAACATTTGAACCATAAACCACATGGATGATTGATCATCAAATGGATATGTATGTAAACAAAATTTTCAGGACAATCATCTTGAATTAAATTCATGTGTTGTTTATTCACCACATATACAAAATATCTGTGGAATATTGTGTGTGTCTCACAATAGTAAAAAGTGGGAAAAAATCATTTATCGTAAGTCACGATTTCCATTATAAAATTTGTACATGATATATGAAAAATATAATTTTTTTACAAATATAACAGAATAATAATAAGAAGTATCATTAAATATTTATTTTCTTATATCTTTTCATTTACCTTTTATTTAAAATTTCATTATAAATTATGTTTCCTATAATAACGGCTTCATTTTTAAAATATGGTTTGGCATAATATTTTATTAGTTTTACATTGAAAATTGTTCTCTAAATTTATTATTTATAACCATAATATAATTATAATATCTATTTATATTTTATATAGATATATTATTCCATTAATGTTACATATAGATAATTAAATACACAGTTTATTCAGATGGTAGGCCATTTGTACACATGAATTCTATTTCAATTTTCTCGACGAATGAAATGAAATAATGGTAAATAAAATTACCATTAAAGAAATATTTCAATGTGTTTTATATCACATATTTTTCATAAAAAATATCATATTTACCTTCCTTGAAAATTGTTAGTGAAAAACATGTTACATTTCTTCCCTAGGTGTTAGCCCTTCGTACACATGAATGACATTATCATATCCACTACAGAATGAACATGAATAGAAAATATGTGATATCATAATTAGAAAGGTTTAATTATGTTAATCATAACACACACACAGACACACACAAACACAAACACACACACACAGATATATATATATATATATTTCTTTCATATTTCCTGTTATACTCTATTTAAAACATAAATGAGAAATACATCACGTCGATTTGTGAGGTAGTAATTCATTTTATGCACGGGAAATGTTATTGTATTCCATTGAGTTGGGTGGTAATAAGTCAGTCATGGTTTTGTAATTATAGTGTTAAAATAATAACATATATATATATATTCAATCCTTATTTATATCCATATGTGAGAATTTGTGATGAAAACAAATAACATCAGTTTGTGAGGTGGTAGTCTATCACACACATGAATGATGATTTGTTATCCCATTTTATGGAATTAGATATGTTGTAGGTAAATAAAATAAATAAAATATACCAATATATATAATATTCTAATTTCTAAATATCTTAATTATATAGTTATAATTTAAGGAGTTAGATGAAGAAATAAAATAAACTGTGTTGTTAGGGATGTTACCTCTTCATCAGATAGCTTCTTTTGGATCACACCAAAATCCTTACATTGATGGATTTATAACCAAAATATGTATTATATGATTAGAGGAGATATTTGAGTATGTTAATTGGTCAAGGCCTTGCAGAACCATTGGGCGTTGGAGGTTTGATCAATTTTGGAGAGGGGTGGTCATTTATAATGGAGGTGATTGGAACACCAGTAATCATTGAAAAGAAAACCGTGCGCCCATTGTTTTTAAATTAAAAAAGGATATAAAATAATAAATTTTCAAAACATATAGGTCATAATTTTGAAAAATGGATAAAAAGCCAGTGTTCGAAATGATTATCAGTAATTTTACCCATTATCATTTTAGTTAAACACCATGTAAAACCAATTTTCACCCATACCGTGGTAAATAATTATAAATTTTATAAAAATATATATGTGTAAAAAGTTATTTTTTTATTATTATAAAATATAAATCATTAGTATTCCAAATATAAATTTTATTCTAAATGATATTCACATTACTAGAATATTTAAACCTTTAATTATTCTTAGGGACGCGATGAAATCTTTGTTTTCGAAAAGCAAAATTTTTGTTTAGAATAAGAAAAATTTATATATAAATTAATTTTTAAATTGATTCTAATGACACAAATGGGATTAATAAATATAAAATAGATCAAATTTTAATTTTAAAAAATTATAAAATAAAATGGATCCCTTAAAGGATTTGAATGAAAAGGTTGTTTTCCATATAAATATATATTTCTCTATATTAGTCCAAAATTTAGTCTCATTAGAAAAAAGTTACACCCATTATTATTTTGAAATAAATATTTAAAAACAATTTTGTAATAAAATTCATTAAAGTTGAATTTTTTTTAATATATGTTTGGAAAAGGTGATACCGAATTTTTTTTTATATTTTTAAGCGCAAAATTAGATGTATTATTATATATTTACAAGATAATAGTATAATATGAACGATAATGTTTTTATTGATTATATAATTTTTTATATTCATTAAAATAATTGACAAAAATTTCATTTATTTATTATCTTGAGGTAAAACATTGTTTGTCTAAATAAAACTAATCTTTCAGAAGGAAAGACAAAAAAATTTATTTACAAAAGGTTTTAAATGAATATCTAATTAATTGTTCACTAATGAGTTCATTTTATATATACTTTAGACCATAAATATCCCAAATATAGTTAATCCAATTCATCCTTACCATTCTAATTGATATTTGGTAACTATCATTTTAATTAATAATATTTTAATTTCATTTCAGGTTTTTTTAAACTCAGTGTAGTGTGTAATGAATAATAATCTTTGTGTTTATCTTACTCATGATAAAAATAGTGTTTTATGTAAAAATATATAAAATAATATATTCATATGAAAAAATATTTCACAAAATCTCAGCATCATACACAATGTTGGAAACAATGAGTTGGTGGTGTTTTTTCATTTAATATGGGTACTGAATCTCATGGTTGGTAGATAATTAGACTATTTTCATAATGACAACTCTATTACATTGGACTATATTGGAGTTTTTGGAGAAATTTACAAATATTCATAATGATAATAAGAAATAGGGACACTAAACATATAACTTCATATGTAGGAAGAAAACTTAATTAGATCATCATAGAAAACCAAATTTCTAATTGGATCTATATAATATATCCAACACATAGTGTGGATTCTTTTTCAAACCCTTTCAATTAGATTATTTTTGGATCTAGAACCACCACACTAGTTAAAATAAATAATGTGCTACTAGAATACATTACATTGGTAGGAGGTCAATTAGGTTTTTAGCCAATGACGCTTAGGAACTCACACTGGTCTACAAAATGGGAGCTCAATCTCATCACACCATTTTGGTGTGAGTTTATACTTTATTAGAGACTCTCTTTTTGATTCTAAATATTTCAATGAACATTAAAATGAACTTTTTACTATATTGGTAACCAAAACATTTTATAAACATGTTATTTGAAAAATAAAATAAGTATATAAAAATATCATAAGAATCTCATTGACTTGATCATTTTTATGTTTCATAGGTTCTCCATATAAGGAAATTATTTATATATATATATATATGGTTCCATATTATGAATGAAATTATAACATAGAAATACATTTTTTAATACAATTCCGTAAAGACAGACATTTTGTAACTGTAGAGTTTAATTCCTTCTATGAAGCTGATAGTCATCTATATTGTTAGGATCAAGCCTATAAAAGGGAGATTCATATGTAATCCAATTAATGGAATTGGAAAACATGTATTTCAGTAATTATTATTGGGACACATCATACCATTTATCTTCATGTAAAAATTATGGATCCATGTTGTGTAACATCTTAGGGAATGGTTTTCTAGGTGAGTGGTTCCGAGAAATAGCTAATTTGGGGAATATTAATTAGTGTCTATTTTTGGATGAACATGAATAAAATATGGCACTATTTGGATGAGTTTATATCATAAGGATTATGGTATCCTGAATATTACCCCTATAATTTATATATTCAATTAAGGATAATATATAATGTATAATAAGGAAAATATCTCTTTTGATGAGAGTGTTGTCTTATCTCGACCGTTCCCTAATAAAAAATTTACCATTGGGAAAATGCCAAAAACATATGAGATTCTCATACATACCAGACTATTCCAAAGCTATTACAATTCATAAATGATCTCATAAAAGTTGTTTTTATAAAAAAATTATCATTTAATGGTAGATGAAATTGTGTTTGAACTTTTAGGAGGAATACTACGCTTTCATCATGTTGATAATGGAATACCACATATTTTGACTGACATAGTTTAATATCATATTGATGGTCCATAAAAGGAAATTTAAAATAATAATTTAATGATATATGTTAGAACATTTCTATATGACACATTTTTGAACTATATTTTTGTAGGTATCACATATACCCTGTGATGAATGGAATTAAATTCCCCATAGTTCTGAGGTTATGGGATTCAATCTCATAAATGGATCATCTATCATGTCTTTAGAATTTTTTATGTATATGAAGCATAAATGAGGAGTTTAATTTTGAATATATCCCTTTTATCAAAGATAATATGAAATAGGTAATTAAACCTATGTTAGATTCCCATTATTGGTGTATTTTTTATCCTTCAAATGAAAAGAAATTTTATATTATCTTTTATTAAATGCGACATATCTAGTTTGAAAAACAATATAATATAAAATAATAAATGTTTTTCATGAGAGTCTTCGATTGATTCTATCAAAGGCTTAAAACATGTCGCTATACTAAGATTATTCAATGAGACTGTAGCCCTTTTAATAAAAAATAATCCATGCACCAAAGGATGATTAATATGATTGGTTTTTGGGAATGGGGAATACAATTAATGATGATTCCAAAAATGATCGTATGGTGAAATGGTACATTCATAGGGTTCTATCGTAATGGAATTATTATTTAGATGTTGTTAGAGGATAGATATCTATGATAAATTACTAACGAACATCCACATGGGACATTGAAAATAAATATATACATATATGGGGGTACTATGGATCTTAAAATGTGATTTTAATACATAAAAAACTGACATTATTATTTAAAATATCCCTCCAATTCTTTCAAAATGAATACTATATGTACTTTAATTAACTGTAATTTGAGTCCTCATCATTTATATTGTATTATTATAATGATTTAATGAACTTTATATGTCTTTAATACCCTGTGAGTGATACACTGATTTAGAAAAAAAATTATATTTAACTATTAAATATTTCACATTTGGTGAATATAGAGAACATGCTTTTTAAAGGCTCGCTATATAAAATGATCACAAAATAAATCAAATCCCCCAATGTTCATATGTACCATGACTTTAGTTAATAAATATTGATAGAATGGATATATAAATATTATTAACCCATGAGTTATGGAGTCTTGTATGATGTTAAGTGATATATCATTGCAACAGATGATGTAATGTTGAGGTTATGTGTGGAACTCTTGACATTTGGGAGATCATGTGATTACTAAGGGTTAATGAGAACTTCATGTTGAATGTATAATCGTAAGACTCACTTGAAGAAAATTTATCACACTAACACCCAATGGAATAAGGTTCATGTGGTTACAAAATAGATATAGAGGTTGGGTGTTGACATGTCCTAGTCACATGACCAAAAGGCAATATTGTGAATTCATAACCAACAAGACATCATGTGTTCTCATGACTAGGGGGTCATTACAGGATCATCCCATGCAATGATGTCCATGTAAAATGATCACTCATTTTTATTTAATCTTATCAATTATGTTTCATAGAATTCAACTATTACAAAGTATTAATAGGGCGTGATTCAATAAAACCATAATCCTCCATAATTATTTATAATGGTTGTCCCTATAGCCTCTAATAAAAAATGATCATCTATTTTCTTTGAGTGTCCATGAATATTTTATTTGTATCATCACAATATAACCATATAACAATTATTGGGGACTGATACATCTACCTGCACATACGGTTGTGGAGGGCTGTGTCCATAAGATGGTCCGAGATACTGGGATATGCTGTAGTAGAACATGCATCATCAATAAATCACATTTTTAATCACATAAAAAATGATAATGACAAAATACCATCACAGAGATCCTATCATATTTGAGTATAATTATAGGTCTATTTTTTGGGAAATAAAATGACTTCAGGGATTTTTGATAAAGTAAAAATACCACTTGGATGACCCACCTAGGTCATGTTTCATTGTTTGATTCTTTGTGAGCTTAAAAATAGAATTTTACTAAGAAATATTATTAGGATAAATGACCACAATAATTCCCTATCATGGATAGTATTAGTGATGTGTATCCTTCAAAATTAGGAAATTTCATGTCTCTAGGAAATAGTTTGAATCGACATAGGTTAATAAATAAATTTTAAACACCATATTTTATATCCTAATCACTTTTCATTGAGTTTTCAAAAGAAACTGAAGTGTTATATGATCATGTATCAATTTATGTGTTTTTTATTTGATTACAATGTCACTAAAGCCTTATGTTGTCTTCCACCTATTATTTTACATTAAATAAAAATTTCACATTTCATTTGGGTATTATGAAAACTCAAATTCTAACAAAATTTATCTAGTTGGAATAAAAATTGATATATATATATATATATGTTTTATTCTAAGAAGTATGATCTATGTTATGAGTAAAACATGACCTCAAAAATAGTTAAAAAATAATATTAAATATTTTGAACTACATTTGTTAAACATTATATAAATAATGGATTCCCACATAAAAGTATTCTTGGATGTGGTGATTTTGGATATCATTATTTTTAAAACATTTATTATTCATTTGGTTCTATAATATTTGTATTATCATAATTCCTCTTGTTAATTAATAATCATAGGAACATAATAGATGGAAAATAATTATAATAAAATATTCAATTTAATTAGTATATTATGTTAATCCATACTCCTAAAAAATTATGATATCAACTTGGAAATTTATCCATGGGTAACAATATAACACATGATATTTGGAGAGACACTGTTGATAAATTCATTAATCATGAAACACAGGAGGACCAATGGTCAAATAATGGATTCAATGAAGATCTCAAAAGAAATGAGGTTAAATTGTTCCTCAAGAGAGAAAGATAAAATAATAACTTATGTATTTATATAGTTTCATATTCAATCCATGTTATTTAATATTTATATCCTGGATCATTTTTTAATATGGAATTTTCTTTTACTACATGATTAGCATGACCCCATAGATTTATTTACTGGTTCTTCCTTTGGCCTTGGTTATTCATCAGACAATATATTTCATCTTAGTTTATATTCAATAATTAATTTTCACATAGTTAGTTCATAATTACCATTAATATAATAAAATTATTTATTCTTTGATTTTTAGTAATAACATCATATGTCCATGGTCAGACTATGAAAGGATAATGATTATACATCCTTTCCTAATTAAAATACAATTGATCCCCATCTTTTCTTTTGAATACAAGATAGATGAAAAATACAAATCTATCTAAATTTGATGAAGATCCATGATGGAATTGTGATTAAATACGATGGTTAAACCCAATTAATGGGAAACAAGATTCAATAGGTGTGTCATACGAAACATGGGTCAACCAAAATCCCATTATTCCAATTCATGGTAGAAATCATTTATATAGAAAAATTCATTTGAGATCAACGACTTGGGAATTTTTTTGAAGAGACTAGTGATGAAATTAGCTGACATAAGATGATATGTATAAGAATAAATTACTACATATAAAATTCCCATCTACAATCTATGTGTTTTAAAAGAACACATTATCCATAGTCCTTTTTCTACTATGTCTAATTATTCTTAGTTGTAATAAACATAATAAATTCATGTTAGAGTCTCCCACAAAATATGGGGATTATGAGCTAGAGGATCCCAATATAAATTCAAATTACATGCAACATGGGTGTAAAACTATTAGGTTCAATGTTTTATTTATATATTTATATTTTAATGTCTTTGATAGCATTCTTTAATTGAAACCCTATATTTAAAGAAACATTGATATACTCTTTAAATTTAAAAATGAATTATAAAAGGCATGTCAATGTTGTTAAGTTAACGTTTATTAAAACGAAAAACTAAATTATGAAAATTTATTACTAACTCATAATTAAATTAAATTAATTGATTATTAATTTTTTTAAATGAATTTAAAATCACTTGAAAGTAGAAGAATGTATTTTTCTGAAATAATTGTTTTAAATGTGCGCCTGGTATTCATATTAATAAATTATATTAATAAATTAATTAATTAATATAATGACATTTATATGTCATAAATTATATAAAATTTTTAATCATTCAACTAATAGTTCTTACTAGTAATTTCATAAAAAAATTAGTTTTATTCTTAAAATAAACTTTTTTCAAATAATAATTCACTTATAATTTTTCTGGTTCTTTTTAGAAATATATTTTAAAATTGTTATAAACAAATATCATATAATGGATTCAATTTTTTTTACCTTTATGTATTAATATTGTAAATTTTCCACTTATAGTTTTAGTAATTTTGAATCTTAGCATAGGTAAAAATGCATAAATAATGTAACATGGAATGGATTAATGGGGACTTAAAATAATGATATTATAGTTAAAATAACCCAAATATAGAACTATATAATTTTAAAACATCTTTATCCTTATCCTTTAGGTGTTCTTCTTCCAAAAATAACTATCTTTGAATCCATAAGTATTTTTTAATTAAAGATACGCTAAGATGAGGTATATGTTTCTACTTATATTTTTAGTTTTTATATCTAATTAAAATACCAATAAATGATTTATAGACATCATTAATTAATGGTGCTATTATATTTAATATTCGAATATTTTTTAATATTAATCGAATATCTATTTGATATATCCTTACCATTTGCTGGAAATTGATAACATTTCTCATGCATTCATGTGGACTAGAATACATAATATATAATGTGATTTTATTTCATTTTCCAATAACATGGACACTCAAAAGGATATAATTAATTATTATATATGTATATATACTAATAATATATAATTATTAAAGAATAATGATGATTTATTTTAACATTTTCATTTATTCTAACCTTCTAAATGTTGAATCATTATTCATTTATATCATTGGTGAATCATCTCCACCATGTGATGTAATTCATTTTTCATCACCACGTTATTTAAATTATTATGTAATTTCATATAATTAGTAAATACTATATTTGAGAAATTATTAAAATTTTATATATGATGAAGACATGTACATAGAGAAGGGGTGAATACCATTGAACTGAAATATGAATATAAAACAGACTAGTTTTAACCATAATATTCATTTTAATGAATAATAGATAATATTATGATAATTTGAAACTATAAATGAATGAAACATAGTGTTTTATGTATTAATATGGTTCTAGAATAGTAGTATAAAAATTATAAATTTACTGGACATTATTTTTGGACAAATATTATGCCATATGATACTTCAGGTAAGGGTATATGTTATAATATCTTTTCTTTTTGGTATTTTCGATAGAAAATATCCCATAAGGAAAACTATGTTCCATATCATTTAAGAGTACACGCTTTTCTTAAAATATAATTATTTATATGGGTTTTCATAATTTCATTTCTTTCTCCACTTCTCGGTATATCAAATGTTAATAATTTTTTAATCAAATCAAAATTCATTTACGTGTTAGTCGATAGTAATTTTCTTCTATATCCATGTGATAAATAATGTTTTCATTTTTATATTTTCCAAGATCATAACATATTTTAATTGAATTTTATACCATGTAATTACATTATTTGAGTGTTTTAAATGGAACCGTCATATTTCTATTTGAAATAAGTACTTTGTAAATTTTCAGTGAATGTTTATATAAAATATTTCAGTTATCATTTAACACATTAAAATAATTTATAATTGTTAAAACTGTTCTTTTCAATAAAGTGTTGATTATTTGATGAAATTTTTTCATCAATGAAAATATTTTTGGAAAAAATGTTTGTATTTTTAGATTTATTGATATAATTTAAAATCTTATACATTTCTATATTTCTGATAAAATATTAAATTTCAATATGAAATGAATTATTTTTCAATGTCATCATCCTTTTATGTTTTATATTATTCAATGTGGATTTGGTCTTATATAATGATTATTGTTCTTTCCTAGGATGGTTTACGATTATTTTATTCTGTAAACATTTATCATTTCAATAGTCAATTCAATGATGAATTTATCAATGTTTTTCTGATCATGTGGCACCCGTATGTCTGGATTTCATTATGTAATGGGATTTTAGATAAATCTATATATTGTATTATGTAATGAATAATTTCTCATGAGGTTATATGGACATTAATAGGGAGATAACCTTGTCCAATTGGGAAATATTTTCAATATTATAGGGAAGAAGAGAACTTTAACTATGAATGTGATGGGATGGTGAGTGAACCCCATCATGTATGAGAGTTTTTACAGTAGAACAATATTTAAATTGATCGATGACTAATGAAATGGTTCTTTATGTTACTAAATATTCCTAAAAATATTCATTTTTTATGATTACTATTAAATAATTATATAAAAATTTATTAAATGATTAAATATTATATTTATAACCATAATAAAATTCTTTTATATTTTAATAATATGTCTAAAACCACTATACCAGAGTTTCCAACACGTATGAAGGAAACCAAACATGGGGTAAGGTATTTTTTTCTCACTTATATTTTTGTATGACACATGCCTTATAAATTATTTATTTATTTTTTGTGATGAACATACTACATGTGAATGTATTTTTTGACAATTATTCTAAATTATATTGTATTTTAATATCCATATAATTTAATTTCATTCATAGGTAAAATGTTTCTATTGATTTTAAAGTGTAATAGGTTATTTCTCAATCTAATTATTACATGGGATTAGTTATGATTAAGTATACATAGGGGACCATTTTTGTTCCATGTCCATGTTTTATAAAAACATATTTAAAACGGATTTTACTATTATCATAAAAACTTTTAAAAATCGTCTAACCAATGTTAAAATATTTTTATTATGGGTTAAAATGAATTATTTTGTTCATTTTCTAAACACGGATACTATTTATTTTTTGAGAAAAATACAGAAGGAGTGTATTTCTTAACTTATATGAAATGAATGGAATTTTCCACCATCATGAAACATTAATGTCTTGAAGCATCATTTATAGGTATGATAGAATATTTTCAACAAAAACATTGTCTTAATATTTCATTATATTTTAAATAAATTATTTTGAAGTAAAATGTTTTATTTCTCTGAAATAAAAATTTATTGATTAATTTAGAGAATTTTAATCAATGAAAACATCCTTTGTTGGATATTTTTTATGATTGATTTTGAACTTTTCTGATATCATTTAACATATTAAATATAATAAATTATGATCTAGTTTGTCTATAGATGAGATAGTTTTATACCATTCACATTTTATGGTAAATGTATTCACATTTCGTATCATATTTTTCAATAAAAATGATTATATTGATTGTGTTTTAGGATTTTTATAAGAGGAATTGATTGGTATAAGTATGTTTTGGTTTGTTCATAATATATCCCTTTTATTCAACGGTATATCTAATTGGAAAAAATAGTTTGGGTTTTTTATAATGTCTTACCCAAAGTGTTGAAAATTTGTTTATTATGACCTCCATTATGCTTTCACTATTTATGAAATTAATTTTTGATATTCTATTTGATTATTCCACTAGTAAATATATCCATTATTATGATTTTTTCTAATGTGATTATATATATGAAATTATGTCATCATATTTGAATATTCCATATTATTCCTAGGTTATTTGATAAATGGAACGTGTTTCCGCTAATCACCTTTCCACAATTATTTCTACTTTTTATGATAGTTATTTTAGTTTATATACACTTACCAAGCTTCCAAGCTCACCCATTTCTTCTCTTTCATCTTTCAACTAGATTCTATTACGTATATTATGACTGATGTGAGGGGTTATAGTAATGTGATTAATTTTATATTCGATGAAAATTCATTTAGAATTTTATTTGTAAAATTTCATTTGAATATAAAATATATTTCTAGTTTATAAAGAATATTAAACTATTACATATATTGGGATGAAATATTTTTTATCTTAAAAAAATTTAATAATTTATGGCACCAGCATTGGGCTACTAAGGTCTTGGGAATTATAGATTGTATAAGAGAATGTTTAGTAGAGACTTTGGGAATAATATTTAGGAAAACATTGGTTAGATAGTGAAAACATATGATACGATATATAAATAAACATAAATAAATTATTTTTTAGAAAGTAGTTATACCTAATTCCTCAATTTTGGTTATGTGATTCACTATTATTTCTATTATACATTTCATTTTATAATGTCAAGATCTAATATAGTGCATAAATTTTTTAGAAATGGAACCTAGAAGAAGAAATGTAAACTATATCAATGCAGATAACAAATTTAGGGATTTCCCTCCCATGAAAGATAATGATGTTGGTTTTAGAGCAGCTACTGCTTCTGAAAAAATTATAACCATTCCAAGATAGACGAAATAGGTTATGAGAAATAATATTACCCAAATTGTGTATCATAATCTGCAATATGGAGGAACAATATTAGATAGCTTCATGTGAAAAATAATCCAAAATTCAATGGGATTAAAATCCATTTGTAGATGACAAATATATATGGTTATTATATAAAATATTTGTCTATTTGGGATGTAATGAAAGGAAAATGGTTTTCATGGAAATTTATCATCTTTATGGATATTTTTATCACTATTGTTCATTATTTAAAATCATTATGAAGGATGATGTAATACAAAACATGTATTTTTGGGATTTTGAGGAACTTTTCTTTGAAAAATATTTACCATATGATAGTGAGTTGATAAGGAGATAAAATTCATAAATATGAGGAAAATTAGGTTTTTAGTATTGATTAATATGAAACCATCCTTACAAGAATGAAATTCATGGTATGTACTACATACATAATCCAAGGAGTATGGATGATGGTTTAACTAATGGGTAAAATAATTTCCTCTAAAGGGAACTGGTCTCAAAACATATTTGACCATGTAAGGATATAATATCGTATTATATCAAGATATAAAACAAATTATATAAGTCTTATGAAATTAATGAAGAGAAAGAGATATTGATAAGGATGGATAAAGAGACAGATAAAAGGAAAAAGGGAAATAAGTATTATCCCAAATTTAATAATTAGGGGAAATAAACACCCTAGTACTTGAACCGAGGGAATGTGAGTTTGTTAAAAGTTTGAATAGAATTGTCACTCGGTGCATGATTGAAATGGAAATAATGAATCAAGTATTGTGTGGTTCTGCAATTATAAGGATCAGGGACACTATGCTCATGAATTTCATATGGATCACAGAAATATATGTTATAAAAACAAAATGGATTGAGGTCAAGCATATTATATTACAATAATTGATGGAAATTAATTAGTGTATTTGTTATTTGGGATTCAAGAACTATGTTATGACATTACGAATGTAAGATTCATGATATATATAATGTTTTTACTTAAGTATTATTTAGGAATTTTGGATGCATGAATGTTTTCATTAATGTTTTTAAAGTAGTAAATTTTTTCATATATGTCGTGTATAAAAATAATAGAAAAATTATGTGGTATGTAAAATCTAATGTCATGATATATTTTGAATATTTGGAGTCATTTTTTTTTGAATTTTAATTTGGACTTATATTTTTTGCATGATTCTTATGTTTGAAATTTAATAAGTGGAAATTGTATATTATTATTTAAGGATAAAGTGTGATTTATTTTATTGGATATCATGTGCTAACCATTTTTATTTTTATAATATTTAATGAATTAATGAATGAATTAGGGATCATCATTAATAGTTATTTAGACAATAAAATATATTTTTTATATTGTTTTCAAGGTGTATGAAATGAGGTGAAAATAGATCAAATAACATGTAAAAGATGAGATAATCCTCATGTCAGGGAAAATAATCATGTAAATTTACATTTTAAATAATTTTTCAAGATAACAACGTCTCATTATTATAATTTTAATTTGGATCAAAAACACTAATCATTTTCTTTTCTTTCCATGAAATCAGTTGCCTCTTTAAACGATCACAAAATTACGATTTTGTGTTGGTAGAAAATCTGATGACCAATATCTATAACACTAACCATTATAACTTTTTGGCTTGATTTATCATCTATGTCTTTATTATCATTTTCCTCTAATGATTTAGAGTTCTAAATTCTTATTTTGTGGTGACCATCACATTTCCCTTTCACACATATTATGAGGATGTCTTAATAATACTATTTTCAATGTGGGTTTCTTGGAAAGTAATTTTGAATACGGAAAACATTATATTTTAATTGTAAATTCAGATTGTGAGGATGAAATTTATTGTATATGTGGAGAATGAAAAATATAAATATTTTACAGTATGTCTTTTATAAAATCAAATGCATCACTAGTATATTTTTTATGAAACACCGATCATAATTGTTTTGTGATATTTAGTAAAATATTATAACATTAAAACTATATACTAAATTATTGTTTTTAATATGAGTAACTAAATTATTAAAATATAGATAATATATTTTTATATAAATATTTAATTATAAATGAAAATAAAAACCTATTGAATATAAATGATGCATTTTTATTAAAAAACTATATTTATGTCCACAATGATATTTCACGATAATAAATTAAATTTAAAATTATAAATGTTGTATGTTAATTAAATTTATATATTTTTATACTAAAAGAAATTTTTTTAAATTCATCAAATAATATTGATAGGGTAAATATAAGAATAAAACCTATTTCAAGCATAAAAGGTAATATTTTTCTATATTCCATTTTCTACCTTTTGAGGGTGCACTTATTTAAAATCTAGCCTTTGAATATTTTATAAAATATATTTTTAAAACAAATAAAATTATAATTTTATATAGGAATATAAAATTGTAATTTTGAATAATATTTTTTTTATTTTTCTGTTAACATTCATGTTTAATGAATAATTATAAAAGGCTTCATTTTAATTCAAACCCTATTTTTCTTCTAAATAATTTATTATGTTAAGTAATATTTTTTGTTGGTTTTAAATTAATATTTGATAAAATTTTTTATTATTTAATATAATTTAGTTCATGATAATCAATTTCACAATATGTTTGGATATAAAAACATTTAAATATTTAGAATATTTTAACATTAAAAACATGTTTAGTCATTCTGTCAATTAGTTAGTTTTGAAATAAATATTTGAAAACTATTTGATTCAAATGTTTGAAAGTAGATTCCTTATATTTAATTAATGGGTTAAACTTATGTTAATATATATTTTTTCTATTTTTATAAGTCATGAATAGTAAATTTAGAAATAATTTATTAACACTGTTAAAGATAATCATGTAATTAAGGGTAAAAATAATATTATATTCATTATAAAATTACCCTAAAACATGTCTTAATTTTATTTTATGAGTTATTGTCGACAATGCTAATCCATTGGGAATATTTCATGTCCTTATTGAGATACCTGGATTAATTTATGCCATTTATAGTATTTTATTCCATGGAAAGTCACATATTTTATACTCATTGCTTTAAAATGTGTTACATTTTTTATATTGATTATTTAATAGATAAAATAACATGAAATATCAACTCAAAATTTATTATGTTTATCTTCATCATAATAATTAATATTTCATCTTAATGGAATTAATAATAAAATTAATGGCTTTTACAACGGCGATGTAGTAATTTATTTATTAATCGATATATCAATTAAATGTCAAACAATATTAAAATAATTATAATTTTATATAATTAATGACATAAACGAATATCATATATGAACCTGACATTTTAGGGATTCATTAAATGTATTTATGAATTATTATTTTGTATTAATATTTTTTTAAAATTCAAACTACTGAACAGTGTAAAAAATCAATTTATTCTATTTTAAAAATAATAATAATTTATTATCCAATGTAAAATTATTAATAATCTATAATTATTCAAAATTATTAGGATAAAGTTAATAAATTCACTCAAGAATTATAAATGTTTCTTTTGGAATTTTATAGCAACTTTATTAATATTCAAATAGTAAAAACACATTTTGTCAAAGAAAGACATAAAGGATTTCAATAATTCATAAAACCCAAAGATAAGGGTATTAATGCTATATAAAATTGTAAATAAATTATATTTTTATAATATTTCAAACCATTCTCATATTATAATTAAAAACTCACTTTTGATCCATTTTTAATGGAAAATAAATTTATATTAATCTAATAATAGGAGGGTTTACAAAGGTGGCCCACCTCAATTATAATCAAAAAACCATCTTCCCTTGTTCACACCAAAATTATAATTTTAGATTGGCCATACCCTAAAAATTCATCCTAATAATATCCTTATCCATGTTTTTGTGGTTTTGGTCATCCAAAAATTCCATCTCTATATCTGTTGGGAAGTGATCTAAAGGAAGTCCATCGAAGAAGAGGTAATTGTTTTACCATCTTATTCTAGTTAAATTTATTCTTATACATTATAGTAATTTCGTTTTCCATTATAGTGTTATAAATTCAGTATCTCAAATATTTTGAGAAGTTATTATGATAATGGGAGAACCATATTCCATGATTTAAACATACTAAATAAAATGAAACATCGTGTTTGCATGCATATGGCTTATAGTCTCCACATTGTGGTGTAAAATTTTCATTAAAAATTTACATGGATGGGGGAATTGATGGATATAATTTATATAAATTAAAGTATTACATGATATTGAATTTGGAAAAATTAATATATTGTTCAATTCCGTAACCTTTCACCATTATAAGAATGATATCGCCACTCATGCATACAAAATATATACCATATCCACGATGCAATGTGATTATTTTTTCATATTATACCTTCAAGAATGGTTATGAAAATATATTGAATCATTAAATATGATATTCAATAAATAAATATCATTATGTATTTTCTGTATATATATCCAACTCAAAAAAATATAGACTTTCAAGACAAAACATTCATGAGAAAACATTGCAATTGATATCTATAACATTAAAATGATAAAAAAAATTATTACAAAGCTAGTGGTAAAATATTATAATGTAGTCATATATGACATTATGAATATTAATATGGTCCTGGTATAAGTTAATAATATCATTAAAACCATTATAAAATATTTTCAAACATATTTGGAGTTAATTAGACCTATGGTAAGGAATTCTTTTCTCACTTTTATTCATATGGTTCACATTCCATATACAATACTTATTTATTTTGTTTGGTGTATATAACTCCCATGAATGTAATCAATAAATCTTATTATGAAAAATATGGAATTTTAATATCTATATAATTTTATTTCTTTAATGGTACATATTAATCTACTGATTATAAATTGTTATTGGTTATTTCAGAATATCATTATTACTTGATATTATTTAAGTTTATGTCACCACTAGGGAAGATATTTATTCCATGTATATGTTTTCTAAAAATGTTTTATGAAATTATTATACTATTTCCAATATATATATTTTTTTAGGCATGTTTAAATTTTTCTAAAATGGTTTGAATGAAATATTTTTATAATTTTAAGAAGAATGTACATTCTGAATTTTTTAACAAAAATATGGAAGGAATAATTTATAATCTTATATGACATGAGGAGATTTTTTTCCTCCAACTTTAAACCTTAGTATTTTTAATATTACATTAATATTTTTAAATGTAATTTTTTTTAATATTGTGAAATCTTTTAAATAAACAATTTCAACGTAAAAAAGACTTATTTCGATGACGAAGCTTGAAATGATTTTATTATAGCATTATCATATATGTCAAAATCCATTGTTGAATATAATTATTTATTGAGTTATATATCATATGATATCATTTAACACATTTCATTGAATGGATTAAGATTCATTTTAACTATGAATGTGCTATTTTGATACCATTCATAGTTTATGGTTAATATATATGAACTTCATATGTATGTTTTTAAAACTAATGTTTCTATTGATTATGTTTAAAACATTTCACAAGACAAATAAAAATTAATTTTTTGGTGTGAGGAGATTCCCCCTACAGACCCTCGATGCATCAATAGGTCTCATTAAAAAAACTAATTTGGGGTTTGGAAAATGTATATCCTGGTTTTTCTGGTAGCCTTGGAAGAATCCTTAGAGGTACATTTATGGTGTCTTATATTATGAATTTACACATTATGAGAGTATTTATTGATATTCCCTATGATTATTAAACTACTAGAAAATAAGTGGTTATATATCATTATCATGTGATTATTTATACGGAACTTTATGATCCTATTTTTTCCTACCATATTATATACATATTGTTGATTAAATGTAATTTGTTTCATTTAGTCACCATGAAAAAATAGATTATGTCTGTTTATGATATCACTCGCTATATGTATACCCTTAATGAACATCTGAGATAATTACATTCTTATATTTCAAATTTCCCAAAGATTCGAAGTAGTATATTATGACCGACGTGCATTGTTACACTATGAGGATTAATGACATGTTCAAAAAAATATTTTTTTATTTTATGTATAAATTGGATATTTAATTTCAAAAATGTACTTAGTTTATAAAGACTACTAAAAAATCAATCATTTAGGTTGTAATTTATTATATTTTATGACAATTTAATAAAGTAAGGAACATGGTCTGGGATACTAGGTTCGAGGGTGTTAAATTCTACACTTTTCATCTCATTGAACTATCTACCATGTATTACTGTCAATGGTGTTAATGTATCAAGATTTCATTTTTTGTTATATCTAAACATCCACATTAGAAAATGTTAATATCTATTTATATGATGTTATATTATATTTCCATTTGATAAGTATATATCTGTTTCTTCTCACCATGCGGTAAATGGCCCCAAATTTCTAATAAAAATATCACTTATAGTAGTTCTAAATCATGATTCATGTATTGGTTTCTCAAGATTCATTTATTGTTGTATGTTATAATCAATAAGGATTTAATTTATCATAAGGACACATCCTAATAACAATAATAATTAATTACCATAAAGATTGGTGAGAGAAAAAGTCTCCAACCATTTATTAAAGATAAGGAAAAAGTACAGAAAACATGCAATCGAATCCATAAAAAACAGCTACATATCATAAAAACCATATTCATCACCATACCCATGCCCAGTTGCTTCATCCACAGTGGCTGAATCCCAATCCGTGTTGTGATACTGCTTTCGTGCCTTAACATATTTCCTTCTAAAATATAATTTTTCTAAAAGTAAGAACTCTTCAGAAGATTGAATACCTTTTCCTTTTCTTACAGAGGACCTGGTGGGCATCAGCTGCGGAAAAAGTGAATAGTCCTTCCTTTGTCTTCGTCTTGGCAGAGAAGTCATAAATTCTTCCTTCCTTGATACAACCTTCTATCCACCTTGCACAATGTCACTATAAGAGCTCCTCACCCTGCCGCCAACATTCTCCTTTTTACTATCAGATATAAACCCCCAGTTACTAGTGATACTCGCCTCCTAATACCTATTCTAAAACAATGTTCATGATCAAAGTGACTAATATCATCAACTGATCCATAACATTGCAAATGCTTCACAGGCTCCTTGCAACCATCTCGTTCCTCCTATAGAGAACCTTCATTAAAAATAGCATCTTCGGGCTGCAAGTCAGACTGCAAAATTTAATCTTCATTCCTATAAATTTCCAGTCCATGATGTGACATCATCCCATTAATCAAAACAGGAGGACTATTGCCAACATCCTTCTCTTGTAACTGCACATCCTGGGTTCTATTGTCAATGAGTTCAGCATCAGAAGACGTCCTACCAGGAGAAGAGGCAACATGGGCAGTCACCAAAGCAGCCCGATCTGGGACATGATCCACTTCAACATTCAGCAGACCAGTAAAATTGTTCCCAAGATGAATACCGAAATCCTGCTTCTCAGGGTGAGACTTTTTCCCAACAGGAACCTTCACCCACCCACCAAGATCCTCCGATGAATCACCTACCTGCATATCCATAATAGAAATTTCCTTCACTGTATCATTTTCTCCAACGAGATCATTATCTTGGTTTCCCACATCCACCATTTTTCTTGTGGGTAGAACATCATGGTATGGAGCATTGTTCCCAATAGATTTATCTGCATCACTCACATTTTCCACCAAACCTCTGTTGTGGGAAACACCATGATCACACTTTAACCTGCCAAACAACACATCCACCATTGGGTTTGAAGGCACCCCCACTACCCTCACACCATCCGCAATATCATTAGCAGCAGCCCTGCCGACATTATCACGAAGATCTACCTCTTCTATTGGCGTCGCATCCTTCAACCTTGGATTATATCCTACCATCCGTTGTTTTATCTTACTTGCTTTACTCCTACCTCCAATCCTATTGTTCCCCAGATCGTGCCCTAACTTCTTGAATGAGTCACCGAAATGTACCCATGATTCATAGATGACTGGCTGCTTATATCAGAATTATACACCAACAGAAATCCATATATAATCAACCGGTCTGCATGATACATCGACTTCAACACATACCCTGAGTGCGACCGGATGAAAAACAGATCTCATTTTACTATCGGAACATAGATATCTTCTACCAAATTTCCTGACATGTACATAATGTAGGGATTTTGGAAGGGAAGGGGATGTTCTGGGAATCTTACCCATATGGATGTCACGGGAAAATCATGCTTCAAGTGAAAGTCATAGTTCCATCGAAGAAGAATGAACTGAAGTCCGTTGAGATGACGAGGTGCCGAAGACCAGGCTTGAATCAAATCCGCTTCTGAGTCAAAGAAATTTTTTTGTGATGAACCATTTCTCATGATCCTTCATAATTGAAAACCATTATTATATCCATGGGTACAAAATACCACTCCATTTTATCATTTTTACTAGTATTTATATCTATGATAAATCTCCCATATGGAACAATAAGTATCAGCTATCTGAAGACAAGTATATATTTCACAAACAATGGTTTCTTTGAGACATTTCTCAATAACATCATATATCGATGAATGTATAGATATAAAACAACATGTCTTGTTATGATATAAAAACCATAATTTTTATCCATAATTCACATTTACATAGGTTGTAATATGGTATATCATTCCATAGGGTTTTTAACATAGCCCTTATGTGATCATCATGATGTTCCTTACATTAATAATATATACAGATGCCATCGATAAGACCTATATTTAAATTAATAACGGTGAACCATCTTTTCAATTAGTCAACCTCACTCTCTAGGGAATACATTGACCATATAATAAATAACTCAAAAATGGTGATAAAATTATTCCTTAACGACTCAAAAAAAATCAGTCTTTATTATTTATGGTTATTTCTATACATGGATTCTCAAAACAAGTATACATATGATAATAATTAATACTTTATAGTGGTTCACTAAAGATATTGTTAATTAAAAAAATTATATCAAAAGGAATTATCTATGAAGATGTACATTTAGGAAACATTTTCATGAACCATGGATTGATGATTTAATAAACAACATAGCCTTTTGAGGTTATGATACAATTTTACAACTCTGTAAGAGACAACATCCAGTTTCCATTATCCAAATATATATATATATATATATATATATATATAATTATACCCAAATAGTACAAACTTTTCAATGTTAACGGGATCATATAATATAATTAAGCTCATGTATTCAAAAACATTTCATTCCATAATCTTAATAAAAAAACATTTTCTTTCATACAAACTAAAACGACCACATCTATATATATATATATATATATATTACATAGATTCCATGCTTTACTTAATAAATATCAAATATTTTCACATGAACTAATAACCTATAAAATTAGTGCAATAATTATGTGAAACAGAAAAGAACACTTCATGTTCAATTTTTGAATTTTTCCTCCATTGGAAATCCTTCTTAACCATTCCATGAGATATAATAAAAATAAAATAAATGGGATGGGTAAATATAGGAATTGGTGGAATGAAACAATAACTCATGTATAACATTTCAAATACAATAATTGATTGATAAAAAAATATGGGAAAAAGTATTGAGGAATAATTTATGATTTATAAGAATATAAAACTATAAATATTCACTATAAGAATGAATGAAATATATTATCTCAAGTGAATTTAATTTTACAATAACATGAGATAATAAAACATAAAAAATATTAAATGATACATGGAACATATAAATGACTATATCATAATAAAGAAATTGTATTTCACGTCATTGAGAACCTGGATACCTACCAATAGGCTCACATGAAAAAAAAATTATAGAGATTATTCCCATAAAATTCACCCTAGATTACCTAGAAAATCACTAACATATTGACATGTAAAATTATTAATATAGGAACATGCCTTCATAATCATCATTTGTGAACAAATATACATTATAAAACATTAACATAAAATTTATATCCCATGATATATAACCCATTTACCAATTAATTATAAGGAGATATAGGTCCCAATTCTACCATAATGATAATAACTATGATCCACATGGGAAATTATAAAAACATCATTTATATGCCCACTGGAAGGAAAACTTGTTTCTTGAGAATACCAATTGTTATCTCATAAAAGAACTTCAAAAATAATATATAATTATACCAATTCCTATTCACTAAAACCAAATAATTTAAAATATATCTTATAAGGTGAATCCAAAAACAAAACACTCCGGGAGGTATAACGAGATGATATTGATTAAAAATCATCCAGATATTTATTTTTTTAATCACTTATATACTATTTAAAACGAAAGGATTAAAAAAATTTATAATGTTTCACAACATATTTTGAACCATTTATTTTTGAATTATAAAATCATGAAAGGGTATTTTTCCAGTTTTGGAGAATTATGGTTAGAATATAAAATTTAACAGTTTGATATTAAATTCCAACTACATCAAAAAAATATTTCTTCTATCGAAAGAAATAAAATATTATTAGATGATAAAACATCCTTGATAAATTATTATCGATAAATATTAGGATGAAAATAGGTAAAAAATAAATATTTTTAATTTTAGAAGGAACATATTATCAATAAATTAAAATATTTCTATGTAAATAATGGTTAATATGAAAATATATGAATTTTCCTTTTTAAATCTCAAAAATTATGGATGAAATCATAATTAAAGAATTTGTGGTTGTGAAAAATAATATTCTATAATTAATGGAGTGTTTATAGAAAAAATATAATTATATTAATTATTAAATTTATCTTTTAATAATAAGGTTCAACAAAGAGGTGTAGAACTGAATGAATGTTACAAATGTTAAGAAGACACAAATGAGTTTTGTAATGTATGTATCAAAATTAAATTGAACCCTAAAAATCATATGGATATATAAATATAATTAAATGAGTCATTTGTTACAATAATATAAATCCATAGCTAGTTTCAGATTCCATGAAATAATAAATTATACCGTAATTTTGAAACATGTTTCAATGATAAAAAATTGGCACAAAACCCATTTATATGAAATTTTGTAATAAAAACCCATGAAAGTGATGTAAAAATTATTTATATGAAGTTAAATTTCCACAAATAATTATAATTAATTTAATTATATATCAAATAATACCTATACATACCAATTAAATGGAATAATGTGTATAGAACATTTTGTGTCCTGAATAAGGGAATTTTATATGAAACTTTTAACCTCTTCCTGATTCATTATATGCACAAGTATAGCAACATAAAAAATAAATTTAATTAAATCTTATATCTTCTTAATTATAATATTAAAAGATAAATATTAAATTATTTTTAATATCCATCCAAAAGGAAGGTTTATATCAATATTCGTGTAGGTGGTTAAATCAATTGAAACATGAACATAATATCACTATAAGGGTATGCATGTATAAAGAGTTGATTATTTTTAAATAATATAATTATAAAATATATAATGGATATATATAATGGTTATTTTATATAAAGGTGAATTATTTACTAAAATATTATGATATTGAATGAAAATCAAGATGAAAAATAAAAAAAATTTAATGGTTGGGGTTGTAGTCCACGTAATGTGCGAAAGACATTAATTTTTTATGATGATAGAAGGGAGTGAATAATAATTGCTTTAATAATATAATGATATTTATGTATAATAATGAAACATATATTCATGTATTAATATTAATATACATTATTACTATAGGTGTAGAGTAAACTAAGTACTAAGAAAAAGTAAATCTCTGGTCATAAGGTTTTGTTTTCTCTTCGAAAAATCCTTAGAGATGAAGGCCATAAACAAATTAAATGTACCCAAATGAATTCAAAAACATGAAACAGTCAATGTATTAGAATATTATCATTTCATCTATGAGTAATTTAAAAGGGAAAAGCTTAATGGAAACTATGTATGTTTTATACTTATCTCATATATGAAAAGGGAACTTCTGGAAAAGTCAAACTTTTTCAATAATTTACTGAAATATTAAATGGATAATTTATTAAATATTGAAAAAATATGAGGGGTAATTTTTTGGGAATAAAATAACCTCAACTTTTCATTTGAGGAAATTTGTGAATCTTTTTTTCTTATTACCCTTAGTAAAATACATTTTTTTATTTTTTACATTTTACAGTTATAACTATGTTTTAACCATTTCAATTTTTATTAATGAAAAAATATAAAAATTACCTTATTGCGTAATTTTGATATTTTAATTTTTAATATTTATATTATATTATCATATAAAAATTTAAATGGTGTTGAATTTTCATATTAAAATAAAAATTTAAAATTGTGTAATATAGTTTTTAGAAAATAATTATTTTAAGCATTAAATAAATATAATATAAAATTATCATGATAATTGTATTTAATGACATAAATTAATTTATCATAAATTATATAAATAGTATGAGTATTTCATGGAGATCAACAACCGAATTTCACCTTGATAATACTTTATTTAGTGAGAAAATAAATGTTTTTATCAAATTAACATTTTAATTATTTTCAAATAAATTTTCCCATAGGATTTGTAACATCAATGTATAAAATATAATAAATAATGAAATTTGTTAAATAATTATTTTCTTAATTTAATTTCCTTATGTCTTCTAGTTCATGATAAAATCACATAAATAAAAATTTATATAAAAAGATTATGCTTTTCAACAAAAAATCCTCATTTTCGAAATCTAAACTAATTATTTTATACGAGTGAAATATGGAAATCAAGAACTGAAAGTATTGTTATATTTTAAAACACTTAAATTATAAAATTTTAAATTATTATTTTAAAAATATAATATAAATGATATGAAAAATATTACATAGAAATATACATTTTCATTATTTTTCATTTTAATGTAATCATTTTTAATTATTTATAATATTATTTTTTACAAAGCATTTTTAATAATGATCATAAAACTATTTTTGTTCATTTATATTCGATGAATTGTGTGATAAAATTTATCTACCAGATCATCAGTTTATGAATTTCCATACCTTCATGTCACTGAAATATCAATAGTAGTGCACTAAAATTTTATATAATAATGATAAAAATATTAATTTCTATTTCCATATTTTTATTCATTTAAAATTTAATGTACACTCTTTATTAATTACAATTATATTCATGTATTATATTATTATAATCTCTTTATTGTATTGAGTGATAACTATCATGATCGTTTTAAACCAGGTTATTAAAAGTAGTGATGGAATTCCTTCTTAAATGAATAATAATCACATAAAATTCCTTAAAAAACTAAAATTTCTCTTTTATTAACTAATTATACTTTTGTGAATCAATTATGTGGGAGTTTAAGTCAGGTTTTTTGGATTTGAATATATTGATGGACTATTTTTGAGTTATCTACCAACATCTATAGATTACAATATAGAATAAATTTTTATTTGTGTTATATATAAACGAATCATGGAATATATAACATTTATACATAATATACTCATAAAATGTAACATAAAATGATACATGAAAATTGTAGAAAAAAAATAGAATGTTTTATTTCATGATAGTGGTAGTCCATACATACACACACACTCACATTATTCATGATTTAATTTTTTTTAAACAAAGGATGAATAATTTAAAATGGTTTATCATTCATGGAATTGGAATATGATACACATATCATACATATTTATTTTTTTCCACTTTTTTGACTATCATTATTATGTGTTGTTGTAAAAGAAAACATGATTCTCTTTGAAGATTATAGTTTGTATGTAGGCATGTTATATTTGTTTTTTTAAACAAGGTTTAGGTGAAGATGGATAATTTTTTTACAATCATTATTATAATAATATAAAAGTATTATAATTATATTTATGATAATATTTTCAAATGGTAATGTATACTTTGTGGTTGAGAGAGTGAATATATATAAATTGAAATTACGAAATATATGTTATAAATTTATAATGTACTTTTATGTTTGTCACTTTTAAAGAAGTGGATATGTCTTTAAGGGATGGAGTTTTTATTAGGATAGAACCTATGTTTCTAAAAATGAATTTTTATGAGAGGGTATGAGGGATTTATAGCTGATTATTGGGGGTTTGGTGTGAGGGGATGTGTTGAAAGGAGAGAAATATTTTAAGTGAAACTTGATAAAAAAATTTAAATAATAATAAAATTTTAATAATAGTAAGTTACACTAATGTAAATTGGATTTAAATTTTATAAATAATTGATAATAGAATTTATAATAGAAATTTCAGAAATAAAACACACTCTAATGAATTTTTAAAATCGGTTTCAGTAGATTTACTCATTATTATTTTCTTTTACCATATAATACTTAATTGTTATATCTTTTTTTATATGGGTAACTACTATTCTATGGGTAAAAATAAAAATTTGCTTAATAAATAATTTTTAAAAAGTGATTCAAAAAATTAAATTTATTTCAATTTTTTTAATTTGTAAAATAGAAAAAAAAAATAAACTAGTAAGGGATCTATGAAAGAAATATCATTATTGTAAAAAAAAATTATAAGTAAAAAAATATATTTTTAAAAAATAACTCATATTTTCAAATTTGTAAATAAATTATTAAAACTAATATATTTAAATTATTTTATTTCAAAATTACTCCTATATTTATGAATAAATTTTATAAAATAGTATTACTATTAATGGTATGATATTTTAATAAATACAATATGTTGTACTATTCATATCAAAATATATTTGTCAGGAAAATGATAACAAATATAATCCAATATATATTGTTATGATATTTTAATAAATGAATATATTTGTTCTAAATTTAAATTCTCATATTTATAAATTTAACATTAAAACAAATTCATTCAATAAATTAAAAAACTATTTTTCATTGGAAATAATATTTCATGTATATTAGCTATTATTCTATAATAATTTTCATTCAAAAATATGTACATGAAAAATTTAAAATTTGTGAAATAATTTCAGTTAATATAAAATATTGTAGTGGTTTCATATATGATCATTTTGGAATAATATTAAGAATTTCATTTATTTCAGAATATAGTTACACCATTTTTTATTCTTACTCAATGACTTTTATTCATTGGTAAATATATATTCTAATAAATTGGTTTACTTCTATTTAGTTTTTTTCGTTTTGTATATACTTTCAATTAAAAAATTATTATTCGTGTAAAATAAAAAATGAAAAATATAGTCATTACAATTATAAAAGAGTAAAACCTATTTTCACTTGTTGACTCAAACTAAATACTTTATTTGAGTGATGATTCATGTTAAGTACATACATTTAGTTATATATTTTTTATAACTTATAATTAATATATATATCATGGAAATATTTTTATTCATTTAATTTTATGATATATCTTATTTTACTTTATTCATGAGGTACATAATTTAAATGTTACCAAATTAGTAAGGGTTTATGTTACAATCCCATTTATTTTCAGTATGAGAAGCATTGTATTTATGTTATAAAACTTATATTATTAATATCTTCCATACCTAATCTATATTAATTTGTCATTTTAATTATTGTGATTTATAAATTTTTATTAAATTTTACAGTCTTTAGTTTTTAAAATAAAACAGAATGTCATGTTTTGAAAAGATAACCTTTTTTCACTTTTTGGATTATAATATTTTCTTTCTATATTCATGTTTTATAATTTCTTATGAATTATATTATTTAACATAACATTATTATCAATTGTATTCTTCAACATTATATGACACAATTTAAATATTTTCAAATGGACTCTTTTTAACTATTTCCTATATGATTTGTCTTTTTCATTTATTATAATTTTTTTACGATACTCAATATTTAAAATTTATAGAATCAAAAATATATCCATCCATAATGAACATCAATTTTTGGAATCAACATTCATAATATTTCATGTTTAATGTAAATTAATATATATTCGCCTATATTTTGAAAATTTATAATTTCATAAGATATTGATGGAAAACAGATATTCGCCCATAATTTACTATAACTGATAAAATATACTTCTAAATGTGGTTTCCATTCATTTAAATATCCCTCATTTTTTCTTATGTTCCATTGGGGATATATCTTAATGATACCAACCATTTTATTTCTTTGATTTTATTATGATTCTGAGATGATTAAATCATTAATAATTTTATTTATTTTTAATTTATTATACTATGATGAAATTGTGAATTATTTTATAATTTTATTCCATAAATTTTTATGTTATGGGTGAATCTAAAATTTAATTTACCTCTATTGTATTTGGTAAAGAGTTACATATCATGAGATTATATAATCATGAATGGGAAGCTAATCTATTTATATAAAAAATTATTTCCACTATAATAAACCTAATGGTGAGTCACAATTATGTAAACTATTAATAATATATTAAAACCAATTTTCTATGAAACATTGTCCAAAATTAATGTCTTGGTAGTGATTTTTAAATAAATACAATATTGAATATAAATTATGCACAATTTAATATTCTTCATTGTCCACTAAGATAGTATTGACTGTGGGCCATAGCTAAGGAATTATTTTTAGTTCTTCTATATATACCATAAACTTATATCTTGGAAATAGGAAATGTGATCATTTTCTAGGGATGATTATTGATGACCCAAAAATCTTATTAATTATTCATTTTGTTATGAAAATTCTTTTTTCTATGTCACCTAATAAATTATAATTGACTTATTGGGTACAAAATATGAAATTGTGATCATGTCACCATACCCATATACTTTTATTATTTTGACTACTAATTATCATATGGTATGTCATATAATTACACATACAATGAATCAAATATAAATATATATTATATTTCTCTTTACCATAGTTATAAAAAATTATGATGAATATTATATGACTTTGAAGGGTACTATTTATGAATAACATCATGGAATTTTATAAAATATAAGTAAATTATATTAATATGTGTCTAGTATATAATTATACAAAACCATTAATGTTATGAGTTATGTATTATAATTGTTTTTTACAAAATTCTTCAAAAATAATATATTATTTATTTAAAAACATCTCAAGACTCATCAATTATATTATATATGGTTTAGGATGAAGAGAGAATCAGTATTTCAGGAACTGGTTAAAAAGGAATAGTTTTTCCATTTATTATAGAAATAGTTTCACTATATAGTGAAGATATTTCATAATGAATTGTGTATTGTGTTGTCGTAGAGAAATATAATTATTACATAAAATCTTCTAGTTATCTTCACATGAGAGAGGATAGGTATCTGAGTTGACCTTACACCTACCGATAGTAGGTATGACCACAGAAATAAAAATTTTGAATCTTATATTATTCTATATAATTCAAAAAAAATATTTTTAATGCTATCCATCAATCAGGGTTCCTTTGGTAAATGTGGAAAATGAATAAAAGTAAAAAAACATAATTATGTAATAAAATCTATAATCACTAATAATGAAATTTATGACTGATATGAATCAGAAATAATTAAGTAACCAGTACACATCACCTCATTAATGTATAAACCATCAACATTAATGATTAATATTAAAATAAAATATCATGATAGTTTGAGGTTGTGGGATGAGTATAAAAATGGAATATTTGATGAAAAAGTGATAAATATACTCCATAGTATGGAAATACATAATGTTTTTTAATAAATTTGGTGATTCTATAAATATTCTATTCACAGAGAATCTATGTTATGTTTGATCATAACATGAAAATATAAACACATTGATCCATTCTTTATCAGACTTCCTATCCTATAATGTTAATTTATTGAAATTGAAAACATCAAGAGTGGATGTAACTAATGACTCCTAGGAAGAGTTGAAACTAAATATAACTCTGAATTTATATTTTATTTATAATGTTATTATAAAATATTTCATAATAATTTAAGATGATGGAGGAGATAAATTTAAAATTTACAATATATAATATATGGGAGCATAATCAATTCATATTATTGATTTCCATCATAGTTAAAGGGATGAAGAATATGGATCATTTGATGTGGTATAACCTAAAAAGGTTTAAAAACGATCTTGTGGGAGAATTCCAAAACGAACATTAACAACACATTTCTTGGGATTTTCCTCAAAAAAGCAGCCAGGATAAAGAAGGTGAAATAACTAATAACACAGCATCACCATTGAAAAAGTAATTCATATTATACTATCTAACTAAAAAACATTGGTGTTTTTACATTTATTTAATAATTATTTTAATTATATATGTTCTTAATTAGATCAAATATTATGTTGAATAAAACAAAAATAATCTTGAGACTTCTGTGAATTCAATAAGGGTGAATAAGTATGTTCTGATGAGAGGGATTCAATAGAGGTCAAGATTAAAAAAATAAATAGCATCATCAATACACCCTCTATTAATCAACTTTCATTGGAATATAGCATGTATATATTAGATTCTAGTGAGAAATATCCCCCTAGACTCATATCCCTTAACATTATTGAATTGAATTCTATACTATGAATATAAATGTATCTCAAAAAAGAATCTGATTTGATACATAAAACCTCATTGAAAATGATTTTATTCAAGAGGATGACTCTATGTGATATTTTTAGAGTAGTGTCATATATCTATGTGAAAATGTATCATTTACATCTAAAAAAGGAACTAATGGGGATGATACTGACTGATAAATAGCGAACTATTACAACATTGATAGAATTTAAATTGGTCCCCCATACAGATTCCTCGATCAACACTCATATCATCGTTAGATTAGAAGATAATAATATATATATATATATAACATCTAATTAATTACATGTACATTGATCTTGATGTAGTTGAATAATCTATTCTGGAAAGGTAGCCACCCTAGAAAAATATTTATTATTTCTATGATAATGATAAACTCCTTTAAAAATAATTTAATACTGAAATACATGGTGATTTTATAATTTCTTGGAATGAGTGTCATGCATGACCTACTATTAAAATGTATTTCATGGATACCAGAACAAGTTAAGTTAATTGAAAAACTATGATGAAAAATATCGAATCCAAAAACTCAACATATGAGTTCCCACCAAGGGATTAACCAATACTATATACTAATGCGCAATAAAATTTCAAGATGATTATTTTTCAGTGGAAGATGGAAATTATTCACATATATAATTTTATATTTTAATAGTTTAACTTTATTTTATTTTAGGAATGAATTCATATGATACTACAGATGTCCATGCAAGGAAAATGTGTTTTTATACCATCATCTCAACCAGAAAGAGTTTATATGTAGATGATTATTTTGATTCTTTTTTTACTAATACATATCAGAATTAATTAATCTCCACATTTTTATTCTATATATCAATTCTACATTGTGGATTCATAATCACTTGGTGAAATTTTCTTTCAAAAATAGCTATCAGTCTTCTATTATTATTGTACATCTCAAATAAATATATGGATGATTATTCAAATATCCATTTTCATGGAAGATTTTGATTGTTTTAGTTGATTTATGACGAAAATTTTTATATAGTATAATTACGATCTTATAGGTGATCCATGGTAAAATAAAGGAATTGAAGGATTTCCAATATTCATTTGTGGGTCTTAAGTGGATTTTTTTAATTCTTCATTGATGATAATGTGTTAGTGAATGTATATATTCATCAAATATAGAAAATGATTAGAAATATGATTAATATTTTTACATCATTCATATGTCCTTTCTAGGTGTCAGATGATGTCATTCTCAATGATTAATGGGTATTACTATCCCAAAATATTGGATAGATACAATATGTGTTTAATGTATATTATCTAATTATGTGACTTTTTGATGATAACCAGATAATTTTTTATGGTGATCACGATGTATAAAATGTTCCACCCTAAAGTGAGTGGTGTTTAGAGATTTAGAAACACTATAAGGATATATTTTGTGGGTGTATGATTATTTTGGTTCAGGTCATATTGTGATAAGGGGTCTTGGAGGATAGTACATTGTAGTGGGAGTCATAGATGATCGCCAAATATCCTGATTTTATTGTGGATTTATATTTATTCTTCATCACATTATTAAAACCTACTAGGATTAATTACAAACCTCGTTCTATTTTATGAAGTAATTCGTCTTAATTTATATTATTAATGTTTTGGTTTTCTTAAGAGTGATATCTCCCCATATATTTTGTATAAATTTTTTTTGGGGTATAATTACATTTACTGGTAATTCCCCTAGTGGTTGGGATATATTTTTATATGTATAAAAAATTGAGAAATATGTATTTTATAGGTTATTTGGTTCTTTTTGTTTGATTTATTCAATTATCATGGTTATGAAATATTTTAGTGGTATCCAATTAAAGGGGGTAATTTTTATCAGGGATTTTCTCTTACCATTATTGGTTTATATTTGATGGTCAATAGTGAGAAAGTAAGGTGCATGAGAAAATAATGTTTTCAACCTGCTATTCAAACCATCAATTATGTTTCACAAAATGATTTATAGAAATTTTATTATAGAGTATTGTGGAAGAAATCATTTGTACTTCCCAAAGTTAAATTTTTGTGAGAATTGGAACTTAATAAACTAAATGTGATTTTGGGGGATATGGATGAGGTAACGTTATTGTCATAATATTCTTAACCCATGAAAGCCAGATATTGAATAATAAATTCATGGTATTAATGGGGAATTTTTCAATTATTCAATAAGTTATGGATCCTCGTTAGGTTACCATAATTTTTCTTCTCCCACCATAATCCTTAGTATAATTATATATACTGTTATATTTCACCTAAATCTTCGTCTATATATTTATCACACACTTCATTGAGCTTAATCAGTGGTGACCTAACTGTGTTTTTCTTCATCTATACACCCATGTTACTAATATATTCATTTTGATCCTTTTATTAGAACAATTTCTATTTATTCTCTTTGGTTTTAATAGTTTTATCCTAATATAGACCATAATGATCATTTTAGATGAAAAATCATAGTATAATAATTCTATATAATTCTGTGAAATTATATTTTATGTTTCATCATAAGTTAGCTGTTCTATTATCCCTATCATTATTTGTAGTTCATGTGTGTGGTTATCACACCTTAATAATCTATGTAACAATTGAATTAATTTAATTAAAATAAAAACATGGTATTTTAATGGAATAATAAAGTCATGGGTTGGGATTCATATTAGTTTTGGTTTTATGCTTGTAGATAACTCATATTTTTTATTATTAATGTATGATTTTTATACTTTGTTTTTTATTATTCTTATTATTGTAGGATTATCTTAATTGAAATATATAATGAAAAAATATTATAGTTAACATAATGTGAATATAGATAGATTAATATTAATATATATGTGTTCTTTCTTATTTATGTAGAATATTAATTTAATGTTAAAAAATGTTGTTGATTCATTATGGCCAGTTATAACTGATGTATTGTTGGATATTTTCTACAAAAATGATATTCATAAATAACTAGATGATTCTAGAAATGAATTAAAGTTTTATTTTTATGATGTTTAATTTTTTAGGTCCTAACTGACACATTCTTGTTGTGTATGGATTGTATACCTTATAGTAATGAACATATTTCTCTGTCTATTATACGGAAAATACTTGTGAAATATATCAGTGTTATATTAAAATTCTATCCTTTTTTGATTTCTTGATATCCTTTTGTGGGATCGGTGTTTTTTATTTATTAGTTTTGTGCATGAGGTTATTTTAAGTGACTTGGACCAAAACCGTATTGATATAATTTTTTTACATATGGATGCAATCATATAATGTGAAATTATATTGGATTTGGGAATATGGTAGATGTCAATGTTGGTGATGGTTTGATGACTTGTTGTTATGAATAGTGGTGTGGGGATAAAGATTAATTTATTATAACATTAAATTAGTTATTCTTATTTTATTTTTATATATTTCTTTACGGTTTCAATGTGTTTTCTGGGGATAGATATCCCTAACAATGGGTTTATACAACTCAACACACCCAGAATCATTTCCCTTCTACTTCATCATTGATGTGGTATATTATGTTAATTCCTAGTGTACCATAATAAAATATAAAGAATAAATGAATAAATATACAAACTATGTGATGATGTTTTTTTATTTATGAAATTATAAATGATTTTATGATAATGGAAACCCTGGGATGGATGAATTTTTTGATTCATGGATCTTGGGTATGAATTAGAAATTTGAAATGTGATTTCATAATAATGTTTGTGTATATCAAAATGTATGGCCTATATTTAATGATAAGGGAATATATGAGAATATAATCAATAGAATTAATGGTGTCATCAACAAATGTATAAAAAATTTAATATGTTAAGCATAGAAAATTATAATTTAAAATAATTAAATTATTAAATTTTTTATTCATAACGAGCCTGAAAATCAATTTCTGGATGGATATCTTATCATTAGTTGTGGTATATTGGGATATACAAGGTTTTTAGTTTAAATTTTGTATTTAACTATGTTTTTACCCTTATTTGGGTATTTCCATGACATGTCTTATGTAAATTATTATTCCATAGACTACCAAATAGGAATTGTTTAAGAAAAAAATAAAATAAATGAATTTGGGGTCTTTTATTAATATACAAGAAGAAAAAAAGAATAAGGGTTAAAATCCATTTCTCATACACTCTCAATATAAATATAGATATATTAATGGTTTCACAGACTATAATGGCATACTATATATGGTAATTTCCTACCCAATCTTAACAACACATAATTATAATGTACATTTATGTTAGTGTTGTAATTTCGTGAGGAATTGATTATATATGTATCCAATCATGGTGAACTAAGAGTCACATGGGTATACGTATATGTGAAATAATATTTTTTGGAAAACTAAATTTTCAAATGTTATAGGGGATTACATAAATAGTTATTGTTTGGTATTGTATACTATTGATTACATGATTGTAATGTGGTATGATGCAAACCTGAGATTTTGTTCCCAACAAGGGATTGATGTATATATAGTCACACCATGACATGTGTCAGGGATAAATTATGTATGTAAGTGTTTATGCTTATTAATTTGGGATGTAGGTCATTAAAGTGATAATCTAGTCAATAAATAGAGTAGGGTACCTTCAATTATTAAAATTTTATTTTGATATAGAATAAATTAAATCTATGTGAAACATCAAGATTGATCTAAACTATGGTTAGGAAACATTGATTTACCATTCATAAAGAAATTTTCATTTAACTATTATTTTTTATTTAGATCTAGTGTGATTACATTACATTTTTTAGAATTTGTTTGATTGAGGAAAAGTAATATTCTCTCTTTTAAGATCAACCAATATATATGTATATTTATATATTTTCAGTCATCTTTAGTTGTATAGAGTTTGAGATGGGAGGTAATTTCTTAGTGGGTTTTTTTATCTCTTTGGAGTTGCTGGGATTCATTGTCATTAAGTTGTTCTATATTTTTCATTCATTCATTATTTCAATATTCCAATATAATTATGACATTATATTTATTGGTATTTATAATTTTTTTTCTTTATCGTGTTGTTTATTAGTTATTATTAGTTTATTTATGTCCCCTGATCATTTTTCCTATGTATATATCCCATAGATATAATTGATATACCCTTGGTGCTAATTCCCAACCCCTGGCTGAATGGATTTAAGAGTCATGGTTCATTATAACATTTTATTCAGTCCAAACCTAAGATGGGTAGCTTTTTTTACAGGGAGTCAAGACATGGAACTTGAGTAAACACACAGTCACACCCTATGGCAACCTATAACATGTATGTGTTAGATACTAGATCAAATATCCATGTTATATATATGGTTGTCCATATCATATAGAAAATGTTCATAATAAAAACCCCTAAGAACATTAAAATCAATAAAGATAAATAAAAATATGTTAACCCAATAAGGAATAGAATTCATGTATTATACATTAGAATAACCATTGAAAAGCTATATAAAAATATTCAATGGATATAGTGGGAAACTACACACCCATATTGAAATATAGTGATTCCCAATATAAAACTTTATTAACAAAAGAAAAATAGTCACACAATACGATATTGGACACTACCTAAAATCACCTAAACTAAGTATTATACCAATCCAATAAACCCCGGCCTACCAAGGCCTCCATATGATTTTCAATAATCATTGTATAATAGTACATGTGTGGGAATGTCTAATGCTGGGAGGTGTATTTATATACCCAGTAAGAGGCCCATTAGACCAAATGGGATTAAATAGAAATAAATATTTAACTAATCCCACAACCAGGGTTGATAATCACAATATATATTCCCAATTAAGTAATCAAAAAATTATATAATGAGATATGGGAAGATATTGATCTTCGTACCATATGATCTATAATGGGTCTATTTAGATACCCAAATTCCATAAATTCCCTAATGTGAGATGTCTAATATAATCCTTAGAAAATCAGTTATAGGGGACCCATGCATTAGTGATGGGGCATCATGAAACAGGGTGTGCTTATAATAATAGGTTGGATGAACCAAATATCATTGTATATTATTTAAAATGTGATTCTCCACTCTATTAATAGAAGACCCATTCCCAAGGGTGAGTTTGCAGGTGTTTATAATCCAACCTCTATATGAAATGGTGTTCCATAACCATGATGTAAAAATATATTAATATGTGCGTCAAAATTTTAATTAAATCTTAATATCACAAACACATATCAATTTCATCCAATAAATCCGAAAAACATAAAATAATTCTGCTACAATTGATCTTAAATTTGAGGTCAAAAAAGACCATAATTTTATAAAATTGTGAAAATTTTCTAATTGTAACTCTCACGACTCAAATTCCATGACCATAGGATGGAGATAAAATGGGTTATAAAATTGAAGAAAGGAACATGGTGTTTATCCTATGATATATATATAGTGTATTACCAAATCTAATCAAGTTTTGGTCCCACTGCATTTCATGTAATGTGAAAAATAATATACATAGTGTGTAACATAAGAAACATGCGGTATGAGACCACCCAGGGTCCCTACATGAAAATATAATATAAATATATATTATTTGTGAAGCGTCACATGATACGTGGACCCCAAATTGAATATTTAACTTTTAACATAGTTAAGTGACACTTGACAATATATAAATAGAAATAGAGGTTGTGTTCTCTGATAATCACATTGCATGTAGACAAGAATTCCAATGAAATTATTATATTATTCTAATTATCACTACATGAAAATTGATTTCATATTAAATATTTTATGAATATATATCTAGTAAATGTATTTTTAACAATTCATATATGGCGATTGATTTCTAAACATTAGTGTCAATAAAATGATGGTACCTTCATAATTCTTGATGACTACCAAGCATGTCCAACCACTATCACTGTCTATGGAATTCACTCATATTCAATAACTTTGAATCAAATATGAATCATTATTGGTTACAAAAATGATCATATTTATTTTAAATATTACAACACAATTATAATTAATAGATCAATGAAATATCAAACAGAAACTATTGTAGAATAAAAACTTTTCATAATTTGTTGCTAAACATGATGTAAAACAATGGAGATTTGTGTAATAAATTAATTTAAATCATCAATGAACATTGAAAACATATCAATTGATAATTAATTCATTATTCATATGAAAAAGGAAGTATCCAATTCCATAAATATATATCCCGTAATGAAAAAATTTGGAAATAAATAATTTATGTTAAGATATAAGTTGTTTAGATGAATATTACATTGAAGAGAAATGATCCATGAAGCCAAGAACTAGGTTTATCCTTTAGGGGATGCTACATACTATTTCATAGGTGGTGATGACCCCCCTTTGGCCCCTCCCCCCTCGAGGGTGAGCTTCCACTGCCGCATCTTCATTGATCTCGACCTTCTTCTTTAATCCACTTTTATATCCCTGATTTTATCCCATACTTCCCATATATTTTAGTCATCCTAGAAGTTATTGAATGCCTCTAAGGGATTCCACATTTACCAATCTCAAAAATAGAATTTACATAGGAGTACTCCCTGCTAAACCAGACCTTGATTGTGCACTTCCAGTGGCGCAGAACGTCGGTGTATTCTTTCTACCACTTCATTATTGAAACATCGGGTTTGTAGGATCATGTAATTTTTGTCCTCTCGACTTCAGGAACATCTTGTTCTGGTTCGCCTATAAAGATAACTTTATTCTTGCTTAGTTGAGTATGCCTCGCTCCTAGGATGGTGCTCGATTTTTCCTCTTTAAATGTTCATACAATAATCTAATGAAATGTGATCCTACAAAGATGGTAATTTAGGTATGTTTTCTGGAAATTCATCTTCCATTTTGAAATCCCTCGATTCTTTGTTTTCTTGGAAATCATGTTGGGTGTTTCCTATATATCGATAATAGAACGCATGTTATTTTTCACCTGATTTCTATGAGGGTGTGTGTCATAGGATCTTGTTGAAGTCTTATGGATTTTCATGGGAGATGAGTTTAGATATAAGAAAACATCAATTTTTTAATATTTTTTTGAAGACTGTTAATCATGTAAGATGTGAGGGAATAGTTTCAGGATATATAGGCGAAGGGTGAGGAAACCAAGAGATACTCTAGAGATCCAAGAGGATTGGGTCTAGGGTGGTCCTTCTGGTGATGATGGTAAACTCCATGTATGGACTGGGGTAGGGTATGGTGATATTTGTGATGGTTTTGGTGAGGATAATGACAAGGATGATAAAACCCAGTGTTCAGATGCAGCAATGATGAAAAACCCAGCAAATAAATTACCTCCTAAACCCAGTGTGGCAGATATCTTTAATAGGATGCTGAGAGATTTGGTGAGTCCTCCAAGAAAAATTTTTTTAGAAGAGGGTTCCCAGGCCAGTGTAGTGTCTGATCCATCTCCGAACAAACACAATGCTCATTCTCAGGCTCTAGGGAACTCTATTAGAGCTTTTGACCCAACAACCAAGGGTACGGTGAGTCTAAATCCATGCACATATACGATGTTTTTGAATGCGGGTGATAGAAAAAAATATGACATTCTGGTACATTCTATTTTAAATGATATTTCAATATAGGTAAAGGAGTGGGAGAAGTATACACATGATATAGGTAGGGCGTTGATTTCCAAATATGGAACCAACTCAGGAAGGAATTTTTTCTACCTCAACTTAAACATATGATTTGATGTTTTATGTAAGGAGGGAGAGTTTGAATGCAATGTAAATGTTCCCTATGAGGCTGATTATGATAGAGATGGTCAACCCTAAAATGACATTGTATGGGGAGGGGTTTATAATGGTATGAATAATCAAGGAATGAAGAAAGGGAATAAAAAAACGGGGAACTGGGGAGCTGTATTGTTTCAAAGAAGCTGAAACATAAGGGATATAAAGACTACTCCTATCTCCATAAATTATTGGAGACACAAATGAACAAAAAATAGGGTAATCAAATGGGGCACGATATATATCTAGAGGTATAAGATGAGGCTCAACAAGATGGGTTCACAGTGTCCCAAGTGCAAGTGAAAGGAGCCACAAAGGTAGATGAAAAGTAAGAGGATATGCATCTACATTCTGAGAAGATGATGTTGGTGATGGAGGATGTTCTTCTCCATGGACAACAATGTGAGGAAGGATATCCTGATGGATTTTTTTTTCTGATGGACATTGATCTTTGTTGAACCCTCTAGGAATCTATTTCCTTTATTATATTTTGATAATCCCAATTATGCTTTATTATTATGCTTATTTATAGTTTGATAATTCCTATTGTGAATAATGGTTCAATACATATTATTTGTGTACTTCCGGAATATATTCATATATTATACTATTCATATTATGATCAATGAATTTGGTTATGAAATACTCTATTATTTTATGTTTAATATAAGTCTTTCATTACTGGATGTATATATATTATGGCTTAACCCATTCTTCCAATAGAATGCTTAAATAGGCAAGTGGTCACCGTTACAGAATAAGCCTACCGATACATGAAGGTCACCATTACAGAACAATCCTACCGATATGTGATGGTCACCATTATAAATAGTCTACCGATATGGGAAGGTTACCGATACAAGTCACCGTTACGAAAGTCTACCGATACGCCACAACAAGTCTACCCCTACGGGAAGGTTACTGATACAAGTCACTGTTATGCAAGCCTACCGATACAGGGTTACCACTACCGTTACACGAAAGATCACCGGTACAGCAAGACTACCACTACCGATGCAATAAAGCTTACCGCTACCAAATTCTACCGATAGACATGATGTCTATCGATAGAAGGGTTAGTGATGGAAAGGCTACCGTTACACAAAGGGCTACCGTTACAGAAGAAGCTACTGATACTCATACCTATAGATACTCAGAACTACTGATACACAATGCTACCGCTATCCAAAGCTACCATTCAAGAGACAGAACCAGACGCGGCTTTAATTTCTTTATCTTTATTTAATCTATCCAACAGTCATATCAGGTATATTTTAATGCACTGACATTTATTTAATGTGTTTTGTTGGATATCAGGGAACCGTACCTAGTACCTGCAAAAAGGAAATCATTTCTGTTGCTCGAGCTCGTGCTTTAAATAAGAGATGATCCTACTGCTGAAAAGGTGGGGTTGGAGAAACAAATAAGAGAGTGACAAAAATAAGAAGGTGCTGAAACGTGTGCATGCAATGAGACGACTCGACACACCAGTATACATACATGCATTCCTGCATACCTGTGAAGATCCAAGAACAAAAAAGAGAACATAAGAACAAGAACTTCATCGACTACATTTTTCTCTATCTCTGAACCTGGATGTCAAGAAGACGACACTCTGTCTTTCAGACAAAAACCAGAATAGGACTCAGATCCATTTCTGATAAAATTCGATGGAGTCCAGAGCTACTCTGCAATCACTAGATCCATTCTAAACTGTATATCTTGATCAGTGATTTATTATTTACATTTTGAGAAGTGTGTGTCATCTTCTGTATTTTACACACAGACTGTCTCCTGTACTTTAACTGGAGGATCTCTAAATCCTCATCCAACTATTTACATCCATTATTTCCCACTGTGGATAGTGGTAGAGGTCGTGTGTGGCAGGGACAAATGGATTTGCTGTTGTTTTGTTTCCCACGTAGAACTGTGGTAGAGGTCATTGACCTGGACTGTCGTGAACTGTTGTGAACTCCGTTCCAGGGTGTGGATCCAATTTATATAAATTTTTTAGAGGACTAAGTCTCGGCATGAGACTTAACCTCTTGGTCATATCTGCTGTGCTTTATTTAGTTTTATCTAAAACCTTTTATTCCGCTGCCAAGTGATTTAAAACCTAAATTGTTTATCAATGTTACTCTGATAATTGAATTAGCAATTGTTTTCATTATTTTCAAATCATTAGGTTACATTCAAAAGCTAATCTGGTCTTTTGATTAGATTAACTGGGAATTAATCAATCCCCTGAGAACCTAATTGAATGTTTGCTTTAATACAAATTTACTACAATTAAATTAGTATTTTTAATTGGGGGATTTTGGTAAAGGATTTTAAACAGAAATTTTAATTGGAACTCAATTCACCCCCCCCCCATTTTCAGTATCCACTCCGACCAACATTTGGTATCAGAGGTGCTTAAAATATTTTCTGAAGTACTCTGTTTTTGAACTTTGATTTTAGTTGTATTTTAAAGTTCGTAAATTTTTTGTTATTTCTAAATTTTTATCTCTTTAAAATTATTGCTTTAACATAGTTATCATGGATAACATACTTGAAGGTGTTTCTACTAATAGACCACCATTTTTCAATGGAAACACCTATACTCAGTGGAATATTAAGATGAAAATTCATTTAGAAAGCATGGGTTTTGATATTTCGAATCCATAGAATCATAATATAAAATTCCTACTAATTTTAGATCTACATGGAATGAGGCTACTAAGACAGCCTACAATAATAATTGCAAAGCTATGAATTATTTGTATTGTGCTTTATAAGATGAGAAATTCAATAGAATATCTTCTTGTAAGACTGCACATGAAATTTGATAAACCTTAAGTGTTTCTCAGGAAAGAACAATTAACATTAAGGAAATGAGATTGAACACCTATACTATTAAATATGATAATTTTATGATGAAGCCTGAGGAACCCATTTCTTATATGTATCTCAGGTTTAACGAAAATTTCAACACAATGATCTCACTTGGAAAGGATGTTCCATCAAAGGAGCAGATCATGAGAATTTTGAGATTCCTACCTAAGAGATGGAGGGGCACTTCTGTTTCAATTAGAGAATCTTGTGATATTGGTGAACTTCCAGTTAAGGAACTTATTGGTAAGTTGATGATGTATGAAGAAGAGTTTAAGGTAAACAAAGAAGATGAAGATGAACCAAAAAGGATGCGAGTTACTTTTAAGACTTCTACTTCAAAGAACAATGATAAGGAGAAACTTGAAGGTGTATGTGATAGCTCAAGATGTGAAGAAAGTGAAAGTGAATCTGACAGTGATGCATAAATGGCTCACATAGCCAGAAGATTTGAGAAGTTTTATAGAAAAAAGAAGTTTTTTAGAAAATCAAATTACAAAGGTAAGTATGACAACAAGGGACACTGGAAAATGGACTGGAAGAAATCTGACAAATCTGATGAAGTTGTCTGATATGAATGAAAAAGAAAAGGACATATAAAAGTAGAAATTCCAAAGCTGAAGTACAAGAAGAAGTATGAGTATAAGGACAATAAGTATAAAAAAGCCATGATAGCTAAATTGAGTGCTTCTGGGGATAGCTCCAGTGAATCTGATGCTTCTGAAACTGAAATAAAAAATAAGGAAACATGTGTTTTATGACAAACACCTCTGATTTAACATCTAAAACTCCAGCTTTAAATTCTTATTATTCTAGAGATGATTATGATTCTAGAAATATGTCAAAATCTGAACTGTTTGAATACTGTGTTATGTTGGAAGAAATCTTTATTGAGATGAAAGACAAATACAAAGGTTTAAAGAGACAGTGTTCTTTAACTATTAAACATAAATCTGATCATGACATTGAAATGGAAAAGAACGCTCATTTGCTTAAAGAAAATACTGAAGAGAAATTGTCAAATGTGCAACTTAGGAAGGATTTAGAGAAGTTCACAAATGGAAAAGTTACTCTTACTCAAATTCTAGGTAAGAAGAATGCACCTAGATATACTACTGGTATAGGATACCAACCTAGACAAAGAAAAATTACCAAAACTCGATTTATTCCTAAATCTGGACAGAATGTAGATAGTTATAGTTCTGGAAGTTCATATGCTTCAACTAGTTATACTCATAGTTATGGATCTAATAAGGTTTATCTGTCTAAATATATTGATTCTGCAAATTTTATGAGACCCATAAGACAAATTTGGGTACCTAAAGTTGTATTGGCTAACCTGTCTAGACCCAAGAAAATCTGGGAACCAAAATCATTTCTTATCTAAATCTGTTTTGTAGGGAACCTGCTTAATTTCTAAAGTTCTATGTGTTGATGGACATAAATATAATTTACTAAGTATTTCTCAATTATGTGATGATGGTTTTAATGTTAAATTTGAAAATGATTCTTGCAATGTTTTTTATAAAAATGCATTAGTATTTTCTGCCTTGCGAAATGAAAATGTATATGTTGTTGATTTAAATTCTTTAGATATGCAGAATATTAATTGTTTAAATTCTTTTCATAAAGATTCTTGGCTTTGGCACATAATATTAGGACATGAAAATGTACATTCACTTAGAAAACTTACTAGGAAGAACATAGTTAGAGACCTACCAAAACTTGAATTCCCAGAAGATAAAGTCTGTAATCCCTGTCAAAAGGGAAATCAACATAATGTTTCTTTCAAATAAAAGAAATAAGTGTCAACTACTAAACCTCTCAAGTTGGTTCACATGGATTTGTTTGGATCTTCTAGAGTTTCTTGTTAAAATGGGAAGCACTATGACTATGTTCTAGTAGATGGCTATTCTAGGTATACTTGGGTATATTATTTAGCTCACAAAAGTGAAGCCTATTCTTACTTTGTTAAATACTCTAAGTCTATAGAGAAACTTAGTGGACTTAAGATTAAAACCTTGAGAAGTGATCATGTTTGTGAGTTTGAAAATCATGAGTTTGAATCCTACTGCTCACACAATGGCTATAGTCACAATTTCACTGCCCCTATGACACCTCAATAGAATGGTGTAGTAGAATGGATGAATAGAACCCTTCTAGAAATTTCCAGAACCATGCTCAATGATTATGTGCTACCTATTTATTTATGGGATGAAGTTGTCAATACAGCTTGTTATATTATCAATAGATTCTTGATTAGACCTGCTCTTAAGAAGACCCCTTATGGGTTGTGGAACCACATGAAACCTATAGTTAACTACTTCATAGTTTTTGGATGCAAAGTCTTTATTCCCAATACTAAAGATAATCTCGACAAGTTTGCATCGAAGTGTAATGAAGGAATTTTCCTAGGTTACTCTATTTCTAGTAAAGCCTATAGAGTTTTCAATAAGAGAACCAAATATGTGGAGGAATCTGTTCACCTCAAATTTGATGAAACTGATACACATGAACCTAAGACCTCTCTTGAAAATCTTGAAGATGATCTCTCTGTTTTGAACCTTAATGATAGAGACAGTGGACCTATAGTTAAAACATCTAGTTCTGGAAATTTTGCAGAACCTGCTTCTGTTTACTCCCATCCTGTTGATGAACCTGAAATCCCTAGCCCTACCTTTTTGAGACCAACTAGGATTCTGAAGAACCATCCCTTAGATTTTGTTGTAGGTAATCTTGGATAGAGGAACACAGACTAGAGCTTCTCTAAGAAATCAGGTTGAACATCAAGCTTTTCTTTCACAGTTAGAACCTATAAATATCAATGATGCTATCAATGATGAATTTTGGGTAATATCTATGCAATAAGAACTAAAACAATTTGAATGAAATAAATTCTGGGAATTGGTAGAAAAACCTAAGGATACTTTAACCATAGGAACATAGTGGGTGTTTTGAAACAAATTGATGAATCTTGAAATATCATTAGAAACAAAGCTAGAGTAGTTGCACAAGGTCACAATCAAGAAGAATGAATTGACTATGAGATAAACCTTTTCACTTGTAGCTAGATTAGAGGCAATTAGGATCTTACATGGATTTGCATCATATCTGAATTTCATGTTATATCAAATGGACGTGAAAAGTGATTTTCTAAGTGGTTTTATTTTTGAAGATGTTTTTGTGGAACAACCACCAGGTTTTTCAAATCCTCAATTTCAAAATCTTGTTTTTAAACATTATAAAGATTTATATTGTTTAAAACAATCTCCAAGAGCTTGGTATGAAAGTCTTACAAATTTTCTAATTTCAAAAGGATTTACAAAAGGAATTGTTGATCCCACTATTTTTATAAATATAATTTGAAAATATGTTTTAATAGTACAAATCAATGTTGATGATATTATTTTTGGATCTTCGAAAAATTCTTTATGAACTGATTTTTCAAAGGTTATGCAAAATGAGTTTGAAATGAGCTTAATGGGAGATCATAAGTACTTTCTTGGATTTCAAATATTTCAAACTAATGATGGTATTATTTTGAATCGGGGTAAATATAGTAAGGATTTATTAAAATGTTTTGGATTGGATAGTATTAAGGGGAGTGATACACCTGTGAGTACCACCTGTAAATTGGATATTGATGAAACTAGAAAACTAGTAGATCAAACTAATTATGGAGGTATGATTGGGATTTTAATTTATCTTACTTCTAGTCGACCTGATATTATGTTTAGTGTATGTATGTGTGCTACATTTCATGCTAACCCTAAAGAGTCCCACATAATTGTTGTTAAAAGGATTTTCAAATATCTTAAATACACTGCCAATTTGGGACTGTTTTACCCAAAATAACAATAATTTGATTTAATAAGTTATTCAGATGATAAACTTTTCTAGATGAACGTTAGGTAGAAAGAGCACATTTGGAACATGTCATTTACTTGGAAAGTCCCTAATATCATGGTTTAGTAAGAAACAGAACTTAGTTGCATTATTTACTGCTGAAGTAGAGTATATAGATGTTGGTAGCTGTTGTGCATAGATTATGTGGATGAAACACACTTTATTGGACTATGGATTTTAATTTAAATATTTTTCAATTAACTATGATAACACTAGTGCGATTAACATCTCAAAGAACCCTGTGTATCACTCTAGAACCAAACAAATTGATGTTAGAGAACACTTTCTAAGAGATCATTATCAAGGAGGTGATATAACTCTTGAATTTATAGGCACTGAACTCCAATTAGCTGATATTTTCACTAAGCCATCAAATATAGAAAGATTAAGTTTCATTAGACACGAATTTGGAATGATAACTTACTCTTAAACCATTAGGATAAACCTCACCGTTAGGATAAACCTAACCGTTAGGATAAACCTCACCATTAGGACAAACCTCACCGTTACAATAAACCTCACCATTAGGATTAACCTCACCATTAAGATGAACCTTACCGATGGGATGAACCTCACCTTTAGACCTCACCATTTAAGGACACCTCACCGGTACATCTCACGCGCCGTTTTAAATTTTCATATTAAGGCTGAGTCTTTGAATTTATTTTTTATATAAGATTTATTTTATATGTGAATCCTAAATGATATTAAACCAGACTCTAGAAATCACTCAATCACCGCGAACCCGTCTATTTGAATCCCTCCTAACTAAACCTCTCAAGCTTGCAAAACCCTAAGCCTTAGAATCTGAAATGGCCCATGTGAAGTGACCCTCAGTGGATGAAGGGAGTGATGCGCCGCAAGCTAAGAAGCATAAAGTAACCAATGATGGTGCCAGTTTAAGTAGTAGAGATACTATTAAAAGGAATCCCGTGAATCCACATCAATTGAAGAGAGAAATTGTAGTGGAAAAGGAATTATGTGCGGCATGGCTGCCCGAAAGCAAGTCCTTGATTCTAACGGTTATACAAGAACAAGGATGTCTCGAATGGTTCATGAACAATAATGGACCTTATTATCCAACACTGGTAAAAGAGTTTTATGAGTTTGTCTGTTTTGAGACATCATAGGAGGAAAATAGGATGATTTCCTTTGTGAATAGTCAAACGTTTTCGTTTTCATCAGTTGAATGGGCTGAGAACCTTAAGGTTCTTCAAAGTGGTGATTACGGATTTTATTCAAAATCCATAACTACTACTAGTGTCTTTTTTGAATATGAGAATGTCTTGTTAGAATTGACCGGAAATGGATCTCCTAGAAAGGTCAATGCTGTAAAGATGGCAGGGGAGGATAAACTACTTTTCAAGTTCACTTAGCATGTGACTAGTCCAAGGAGAAGAGACTTTTCTACCCTCAGATTTCAGGATATTTATTTGTTGTATCTATTAAAGCATGGAGTAAAGGTGAATTTATCCAGACTGCTAATGATTCATATTGAGGAGATTACTAGACTGAAGTCGAAGTCTAATGCATTTTTCTTTTCTAAATTGATTTATAGTATGTTGAAGGAAAAGGAGGTAGCTGGACCTCAAGTTGAAACTGTTGTAGTTAAGGATAACTTTTTCCTCACCAAGACTGTCTGTATGTTTATGAAAGTCAGCTAGAACCCTTGGAAGAAATCATGGGTTAATGATGATGGAAAAATCTATGACAAGTACACTCTTGTGGATCATCCTTCTAGACCAAATGATGTGAGGGATCCTGGTCTTGGACCAGATGAGCCAAAACTGGTCTACAGTGATAATGAATCTGAAGCTAAGGAAGAAGAGACATCATTTGAGGAAGGAGAAGACCAAGATTTACCTCCTATTCCTATGCCCCAAAACATTTCCTATGGAGCAGCTAGCCCTCCAAAAGAACTACCAAGGAGAGAAACTATTCTGAATGACAATGACACTGGGAACACAGAAGAAGAAGAATCATATCAGTTTGTTTTCCAAGACACCTCCGAAGAAAATGAGGCAACCGAGTCAGATAAGATTGCTAATGAAGAGAAGGAGGCTTCTGGTGAAGCAGATGATGAGGAAAATGAAGAATAAGAGCTCAGTTTAATCCCTCTGATAGATAGTACAGTCATGACAGTGCCTGATCAGGAAGCAAAAGTAACATCTGTTGATGAGAGAGTCCTTGAGCCATCAGAGCAAATGGATATTGAATCTGTTGTAGCTGGAGAGGAAAATATAGAATTACCTCAAGAAGAACAGTTAGAGGAGTTTCATCAGGTGAATTCTCTAAATTAGTGGGAGCATCTTGGTTCAGTATTAGTGTTGTATTACATTGAAGGTTAGACATCAGATCCAGGATACATGGTTCTAGGACTTAATTATGAAGTCTATGATGAGGAAGACAATCCCCAAAGATAATCGGTTATCCTACCTGCTGTGGCTGAGAATTTGGCAACCAAGGAGGACCTTGAGTCCTTAAAGGCTTAAATGAAAGAAACACTGAGAGAATCAGTGGAAGATTTGAAGAAGATCCTGGATGATGAAATGAGAAGTATGGAGAAATCCGTAGAGATATCTTTGGGATGTTCTATTTCATTCTAGTGAAAGGAATGCTGGATGAAGTTAAAGTATTCCATACTCAAATATAGATTTGGACAGGAGATGTGGTGGCTCTAAGACAATCTATTGCTTCATTGACTGCCTTGAACAACTCTCAAACCCAAGTGCATACTAATATCAGATATATCAAAGAAGTATTCAAGCAGTTTTTGGAAGTTTTTGAGGCTTTTAAGACATCAATCAAAGAACACTAGAACATAAAATATGAACTTGTCCAAAAGGTGGTCAGTAATCTGACAAAATCTTTCAAGGAGATAGTAGCTTTCTCAGTTAAACCCCATCCCTTATCCAACTCCACTATGAACCTTGACCAGATCAAAACTGTTATCCAGGAAGAGTTGGATAAGGCCAGTACCAGTGGCTCCTCGGATACTCAGATCCTTGATACCACTAGGGAATTTAGTAGTTTTGTTCGTGATCACCTACGGGAAACTACTGCTTCTCAAGAGGCAATTAAAAATAAAGTGGATGCTTATTTTGAGAAGTTCTATACCAAGCATGAAATGACCAACCATTTCAAGATCTTGCTAGAAAATATGAAGATTCCTCCAGTGACTCAGGCTTTCAAGGAACAGGTTAGTAAGCTCAGGGAGCTTACTCCTGCCTTGGATAAATTCATTGAAAATTGAGATGATTTTGTGTCAAAAATGCAGAGAGGAGGCAGTATTATTATGGATTTCAGGAACCTGTTGCTACCATTCTTGCATGTGGATTCTAGACCTGTGATTGTAACTCATGCACTTCCTATCTCTGCCTCTGGGAGTACACCTCAGTTGACTCCAGTTCAGGCTATTTTCAGCTTGACACATATGATCCAACAGAAGAGCACAGATTTCAGATCTGGTACAGTTTTAGTGGATGACCCTCCAGTTGTTCTTTCATCTATTCCTAAGCCATCTAATCAATATGAACATACACCCTCTTCTGATCCTAAGGGAAATACTCGTGTTCAAGAGGATGATTGATTGATTCTGAATGTTTTTCATAGGATTCACTTGTATTTTTTTGTCCTGACATTCTCATTTTGTACCTCTTGTACCTAAATCGAAATTTACTCTTTCATTGTCTACTTTACTGTGTTTATGTTTCCTTGCAATATATTCTCTTTTAGACTATCTTTTCTCTGATCCTACCCTTCTTTTTGTTAATCAAAAGGGGGGGGGGAATAGGAGACAAACACAAGACATAAGAAATGGAAAAAAAATTTTAGGGGGAGCAAAATGAGAACTTTGTTTAAAAGTTTTTCTTATGAATTTTTTTTCCTCTGATAATAGTTAAATTTTCTTAATACTTTGGCATATGTTGTGATTATAAAAAAGGGGTAGATTGTTGAACCCTCTGGAAATCTAGTTGCTTTATTATATATTGATGATCCCAATTATTCTTTATTATTATTCTTATTTATAGTTTGATAATTCCTATTGTGAATAATGGTTCAATACTTATTATTTGTGTACTTCAGGAATATATTCATATGTTATACTATTCATATTATGATCAAAGATTTTTGTTTAGAAATGCTCTATTATTTTATGTTTAATATAAGTCTTTCATTAAGGGTGGTATATATATTATGGCTTAACCCATTCTGCCAATAGAATGCTTAAATAGGCAAGTGGTCACCGTTATAGAACAAGCCTACCGAAACATGAAGGTCACCATTACAGAACAAGCCTACCGATACATGAAGGTCCCCGTTATAACAATTCTACCAATACGGGAAGGTTACCGATACAAGTCACCGTTATGAAAGTCTACCGATACACGAAAACAAGTCTACCGATACGGGAAGGTTACTGATACAATTCAACGTTATGAAAGTCTACCGATACAGAGTTACCGCTACCGTTAGACGGATGATCACTGGTACATCATGCCTACCGCTACCGATGCAATAAATCTTACCTATACCAAAGTATACAAACAAAAATGAAGTCTACTGATAGAAGGGTTACCGATGGAAAGGATACCGTTACACAAAGGGCTACTGTTACACAAGATGTTTCTGATACTCAGACCTACCGATACTCAGACCTACCGATACACAAGGCTACCGATATCCAAAGCTACCGTTCCAGAGATAGAACCCGACATTACTTTAATTTATTTATCTTTATTTAATCTAACCAATAGTCATATCAGGTATATTTTAATGCATTGACATTTATTTAATGTGTGTTGTTGGATGTCAGGGAACCGTACCTCATACCTGCAAAAAGGAAATCATTTCTGTTGCCAGAGCTCGTGCTTTAAATAAGAGATTCTCATGCTGTTGAAAAATGTGGGGCTGGAGAAACAAATAAGAGCGTGACAAAAATAAGAAGGCGCTAAAACATGTGCATGAAAAGAGATGACTGGACACACCAGAATACATATATAAATTCTTGCATACCTATGAAGAGCCAAGAACCAAAAAGAGAACATCAACACAAGAAATTCATCGACTACATTTTTCTCTATCTCTGAACCTAGATGTCAAGCAGAAAACACTATTTCTTTCAGACAAAAACCAGAAGAGGACACATAACCATTTCTTATCAAATTAGAAGGAGTCCAGAGATACACTGAAATCACTAGAGCCATTCTATACTCTATATCTTTCTCAGTGATTTATTATTTACATTTTGAGAAGTGTGTGTCATCTGCTGTATTTTACACACACACTGTCTCTTATAATTTAACTGGAGGATCTGTAAATCCTCATCCAAATCTTTACATCCTTTATTTCCCATTGTCGATAGTGGTAGAGGTCATGTGTGACCTGGACAGCTGGATTTGCTGTTGTTTTGTTTCCCACGTAGAACTGTGGTAGAGGTCATTGACCTGGACAGTTGTGACCTATTGTGAACCATGATCCAGGGTGTGGATCCAATTTAAATAAATTGTTGAGAGGACTATGTCTCAGCTTGAGACTAAACATCTTGGTAATATCTGATGTTCTTTATTTAGTTTTATCTAAAACCTTTTATTCCACTTCCATGTTCTTTAAAACCATAACTGTTTATCAACGTTACTCTGATAATTGAATTATAAAGTGTTTGCATTATTTGTAAATCATTAGGTTAGTTTCAAAAGCTAATCTAATATTCTGATTAGATTAACTGGGAATTAATCAATCCCTTGAGAACCTAATTTAAAGTTTTCTTTAATTCAAATTCACTACAATTAAATTAGTATTTTAAATTGGGGGATTTTGGTAAAGGATTTTAAACAGAAATTTTAATTGGAACTCAATTCACCTCCCCCCCCCTTCTTGAGTATCCACTCCGACCAACAATCAGGATACTTAGATAGAACTAATCATGTACTATGTTTTATAAATTAAAGATAATGTTCTATTGATCAAGGTGGTGAGGGAAGATAGTGATCAAATTTTGGTAAGATTGATCAAAGTGGAAGTTTCCAGGGAGAAAGTTGAATAGATTGATAAGAAAGATCACATATTGATTAGAGGATTCAATATAGAGATGATTAGTAAAACAGAATATATGAAAGCTTTACATTATCTAACAAGTAACTATGAAGACAATATAGAGGAAGATCCAATCTTCCAGGTAAATTCCCTCCCCTGGGAACTGTTTAGGGAAAGAAGATTCCAATCTCCTTAGACTTGTGTTTAATAAATCAGTAGTTTCCTTTGATGGTTTATCTTCTTTTCTGCGAGGGTTATCACTTCCCCCTTAAAAGTTTTAGAATATAATGAAGATAATTTGTATGAGGATAAATTATCATTGATTGAAATTTAAAATTATAGGTAAATAACATGAATATTTAAATCCATAGTTTTCTATTATATAAATTGATGAGGAAAAATGGTTCCACATCAATTATAATTACATTTTTTTTTTGAAATATTGATTTCAATACATGATCCATTAACATTTTTTTAGTTGAAATTATCTCAATGACTGATCTATTAGTCTCAAGGGTAATGCGACTGATGTTGTAAAATTTTCATAAATGATATAATAATGATGTTACCTTATATGTTTATCCAAATGCATAGTTTTTTTTAATATTTAAAATAATTTATTTGAATTCCTCTTTTATGTTATTGTGATTGTGCATTGACTTGAGTTATGATGCGACCGATACATAAGTCACCACAATGGTAAAATTTTAATCTTGAAATTAATTTCTATCTTTTTTTCCCTATATAATACTTTTTAATGATGTAATCCATTGTTTCCAAAAAGGTAGAATATAATGAAATTATTATAAAATATATTTTTTATATATCTTATCTAGGAAACTGAGACTCATATTACAAATTGAGATCTATATGGAAATACATTTAATTTTTTATAGAAATATTTTTTGTTGCAACTAATGAAAAGCGGAGTTATTTAATTATACCACCCATTGAATATTTTAACATATGTAAGGCAAACTGAATTGAAATGTTTAGGGTGAAGGGGAAAATTTTGGATCGCATGGTCCCACATGATCTCATGGAGGATCCCATGATTCTAATGTTTTAAAAAAATTGAATAGTTTGAACATGAAGGATCATGTGCTTATAATCCTTTTTGACTACTATGTACTCTGAAAAGGTGGTTTCATCATTATCATTCTACTTAGTATATATAATTAGCTAAGATGGTTCATACTCATATCACTTCGTCGGTATCACATGGATAAAATTATTCACTTGGTCTATTGTGGGGTAAATCCAAATGGTATGAAAATAATAAAACTTTTGATAGTTTATATATGGTCTTGATGAACCTCAGGTTTATCATACTATATTTACCAAACAAAACAATACATAAAGGGAGACTCTTAAGAAAAAATATTCCCTTTATTCAAACATCAATGTACAATTAATTAATTCTATGTATGATTTAAACTAATTCAATGATTTTCTCATCACATTACCAATCAGCAGATAATTATCAGTTACTTCCAGCACCAACAGCAGTCCCATAAGTTATGAATATCTTATTTCCATGTAGACCATGTTATTAAAATAGTGTATCCCATATATAGATTTTAATTTTTAATTTTTAAAATTAAAGTGTAAACTATTAATATAGTAAAAATAATGAAATGGAATTTGGTCCTCCATACTACAAAAAACGTCAAAAACTATGCCCCTAGAATAAATTACAATACATCGATGGTTATTTTAGACTATCAATCTGTTTGGGGAGGAATTAATAAATATTCATTGCAAAAGTATTTCCAAAAAAATAAATTATGAAATTTTTATAATTTCCTAGTACATATTTATCACTATAGAATATAATTCCAATTTTTATGAAATAATCATTCCTTACACCACCTCATTCTATGATTATAAAACATTGTTTTATCATTAAAAAATAATAATGTTATTGTTATGTTTAAAAAATCATTATGGATTTTCCAAAGAGAATATATTCTCATAGAACATCATAATTGACGTATCATAGAAAATACTATATCACATGAGGTATATTTTTTAGAGTCACTTCCATAGATATGAGATCTGTTTCTACTATCTCTAGCACTAGGATTTGATTCTATGAGGCAAAATTCTCAAACCCCACTATAAATAAGAGAAATCAAGAATTTTTCCTAGGCAAGTACAGTATAACATTTCCCTTCTATGGATTGAAGAAAATATTAATATCATATTCATATTAGATCAGCATCCAAAAGCACTATATAATTTTTTATATCACTAGGATATTATACACTTTAGACATTGGAAAGATGATTAAAATTAAAATTCTTACCCACAAGTTAATGATTATGTTTTATTAAGAAGGAAACTAAAATTATATCTTTGTCTATGGTTCTATAGATCCTCCAATGTAGTATTGATTACCTAGAACTATATGTACTAACCATATGGACCTATTTCAACACATACCTATACTCAACTCTATAGACATATCATAACATTATTTACTCATCTCCCTCCACTAGAAATTTGAAAACTGTGGAGTTATTTATCCTATGCCTTATCTACATAAATATATTCTAGAACCATCCATTATTTTAAACAACGTACATTATATTTCAATATAATTCAATTAGGATATATTATATAAATTTTTCTTCACAAATTTTTAATAGCATAATGAAACAAATCATGTCACCTTAGATATGTTATTTTTTTAATTAATATATATTTCTTAATTATTGTACAATTCATAGAAATACAATGTTATAATATGATATTCCATGTAGAATTATATATTCTAATCCATAATCAGCACATAAACATCATACTATATAAATTGTTCTCCCAGAGTCAGTGTGGGACAATCCAAAAACCCATTATGTTATCCCCCTCATAGGACATATAAATTAAGACATCAATGAAAAAGGAAACAAAGAACCAATACCTAAATGTCTCAAAGATATTATTTTTAAGTTTCATTAATAGAGTATATTACATTAATAATTATAAATGTAATAACCAAAAACTCATAATTCTTTTCGATACATCAAAATACATTCCTCAAAATGAGGTCCTCATGAACAAAGAGCGTATTGTAGGCAGTCTTGAGATCAATATTTGTGTACCATCTCATGTATTTAAAATGTATGATGAGGGCATCATAAAAAAAGATTAATTATTGTAAACATTATATGGGTAAATGTAATGATATTCGAGGAATATAATCAAACTTAATTTCATGTTCTTAAGAACCACACCAAAGCTTCCCAGGGTAAAACACTATGTCTAGTGAAACCCTTATTCTTAGGGACCTCCTACTATACCCATATGAAAAGGGGATCACTAAGGGCCATATTATATACCACTGATAATATATATTCTATCCAAGGTTAATATAAATATAAAATATGATCTCGTTTGATGGAGAGAGACCATGTACATATTCAAGGATTACATATATGTACTTTCCAACTACCCATAAATGATAAATGCTTAAAGAGGATACTTGACAAAGGGATAATTTCCACAACTAATGTGTTATATATTCAATAATCATGATTTGTAGGATCACTCTTTCAAAAAATGTTCATCTCTCACCATTTATCGAGAATATCATCTCATTTTCACTAAGGAACCCACAACCCATGTGATGACTATCTATCATGCCATGCAATGTGGATACCTGGTACATACCAAAAAAGATATTATACAACAGTGTTAGGAATTACAGTAGGTAATGAATAAATATCCCTATATCAACCGTCAACTAAAACTATTAACATATTTGTGCCATATCAGAATAACTTGACATTGAAATTATTAACCACAACTGTGGGGAGAAAGTATCCCGAGAAATATAAATCTCATAAAAATTGTTAAAGTGATGAGATAATGACAAAGGTTTGTGTCTATAACGAATAATGTCAGTGTAAAAAAGCTTAAAATAATTACTCAAATAACTCTTCTGTAGGATGATTAAATAACTATTTATATATTTTATTTTTTCATGTTTTCATCATATATATCTCATTGATTGAAATTATATTCCTTAGGTTGGTGGCAGATGTTTTTCATAAAATCATCCACCCCAAATGACCCCCATGATTGGCGATTTCTCTTAGGATCCATCCATAAACTTTACATAATATTCAGTTTTGATAAAAATTTACTTTATTTAAAACTGATGATCTACTTTGGTTTGGGTTTTTAGAGAATTAGGCCATAACTATTACATTACATCTCAAATATTACAATGTAGACACTTCAACTCTATCCAAATTTGTCACAATGATAAAACTCATCAAAAAATATTTCTTTTCTTCATATAAATCCTCTTGAAATTTTCCATTCCCTTATCCCTCTTACATCCTATGAAAAAATTTCAAAAACATGGGATGCACATTAAAATATCACTAAGGGGTATAAAATAAGGAAAGAATACATTATTCTATGAATACATACAAATAAATGAAATCATAATTTTTTCTCATAAAACATCATCTCTTTAACATATATCAGGAAATGATAAGATTAATGAATAGCTCCTAGAATTCATAACTCAAAATGGTATCCTTTAGAATCCATAACATACATAAATTTTTACTTTTATATCCACATAATGAAAAACCTTCATGGTTACGTTTTGGAATACCCATAACCAAATATTTCATAAAACTCTTTGGTGAAACCATAAAATTTACCACAATCTTGGTACCCAATACATTGAAAAGCTATCACGAACTTACCCAACACTGGTTTATCACAGAACCATCCATATAATTAAGAAATTTCTAATGAACCATAACATAATCCTATCAAATTAACCAATCATAAATGAAAAATTACATTTCCACTTTGAAACCACTTTTCATCATTCCAACCTACACACACATAAATGAAAAAATATTATTTAAAAAATGGAAGACTTTTAAAGTAAAAAATCAATACATATTACTGACATAAAATTGGGAAATTCGTTTCATGATGTATATATAAAAAACATTAACTGTTATTGAAATAATCAATCCCATTTTAAAACAAAATTAAAACATTTTAAAAGATGATTTTTGAATAAATCTATCGAATATAACTTTGAAACATTTGATATGAATTCACACTTCAAATAATTCATGTACAAATAAATATTTCCATAAAGTAATTTTGAAAACATGTATAAGAAAGATATGTATTTAGAAGACTAAATATTTAAAACATTTAAAACTGTGTTTTAGATAAAGTGTGCATTACAATTTTGAACATTACAGTAATATTCCACATGAAAGTAGAAACTTTTAAATGATATTAAATATCATTATTATAGATATAATATGGATAAATACTGTGAAAGTGTCTATAAATACACCTTATAAAATAATAAAGGTGACTATCATTAAGAAATTAATCCATTAAAGGAGATTAAGACGAAATCTCTTACAAAGATCGTATCAATAGATTAAGGATAATCCTATGACATAATTATATTTGAAAAATATAAATACAACCAATATAATTGCATATTATGTTTTAAAAAATCAGATTATATTCACACATATTCATGGAAAAACAAAACCAATGACATGGTTATTTAACTCAATTAATGGAAATTGAGTTAAGATTTCCCTTACAAAATTTGTATCAATTGTGTAAGAATGTGTCAATTGGGTTATTATGTGTGTCAATATTATATACAAAAAAATGGATGTGAATATTAAAACATAAATAAATTTATAGTGATTCAACTCATAATCATTTCATAATATAATCAACAAAGTATTCATAAAACCTAATGTGTGGAACTTGGGTTACAAAGTTCCCTTACCAATAGTCTAACTTGTCTCGTTCATTATTTCATTTCTTGAATAATAAAAATTGGTTAATTTATAATTTCAGGATAAATTTGATAAATTTTATTATTACTTTTATATCGCTCATTACCACGTGAAAAATATTAAAAAATTATTTATGTTCATATTGGTCGTTTTGTCGATATTCTGTACCTGAGTTGAAAATGAAATTATTTGATGTAAATTGTCCATTTGGTCAAAAACACATCATAGTCAGAATATTATTCAGTATTTAAATATCATATATATCAACTATATATTTATTTATAATATCCCATAACTTTTGGAGGTAATAAATGAAATCCACCATTCAGGGATGTGGTATGTTGTATGTATGTGTGAATGAAACTTTCATTTGATTATCATATTAATGTAATGAATCAAAAATGATGAATAGGTATATGATAATTACCTTATTATATCTATTTTATATATGTTACATATGTTAATTAACACCATCATTTATGTGTTTCATGTATGACATGAACAAGTCATATCACATTGAGGGGGCGGTTGTCCACTCTTCCACAAAATGGAATTTTTGTATTTAAAAATTATGGAACGCATAATGGAATGTTGTAAATAAAGGTTACAGATGCATATAGTAAATATTATTATAATATATATCATATTTATTCATTCTATTCATGTATATAACTATATTTTACTAACGATCATCTAGAATGAATCACATCACTTTGTGGTGACGGTAAGACGTAGGTACAAAGGAGCAACAACATCATTCACATAATGGTTAAAAGGTGTAGAATGGTATGGTATATTAACTATAAAAAATAATTATCACGTTATATTAATTATTTAAATCCATTTTACTCACCATTATAACAATTTAAATAATTTCATTACGAATAACAAATTACACCAAGTCGTAGAGACGGTAGGTCGTACTGACGCATGCTTGGTGATATTTGTTCTTCATAGGATGGATAAATGGAGTTATAAGTTGTTCCTATATTTATAATAAAATATAATATTGTATGAGATACTTAATTTGTAACATTATTATTGACACTACATTATAAGTGAATGTACAATAAGAAAATAATTTTGGAAGAGGTGATAAAACAAATACCTATTTTTCAAGAATCCTCTCTTGGATTTCACAAAAGGTATCCTTAGAAGAGATTTATTCCATAAGTTTGGACTCTAGGAGTAAGGGGGGATGTTGGGAAATTATTTCAGAATAATTTTTATGATCCATTTTGATTGAGGGGTGTGAGTATGTGGATAGAAGTGGTGGGCCATTATAAAAGGGAGGTGGCGCTCTTTAGGAATGTTTTAAAATATTATTTTATTATAAAATGATTCTAAAATTATAATAGTTCCAATGTGATACAAGTAAGGTATATAATATTTATATGTTGAAATAATATCAACCAATATGTTTTAGAAAAATTTTGGTCACTAAATTAACCTTATCAATTAGCTTTAGCCATTGTTTAAAAACATTAACTCTTATCATGTCTTATTTTATTTTCATAATATATGGTTACTATAGTTACTAAAAAAATTCCAATAAAACCAAAAGATGATCATTAATGGAATTTTAGAAATCATATAGGTCATGTTTCTGAATCTAAAATTTTTGAGAACTATTATATCATTTAATAAAATAGTACTTATTTTAAAAAACTCATTTTTAAAATTTTTGACACTATTTAGTAATTGATCATTGTTATAGACATAAAAACATTATTCCTTCAATCTAATGGAAAAAACTCATCCATAATATATAAAAGTATTCCAAAACATTATTGTATGGAATTAAAATAGAAACATTAAATTTATTATAATATTTATAATATCATTTTTTTGAATATCTCATTAAAAAGGTAATCATTTCATCATCATTTTGTAACAAATAAATTAATTTATTTAATGCCTAAAAATTGTAAATAAAATTAAATTATGTAGGAAATATTTTTATCTTTCAAATGAATATGTATATTAAATTTTATCAGTTATATAACTCTATATTAAAATTTTTTAATATAAGATACAAGTTTATGTTCCATTTCCCTTTTCGTTAAATTAATTTTTATAAAATGTCATTTTCACACCCAAGTGGCTCCCAAATGTAACGACACGTCCTCGAGACTTGTTTCATGACTACCCCAATCCCACCTTCTATAGTCCAGGGGATGGCGACTAACACCAAAGTTATAAATACCTAAGCTGGTAAGGCATTTCCTTTTAATAAAGTAAACACAGACAACAGAGTAAACAACTCGAAGAAAAACAATAAGAAATTTTTCATATAGAAGATGTGTTGGAAAGTAAAAAGGGGCCAGAAATAGAATCCCAACATTAAAGTATTGGTACAACTGAAATAATGTACAAATGAAAAAGGGACAAACTATTCAAAGGTTAAGAGAAGCTCATAGATCATCTTCTAGGGTTTCTTTCTGAAGGGTAGGTACAAATGGCCACCTCAGCACTCCACGTCCGTCAAACTCCTCCGTGTACGGACTCGTCGTAAGGTCCACCTATAGGAATCATCCAGTCCCAGAAATCTCGGCCTCTATCAGCGTTGTCCAATATCTGCATCCAACACAACAAGGTGTGGGCGTAGCCCATGCAGGGGTGAGTATAACGATACTCAGTAGGGACCCCAAGACCCTCAAGGTCTGAAAATATCAAACAAAGATAACCAAAAAGTAATTATTCAAAAAATAACTCTTACCTAGGTATATCCCCATACATATACCTAAGTTATCTAGTAACCCATCTCAATCATGAGGTAAACACAATATTCACAGACTCAGATCAAACTAGGATATCATTCAAGGAAATGTAGCAAGTAACATCCACAGTCAAACTATCAGAATCTTGGATGATGTTGTAATACTCCTTTTTTGAGTACAGTAGGCATGCCGCATCACAAAGTGATTCTTCCCACCTTCTTGGACTGTTTTGGTACTCCTCCTGTCGAGTATTGTGGTTCTGTTGCGTCACATAGAGGCGCTCCCCACTGTGGATCTTCCGCGCTCACACAGAGGTGCTCCCCCTCGTAGCCTACTGAGGTAATCCTTCTGTCGAGTACTGTGGGTCTGCCGCCTCACAAAAATGAACTCCCCACTGTGGGTATTCCACATAACACAGAGGTGATTTCCACTAGGATAGTCGAAACACTCCGTGTCGAAAGGTCTGTAGTCGTCAGTTCTCATCCAGCTACTAGGTCTCCACACTCCGCTCGCTCATCTCCAGGAGGATCCTCTCCATGAGTTACTGGTTGATATTGTAACTATCTATAAGACCCAATTAAAAGTATCTCAAAGGTCTGCCTCTTCATAGGGATCTCAATGCAACAGACAGTGCGTCGATCGGACCCCCGGTATGTGAGTTATTGGCGTTTCTGTTCCAGGGGCCCCATTGGGTTTTTAGGTTCAAACTAACCCAACCATACACCATCTGTATCCAATCCTCATATGGGGTATTAAAAAATAACCATCACATTCTATTTTTTCCATCGTCATAGACGGTTCATCGATTAGTCACCTGTAGCCCAATATAGGGGCGAAGAGGTGTGTTCGGATAAAACGCTATCAGACGGGGGTCCGACCCGGTCTGCGGGTCTGAACCAGCCCGAGGGTCTGTCCCAACCCAAGGGGAGTGTCCCGGCCCAAGGGGGTGGCCTGGAGCGAAGGAATCATAACCCGAGGGGGTAGAACATCCCGACGGGGTGGCCCGGCCCGAAGGCGGCCCGATTGGCCCGTCGGCCGGGTAGGCCTGGCGGCCTGGTCGGCCTAGCGATCCGGCGGCCCGGTAGGGGTCCGCCTTAGCCATGGCCAGGAGGAAACGCATGCTCCCTAGCTCCCAAAGGGAAAATTTTTAAGGGTAGGATCCCAAACCGGCGCCAGGTGGCACCGGTCCAGGTCACCGCGAGACCCTTCGTGTCCGGCCTATAGCGTGCATCGGCGGCCAGCTCAGTCGGCTGCCCTCCACTATCTACCGTAGCCTATGGTCTCGGTTCTTCTCTGGCGTGGTGCGATGGCGCCATGCCTAGCATGGCCGACCGCCGCAGCCCACTTGGCAGCAACTCCTTCTTCCAGCGCGGTGTGATAGCACCACGCCCCTCCAACATTACCGTGGACCGCCTGGACGCGGCTCGATTCTCTATGCGGCGCGACGGCACTGCGCCACTCCGATGACCTAGCAGCCCTTGCACCCATGGCTTCTTCCGCGGCCGGCTCATTGCTGGTCTCCTCATTTTCCGCCACGGCCCATCGGTCGCGACCCATTCCTCCTCTTCTATCCTCTCTTATGGCGGCATCGTTGCGCCGCCTCCATCATCAACAAATGAGAACAAAAAAAGGGAGGGTCGGGCCATGTTCGTTTTCTCTGAGCCCTACACGTTATGGTGTTATCATTCGGTTCTCAAACCATAAATTTAATGACGTTGATCATGAATAAATTAAACTCAAAACCCCCTACCTTGTTTTTCAATCATTGATGGTGGAAAGAGAGGAGTGGATGACATCGATTCATTGACATAGGGAAGCGTCCGGGATTGGAGACCAAGGAAGAACCGTCATCGGCATTCTTCACAGATGGATCATCCTCCTCTGGTTGGGTCAAATATCAAAGAAAGTTGTATGTCATTCTATGTTGGTGGAAGATGCATTCTTTGTAGTCTTCTTTGAGTGGATGAAGTTTTCCAAGTTCTTCCTAGTCCTCTCTTAAAGACCCACCCAAATGAAAGTTGCCAACCAAAATAAAATAATAGGGTACCTATTATTTCAATGGTTGGAAAGAATTAAAATAGATTCAAAAGGAGATTAATTTATTTGAGAAACATAAAAAAATAAATGAGGTTGGTTGGATCAATTAAATGGTGGCAGAAGGTAACGAGTTTTCTCTCACATAAATGGAGGGTTAGAGGAGGTTTAAAGTCCGTGTGGGCCCACCAAGGATATCCTCTCAAGGGAGTTTATATGCGGCTGGGCCCCACCCCCATATCCTCTCATGGGAGGATATGGTGTGGTAGACCCCACCTCTAACCTCCTCTTGGAGGGTTTAAATACCAATAAATTAAAATAAGTTAACTCATATTTTTATATAATTTAATTAAAAATCCCCCAAAATCTAACATCCATTCTTATTAGAACGCAACTGTGATGAAAGTCTCTTTAAGAAATCACAGACGCAACGAGTTCATCAGTACTCTCAGATTTCAATTCCAAGCTCCGATTCAAAAGTTATAAAATCTCTCTCGTACGTTTACAGAACGTACTCGAACAAAACGTCAGAAATTGATTCCCGGCACATCGGGCTTCGAAATCAAGCGCCGTAAATTTTCGCTAAATCATAAAAAATACCATGAATTTAAGAAAAAAATTCCGACAGAATTTTCAGACCTGTAAATTCTCCCCACCACAGGTATTTACGTTCTTGTAACCTACAACACGAACTAATGGAATAAATTGGGGTAGTGAGCACGCATTTGAGCCTCCCAATCCCATTTTCTCTCCTGGAGGTTCCCGTGCTGCCAGCGAATCCGCACCAGAGGTATCGACCATCCTCGTAGGACCTGCTTCTATTAATCCTAAATATCATTTACAAAATCTATAAATGTCTCCCCATCATCGATGTCCAGCTCTCCATGGTCGATGATGTAGGATGGGTCATGTACGTATCTCCTCAGCTGATATACATGGAAGACGTTGTGCACCCGGTGCAACTGAGGTGAAAGATTCAGGCGGTAAGCCCCATCGCCTACGATGCTGGGGGGCCTGGAAGGTTCCGATGAATCAGGGAGAAAACATGCTGCCTTGGCCAAATCTCCGTAGATCTCATCATGGTGAGACCTGTAGAAAGATGTGGTCTCCATTCTCAAACTCAAGAGGTCTCTGTCTTCCTTCAGCATAAGACTTCTGCATGCTCTGTGCAGTCTTCATCCCCTCCTGGATGATCTGCACCTTATCTGTGGTATCCCATACCATCTCTTGTCCCACTACTGCTGACTCCCCTGGGCATGTCCAGCACAGTGGCGATCTGCAAGGTCGAGCATACATGGCCTCAAAATGTTTCATACCGATGTTGGAGTGATAGCAATTGTTGTAGGAAAACTCCACCAAAGGTAAGTGATCCTCCCAACTACGACTAATGCCTAGGACACATGCGCAGAGCATATCTGTGAGGGTCTTGATGTTATGCTCGGTTTGGAATTCTGTCTGAGGATGGAAGGCGGTGCTCAGACATAGATGCGTCCTAAATTCCACCTACAACCCCTTCAATAGCCGGGAAGTAAACAGTGTGTCACGGTCGGAGACTATAAAAGTAGTTACTCCATGAAAATGAAAAATATCCTATATATAGAGGCATCCCGTGCTCTCTACTGATCCCTTCTCTCTGATCGGTACGAAGTGGTCCGACTTGGTGAGTCAGTCAATGATCACCCAAATCGAATCATCACTCTTGGATGTATGTGGAAGACCCGTCACGAAGTCCATAAATATCCCATACCACGTGAAATATGGGACCTCTAAGGGTTGTTCCAAGCCTGCTGGTACATGGTGCTCTGCCTTCACTTGATTACAAGGGAGGCGTCGTGAAACAAACTACACAACTGCCTTCTTCATACATGGCAACCATTGCTGTCGTCGAAGGTCCTGGTACATCTTCGCAACTCCTAGATGTACCACTAATGGGGATGTGTGGAACTCCATCAACACATCCTCTTGAAGTGTAACTGGTACCATGGTATGTCCTCTGAAAAGGATGGTGTGCTCCCCACCTTCACAAAATCTATCAGGTGTCTTCCTAGTGGATATCTGAGCACGTCGAGTCTCGCAGTCAGAGTCCCCACACTGTGCCTCCCTGACTCACTAAAGAAGTGGAGGAGTGACTTTGAGAGAATGTAGATAGGTTGCTCCATCCCCATCCACAATGGATATTTTTATGGTAGCCAGCTACTGTGTCACCTCTCCTAGTAGCTGTATACCAGTCCTGCTGCTGAAAAAATCTGCAACAACATTCCCCTTACCAATAGTATAGAATATCTCTATGTCATAGTCTTGGAGGTACTAAAGCCATCACCGTTGTCTCTGTTTCAAGTCTTTCTACGATAAGATATACCTGAGACTCTTGTGATCAGAGTACACAGTGAAACATTCTCCCATCAGATAGTGGTGCCACATCCTCATGGTGAAGACCACTGCTGCTAACTCCAGGTCATAGGTAGTGTAGTTCATCTAGTTTTGTCTCAGCTTCCAACAACCATAAGTGATCACTACTCGCTCCTATATCAAGACACACCCATGTCTGGACCCTGATGTGTCGCAGTAAACTATGTACCCCACGCCCTCCTCTGGAAGCCTCAAGATGGGGGCACTAGTCATCCTCTGCCTCAGCTCTTGGAAGCTCTACTGAAATCTCTCCAACCACACCAAGGGTTTCTCCATCTTAATCAAGGCTCATAGTGGTTCTGAAACTCTAGATTATTCTGGAATGAACCTATGAAAGTATCCATCCAATCCTAGAAAACATTGTACCTCCGTCACACACCTGGGTGGCTCCCAAGAAAGTACCACCTCAATTTATACAATATCTACTACAACTCCAGCCTTTGGGATGACATGTCCCAGGAAGTGAACATCTATAATCCAAAACTGCCACTTCAAGAGCTTACCATAAAGCTGGTGCTCTCGGAGTGTGTCCAGTACCACCTGCAAATGGTAGGCATGCTCCTACACAATGATCGAGTAGATGAAAATGTCGTCGATGAAGACTATGACAAAGAGATCGATGTATATCTAGAAGATCTTGTTCATGAGACACATGAATAATGTTTTAGCTTTGATTATGCTGAAAATAATAACTATGAACTCCTAATGGTCGTACCGACACTTGAAGGTTGTCTTCTGCACATTCTCATCTCGAACTCTGAGCTGGTGATAGCCTGAACTGAGGTCTATCTTTGAGAATCATCGTTCTCCCTTGAGCTGATCAAAGAGGTCGTCAATACTCATGAGGGGTACTTTCTCTTCACGATAACCTGATTCAAGCGTCGGCAGTCAACAAAGATCCTCAAGCTCCCATCTACCTTTCTGGCGAATAAAATTGGGGCTGCCTAGGAAGAAACACTGGGGTGGATGAATCCTTTCCCCTACAAGTCCTCTAGTTGTACACGTATCTCGCAAAGTTCAGCAGGAGCCATCTGATATGCTAGAGTATATATCGGTGTTCTATCGAGTTACAAGTCAATGTAGAATTCCACCTCTCTACGAGGAGGTAGTCCTGGAACACTGTAAGGTAAAAAATCCGTGTATTGTTCTACCAGTACAGGATAAGTAAGACTTTCCACATCAACTGATCTGAGGGTAAGGCAATCCAACTAGTGAGTGATCGGTTGCACCCTCCTCCGAGTGAGTCCATCCTACGCTGCAAATATCCCCTTCTTACCGGTGAAGGTGAACCTGGTCCCATCCATGTTGACACACCATACATTGTGCCTAATACAACCAATCTGAGCATTGACTGTAGATAACCAGTCCATACCCAAGATGAAGTCGTATGTCCTTGATGGCTCTATGAGGAGATCCCAGCCAAAGCTCTCGCCTCCTAGAGTATGCTCACACTACCTGCAACAGTGATTTATCATTGAGTCTTCTCTTGTAGGATTCTATAGACGTAAGGATCGAGCCAACGGCTCCGTCCGAATCTCTGGGCTCCGAACGAGGGTGGTGGCTATGAAAGAATGGTTGGAACCTGTGTCTATGAGAACTAAAGCTAAGGTGGTGTAGACACATATAGTACCTCAAATCATCTCTAGAGTGCCATGGTCATAATCCTCATCTTAATGAAGCTGATCTCTCTCCTATCTACCTGCTCCCTACGGTTGGGGTGGACCTCTTGATGGTGGTGGAGGTAGCACCTCTTAACGTCATCCACCACCAGCTGCTCGACCAGCTCATATGCCATGTCCACCTGTGACCTGCGGACCGCCTCGATCGAATCTCGGCCTCTACCTGGGAGGTCCATCAACTGTCTGTTGATCGTCTGAATGTTAGTTCGGACAGTCACAAGCCATGTGACCCTACCTGCCGCAAGAGTAACATTGGCTGCTCATGGTAGGTAAGTCACTGCCTTCAGTGCCCCGCACAACTAATCATGAGTCCTGCAGTTGTCTACCCCTGGGTCTGGCCCTCTTGGACCTATGTGTCATCTGTCTAATACCAATAGAAGAAGACTTCGTTGCACGTATACCAGTAGTGGTTCACACTGCTGGTGTCTGCTCAGCAAGAAAAATCTCTACTAGTTGGTCTCTCTCATACACACTTGCCTATGTCGGGATGCTAAGGGAGATCATCGAGGCTCTGATATCCCATCTGAGACCATGCACTAATGTCTGAGCCCTGAAGAATGGGTCTTGTTCTATATCGATGGAGTAGCATGAGAGTTTGGTAAACTTCTCTAAGTATTGAGATATAACCATGCAACCCTGATATAGAAACAGTAGCTCCTGTATCTGCACCGCTCGAACGGTGGCTGGTACAAACTCCTCCCGGAACAGGCTCTCGAACTCTTTGTAAAGAAGTTTCACCTCGACGTGCACATGGAGCATTAGGCGCCACCAAATTCATGTTATTTCTTGAAGGATACTAGCAGCAAGGATCACCATGTAGTCTGTTGGTGTCCCTAATATCCTGAAAACTCTAACCACATCCTCCAGCCAATCCTTATCCACCTGTGGGTCCATATCTCCCCGGAAACTAGGTGGCCTCTGGTGCTGGAACTCATGCAACATGATCATGTGTCCTTCATCGTATGCAACTAGGACTGGTGGCATCGGTGGCCCAATGAGAAGTGGTACCGCTGGTGCCTCCTCTGGTAAAGTTCCCTACACTAAAGCCTCATCGGTCGGTGTGTTGTTCGAGCGTACGACTCTTGGGGCTCTGTAGGGAGGCATCTAGAATGAAACAGATGTGACACTGTCAAAAGACTATACATGGTGAGCTGACCTAGTTGAGTAGACTGAAAGAAAACTTTTTAAAACACACACGTAATCAGTGTTTTCATGCACCGATTCAGAAATCAGAATATAGGGTCCTAATGTATGGATATGTCGGCCGCTGCACCAACACTAGACTCTCTGAACGAGAAAACACACTTAGTACCCTTAACACTATTTCTTCATAGAAAATAATGATCATAGTTGTAAGTTTTGTGGTAGAACTGACACCCTCTAATACTAATTTGTCATGACCTGTCCTCGGGACCCATGTCGTGACTACCCCAAGCCCGCCTTCCAAAGGCCATGGGATGGAGAGTAGCAACAATGTTCTAAATCCCTAAGCTGGGAAGGAATTTTGTTTATAAAACGTAAACACACACAAAATAGTACACAAATAGAAGAAAAACACTAAGAAATATTGTATACAGAAGAAGTGATGGAGCGTAAAAAGGGGCCAAAAATACAATCCCAATAGTAATGTACATGTACAACTGAAATCTATACAACCGAAAAAGGGAAAAATAGCTGAAAGGTAAAGATAAGCTCATAGATCTTCCTCTGGGGTTCCAACCAGAAGGGTAGGTACAGATGGCCACATCTGAACTCCACATCCGTCAGACTCCTCTGTGTACCGACTCGACATAAGGTCCACCTTCGGGTACCGTCTAGTCCTAGCGCACTCAACCTCCATCAGGGATGTCCGTCGTCTGCATCCAACAAAACGAGGTGCAGTCATAGCTTGTTTAGGGGTGAGTATAACGATACTCAGTAGGGACCCCGAGACCCTCAAGGTCTCACAATATCCAACAAGGATAACAAAAATGTAAATATTTAATGGATAACCCATACTTAGTTATATGCCCATACATATACCTATGTTATCTAGTAACCCATCTCATTCATGAGGTAAACACAAAAGTCAATGACTCAGATCAAACCAGGATGTCATTCAAGGATAGGTAGCAAGTGACATCCACAGTCAAACTGTCGGAATCTCGACTACTGGTGTACTCCTCCTCTATCAAGTACACTGGGCGTGCTGCATCACACATAGGCACTTCCCACCTTCCTAAACTACTGTGGTACTCCTCCTGTTTAGTACTGTGGGTTTGCTATGTCACACAGAGGTTCTCTCCACAATGGGTCTTCCACGCTCACACAGAGGTGCTCCACCTCATAGCATGCTGAGGTACTCCTCCTATCGAGTATCATGGGTATTCCGTGTCACATAGAGGTGCTCCCCATTATGTGTCTACCTCGTCACACAGAGGCACTTCCCACCAGGCTAATCGAAACACTCTTAGTCAAAAGGTTAGCAGTCGTCAGGTCTCAGCCAGCTACTAGTTCTCTACAGTTCCCATGCTTGTCTCTGGGAGGATCAACTCCACAAGATACTGGTTGATAATTCAAATGTTGTGAAGTCCCATGTAGAAGTATTTCAAAGGTACACCTCATCATAGGGATCTCAACGGTATAGGCGGTGCGTCAATCAGATGCCCGGTCTGTTAGTTATTGGTGATTCCATACTAGGGGCCCTGTTGGTTTTTTAGGTTCAAACCAACCTGACCATATCCCAACTGTATCCAATCATTAATTGGGGTATCAAAAAAGAATCGTTACGTTCTATGTTTTCTGTCGTCGTAGATGGTTCGTTGATCAAACACCTATAGCCCAAGATAGGGGTGAAGAGGTGTGTTTGGATCAAATGTTATCGAACTAGGGTCCGACCCAGTCTGCAAGTCTGACCCGGCCCGAGGGTCCAACCCAACCCAAGGGGAGTGGCCTAGACTGAGGGGGTGGCCCGGCCTAAGACATTTGTAAGAACCCATACCTTTGTTCAGGTATGTTTTCCTTTTTCTGGAGTTTTTTTTATAAAATAGTAGTTTCTGGTAATTTTTAAAGTACACGCCGTGTACTTCGATGCCGCACGAGGCCGTGTGTTGGCCGTGTCCGGCTCACACACACAGTCGTGTTGGGTGATGTGGAGGACACATAAAGCGGTGTATGTAAAAGCCTAGTACGCGACGTGTACTCCAAAATTACACACTATGTACTTTATTTTTTTATTAAATGGATTGGGGTCGCTTCTAATTTCCAAAACACGCTTATTCTCCAGCTTCTTCAACAGAGAGCATCTCATACGACCGCAAATCCCATCTGATACCATGATCCTCCGTGTGTTCTATGAATCGACCACCATCGATTGCATTGGAATCGCTGTAGTAATCTCTTCCTTCTTCTAGATCATAGTTTTTACATTCCTGTTCTTTTGTAAGTTATCATGGGATAAACGTTTTGTTTGTTTTCGAATTACGGATCTTCAACATTTCACACCTATTCTAGGAGCCGATGAGTTTTTCATTGTGCAGTAGTTCGACGATGGTCTGAGGCACGACATCTAATCGCTGGTTAAAATCTTAAGGTTGACATCAATATCATCTATCGTCAATAAAGCGTTGATCACATAGCGCAATCTAAGGGATTATGGAGCAGTAACCAGGGCAGTTCGACCTCCAGAGCTAGTGTTCCTCCAACTGATAGTAGGAAGCACCGCATGGAGTCTGCTCGAGGAGATCAGATTATGAGGAATGTATCTTTGGGCAGCCAGGTAGTATGATACCAATGTGGGAGGAGTGTTCATACTAGGCCTCAGTTCCCGAGAGACCTGATGAAGTGCTGATCTTGCGGCAAGATGATCCATTTTCATTGTTTTTGTCAAATCTTAAATCCTACATCTGGTTTTAGGGGTTCTTCTATGACCACACATTCAGAAGATGCATTGCCAGTTTCTCACCAGTCTTGGAGGTGGATTTCTTTCAGCCATGTGGGATGAGGTGGAGGTCGCATCCATGGTGGTCAGTCACCAGGTAACCAGTGACAACAGAGTGGATCAGCTTAGAGTGGTCAGTCGGGGTCATAGTGCCGCGGTACAGACCATAATTTTGTAGTGGATTAGACCCATCAATAGCAGGATCTCAGCCCTTCTACAGTTTGAGGTACTATCATAGTAGCCTCAGTTTTATCTTCAACTCTTTTTGATACTGGTTTTACGCATAGTTTTATCTCTGTTTCTATTTTGGAGAGCCTTGGTCTTTGCATCTTTTCCTCTACTGATACTGTGATGATAGAGACACCGTTGGGGACTAGAGCGGTTAGTGTACGTCAGTGCAGAGTGTGCCCTCTTGAGGTTGCAGGGTGTCACTTCTCATGGTACCTCTATATCCTAGAGATGAAAAGCTATGATTTCATCTCTGAATGAACTGGTTAGTTCCCTTTTAGGCAGTTTTCGACTGTTATCTCCATAGGGTGAGTTTCGTATCAACAGAGGGTGGATCTTTTCTTTATAGAGGTGAGTGGGATGTCCGAGCAAGTTGAGCAGGACCCGAGCATCATGGGTTAGGAGGAGTTATAGCCTAGATTTCTAGTCTATATCTGGATAACAAGAAAATTTTTTGGGTTATCCTTCAGAGCGTGATGTATATTTCTCGATTGATCTCATGATAGAAGTAGCACTGGTGTCCATTCCTCCTTATAGGATGGCTATACCTGAGTTGCAGGAGCTCAAGAAGCAGCTGGAGGAGTTGCGGGCAAAGGGATTCATCCGACCCAGTATTTCATCTTGGGGTTCACTTGTCATATTTGCGAAGAAGGTATATGAAACCCTCAAGATTTGTGTGGATTATCTGAAGCTAAACCAGTTGATAGTCAAGATTCGATATCCATTGCCGTGGATTGATGATCTCTTTGATCATCTTCGAGGAGACCGTGTATTCTTGAAGATTGACTTGAGATCTGGTTATCATCATTTACGCGTAAGACCATCTGTTATACCTCTTATAGCTTTCCGGAGTAGGTATGGTCTTTATGAGTATATGGTTATACCCTTCGTTCTCACGAACGTGCCTGAAGTTTTAATGGCACTGATAAACCAACTGTTCCACCCATACTTGGATTCCTTCATGGTGGTTTTCATGTATGACATCATGGTGTACTCTCACACATGACACGACCATGATACCTATCTTGGGATCGTACTGATTACACTAAGAGAGAATCAGTTATATGCTATGCTCTCGAAATTCCACTTTTGGATGGACCAGATCCACTCCTTGGGACATGTTATCTCAAAGACAAGAGTATCAGTAGACCCAGAGAACGTGAGAGAAGTAGTTTCCTAGGAGTAGCCGAAACAATTATTTGAGGTGAAGAGTTTTCTAGGGATTGCTTGATACTACATGAATTCCATACAAGACTTTTCACACCTAGTAGCACCACTGACAGGTCTGACCAAGAAAGGGGAAAAGTTCGTATGGTCAGATTCCTATGAGTCAACCTTTCATGAGATAAAAGGGAGGGTGATGATAGCACCGATACTAGTCTTTCCAGAGCCGGGTAAGAGATATATGTTCAACTGTGATGCTTCTGGTATCGTGATGGGAGCTGTTCTTATGCACGAAGATAGATTCATTGTGTATGGGTCTCGGAAGTTGAGGCCACATGAGAGGAATTACCCAACGCATGATTCGGAGTTGGCAGCTGTTGTTCATGCCTTATGATGTTGAAGATATTATCTTCTGGTAGAGAACTTTGTGGTGTTTATTGACTATAATAGTCTCAAGTACATCTTCACTCATCATGATCTAAATCCGAGACAGCGCAGGTGGGTCGAGTATCTTTAGTCATTTGACTTTGAGCTTTCCTTTACACTTGGGAAAGGCAACATATTGGCCAATAAGTTGAGCTGGAGAACTCAGATACATGCAGTTCAAGAGGACAATAGTGACTATAATCTTAGGGCTCTGTTCTCTAAGATGCATTTGGAAGTTCACGACAGACAGGGGAAGAATTTTCTATCTTCTATAGCTATTAACTCTACTCTTCTCGATCGAGTATGGATGAAGTATCTATTAGACTCAGAAGGCCTAGTCATGTGGGAGAGTGTGTCAAGAGGGGACCCTCTTCCTGGGTGGGCAGTAGGCAAGGATGAGATATTTCATTTCCAAGTATGCGTATGGGTGCCATCAGACATACGAGAGGAGATGATGTTGGATTTTCATTCCTCAGTTTTGGAAGTTCATCCTGGTGTCACCAAGATGTACCATGATCTACAGCACCAGTACTGGTGGTTGGGTATGAAGAGATATGTTTCTGGTTTTGTCATGAGGTGTTCCACTTGTCAGTAGGTGAAAGTGGAGGATCAATGACCAGCAGGTCGTTTATAGCAGTTACCCATTCTGGAGTGGAAGTGGAATGATGTCGTGAGGGACTTCGTGACCGGGCTGCTGAGGTCACCTCAAGGGAATGATGTTGTTTGGGTTGTCATCGACAGGCTTACGAAGGTTTCTGACATCTTGCTAATCAAGGAGACCCTCCGTGTTGATGATCTGGGACGGTTGTACATCTGAGAGGTTGTACGCCTACATGGAGTTCCACACTCCATTGTTTCAGACATAGATGCACATATTACATCTTGGTTCTGGAAGGGGCTTTATAAGGCTTTGGTTACACTGGTACTTTTGAGTACATCATATCATCTCCATAAAAATGGCCAGTCCGAGCGCACGATCTAGGTGCTTGAGGATATGCTCCGAGATTTCATTCTAGACATTGGAGGTTCTTGGGAGAAGCATATAACTCTTGTGGAGTTCGCCTCCAACAACAGTTTTCACGCCATTATTTGGATGGCACCTTGTGAGGCTTTGTACGGAAGGTCATGCTGATCACCCTTGTGTTGGTTGGAGGCAGGAGAGGTAGCTTTGTTGGGACCTCTTCTTGTTCAGGAGACCTCAGAGAAGATAGAGTTGATTCAGAAAAGGATGGATATGTAACTGTCTCGAGAGAAGTCTTATGCTAATCAGCGGAGATGACCTCTGGAGTTTGAGGACGGGATCACGTTTTCCTGTGTGTTGCACCGAGGTTGTGACACAAGAGGATTCGTAGACAAGGTAAGCTTTCAACATCATACGTCAGGCCATTTGAGGTGTTGGAGAGTGTTGGTCCGGTTTCCTATCGTTTGCAGTTACCTCAGAGGTACCAGGCTATGCACGACGTCTTCCACGTTTCTTAGCTTTAGCGTTACATTTCAGACCCATCACATGTCTTTCAACATGAGGAGGTTGAGCTTGATGTGGGTGCATCATTTGAGGAGAATCCTATCGAGATTGTCAATCGTAGTACAAAGTTTCTCCATGGTCAGTCAATTCATCTGGTATGGGTTCTATGGCAGCACGAGCGAGTACAGGACGAGACTTGGGAGAGTGAGTCTGATGTACGATTGTAGTGGCCGAAGCTATTTTGGGTTTCTTCTTCCACACCTCCCTAGGGAAATTAGGGGACTAATTTCTTTAAGGGGGAAGTTTGTAAGAACCCATACCTTCATTCAGTTAGGTTTTCCTTTTTCTTGAGTTTTCGATAAAAGAGGTGTTTCTAGAAATTTTTGAAGTACACGTCGTGTACTTCAATGTAGCATAAGGCCATGTGTTAGCCATGTCCTGGCCACACACACGACCCTGTGGGGTGATGTGGTGGCCACTTAAAGAGGATTACAGAAAATCCTAGTACATGCCATGTACTCCAAAATTACAGGCCGTGTACTTTTTTTCCATTAAACGTATTGGGGTCGCGTCTAATCGCTAGAACATGCTTCTTCTCCAGCTTCTTATATCGAGAATTCCTCGTATGACCTTAAACCCCTCTGAGCCTTGGAGCCTCTGTCCGTTATCCAAATCAACCACCATCGATTGCATTGGAACTACAGAAGTAATCTCTTCCTTCTTCTATACCATCGTTTTTCAATTCCTCTTATTTTGCATGTTATCGTGGGTTGAACATTTTGTTCATTTTCTTAGTTCTATGAAGTTATGAGGAGATTAAAGCCTTTTGGTTCATGTATATTTTTCTCTTAGAATTAAGGTAGGTGGTTTGTGACGTTCCGTTCAAAGTCCTTGAGTGTTATATGCAAATTCCACCAATACCCTTGAACGGGGTATTGTGTGATTACTGTTTTACCCATGTTGTTTTTTATGCCTTGATTCTATGCTTCTGTAGAGGTAAATTGTCTATGTATAAGTATAATTTCTATTATTGGAGGTTTTTCTCATGCCTTGTTCTATGTATGACCTTTTGGTCTTGTTCTGCCTTTGGTCGTTATACATGTTTTCCTTGCCTCGTGACCATATGATGGATTACTACTCCCTGACATGCTTGTTATGTAATAGACTAGTTAGCCATGTAGCTCTATAGGTTTTCATTAGCCTTATAGAATTATTATTCACTGAATGACACGTGGTCATGAGAACCTGTCGCTATAGACTATAGGGGATAGACTGAGTGAGCTTCTTCAGAGAGTCATGGACATTATAGACTCTAGGGGATAGACTGAGTGAGCTTTCTATAGAGTCTTGGATTATATAGACCACAGGAGGATAGACCGATTGAGCTTCCTCAGAGAGTCTTGAGCATTATAGACTATACTTTGGTAGACCGAGTGAGCTTACTCGGAGAGTCTTTGTTTTTTTTGATTTTCCTTAAACTATTCTAGGCTATAGGAGGAATTGACTTAGTGTACTTCCTCAGAGATTCTGTGATCGACCTGAGGCTAGAAGAGGAATTGACCGAGTGAGCTTCATTAGAGAGTCTATAGACCTTTGGGCTATAAAAGGATTTGACCGCGTGATCTTCCTTAGAGAGTCCCTGACTACTTTAGACTATAAAGTAAATTGACTGTGTGTGCTTACTCAGAGAGTCTTATATTTCATATGACCAAACCAGAGGGGTTAGGATGAGTGTACTGCCCAGAGGGTTGTTGGTAATTATTGGATAAGACCATAGGGGATGGTTGTGAGTACTTCCAAGAGGCATTCCTGATTTTGGATAGGTGTTTTCTTCACTGATGCTTATTGATCTATGGATTGTTTACTGTTGTGTATTATCTTGTTTACTGGATACTATTTACTGCATACTGTACTATTACCTACCATATGCTCACTGACTGTTAGGCACAGATCTTCGGATGGTTTCCTACTAGGATTTAGTCTCACACCCTATTTGGGTCATGATTTTGGGCCCAAACTGATTATATTGTTGTAGGTATACATACAGGAAAGCGCCCTTCGACATCAGGTAATTGATTGCATTGGAGAAGGAGAGCATGGAACCAAGGCGAGTCTTACGATGCTGAGGAGTTACTTATCTGTATTTATTTTGTACATTGGTTTAGTATTTTATTCAGCATTGTGACTAGTTCGGATGCTTTCCTAGACATATGTATCATACATCATTTCATATATATATATATATATCTGTGTGTGTGCTTTAGTTTTTTATTGATTTATTCATCCATTGTTTACTGTTGTTGGATATTTACTGCTTTCGCTATTGTATGTGTTGTTTACTTCTGCTATATACTCTTCCAATAAGGGCATTATTTCCCCACTAACACACTCATGACCCTTGCTGCTAGTTGGCAGCATCTGTCGTTCGGGGAAATGCATCTAAGGCCATGTGACCAACTGGGTACTCGGGGCTTCTGGGTGGCTTCTTGAACCGGGACGCTAAAATGGTGGCCCGACCCGAAATGGTGGCCCGACTCGAGGGGGTGGCCCAGCCCGAATGTGGCATGGCCCGAAGGGGTGGCCGGACCCAAAGGCGGCCCTCACAGAAGGGGTGGCATGTCCCGAACGCGGCCCGACCTGAAGGCAGCCCGATTGGCCCGTTGGCCCAGTTGGCCTTGTGGCCCGGCCGGCCTGGCAGCCCGATCGGGCTGGTGGCACGACGGTACAGCGGGGGTCCACCATAGCCGCGGCAAGGGGGAGAAATGAATGCCCCTGGCTCCTGAATGGAAAATCTGTTCGGGTAGGATCCCAAACCGTTTCTAGGTGGTGCTGGTCCAGGTCACAGCGGGACCCATGGGGTCCCGCCTATAGCCAGCACCGGCGGCCGTCTTAGCCATCCACCCTCCTATGTACACCGCGGCCTATGGCTGTGGTTCTTCTCCATCATTGCGTGACGGCGTTGCGCCCTCCCTATCCGACCATTGTGGCCCACATGGTCGCAAATCCTTCTTCCAGCATGGTGTGATGGCACTGTTCCCCTTGAGCACCGCTGTGACTAAACTCTATGTGTGTCGTGATGGAGGTGTGCCCCTCTGGAAACCTGGAGGCCCTTGCACCGTCAGCTTCTTCCATGGTCAGCTCGTTATCGATCACCACATGAACCGCCACAGACCGTTCCTCCACTGCGATCCTCTATTCCAGCAGCAACGTTGTACTGCCGCCATCGTCAACAAACAAGAAAAAACAAAGGAGGAGGGTTGGGCGGTGTTTGTGTAGTTCGATCCCTCCATGTTATGGTGTTATCATTTGGTTCTCAAACCATAAATTGAACGATGAATATTGGGAATAAATTCAACTCAAAACCCCCTACCTTGTTTTTAGATCATTGACGGTGTAAGGAGAGGAATGACGAACGTCGATTCGTTGACGTCAGGAAGCATCCAGAATTGGAGACCGAGGAATAAGCGTCGTCGGTGTTCTTCATGGTTGGCTCCTTCTCCTTTTCTTCGATCGAAGATTCAAGAAAGGTGTTTTTCATTCTTTGTTGGAAGAAGAGGCATTCTTCACTTTCTTTGTTGAGAGAATGAAGTTCTCCAAGTTCATCCAAGTCCTCTATCAAAGACCCAACCAAATGAAAGTTGCCAACCAAAATATAATCATAGGATATCTATTATTTTAATGGTTGGAAAGAATTAAAATGGATTCAAAAGGAGTTTATTTAATTTGAGAAACCTAACCAAATAAATGAGGTGGTTTGGATCAATTAAATAGAGGAGGAAGGTAAAGAGTATTCTCCCACATAAATGGGGTGTTAAAGGAGGTTTAATGCCCGTGTGGGCCCCACTAAGGATATCCTTCCAGGGGAGGTTATGTGCAGGTTGGCCCCACCACCATAACCTCTCTTGGGAGGTTATGGTGTGGCGACCCCCACCTCTAACTTGTTCTTAGAGGTTTTAACCCCCAGAAAGTATAAATAAGTAAACTCTTATTTTTATTTAACATAATTAGAAACCCCCCAAAATATAACATCCATTCTCTTTGGAACTCAATTGCGGTGAAGGTCTCATTAAGCAATCACTGACACTGTGAGTTCAACGGTGCCCTCAGATTTCAATTCTGAGCACTGGTTCAAAATTTATAAAATCCCGCTCATACGTTTATTGAACGTACCCAAATGAAACTTCATAAATTTATTCCGGGAACACTCGGCCTCCAAATCAAGCGCTATAAATTTTCATGGACTTATAAAAAATCCCATGAATTTAAGAAAAAAAATTCCACAGAATATTTGGGTCTTTAAACCAAATTCCAAAAGTTTGTCCTAATGAATATCATGGTAGTAAATATCTCATTAAATAGGATAAAGACATGTTTTATGGTAGTTTTATATTATTATAATATATTTCTTACCCTTATTTACCTGATTTACACTTTATCATTGGTAAATAAAAATAATTACTAAAGTTACTATTTATAATGTCAAAAAATAAATGGTAAATATTTAAATAATTTGGACCTTTTGAATCCAAATTTTGAATCCACTTTTCCAAATTGTAAACTTATAATGGGACGAAAATAATTTAAAATTATTTCTCGTTGTCCAAACCAGAATGTAGAGTTTTAAAAATTAAAAAATATATAAAAATATTAACATGTGTTTATGTCCAATTTAAATGTGAAATTGCATACAATGAAAATAATTGTATTAAATTATAAAAATATTATTCCAATTATTTTTTAAAACCAATTTAAATTAAAATCTATTAATATTAATAAATTAGATGAAAATGAAACATTGATTAAAATACAGTATTTTTCAGTATTCATAAAAAATGGATTTTATCTCAAAAATATCACACTTTCAAAAGAAATAAATTTTGATGTCCCTCATATAAATAAGAAGTTTATTTTATCAAACATGAAACATAAAAGTGACAGAAACAATTTTTAAAAAGGGTTGACCATCAAAAGGATGTAAAACGACCTTTTAAAATTTTTGATTCTTTTATGCGTAAAATTGGATTCAACTTCATATTAAGCCTGTTGAATTAATTGGATAAATTTAAAAACATTTAAAATATATTTAAAATAAGAATATATTTAATTCTATTCATTCACAAAATTAAAATTACTCGGCGTTATGTATTTATTAATATAATAATATTATTGATGTATTAATTTTCGGTATCACACAGTGTTGTGTGAGATGTAATATTATGGATAAACCTATTGCTACGTGTCATGTACGGTATAATAAATAATGTCCCTTTTATACTAAAATTAATTTTTTATTCAAAAATATTAGTAGATATTAAAATATATTATTCTATAAACACTAGGGATGTTACATCATTCCACATTTAGGAAATTATGTCCTTACAATTTTAAAATTAGTCTCAGAAACATTATTAAAAATCCTACACCAGAAAAAGACTAAATCAATATATCACTTTAATATAATAAATGAGAATTAAAAAATGCCAACTGAGATAACATATACTAGGATTCAATGTAGGAAAACATAGACATGTAAGAGAAACTAACCATATTATTCTGATGGAGAGTGATAAAAAACATGATTAGGTTAAAGTTAACAACTAGAAACTATAGACATGTGAAGGGTTTAATGATATTTAAATTCTTAGTAGTATATGTAAACCAAAAAAATTTTAGTTTTATAGTCCTTTTAATAAATTTGATAAATTATTTTACAAATTAAAATAATAACATATATAAATAGAATTACCCAAAAGTCATAGTATCATCTTTTAATCAATTTCCACCACACACTGAGATTTTGTTTCAAATAATGTGTAATAAAAATGATTTTATTTTCTTGCATGAAGAACTATAATCAACTTATAAAAACTGATATAATCCAAAAAAAATTTAAATATCTATTCATCATATATGGAAACATTAACTAGAAGAAAAATAATTAGAATAAGATAAGATAATTCCCAAAAAGAATAATATTTAATAAGAAAAAAAGACAAGTTTTAATCTCAAAAATTAAACATTAATTCCCAAAGTGAAACATAGACCATTAAAAAAATAATTTTCCATATAATTCCTCAAAAATAATCCAAACAAAGATTGAAATCTATAAATAGAAGGATTTAATAACTTATTCTTCAAAGAAAAATTTCAATTGTCATCTCCAAATAACATAAATCACTCTTAATGTATCATATCAAAAATTAATTATCCTAATCAGATATTCTACATGATAAGTTAATAATCCCCTTAAATACTTTAATTCCCTATAAATCAATAATTATCATCATAGACTATTCCAAAAATATAATTCAACCATTATTCCTCAACAAATCTCTTGGTATTCTATGTAAATTAATCATATAATGTTCCCAAAATAAGGAATGTCTTCCAAAATATAAATTATCATGTAATACCAAAATAATTTTTCCAATACTAAGTATATCCTTTTGGTGAAAACATAATTTCCACAAATAAAATTATTATAATTATATAAACTCATTAATCTAAGAATTAAAAGTCACATTAACCTGAGACTTCACATAGGCCAGTGGTAGATGATAATGCCTTATTGCACTTTAGTTGTAGGATTGATTCCAATGACCATGTCTAATGTGACATGTTGTCACCTTTCCCATGAGTTTTCCTTTTTAAAAAAATATATAAATATTTAAACATTCCCAAAATGAGTTAAAATCATCAAAAATAACCAAAAACTATTTTAATCACAAGTTGTTCTCATGCCTTTAATTTTTCATCCCAAAATGTAATAACCCATAATTGCCTAAAATTTATGGATCAAGTAAACCCAAATAGTTCTTTATAACTATATCTACAATGTAAAATATATGTTTTCCTCAAATAAAATTTTTATAAAAAAACCTAAGGTTGAAAAATACAAGAATTCTTTCAAATTAATCTCATCCTTTATTGATTTAATCAAATCATCATCTATATAACCAAAACAATGCTTCAAATCCAAAAATTTAGCCATATTAATCATAAAAAATTCATTATGATCATTATTAATCATATTATTTAATAATTCATTCCTAAAAAAATTATGCATAATTTCCTCAGATTCAATAATGTCAAAACATGAGCTACAAAATAATTCTTACCATCCAATGGTCATTTTAAACATCCTCATCATCAATAATAATGCCATGTGTTACTGGTAAAAATATATTTTATTGGTCCTATGAATCCCATTACCAAACCATCATCGTAAAAAATCTATTTGTTTAGTGATCATGAACACAACATTTAAAAAATTCAATTGATCGTTCTGAAAGAACATATTTCCATTTCTCAGAGTCAACTAAATGCATCCTTTTTCTGTGGATGGTTATTGCATTATGACTTTCATCATAACATCTATAACTTATTTCTATCCATTTAAAAAAAATCCTATGTGTTTCTTTCCACATCCTTGATATATTAGTTTTTTAATATACATACCTTTAAGATTATTACCTGGACATAAATAGGGATACATTTCTTGTATATATGATTCCTTTGAAAAATAATCAAGTTTCAAGTAGTAAATCATGACTCTATATTGTTTGTAATGAATAACAACATTAGTATTCATTGCAACTCTCATTTCATTAGGATTATTATTAATAAAACCACCATAGTTTCGTTCACATCTACTGTCACTTTTGGTTCCTGATAGATCTAGAAATTTAATAAATACAAGAAGGTTTTGTGTTACTATATCAATAAAGAAAACATATATTATCATAAAATTAATGTATAAACTGAAATATACATAGTAATTTTATCTAAAAATCAATAAATATCTCTAAAATAACTATTAATCTTTCAAATATGCTAACTATTGCAATTATATAAAACATGTCACTTATTCTTAAATAGCACCCTAACCTCTAAAGTTATCTAAACTGACCTCTAATACTGACAACAAGTCCTCCTCATTAATCATAATGTAATCATGAGCTTTGATTATGAATTTAATTTAATTAAAATTGATGATCTTTTCATGTTTATTGGTTTAGAAATTTGGACACATACATTACATTACATTGGAAATATTACAAAGTATACCCTTATACTCTATCAAATATTCTATCACAACCTTAAAACTCCTTAAAAAAGAATTCTTTTCATTATAAAAATATTATTGAATTCTTATTTTTTCTTACCCTTCGTTATAGACAATAAAAAACGATCCTAAAACATGGGGTGATCATAAAAAGCTCAGTAAGGGATATAAAATAAGGAAAAAAACAATAGTCCCTGAATACATTCAAATCAATGAAGTCATAATTTATACTCCCCAAAAATATGACCTTTAATAGAACTTGGAAAATAAAAATATTGATGAATAAATCCTACAAATCATAATTCATACTGTTAACTTGTGGCATCCATAACCCACATACATTGTAGCTTTCACAACAACATAGGGATTAACCATTTTGGTTATGTTTGGAATCCCCATCATAGAATATTTCTTAAATCTCTTAGGAGAATTGTTAAAATTTAACTTTTTCATATCAACCAAAGCACTGGAGAGAAATCACTGGCTCACCCACCATTGTTTTATCATAGAACCACTTGTATAATTAATCAATTCAAAAATACCATAATATTATCCTAACAAATAAACCAATCAAAATGAAAAAAATAAAATTTCCACATTGAAATCTCATTTCATATTTACAAGATTGACACATATAAATATCAATAAAATAATTTAAAATAAAATGAAAAACGTGTAAAGTTAACTTAAATACAAAACAGTGATATAAACTAAATAAATTAGATTCAATGTTTTTGAAATAATCAATCCATTTTTAAGACACAATAAAAAATTTCAGAAGAATATTTTTAAATCGAAGTGTCCCATACCACTTCTAAAAATTTGAAATTAATTTACACTTCAAAAAATTCATGTCAATATAATTTAGTCCTTGAAATCATTTTGAAATAATGGACATGAAATAGAGCAATTTAAAAGATTATATCTTTTAGACATTAAAAATAATGTTTTAGATTAATATTAATTTAAAATTTTGAACATTCAAATTATCTTCCACACAGAAGTAAAATAATTTACAATAATTTAAATATCATGAGTATGGATATAATATGGAGAAGTAATTTCAAAGGTGTTTTTAATACACTTTATAAAATAATAAATGTGTATATCATCAAGAATTGTCTCAATGAAATGATATTGAGATGAAATCTCTCACAAAGTTTGTATCATAAGATTAAGGATACATCAATGAAATAATTATGAGTGAAAAATATAAATACATCCAATATTATTGTACATAAATTTTAAAACAAAAATAGTTAATTCACACATATTCATGGATAACAAAACCAATGACAATGGTATTTAACTCAATGAATGGAAATTGAGTTAATATTTCCCTTAAAAAATTCTTATCAATGATGTAAGAATTTATCAATGGGTTAATTATGTGTATCAACAGTATATCCACAAAAATTAAAGTATGAATTACAACATAAATCACTAAATATTTATTCTGCACATAATATTATCGTTATATAATCAATGAAGAATGTATGAAACCCAACAATTGATAATTGGGTTAAGAAGTTACATTACCTTTAGTTGGATTTATCTCCTTGATACTTTAATTTCATAAATAATAAAAGTTGGATAATTTATACATACATGATAAACTTTTCAAATTTATTATTTATTTTATATTAATTTTTACCACGTTATAATAATTACATAATTACTTATGTTTATATTGGCCATTTTGTTGATATTCAGTACTTGAGTTTAAAATGATCTTGCTTTCTGTAAATTGTTCTTGTGGTAAAAATTCATTCATATCCAAAATTTTATTCATGATTTAAATATCATATATAGATTAATATATTTATTTATAATAGTTTATAAAATCTGGAGATAATAAATCTAATTTACTGTTCTTGGAGATGGTATGTCTTATGTACACATGAACGCTAGTTTCATTTCATTTTCATATTAATGGAATGAAAAATAAATAATATGTAGTTATATTATAATTACAGTGTAATATTTATGTTATATATGTTACATAAGTTCATTAAATCTACCCTTTATACAATACATGTACGACATGAATGAGTCATACCACATTGAGGGGGTGGTAGTCTGCACATCCTAAAATGAAAATTATTGTATTTACACATTATAGATGGAATAAAAGATTGTTGTAAATTAAATTTACATAAATATATATATATATATATAATTTATATCTTATTTATTCATTCCATTCAGGTATATAATTGTTTTTAATGAATATCATTTAGAATTACTCACATCGCACAGTGGAGAAGGTAGGCCATACGTATGCAGGAGCGATGATATCATTAATTTAATTGTTAAATGGTATAGAATTGGATTGTATATTAATTATAAAAGAATAATGAAAATGTTATTTTAATTATTTATATCCATTTTAATCATCCTTATACCCTTCTATCTTATGTTTTTTTGAATAAAAAATTACAGCAAAGCGTGGAGACGGTTAGCCGTAAGTACACACACATGGTGATGTTGCTATTCGTTGGACAAATAAATGTAGGTATAAGGTTGTAACATAATTACAATGACATATAATAATGTATAAGACATTGGATATATTAATTTATTATGGAAATGACATAATATGAGGAAGTAGAAGAAATAAATAATTTTTAAAGATGTGATAAAAAATAGTTCTTTTTCGAGTATCTTCATCTGATTTTCACAAAAGGAATATTCTGGATGGATTTATGCCTAATGTGTGGAATCAAGGAAAAACATTGGGATGTTGAGAGATTATTTTAGTTGATTTTTCAGAGCCAATTGGCCTGAGATGCATGAGTATGTGGGTAGAAGTGGTGTATTATATTATAGGGAGGTCGGGCCATTTCAGAATGTATTGAAATATTATTTTCTAATAAAATGTATTTATAATTCTATTTGTTGTAAAGTGATTAATTTATAGGATAATATAATTTTGGCTCTAAATCCTTTAAAAAAATAACACATGTTTATATACCAAAATTAACATTATCTTTTATCTTAAACAATTAGTTAAAAACATTAAATCTTTCCAAGTCTTACAATATATTCTTAATATATGGTCACTATAATAACTAAAAAATGCCAATAAAACCACAATTGGATCACTATTGAATTTTTTTACATTATATTTCATAGATGGAATAATATTATATTTTTATGTATAATATATCATTTAATAAAATAATATTTTTTAAAACTCATTTATGTAACTTTTGACAATATACTGTTATTGATATTTTCTAAAGACAAATATATGTTATGCCTTCAAAAAATGAATTAAATCATCCCTAATATGTCGGTGTGATCCAAAAAAATTCTTTTATGGCATAATAATGTTCCAATTACATTTATTTTTATATTTATAATAACATTTATCAGAATCTTTCATTAATAAGGTAATAACTACATCATCATTATGTCACAAACAATTATTTATTTAATGCCTAAAAATTATAAATAAAATACCATGATATATGATATATGTTTATATTTCAAATTATTATTTATAGTCAAATATATACATTGTATAACATTATAATAAAATTGTTTTAGTAAAAGATACATTTTTATTTTATATTTCCGTATTCTTTCAATTAAATATTTTAAAATGTCATTTTCAAACCTATGTGGCTCCCAAATGCCATGCTTTAATCTTAAGGATGATCATGGTCATACATATCTCTGCAAATAGTATTATAACCTGATTTAAGGTAGTTTTATATTATTATAATATTATTTTTTACCCTTATTTACCACATTTAACATTAACCATGGTAAATAAAAATAATTACTAATATTACTATTCATGACATCAAAAAATAAAAGGTACCAATTTAAAAAAATTTATAATTTATGATTGAAATTTTTTAATCAAATTTTACATATTCATGAAATATAATTGTCATAAATTAATATAAAATTATTTAATGTTCTCAAAACCAGAAAGCGGGTTTTTAAGAAGTAATAACTATCAAAAGAGTGACACATGTTTATGTCCAATTTAAATTTGAAATTACTTCCAATTATCATAATTGGATTAAATGATTAAAAATTCATCCAATTAAAATTTAAAACCTATTAAAATAAAATTCTAACAATTTAAATAACTTTGATGAAAATGCAGTTTTAAATTAAAATGCATTATCATTCACTATTTTGAAAAATATGGATTTTTTCAGGAAAAAACAATTTTCAACCGAATTAAATTTTGACTTCCATGTTCTAGATAAGCGGTTTATTTTAGCATATATTAAAAAAAAGTTACAGAAATATTTTTTTAATAGGGTTTTCCATCAAATGGTGGTAGAACGACCTTTTAAAAATATTAGAGTATTTCATGATTAAATTTGGAATTAATCTCATTTTAAGCCTCTAAAATTCATTGGGTGAATGTAAATAATTTAACAAATATATAAAATAATTATATAGATAATTTGGTTCATTCACTTCAATACAATGGTTATCCATTTACAACAATTAAAAATATTATTATTGTTGTTGGATTATTTTTCGGTATAACTCAGCATTATGAGCAGTGTTAGATTTTGTAGAAACCCATTCTTCTGTGGTGACTATGCTATCATTAATAGTGTCCCCTTTATACTAAAAATTATATTAAATTAAAAAATATTAATAGATATGTGAATATATTATTCTATAATACCAAGGATGTTACAATTTTATTAGTTAGCACCACCTTTTTATGGTCCTTCATGATTTTGATTAGGAGATGAAAAAATATTTCCACCATGTTCGATAAAATTTTCCCCCAATATGAACACCAAATTCAATGTACTTAGTTTTATAGTCATCAACCATTTAACCCCTCACATTACAATAAAAACGCCATATATCACTTTGCAGAAATATTAACTAATAGGATACATTTGATATTGATATCAGGAATTGATCCTTCTTAAATATAGAACATGTTCATGAATGATATGATGTATATTGAATTTTTGGGTAAAATATGATACTCAATATTATGATGTATATGTTTTACTCCTATTACCTAATACACCTCTACCCGAAATATTTCTTCTAATAATTCCCACTCCTAACTCCAATTTTTTAACATAATTCTTGATAGACCATGCTTGCTTGGATATTCGAATAGAGGCCCTAATGAAACATCTATACATGGGATTTATCAATCTCCAAACCTCTCTAGAGAGTAACACATGTTTTCAATCAAACTCAAGTAATATTATTAAATAATCACACCACCCAAAAAACTATATTAAATCATTGATCTAAATATAGAGTAATGTAAAATTACATACCTTATGATGAAAAAATTATTGATACATTTTAAAAATGATTTTCTACTTATCATATTTTTATGTTATAAAACTCCTCATTCTCCCGGGTGCTCCATCAAGATGACTATTCAAAATCAAAAATATATGATGAGTCACTATCCAAAAAAGATTCAAATCGAATTACACCCATGTATTCAAATCCTAAAATTGTTGATGGTATATCACATCATGATATTTGAGTAATTTCATCCACGGAAATTTGGGAAATAAAATTAACATACACATATTGTTATCTATGATATTTGGAATAATAATATTCTCAATAGCTAGATAAATTTTATTTTGAATTAATATTAGTTGATCTATATAAATTTTAGTGGGTAAAAACATAGATATTTTTTTGCTTGGATTGAAAATATCATGAATTATCCAATACACTGAATATCTACCTTGAAATATTTTTTCAACCACCTTTTCATTGAATTCAAGAATTTTTTGTTAGAGGATTTCATAAATATAAAAATACATTAAATTATTCGATAATCGAATCTACAACGAATTCACATATAGGACATAAAACTCATATAATAATTACACATTGAATCAACTATTAATTGTTTCAATAAAACTTAAGTGTTAGTATACCAACTCAAAAAGATGTTAATCATAGTCCTCATTTGTAAATGCGATGAAAAACACACAATAAATTGATTCACTTACCAGAAATTCATATTCAAAAAAACCAAACAATATTTAGTTATGTTCACAATAAAATATTAACAACATATATTAAACAAAACATTATCCATTGGATATGAATTCCCTGATAACAAACTATTAGGATGCCACATATTAATGCCCCACCATTACTTGTTACATGTTTATTGTGACACCCCAAACCCACATTATGTAGGCTAGTGTTTAAACATTATCACATAGTAGGAATATCAAAAATATTTTAGGAAATAGCTAGATAATTATATAAACATGAATTTATTTATGTACAACACAACATTGAAATTTGAATAAAATTGCATTAACCAATGAGAGAAAAAATGCACATAATAACCTATAGAAACACATGAGGGATTCATAATAGAAATATCCAATATGTGAATTGAGAAAAAACAAACCAAAATGAAAATAAAGGGAACCCTAACTAAAAACATATGATCGGGGAGAACCCATCTCCCAGTCTCTAACTCAAACCATCCTCTACATTCACCACTATCAGGTTTGTCTATTCACCACCAAGACTAAATTTAAGAAGGTCATTATCTCACTATATTTCATATGAAATTGAAATGAAACATTTTAAAATATACCAGGCACGGGTTATTATATATATACCTTGTTGTATTCCATGAAAAAACAATTAATCAAATTGAATCAAATTGCCTCCCAACAAAAAGTGGGGAGATGAAACCAAATAAATTGATGTACATATAGAGGTAACTAAATAAACATATAAATAAACATATATATCTCAATAAAATTATAATTATGTGGATTGTATAAAAATATATTATAGTTTAGGATAACCTAATGATTTTTTTTAAATAAAATCCTCACTTGATTAGAAATTGGGGACCTAGGCCTTTCTGAAGGCACATAACTACCAAGATAGTGATGAACCCTAGAGTTTGTACAAATCATGCCACATATACATATGATGAAGATGGGGTACAAAGCCACAAATATAAGACCCACTAACTAAGGTTAATATCGGAGGACTCCATTACTATCTATATATGAATGGGGGACACAAAAATGCCCTATGTTTTCCATGATGGGGTTTCCATACCCAAGGATTCTCCTAATATTACATGAAATGATACATATAAAAACAATGATGGATGAAATTAACTACTCACACCACATAATTCCACATATATCATATAAAAAATTAATAACATTACTCCAATATTTCAAACTAAGAAAATACCACACACTATCCGAATTCAATTCCAAAATTTTAGATGTATGATTTTAATCATTTGACAATAGGCACATGGTGTGTCCTCTAGGTTACACATGGTATACTCATATGTCTAATAATGGTCATTTTATTATTATTGAAATGGAATATAAGAATGAAAATAAATTGTATTTTTCTCATGTCATCTGATTAATGGGGAAACCATCTATGGAAAATCAAGAATAACATAAATAAACATTGTAGAATCTTTTATCAATATATGATAGATTTCACACTAGTAAATTCCAATGTTATGTAGTGTTTTGTTTCACAGAGACTAGATACATATTAAAAAATAATAAATGATGTTAAATATCTCCCGTAAGATTATTTTATGATAATTCACATTGAATATATTTATTACATATATCATTTTTCATAACCTAGGGATATAGAAATATGAAAATGGTGATCAGAGATATTGAGCATTGGTAATCATGGGATATATTGTAGAGACCCAAAGATTGACGCATGTAGATTAAATTATGTTTCCGGAATACTTAATACATAGCAGGAACCAACACTCAAGGACCTTAATAGTTTAGTGTCTTTGGAATCTCGGAATATAATATTCTAGTCGTGGTGAAAGGTCATCAACATGTCCCATAAAGATCTTACACTTTATGTTTTCTTACCTAAAACCTTTCTTTAAATCCTGGGGAAAAGAAAACATAAAAAAGGGTGAGCTCAAATGCTCAGTAAGGGTAATCATGGAGAAAATAAAACAAATCATATACATTTGAACTAAAAAACATGGACATAATGTTTAAACATAATGATCTGGAGCAGTGACATAAATCATGTCAGTACATAAGGCATAAATCATTATGGGACATCAATCATGATAAAATAGAATGTGAATAATACATGTAATTGTGGAAACTATTAAGAACATGTTATGATTTCCATTGTAGCCAAGGCATTGCTGCCCAGACCATCTTAGTGGACAAAGTCCTTTTCTGAATCGAGTTCACTCCTCGTTTCAGTCCTGTAACATTGAAGTAGATTAACTTACCATTCCAACCAGGTCTATCTGATGAGATATAAATCTTTACCCAATTCATTGGAGGGAGATATATGTCCCACCCATCTCATAATGAAATCATTCTTACTTGTGCCACAAAATAAACTTAATACATTCATCATAACCCAATGAATAAAATGGGTTTCATAAACATCATCCCATAATAACATAATCCATATAAAACAAATGGATATATTTTCATTATAAGAGATGTAAAACAATGTAAATCGTAGATACATTATACTTAAAACATACTCATATGAAATAATGTCATCTTAGATGGAAAATGGTTTTGATAAAACACTTGAAATGAATTCTTGAAGAAAATATCCTTTCTTCTTCAAAATAATTTTCTTTTCACAAAATTCCAAGCAATATTAAAAGAAAATTTTTTTGTTGAAAATAGTCATAAACCTTTGTAGAGAAAACTTCATTGAAATAAGTCGTTATGAAACCGTAAAAATCTATTCACGTTGTATAAGTTAAAAATAAAATTCTTCTCGTACTTTTGTCGAAAAAGTCAAAAAGTACATCGTACGGTAATAAAAAGAAAGATTCCTTACCTACCATGTAGTAAAAGTCAAAAATGGGTAAAAAATACTTAAAACATACATGAAACCATTTTTAGAAAACAGATACATGGATAATAAATATAACCCCAGTAAATACTTACGAATAAACAATCTCGGAAAAAAACGAGATTGGAAAAGTTATCCCTTACCTAGGGTCTGATATCCTTCATACGTATTTGAACCTCCTGTATAATGATTTAAATAATGTCATTGAATTATTACAGAATCATATTCATTGTTATTATATCATATATGTTTCACTTATGACTTTATATTACCCATTCTTTTGTAAATTTCATGTTAAAGAAGCATTTTGGGTAAAACAAAATTCATTTATCGTACGTGTTTCGACATGTTGTTCTTGATATTATTACTTATTTCCTAATTTAATTAATTCCATAATGAAAAACATGATTTATATATAATATATAATCAGTATATAAATATATATGATAGATCGATAAATGGAATGAAATACACCGTTCACGGAAACGGTAGGCCGTGCGTACGCTGAACGCTGTTTTCATTTCCTTATTGAATTAAATGGAATTAAGTAAATGAATAATATATGTTCATAATTAAAGTATAATTATTACTTAATATATTTAGTGATTATTTATAATATATTCTTTATAATCATACTTGAATGTTTAATCATGGAAAATGAATCTCATTGCGTTCGTGGAGACGGTAGTCCGTACGTACGCTCGAACGATGATATCATTACCATGATCATGGAATTGTATTGAATTGTTTGTATAATATTTCCGAGTAATTATCACTTTACAATAATCATATATAGTTATTTATTTACACCATTATACCAATCCAAGAATGGTGGTGGTGGAAAACAGATTACACCACGGCGTGGATACGGTATTATGTACATACACACGCGCGGTGATTTCATTTTCCGTAGTATGGATATAAGATGAAATTGGGTTGTTTCATATTTATAAAGACATATAAGTATATGAGTGGTACTGATGTTATTAATTTATTATTAAAAAAATAGAGAAGAAGATGTAGAAGAAGATATAAATTGGAAAAAATCGGTAAAGGATATTACCTATTCTTTGACGCGCCTCTTCTTAACCTCCTCTTAAGGCACTAGGGTTTGCCTTTTGAGGAGACCAGAACCACTATAATATTTATAGGGAAGATGAGAAGGGAAATGGTCAGGGGTTGGACAAGTTTCAAGGCTCAAAATGGTGTGATGAGAAGAGGGAAGGGGTGCCCTTTTTATACTGGAGGAGAGGGGCACATTTGGAAAATGTTAAAATATTATTTTATAATAAAGTCATATTCGGTTTATAATAGCTCCAATATGATTTATTTCGAATAACAAGTGGGTATGGGTCGAAATTCCCATCAACCAAAAGGTTTTAGAAAAGTTTAGGTTACTATTGTAACCTTATAATTTAGTTTTAACTCTAAGTTAAATAATTTAACTTTTACCGTATCTTCTTGTTTTCTTACACTATATGTTTAATAAACATACTAAAACAATCCAAACGAACACCAAGTGGTTAATTATTAATATATATAACCTTATCTAAGTCATTTTTCTGATCCATAGTTTTTTAGGAATATAATAACAATTAATAATATAATATTTGTTTTAAACACTATTTTATGTCAATTTTGACACTATTTGTGTAATTCATTTTTGTGAAAATCATAACAAAATGATTAGTTCGAAAAAATTTAATTTTATCAACACTAACATGTAATATTAACCTATAAAATTATTTTAATTTTTAAAAAGTCTTAAATTAAATTTATTTGGGTATATATAACATCAATTATGTTAATATTTCATTAATAAGGTAATTACTGCGTCATCATTGTGTCATAAATAAATTAAATCATCTAATGTCTGAAAATTATAGATAAAATACCATTATGTAGGAAATATTTTTATATTTATAATGAATAGTTATAGTCGAATTTATCTTATTTATTACCCTATATCAAAAATGTTTTAGTTTTTAAACTTTGATTTTAGCCATTTTAACTCTTCTTTAATTAAAATAATAATAAGTGTACTAATCTTATACAAGTGGACCAAAAGGGTAATATTTTATTCCTAAGGTTGTTTTTTGTCGAACAACACTTATCCAATAGAATTAGGACGTGTCTTAGGGTAATAATAATAATAATATAATTTTTACCTTTAATTACCCTATTTATTTTTAATCGAGGTAAATAAAAGTAAAAAGTTACTATTCACCCATATTTATTTTTATCTTATTGAACCACATTTTACTCCTTGATGTTAACCGTGTCTCTCGGATTTTCAATATTCCACTCACAGAAGAGGTAAAATTATGCTTTATATAGATTTTCAAATTATCCTAGGAGGTGGGTAAAAGACGGGGAAAAGTTCAATAAAATGTTTATATATCTAAAATTATTCTAAAATGACTCAAATGAATTACATTGAACTTATATAGTTATTATATATCAATTTTTACCAAAAATAAATTTAAATAAAATAGATAATTATTTAAATAAAAATTCTGTTTTTAAATAGTAACCCAGTATTTTCACTATTCATCAAAAATTGAAAGTTTTCAGAAAAATACCAAAATTCCAACCTAGGCTAATTTCAATATTCTGAATCCAAAAATGAAGTCCATTTTGAAAGATAAAATTTATAAAATTTCAAAAAGTGGCTATTAGTAATCATAACGGCTAGTTCATAATAATATTATAATAATATCTCATTTAGTAGAACTTGGTATTGCGTACTACACTAGCTATCGAAGAAGGCCTTGATTGCGTGTAATGCAATCCAAGTCAGGGTTTCATGAAGTGAATTCTCTGTTTGGTGTTGCGTATAATATAATCACAACTTATTTCATTTATACATTAAACAAAATCTATACTTAATATTGTGTAAAATAATTTCCACAAAATGAACATAAAATTGTGTGTAACACGAGCCATGAATAGTGTTGCATATACTGTAAGATAATACAGTGTTGTGTATAATACAATCTAATATTGGTGTAGTGTATAATAGAAGACATCAAAGAAATTAAAAAATAATATATCTCACAAAATCTCGGGGTGTAACATTCTACCCCCCTTAAAATTAATTTCGCCCTCGATATTCGTGGGGGTTATAAATCGTTTACAACTTGAAAGTTTCATTCATAGAAACCCACATCATAAAAAGGAATGAGAAATCAACGTTTTAAAAAATAATGTTCGAAACAAAATAGATACCCAAAGTAAATCATAACTTGGGTTCCCACATAAGAGTATATAGGTGAAAATATGGATATGGAAGAGAAATCTAACCATCAAGTTCTAATGGAGAGTGGTAGAGAACATGGCTATAAAAAATACAACAATTGAAAAGCTGTAAATTTGTGATGATCTAAGGTACCGTCAGATTCATCGGATATGAGAGTACTAGGACAACATTTTTGGTTTCCATGATCATTGCCATAACATTGATGAACTTTTACATAAGGATAAATACATACTTCATTTCAGTGTAATAACATCGATGGAAATTCCATGAACAATTTCCAATTCATCTCTATTTAATGAAATGAAGTTGAAGTTTTCGTTCATGAAGTGTTAGCAGATCATGCGATAGAATAATAAGTCATCTAATCTTCTTTTATCACAAAAAGGTTAGCATAAGTTAGTAAATATATATAAGTCCATCTATGGTGAGATTAATCATATATGATTCCAACAACGGACTAATACTTCATCTATCATACCACTTAATAAAATAATACTTGTTCCTACTAACCAGGGACTTCCTAAAGGCTAGTGGTAGGCGATAAAGGCCTGTCGCACATTGGTTGTGGGTTTGATTCCCACAGCCTTGTCCGACACAACGGGTTGTTACCCGTCCTACAGGTTGTCCTTTTTCTAAAACTACATTATAATAATATCGAAAAAAGTTTTATCCTTAAACAATACTAACTTATGTCCAACATAATCCTTTCCAATCTTTAGGCTTCTCTGAAATACTTTTATCCAATCTTATAGTATAAAGATAATGATTACTATAAATGTCATCAAACAAGCATGTTAATACCATCATTTATCCCCCATATATCATACAATATATCTTGTTGGTCACTTTCCAAACATGTAAATATCATAATAATGTATTCTCTTGAAAAATGAATACCCATTGAACCTTAGTGAAAACATGAATGCTGTCAAAAGATAACTCTTTCCACATACCAAAATCCCAAAATTTTAATATACTCAAACCATGTTATCAGGCATGAGCTCATTTCATTTTCTCTTTATCCCTTCATTATGCGCATATCATCTACCTTCCAAAAATATTTCAATCACTTTTCATGGTTATCGGTACTATATGATTATTAAAAACCAATAGATAGATATTCCAAAATTCAACGATACCATAAATGAGATTCCATGATACTATTTTGAAATCCCATTAAATAAACACTTAATCATTACACAACATCATTTTCATACTCAACATAAAAAATAGTGATCACATGTGACTTCCTATTATCCTTTGCCTTAAGAGGTTGTTCACGTTGATCATCATTAACCCTTGGATTAGGGCATTGATTAGCATAATGCCTCATTTCCTTGCACTTGAAGCATTGAAGTGTTACTGGTGAGTTCTCTATCGTCTTTTCTTTATTCACATCATTAGCAACCCTTTTTCCATTACTTCGACACTCAGCTGCTCGATGAACTTTTTTCCACACTTAAAAAATTTTCTAGTCCCTTTAAGACAATATCCACCATGCTACTTTCCACACATTGGGAATAAAGAAACATATATCTTCTTTTCACCATTATTCTTAGATTTCTCCCTGAACTCCATCTTTTGTTTCGTGTAAAAAACATGATATGTATATCTTACACCAACTTCTAGTTCTACCATGATAGAACAACGCACAATTTATTCATAGCTACTGAAGTCTCTTATAGCTAATTCCCTTAGAAGGCTTGGTTTTAACCCACTGAAGAATCGATCAACTTTACTTTAAGGATGGATGATAAAGAAAGATGCATACTTTGAAAGTCTTGTAAATTTTGCTTCGTATATACCAAAAGATTCATCATCTATCTGCTTAAGCTCAAGGAACACCTTTTCCATCTTTTTTCGAAGAATACGAGGGAAGTACTTACTGAAAAACAATTTCTTGAACACGTCCCATTCCATGGATTCAATTTCATCTTGGGGTCTTGTATTCTTAATTAGAGTCCACCATTGATCTGATTCACTTTCTAAAAGGTAAATAGACAGATTGAATTTTTCATGTTCTGAACAACGAAGTATGGAAAATATCTTTTCAATGGTACTGATCCATTGTTCAGCAAAAAGTGGATCAGAATACCCACTGAACAAAGGTGGATGTTTCCTCATGAAGGACCCAATAGAATATTGTTCCCTTTTCTGCTCATTTGGAAGTCTAGAATGATTCATATATTGTGTAACTATAGCAATAAGATTTTTCACTCCATATCCCTTGAAATTGGATTGTTCAGGAGGACAATCATTGCATTGTCCATTACATTGATCAAAATTGTTCCTTCGGGTTCTGACCATCATCTAAAACCCAAAAAGAATAGTGTGAGGGAAAAATCATACTAGGGAAAACAACATAATAATGGCGGATTAATTTAAATATCTAAAATCATAGGTTTAATTCTAATATTGTCAGCGCAATTCTAGGACAATAACCTATACGTATACTTAACCTTAGGGACATCCTGAGACATACCTTAGAAATATCTCTAAGGATCTCACTAAAGTATCTGCAACCTAGTTTCCAAAGGTTAACTAAACCTTTCCTCTGATACCAACTGTAGAGACCCAATGCTTGACGTACATAGACATTACATTACTTTTGTGGAATACTTAATACATAACAAGAACCAACACTCAAGAACCGTAATAGTTTAGTGTCTTTGGAAACTCAGAACCTAATCTTCTAATCGTGGTGAAAGATCTTCAACACCTCCCATAAAGATCTTCCCCTTTTGGTTTTCTTACCTAAAACCTTTCTTTAAATCCCAGGGAAAAGAAAACATAAAAAAGGGTGAGCTCAAATGCTCAGTAAGGGTAAGCATGGAGAAAATAAAACAAATCAAATACATTTGAACTTAAAAGCATGAACATAATGTTTAAACATCAAAATCATGAGCAATGACCTAAAACATGTCAGTACGTAAGGCATAGATCAAAATGGGACATCAATCATGATAAAATACCATGGGAATAAAACATGTAATTGTGGAAACCATTAAGCATGTGTTATGATTTCCATAGTATCCAAGGCATTGCTACCAAGACTAGCTTAGTGGACAAAGTCCCTTTCGGAATCGAGTTCACTCCACGTCTCAGCCCTGTAACACTGGACCGGATTAACTTACCGATCCAGCCATGTCTATATCATGAGATATAAATCTTTACCCAATCCATTTTAGGGAGATATAGGTCCCAACCATCACATAATAAAATAATTCTTACTTGTGCCACAAAATAAACATAAAACATTCATCATAACCCAAAGAATAAAATGGGTTTCATAAACATAATCCCATTATAAAATAATCCATATAAAAAAATGGATATAATATCATCATAAGTGAAGTAAAACCATGTAAATCATAGAGACATTATACTTGAACATACAAATATGAAATAATGTCATCATAGATGGAAAATCGTTTTGATAAAACACTTGAAATGAATTCCTGGGAAAAATATCTTTTCCACTTCAAAATCATTTTCTTTTCAGAAATTTCCAAGAAATCATAAAAGAAAAGTATTTTGTTGAAAATACTCATAAAACTTTGTAGAGGAAACTTCATTCAAATAATTATTTATGAAACCGTAAAAATCCATTCACGCCGTATAAGTTCAAAATAACATTCTTCTCGTACTTTTGTCAGAAAAGTCAAAAAGTACATCGTATGGTAATCAAAAGAATGATTCCTTACATACCATGTAGTAAATGATAAAAATGGGTAAAAAATAATTTAAACATACATGAAACCATTTTTAGAAAATATATACATGGATAATAAATATAACCCTAGAAAATACTAATGAAAAAATAATCTCGGATAAAAACGAGATTGAAAAAGTTATCCCTTACCTTAAGACTGATATCCTTCGTACGTATCCGAACCTCCTGTATAATGATTTAAATAATGTCATTGAATTATTACCTAATCATATTCATTGTTATGATATCATATATGGTTCTCTTATGTCTTTATATTACCCATTCGTTTGTAAATTCCATGTTAAAGCAACGTTTTGGGTAAAATCGTTTCATTTATCATACGTGTTACGACATGTTGTTCTTGATATTATTACTTATATCCTAATTTACTTAATTTTAGAATGAAAAAAATGATTTATATATAATATATATTGAGTATATAAATATATATGATAGATCGATAAATGGAATGAAATACACCATTCATGGAGACGGTAGGCCGTGCGTACGCATGAACGCTGTTTTCGTTTCCGTATTGAATTAAATGGAATTTATTAAATGAAACATATATGTTAATAAATCTAGTATAATTATTATGTAATATCTTTTATTATTATTTATTATATGTACTTTATAATCATACTTTAATGGTTAATAATGGAAAATTAATCGTATCGTGTTCGTGGAGATGGTAGTCCGTACGTATGCACGAACGATGATATCATTCCCATGATCATGGAATTGTATTTAAGAGTTTGCATAATATTTCAGAGTCATTATCAATTTAATAAAATCATATATAGTTATTTATTTAAACCATTATACCCATCCATGTATGGTGGTGGTGGAAAACAGAATACACCACGTCGTAGAGACGGTATTCCGCACATACGCACGTGCGGTGATTTCATTTTACTTAGGATGAATAGAAGATGAAATTGGGTTGTATAATATTTATAATAAAATATAAGTATATGAGTGATTCTAATGTTATTAATTTATGATGAAAAAAATAGAGAATAATAAGTAGAACAAGAAATAAATTGGAAAGAATCGGTAAAGGATATTACCTCTTCTTTGACACGCCTCTTCTTAACCTCCTCTTAAGGAACTAGGGTTGGTATTTTGAGGAGACCGGAACCACTAAAATCTTTCTAGGGTAGACGCGAAGAGAAATGGGAAGGTATTGGCTGAGCTTCAAGGCTCAATTGGGTGTGAAGAGAAGAGGGAAGGGGTGCCCTTTTTATGAGGGAGGAGAGGGGAACCTTTGGAAAAACATAAAATATTTTTTTAGAATAATGTCATATTCAGTTTATAATAGCTCCAAATTGATTTATTTCGAAGCTAAAGTGGGTATTGGTTTAAATAATCTCAACCAATATGTTTTAGACAAATTTAGTTTACTATTTAAACCTTATCATTTATATTTAACTTTAAGTTAAACAATTTATCTTTACCGTGTCATCTTGTCTTCTTACACTATATGGTTAATAATAAAACTATAACTAGCCAAAATAACACCAAGTGGTTAATTATTAATGTATATTACCTTATCTAAGTCAGTTTTCCGAACCTTATATTTTTAGGAAAATAATAAAAAGTAATAATATAATATTTGTTTAAAAAACTATTTTATGTCAATTTTGACACTATTTGGTAATTGATTTTTGTGAAAATCATAACAACATTATTAGTTCAAACACAGTTAATTTAATCAATAATAACATGTAATATTAACCTATAAAATATTTCTAATTCATATAAAGTCCCAAATTACATTTATTTGGGTATTTATAACTTTAATTATGTTAATATTTCATTAATAAGTTAATTAATGTATCATCATTGTGTCATAAATAAATTAAATCCTTTAATGTCTAAAATTATAAATAAAATACCATTATATATGAAATATTTTTATCATTCTAATTAATATTTATAGTCGAATTTATCTTCTGTATAACCCTATATTAAAAATGTTTTAGTTATTAAACATTGATTTTAACCATTTTAACTCTTCTTTAAATAAAATAATAATAAGTGTACTAATCTAATCCAAGTTGACCTAAAGGGTAATAATTTATTACTAAGGTTGTTTTTAGTCGAAATATACTTATCCAATATAATTAGTACATGTGTTAGGGTAATAATAATATCATTTCCCCTTAATTACCCTATTTACTTTTAACCGTGGTAAATAAAAGGAAAAAGTTATTATTAACCAAAAATTATTTTTATATTATTGAACCACATTTTACTCCTTGATATTAACCTTGTCTCTTAGATTTTCTAAATTACACTCACATAAGTGTTAAAATTATGTTTTATGTATATTTTCTAATTCTCCTAGGATGTGGGTAAAAGACAGTGAAAATTTCAATAAAATTTTTATATATCTAAAATTTTTCTAAAATGACTCAAATGAATTATATTGAACATATAAAGGTATTATGTATCAATTTTTATGTAAAAAAAATTTAAATAAAATAAATAATTTTTTAAATAAAAATTCTGTTTTTAAATAGTAACATAGTGTTTTCACTATTCGTCAATAATTGAATGTTTTCAAAAAATTCCAAAAATTCACCCTAGGCTAATTTCGATATTCCGAATCCAAAAATGAAGTCCATTTTGAATGATAAAATTTATAAAATTTCAAAAAGTGGCTATTAGTATTCATAACGACTAGTTCATAATAATATTATAATAATATCTTTTTTATTGAACCTTGGTATTGCGTACTACACATGCTATCGAAGAACGTCTTGATTGCGTGTAATGCAAGCCAGGTTAGGGCTGCGTGAAGTGAATGCTCTGTTTGGGGTTTCTTATAACATAATAAAAACTTATTTCATTTATACATTAAACAAAATCTCAACTTAATGTTGCGTAAAATAATTTCCACAAAATGAACTTGAAATTGTGTGTAACACGAGCCAAGAATAGTGTTGCGTATACTGCAAGATAATACATTGTTGTGTATAGAAAAATATAATCATGGTGTATTGTATAATAGAAGACATCAAAGAAATTAATAAATAATATATCTCATTAAATCTCGGGGTGTTACATATATTATTCAATGATCCTAATAATCTATATAATAATATTAATGTTATGGGATTATTTTTATTATTATATCATAAAATGTTTATTCCTAATCAATTATAGATAATTTAAATATAATAATGGTGTAATGATTTATAATTTCAAAAAACATGAGTAAAATAGAGAGAAATCATATTAAATCTGTAATGATTGAAGAGATCATATCATATAAATATAAAAATGTCATTGAGAATTTTTAATGATAATAATTAGATAAAATAATTTCAATAGTAAAGGTTCACTAGCAAATCTATCTTAGAGCACAATGTACCATAATGTATTTGGTTCAATCCCCCATTTATAATTTCTTGACAAACTGTTCATTTTTGCGAATATAATAGTGGATTAATTCACTTTGTGAATTGGGTTCACTCACCCTTCAATTCCATATAATCATATAAGATATAAATTGTAACCCAATGACCTGTAGGGCCTTAATAGAATATAATGTAACATAATGAAAACTATACATATTTATTACATATTTTATATTATAATTTATAATTTCATCAAAAAAATTCACATTGAGAAGATACATAAATCATTTACATTTCATCATCACATTCACTTATGTCTTCAAGAGACATAGTTTTAATGGAATCATTATATTGTATCTCTTATGATGATGAACAAACAAATAAGACTATTAAAATAATTCAAATCCCCCATTAATGTTAAATTTTAATATTTGTTTCAATAAAGGTGAAATATATATATCTTTTAGTATCATAAAAGAAAAAAATTTACATTTTATTCAAATAATATTTCAATGAAAATAAGAATGGAATAATTTAATGGAAGGTATAATGAAATTAATAGTTATTACTTCTAGAAAATTCGTTTATGCGGTACACATTAAAAAATATTCCTTTCACACATGGTATAAAAAATCAAATATGACCTAATTTAGAAACCAACTTGATGATTAATTTTATGTCATTCAAATATAATTCATATATGTTTCTCTATAAATTTAATTTATAATTTTATCATAGAAAATAATATTCTGGGAAAAACATTAATGATAATTTATAGGGATGAAAAGATCATCGGCCAATGAGGAAATATAATAAATATATCATAAAAACAATTTTTTGATAATTTTTTGTATGATTGAGGATAAAATTAATGGAATAAATTAAAACCATTATAGAATAAAACATCTAGGGTTAGAGGATAATGATAATATTATTTTAATATATATAAATTTAATATATATCGTCTTGAAAAACAAAATGTTATTACAACATAAAACTTTAACTAATGTCTTTTGCAGATTCATATAAATTTAGTCCTCATTTATATTAAATATATATTCATAATATCTAAATTAAAAAACCATATGAATAAATAAATTACCATTTATAGTTATTTTATAATCTTCAATAATCATTTCTATTAATAATTCTTCATTAAAAAACATTACATATAAAATTTCTCTTATTTATATGCTTTATTCAAGATGATGGTTCGAGTCTTCACAACATGGTCAAAAATTCGACCTATCCAAAATTATAATAATATCATAAATTTATTGTGTTCATAATCATAACAGTAGCCCTTGATTTCTGGATTCTTATGCATTTCACTTTCCCTCTTTCTCCTTTCCCTATGCACTGAACCTCTATGTTGTGACTATGTGTGGGTGTTTTATATGGACTGGTTCAATGATGTTGGTCGATATCTATGTTCTGACTATCATGTTATATTTTTATCCAACCAATAGGGATAAACCCCATCATGGTCTGGCTCGATGTGTGTTTTTGAACCTATCAGAATGGTGTTTGAGGTGGATAATAGTTGTATTTGTTCTTTCTCTTGGATGTTGTTGGTTTTATATCTTTTCTGGTTATTTCCATTCATCAGATTCTCTGGTGTTTATTTCTAGAGAGGTATCCAAATTAATCTGATTTCGTTTTGGATTATTCAATTTTTGATTGGATGTGTTTTCTATGGTTTTCATTCGGTTTTATTTGGGGGGTTTTTTGGTTCTGGTCCTCCTTGATGATGATATAGACACTACTTGTGTTGGCTACATGGAATATGCCAGATTTTTTTGAAATTTTGTTTTTGATTTATCGTGTTTTTTTCTTAGGAGGTTCTGATTATGGATTAATGTTTGTTTCAATCGATGGATCTGGATTGTTTTAGTTTTTTGAAAGGTTTTTTCTCGAATGGTGTTGATTTTGAAGGAGATCGTGGTTTGAATATTTAGTTGGATGATTTCTGGTAGTAATTCATGATATTTTCGATGGTCAGTTCTATTGACGATGACGTCTATTACAGTGGTGGATGTTGTTGAAGTGGATGATGTTAATGGGACAGTGAAGCCAGTGATTTACAGTGGGGATAATGATGTGGAATACATAGTGATCATAACTTTTCAACTTTATCCATGTGGTGGATCTTTCAGAAATCTTTTATTAGGTGGTTTGGTTTAAAAAATTTAAAATCGTTCTAATGGATTTTGGTTTTGAAATTTGAATTTTTAATTTTCAAATCATCATTTATTTTAATATTGATGTGTATGGTGTGAAGACCCAGAATTTTCTATGTAATTTATTAATTTATATGGAATTATTATGAGTCTGCGAAAATTGACGGCATGTGATTCTGAGGCTCAGTGTGCCTGGAATGAATTTATGAACTTGTTTTAGTTAAGTTCAGTAAACGTGCAAGCAGTATTTTCTACCTTTTGTACTGGTGCTCGGATTAAAAACTTGAGGGCACCATTGAATCCGTAGAGCCCTTATTTTATTATGGGGGACTTAACTCTGACAATAGAAGGTTGGGAGGAAAAATAGTTTTTGGAAATTTTAAAAAATAATAAAATAACAATGTGATATTATTACTTTTTTTTCCTTTTCCTCCAATGGAAGAGAGATGATGGCGGGAGCAACAACATGTCAACCCAATAAATGGATTGACACCCCTTTATTTTTGTAACTACACCATTCGAATTGGAAGGTTCATTAATTAAAGAATCCTTATTAATTCCTCATGTGTTACTCACCCCTCTCCTCTCCTATATATATGGTGCTCGGGGTGGAGTGTTGGCATGGCTTCACCAAGCGACGAAGTGTTAGAAAAGAACCATGATGCCAACCACGTGGAGGACATGACTGGTTCTAGCGAGTGGTGATGAGCACTACCGAATCACATACTGACAACAACGACGAAGGAGGTTCCATTGACCGTGATCAGCGAATGTCTATTCTAGGAAGGGGCATTGTTAAAAAGATATTTTTGATGTTTTACCTTTCTCCCACTTGATATCACATTAATGCGGAGGGTGAGGGACAAACAAACATGGAACATACCCTCTACCGATTCATTCCACGGTCCTTCCTTTTGGGATGATTTCCTCATATTGACAGCAATATGATATTGAGGGTCATGTTATGACATCAGCAACGTGGGAGAACCATAGGCACAAACGACACAAAGAACGAACCCTCAGAGCACGTCCTGTGGCACGTGGATGAAACCGTTGGCACGCCATGTCGGTGGCAGCTGGTGGCGGCCTAAGGAGACCCACAGATATAGGCCACAGGTGGTGAAATGCAGCACCAAACTATGCATCGCATTGTCCAGTACATGTTGGCCGTGCTTGACAAGGGTGGTGTCTATAGGCACCCCCAGCAAAGAAAACCAGTCGCAGCAGGAGGGGGCAGTGCAAAACAGCTGCGGCCAGCGGGCCGCAGTTGGAAGGAGTGGGAATTCCCCACATTGTGCCATGTTGTCCAAACTCGGTTGGCCAAATGGCCCATTGTTCATTCAGTGGGGCATCTCCACAACGGCTGGTGAAACAACCCCACAACCGCGGGGCCAGCAGGACACTAGGTTCCACCTTCGGGTGGACCAAGCCGGACACAGGCCGACCAAGCGGGCTGGAGCCGCCCAGCGACTGGACCAACATTAGGCCAGGTCAGACCCACCCAGTAGACCAGACCATCCCAGTGGCCCGGACCCACTACCCGACGGGCCAGCCTTGGTGGGCTGAGCCCAACACGGCCAGTCGGGCCACCAGTGGCCTGGGCCCGCGAACTGTACAGGGCCAACCCCGACTGGCTAGACCCAATGAACCGGGCTGACCCTTAATTGCCCGGACCCGGGTGGGGTCATGTAGATCACGAAGCCCGTTGCATCAAGTCGGTCCGACCATGTTGGATAGATCCCAAACCCAACTGGTCCCCAAATAAGGAAACACCCATAACTAATGAACCATGTGTCCGTTCGACATGCCGTTAGTGGTGATAGGATAGCTATTGGAAAATGGTACCTTTGGAAATTTTTTGTGGGTCTGATCGATTCATTTCGGACCGAGGTTCTATCACCCCCAATTCATGGAAAGGGATTTAAATAACATACTGAGTGTCCAAATTACATGCCATTTGTGGCATAAGGACCCTTGCCACAAGTCAGTCCTTTGTAGGTAATCTATGTGAGTTTTGATGGAGATTGACGTGTGACTTGGTTTGTATTAGATGTGAATCGAACTGTGACCTTTTTACAAAAGTGCCCATATCTAATAGACCTAGCATCCAATCGACAATTTTTCTATCATGTTGGGACCCCTAGGACAGGGTAGTCCCATGGGTATGATATTTTCGTGACTTCGTACCATTTGAAATATTACTAATGACTTAAGGAGTGGTTCCTCCAGAATCAAGTGTGATATGAGCGGGAATCTTGAGGATGGATGACAATTGAAGAGTGCCATGTGAGGATCAACATCGTAGAGACCCTGTGTGAATCAACATCGTAGCAACCCATTGTGGATCTGTATCGTATCGACCCTGTGTGTATCTGTATTATAGAGACCCTCTGTGGATGAGCACCATCACAAACCTATGTGGATCAACACCATACCGACCCTGTGTGGATCGTCATCATAGCAACCCCGTGTGGATCTGCATCGTAGAGACCCTGTGTGGATCAACATCCTAGTGACCTTGTGTGGATCAGAATCATAGGGACCCTGTGTGGATCAGAATCGTATAGACCCTTTGTGTACTAGCATCATAGAGACCCTTTGTGGATCAGCATCCCAGCGACCCTGTGTGGATTAGTATCATAACAAACCTGTGTGAATCAGCAGTACACGGCCCAATGAGGACTTTTCTTTTGAGAGGCCTATCATGGATCAGCAACACACGACCCAGTGTGAAACGACAGTGGATCAACTGCTTCATGGTTCAATTTTTTAACTTATTAATGGGATTAAATGATATAGCTTAAGACTAATCATCTTTATTCCTGATCACTGAGTTCTATAACTGGTGTGAGATGAATATTTCTTCGTGCTTTGGGATTGAGGTATTTATTTGTGGTTTTTTCATTATGGAAATATTGGAGACCTTCAGGGGTCTCGGGGTCCCTATGGAGTATTTTTATACTCTCCCCATACATGGGATTCACCCACATCTTGTTGTGTCTTGTAGAGACGATGAGCAGCTAGGATGATACATGAGGGACCCATTATAAAGTGGTACAGGAAGGAGATGGGCATACATGGATTGTTGTGGAAATGATTTGTACCTACCATTCAGGTAGGATCTGGGGTGGACTATCCAGGAGCTATTTTCACTTTTCAGTTGTACTTTTACATTTCAGTAGAGATTGTATTCCAGCCCCTTTACATTCAATTCACTTTTTTCTACAATAGTTTATATTGTGGTTGCTTCTTGTTGGGTTATTGGTTTCAATGTTTGTACATGTTTAAAGCTAATGCCTTCCCATTATAGGGATATTCCTTTTCGGTTCTAGTCACCAACCCCTGGACGATGGAAGGTGGGCTTCAGGTATTCATGGCACGAGCCCTCATGGGATGGGTCATGAAATACCATTTCCACTGAACCATAATGTGGATTTATAAAATTCATAAAAAGATATATGTATTAATCTTAACAATAAATGATAAATAAATTAGATCATGTTGTGGAGTGAGTAATCCACACATATGCATGAGCGGGGTTATCATTTTTTTATAAATGGGGATGAGATTGAAAATAAATATACCAATAACATAAAAAAATTATTTATACTAATGATACTAATAAAATCATTTCATCAGGGTTATATAAAATTTATATAACGTTTAGGAAGAAAAAATAAAATGAAAATTAAAAACTCATAACACTTTATTTTGTATGCACCTTTAAAAATATTCATAATATTTATCAAATAGGTATATTGATTGAAAATTCATATAATAGTCAGGGATAAGGATGTTGGAATATTATTTGGTAAAATATTGTTCATGATAAAGGGAACTTGTGTTGTTTATAAGAGTGGTGTGAATGTTATCTTCTATAAGTTAGGGGATGGAACATTTTTTCATACAGGTGGAGGTTTAAGGAACTATTTATTAAGAAATAACAATTATAAATATGTGAATGAGATTATGGTTAAATAATTTTCCCACACAAATTTAATATAAAAAATCATTAATAATCAATGTCAAGAAGAATAAAAACCTCAAAATCCACATCTCTACTGAAACATTATAAATATTATAAATATTAAAATATAATTACATATCTATCATTATAAAGTGGTTAAAAAATGGATCATTATCAAATATAAGATTTTATATGATAGAAATACATCAATTTTATATAGTTTAGATAATTTTATAGGTCTTTTTTATCCTTTTATCTTATGTTTATCCCCTTTTTAATTATAATAACATTTTATTATTGTAATGACTTTATACTCATTTACCATTCGTAATGAAAAAAAATCAATGAGGCCTCATTAAGAAATTTATAAATATGGATACTAAATTTGGGAACAATATTTTTGGAAAAAGTTTCTGTAAGGGGATGATGTTTATTAATAATGATTAATGAAGTGTAATGAAAAACATTTTTAAATATATAATAATTTTAAGAAAAATTGATTATATTGTTATTCCTTTCTAAATAAAAATAATTAAATAGTTACTAAGATATTTAATTGATTATATTATATAAAAAGTTCATTAAAATATTTCGAAAATAATGATCACTTTAAATTTTATTAAAAAAAATTATGTGTAATAAACAGGATATCAGTAATACTTCAATTTATTACATTAATATATCCTTATATTAATTTCAAACAAATTGAAAACCACTGAATTTGATTTCTACACATTTAAAAAAAAGTGTCTTCATATATTTTTTTCAGTGTTGTTACCCTCTATTCCAATTGTTAGGCTACTCTAGTATCAATATATAATAATATTTATGTACTACATAATTTCCCGTTTAAACTTGGTGTTGGGGGTAAAGAAAGATATGAAATAAATAACATATTAAAAGTGGAAAAATAAATAATATTCCATTTTTATGTTCAAACGCCTTATAAAATTTCCCCCGTAATTATTACCTAACAATGATACAAACACCTTAGTACACTTATATCTCAAAATATCATTGGGGTCTCGTATAGCTTCTTATAATCTATCATTTTACAAATAATGATTGACAGGGTGTCTGTTACTATTCAACAGAATATTTTCTATTAAATCTGGAATATTGAATATTTATTCTCTATAATAGAGAACAATCTCAATTTTTATGTAAATTGATTTCAGTACATATGAATTATTAGGTGTGTACATACTTTATAGAGATATGAGGAACAGAACATGTACATGGAAGAGATTCAGTGGAAGAACCATGTAAATTTTCACCATCCCAATATGAAAAAAATATTGATTTGAATCATATATATATAGATCATGATGATTTTTTTTATTAATCCCTTAACCTTATTCAATGGAAATATTTTAGTGAATAATTTTCTTAAAAAATCAATTCTAAACATCACTAATGTTTATCAACATAACATTTGTGTCATATCTCAACAGCACTGATTTTATACTAAACAGATCATACATTCTATACCATTTCCACTTCCATTTCATGTATATCTTTATTTTTGATAAACATTTCCCATATTAAATTTTATTAATGAACATAAATCCTTATATTTAATCACAAGGATCGATAAGGATGATTGAGTGATTGTTATAATTGTAAAAACACTATACAATAGAATTGTGTTGTCCCCGACCACCAATAAAATAAAAATAACAAAAAATAAAAATATCTTCTAGCATTTTAATGGTACATTAATAATTAAAAACTATTAGGGATGTTATAAAATAATAGTTTTCAACTCTATATTAAATTAATGATGAAGGTTTATTCATAACATAATGTTAAACATTAGATCTCCATCAAATACATAAAATATGGTAATCCATACAACAATACCCTATACATAATGTTTATCATGTATAACTATTTAGGGGAGAAATATTCTCTAATTTAATACTATACTAATATGGTTATTGAATACTAACTAAATTTAATGATGGATTTTAGATAATTATATGGAATCTGAAGAAAAAAAATCAGGGAGTTTCTTCCTCATTTTCATTTATTTGATTAATTTCAATAACATCCCATTACACTTCCATCTCTCCACTATAACATAATGAAATTTTTCGAATCAAGATACATACACCATAATATACATTTACTTTTGTTTTATAATTAAAAATACTATTTCAAATTTTTATTCATCATTTCACATCATAGATAAAGATATATTTATTTTCTTTGATATTCAATTAACATATACTTCTCAAAATTTAATTTTTATGGGGAATAATATATTCCAAGACCTTATCACACCCGAAAAATCATTATATACATATGGAGTATTTTTGCCTTCTTATATAGTTTCAAATATTCCTTTGAAACCTCCATAAAACTCATATGAATGTATGGTTTAATGTTTATCTAAGAAATATATTATTATTATCCCTACAATATAATTTTAATATCTATATGATATAAATTAATATCAATTGGATTTTTATCAATTATCATCATGAAAAAAAGAAACTGTCCTTCCGACTGAGGGCATCATCCTCCATGATCATTGCCTATGTTAATTAATTTACAATCAAATCATAATATTTATTAAATTCCAACCATATACTTTATTTTACCATTAACACTTAGTGTTAAGTAAAAAATTAAAAAAATTATCATTATTATAAAAATCACATTTATCACAATATTATAATGATTCAATACTATCAATGTAATAAATTACAACCCCCAATTGTAAATCTTTATTTGGGTATATTAAACATTAATTTCTAATTGGAGTGAATAATAATCTTCCATCATATAATTTTTTTTAAGGAATCGAAAAAATCCATTTTTCATACATATTTATAAATCCAAAATCCTTATCCACTTGAGGGTATTGTAGGAACGTTTAATACAAACAAAACTATACATTTGTTCTTGAAAATATTATTGACATTCAATTATCCAAAATAATATGGATAACATTCATCCCAACATGTTTATTAGATTAGGGATCTATGAAAAGTCTCTCATAAAGAATATGTTTTGTCCAGTCATCCATTGAAAAATATATATCTCTCTCGTAATGTTTTTTTCAATGTAATATATCATTACATTCATAATTTAGGGATCTATTCTTATACCCTACCCTAATATGACATGATATAACATTGAAACATTATGTATATAAAATTATTACCTTCTATGTTTTTCAAATAAAACAAATACTTACTGAGGGACATAAACTCAATCCTAAAATTATCTTACTTCTCTACCAAAATCTTGGAATATATATGAATGTAATCTAATGTTTTTACCACAATATAATGTTGGTAAACTATGAGGACTACATTTGATAATTGTAACAACTTGAAAACATATGAATGAAATTCCATTTACTTTTATTAAATTTCTTATGGATATAGAAAATACTTACACTCATTTTGTTTTATTATATCCAGTTGGACTTAAATGACCATTAAGTAACCTTACCATTGATAATATAGTCATTGAACAGTTATCACATGACTAGTAAAAATAGATGTTTTTTAAAAATATTTTTGACAGAGAAAAATGATGTGATGGCCACATAAAAAATAATCATACCCTATGTAGCCCATTAATTAGATATTCCAAGAGAGATAGTATTTCTGAGCATTTCCCTTGACCAATACCAAGCTGATATCTAACAACTTAAGCATGAGTGAAACCTTTTACAGGAGAAGTTCAAGCATATCGAGGTCACAATCCAAACCATGTTCACCGAATGACCCCATGAAAGCCCCACCCTCACACAACTTACTCTTAGGGTGTATAGTGGTGTAATAATGGTATATGTACCAAGTCCATAGCATTATTCTTATGTGAATTATTTTTGTATTCATTATTGAATATACATAAATATTATTACTGTTACAATGTATCTGATTGTTAAAAAAAATACTATTTTTGGTTGATATTAAAATTCAATTAAGAAACTATTTGGATGGATTAATTGATTATTGAATTAAATACGACATTAATAAAATATTATTATTAAAATAATTTTATTACATATAAATGATCATATAATTATTATGTTGTTTAATGTAAATTTTAGTGATGTTTGATTTTTTTCAAAACACGTCAATTTTCAATAAATGACTGTTTTTATATTAAAAGTCAAAATTCAGATATTTATAAAAAAAATTCGATGAAATTAATATTATTCATTAAATCAGGATGTCAAAATTTTCAAATGATGAATTTTTTTATAATTTTTTGAGACAGACGAATTTTTGGATAAAAATTAATTTCTGTATAAATATATAATGTGTTTTATGAAATAATAATGACCCTAATAGTTATGTAATGAAATATTATAAATCTATATTCAAAAATTTTATGTTCTCCAATTAAACTAATGTAATTTTATTTTTATTTGATTTATTTTATAAATCTTTAGTGAATCCTTCAAGGCATATTAAATATTTTCATATTTTAAAGTCATTTCCATTAAAGTGTGACTCACATCCACATAAGAAAGGGAAATGTTTTAATATCATCTGCCATTATCATTTTAAAATAATGTATATAACTCCACTTTTTATGAAGCTATGGGAAAAACATGGTTTGGTTTGTGGTTTTTAATATTATAGAGTGTAGTGTATAAAAATAATAATAATGAATTCCCCACCCATCCAATATAACCCCACTCAAGATCCCATTTCTCTTCACTAAAGATCATTTATGCTTGACCACCATCTTCCCATACTCCCTAAAGTCATCATAAGTCACCTCAATCTCCCAATAAGCCTCTCCCATGTTTTTTGGATTTCACATCCATGTTAGGGATCTCCCTCTCTCATTTTTCTTCAGGAACCTCTTCTTTTCCATTACTTCTAATCTTCATTTTTTTGATTTGGGATATGTTATTACATACCTAATTACAATCCATTTTATGTATGCATTATGGGATATTCATTTCTCTCCCATTAACCCCTCTATGATCTTTTATTCCCAACCATTACTATGCCAAAATTCTGTACGACATTTATCACTTCTCATTTCTATTAATGCAATTATTTTTTATTATCCATCTAAAGTTCCATTTCACATGTTGGGATATTATCTTCCATGATCCCATAATATCTATTTAGTTAATAAATGATGATATACCCATTTCTATCATGTGAATCCATTTTATAATTTTTTATATGATGATGTTATGCTACCGAAAATGCACCGCAATTTTCTATTCCAAAATAATCATATAGTGAATACCATACACATTTCTTTATGAAGGTAATAAACCTTTAGGCACATATACATATTGAAAAATGAATTAAATGTATGTATTCCACATTCCTTGATCATGTAATAAATGATGAGGATTAATGAATCCATGTTATATGATCTATATGAAACACTTAAGCATGATATTGAAATGACAATAAATGGTGTACTTAGATGGAGCTCAAATGCGTTGGGTAATGTTTAGTGTCATGATACATCTTGTTGGGATAGGGGTTTACTTTTTTTCATTATAGGACTTTTTTCCACCATTTTGGGATATGAGATTAGCTGATTCCATTCTATAAGTGATGAAATGTTCTAAGTTGTTTCTACATTTCAATGTTATGATAATCATGTTATATCAAACCTTTATGTTCATGTTTTCCATAAAAACCACTAAAATGGATATATCCAAACATTTATTTTATTTATCATTTTATGCTTTTTTACTACCTTCGAGGGATTTATAGATCACCGTTTTTTATGTCTCTCATCAATTTATCCCATGCAATTCTATGTAGGAAGGATTTTTGTCATGATGTAAAAGAAGTTCTCAATAAAGAAGTGTATTTCATGTTTTATGTTGTTATGTAATGTTCCGATGAAAAAAATACACTATACCTCCCAATATTTGTATTTGTATTATGATAATGTTGGTTAAATAAATCAATTTTTAATATAAAATATTGATCGGGGTTGTTATAGTTGGTATCATATGAAGAATTTAGCAATTTTTGGGATTAATATTAGAAAAAACTAGTAAAATCCTTATGAATAAAACTAAGTATAAGAAAATAATCCATAAATTTTTGTCAGTATATAGTAAGTGGTTTATCAAGAAAATACATCCACGTCTGGATACAAACAAGTATAGGTGGCACCAGCAATTATATATCTAGGGATAAAACATAAAAACACCACTTTGGGCTATACTCTAATGAGAATGGGTGCACGACAATAGGAATTGCTACACTTTATGTTCAACACTTTTGGGGGATATGCATTTGTAAATTCATAGGATTAGTATGATCCATTATTAATAGAACAAAATAAGGACATAAATATATACATTATGAAGTAGAACAAGGATAACATAGACTAACACCTAGAAACATCTATGTTAAGGAGGTAAATGCGCATTACAATTTATCCCTTTAATGTCATTAGATTCCCCTTTATGATTTTAATATTAAAAAATACACACCCCTAAGTCGATATTGGATAAAGTAGAACCAGAATCAAAATGATAATGGTAGGGTTATCTTACATAGTTCTTCACATTATTTTATATCCATAATGTTTAGTAGAAGAATCCAAACACCACTACAATGAATGGAAGAATATATATCAGTGAAAATAAAAAATAGGAAAATTATAGAATCACGTGAATATGAATCCTACCTTATCAAAATTTATGTTTTGAAATTCCCAATTAACCTTTTCAGACTTCTGTAGGTGGAATTTTATGCAATTCATGGCATGGGTTGGCTTTCCCTATATAAATCCAGCACAAATTGATGTGAGAGGGAAATCAAAATCCATATGGATAATCAACCCCTTATTCTATACAAGTGCAAGGAGGTTGATGAATCTTCTTTAGAAAAATCATCTAAAGAATGGATATTACTTCCTTATAGAAACACATATTATTCCCAGATGATTGAGTCTAAGGATAGATAAAACATCGAGGACAAGCCTATTGTGAGGGAATTTGCTAATGTGTCTCCTGATGAATTTTTTGTTCTTCCTCCTAGAATATATGTTGAATTATCGAATAATCTCATACATGGGGAATTTAAAATATCCAAGACTCTATATATGGAAGGACATTTTTGAGCATGAGGATGTAAAGCAAAAACTACAGGATAATATGGTTTAAGGGTTTATATGGCTGTGTGCTTCACCATGGGGTGAACCGGTCCTATTCATCAAAAAGAATAATGGGTCAATTAACTATTTTATTGATTATAGAGAGCTCAAAAAAAATTAATAGTTATCATTTTTAATGAATTGATGAGTTTCACGATCAGCTACGTGGAGCACAAAACATATTCAAGGTGTATCTTCAGACAAGATATTACCAAGTAAGTGTGAAAACGGAGGATATCCCCTAGACTACTTTTCGTATAAGTTAAGGGAGATATTATTTCATAGTATTGATTTTCAGACAAACTAATTATCCAAAAATATTCATTCACTTTATAAATAGAGTCTTTAGATATTTCCTCAAAACATTTGTGGTGGTATTTATAAATGGTATTCAAATACAATCCAAAACAATGAAAGAGCACGAAGAGCATCTATGCACAATACTAGAAACCTTGTGAAAAGAAAATCACTGTGAAAGGTATAGTATGTTTGAGTTATGGTTGAAGGAAGTCTTAATATTGGGGTATATCATCACAATAAATGTGATATATATGGATCCTTTCAAAAAAATATAATTGATGGATGGTTAAGGCCGACATCTTTGATGGATATCCATAGCTTCTTAAGGTTAGCAAGATATTATCACTGATTTTTGAGAAAAATATCTAGATTTTAAAACCCTCTTCCCATGCTAACACTGAGGGGAGTCGTGTTTTCATGGAATTATGTATGAGAAGAAATATAAATTAATTTGAACAAGAGACTTATCAGGGATCATATGCTCAAACTACCCAAAAGTGGGGATATATTCATAATCATTAGTGATGTTTTGAAGAAGGGACTGGGCATTGTATTGATGTAGAATGATAAAGTCATTGAATATGCCTCAAGGTAGTCAGATGTCATGAGAAAAACTATCCCACACATGTTTTGGAGTTGGAAGTTATGTTTTTTACATTGAAAATATAGCAGCATTATATATTTGGGTAGAAATGTGAAATATATGAGGATCCCTCAAGCCTCAAATATAAATTCACATAGGAATGATCTAAATGTGCACCAATGAACATGGTTAGAGCTCAAAAAGGATTATTACTAATCAATCCATTTCCACCATGGGAAATCAAACAAGGTGAATGATGCCCTATGTTGAAAGGACCCATCAATTCTATCATTGAGGATAATATAAAAAGATCCAATCTTATTATATTTGATTATGATTGACATGGGAATCGTAAATAAGGGAACATCATCAATCATTTCACAAATTATTTCTCAGCCGTATCTTCTAGAAAGATTATGGGATGCTCAAAAGGATTATTTGAGAATTTGGAAGAAATTGGAATCTATTTGAAATGGAAATCCTTAGTGTTTAATTTTAATGAATTAAGAGTTATTATAATTGATTGAAGACTTTTTGTTCCATCATGTTTGGTTTTAATGAATAAAAATTTGGATGATGCATATAGTATGAATTTTTCTATCCACCGAGAAAAAATAAAGATTTGTCGAGATCTATGGAAGCACTGTTGGTGGGACAGCATGAAGAAGGATGTAACTGAATATACATCAATGTGTCTAGTATGTCAGAAATAGAATGTTGAGAGGATGATTTTTAAGGTGATGATGAAACCATAACCCATAACAACTTGGAACTGGGAAAACATCACCATGTAATATTTAATTATAATTCCAAAGACATCCAAAGGAATAAATTATATCTGGGATATTTTGGATCATTTTACAAAGACTTCCCACAATAATGAAATTCTAAATACTTCTCACCAGATCAGCTGGAAGAGATATACATCAGAGAACTGGTATGGATACTAGCAGTACCACTATTAGTTATTTCTGATCAAGATCTAAGATGCACCATTATGTACAATAAGAATCTCTGATACACTCTGAACACTCATTTTAACTTCATCATGACCAAAAAACCTAAACCTGATGGACAATCTAAGTGGAATATCAAGAAACATGAGGATATATTGAGATAATTCTCAATAGACATCAAAGTTTGATGAGACCAACAACTTCCTTTTGTGTTGTTCTCTTATAACAAAAGTTTCCACTCCAGCATCTTCATGGATCAATATGAATCCATTTATTGGAAATGGTGTTGAACACTAGCATGTTTGGTTGATGTTGGGGAATGAAAACTTCTGGGTCCAGAAATGGTAGAAGAAATGATGGATAAGGTCAAGACTATCTAATAGCACATAAAAGATTCTCAGAGTCGACAAAAGAGCTATGATGACAATTGTCGATGAGACCTAGAGTTTGATGTTGGATACATGGTTTTATTCTTCATATCTCCATGGATGAGAGTTATGAGACTTGATAAGAACGGAATGTTATGTCCAAGGTACATCATCCATTTTAAGATCCTTGATCACATCGGAGCAGTAGCCTATTTACTAGAACTACCACCAAACATGTCTCAATTAAATGATGTATTCCATGTATAACTATTTTGGGAGTACATACCTTACCCATCAAGACTACTAGATCTAGACGGGGTACTATTAGAGGAAAAAACTATAATGAATGGATGGTGGTGATGATTTTAATTCATATAGAACATTTCTATGAAATATGACAATTCCCCCTCTCCAATGTGTTGTGGAGAAACCACATGTTTGGAGAAGCGACATGGGTACTAGGGGAAGTGTTGAGGTAGAGATACCCTCATCTATTTTATATTGGGAAAGGGTAATTTCAAGGGAAAATTTTATTTAAGGGGTGAAGGTTGTAACTACCTAAAAAAATATGAATAAAATTACCTTTCTTTTATTTAAATTCCTTATGTATATAGAAAAAAAATTACTCAATTTGATTATTATATCCAAATCGATTTATAATTCATTTTTGTATCATTATTATTGATAATAAAACTATTGAACAGTGATCACATGACTTGTGTAAATATAGGGCTCTAACAAATCCTTTTGACAAAGAAAACGAATGTGATGTCCCCAACCAATAGGATTGTACCATACAAATCCCATTTATTAGAGCATCCTTGGGAGATATCATTTCTATTTTTATCCATAGATGAATCCCAATCATAGATCCAATAACATAATCCGGATCAAAACCATTTAGTGTAGAAATTCAATCTCACGAAGATGAAGGCCCCAACCCTATTCACTGAATTCCCCAAGAAAGCCCCATTGTCGCACACCTTACTATTTGGGATATTGCATATGTAATTAAGGGATATATAATAGGACACTAAAATTATGTTTACGTTCAATATTTTTGTATATAATAATAAATATAGTTTCATTTTATTATTGTTACATTGAAAATGATTTTTAATACACAAATAGTATTATATGTTAATATTCAAATACAATTAAAAAATATATTCTGTTGAAGTAATGGTTATTTTTATTAATTAATATTTTAATTAAGTATTTTTATTAATTAAATTTGAATAAATATACATTATATTATAATGTTTATGATGACTTGTAATTTTTATTATGGTTTGAAAATTGTATTTGTGAAAAACCCGTCAATTTTAACAAAATTTTAGTTTTTATTTTAAAAATTAAATTTCAAATATTTAGAAAAATATTTATATGAAATTAATATTATTTTTGGAATTACGTCATAGAATTTATCCAATGATGATGTTTTCATAATTTTTTTGTGGTAGTAGAATTTTTTATTACAAATTAAACACCGTATAAATATATAATGTGTTTTATAACATCATAATGACCAAATAGTTATGTGATAAAATACTATAAAACATATATTCCAAAACTTTTATGTGTTACTTTAAAATAATTTAATTTTATGTTTATTTTAATTTTCTATAAATCCATAGTGGATACCTCTAGACATATAGAATATTTAATGATTGTAAAATAATTTCTATGATAGTGTGACTCACCTCCATAAAGGAAATGGAAATATTTTAATATATTCATAGTGTAGCTTTTTAAAGTAATTTATTCCAATAACCGTTTCTATAATCCAAGGGAAAACCATTAGATGTCTTCTGGTTTGGGATATTTTAGTGTTAAGTGTCAAAAACCAAAATAATAATGAATTCCCCCACTATTCCTATCTAAACCCACATAAGCACGAATTTCTCTTCACTCAGGCTCTTTGATATTTGAACACCCTCTTCCCCTACTTTATGTATTCCTCCAAAGTCTCCCCTAAGATCCCAATAAGTCTCCACCAAGCCATTGGGATCACAAATCCAAGTAGGGATCTCCCACTCTATTGTTTCTTCAAACACCTCTTTTATGACATACCTTTCAATTTCTATTTTCTTAGTTTGGGATATGTTCTTCCATAAATCCTTATTTTTCATTTGATTTATGCATTATGGTATCTTCCTTTCACTCCCATTAATCACTCCTATGATCTTTTAATCCCACCCGTTACTATACAAAAAATCTATAAAGGATTTCTCCCTTATCATTTCCATTCAAGAATTTCTTTTATATTATGAATCCAAAATTCCATTTCACATGTTGGGATATTATGTTCCATGATACCCTAATTTTAAATTCATGTATAAATAATTAGATACCTCTTTCTATCTCACCATCCAATTTTATATCTTTTCGTATGATGTCGTTATGCTTTAGAAATTGGACCCTGATTTTCCAAGCCAAAATCATCATGTAGTGAATACAATACCCATTCCTATATCAAAGTTATTCAGAATTATGAGAGTATTATTTTTTATTACGTTCATATATGTATTTATTCCACATTCCATAATCATGAAATCAATGTTGATGTTGAACAAATATGTGTTATATGGTCTTTGTGGCACACTCATGCATGATATTGAAATGATTATGAAGGGTGAACCCTGATTGTGCTACAATGCATTGGGAAATTTTTAGTATCATTATTCATAATTTTGGGATAGGGTTTTACCATATTTCTTTATTATACATTTTTTTCACCATGTTGGGATAAGGCTATACCTAATTTTATTATGTTAATGAAACAACGTTTGAAGTTGTTTCCACATTTCCATGTTATGATAATCATGTTATATCGTGCCTTTATGATCATGCCTCTCTTATGATCTGTTGATAATCCAATATCATAACATGTATTTTATTCTTCATGTTATTCCTTTTTAACCCCTTACTGGTCTTTATAGTTATTTTTTTTATTTATGTATGTCCTCAGATTATCCCAAGCAAATCTAAGTAAATAAATGAATGTTGTCATCATGCAAAAGAAGTTTTCAATAATGATGTTTATTTCATGTTTTTAATTGTTGGGTAATGTTCCTATGACCCAAATACATAACACATTTTGATATTATTACTTTTATTACAAAACAATTTATGTAATAAATCATGTCTAAATAAGAAGTAATGATCACAATTGTTATATAAAATCATAGATGAAATTTGAGTCATGTGTTAGTAAAACACCACATCTTTATAAATTAAAAATTACAATACCTCATATATATGGATGAATAGGTTATATCTTCTTTCATAAGACCCAATTGATGATATCAAAAATGCTGGATAAAAATTGAAATTAATTGGAATCCACAAAATTGATTGATAATGTCATCAATACAGGGTGGATGATTCTTCTTCTTGATAATGAACTAATTTTGTTCATAACACTAAATCCAATGTTGTACTAGAAAATAATAATTTTAAATAAAATTAACATGATCTTCCCATGGTGGAACACTCATGTGTATGCATACCATTTCTAGAATCATGTTTCATTCATTTATTTTTTTATCATAATCAAGTCCTCACTACATAGAGTCTTTAACATTGGTGTAGCACTATGTATGTGTTGTATTGGAAACCCATCTTCCATATACTGGCTATAGCATGGTATGTATTCAAAATATACAGAATAATATATATTTGAGTAATTATAATATATTAAATTTTGGATTCTTTTTTAACAATTTTCGTTAGATTTCACTCTTGAATGTATAGTAACACTGATTTTGTGTAATTAATTTCAATTGGAATGTAATATTATCCCTCTCACTAAAATATGATCAGAGGTCGATTCTGTATATCATATAAATAATTAAATATTTGGAAATAGTTATGAGATATATATGAATAAATTAAATCCATTCCCAAAATGAAATCAAATTTATCTATATGGAGTTTCACATGATATTAAGGTTTCTCATTCTAAAAAAATTCTATTGGAGAGTATTTATAGACATTAGAAGTCATCATCATTACATTGTAATTTTTTAATGATTATTCATCTTATAATTATAGATATAATGATAAAATATAATTTATAATATTTTCATCAATAAAAGATGCCATATAGCTATTATAAAATAATAATGTTTTAGTTCTAGAGTTAATGATAAGGGTACATTTCCCCACTTCATTCTTCTTAACCATATTAGCAGTTGAGATCACATGAGATTATCCACTATATATTAGATTAATATGTTTTTGAATCCTATTTTTATTATTATCCCTTATATTTAAGAACGAAGGATCATTATTATCATGATTAATGATTATATTGCATTAGATAACGGATTGTTCATTAAACTGACCATTATCCTCATTTTTTTCATTAGATTTCCCATTTACATATATTTCACAATTTCTTGGTTGAATTCCATCCATTCAACATTTAAAACATTACATTTTCATGGAGTGTATTTCCTCTATTCTTCATTGAATTACACAATAATTGTGGAAGAATCATTTTATTTCTGTGGTTTTAGTATTATATGTTATATAAATCTCTATTATTTAAATTATAAAAAAGTAATTGAAAAATAGCGAATATCTACAATCCAGTCTATAATTTATTGAATATATAACTATTTAATTATAGTTAATAAATTACTATATGTAATGAACTATTGATATACATCGATTTAGAAAACTGAAGAGGCAGTGAATTTTGTTGAGTTTATTATATAACAAGGGCATACATTAGGGATCCTTTAAATTTTCCAACATAAGTAACAATACAATCATCATATTTCTTATAAATTATATAAAATTAAATTTTTATTTAAATGAAATGAGTTATGAAATAATTTACTAAAGAATACCCAATTAAAATTGTCCCACATTGTGATTTTAATTTCATCCACTTTTATCATATACTTATTACTACACAACATTGTAATTACCCCGAACTAGGAGCCACTAAATATTTTACCCATGTCAGGTCACCACGTGACCTTCAGAATGCCTCCACAAATTACAGATGCTCTCGAATAGCAGTGAGGGACTAATGGAACACATTTGGAGACTACACCATAATTATCAGTGTCATCCTCATTAGATAAAATAAAAAAATAAAGGAAACTATAAAAAATAAAAGGTATCGCCAACAATTTCCCAAAACATGGGATGAGTCCACAACCCAAAAAATAACATGTTATGGCATGTCATAATGTGTCACGTCCAAGGGAAACCCAAAATGATGAAAACAGAAGAATACAAAAATGGGTCCTGAATCCAAGTCTGCATAAGTCATCTATGCACATCTATTGCCCAAATAAACCATATACCATAGGTTCATTTCCCTTTTCCTAACATTCAAAGTTGAAGTCTTATTGAGTACACCATGGTATCAAAAGAATGGTGTGAGTACAACACAATAGTCCAACTCCACTAATGTCTACACAAGATCAATTATATCCATATATTATATATATGTTTAAAATAAAAATAAAAAGTTAATAGAGAAACATATCTTTCATTTATTAATCAATTCCACATTATCCAATTTCATCATTTTATTCCATGGTTTAGGAATTTTCATAAATTACACATTATCTTATTCTGTCCAGACATCTATTCATAAGGTAAAGATTCAAATTACATATCTCACTAGGGAAATTATGTTACCAAAATTACATAAAAAATACCTTGGATCCTCATGACATGTAGTATCATCAAAATAAGTTTATATGGGAATTGATCCATTGCATGACCCCATAGCCAACGAATTATAAGGGAGGGATTTAAAGACTCATTTCACCCTTACCCAATAGCGTACAACATAATCTAAATATAGAAAATACTAAAAAACCATGTTCACATTCTTATTTAAATATATATAATTTAACAAACACAAACTATAACTATTATACCGTTTTCCATTTACAATTATAACTCATTCAGCACATATTTCATTCTCATGACATACCCATTCACACGTTTTCCATTTACATGAGTTGGACACTTAAAAAATTTTCCATTTACATTATTTTCCCATTAAAACATTTTTCATTTTCCCTATATTAAACTATTTAACTTATTAACCATTCACATTCCATAATCCATTTATACATTTCCATTACAAACCATAAATCATTCCACACATTAACTTTAATTTACTTTTCCAATTAACATTATTTTAAATAACTCTTTATTTAATGTCAACAACTATAGAAATTTACCCCTACATTCATCTCACAACACAATCCAACATGTCTACATATTTGCAATGGGATCGTTCTCATAACAATTCCATTCCACACATAACATATCAATTTTCTATGTTCATGATGTAGCACAGACCCATGGGTGGCTCTTTACATGATGTAGTAAACCACAAAGCATCCCATATGGATCATGAGGGGTTAAATACATCATTTAGTCATCCAATTACACATTTATACCATGGAAAACCAAACTGATAGCACAAAAAACTCAAGAAATCAAGCACAAAATCATAATAAAATCATTAAGACTACAGGATATTACATATAGAACACCAACTGTGAATTTGTAGATAAACACATTCTCAATATTATTATTTTATTTGGAAGTAAAAAATCCTAAAATCCTCATCATAATATCCACTGTAAAAACATGTATTAAGATAATTGGAAGAATAATGACAATTTCTTAATCGCTAATATGAATGAATGAGTAAATGGGTGCATTAGACTCACCAAAAGCTTCAATCCACACACAACGGTGCTCTAAACAGGATAGAAAGGTTGATCACTAAAATGATTAGAAGACTTTGTATCATCACTATTTATCCTAGTAAAATATTGACGGATAAAGTCTAATGAGTTTTTTCCCCAATTTAATGAGCCACATAGTTTGGTATCATTATTGGTAAAATTGTGTGCCAACCACGCACCACCCTTTATCCAAGAGGTGGTAGGTTTCACGGTTTCCTAGAGATCCGACGTGACCTAAAAAAGAAAGAACAATTGTTTACGAGGATCTATCTAATCCTGCATGGCTTTGCTCATCCCCATGAATTTTTTTATATAACAAGCTCCACCTCACAAGGAAATCATAGTTAAGGTGAATGATTACTACTAAACATGTGACAACTATGAAATTGGCACTAGATGGATTCTTTTTCGCATATTTCTTGTCTTGAACCCCTAAAGACACCCACAAGCCTCCTCCAATACTCTAGAAACATTTCATTAACAAGCATAAATATATTCAAACCAAAAAATTTATCAAGTACATACCTAAAAATAAATATGGGGTCTTGCAACCTCCCCAACATATAATGGCCCATCCTTAAGACACACTCCCAAACCTCATTGGATCTCTAAGGTTAAATGATAACGTAAATTGACCAACATATCAGTATGTATCTCCCATGTTTACTTCTGAACATTTCCAAGCTACATAAATACCCAGAATAATGGTGAAACCTTACCACACAAAACATTCTCATAATGATCCACAATCACAAACATGCTGCTCTTCAAGGGATGATTCAATCTCTAACCCAGTGTCAAACCCTATGACCTCATAAAGAATATAAGGAAACACTTCTTAAATAATGACATAAATAAAAATATTGTATAGTAACATAACAACATTTAAGAGACAATCAACTGTCTACTGAAAAAATCCTCTCCACAAAATAGGGACCACATCACATGACACTTTCATAACTACTTATAAATTTCCAATGTGACCCAAACTCTACATGAAATAAGGATCATAAGATTTTATAACCACATTTCATGAAATACATCAGTAGAAAAATCATGTTTCACTTACTATATCCACATATGAACACCCAAAAAGTATTTCAAGAACATCCTTCAACCTATAAAACTGATAAATTCAAAACATAAAAAACTCTCAACATAAAGAAACCCTGAGATGGAACTTAATTTATTATATCTGACCTAAAACACTGATCATGTCATGAACACCTGTCACATGATATATAATGTGGTTACTAATATATAGTTTACATCACCACCACCTTTTTATATTATTGGGAAGTTACACCATCAAAATGACAAAAATAAAATCATCTCATCATTTACAACTTACCCAATGTGTTTCCCAACTCACCACACCCAAACATCCATGATAACTCCACCAAATATTAGAATCCCATTTTTTTGAAAACCACCAGAAATGGAAATGAATCCACCATCCATTTAGATCATGAATAACTGATACTATATCAAGTTTCTCTTAATTTACAAAATTAATTTATCTTAAATAATCAAAACAACGGTGGATTATAACATTATAAATTTATTACTATTACTTATAATGTTAGTCCATTCATTATTGGATCTTCTCAAAACACCCATCTTCAGGTTTTGACATGCCACTGCCTAAACATTCCCATGGATCCTACCCACTTAAGACATTCAACCATCGTCTTGTGAACATACAAGAGTCATTTCCCAATATCTGGTAAACACTACCAACATGTAATCCACTACATTACAATTCATTATCATGTACAAAATCACCCATTAAAATTCATAACATAATCACATCCATTAATTAAACATTGAAAAAAAAACAATTGGGATCTTCTTTAAAAACCATTTCATATTTAGAAATGCAGTTGTCATTAAAAAAACATACACTAAAGGCAGATTTCAAAACACAACATTTTTACCTATTTCAAACCAAGTTGAGAAATCCCCAGTTGACTCATCCAGGAACACCAACCTTCATTATTGGTATTAAACTACCACGCCTGACCAAGGTGATTTCACACATAAATAAATTCCATTTTCAACCAAAGAAACCTACTCGAGTCCACACCCAACATTTAATGGGGTTCTACCACCAATCCTCTATTTCCACGAACCGTTGTCTCCCCCAATCACACGCATCAATGACCTAAAAAATAAATCTTTTATTGCCTTTTAGAACCCACCCAAGCCCAAAGAAAAAAATTTTCACAATCAATTGCCACATTAAATTCAAAACCAAAATTTACTGAGGAATCCAAGTACATCCTTGATAGTATTATTATTTCCATACCAATGCCACAATATCCCCTCTATGACTGGCTCTACACATACATGAATTTCATACTATACCCTAACTTAAAGGTGTTATCATCACCCCTTTCTTTAATAAATTTCAACCACCATGGTTCATGATGAGATAAAATTAAACAAACACATGGATGTGGTAGTCCATATTCCACTAGAAAAAAATAACATCATCAATCACTAAATGTTCATGACATTAGATAATGGAACTAAAGTAATTCGTTAAAATATGGTATATCTTGAGGACCACACCCACACCAGTTGATGGTGTACTTCCCTACATCCAGCTCCCCGTGTACCATTCCATGAGCTTAAACTCCAAGAGTCCCCATATCCTGAAAAAACATAGTTAGGTATCTATGTGTGAAGCTAGACCTCTGTTACAGTATTCTGGATGAAGTTAAGATATTATGCATGATTGTTACTATTTAAGATAACACTAAGAAGTCATCTAAGAATACTATTACATGTTATCCATTCCCTATGTCACCTCTACTATGGAAAAACTTCAACCTAATGAATATATTAAGCATCCCTACTCATCTTCTCCTCATAAACACTCGATCACCATAAAGTATTCAAGAGGATATTTTCACCCCAAATTTCTAATTGCATCATGACTCTCTACTAAGATGATTTGAACGAACATGTCCTATGATACTACCACCCTCCACATATCACATGTTCTTCCCACATAAACCCAACGTTTCAAAATAGAATCACAAGGATCTACCACACCATTCAAAAATCACCGATCAGTTGAATAACCTTTATTCCCATCATAGTTTCATAGATAAAAATTGGTGCATATTTTGATTCCCCTATTCACCCATACCCAATGGAATCACACCATTCCAAAACATTCCCACTTTTAAACCTCATTGGATCCCTACTTATACCACACTTCATAGTGACCATAAACTAAACCCAACACCACAATTTAAAATGCTTACATCTCTAGACCCAAACATCCAATTACCAAACTAAACATCCTTCTTGGTTTGTCAGCCTAAGCGGAATCGAGTTATTCCCAATATTCCCATACAACTAACCTTTCACACTATATTCCCAACATTGTGACCACCCTCACCCGATGTGTCACTCCCATAAAAAGGTTTCAATCCTTTTTATTTTCATTATTCTCTCATCCACGGAATTAAAGCAGGTTCCCACATAATTTTTTATCAATCTATATTTCAGGCACCGTAACAAAAATTCCCCTAAAAAACAACTTTAAACAAACCTAAAATGAAATTGATCATAATTATGATAGATAATGAGTCAAAATAATTCTATATTTATAGAAACATGATGGATCCCACTAAGAGTTGATTCTACCACAAAATCACCCACCCATGATTTACAACCCATGAATCCTACAACACTAGTCTAACCTTCCATGAGGTTACTTTTAGTTATCAAATACAACTGATTCCTAAACAAAACTCTAGTTACTTCGTCATACCACTGACCATATCTTTTTTCCCACTAGGCCAAACCCATTCTAGGTATCACTTCCTATCCACCATTTTCATAGTCCAAAACTTCTAACGGTTCCATACACACCCAAAAGAACTATCATCCCTACTGAACCATCTCATGGGTAGTCAATTAATGTAAATAACATTATTTATGAAACTATAGTCATAATTAGAATGGGACCCTTTCTCTCCCACCAAAACATAACCATTAATCCTTAACAAGACATTACACATATTGGAACACCAACCCCTTAACTGAAGTACACTGTATCCAACAAGAAAAGAGCCAAAATACTTGGGGTTACACACACATTACAACACAAATAAAAATAATGGGCCCCAAACTAAGACTCCCACTTTTAAGGGCTAATATACAACTTAAGAAATTTTATCTTACAATTTTTTGACATTTTCATTATCATGAAACATCTCAAAAATTCAAGGAAACAACCCTTCTGATAATATAAAAGGAACTACCCTCTATCAAAATATTAAAACTCACCAAGGAATCCAAACTAGGGTACCATTACTACACAAATCACCCAATCATAATGTCTAATCAAAACACCTGGGATACCAAAATCCCATGTCCCTTAAAATTTCATCTGACCTCAGGTTTTCGAACTTAGGTCCACCCACTCCAACAAACATTGAATCGTGTTTCAACTGAAACACTCTTTTCAAATTAAATATACTTAGAAATCCCACATAGTGAACATTCCATAATTGTCATAAAAAAAGAAGGGTTCTCATGGAACTCCTCCTCCCTTCTATTACCCTAGAATAACTCATTTTCCTACTACACTACTGGGGAAGGGTATTTGGGGATATCCTCATGTTTCCCAACTGGAAAATTTCTTATTATTATAATCTCTCTATAATACCAATCACACATATCAAAAACACATAACATGAACCTATGATATATTGTTGAAAAGAAAGATCTCCACTATCCATAAACAACCCATTTCACATTAACTATTCCAAAGGATGTTATCACATCCCTATCACTAACATTCACAATCCTTACCTTGGGTAATGTCCAACATGGTTCAATAAAACTTACATAGAAACTAGTTTTTCATTCGAATCCTTTATTATCCATTTGAAGTTCACAACATAGATATTAGTCAATTATACACGTTTTTTATCTCTATTAATTGTCACAACAAAATTATAATCCTTTAATGACTCTTTATTTGAAAGTACTCCAGAAAAATTCTGTTATACTCTTTCAATTTACATTTTGGAATCATCCTCATTAGAGATGTTTATTTTAAATTTCAAAAAAAAATTGAAATGCATTTTATCCATCACGTCCCACATATTTTCCAAATGCATTCCTACCATGATACTTCTAACATATATACATAGCTTATTAAAATAATTCATGTAAATAAATGCTCGTGCCTTTTAGACTATGAGTAAAATATCACAAAATAGCCAGATTACACAAAAATTACATCACCAAATGGTGAATTATCATCTAATCGAAAAAATTAACATCAAGAACAAAAATCACACTTGGGTACTTGAGTTTTTACTCATATATGGGATACATTCATCTATGCTTAGGCTCATTTATAAGGCCTAAAATTTCCTATCCTCCAATATAAAATGAAAAAATAGTACAAAAAAAGAAATATATATATATCTCATTACACATACAACATCCCTAAACAAGGAACAACAAAACTGGTTTCTCGAGATGGGTCTCCACATAACCTCAAGTCTAAATCCCTATATACTATTGGCTATAGAATAGCAGTGAGGGTCTAATGGATCACATGGGGAGACTATAACGTCTTCATCAGAGTAATCCACAATAGATAAAATACAAAATAAATGAAACTATAGACAATAATCATGAATTAACAACTATTTCCCAAATCTAGGTACAAGTAAAAACACTAGAAAATAAAGAAGAAATGTCATGTGATAATATTTGTTGTGCAAAGGAATCAAAAACCTCAGAAAAATATAACAATATTTTATAATTATGGATCTGTCATCAATGAAAATTCAATCCCAAAATGAAAAATATTGCATAGGGCCCTTACACTTTTCCTGACTCACATCCATAATGTCTTCTCGGGTACCCAAGGGAAGTCTTAGTAGTGTGTGAGTAAAACGTAGTAAGCCTATACTTATGGTATCTGAAAAATACATCCTATCTAAAATAATATTTTAATTAAGACAATAATTAACAAAAAAAGTAAGATAAAAAATCTAGGTGGCATTTATTAACCATGTTCACTTTATCCACTTTCATCATTTAATTCTTTAGGTTATCCATTTTTTGAAATAATCATTGGCCTATAATGTCCACATTGCTATGGAAAATGGGTGAATTTAAATTCAATCACTTACAAGGGAAATCATTTCAAAATAATTAAATAACACAATCCTTGGACATTGAGTCAAGTTAGTCTGACAAAATTAAATCATTAGAGGCATAGAGCCTCAGTCTGACTCCCTAACCTATTCCTTATTGGGGTGGGGTTTATAGCCTCATTACAACCTAACCTGTGGATATAAAACCCCAGGTCGATACCCCACATACTACCAAGCCATGGGAATATTCTTATTATTCATAACTAATTTACCACACAAAATACTTAACAATTAAACACATATACATTTACAACTATAGCTAATACAAAACATATTTAATATTTATTCTATACCCATTAAAACACTTCCATTTTACATTCCTTGGATTATTAATACATTTTTCATTTTGATACAATGGACCATGAACACATTTTCTTATCTTCATATCTCGAGCCACATAACACATTCATACTTCACATGAGATAACACATTTAAACATTTCCATTACATACTATAAACCATTTATGACATTAACTTTAATTAATTTAAAACATTTATGTTATTCCAAACACCCCCTTATGTCATGTCAACAACTACAAACAAATACAATTAGTTGGGTATCACAACACAAAACAACATGTACACATATAAATAATGGGTTTTTTCTCAAATAAATTCAATTAAAATGTTAATATCTTGATCTTCCATGTTCTATAAGTGGAACACCCCCATGGGTGGACCTCAACCTATTGTAGTCCACCTCAAAGAATCCCACGACAATCATGAAAGGTTCAATTCATTATTTAGGAATCCCATTTAACATTTATAACATGGAATCACAAATAGAAAAGATAACAAAAAATACAAAAAATAAAATCAACAAGTCTATGGTATATAACTTGTTTATGACCTATATCCAATCTATATAAAACTAAACACCCAACCCTAAGCTTTGACATGGAAATAAACACCCGTAGATTCATTGACCAATGGTATTCTAGAAATTTGGGGTTTATCACTTCTAATGGATAACATCTAATTAAAAAGATTTAATTTGTTAAAAAGGGGTAAAGATGAGTGTTATACCCTCTCAAAGCTTTGATTATATCCGAAAAAAACTCTAATGAACATAGAAATGTGAGAGATAGTCGCTTGAAAAGAATGGGAAATTTTTTGTCATAACTCCTACCACTGGAGGATGAATACATTATAAAATTAGTTGATTTTTCTTCAATCCATTGGGAAAAAATGGTACATTTACCCAAAAGTAATGAGGTTCACAATCTTGTTGAAAAGATTACCAAACCGTGAACCTACTATTTTCTCCCTCTATTTAAGAGGGGGCCAGGTCGAATAGTTTCTTATAGATCCTATACAATTTGAAAAATTATGCAGTAATAATGAGTGATGTCTTAGTCCATTACCTCAGAACTTGACTTCTTCCAATGCATGGGATTTTTTACTAAACATTTTCTACCCCTCCAAAAATCATTGTTAAGGAACATGGTTAATACTAGAAATGTCCAAATAGTTCTACACACATTGTATGGACATGTTTCCCCTTCATTTGAGTACTAAAACACAAGGACACCCCAATCCTCCTTGAAAACTGATGAGATATTTTATTAACCAGTTTATGTTCATTTAAACGAAAAAATTAAATAAGTACATAAATCGAAACCAGTTTGAGATCTTATAAACCTTGGATTTATTTTACTTCTAAAATATACAATCTATATATAAATTTTTTATTTTTTGAGAACACTAGATTAAAACATATCATATTATTGGGGTTTATACATTCCATTCCATGAAAACTTATGTATCAAAATAATCTGTGAATGATGTTGGATGTGGCCCCATGAAATAAAAAAATTTATATTTGTCCCAAATTTTCTCATTTATATATTTAGTGTGATATATAGATTAAGAGAGTATCCTGAGAATAACAATAATCCTCTTCATTATGACACCCATGTGGATAAATTTCTAAATTGGAATATTATTTCTGATAGAAACAGTAATTATTAACATTATTCAACTTAGTTATATGAAATGATAAAAACCGAAAAAAAACATAGAGTAAGCATCATTCTATAATAATCAATGTGAGATATTATTCAATCAGGAAAATAATACCATAGAATTCCAAAATTATTATGACTTATTATAAATCCTTAAAAATTTTAGGTTCCATATTTTTTGATTGGTATTCATCATAAGTTGTTTGATGTTCTATAATTGTATTAATCAAAAACTAATATTAATTATATAAAAAAGTTCCGATGAAAATGAAGGATGCGACTACAACATAACATATATAAGTTCTATATCATATTTAATGAATATTTAATGTATTTGATATTATAACACACTTGAGAATAATATTAATTTTAAATTATTTTGATACTAGATAAAAATTATAGTAATTTAATAATAGTTATTATACATATCTTACAATTTATGTCTCTTATATCAACCTTTGTATATATTTAATAGATAAATAATTTCATCATAACTTGTATAGAATGGAAATCATTAATTGGTGACCTTAGATGCTCAATAAAAGAAATCATTATTGATATTAATATATTAAAATATTGAATAATATTAAATGAGATAAATGGTAATTACACTGCGGCATGGAGATGTTATGACGTACATACTCATGTGAAGTGTTTTAATTTTTCATAGGATGGATAAATCATGGATTATGTTCCTAAAATAATAATAATAACATATCATAATATATATGGTACATTATTTATTACATTATTATGTAAAAATATATGAAAAAGAAAAATAATAAGAAATGAAATTTAGTATGTTTTAGAAACATTTACCTCTTCTTTAGTGGACTTTCTATATATCAATTACTAAGGGATCTAGAGTAAATCATTTTGGAAGTCCAATACCTACAAAAATTTTATAATATCGTTATTATGATAAATTATAATGTCTTGGTCAACCTAGAAGGTTGAAAATTGTGTACATAAGTGAGGGATGAGGTGCCCTTTTATAACTGAATGAAGAGGATCTTTTTGAAACTATCAAAAAAAATTAAATTAATAAAAGTAAATTTTCAATTAGAAATATAAAAATTGATTTATTTCAATGATAAAATTATAATGGATGGAAATAATATCATCTAATAATTTTTATACAATTTTTTGTCTCATTTTTAACAATATCTTTTTGTATTAACCCTAATTTACACTTGTTAACTCTTACTATGACAACATGTGTTTCTATACAATAAAGGATAATATAGATAATATGAAATGCCATGCGATCCAAAAATGAGTTATGAATGGCATTATTTATTTTTTCCCAATAACGTGGATGAATTTTAGATTTTATGAATTTTATATAATTTAATAAATTTTTATTTATTTTAAAATATCGGTAATGTTGATTTGATACAATTCATTAGATTGACTTTTAAAAATGAAAAAAATCAATATACATTAGAAAAAAAACCATTAATGCATCCCTATTATGTCAAGTTAATCGTTAAAATATATTTATTACATTAAGTATTTCAAATTATATTTATTTTAATATATTTAATATATTTAATATGATATGTCCATTAATTAAATATTTATGCCATCATAATTGTAATATCCATTAATTTAATTATTTATTCTTGAAAAACTACATATAAATTATCATAATGAATATAAAATTTGTAATTCATAATTACTATTTATAGTCTAAAATACCTTTTAGAAAACCAAATATTAAAAAATCCACACTTATTAAACACATGACTTTGACATATTTGTCTTTCCATTGAAAAACATATTATAAAAGGTTAAGGTTATCGAAGAGCATCTAAAGGGCAAACAAATTTTCCCATGGATGTTTTTTCTGGACATTAACTCATCCAATAAAATTAGTACTGGGTTTAGGGTAATTTTATAATACTTGTCATATTATTTTTATGCTTTTTACCAAATATACCTTTAATAGTGTTGATAAAATAAATTATTAAATATTATTATAATAATTTCAAAAAATAAAATAAACCTATTTACATAATTTTTACCCACTAATAAAAAATTTGGAACCCATTTTTAAAATTGAAAACAAATAATTGACTAACTTTTATATAAAATTAATTTCATTTGAGAAACAACAATACATTTTTTAAAGTAAAAACATTCAAAAGATTGAAATATTTTTATATACAAATTAAATTTGACATTCATTCCAATATAAAGAGTTATATATAATAATAACAATTCATCAAATTAAACATTAAAATAGTCAATAATATTACATAATAGTATAAATTATTTTGAATAAAATGTTGTTTTTAATTAAAATTTAATATTTTCTCACAATTCAGAAAAACATGAATGTTTTTTGAAAAAAGACAAAAATTCAATAACATTAAATTGTTATATTTCCATTTTATATACGACATTTATTATGTTAAATATAATTTATAAATGTGTCAAAACATATATTAAAAACTAATTCACCCCTAAAAGGTAAAAAATATGTATTAAAAAATATATAATTTTTTTCTTGAAATTGTTTTTATTCTTATCATCATACTATCAAATTTATTGGAATAATTTTAAAACATTTTTAATTTTTAATTTAGTATATATTTCAATACTATCTTTCACTAATAGTGATTAATTTAATTTTTTATGATAAAATATCATTATGGTCATTAATATTAATTTTTAATAAAAAAAACATACTTTATATTCAATTGTTGTTTATTTTCCATTAAAATCAATTCAGTTTTTTAACATGTGTAAAATATATGTTCAAAATTAATTGAATCCTATTATAAATACCCAATTTAACTGGTTTTGTTAAAAACAATATTTAATACTATATTGTGGTTCATTATGGTTCTATGTTGTGTGCAACGTATATTTCAAAAGTAATTGAATTTATTTAATAAAATACATAAAATAAAATATTAGGGTGTTAAATATAATTAATTATATAAGATGGGTATTGAAAAATAACTAGTACACATGGATATAGAAAGGGTAAATATTTATTTCATAAGGTATGTGGAGAGATATTAAATTTCCCATGATTCCACTCGACCTTATATTCATACAATTACCAATGAACTTATAGATATGTTTTTGGAGAAACAAAAGAAAATAAAGAATATTCTAGAGTTAAAAATTGATAAATTTGGTGTCATAAATTTTGGAAAATATATATGTGAATGTTTTTTTCTATAACTAAAGAACGATATATTGGATGGATCTCTAGATCATTCTTCTCTATAAATACTTTAGGCACAATGATATATATAAATCAGAAGAAAGAATTCCTTCAGAAAAATATGTTAAGGAAAAATATGAAGTATATATCTCGAATTTGTTTATGTGATTATATTAAGGTAGTGTTTTATAATCTTAAATGGATTATGAGAATATTAATCATAACTATATATTAGTAGAAACAATCACCATCAATTTTATTATAAAACTCATTTGGATATCTAATTTTTACAATGAAATATGGTATATGGTAAATAATATTGTAAAAACATCACAATTTTTCACCAAAATAAAATATCTCTAATGGGATTAAATTCCAATGATAAATAGTAAATAAATTTTTTGGATTCATGGAGTATAGATCTCTATTTCATCTAATCCATATTTGATGATTACATAGAGATTTTGTAAATGTGTTAAGAATTTTTTGGTGATTGAGAAGAACATTATTATTGCATATATCTCCTTGAAAGATTGTATATCAGATGGAACCGTATAAATTCCTAAGCATATACTGATATATTTTTCAAAGGATTTACCAAGATGTTGGGATTGACATCTTCCACTAATAGTATTCTTATATAGAAATAATTTCCATTTTAGCATCCTAATGGACAAAATGAGGCTTTTCATTAAATGAGAAAAGAGGGCCTTGTATGTTGTGATGATGTGAGGGATTGAAAAGTTGTTGAGATTGCCTTTGACCAATAAATGATGGGTAAAGACCAAACCATTTAGTGGAATTTAATAATTGTTCAAATTATTTAGAAGAACTATTCTAATATTCATAAAAAATATGTAGACTTTTAGGTTTGCGAAAATGTTTTTCTTTGAATATCTCAATGGAAATGGGCTATGATATTTTTTATGAAATAGCTGATCAGTCACAAGTGAATCAACCACATCAATATAATTTATCTTTTCTGGTATAGATTATTTATTATCATTCCCCACCCACTTATATCATGAAAATGATGTCTTAAATGTATTGTTTTTGTTAAATTTCATACTAAATCCACACCCTGTGTTAAACATATATGTCATGAAATTGGGAAAAGACTACTCTAATGATGAAAAACATATTGATATGTCAGTCTTATGAGATAGTATTTTTTGTAAGAATACCCCAATTCAATTAATAGTTATATTGTGCAACCTTACACTTGAAGAAGCCCAGTGGGAACCTGAGGACTTAATGGAGAAAATGTATCCTAAATTGTTTTTATTCTCTATAATAAAATTTCGAAGATGAAATTCTTTTGGGGAATGAATGGAATGACCCAAAATTATAGCCCTTATAAAAATAAGGATATGTTAGATAGATTTAATTACATGATACATACAATTTAAATGAACCACAAAATATTATAGTATCATTTTCAATAAATAAATAATAAACACAATAATTGGAATTAATTAAATATTATTTATTTTATAGGATAAAATATTAATATATTTTACTAATAAAAATGGTATCACATAAAAATTATTTTCTATATTTTATTATTTATTTCTAAATAAATATGTTCTTAATTTAGTTTTTTATTTTATTAAAATATTATTCATTCATGAACACATTAAAAAAAATTCTTCATGTAAAATTTTAGCCTCTTCTAAAAATAGTAATATTTGAAAAAATATGGTTTTAATGAAAATTATTATTTATGTGACATTATATAAACTAATAATAATAATAAAAATCTATGAAATGAAATATATATATATTTTTAATCATTACTTATTTTAATATTTTATTTAACATTATAAATCACATGTTTATCATTTATAAAACCTAATAAAATGTTTTTTAATTAAACCAATTTTTAGACATCTCATTGAATGATGCATTTTCAATGTGAGAGACAATTTTGGATTTAATTTAAAGACTCATATAATTTAGGTTATTTTTATTAAATAACATTATCTACGTAAAAAATGTAAAAATGATACTTTCTTCCCCCATGTATACATAATTCAAGAAAACATTATTTTTAAAAATAATATATTATGTGATTAAGCATGTTTATTTTAAAAATAAATTTTCACAACACTAAACATTTTAAATGATAAATTAATTTTCATTATTGATACACAAAGGTTAAAATTATTTTTTATTTACAAACCAAAATTATTATCATTAAAATTATTTAGTTAGTCCAAAACGTAGTAATCCTCGTAAATGATTAAAACTAGTAAAATAGAATTTTTCTAAGGGGAAAAGCTAAAAAAATGTTAAAATCCAGAATTCATATGAGTCTTTTTGTTTATTTTCATCACATAACCATATTCCAATTATTTTTTAATTTTTTACATTTATCTTTGAATAGGGTTATTGAATTATTGAACAATTATTAGTGTTCCCAAATATTCCATTTTTATATCTTACGAAATGATACCACATCCATCATCCTTATTTATCTTCCCATCAAATTTATACCATTAAGAACTACCAAAATACTCCTTTTAGAATCCTCTCCCACCCACAATGGCTTCTGGAAAACATATTTTATTTTAGTCTTCTCAAATAGGTATTCCATGAAAACACTGTAGATTCTAAGGAATTTTTTATTTTATCTTTTTAAAAAAATTTACTCAACTCCTTCAAAATAATATATAATGATATTAATATAATTAATTAACTATTATTAGTTTACTAAAATTTGATAAAAATAATTTTATAATTATTATTTACTCAATCCCCTCACTTAGAACATCAAAAGAATGTTTCCACATGTTAAGAAGGAAACCAACTCACTAATGAAATATTTTTTCATCTAGATTTTTTTATACAAAATAATTATAAACTATTTCCCATATTAATAACAAATTAAAATAATATATCTATTTTATTTTTATTTTCTTCCTAAATAAACACCTCTTTTTCTATACATACCTACCATGTTAATGTGTGTTCATTGCTGTATTGATCTAAAAAACAACAAAAAAGATATATAAAACAATATAATGGACGAATATGTGAACTTAAATAAATATAATATTAATAGGTAAAAATAATATAATTTTTTGGTTAAATAATGGTTATATTGCATATTTATCTGATTTTTATGACATCATGATTGATCACTAAAATTATGAAAATAAGCAAGCACCAATTCATGTCCCAAGAATATATAATAAAAACAATATGAATGATAATATATGATAAATATTGGTTGAAATTAAAATAAAATTAGAATAATTAAATTAAAAATAGTTTATCTAATAAAGATAATTTTATTATTTTGGATGATAATCATGTGAACAGAATTTATATGGATCAATGTTTAACATTAATATAAAATTCCCATTCTTTTAGAAAAATTTTCTAATATTTACGTAATTCCATTTAAATATATTTTATATTGAAAATTATGTATATAATACCATTAGTAATATACCATAATTGTATTTGGACGTCATATCCATGTTCAATCCCTCTCGATCATTCATGGGATTTTATTAGGTCATTTAATATTCCCTTAGGGTGTTTCCCTGAGAAAGAAAATTTCACAAATACTTGTCTTAATGTGATCAACGAATTTTATATTTTTATTATATGGACCAATAATTAATTATTTCATACTCAATGATTTAATGCCTCATATATATATATATATATAGATTTTAATGAAATTTGATTCAAATATTATTATGTCGTAAGGGTCTTGATGATTCATTTGTCATTCCTTGTTTTATAATTTTGTTTCTTGAAATTTATAACTGTAATCTAGCTCTAATAATATCTTTGATGTTATAATCTTACAAAACCCAATTTTTTTTAAGGTATTTAGGTTTTATATATTGATCATATTCGATGATGATTTAATTAAAATTGTGTGATATTGAAATGAATAATTAATGTATTTTCTAATGAACCATTATTTAGAATTCTATATTTATATATTATATAATTTTTTTTAAACATGAGATGTATATTATTATTTATCACTTCTTACCTTAATAATTCTCATTGAAACGTTTCTAAATTTAATATTTATCATGTCATAATAAGTTTTGTTTTGTGAACAACATTGTGATTATTTTTAAATTGAAATCCATTAAACATCCATCTATTCTATTTCATCATCTATCATATATTTTATTATAATAGATAACTTATTATTAAACATTACTTATTTCCAAAAAAGTAACTTGTCACATTCAAACCAATTGGAAATTATTTTGTAAATTATTTTAAATTATGATTCATAAATAGTTTAAATTATTTTTAAAAAATAGTTCCTTAAAATTATTGACTGAAATCTTTTATTATTATTTATTAAGTATATGTTTGTTTTCTTATTTATAATATATTTTCAATAATAGTGGATTTAGTTTTGGTGAACATGTTGTAGTATTGTTTTATTTTATTATTTATTATACTATAATAGTTAAATTCATGTAATTTCATGAAAATTTATTTTCATTCTATAGATTATGTTCTAATTTGATTATAGTTTTCTATGTAGATAATAATAGTATTTATTTTCGGACAGGTGGGGCCTATATATACCCCATATTAATTCTATAAATACTTATATCTTATGTGTTAGATATTTTCATTAAAGAAGTTAGTGAGAAAAGGTTGATTGTTATGGTGTTGAAATATACTCAAAATTTTACTTGGTAACAGGTTAGTGAGTAACTATGTTCAAGAAGGAGATTGTGATGGGATTTAGCATTACTAAAAATTTTATGCGGTAACATACTATCAGGAATATAAGTTAAAAATGATATTATATCCTTTGTTTTTTATTATCCCACTTTAAATATAACATTGTCTGGATCATGTTATAATCTTCACGTGTTATTATCTCTTATAATGGTAAAAGGGTTACCATTTGATTTCACATGACTTTCTTTATAAGTTTTTAGTATAGATTATATATATTTTTTAAAATATTATATATTTTTTATTATTCATTCATTAACAGATGATTATAATCTTACCACTATATACTTTTATATTATGTACCACACATATATTTTTATCTCAGCCATTATTATGTTTTTAATTAACTGGGATGTGAAGATGATTACGTTTCATCGAATGCTTATGTAGTGGCTTATCATATGGATAAATGATCACATCAAAAAAATAAATGTTTCTTATTTTTTTATTTTGAATGATACAAAACAATTAGATCCTCAGTTTTTTCAGGAATTTGTTATATATAATACTAATAATAAAAGAATTAGGTTAATATTTATGTATTTTTAGCTTGGTTGGCATCAGATATAAAATGTGTAACAACATGATTTGAAGCACCGGGTCTGAGCCAAAATGTAACATCACCTAAGGCATGCCTCCCAATACGAATAAGTCTATAGAATAGTAGTGATGTTACGATTTAGAAGCATGGAGAGACTATACCCTCGGTAACTTGTAATTTGATAGATAAATAATGACATTAATAAAAAAATAGTCATAGTAAATGTTTAAAACATAATATTTCATACGTGATATGAAAACCAAAAAATACAAGGATCCCATGTAAAGGAAATATAGTAAATAAATGTAGCAGCTGATGTACCACCTGAAAACCTATCATCATAGACCATATCCTATAACTCCACTTTCTCAACATTCCACTACATGGAATTTTTCATTTATCGGGTCTGTGTTCATGAAATATACAAGCTCTCCTAAATTCTTGAGTATGGTGTGCGGATAAGACTTATGGGACTACCCAAAAACCCTTAACAATAGTTCATAAAATACAAAAGGGAATTCCATGACCAATAACAGAGTACATATATAACAAAAACCAAACACACAAGTATCATGCACAGACGAGTCCTTGCATATTGGCTCTACCTGCTTCAACACCATTCTAATAGAAACATACATTCTTTATAATAATTTCCAATGGAACATTAGTAACAAACCTAACACATCCATTATATATAATATCCTAAAATCATGTATGTCACATTTCCTCTGGTAGGTATAGACCCATTACATACCAACCAATGTTATTCATACCTCGTTCGATGGATAGCCCTAAAGCATGTGTCATATCTCATATGTCGACAAATGTAAAACACATCCCTCTCAAAGGATCACCAAGAAGTACATGACACACCCCACAATACATAATATGTCAAATATACATTGATTCCAAATCATTGGAATTTTCCAAATAGATGATTGTGAAAATCTTGTTCCATGTCTCACATGTCCTCAATGATGGCCAAACATGTGTCATATCTCAGATCGAAACGATTATCCAAACCTATATACTCACCTATAATATAAATAAATACCAAATTTATGATATATAATGAACATGATAGGTCAAACATCATGTGATGTAAAATGTAGTCATAATAATAGTCATCACAATCTATATGCAAAGAACAAAAGATTATGTTAAAGGCAATACACAAACACATCATATGATCAAACATCAATCATAGGTCTCATAGGATACACAACAACACCAAAAATCTTGATAATAACCCATATAAAAATTTTATAATATCATGATCTTCCTATGACTACATACACATACCAAAAAATATGGTCAACAACCTGTATAATAAATGAACAAATGTTTTTGACATCCTACCTTACGTTCAATGATCGTGGATAATGAGGCTTGAGAACTGAGTTTAACTACACCATCAAAATGTAATTGATTTTGAAAATAATAATATCTTTAAAAATATACTTTTCAAGAAAATTCCAATGACTCTGATGGTGTGCCAATCCGATCAATATTGAAGAAAATTTTGATGATTGAAGTTTAAAATAAATAGTTCAAATGAAATAAAAATAAGTATGACCCTAATATACATAAGATATTTGTGCGTCATATTTCCCAAAAAATGAAATAAAATTAAAATGGTGGTTCATATCTGAAATCTAATACCATCATTACATTTGGAACAAAAGGATTGCCTTAGGAAGCTATAAAATTTATGCATATGAATTTTTGAAAACACCGCACACAATAATAATCATTTTATTTTTAATTATTTTATTATTTATCATTTAAATAAAAAATTATTATTATCCCTTAAACAGTAAATCAAATCAGAAATTTGATACCACTTCTAGATCATAGATTTGTGGTTTTCCCTAGTCGTGACATAATAAATTTTTTTTTAGTTGGGGTTTTGGTAACATCGTGTGAAAGGGTTACCTTAAATAATATTATAGAAAAGTTTCTAAAAGTATTGTATTAATTTCTAAATGGTGTTTCCATTGGATTATTTAAGACTGTGATTTGTTCTAAAATTGGGGATTTACCCTAGTCACGAAATGTGTTTTGTGGGCATCAGGTGTTTGGTAACATTGTATGTAACGGTAGAAATGAATGGTATATAAATAATTTTTTTAGAAGTTATATATTATAATATTAATTTAATTATTATTGTTATTATTATTATTTGTGTCAATGAAAAAAATAAAAATATACCTCCATGGTTAATATTTGTTATATAGTGAAAATAATAAATGACCTAATGAAATGATAGAGATTTTATTAATGATTATAAGTAAATGAAATTATGTTTGACTAATGAAATGCATTTATTGGGTTTTATTAGAAGTTATTTTTAGAATGGTACTGGTGGAAATGATATTAACTGTATAATAATAATAATAAATATTCTTTATTATTTTTATTATTGTTGTTGTTGGATATAATTATTGTGTTTATATTTATGTGATATAAATATATATGAGTTATATATATATACATACAGATATCGGTATATACAATTCATATATATATATATATCTTTGTGTGTAAATATATATACACGAGTTTCTATATGTATATATGGGTGAAAAATAAAATATATATTTCATCTAAATATATATTCGAATTAAAATATTAAAATATATTAATGGATGTCTCAATATATATAAAATTTGGGATTTAATTTAAATAGAATAATAGAGGTTGCAACAGTTGATAGAGAGTTTGTCATGTGCGTGAAATATGGGGTATGCATGAAACCAAATCCCTGTTATTATATTTTATTGATTGTTATTTTAAAAAATAAAAATAATTTATATTTAATAAAATGAGAAATAGTTATTATTAAAATAGAATTGGGGGAGGCTATTATGTAGATAATCCTTTTTATCCTCTTTCTGACATCACCTCACGCTCTATCTCTCCCCTCTAACCCCAATTTATGTCTATTTCATTTATATATGGATGGTATTATTTATCGGTCTGATGACTTGATATAGAGGTTATAGTCTCCCCATGATTCCACTTTAGACCATCACTATTATTTAGAAGCATCTATAATATTGGGAGACCCACTTAAAATCATATGACATTTTTTCTTAAACTCAGTGGTTCAGGTCGGGATGTAACATGTTGTATGTTAAGTGACATTATAATTACTTCTCTTTTATTTGAGTAAAAAACAGTATTATTGAAATTATTTCTTCTAACACATTCAAATTAAATAATGTTCTCTATTTTTAATAGGTAATTAATATTATAAACAAAATCTATATACATGAAATGTTATCCACTCAGTAATTTTTAAAAAATTTACAGTTTGAAAAAAATCATATCTACGTCTTCTATATCGATGATTTTTAAATCATTAAATTAATTTAATTTTATGAATTTTTTTCACAATAATATCTGTAATAAAATGAGAAATATCTATTTGAGTTGTGTTTCAATTATCACCATCAGTACATTTATTGTAATATAATTATTTATCGGTGATAAGTTTTTTAATTTTAATCGATATAATTCATTTGGTTATAAATTTTATAAATTATATGAATCCATGTTTTATTTTATTGTGTTCCCAAATCTATCACATGTGAATAATAACTTGTATAATAAAAATCATTATTTAAATCAATGTGTTATTTATGTAAAAGTAATTTTTTTATACTGTGTGTATTTTATATGTAACACCCTGATATTTTATGAGAATTAATCTTTTTAATTTTTTTTGAAGTCTTTTTTTTACGCTTCACCAATATTAACTTTCTCTATATGCAACACCATATTAGCTTGTAGTATATGCAACACTATTCTTGTCTTGTGATGCACACAATTTCTAGTTATTTAGAATAAAATTCATTTTACACAACACCAAGTTTAGATTTTGATCAATGTATAACAAAACTATACTTTGAATATGTTATACGCAACACCAAATGAAGATTTCCCTACATCCGACCCTTACTTGTCTTGCATTACATGAAAGCGTGACCTTCCTCGATAGCTTGCGTTGTACGCAATACTGAGTTTCACTAAACAACTATATGTTATTAAAATATTTTATAAACTAGCTGGTATGAATAGTAATACCCACTTTTTGAACTTTTATAAATTTTAACTTTCAAAATGGACATTATTTTTAGATTCGGAATATCTAAATTATCCTATGGTGAATTTTTTGTAATTTTTTTGAAAACATAAAATTTTTGATAAATAGTTAAAACACTGAGTTATTGGTTAAAACCAACTTTTTATTTAGATAATAATTTATTTTAATTAAATTTATTTTAGGTCAAAATAGATATATAATACCTATATATGTTAAATTCAATTCATTGGATTAATTTTATAATAACGTAGATATATAAAAATTTTATTGAAATTTTTACCGTCCTTTACCCACCTCCTATGAGCATTTTCAATTTTACATAAAACATAATTTTACCGCTTCTGTGAGAAGAATTTCAAATATAATAGAGACACGGTTAATATCGAGGAGTAAAATGTGATTCAATAAGATAAAAGTAATTTTTGGTGAATAGAAATTTTTTACTTTTATTTACTATGGTTAAAAGTAAATAGTGTAATTAAGGTTAAAATTGATATTGTTTTTACCCTATCACATGTCCTAATTCTATTGGTTAAGTGTAATTCTACCAAAAACAACCTTAGGAATATAATATTACCCTTTAGGTCCACTTGGATTAGATGAGGACACTTATTATTATTTTATTTAAAGAAGAGTTATAAGAGTTAAAATCAAAGATTAATAACTAAAACATTTTTTATATAGGGTAATACATAATATAAATTCGACTATAAATATTAATTAAAAATATAAAACTATTTCCTACATAATGGTAGTTTCTTTATATTTTGTAGACATTAGATAATTTAATTTATTTATGACACAATGATGATGCAGTAATTACCTTATTAATTAAATATTAACATAATTGATATTATTAATTCCCAAATAAATGTAATTTGAGACTTTATATGAATTAAAATAATTTTATCAATTAATATAGAATATTATGGTTGGTAAGATAAATTTTCTTCGAAGTAATAATGCTGTGATAAATTTAGAGGAAACAAAATACCAAATAGTGTCATAATTGATATAAAAGAGTTTTTAAAATAAATATTATATTATTAGTTGATATAATGGCCCTAAAAATATAAGGTTAGTCCAAAAGATTTATATAATAATATATATTACATTAATGAACACATTGGGGTTATGTCTGTATTTTATTGTAAGTGTATTAACCATATATTGTAAGAATACCAGAAGACACATTAAAAGTTAAATTATTTAACTTATAGTTAAATCTAAATTATAATGTTAAAATGGTAACCAAAACTTGTCTAAAACCTATTGGTTGAGAGGATTTCGACACATACCCACCCTATCCTCGAAATAATTGTCTTTTTAGCCATTATAAATCGAATATGAATTTATTATAATATAATATTTTAAATTTTTCATAAGGTTCCCCTCTCCTCCCTTATAAAAGGGAACCTCCTCCCTCCCCTCTTTAAACATTTTTAAGCCTTCATGCTCGAACAAACCCTGTCAATATCTCTTCTAAACCTCTATTTTTATATCATAGAGGTTCATTTCTTCTCAAAAGACCAACTCTATTTCCCAAAGAGGAAGTTTAAAAGAGGCATGCCGAAGAAGAGGTAATCTCTTCTACCGATTCATTGAAGTATCTTTCTTCTTATAATTCTTATTCATTAGTTGGATAATTATATAGTAATAACATAAGTATTAATTAAATACATATATATTATTATATATATTAAACAACCCTATTTCACCTTCTATCCATCTTACGAGAAACAAAATCACCGTGCGTGCGTACGTACAGAATATTGTCTCCACACTGTGGTCTAATATGTTTTTCAACCACCACCTTACGTGGATGGGTATAATGGTGTAAATAATAAATATATATGATTATTATAACATGATACATGTTATGTGATATTATATCAGCCACTCCACTTTCATTCAATAATTATGGGAAGGATGTCATCGCTCGTGCGTACGCACGGATTACCGTCTCCACGATGGGATGAGATATATTCTCCATGTTAACCATTCAAGAATGATTATAAAGTATATATAATGAATAATAATTAAATATATGACATAATAAAGCTATATAATATATATATATATACATGTCATCTAATTACTTCCATTCAATTCGATAAGGAAAGGAAAACAGTGTTTATGCTCATGTACGACCTACCGTCTCCATTAACAGTGTATTTCATTTCATTTAACTATCTATTATATATATATATACTGAATATTTATGATATATAAATCATGATTTACATTCAGGAAGTAATTAAATCATGATATAATTAATAATAATATCAAGAACCAAAAGTCCAAACACGTACAACAAATGAAACTATTTTACCCAAAACACAGCTTTAACATGGAATTGACAAAGGAACAGTTAATATAAAGTCATAAGTGAATCATATATGATATCATAAATCTTATTATGATTCTCTTACAAGATAATAATGTGTTTAAACCCACTATAAATGAGTCCTGCACAAATATGGAATAAATTGGACATAAGGTAAGGGATAATTTTTCAGATCTCATTTTTATCTGAGATTGCTTATACGTAAGTATTTACTGGGGTTATATTTTTCATCCATGTCCATAAAAAACATTTTTCATAAAGTGTTTCATATTATTCCATGTATTTTTAAATTCATATTTACCCCTCTTTGACTTTTACTTTTTATTTGTGGAATGAATCTTTCTTTTTTTTCACATATGTCGTACTTTTTGTCTTTTTCATTATAAGTACGAGGAGAATGTTTTGTAACATATACGGAATGAATGTATTTTTAATGTTTATTATGACTTATTTCCATGAATCATAATCTACATGATTTCATGATTATTTTCATGAAAATAATTTTCTTTTAAAATTTCATGGCATTTTGTGAAAAGGAAATTATTTTGAAGAATAAAGGATATTTTCCTCAAAAATTCATTTCAAGTGTTTGGTCAAAACTAATTTCCATATATGATAATATAGGGTTCTGTTTCTATCCCTATTTTTACATTGATTTGATTATGTTATTCTGGAGTTTTTTTATGAAGTCAATTTATCTTGTATGGATTGTGATATGATAGAATGACGTTTTAGAATCCGATTTTTATTACATGGGTAATGCTATGATGTATGATTTATGATTTTTTGGCACACATAAGAAATGGTTTCATTATGAGATGGGTGGGACCTATATCTCCCTCAAATGCATTGGGTAAATATATATATCTCATGAGATAGACATGGCTGGAATTACAAGTAAAATCCGGTTCAGTAATACAGGGCTGGAACAACAAGTAATCCCGATTCAGTAATGGACTTTGTCCACAATGATGGTCTAGGCATGAATTCATTGACTACTATGGAAATCATATCAAGTGATTGATGGTTTTCCATAATTAAATGTTTTATTTCTATGCTATTTTATCATTATTTATGTTCCATAATGATCTATGCCTTCTGTACTTCCAAGATTCATGTCATTGCTCAAGATTTGGATGTTTTATGTTCTTGTTTTTATGTTCAAATGTTTATGGATTGTTTATATGTTCTCAATGTTTACCCTTACTGAGCATTTGAGCTCAAGATTTTTATGTTTTGTTTTCCCCGTGATATAAAGAAAGGTTTTAGGTATGAAAAAAAGGGAAGATGTTTATGGGAGATTTTGAAGATCTTTCAACATGATTAGAAGTTTATGTTCCATGTTTCCAAAGACACTGAATTATTACATTCCTTGGATGTCAGTTTTTGTTATATATTAAGTATTTCGAAAAAGTAATGTAATGTCCATGTATGTCATGCTTTGGGTCTCTACAATTGGTATCAGAGGAAAGGTTTAGTTAACCATTAAAAACTAGAATCTGAAAAATTTAGTGAGATCCCTAGAGATATTTCCAATGTATGTATAGGGATGTCCCTAAGGTTAAGTATAAGTATAGAATTACAGTAATGATCATAGAATTAAACCAAAGATGTTAGATATTGAAATTACTCCCCCTTGATTATGTTGTTTTTCAAGTATGATTTTTTATCTCATACTATTATTTTTTTGTTTTAAGATATTTTCGGAAATATGAAGATTCATGTTAATGGAGAATATTATGGACAATGGAATGATATTCTTCTTGAGAAACCAAATGAAACAGGATTTGGTTGTCCAAACATCGTTATTATTACTAATAAGCAATCTCATAATATGATCAATAATATCAACATTGGTATGTTGCCTGACTTGGATAATAATAGAAACATGGTGTTTCATGATGATAATAGAGGAATGAAAGTTCAATTTCCATCATGTTAATAATGTGGTAAGAGGCATCATGGAGAATGTTTCAAAGGAACTTGAAGATGCTTTGAGTGTGAAAAAGGACACAAAGCCTGTAATTTCAAAGGAAAAGGTTCAGTTAACACCATGGACAAGGATAATGGTATTTCTATGACATCAATAATGGTAAAATGTTTTAAATTTTGAATGTACGGGCATTATACAAAACAATTCTCTAAGGGAAAATCTCAGGAAGAGAATCAGCATGGTCGTATGGGTAGTATTTTTGTTGATGGTGATGAAGAGACTAAAAATGGTATATCAGATGAATGAAGTGTGGAAGCTTGGTCAATTGTTTAAGAAGGTAGTGGAATTATTGTATGTCTATCAAGAGTTATGTTTTATAGGTAATTTAATGGTACAATGGAATAAAAAAACATCTAAGGATTGTTACACTATTGTTTTTCTTATTGTATTTGAAAGTTTATGTTGAATGGTACCAGTAACCATAAAAGTTTATTCAGATATTTTTGAAAATAAGATGATATTCACATAATTAAGGGATAAATTGATAATGAGATGTTTGACAGTATTAATGATCTCATGACTGATATAAGGACAATGTGATATCATAGTTTGAGTATATAGAATTTTTGGGATTTTGGTATGTGGAAAAAGTTAACTATTGATAGTATTCATTTTTTCACAAATTTTCAATGGGTATTCATTTTTCAAGGGAATACATATTAAAGGAATTCAAATATTTGGAATGTGACCAACAAGATATATATTATTACATATGGGAGATAAATGATGGTATTCACATGCTTGGTATATGTCCTTTCTAGTAATCATTTTCATTATACTATGAGATTTGACAGAAGTATTTTTGATAAGCCTAAAGGTTGTAATGTATTATGTTCGACATTATATAATATTGTTTAAGGATAAAACTTTTTTTTCTAGAATGTTATAATAGTATAGTTTTAGAAAAAAGAAAACCAGAAGGATGGGTGACAACCCATCACATCGGACAATGATGTGGGAAACATACCCACAACTGAAGTGTGACTGGCCTTTATCACCTACCTCTAGCCTACAAGAAGTCCTTGGTTAGGGGAAACTACATTTAGATTATTATGCGGTATGATAGATGAAGTATAATTCCATTTTTTTATCATATACGATTAACCTCACTATAGATGGACTTATGTATATTTAATAACTTTTGCTAAAATTTTGTTTGAGATAGATGGAATGACCCATAATTCTATCGCACGATCTGCTAACACTTCACGAATGAGAAATTCAACTTCATTTCATTAATATATGAAGTGGAAATTGTTCATGGAACGACCAACGACGACACTCTACCAAAATCAATTAAGTATTTCTTCTAACTAAAAATTTTCAAATTTTGGGAAATGATATTGAAAACCAAAAATTTTGTCCTGGTACCCTCATATCTGATTAATCAGATGGTACCTTAGATCATCACAAATTTATGGCTTTGTGATTTTTTCCTTTTTCATAGCCATGTTCTCTACCACACTCTATCAATAATTGATGGTTAGAATTCCCTTCCATATCCATATTTTCACCAATATTCTCTTTTGTGTAAACCCAGTGATGAGTTACTTTGGGTATTCATTATGTTTCTAACATTCCTTTTTAAAATTTTGATTTAGTATTCCTTTTTACGATATGGGTTTCTATGATAGAAAATTTCATGTAGAAAACAATTTATAACCCCAATGAATTTCGAGGGCTAAATTAATTTTAAGGGGGGTAGAATGTAACACCCCAATATTTTATGAGAATTATTCTTTTTAATTTCATTGATTCATTTTTTTGTACACTTAACAAAGATTAGATTGCGCTATACTCAACATCGTATTATCTTATAGTATACGCAACACAATTCTTGCCTTGTGATGCACACAATTTCACGTTCTTTCGAATAAAATTCATTTTACACAACACCAAGTTGAGATTTTGAGCAATGTATAACTGAACTGTATTATGAGTATGTTATAAAAAACATCAAATGAATATTTCCCTACATGCAAACCATACTTTCATTGCATTACATGAAAGAACGACCTTCATCGATAGCTTGCGTTGTACGCAATACTGTGTTTCACTAAACAATGATATGTTATTAAAATATTATATAAACTAGCCATTATGAATAGTATTACCAAATTTGTTAAATTTTTTAATTTTTATCTTTCAAAATGGACTTCATTTTTGGATTCAGAATATCAAAATTATCCTAGGGTGAATTTTTTATTCTGAAAACTTTCAATTTTGATGAATAGTGAAAACATTGAGATATTGGTTAAAACCGACTTTTTATTTAAATAATAATTTATTTTCTTTAAATTTATTTTAGGTCAAAATAGATACATAATACCTATATATGTTCAATTTAATTCATTGGAGTCATTTTATAATAATTTAAATATATAAAAATTTAATTGTTCTTCTTACCATCTTTTACCCACCTCCTAGAAGCTTTTTCAATTGTACATAAACCATAATTTTACCACTTCTGTGAGTTGAATTTCAAAAATTTGAGAGACATGGTTATGTGAAGAAGTAAAATGTGGTTTAATTAGATAAAAAATATTTTTTTATGAATAGTAACCTTTTACTTTTATTCACCACGGTTAAAAGTAAATAGGGTAATTAAAGGATAACAATGATATTATTATTACACTAACAAATGTCCTAATTCTATTGGATAAGTGTAATTCGACCAAGAAAAACCTTAGAAATAATATATTACCCTTTAGGTCCACTTATATTAGATTAGGACACTTATTATTATTTTATTTAAAGAAGAGTTAAAAGAGTTAAAATCAATGTTTAATAACTAAAACATTTTTAATATAGGGTTATAAATAAGATAAATTAGACTATAAATATTCATTAGAAAGATAAAAATATTTTCAAAATAATTTTAGTTTTGTTATATTTTTTTGACAATAAATAAATTAAATTATTTACGACACAATGATGATGTAGTAATTACCTTATTAATGAAATATTAACATAATTGATATTATAAATACACAAATAAATGTAATTTGAGACTTTTTATGTATTAAAATAATTTTCTAGGATAATATATAATATTAGAGTAGGAAATATAAATTGTGTTTGAAGTAATACTGTTGTGATAAATTTAGAAAAATCAAAATACCAAATAGTGTCAAAATTGACATAAAAGAGTTTTTGAAACAAATATTATATTATTAATAGATATAATTGTCCTGAAAATCTATGGTTCGGTCTAAAGAATTAAATAATAATATATATGACATTAATAAATAAATTAGGGTTCGATTGGATGTTTATAGTAAGTTTATTAACCATATACTGTAAGAATACAAGAAGACACAGAAAAAGTTAAATTTTTTAACTTAGAGTTAAATCTCAATGATAAGGTAAAAATGGTAACATAAACTTGTCTAAAAACTATTAGTTGAGAGGGTTTCGAACCATACCCATACTATCCTTGAAATAAGTCACTTTTGTGCCATTATAAACCGAATATGAATTTATTATAAAATAATATTTTCTGTTTTTCTTAAGGTGCCCCTCTCCTCCCTTATAAAAGTTCACCTACTCCCTCTCCTATTTACACAATTTTGAGCCTTCGAGCTTGGCCAATCCCTGAAAATTTCTCTTCTCAAACTCTCTAGTTATATCATAGAGTTTCTGGTCTTCTCAAAAGATCATCTCTCATTCTCTAAGAGGATGTTTAAAAAAATGCATGTCGAAGAAGAGGTGATCTCTTCTAACGATTCTTTCAAGTTTCTTTCTTATTCTACTTACTCTTCTTAATTTGTTTCATTATAAAGTAATAACATATGTATTTCTAATAAACTGATACATTAATATAAATATGAAACAACCCTATTTCAACTTCTATCCATCCTACAAAAAACAAAATCACCACGCGTGCGTACGTACGGAACACCGTCTCCACGCCGTGGTGTAATATGTTTTTATACCACCACCTTAAATAGATGGGTATAATTATGTAAAGAATAACTATATATGATTATTACAACATGATACATGTTCTGAGATATTATATCATCCACTCCACTTCCATTTAATAATTATGGGAACAATATAATCGATCGTGCATACGCACGGATTACCGTCTCCACGACGCGATGAGATTCATTCTCCATGTTAACCATTCAAGAATGATTATAAAGTATATATAATTATTAATAATAAAATATATGACATAATAAAGCTTCTGTATTTTTGAATATATATATATATCTGTGTGTTTGTGTGTCATCTACTTACTTCAATTCAAGTCAATAAGGAATGGAAAACACCGCTCATGCGTAAGTATGGCCTACCGTCTCTATGAACGCTGTATTTCATTACATTTATCTATCTATTATATATATATATATACTGAATATATATGATATATAAATCATGATTTAAATTATGTATGTAATTAAATCATGATATAATTAATAATAATATCAAGAACAACAAGTCCAAACATGTACGATAAATGAAATGATTTTACCCAAAACACTGCTTTAACATAGAATTGACAAATTAATGGTTAATATAGTCATAAGTGAATAATATATGATATCATACATATTATTATGATTCTGTTACAAGATGATAATATTTTTAAACCAACTATACAAGATTCTTGGACACATATGGAAGAAATTGAACATAAGGTAAGGTATAAGTTTTCAAATCTCATTTTTATCTAAGATTGCTTACACCTAAGTATTTACTGGGGTTATATTTTTCATCCATGTACATAAATTTTTTTTTCATAAAGTGTTTAATATTCTTCCATGTATATTTAAAGTCATATTTTCTCCTATTTGACTTTTACTTTTTGTTATGGAATGAATCCTTCTTTTTTACCATACATGGTATATTTTGAGTTTTCCGTTAGAAGTACGAGGATAATGATTTTTTTAAATTATAAGGCATGAATGGATTTTTACAGATTATAATGCCATATTTCCATGAATCAAACTCTACACGATTTCACGATTATTTTCAACACAATCATTTTGTTTTAAAATTGCATGGAATGTTTTGAAAAGAAAATGATTTTGAAGAAGAAATGATATTTTCCTCAATAATTCATTTAAATTGTTTTTTAAAAACTATTTTCCATATAATATAATATAAGGTTCTATTTTTATCACTATTTTTACATTGATTTGATTATATTATGCTGGAATTATTTTATGATGTCCTTTTATCTTATATGGATTATGTTATGATGGATGACGTTTAAGAATCACAATTTTATTACATGGGTAATGCTATTGTGTTTGATTTATAATTTTGTGGCACACATAAGAATGGTTTTATTATGAGATAGGTGGGACCTATATCTCCCTCAAATGCATTGGTTTTGATTTATATTTAATGAGATAGACATGGCTTGATCAACAACTAATATCTGGTTCAGTAATACAGGGCTGGAACGGCAAGTAAACCTGATTCCGTAATGGACTCTTTCCACTATGATGGTCTAGGAAACAATGTTTTTACTACTATGAAAATCATCTAAAGTGCTTAATGGTTTGAAAAAATTAAATGTTTTATTTCCATGATATTTTATCACTATTGATGTTCCATTTTGATATATTCCTTATGTACTACCATGATTCACGTCATTGCTCAAGATTTTGATGTTTTATGTTCATGTTTTTATGTTCAAATGTTTATGGATTGTTTATATGTTCTCAATTTTTACCCTTACTGAGCATTTGAGCTCACCCTTTTTATGTTTTCTTTTCTCTATGATATAAATAAATGTTTTAGGTATGAAATAAAAGGGGATGATCTTTATGGGATATGTTGAATATCTTTCAACATGATTAGATGTTTATGTTCCAAGTTTAAAAATACACTAAACTATTATAGTCCTTGGATGTCAGTTTTTGTTATGTATTATGTATTCCGCAATAGTAATGTAATGTCCATGTACGTCAAGATTTGTGTCTCTACATTATGAATCATATTTTATTTCCATGTGATATTTTTGAATTGATGTGGGAATTATCTACACATGTAACTCATAATTGTGGGTGATAATGGGTGTGTCCAATTTCACCATCAAATGAATTGTATAATCATTTATCTCTTAAAAGTGGCATTCATTAATATGTTTTAGATGATCAAAAGTGTTTGAACTGACAGACTTCCTCATGAATGTAATCTGTCCCATTTATGATTAATGTATCATATTTGGTAGTTATTATTTATAAGGAACCAGCATTAAACATTACTTAATCGTGGGTTATTTCAAGAATTCAATTTGAGGATCTTTTCAGATTTAATGTTTTAGAGAATTATATCATAAATCATGCAATATATTCCACATTTAAACAAGGTGGTTACATCAAATAAAATAATCATTTTTTCCACCAATGGAATCATAATTAAAATAAAACAAGGTTTTTTTCTTGACACTTCCACGACACTATCATAACATCATGTACTTTTTCTTGACCTGTGAAAAACATTTCAATAACTTGGGATGAGAATAAAAAGCTCAGTAAGGGATATAAAAATACGAAAAGAAAACATTAGTCCATGTATACATAAGAATAAATGAAATCATATTTTACTCATTAACATAATCACATTAACATACCTCATGAAAAGATAATATTTATTGATAACTCATAGAAATAATTAGACATAAAGGTAACTTGAGGCATTTATAACATTGTTACATAAGGAGTAAACCTCATGATTACGTTTGGAATAACCATCACAATATATTCCTTAGATCTCTTCGGAGAAACCTTAGAGTTTTTCTCCTTCATGTTACCCAATGTATTTCAGATCTATATCATGCTCACCCTCCCTTATTTTATCACAGAACCACCCGACTTCATAAACAATTCCGAAGAACCACAACATTATCGTATCACATAAAACATGCCTAAAGGAAACATATTATTTCCATATTTCAATCACAAGATATCAATACAGTGCATTGATATAATCAAAACATTATCGAAACCATTTTCAATAAAAAAATTAAAATAAAATTTAAACATGGTATATTTTTCATTTAAAAAAAGTTATGGATTGTAGAGGAAGCCGAAACTCAAATAATGGTCACGACAGCGGAGAAGTCATTGTCGACGCATACATAAGAAAAAATATTCCTTTTTACATTTAGTAAAATGATTCATGTAAAATGATTCATTTTGAGTGAAATTAAAAGTCAAAAGCGTTTATTATACAACTAATAAAATAAAGTCATATATAAATTGAAGTATGCCTCGACGAAAAGAGATTGAGACGAAGTCCCTTACCTCAAGTCCGACATGTTCTCGTTCATTCTTTATATTCCTGAATAATAAACATAGGTAAAATTATAATTTTTTAAGGGATTAATTTAATGTGTATTATTCAATTCATATCACATATTATAATGTAATAATAATTAGTAAATTTTGTGAGTTCATATCATATGTTTTTTCGATGTTCGGTACATGAGTCAAAAATAAACTTGTTTGAAAAAACAATTCCCATGTAGTTATAAGAACATTGTCTCCAGAATGGTGTTCATGATTCAAATATCATATATATCCAGTATATATGTATTTAATAATATTCCATAATGTTTGGAGATAAGAAATGAAATGTACCATTCATGGAGATGGTATGTCGTACGTACTAATGATCACTACTTTCATTTCATTGTCAAATTAAATGAATTAAAACTAAATGAGACATATATATATTATAATTACAGTATAATATATATGTTAAATAGGTAATATAATTTCATTAATTACATTCTTTATAACTTCCATGTTTGGCATTAACGAGTCACATCACTTGAGGGGGCGGTAGTCCACACATCCTCAGATAAAATTATCGCAGTTCAACAACATGAAAAGCATAACGATGTGATTTAAACAGAAAATTCAGAAGCATATAGAAAACATAAATACCATATATATCATATATAAATATTGTAACATCCTAATGGCCACCATGAATGGTGTTAAAAGAAGATTGAACAAACACCGTTTCTTGATAAAGTAATTCGCCACCCACAGAAACAATATGTTCCTTAACCATTGGATAGAGGTGTATGTAAGTGTAAATAAAATCTTCCTCATAACAAAAATCTAGTATATTTAGGATATTAGTTTTGTTATGGAATCAATGAATAAAAATGTTAGTGGGAGTGAATAAGAATAATACAAGATTGGAACTCGAGAGAAGACATTACCTCTAAATCGGGTAACTCTTTTTTGATTTGAGCCAAAGGCTTCCTTGTATAGACTTTTTAAGAACCCGTTTTTTTATTTTAATGACTTTGGAATATTCTTGATGATATTCTAGAGCAGCGCCTTCAGGCGGCGTGCGATTCCGTGCCCCGGAGTAGCCGGAATTAAATTTTTAGTGTGTTCACACTGGAAACGCCAAATAATTGGTATAACACTTCAACGGTGCACCAGATCATAGATCTGAGTGTACGTATGGGTCAGGAATGTGGTTTTTACCCTAGGAATGACATAAAACTTGTCGGCGTAGGATGTTTGGACCCCTCACCCGCTCCCGGAATGTTAAACGGATAAATTAATTAATTAATTAATTCGTTTAATGGTTAAAATCTAGTATCTCTTAAACGATGTCTCGGATTGGGAAACCGAGGCCATCATTGGGTTCGAGGCGTGCCGTTTACCCTAGGAGGGGTGTAAATTTCGCGGGCGCGGCCTGTCTGTGAAAAATGGCCCCATAGGCGTTTCCGTAATTTGACGGATTTGGGCCTTCAGATTTATAACTTTCAAACAGAAGATTGGAATAAAATTTTGAGACCACTGTTGTGCTCGGGAGGTGGTGTTTACCCTAGGGGATGTTTAATTTTGACCTCGCCAAAGGTTTCAGATGCGGGTTAAAATTTATGGATTAAATTAATTAAAATTTTATTAACTTAATTCTCTATTTTAATCAAACCCTCTCCTCCTCCCCTTCCTTTGTCACCTCCTGGAGGAAGGAGTTCAATCAAGTATACCGCCTCTCCTCCACCAACTCCGGTGAGGTGAGGTGGATCCGGCGAGGCGCGGCGGGAAGCTTCGGGATACACCCTCGCAAGTAAGATTATTACAGATTCAGTTTTATTTCCCGCACCTAATTTGAGTTCGATTAAAAGTCTCAAATTTCTTTTTTATCTTCGAACAAATCCCATAATCGTGATGTATAATTTTGAGCTTTCTGACACTTGTTTCAAACTCAAAATCAATGTTATGTGGTGTCCGAAATCATCCGGCAAAATTTGCGGGTTTTTGATTTGTTTTCGGCCGTCTTTGGGTTGTTCCTGCGGTTTCTGGATGTCCAGCAAGTTCTCCGGGTGGCGGCGGCTTCCAGAGGAGGTAGCGGCGTCGTGGGCGGCGCGGTGGTTCGGCCGAGCTTCAGGCGGTCGGGGGCTCACAGCGGCAGCAGGGTGCGTCCGCGGGCTGAGGGTGTGCGGTGCAGGTGGTCGGGGCAGCCGGTGGAGGTAGATCCGGTAGAGGAGTCGTGCGGCGCGGCGGCCTCGGGGTAGCCCGGCGGTGTGGCTGTGGAAGGCAGAGGAGCCAGGTGAGGCAGTCACCGGCCTGGCGCGGTCAGAGGAGGAGGACCCGAGGTTGTGCCTCGGGGTTGAAGGAGGAAACCAGGACCCGCCTTTTGCGGGTCCGGTTGAGAGGAAGAAGAAGACCGGCCATTTGGCCGGTCTGGTTAAAAAATTGTAAAAATAATAATAATAATAAGTTTAAAATAATAATAATAATAATAATATTATTATTATTATTATGGAAATGATTTATATTGATAAATCATCTGCGGGGCGTCCGTTTTGTGGGCCGTCTGCGGCAGCGTGGACCTCGCGTAGAGGGAAATGTTTTGAGATGATTTTGGGGAATTTTAATTCCCAAAATGAGGGGCTCGGGGGCGCGGCATGACTGTTAATTGGAAGAGCGTTTTTTTGGGGATCTTGTTTTGGACGGCGCGGACACGTCCGATGTCCGTTTTGAGCGCCGTCAGAAGAGTTGCGACCCCGGCGTCGAGCCGGAGTTTTCCACTGTGGTTTCGGGGACTGAAGCCAGAGTTGAGACGTGGAACCCATGGCCCGTCTTTTGAGTTGTGTGCAGCGTTTTGTAACTTTTTCATCGGATGTCCGTTCGGGGCGTGCGAGCAGTTGTTTCTGGATGTTTTTACAAGGGGATTTCAATGGTGCAATCCACCCGCTCTAATTCTGAAGGATGGTGCGGGACCCGCGAGGGCCGTTTCGGGGGTTGACGGAGATTTCCAGCTTTATCACGGGTGTCCGTTTTGCACAATTGATTATCCGAACTTGTGTACGTTTTCGATAGGATCACAACGGTGTGATCCGTTCATTGTGCTTCGAGACCGGGTTGCGGGTCCCACGATGCACCGCTCGTGTTCGGTGCACCGGAATGAACCTTTTTCTCCAGATATCTATTTCACTTAATTGAGTAGTTCTTTTGATGTGTTTTCCTGAGGGGATCGCAATGGTGTGATCTTCCCATCAGTTTATGGGGCCGATGCACGGGATCATGGGACTCCATTTAGACGTGAGGCGCTGTTGGTGAATTTTTCGTTGGATATCCGTTTGAGGCAAGTAAGTAGTTGATCTCGCGGGTTTTTCTGTGAGGATTACAAAGGTGTAATCTGTTCAGGCGAGCCGATCCTCATTCGAGATCTTATTAAATGTGGAATATGAAAGGTTCCCCAATGGCGGTCCTTCTACCATGTTTGTAGCGGACCTTGAGGTGTGATTGTGTGCACTCATGGGAGAGTGAGGTTGGTGTTTAAAGAGATATGGTTGGCTGAACCTCATTCATTGAGGTGGAAAGTAGGAGATGTCACATCACGCCTTCGCGTTGACTTTGGGTGTGGTGTGCACGATAGCCTTATGGATGGAGATGTGGTATACTCTGGGAGTATACGGGAATGCATGGAGGTATACGTTGGATATGTTTGTACTTGACAATGTTTGTGAGATTGGTTGGGGTTGACGTGGGGCCACACGTCGTGTGGGCCCCATGTGTGTCGCGGGTTCTGCTTTACGTAATATGACCTCTCATGACATAGAGGGTCCCTCTGTGCTAGTTTGTTTGACTAGCATGGTGGAGTTTTTCCCCTGGCTCTGTGCTCGTTTATTTGACCAGTAGGGTTGAGTGGTCTCCCCTTGGTTTAATTCTTGATGGATCGGCCGGTAGCGGTGCTAGTGACACCCAGTGATGGAGCAGGCGCTGAACCTCTTTTGGGTGAGTTGTTCTAGAGTTGGGTGGTTGCGCGATACCCACTATGTGTTTGGTTAGCCAGTGTTGTACCCTCTAGTGGAGATGGCCAGAGCAGTTCTGAGTTTTACCCTCCAGCGGGGCTATGAAGTTGGTTACTCATCGGCTTCTAGGGTCTACCCTCCAGCAGAGACTGGGCAGTGGGTCACCCGACGCTCTTAGGGTCTACCCTCCAGTAGAGACAGGACAGTGGGTCACCCGACACTCTTAGGGTCTACCCTCCAGTAGAGAATGGGCAGTGGGTCACCCAAAGACCTCTTATTTTCTACCCTCTAGCAGGGTTGGGCAGTGGGTCGCTCGTCGTCTAGTTCCAGGTCTACCCTTCAGCAAGGATGGGCAGTGGGTCGCTTGTCGACTTATTCTAGGTCTACCCTCCAGCGGTGCTGGGCAGTGGGTCTTCTGATGATGTATTAAGGTCTACCCTCCAGCGGGGATGGGCAGTGGGTCGCCTGATGATGTATTATTGTTTACCCTCTAGCAGGGCTAGGCAGTTGGTCACCCGATATCATATTATGAATTACCCTCCAGCAGGGCTGGGCAGTGGGACACCTGTTGGCATTCCAGACTCAGTCCTTCCGACTAGGCTAGTCTGTGGCTTTCCTCCGTGATTACTGGAGCGGGATCTTTGGTTATACAGGTCAGTGTTGTGATGGCTTTGACATTGAGAAGACATCTAGACTGAAGGGTAGTGATGAGGTGTGGTTTGACTTTTCCTAGAACTCTCAAGTGTGAGGGGTGCTTTCCCCACCCAGACACATTCTTGTGACGCAATCTAAAACTATGTGGGTAAGTCAGTGCCGCCCAAAGTGGATAGTGTCGAAGTGCGGTGATTGATCCCCTTGGCTTGCGGTTCGGGGCAGACGTGCAGGATGCTGAGCATCGATGGAGTTTACTTATGGGACTTTTGGATACTCGTTTTCATGGAATGAGCTACGAGATGGAGATTCCCTTACGGTCTTGTTCGGGCTTCTTGATAGAGCATATGGATTTGTATATACCATGTTCCGGTACCCACTTCCTGGGTTTGGTTTATCTCCTTCTAGGAGAGGCGAAGACGTGCGGGGTATGCCATGTGCTTTCCGCGTCTATCTTCTCATGGTTGGATGAGTTTACTCTCCTGCTATAGGCAGCGAAAGCTCGACGAGAAGTTCATCTTGTCATCGTTCCTAGCTCCTTGTGTTAGGATGAGTCTTCTACCTTTCTCTTGTTGGGTTGAGCTGTTACTCATTACTGCACCTTCGGTTGTACTCCTTTAATTTTCCATGTTCTCTCTACTAATCACCCTTCGGTACCTCCTTTGTTGCTCTCTCGAGCCTTCGGGGTATCCTTATGAGTTTTTTTATACTCACCCTTTCTTGGGATTTGCTCGCACTTGGTGTGCCCTTGCAGACAACAGACAGGTTGGTCATGACCTCAGTGGAGCATAAGAGTTCGGGAGCACGGACCGCGTGCGGTGGTCGTAGCCGGGTTTCAAGTGGGAGACCCTTCATCTGTTTATTTTTTTTGTTTACCTGTCACCGGGTTGTGGCACCCTTTATGGTTGGGAACGTGTTTTGATCCTTTTTCCTTTTCAGCACTTTACTTGTACTTTTTAGAGGTCGATGCACATATTTGGTATATATATAGCATTTTCCCTTTAGTTTTCATTTTAATCTGCAGTTTTTTCATTGAGTGTGTTGCGTTTGTGTGTGTACAGGTGCTTAGGCAAAGGAATCCCCGGGTTGTTGTGCCTTCGGCGCTGGTCGCCAGCCCCTGGCCTATGGAGGCAGGCTTGGGGTAGTTGCGGCTCGAGCCCGGGTATGGTCGGGTCGTAACAAAGTGGTATCAGTGGTGGTTTTTTCCTTGGAACACTGTTTGGACTTCCCTATAATGAAAGGAATTGGTCGGGAAATAAGGAAACAGTGTTAATGTGTCTCTAGAGAGGATCTCAGGCCAGGGAGTCTAGTGATGGTGCGGCGGCCCACGTATCCATTCACCAGGACCTTGATAACCCGTTTGTCGACTCGACATGCTGAGAAACTTGTTGCAGGGAAAATTGGTTTGTGCATCACATAGGATTGAGTCATTGACGGTCCTTCTTGAGTCATCTCCCCATTGTGGTTATTTGTATATACATATATGCTAATCTGATTGCGGAACTCCTTGATAATATTCTGGATGTCTCCTCGAAGACAACCAGACAAGATACCGTCTTTTGTTCGTGACGACGAACCTGTGAGCTACGAGGCCATAGTCCAGTAACCATCAAGCGATCCCCTTTCTCCGGGTGGGCCGGTAGCAGCACCCCCACATGTTGAGCAGGGGACAGCTTCAGCAGAGCAGACGGGGCTTGAGCGCAGGTTGAGCGCGCTCCGTGAGTTCCAGCGGCAGAGACTGCTGAGGTTCAGTGGTGAGCCATACCCTCAGGTATCAGCATTTTGGCTAGAGGAAATGGTTCTCTTTTTCAGGCTTGTGAAGATTCTGGAAGATCAGAGAGTGGATTTGGCAGCCAACCTTTTTCGTGGAGCAGCTTGGCGTTGGTGGAGTCTAGTTACTAAGCTTCTTGTCGAGTCGTCACTTTCGTGGAGTGACTTTCAGTTGTTGTTTCGTGAGGAGTTGTGACCCTCCTGCTTGTGCTCTGATTGGATTTAGGAGCTCCTGCAGTTCAGCAGGGAGGGATGACGTTAGCCGAGTATGCGACTAGTTTTGAAGACTGTGCACGCTTTTACCCGAACTTGGTCTATGACGACAACATTCGAGCACAGATGTTTGAGCAAGGTCTTGGCCGAAGGATTCATGCGGTCATAGTACCCTTGGGAATTTCCACATATGTCGGGGTACTAGAGCAGGCCCCGGTGAGAGAGAGCTTCCTGTCATGTTCTAGAGTTGGTGGTGGCAGCAGGCACGTTGGAGCCGAGACGTCTGCTGCAGCTAGTGGGCGTCGGCAAGCAGAACCTCGACACAGGTGGATTTCTGACAACTGGAATCAGGGGCGTGGTCCTACACCATAGTGGTTCTAGAGGGAACTAGTGCAGCCCAGAGAGAGGCAGTGCAATGCTTGTGATGGGCGAGGTCACCTGGCATGGGACTGCCCGACCAGGCATGCAGAGAGCTTCGGGCAGGCAGTAGGTGCACCACCACGATGGAGGCAGCGTCGTGATCAGAGTAGTACCCAGAGAGGTGGTGCGAGCAGAGGAGCGGGAGGAGCTGGTAGTGTGTGACGACTTTAGGAGGACTCCCCATCACCACTAGGCAGTCCATGTTAGGCTCCGGGAGCTGACTATCGGGACCACGAACATCCGCGATCTTTGGATGTCTACGATCCTGCAGAGCAGGGGTTGATGAGTGGTACCCCTTGAGACTCTTCTACTTCTTTTAGTAGAATTGTTAGACTCTGTGTGTGAGGTGATTTTTTATCCCCGCTCCATGCTTGAGTTGATACCAGGGTTGGGTGGGGCGTCAGTGTAACCCTGTGATGGTATGATAAAAGGCATGGGACAATTTTCTTTAGTCGATGGTGATGACTCCTTCACCTTTTGAGCGTTTAAGAGAGATTAGTTTGTGGAATCTTGTGTGACCAGATATCCTTGGGTGTTCCACCATATGGATATTCTTAAGGAGGGAATCACCGGGCCTTGTTCCAGGTGCGGGCGGTGATTCCAGTCGCGGCGTGTGACACAGAGGTTCGACTGAGTAGGTTAGCTACCCCTGAGGGCCTTCGGGCCATTTGAGATCGTGCAAAGGGATAGCGAGGTACCCTACCGCCTTGACCTAACCCCACAGTCTATAGTGGGTGCATGACATCGGCAAGGGCTGACCTCACGTGAACAGATGAAATCCTTTGGTCTGTGTGCGGTGGCGCAGAGCTGTGTGTGGGTTCTTATGGGTATGGGAAAGCAAGGTGTGGGCATAGTACCCTGTGTTTCTCCCTAGTTTTGATTTTTGGGGACAAAAATCTTGAAGGAGGGAATGATGTAAGCATCCGGTTTTTTCTGTTAAAGACTATGGAATATTCTTGATGGTATTCCAGAGCAGCGCCTTCAGAAGGCATGCGATTCCGAGCCCCGGAGTGGCCGGAATTAAATTTTCAATGCGTTCACACTAGAAAAGCGAAATAATTGGTATAACTCCTAAACGGTGCACCGAATCATGGATTCGAGTGTACAGATTGGTCCAAAATGGGGTTTTTACCCTAGGAATGACATAAAACTTGTCGACGAGGGATGTTTGGACCCGTCGCCCGCTCCCGGAACGTTAAACAGATAAATAAAAAAATTAATTTATTCGTTTAGTGGTTAAACTCTAGTATCTCTTAAACGGTGTCTCGGATTGGGAAACTGAGGGAACCATTGAGTTCAGATCGTACCGTTTACCCTAGGAGGGGTGTAAGTTTCGCCGGCGCGGCCCGTTTGTGAAAAATTCCCCCATGGGCGTTTTCGTAATTTGACGGCTTTGGGCGTTCAACTTTATAACATTCAAAAGGAAGCTCAGAATCAAATTCCGAGACCACTGTTGTGCTCGGGAGGTGGTTCTTACCCTAGGGGAGGTTTAATTTTGACCTTGCCAAAGGTTTCAGATGAGGGTTAATATTTAGGGATTAAATTAATTAAATTTTTATTAATTTAATTCTCTATTTAAATCAAACCCTCACCTCCTCCCCTTCCTTTGGAACCTCCTAGCAGAAGGAATTCAATCAAGGAGACCGCCTCTCCTCCACCAACTCTGGCGAGGTGCGGCAGATCCGGCGAGGCGCGGCGGGAAGCTTCGGGCTATGCCCTCGCAAGTATGATTATTGCGGTTTCAGTTTTATTTCCCGCACCTAATTTGAGTTTGATTAAATGTCTCAAATTTCTATTTTATCTTCGAAAAAATCCCATAATCGTGATTTATACATTTTGAGTTTTCTGACGCTTGTTTCGGACTCAAAATCTGAGTTTTGTGGTGTCCGCAATCGTCCGGAAAAAGTTGCGGGTTTTTTATTTGTTTCCGGCCGACTTTGGGTTGTTCTGACGGTTTCTGGCGGTCTAGCAAGTTCTCCGCACAGCGGCGGATTTCAGAGGAGGCGGCGGCATCACGGGCGGCGTGGAGCTTCGGCCGAGCTTTAGGCGGCTGGGGGCTCACGGCGGCAGCAGGGGTCGTCCGTGGGCTGAGGGCGTGCGGCGCAGGCAGCCGCGGCAGCCGGAAGAGGTCGAGCCGGGGGAGGAGTCGTGCGGCGCGGCGGCCTCGGGGTAGCCCGGCGGAGTGGCTGTGGAAGGCGGAGGAGCCAGGGGAGGCAGCCACCGGCCTGGCGCGGTCAGCCGAGGAGGACCCGAGGGCGCGCCTCGGGGTTGAAGGAGGAAACCAGGACCCGCCTTTTGCGGGTCTTGTTGAGAAGAAGAAGAAGACAGGCCATTCGGCCGGTCTGGTTAAAAAAATGTAAAAATAATAATAATAATAATAATAATAATAATAATAATAATAATAAGTTTATAATAATAATAATAATAATATTATTATTATTATTAGTGAAATGATTAATATTGATAAATCATTTGTGGGGTGTCCGTTTTGCGGGCCGTCTGCGGCAGCGCAGACCTCGCGTTGAGGGGAATGTTTTGAGATGGTTTTGGGTAATTTTAATTCCCGAAATGAGGGACTCGGGGGTGCGGCATTGCCGTTAATTAGACGAGGGTTTTTATGGGGATCTTGTTTTGGACGGCGCGGACGTGTCCGACGTCCGTTTTGAGCACCGTCAGAAGCGTTGTGACCCCGGTGTCGAGACGTAGTTTTCCAGTGTGGTTTCGGGCACTGAAGCTGGAGTTGAGACGTGGGACCCATGGCATGTCTTTTGAGTTGCGTGCAGCGTTTTGTAAATTTTTCATCGGACGTCCATTCGTGGCATGCGAGCAGTCATTTCTGGATGTTTTTCCAAGGGGATTGCAATGGTGAAATCTGCCCACTCTAATTCTGCATGATGGTGCGGGCCCCGCGAGGGCCATTTCGGGGTGTGACGGTGATTTCCAGATTTATCATCGGGTGTCCATTTTTCACAAGTTATTAGTCAAACTTGTGTACGTTTTCGAGAGGATCGCAATAGTGCGATACGTTTGTTGTGTTTCGAGACCGGGTTGGGGGTCCCACGATGCACCGCTCGTGTGTGGTGCACCAGAATGCACTTTTTTCTCCGGATATCCGTTGCACTCAAGTGAGTAGTGCTTTTGACGTGTTTTCCTCAGGGGATCACAATGGTGCGATCCGCCCGTCTGTTTTCGGTGCCGAGGCTCGGGATCATGGGACGTCATTCGAGCGTGAGGCGGTGTTGGTGATTTTTTCGTCGGATATCTGTTTGAGGCGAGTAAGTAGTCAATCTCGCGTGTTTTTCTTTGAGGATTGAAACAGTGTAATTTGTTCAGGAGAGCGGAGCCTCATTCGTGATCTTATTAAATGTGGAATATGAAAGGTGCCCTAGTGGCGGTCCTTCTTCTATGTTTATAGCGGACCCTTGACGTGTGATTGCCTGCACTCCTGGGAGAGTGATGTTGGTGTTTAAAGAGATGTGGTTGGTTGTACCTCAGTCGTTGAGGTGGAAACTAGGAGATGTTTTGTCATGCCTTCACATTGACATTGGGTGTCGTGGGAACGATAGCCTTAGGGATGGAGACGTGGTATACTCTGGGAGTATACGGGAATGCATGGAGGTACACGTTGGAGATGTTTGTACCTGAGAATGTTTGTGTGTTTGGTTGGGGTTGACGTGGGGCCACACGACGTGTGGGCCCCATGTGCGTGGCGGGTTCTGCGTTACGTACTTTCACCTCTCGTGACGTAGATGGTCCCTCTGTGCTCGTTTGTTTGACTAGCAGGGTGGAGCTTTTCCCCTGGCTCTGTGATCGTTTGTTTGACCAGCAGGGTTGAGTGGTCTCCCACTAGTTTCGTTCTCGATGGATCGGCCGGTAGCGGTGCTAGTGACACCCAGTGATTGAGCAGGCGTTGAACCTATTTTGGGTGAGTTGTTCTGTAGTAGGGTGGTTGCGCGATACCCACTCCGTGTTTAGTTTTCCAGTGTTGTACCCTCTAGTGGAGATGGCCAGAGCAGTTCTGAGTTTTACCCTCCAACGGGGCTGTGCAGTGGGTTACTCATCGGCTTCTAGGGTCTACCCTCCAGCAGAGACTAGGCAGTGGGTCACCCAACGCTCTTAGGGTCTACCCTCCAGCAGAGACTGGGAAGTGGGTCACCCGACACTCTTAGGGTCTACCCTCCAGTAGAGACTAGGCAGTGGGTCACCTGACGACCTCTTAGGGTCTACCCTCCAGCAGGGCTGGGCAGTGGGTCGCCCGTCGTATAGTTCCAGGTCTACCGTCCAGCAAGGCTGGGTAGTGGTTCGTCTGTCGAATTATTCCAAGTCTACCCTCTAGCAGGGCTGGGCAGTGGGTCGCCTGATGATGTATTAAGGTCTACCCTCCAACGGGGCTGGGCAGTGGGTCGCCTGATGATGTATTATGGTTTACCCTCCAGTAGGGATGGGTAGTGGGTCACCTGATATCATATTATGAATTACCCTCCAGTAGGGCTGGGCAGTGGGACACCTATTGGCATTCCAGGCTTAGTCCTTTCGACTAGGCTAGTCTGTGGCTTTCCTCCGTGATTACCGGAGTGGGACCCTTGATTATACGGGTCAGTGTTGTGATGGCCTTGACTTTGAGAAGACCTCTCGACTGCAGGGCAGTGATGAGATGTGGTTTGAATTTCCCTAGAACTCTCATGTACGAGGGGTGCCTTCCCCACTGAGACGCATTCTTGTGACGTGATCTAAAACTGTGTGGGCGAGTCAGTGCCGCCCAAAGAGGATAGTGTCGAAGTGCGGTGATTGAGCCCCTTGTCTTGCGGTTCGGGGCAGACGTGGGGGATGCTGGGCATCGATGGAGTTTACTTCTGGGACTGTTGGCTACTCATTTTCTTGGGCTGAGCTACGGGATGGAGATCCCCTTACAGTCTTGTTCGGGCTTGTTGACAGAGCATTTGTATTTGTATATACCATGTTTCAGTACCCACTTCTTGTGTTTGGTTTCTCTCCTTCCAGTAGAGGCGAAGACGCACGAGGGTATGCCACGTGCCTTCCACATCTAGCTTCTCGTGGTTGGATGAGTCTACTCTCCTACTATAGGCAGTGAATGCTTTATGATAAGTTCATCGTCTCACTGTTCCTAGATCCTTGTGTTAGGACGAGTCTTCTACCTTTCTCTTGTTGGGTTGAGCTATTACTCTTTACTGCACCTTCGGTTTTACTCCTTTACTTTTCCCTGTTCGCTCTACTGCTCACCCTTCGGTACATTTTTTGTTTTCCCTCAGGCCTTCGGGGTATCCTACTGAGTTTTTTTATACTCACCCTTTCTTGGGCTTTTACCGCACTTGTTTTTCCCTTGCAGACGACGGACAGGTTAGTCGTGACCTCAGTGGAGCATAGGAGTTCGGGATCTTGGACCGCGTGTGGTGGTCATAGCCGGGTACCAGTTGGGAGACCCATCAGCGTTTTCGTTTCTTTTTTTACCTATCGCCGGGTTGTTGCACACTTTCTGGTTGGGCACTTTTTTTGACCCTTTTTCCTTTTCAGCACTTTACTTGTACTCTTTAGAGGTCGATACACATTTGTGGTATATATATAGAATTTTTCCTTTACTTTTCATTTTACTCTGCACTTTTTCATTGAGTGTGTTGCATGTGTGTGTGTACAGGGGCTTAGGAAAAGGCCTCCCCGAGTTGTTGTGCCTTCGGCGCTGGTCACCAGCCCCTGGCCTATGGAGGCGGGCTTGTGGTAGTTGCGGCTTGAGCCCGGGTAGGGTCGGGTCGTGACAGACTTATTCCCAAAGTGAGGCTTCTAGGAGTAATAGAGAGATGTTGAGAGATAATATGAGCAGATAATGGACGATCTGAGGCCTTTAGAGGTGTGGGTAAGGTGGTAGAGGTGGGGGCCTTTTATAAGAGGGATGGGGGTCACTTTTGGAAAGGCTTGAAATGGTACTTTATTATAAAATTATTTTTGGATTTTAAATGTCACAAAATGATATATTTCAAGGATAAGGGGATAATGGTTCTAATCCATCCATACAATAGGTTTTTGACAAGTGTAAGTCTTATATTATACCTTATCTTTTCATTTTATTTAAATCGTTCATTAATGAGGTAATCACTGCATCATCATGGTGTCATAAATGAATTTATTTATTTATTGTCTAAAAATTATAAAAAAAATATAATGATGTAGGAAACCTTTCTATATTTCCAATGACTATTTATAGTCTAAGAGATTATTTATGCAAAAAAAATTAAAATTGTTTTACTTAGGTGATACATAGTTTGGTTATATTTTCCTTTCTTTAAAAATAATATGATAAAAGGTCACTATCACAAAAAAGTGATTCCATGGGGTCCCTAAGTTGGCACAAGGAATCCCATCGTCGTCCATGACACAACCAATAGGATTTGGACTCATTTTGGGTCATTTTATATTATTAAAATGTTATTTTATTATCCTTAACTACCTGATTACTAATTAATCACGTTAATTTAAGATAATTACCATCGTTACTATTCATAATGTCCAAAAACCAAATATTATTAATTACATAATTTGGAGCATATGATTCTAAATATGGAATCCATTTTACCAAATTTCAAACACTGAAATTGCAGTAATTAATTTAAAAATAATTCTCATTGTCAAAACAAATAGCGTGTTTTTAAGGAACAATATCTATCAAAAGATTGTCAATTGTTTATGTCCAATTTTAAAGTGAAATTAATTATAAGGACCACATTTGGATTAAATGGTAAAAATATATTATAATTACACTTTAAAACCAATTAATAAGATAATCAATCCATATAATTAAATTATATGAAAATTGAGTTTTGATGTAAAATGCAGTATTTTTCACTATTCATTAAAAATGAACATTGACTAGAAAAATACCATAAATTTATCCAAAGTAAATTTAAATGTACCAATTCTAAAGAATAAGTTTATTTTTTCCAATAGAACTAATAAAATTGTCAAAATATATATTTGAAAATGGGTTTCCGTCGAATGGCGGTAAAAAAATCTTTTAAAAATATTAGATTATTCAATGCTTAAAATTGGATTTATTCTCATTTTGAGCCCCTAAAAAACTATCTAATTAATAAATAGACATAGATATGGAAATATATTATTCTTTAATTACTTGAAATGTTACATACTTCAACCCTTTAAGAAATTGCGTCCCCAAAATTTTTTTACTTATCGAATAAGTGGGGGTATTTATCCCTTATTGAATTTTAATATTACCAAGTTGCCTCTTCAACTATATGGTTTTTTCATATAACATTTACATGATGAATCAACTTATTCTGCAACACTTACTCCCTATGGTCAATAATCTAGAACGGTTTTTCCTCCTAAAATATATTCTCTTCCATCTGAACTACCTCTGGACTCAAAACATGAGATGGATCTGGCATGTACTTCTTTACAATTAAAACATGAAAAACATTGAGATAAATTATGAGGTAAATCCACTAGGTATGAAACTGATCCAACTATGTCCAGAATTGCATATGGTCCAATGAAACTTAGACTAAACTTTCCTTTCTTACCAAATCACATCACACGTTTACATGGTGAAACTTTGAGGAAGACATGATCACCTACCTCAAACGAGAGAGCCTTCCTCATGTTGTCTGTATATATTTTCTTCCTGTTCTGAGATGTTCTCATGTGTTTTTTTATCAACTGAAATTTTTGTTCCATATCTTCTAGCAATTCTGGTACCATCAACTTCCTTTCACCTACTTCATCCCAAAAAGCTGGAGTTCAACACCGCTTCCCATATAATCCCTCAAATGGAGCCATCTGTATACTAGAATAAAAAACTATTATTATATGAAAAATCAACCAATGAAAGATGTTGGTCCCAACTTCACTGATAATCCATCAAACAAGCACGTAGAATATACTAAAAAATATGAATTGTTCATTATGACTGCTCATCTGATTGAGGATGAAAAGCTATACTGAAATATAATTCAGTACCCAAAGACTTCTGAAGGCCTTTTCAATAGTTATAACTGAATCTGGGATCACGATCAGATACAATGGAGAGTGGAACTCCATGTAACCTAACTATGTATTTATGATACAATAGATAAAGTTGATCTTGGGAAAAAAATAATCTCGTATAGCAAGGAAATGAGCAGATTTAGTCAAGAAATCAACAATAACCTAGATTGTATTATTACCTGGAGGTGTCTTCGGTAATCCCACAACGAAGTCCATTGATATATTCTCCCATTTCTACTCTGGAACTGGTAAAGGCAAAAGCATCCCTTTCGGTAACTGTAACTCTGCTTTAACCTGTTGACAAGTCACACAATTCATAGTAAAATCAGAAATATCTCATTTCATTCCATACCACCAGTAATACTCCCGAAGATCTCTATACATCTTAGTATTTCCTGGATGAACTAAAAATGGATAAGTATGAGCATTACATAACAAATCTCTCTTCAACTGTGAATCACAAGGCAGATACAATCTCTTCCAAAATCTCAAAACACAATCAGTATCAATGTTGAATTCAGGTAAAATACCCTTCTAAACTAGCTCTACCTTTTTCTACAACTCAATATCTTGCTTCTGAGCTTCCTTAATTCTGTCTGATAGAGAAGATTTCACTAATACCTGAAAAGAAATAAAAAAATTTCTTGCACCAACAACATCCAAGCCAAAATTCATCAAATCATTAATTAAAGGTTCATGTTCCAAATTTAATATAGTTAATAAAGCATTGCTTTTTCGACTCAAAGCATCTGCCACTTTATTTACTTTTCCTAGGTGGTAGTGAATTGTGAAATCATAATACTTGATTAATTCTATCCATCTCCTTTGTCTCATGTTCAATTTTTCTTGAGTGAATATATACCTTATCATTTTGTGATCATTATATATTTCACACTTTACACCATACAAATGATGCCACCAAATTTTTAAAGAAAAAACAACAGAAGCTAATTCCAAATCATGTGTAGGGTAATTTTGTTCATTAGTTTTCAACTGACGTGAAGCATAAGCAATTACCTGATCATTTTTTATTAGTACGCAACAAAGTCCTTTCAATGAAGAATCATTGTAGATAACGAACTCACCATTCCTGTAAGGTAATGCCAATACTGTAGAATTAACCAATCTTCTTTTCAATTCTTGAAAACAATCATCACATTATTTTGTCCAGATAAACATAACACCATTCCGATTTAGCTTAGTCAATGTGCTAGACAACCATGCAATTTTTTTAAAAAAATATCAGTAATAGCCTACCAAATCAAGAAAACTATGAATCCCAATTACATTTGTGGGTCTTGGCCGTTCCTCAACAACCTCTATATTTACAGGATCAACAGTTATTCCATCTTTAGAAACAATGTGGCCAGGGAAATAAATAAGTTGCTACCAATACTCACACTTGCTGAATTTCCCATACAAATTCTTTTATTTTAAGGTTTTCAAAATAAACCTTAAATGACTTTCATCCTCCTCTTTACTTAAAAAAAAACCAAAATATCATCAATGAAAGAAACAAAATACTTATCCAAGAACTCATGGAAAATTCTATTCATAAGGTCTATGAATACATCAGTTGCATTGGTTAACCCAACAGGCATAACTACAAATTCATAATGGCCGTATCGTGTATGAAATGAGGTCTTCATAATATCTGCTTCCTTTACCTTCATCTGATTGTACCCTGATCTCAAGTCAATCTTTGAAAAATACTTATCTCCCTGTAGAATATCAAACAAATCTTCAATATGAGGAAAAGAATATTTTTTCTTTACAGTGATGTTATTCAAGGTTCTATAATCATTGAAAAGTCTCATTGAACCATATTTATTTTTAACAAATAAGACAAGAGAACCCCATGGTGATGTGCTAGGTCGAATGAAACCTTTCTCTAATAAATATTTCAATTTCTCCTTCAACTCTAAAAGTTCAAATTGAGCCAATCGATAAGGGGGTTCTGAAATTTTATTAGCCTTAAGAACTAAGTCAACAGTAAATTCAACTTCCCGATCTAGTATTATTCCAGGAAACTCATCCGAAAAACATCTGGATACTCATTTATCACAGACACATCATTAATCTGAATAGATCATTTGTTTTCAAAAATATGTGCAAGGTAACATTTATTTCCATCTTTTACAGGTTCCTCAGCCTCTTGATATGTTATCAGCAGTAAGGGTTCATTTTTGTACACAAAATGATAGTCTTTCTGAAAAGAAACTTCTTTAGCACTACCGTCAATCCTAGCATGGTAAACATAGAGCCAATCCATACCCAGGATAGCATCAAACATTACTAGAGATAAAACAATAAGGTTTTCAAGTAGATTCTTTCCACAGATAAGTATAAGAAGATTCTTATAAATTTTTTATCCCTCAACATTTCACCCAGGTGTTTTTACCAAAAGTTTAAGTGTCATTTCATGAGATTGAATTTCCGATTTACTTGAAATATTTTCAGAGATGAATGAATTTGTAGACCCCGAATCAAACAATACATTGGCATAATCTGAAAAAACAAAGTACCTGATACGACTTCATTTGATGGCCCAACATCTACTGAAGTAGTTACAAAGGATTTCACCACACCTTTTTACTTTTAATCTGGTTGTTTCCCATCATTAGATCTCTTTTTCAAACACTCGTTTGCATAATGACCCATCTCATTTCACTTGAAACATTTCACTAACTGTAAATAAAATTTGTTCTTACCATTACCCTGATCTTTTCTAGTACAATCACAAGCCTTATGTCCCATATAACCACATTGGAATCACTTTCCTGAATTCAAACGACATTCCCCAGTATGATTTTTACCACATTTATCAAAATCTAAAAACATAGTTTTCTTACCATCAAACCTTTTATAAGGATTCCTCCCTTTCTCCTTCCACCTCAGTATCTTCCTCTTTTGGTTGTAATAGAACACTTGATAATCAGAAAACTCCATTTCCACCTTCTCAGCACATCGAACAATCTTTTCATAACTTTTGAACTCATAAGAAGAAAATGACCTACGATGTTTTGGCTTTAATCTTGAATAAAAATGATTGATTTTACAATTAAGGTCTCTGATAAAATTTGGAGCATACCTTGCCAATTGAGTGAACTTTTCTTCACAAGAAGCGACTGAGTTGTCCTCTTGCCTCAATTCCAAGAATTTTTTTACCATCCTAAGTCGAACAACAATAGGAAAATATTTCTCAAGAAACATACCTTTGAAATCATCCCAGTTAAGAGCATCAATCTCATTAGCATCCCTAATATTTTTAATCATCGAGCACCACTGATATGCTTCACCCTCCAAATAGTATGTAGAAAGAATAACCTTTTTATTGTCTGAACACCCCATGACATCGAAAATATTCTCTAGTGCTTTAATCCACCCTTCACCTAGCACATGGTAAGATGATCCTCTGAATGATGGGGGATTTTGCCTCATGAAGTGTTCCACCACTTACATGTTCCACTACAGTTGATCTGGATGATCTCAGGCATAGATACCACCACCATTTTTCGCTTGAGTCAACTGTTCCATTATTGCAACAAATAGGTCAGTTCCAATTCCGACCATCTCAGGATACTAATTTGGAAGGTCATTTCCTTTTGTATGCCTTTCTAGCACTGCTTCCCTATTTCCTATATGGAAAAAAATCTGAAAAAACATGTCTTAGATGAAGCAACTCGGTAATCATCAAATTTAATATCATTTCAATATGACCATAATGTAAAAAAAATTGGATAATCATTTAATAGAATTCTAACTCCTAATGTTTTGTAAACTGTCCTTTGATTCCAACTATACGGACCCATCCCTAAACATTACTTAATCATGGATTATTTCAAAAATTAACATTGAGGATCTTTTCAGGATTAGAGTTTTAGAGAATTAGATCATAAATCATTAATTACATTCCACATTTAAATAAGGTGGTTACATCAAAGACAGTATTCATTTCTTCCACCAAAGGAAACATATTTAAAATAAAACATGGTTTCATTATTGACACTTCCTCGACACTATCATCAAATCATTTACATTTCCCTTGACCTGTGAAAAACATTTCAAAAACCTGAGATGGGCATAAAAAGACCAGTAAGTGATATAAAAATACAGAAATAATACATTAGTCCATGTAAAAATAAGAATCAATGATATCATACATTACTCATAAAACATAATCACTTTAACTTACCTCGTGAAATCATAAGATTTATGGATAAATCAAAGAAATCGTAATTCATAAAGGTAACTAGAGGCATTCATAACATTCTTACATAGGGAGTAACCCTCATGGTTACGTTTGGAATACCCATCACAGTATATTCCTTAAATCTCTTCGGAGAAACCTTAGCGTTTAACTCCTCTGCGTTTCCCAATGCATTGGAGATCTATCTCAGCCTCACCCGCCCTTAGTTTATCACGGAACCACCTAACTTCATAAGCAATGCCCAATAACCATAACATAATTGTATCATATAAAACATGTATAAAAGAAAACATAATATTTCCATATTTCAATCATAAGATATCAATACAACACATTGATATAACCAAAACATTATCAAAACCATTATAAATTCCAAAGTAAAAGAAAAGTAAAACATTGTATTTATTTTTAATTTTAAAAAAATTATGTCTTTTAGAGGAAGTCGAAACTCAAATAATGGTCATGGGAGCGGAAAAGTCATTGTCGCCGCATACGTAAGACAAAAACATTCCTTTTTTCATTTATTAAAACTCTTCGTGTAAAAATATTCCCTTTGAATTCAATTAAAATTCAAAAGGGTTTATTATACAACTAATAAAATAAGGTCATATATAAATTGATATATGCCTCAACGTAAGGAGATTGAGATGAAGCCCCTTACATCATGTCCGACTTGTTCTCGTTCGTTATTTATATTTTTGAATAATAAACATAGTTCAATTTATTATCGGTTAAATAATTTCTTTAATGATTATTATTCAATTCATATCACATATTATATTGTTATAATAGTTAGTTAATTATGTGATTTCATATCATATGTTTTGTCGATGTTCGGTACAATAGTCAAAAATAAACATGTTTGAAGAAAATTGTCCATGTAGTTATAAGTACATCATCTCTGGAATGGTGTTCATGATTTAAATATCATATATATCCAGTATATATGTATTTAAAAAAATTCCATAATGTTTGGATATAATAAATTAAATGTACCGTTTATGGAGACGGTAGGCCGTACGTACGCATGAACACTGCTTTCATTTATTTGTCATATTAAAGGCATTAAAACTAAATGAGTCATATATATGTTATAATTCAAGTATAATATATATGTTATATAGGTAACATAATTTCATTAATTAAATTCTTTATAAATTCCATTTTTGGCATGAACGAGTCACATCACTTGAGGGGTCAGTAGTCCACACTTCCTCAGATGAAATTATCGCAGTTCCACTACATGAAAAGCACAACAATGTGATTTAAAAAAACTTCAGAAGCATATAGAAAACATAAATACCATATATATCATAAATAAATATATTGACATCATAATGGCCACCATGAAATGTGTTGAAAGAAGATTTTACAATCATCGATTCGTGAGGTAGTAATTCGACACCCACAGAAACAATATGTTCATTAACCATTAGACGGAGGTGTGTGTCAGTGTAAATAAAATAATTCTCATAACATCATCTTAGTATATTGAGGATACTGGTGTTGTTATTGAATCATAGAATTAGAATGTTATGGGTAGTGAAGAAGTAAAATACAAGAAAGGAACTCTGTAGAGACATTACCTCAAAATCAGGTAGCTATTTTTTGATTTGAGGCAAAGGCTTCCTTGGAAAGACGTCTTCCCAAAGAGAGGCTTCTAGGAGTAAGAGAGATATGTGGAGTGGTAATATTATCAGAGTTTGGACGAGCCACAGGCTTGAGAGGTGTGTCTAAGGTGGTAGAGGTGGGGAAATATTATAAGAGGGAGGAGGGTCACTTTTGGAATGTCTTAAAATGTTACTTTATTATAAAATTAATTTAGTATTTTATAGGTCCCACAATGATATATTTTGAGTATAAGGTGATAAGTGTTCGAAATACACCCATAAAATTTGTTTTGAACAAGTTTAAGGCTTATATTTAACCTTATATTTTCATTTTAATTAAATCATTCATTAATGAGGTAACATTGCATCATCATGGTGTCATAAATAAATTTATTTATTATTGTCTAAAAATTATAAACAAAAGATACCATGATGTAGGAAATATTTTTAGCTTTACAATGAATATTTATAGTCTAAGAGAGAATTTATTTAAACAAAATTAAAATTGTTTTATTTAGGTGTTACATAGTTTGGTTATATTTTTCTTTCTTTAAAAATAATATGATAAAAGGTCACTATCACAAAAAAGTGATTCCATGGGGTCCCTAAGTTAGCAAAAGGAATTCCATGGTCACCCATGATACATCCAAGAGGATTTGGACACATTTTGGGGTCAATTTATATTATTATTATATTATTTTATTACCTTTAACTACACGATTATTAATTAATCACGATAATTAAAGATAATTACAGTCGTTACTATTCATAATGTCCAAATACAAAAGAGTATTAATTACATAACTTTGAACTTATGATTTTAAATATAGAATTCATTTTTACAAATTAAAAACACAGAAATTGTAGTAATTAATTTAAAAATAATTCTCATTGTCAAAAAAAATAGCTTGTTTTTAAGGAACAATATCTATCAAAAAATTAACAATTGTTTATGTTCAATTTCAAAGTGAAATTAATTATAATGAATACCATTGGATTAAATTGTAAAAATATATTTTAATTACACTTTAAAATAAATAAAAAATATAATCTAACCACATAATTAAATTAGATTAAAAAGAAGTTTTGAAGTAAAATGCAGTTTTTTCACTATTCATTAAAAAATGGACATTTTGAGAAAAATACCAAAAATTGATCCAAAGTAAATTTTGATGTCCCAATTCTAAATATTAAGTTTATTCTGACCAATAGATCTTATAAAATTTTCAAAATTTATATTTAAAAATGGATTTCCATCAAAAGCCGGTAAAACAATATTTAAAAATAATAGTGTATTCTATACTTAAGATTGGATTTATTCTCATTTCAAGCCTCTAAAACACTATATAATTAATAAATATAAATAGATATGAAAAATATTATTTTTACTTACTTGAGATTTTACATTATTAGTTTCTATCATATTCCATCAGGGAATATATCAAGAATGTAAAGATTCAATGTGAAAAGTTTGTTTTCATAGTTAATGGATGTTAATCATTATGATGTAATGCAATCATGAATCCCTAATTTATGTTGATTTTTTCTATAAAATTTGGAAGATATTATAAATATATTTTCTATTTTTGGGCTTTATTTTCTTGAACAATATTTTTTCAAATTAAATTATTTCTTTGGATTAACACAAATTATGTTTTCATATTTCTCGTATGCTAGTGTTTTTACTTATTTAAATGAATTTATCCAAGGTGAATTGTTTATTAACTCTTACTAATTATTTTAGTTCACCTTGTTTGAAGATTTTCATTACCTAGGTTATGAGGAATCACTTTACTAAAGAGATGTCTATATAATTTTCTATAAAAGCACTTTTTTAAAGAGAAATCATCTCATGGATTGAAAATGTGTTGACTACAAATCAAGTCTCCAAAGACAATAAACCAAACCCTCGTTTTCTATTATACTATATTCATTAATAAAATGTAATGTATTAATAATCCTAAATATATTAAATAAATTCATGTTCACCCAAGGTCACCATATTTGGGTTTAGAGAAAATGATTTGTTGTTTTGGTGATTCATTCAGAGAACATTAAGAAACAATAGAGGATTATATTTATGGGATGATTCTATATATTGGATAATAGTATGGAAATTACTTAATTTAGTAATTATTTTTGTTATTCATGGGAATAAAATCCTAATTTGGATACTATTATTTGATAATATCTCTGTGATAGATGTAACAATGGGTAATAAATCAAAATTTATAGATTATGTATAAACATAATCATTATAATGTGCATAATAAATTGTCCCAAATACAAACCTATATTGAAAATAATGAGGTATATATATTTTTAATAACATTTTCCTTATATTTATTTATAATATATTTACAATATTAAGGAATTAGGATAATAAGTATGAGAGAACCCAACATTAATACCCAATATTGAATCAATAGTGATATATTTTGAATTCAATGTTGATGAAATAATTTAAAAAATATAAAATTTCAATGTAGATTTATTTCTTGTAATTGCCTTAAAGGTATTAATCATTTATCACCCATGATTAACTATATGTGGATTTAGAAATGGATAATCTTGATGGAATCCAATTAGTATTTGATTACAAGGATAATTTAGAGATTATCCCAGTGAGAAAAATATTAGGATATGAATTGGAGAATGAAATATTATGTCTATTCAAAACATCAATCATCAGTTATTATTAATAATATAAAATTAGTTTATAATCTATGAATTCCAATTAATAGAATGATTAGTTCCTGTGGATTTTCATGTGATGATTTTAAATAATTAAATAATGTATTATTTCATATGTGTAAAAATTTTATATGAATCAAAATTTAAATATGTAAATGTATATTGGAGATTACTTATATTTGGAATAGTGATTCATAAAAATATTTCATAGAAAAATGAATATTTCAATAAAAACAATGAATGAAAAAAGTGTTTATTATAAGGAAACACTGATAGTCAACTACGATAAATGTGGGGGACATAGAAATTTTCTAATTTAATTCCATAATATAATGTATAACATGTATTATATAACAAAAAAAATCTAATATACGGAAAATTCATTTCCGCCACAACCATTGTAGTAGGTGATACTGATAATTTTAGTGATAAATGTTGATAATCCACTCACAAAATATGTGTTGTGAATTTTTTTTTTTAACTTATAATTATTCCATGGGAAATAAAATCACCATTTTAATGGATGTATTTTTATTTAATAAAAAAATATATTAATTTGAAGGAATCAAACTCTTTTTTAATAAATTTTATTGCATTGTTTTCCTAAAAAAATTATTATAATTGCATTAATCAATTATAATGTGATATTACATATTGAATTGAACTATTTAAAATAATAAGAAAATCTTTTAATTTCAAAAACAACATTTCATCAATGTTAACACATTAATTAAAGATATAGAAAAAATTTCACTTGCCAATATAATTTATTCCCACTGTATTTGGTATTTATTAAAAATTATTAAATAAAAACACTACATTAGTCAATTACATTTTTTTAATGAAATTATGAGTTCACAAGTCAATCCCATTATAATGATGATTAATCCTCACTAGAAAAACTTTTTATTCACATCCAACCGTAAATTTTTATACGGGTAATATTAAAAAATGCTAGGATTTAAATTATTGAAGGGGTATAATATAACATAATAATAATTAACAATGTAGTGTTCATAAATAGATATGATTTTAATAGAATTATTCTAATGAAACACTAAACTCTCACATACCAGTATTTTTATTATTAAAAATGATTTTCATCAGTGTCATGGTTATCATTGATTAAGCATGTATAAGAAGTTATAACCATCTTATGAAATAAATATCATTATTAATATTTCTTCCACAAGTGTAGTTTATAAATTAATGAATTTTGTTTACATAAATTAAATTTTATTAAGTTGATATTTTTTATTTTTATGTATTTATGATATTAACTACTTTTAGGAGAATTTTATTTTTAATATTAATACGATTTTCTAATAAAAATAAATTTTTTACATTAATTATAGATTTTATATTAGGGTAGAAAATTTTATATATGTAAAACTAAAATTTTAAAAATAAATTAATTTTTGAACATAAAATAGAAACATAAACTAATTTATAATTTTGAATATTTTTCTAATAAAATTGTTTTTATCATATCAGTGACATACATTGTTTTTCATAATTTGAATCCTTGAATAGAAATATTATTTTATAAGAATATTGACACCATGTTATAGAAAAAATATTCATTTACAAAGTTAAATTATTAGTATTATAAATTTGTTTATAATTTTCAAATACATATTAAATGTTTTAGATATTATGTTGTATTTGTATCAAGATATTGTTTTGAAAATTTTATACACCTATTACATCAAATTAATTTGTATCACATTAATATATTTTATGAAATTAAATTTTAAAAATATTTAGAAATAAATTTCACAAATTACATATCAATTGAAATTTTAATTTTAATCATAAAAAATAAGATGCTTAGTTGAAAACTACTTATTGTGGAAAATTAATAAATGGTAAAAGTAAAAAATCTAAGATAAAATTTCCTAAATCATTTAAACAAAATATATTGGAAAATTATTATTAACGTATATTCAACTGTTTATGTTACTGTTTCCACTATTTAATTATTTTTGATGAAAATTTTTTGGTAAGAATTTCATATTCTTAAAATAGTATTAGTATATAACAAAATTAAATCGATTTCCAATAACAAAAGGTATATTGTTGCCCTCAATTTTGTTCAAACCACAACCCACTATGTTTCCTAGAAACTATTACCATCCATCTCCAAAACTTTATTATACACCATCATTTGGTTCTTTTATTCTCAATAAACAATCCCCTATCGGATTATCCTGCCATTTTAAATTTAAATAATCCATTATGTGAAGTTTATATTTCAAACCAAATCATTCAAAATTCTATTTTATTATGTTAATTTTTCGTTCTTAAACTTAATTATTACATTTTAAAATTATATTTAGGTATAAATATTAATTGGGTATTATTTTAAAAAATGTGGTACAAGTATTATCAACCATTCTATTTTATATTAACTAACTGAATTCATGAATATGTGAAGGTGAAATTACAACCTCCTTGAAAGAATGTTTTTATTCATCATCCACAAAAATGGATGGTCCATAAGATAAATTTAATAATAATTTATCATATATATTTATATATCATAATTATTCTTGATAAATGATAAATTGTTTTTCTTATCTCTTCAACCCCACATAAAATTTAAATATCATCAATGTTTATGAGTACACCAACACCTTCCTGTAGTGATGCATTCCATTCTCACTAATGACTTTTCTACTAGTTTTAGATGATATATGATTGGAATCTATGAAATATATAATTAATAAATATAATGAATAATTTTTTTTTATGTAAAAAAAATATTACTAATTGTTATATGGTGATCTAATTATATAAGTAAGTTACCTAAAACTGGTTCATCAAAATTTTAACATACTTGAAACTAAAATATGAATACCTTGTAATGGGATTGTAAAATTTTATATTGATATAGAATTCTATTTATAGTACTATTATCTGTTTAAAAATGAGAATTTTTTGGAGATGAAGGCTAATAAATGTAACATTGAAATTCATAGTTAAAAACACGAGGATAATTAATATTAAGAGATGAAAATATATTATAACAATATATTACATGAAAATAATTATAATTAATGAAGATTATAAATAAAAATATGAAATATTATGTTTCCAAAATATGTAAATATTATAATATATTTACGATATAGGTGGATAATGATCTTTTTAAAAAATCAATCGTAAATTTAATGGACTATGTAACTCAACATCCTACAATTCAGATATTAAATATATTTTGAACTTCATCAAAACAATAATATCCATTTAAATGTTCTTATATATTTATTTCATGTGAAATACTATTTTTTATCCATATCCACTTCCATGAATATTTTTCTTTTCACTATGCTTTTAAATGATACTTTTTGAAAATATTTTGAAAACTATGACTTCAAAATCAATTTTATTAAAATTTTATAATGAAATAGGTTATTATATTTTCTTTTGATTTTCATCACTATATTGAAACTGATATATTTCAAATTATGTAATATTTTAATTTTCAGACTCTATTGAACTATAATTTTTTGATTATTTATCAATGATCATGTTTCTAATATTAATCGAATTATATAGTTTTGTTATAATATTTGGATATGTTATAAAAACCACTTATATATCTCTAGATTATAAATTATAGGATCAGTGAAAATTTTTATGTTAAATTTTTTATGAAAACATTTTTCTTACTTATGCGGGTACTTTTGGAAAATCTATTGGCTTTCATATTAATTTGTTCATAAACCATTTTATATCCTTGGATACATATTTTTTTGATTTGCGATTTTTATTTATATACCTCATAAAAGTATGGATGATGACTGGTAGGGTCTTATATCCCTCTCCAATGCATTGCTTAAATTTATATCTCCTGGGGTTTTCATTTTGGTATGTGTATCTGTTTCCTTTATCTATGGAAATGGATAGTGTGTCTCAGGAATATTTTTTTCCCTATACTATTGTATGTGACAAATTTTAATTTTGTTTTGAACTCTTGTCTTATTATTCTTTAATGTGACTCAGGAATGCTATCTTTCATTATGATATTGTTTGCAGAATATTTAAAATATGGTTTCCATTGTGATGTAATTATATCATGATTCAAGGAATTTATGAAATTTTTATAATGAATATAATAGCTATTATACATCCAAGTAGATATTTTATTTCATTATGATCTTATGATATTTAATTTGAAGATAACTTATTTCTTATATTTAACACTAATGATATTATGATATAGCTTTTATCATCATATTATTTCATAATCTTTTAAGAAAATCATTAATGAAATTTTTATTCATCTCTTTTTGGGTGTTTCATAACACCCATTCATTTGTTTCAGTCCCCATGTTACGAGGATGAATTTTTTAATGATGTTTCTAAATAATGATTTTCCATGGTTCTTTTAGGGAGAAATTATCTTTCATTATTTTTTAAAAAATTATTTTGTTTATAGTCTTCAATGAAATGGTACATATTTTTTATTGGGATATTCCTATCATAATTTAAGAAATGGAATTCTTATATCTTGTAAAAGATACAAAATAAAATCATGTTTATCTTAATTCCTTATATTATGTGAGAGGAGTTTAAACACATAATTATTATTATATTTTTACCCCTAGAAGCGTATCATCTAACAAAAAAATTTACTAATAAAATTATATTTGAAATATAATGTGATAATGTTTGAAATACCTACCACAAATAAGACATAAAATAAACTTTTTAGACCATTTCATAATGTTTTTACATTAATTAAAATGTTTTAAACATTTACCATGATTGTAAATTTTTTAAAAAGGATAGTATTCATAATAATAAAAATCAAAATTAACGTCAAAAATAATCTATAACATTCTAATTAAAAAAATTCAATCTATTTTTTATTTAATCTGAATTGGTTTCAAAAAATTAATTATATAAGAAGGAAAAAAGAATGAAATTAAAATATATTTCTTGAAATTAATAATTCTATACATAAACAAGAACTCATATAAAAAATATAATTGTGATTCCTATAAAAATTAATGGATAATAATTAATCAATGTTTTCCTTTATATATGAATAAAAAATATAAAATAAAATGATATTTTATGTCAAATCATTTAATGATATTAAATTATTTTTTAACAAAATGTGTCTTTTCACTACTTATTTAATAATTAATCAATTATAATATTTCTAAAAATAATAGTAACATAATTTTATCAAAAAATATTGTTCATGTTATTTAAATTTAATCAAATAAAAATTCTAAAGGTCATAAGAAAGAGTTATAATATCCATAGTCAAATGTAAATAAAACACATTTAACTTAAAATTAATTTTTGAATTATAAAATATATTTATTATAATTATATTATTTCTAAACTCAATTCAATGCATGAAAATTTAAATTTACATTATATATCCTAATAATTTAATTTTAATAATGTAGGAATATTGATTAGTTTAATCAATTAATATAAATGTATAATGTGAAAAAAAATAGTTTCATGAAAAATATCTCATTCACCATTAAATTATGTAACAATAATTTGTGAAAAATGATATTAAATTTAAAAAAGATTCATTATTTTATTATGAATACACGTTCTATATTTATATAAATAGTATAATGTTGGTTTTATATCTTCAATTTTGTTTTTAATGGATGATATCTAACAATTTTATTTTAAAAAAATATAAATTTTTATTTTAAAAAACAATTTATACCTTTTTAAATAATTATATGTATATATCGTTAGGAATTATGTTACTTCTATTAAAAATGGGATAATTATTATTTATCAAATCCATAATTTCCATGCAACTTTTTAAATTGTATTGTTTCATCGAAAAACATTTACCTGGTTTCTATTATTAATTTTTATAAATTATCTCTTGTATTCATAATCTATATAGGGTTTTCAGGTAAATATTGATAATTATTAATTAAAAAAATATATGTTTAGTGAATGTGGAGTATTAGTTTTAAACGTCTAAAAATGAATAAATGGAACACATCATGACCATGACAACAAATCCATGGAAGATGTACATGAAAAGTAAATATATAATCATTGAAAAATGGTATTGAATGTATTATTGTTGATAATTATTTTCCCATTTAGAGGTTGTGCGAGGAGATTTTGGACATTCATCTGGACCTAGGGTATGATATGGATAAAGCGTATATTTACACCTTGATTCTAATTCATGATGTGATTATGTCTCTATGATGATGACATGAATTTGGATTAGATCATGAATATTTTTAACAATGTGAAAAAAAATTCCTTATGGTTTCATCGATTGGGCTTTTTTTAATGATGTAATGATTTTTAACAATATGATGGTTGGGATTTGTGATGATGTGATTATGCATAAAATACCCCATATATTCTTTTTACAGATCTTGTGTTCCTTTTTGGTTGTGTAGATTTCATTTGGTTGGTTTACACCCCATATTTTAGGTAAGTTGTTCTGTATCATTCCTATTTTATATGTCATAGGTATTTATCCTGTTGAATAAATATATTTATAAATAATTTAAAAACAATTTATATATTTGTCTGTGTAAATAGGTTTCTAGAAAATTATCATAGTTTCTCATTCAATTTCTAAAAAATGTTCAATTTTAATAAATTTTTTAAATGGATTGAAAAAGGGGTTTAATGATGTCTCTGATTGAAATGTAATGTTTAATGTTTTATTGTGAAATGTGTATTCTATTTTGAAATGATTTGATAATTTAATCACAAGGGAAACTTGTGTACATATGTGTATGTTTTTATAACAGTATTAAACTTTTAATACATTAAGGTTGTTCTCTATCTATGTAATTCTATTATTCCTTAAGAAATATGAAATTGGATCTGGGAAAGGATTTATATAGTTGGATTGTTCACTATCTAGGTTATTCCCATACACCATATGACTTGATCCATGGGTTATAGGGAATTATAGTTCACAGTAGTCATAATTAATGTTCAAGTGACCCAAATAACGTAATTATGAGTTATCATTAGTGTGATTTTGAAATATTTTTTTCCATGTACTATTTTCAATTATTTCTATATGTTTTAGATAAATTGAAGTAATTTTTGTAAAGAATTCACGGATCTATTAAAAATTTGGATTCTTTGAACAATGTAAAATTTAAATTATGTACCAATATTTATTATAAAATTTATATAATTTATCCCACATTATTTTATGGAAATTGATAATTTTTTAGTTGTATATGTTACTAATATTATGGGTTTGGTAGGGATTCTATGGATACATTTTATGCAAGATACTAAACATCTATTTAGAAGTTTTTAGACCTTATATTTACCTTTTATGTTATAAAAGGAATGAAAATACATTTTGGAAGAAAGGTTTATGTTTGTTTGGTATGGGTAACTGATTTTGATATAATTTGATATAGTCAACACATCACATGGTATTGATATTTTATCTTTCATATTCCCTTTGATTTTAATAATATTTCTTGAAATTTTATCTTTAATCTTTTGATCTGTATCTCTACTTTCATTTTTTTGGCACTGGTGGGTGTTTCTTTTAGTATTCTAATAATATTTTCTCGATTGTATGAATATATATTTTTTGAATCGTTTTCCAAATTTTATGAAATCGTTTTCTCTGTTTTGTGAATGATATATTGATTCTCATTTCCATCCCATGTAAATCTAGAACTCTTTATGGGTTAATTGAAAATATGTTTTGGTACCATTAATTAGATGGTATACCATGTCATATTGTTGAAAAATCCATTGAGTATAAGGTTATTCTCCATTTTAGAATGTATGTAGTCATGAGAAAGGATTCATATGACTTGAATGATAGGTTGTAGTAACCTCCTAGCCAATAATACCTTTGATGTTCCTTAATTTAATATGTAATGTTGGGATGTATGTCTCCTACGTTGAGTTTTGATCTTAATATCATATTTTACATGTGATTTTCTGGTTTTGACTAAGAATATACCATCATCTGAGAATTTTATTTTGTTTCTATTTTTAGTATCATTCCATTGAGTTGTATTTTATAGAACACATAAGAGGTTGAAGTGATAGATTATATTCAATGTGTCACTCCATTGGTTTAAAATATTTTAGATCAAATTTACTGGGTAGACTATCAGGTGGTCTATAATTGATCTAGTGTTTAACATAAATTTATTATAGTGTAGCTAGAAATAAAAAGAGATCATGACTGACCAGAATAGTTCATACTCAAGAAACACTTTTCATTTAGGTGTATAGTTAACATAAATATGTGGGGGACTAGATATAACAGATCAACCATCTATTTTAATTCCCTGATATAAATATATTTATTAATGTAATGTGTGCGACGTGCTAGCTCAGTGGTCCTAGAATGGGGTGGTGAGAAGCCATGGTATAAAAGGATCGATATGATGACTTGGATTGGAAGAGTTTCATGAATCAGTTGTTTATCATTTCAACATATTGACACTAATGATATAAATTCTTCTATAGTTCTTCTCCTCACAGTTGGTATATAATGAGATTTCAATGAACAAATATTTTTTGATGGATCATTGTGTTATAGGGTTAATGATTGTTGAATATATATGATCTTATAAATTTCTATAGGAATTGTAACCAGATATTAGATCATTGGTTTTTATGATATTTTATTCCACCAATATTGACATGGTAGAAACATTAATGATTCAATATTAAAATATTAGAGGAATTTTTGGATCTTCTAATTATTCTCTTCCTTATAATGGTAGTTTCAATGACATGTAATGGGTGATGAAGATGTACCACCAAAAAATTATCAGTGGTAGAGGTGATTCTCATACATTAACATTTTATGAAAAATTATAAATAAAAAGTAATGTGCATATACTGTGATATCAGTGTGGAATGGTGAGTCACACTTTGGACCCTTATCCAAATCCCTAAATGATATATATAGCATCTAGTCAATGAGGAAACCTTCATCAATTCTTCCAATCCATGCCAAATCCATGTTATGTTCCAGGATTATCAAATCTAAATTCCAATAATTCTTAATTAGAAGCATCAATTACCATAACCCTCCCAATATAGTCCACAATAGTGAATCACCTTTACATAGTTGATGTGTTTCATATAGATGTTGATATGGGACTAACTAGAATGAGTGGTACAATTTTTGTTACATATTTTATAAAAAATTATTTATTTGAAAATATTTTATATTTATAGTTTATATAACACATTTTTTCATTTTTTTTACAACATCCAATTGATCTAATGTATATTTTTTTAGTGAGGTAAATGTCTCTTGAAATATGTAAATAACAAGGTTTTTATGTAGGTTTGGTACTCTATCGATTTGGACATATAATTAATCTAGGATTTTAGAACTCGATTTCTAAATCCATTCAACTTCATCACCAGGAACGATTTTATAGTTTACCACCATGTTAAGATTGATTATTATCATCATCATGATTAATTATTTTCTAACGGGAGGAGTTCCAAGGTATATCTTCGATAGTGGGATCTAAGGTCTTTACATTCAGGACCCTCCCTCCTAATGCTCTTTACATTACTATTGTCCATTTCATTTGATCTCAATGATATTCCTTCAAGTTTTTAATTTACTACGTTATTATTTATTTATTTAATATCATCCTAATATAAATTTATTGACTTTCTCTCATTATGGGGTCAATATAACCAATTGATATTTTGTTTCTTAAAAATAATTCTTCCATAACCTTTAATCTTAAGCATCTTTTTTATCTAAAATAGATTGAGAAATAACTGACAAATTTTGTTGAAAAAGGTTTTTTATCCCAGTTTTCTCACCTTGGGAATCCCATTTTCTCATTATAAATATGTTAGATAGATTGCTTCATTTTTTCATGGAATATTGGATGTTAAAAGTATAACAGCAAAATATATTGTGATTTTTTTTCACAAATGTTTATTATCTTTTCTAAATTTTTTGCGTCACAAAACACTAATTTTAGACAATGTTACATTTAACATTGATTTTATCATGAATTACACAAAACACTATGATGGTCTTATTCTAAAAATAATACCTTATTTGTCTTTCAATACATGCTACACTGAGTTTAAACAAAGCATTCCATACTATTACAATATAATTATTTAATATGACCGATATCACCAGGAAATTTAAATGACATATATGAATATGATTAACTAATTTATAAAAATATTATTTACGCATGTATATATATATAATTATTTCATTAGTAAAATATTATTTTAAAGTAAAAAATATGAAAACTATTTGAAAATTAAGGTCATCTATTATTAGTAAATATGTTTTTATGAAATAATGTTCTCTAATTCAAAAAAATTAACAAAATTCTTCTGTTGGATTATTATAATTGTATCTATATATTATATATTAAATCAAATATTTAACATTAATCGTCTGTGTTTTATAGACAACATATATGAACATATCAACTGATATAGCTAAAAAATAATTGTTTTGTCTTTTAGGTAAAATTATTATTTTTAAAATTAATTTTGTAAAATAATAATAACTTATGAAATTAAAATATTAAAATTATTTTAGGTTGGATTTTTCAGATTTCTTGGGACGATTATGAAATGTTGAATTGTGAAAAATATTGAATTTTAATGGAAAACTATCTTTTTTCCTAAATTATATATTACCAAAAATTGTATTTTATATTTTATTTAAATTTTAATTAGATTAATTATACATCAATTTAAAAAATTAGATCCCTATAATACATTTCGTAATAATATTTCATATAATATTGATTTATATTTTGATCATTTTTTCTTTAAAAACAAACTTTCTCATAACTTCTACAGATTAATATTAAATTTATTTTTTTCACTTTTGCGAATGGAATTTTTAAAATTTATTTAATTTTACTAATAATCATATTTTATAATATCTAATATATTTAACATTTTTATGTCCAAAATTAATAGTTAATGTAGTAAATTTAAAATACAATGGTTAAGATAAAAATAGGTTTACTCAGGTTTTAATCTGAAATGATGATGTTAAAAATAACCTATAAAATTTTCTAAAATATATTTTCTATACATAATTAAAAACTTCAACTTTATGGTTCTATAATGGTTTAATTTTTACCCTTTTTATATATATAGAACATTGGATTAGTCAATTCATTTAAAAAATATAATCTGTGTCCTCTCTCTAACTTATAAAATTTAACCCCATGTACACTCTTATAAAAACCATAAAACCATTTTATCTCCACCAATACCTACCCATATCATATCCAAAAATTCCAAAACTCTTCCGATAATACATATGTTGGTAAAAAATCCATCCGTATAAGGATTTAGTGTTATCATGTAGAGAGTACTCAAAAAGTTGTATTATTCTTAAATGAGCATATTTATTTTATTTATTTATAAATAATTTTCAATATTATACTATTATTATTTAATAATATAATTATATTCCATATACTAAGTTGTTTTATTGTTATGTGAATGATATATAACCAGATCCACTTCCATTAAAAAATCATCACTCATGTGTATGTCGGACTACCGCCACACGAACTATTGCCATTTGTTTTCCAATTACCACCTATCAATGATGGTAATAATTATAGATATATTGTTTATATATGATATATATGATATTTGTGAATATATTATGATTCTTAAATTATTATAACCCACATAACTTCTTATTTCCCATTTTCATGGAAGATGATAATGATGTTCATGTATAAAGTGGACTACCACTTCACGAAGAAATGTAATTTGATCATTCTATAAATGGAATGTATTAAAGATGGTTTTAATAAAAATATGTGATATATGGGAAATTTTAATTCTCTAATGATAATATGATTCTAATAGTTTGTTTTATTTTAATCCTACATGGAAATGGAAATAACATTCATGTGTACCTATGATCTATTTTCTCCACTATAAGTGTATTTTAGTTCCTATCACTAAATGTTATGAACTACTACAAAGAAATATATATAGAATATATATATGATATTTATATCATGGTTTATTATAAGTAGATCATTAGTCCATAATTAGAGTAAGAGGAAAAAAATATCAATTTAAAAAAAGTACTAAAAACAAAGCTATTATTTTCTGATACCATACATTAACGTGGAATTGTTAATAAATAGGTAATAAAAGGTAATAAGTAAATCATATATGGTATAATATATATGAATATGGTGATTCATTATATTTATAATAAATTTAAATTTATTATATAAGAGTTTTTAATTAGTATTACGGAATTCAAAGCTTATGGTAAGAGTTTTCTATCACACTTTTTAGTATCACGAGACACATGCATCATTAATCCCTAAATTAATTTATTATGTAGTTATATAGACCATGAATATTTTTATTACTATTATAATTATAATTAATATAATTTTAATAACCATTTTAGTTTATATATTTTATGGGTATTGTGGTTAAAATATTACCAAAATAGTTAGGTATATTTCTCTAAATTTATCTTCTTTGATAGATATGTAATGTTGTGAACCTATATTATTTAATAATGTAATTATAAATCATTGTTTACATGTAATATGATTAATATATTTATCCTATTTATAATTTATGTTTCATTTTATGTAATTTCTCTATGGGGATAATGAATCGGGTTTAATAGAGTTGTATGAGTTTTAGGTTACTATATTATCATTTATCGAGATTGTTTATGAATAAGAATCCAGTGATGATATCACATGATTTAACTCCAAATAATTCTTATGAATTTTATTCTCCACATTTAATTCAATATATATTCTTGTACTGGTTTCATTTTTTCCCTCTTTACTACTATCATAAATAATATAGTGTAATTATAAAACATTAACTTTATTTCTCTCTTGGGTAGAAAAATTATTATGTTCTAATAACATTTTATTATTAAAATGTTCTCACAGATTCATAATTAATGAATTATAATATTTATAAGTATTTTTATCCCTTTTGATAATTACAAATAAAATAAATTATTCTTCATTTCAATTTCTAATCAATTCGTAATTTTATTTTACCGAAAATGTTAAAGGAACCTTCCTTTCAACATGTATGGAATAAACATAATTTTATAACATCTTGGACTATTGATTTTAATATTTCTATATAAATTTTCAAGGTTATTTAAAAATTAAATTGTATTAAAATGTTTTCAATTTTGAAAATACTTTTTAATACATAAAGGATATTTTCCTAAAGAAATGTTTTAAATGATATTTATAAATTATTTTCCATCATCGATGATATAAAATGATTTAATTTGTCATTTATTACGGATATGAGCCAATGATACCTTTTTTTAATTATCTAAAATGTTTTTGTTTATGGTGATAGGATGTTTAGAAATATTTTTTATCTAAAATGAGTTATAAAATGATATAACTCTTGTCAAACACACTTTTTCATGGGTTTTTCTAAGATGGAATAATGAAATGATTTTGAAACCTAACCGTTTTTCATAGGTTATGATATAATGAAATTTTTATGAAACCTTTTTCATTTCATGGATTATTATATGATGGAATTTTTATGATATTCTAGAATACATATGTATCACTTTAATTATGTGATAGTGGTTATGTTATAATAATCGATGGTGGTCACATTATAACAAATAATGGGTTTCACCTATATTTCCCTATAATTCATTCAGTAAAGAGTTATTTCCCATAAGATATTAAAGACTAGAATAGAGAGTGAACATGGTTCAGAAATAGACTTTTTCACCTTTCCTAGTCTTGGTATTGATCTTTTACTACAATTATATTATGAGTGGCTTGTCTTTAATATCCATAATCGTATTCAATAACATGATTAAATGTTCACAGTGTTATGTGTTCACCTTATTACATTCTCACAATGTTAAATGTGGACTTGTCATTCATCACAATAATGTTATGTGTTTACTTGGTTTCATGTCTATAGGTTTAATAATGGGAATGATTTCATGTTGTTAAAACAATTATTGAAGCTATTTCTATATTTACGTATTCAAAATGATATAAAATTATGTGTATGTCACAGATATATGTGTTATAACAATGTTATTATCTCATGTCCCATGTTCATTGATTTAATTATGATTCATATCATATTAAATACCATTATAAATGTTATGACTTGAGTTTATGATTCATGTATGTTTGGGTATGAACTTCATAAGTTATTTTCATTATCACATAACCTTATACATATCTTAAGATACCATATTATTATATATTTAAACCACATATGTTTATACATACTGAGAATCTGAGCTCACCCATTATTATGTTTCCATTCCCTTGGCTATAAAGAATGGTTTTATGTTGGTTATTTCCATGAAGAGTACCAATGATGATGGTAATTATGGGAAAAATTTATCTACATTCCTTAGATTATAATATTTTGTTCCGGCTTTCCAAAGACTCTAAAATATTATGGTTCTTATGTGTGTCTTTGAAAATGAAATAAATATTTATATAAAAATATATAGCATTCATGTATGATAAGCATGTGTGAATATAGTTATTATTTGAGGAATGTTTTATTTAACCAATGGATACTATGATGAGGAAACATTATTGAGATCCATTGGGATATCTCAAGGTTTATGACTTGGTATGTGTCTGAGGATAATTCAAAGAATGCGTCAATTTATATGAAAATTTCATGTTATTTTGGTAATTGATAGAGAACGTGGTTTCTCTAAAATCTTATCCCTATCTAGATATGAAAATTGGATGCTTCTATAAAAAAGATGAAACTAGGGGTAACAATATTGAAAACAGTGTATTGATATAGACTCAGCCAGGAACAATTGTGTGATAGCATGCCATGCAACAAACCATGTTTGACACTCTCGTTTGATATTCATTGTAAAATAATATATAATTTATGAACCATGATTAAATATTTAAATATACTATTACTAGTAATTACCATAGATAAATCTATTGTTTTCATATATTCACATAATTTTTTCATATTTTTGGCCTCCGATATGTGATTTTTCATGATTATTTGGGTCCCTGTTGATGGTTGTTGCTCAGAATATGATTTTTGTTTTTTTTCAATGGTTGAATCCAAAAGGAAATGGGTTAAAATTGAATGTGATTGACTTTTTTATGATGATAATCCAAATTATATGAAAACATGAGTAAAGGATATTTTGATTTTTGATAATCATTCATCGCATAACATGAGTAACAACACACACATTAACTATCTCTTGGGATCAACCTATAACTGAAGTATAACTTTCATTGAGAGTTCATGTAGTGGAGACCATAAAAGAATGAAAATTCTATTTCTCATATTTCATATGTGTTTAAATAATCACTAAATTTAACTCTTTCAAGGAGTATGATGTTTTTTCCATTGCTGAAAAGATGTGAACTTATCAAGTAATTTCCAAGGAGAAAGGAAATGACAGGTAAATGTAATAGATTGGAATATTGGTGTCTGTGATGTATTATCATATAATTAATGGTTGAAATGTGGATGATATTGGAAATATAAAATTCAATTTAATATGGTAAATATCAATTATAAAATCATCAAGGTTATATGTGCAATGGTTTTGATGTAGATGATGAAGGGACCATGAACATCGTATGAATGGTATGTTCTATTTTAATAGTATTGTTTATAATCTTGATTAGATTTATGTGGATGAATGATAACCCAATAATTATATTTATTAATTTAGGAATGGTGTATTGAGAAATATTTTAATCAATCCTTGTTAATGGTTTGATATGGAAGTTGGTTGAATGATGCATTTATGTATTGGGATTCAAGAATGATATTTTATGAATCATGAAATATAAGGTTTTCATTATTGATTTTATAAAAATATATTTAATGGAACTTATTACCTATAAAATATATTTAATGACAAGGTGAAATTTTGATAAAGTTATATTAACCATTCATATGTTTTTAATGTTGAAAAAATAGTATTTATCATTGATAATGAGATTTTTTATATGGATAATGTAAATTGGATACCATTTATGTCCTCCAATATGATAATTGATTTGTTAAAAATTTATTATATTCTATCGTTGATGGTGTTTAAAAAAATTGGATTTTAGGAATAGATCCAATAATATGTGTTTTAAGTAAGAAATTTGGATGCATGTATGTTTTCAATAATACTTCATGGTAGTTATGTTTTCAAGATAATACATGATTAAGGTATTAAATTTTTTGTTATTTCAAAATAAAGATCCATTTCAAGATATTTGTGTGATTAATGATATGTTAATTTTGGAATGTTATTGAACATCATTATAATGTTTTGTAGTTTAATCCTTTAGAACGGTCATAATTTCAACCATATGTGAATTTTTTTATTTTAAACATTGAATGATATTTTATAGAATAATATATTATTTGATCATATTATTATTTATTTATGGTGGATATCCACTAATAACCATATTGTTGTAACTATAAAAAAATAATGATTGATTGGCTTATCATTCTATCTATAGATCATATGATTTAGTATTGTATCAGGTAAAAATTTATATCCTTCATTCCATGAAATACTATATGAATTATAAATTAAAGAAGGTGCAACCAAAGGTAAATATTGTTCTTATGAAATTTAATGAAATAAAGTATGTGTACTTTCTCATGAATTATTTTACCATTTGTTAAACGATGTTGGAATATGTTATCATTATTTTTATTATATAAATTTCATTTTCCATTCCTTAATTGTTTATTGTTTTAGTGACATTTACAATTTATCTATCAACCACATTAATATGATCAATAATCCTTATCACTCAGTATAATTATTTAGGTTTTTTTCATGTCCAAATTATCAAATCTTACATATGTTCTTCTATGTGCAAAAATATTATTATGTTACTTTAGGTAACAATTACATTTCAAACATTCCATTTTTTATCGATTTTTTATCAATCATTTATAAGATATGGGGTTATAAGTTGAAATTGTTAAATGAATATAGTTTGATGACTAAGATGATTTTTGATCACAAAATTCACTTTATGGGTTGTTGAAAAGAACACCCCGATGTTCTCTGAAATTCATTTTTTTCAAAAATATCTGATCATTTCAATATTATGAGACACCAAATATTGATTTTGGGTTGTTTTACAAGTAAAAAGAAGTATATATTTCATTAAATAAAACACTATTTTTGTCTTGTGTTAAACACAATATATGGTTTAGCTTTCATTACACACAACAATGAGTACAGATGAAATGTGACGAAAAATTAAAAAATAATTTTGTAATATGATAGTTATCTCCAAGCCATTAGAATTGAATATATGAATATTATTAAATAATTATGGAAATATAATTTAATAGTGTATAAATAATGAATTTTTTAGTGACTAATTAATTTGAAATGAAAATAAAAAATATCATCTCTCAAAATGACATAAATTATTAGAGTTTGAGAAAGTGTATAATTTAAAATAAAATTAATATCAAATAGTGGTAGTGGGTTATATAACTCCTAGTTTTTGAATTCTATATTACTAATACCCTTGTAAAGGGAAATGGTGTTTTAGATTTCTTAGTAAATTTTTTTTAATACAATTAATTCTAGAGAGAATGGAATAGTGCATCCTAATGTGACTATTCATTCTAATGTATTTTCGAACTCAGGGGGTGATTTATGAATTATTATGTGTAGTGTTAAGTTATTATAATATCTATATGAGTATATTTTAATGGTTGAACTACAGGATCAACATTTTAAAGGAATTATGGAAAAACATTATCATGTATAAGAAATTTATATTTTATCCCTCCCTTTTATTGTATTATTCATTTTAGTGGATTTTAAGATATATATTGGTAATTTCTTGAGTTTTCATTATTTTCATAAATTAAAATTTATCCCTTCGAGGAATTCTATGGTCGCCCATATATTTCACCAGTTTTTTGGATATGGTTGTTGAGACCCCACTCATGAGAATGAGTCTCATTGAAGAAGATTTTATAGTGACTTGTTATATATAAATATTATTGGTTTTATCTTAGGGTCATTAAAAATATATTTTTTAAGGTATAAATTTTTATTGGTGATCGGGTTTTCAGGATTCTTTATCCTTTTTTCTGATATTTTCAGCTTAGTAATTTGTTGTGGTTGGTTATGAGTCTTGTTGGGCCATTTTTGTTCACTAAGAGGATTTTGAATGTTTTTTATAGGATGTAATTTATGGATTAGTTAGAAGTGATTAGTAATTTCATGACCAATTTACTACTTAGAGAGTAGAATAAAATCCACTTTATGTAATTATTTGGTAGGAGATTTATTATTATCAATATATTTCTATTACGAGGAAACCAAATGGGATTATTGATTATTATGTGAAGATCATTCATCATAAGTCCATTCCATTAATGAAATATGTATGGTGGCATGGGTTAGATTATCATGATAACAAATTCCATTCATCATCTTTGAGAGAACATTTTACTCACATATTTCTAGATAATTAAACATACACATGAATTCTTTGGGATATTAAATCCATCATTGGATATATAATAACATATTATTTAAAAAATTTATTTTCAGTTTTTATTTTTTACTGCATCTGCTCAGTTCTGAATGTGTGGGAGACTATCTTTTTTTATTCAAAACCTAGTTTGGTTTCTTCCTACATGTAACATTAATATCATTCATATGATTCCTTCTAGTTTGTGTGGATTTATTATAAGAGGTGTGTGGCCAAAATTTGATGCTTTCTCATAAGTATCTAGAACATGATAGATGAAAATTGTTCTTTATAAATTGTTTTATAAATTAATTGTAAATATTGATATTTTTTTATATTTAAAATTCTTTTTATGAAAAAATTGTTTTACCCATGTATTCATTAAAGAAATAGTATTTTAAATGCATTTAGAAATTAAATTCAAATTTTTTTATTTTTGGACATTTTTATGGAACAAGTTTGTTTTAATGTATATTGTCAAATATTTACTCAATTTTAAATGATTTGATAAATATAGAACATGTGAGACTTTGGATTTTATGTGGAATGTGTTGTAATAAGAATAATTTATTAATAATATAAATGGGTTCAATTTATGGGGTTATATTCTATTAAATCATTGATATTAATTTATCTATTGGAAAATATACACATGGTAAGTGGGGTCACCTTCTGTTTTCTTCCTGTATTCACTAATCGTTTATGCATTAGTTACAAGGAATAATAATTTTCATTATTCATAATTATATCATGGAAAACCAATCTTTTCAAGCTATGTGGTATCCTTAGATTTTTTTACCATTTTTCATTGGATTGAATTATTTTTCATTTTATGTATCTATATTTGAGAAATTTTAATAGTTTGTATAATTTTTTTTTCAACTGTTGTACCAATATTTATTTGTAACTATGGAAAACGAGAACTATTTTCTATGATTTGATATAAAACTTTTAAATTTTTATCCTTTCATGTTTTCTGTTAATTTATAATTTTCAAGTTTTTAATATTTTTAGGATATTGAACTCCTTGGTTAGATCCAACATAGTCTATTCAGCTCACACCCTTCACACCACCTCAATTATGAGTTGGACTTGTGTATTCTTTTGATGTTGACATAAGAAAGGTGTTGTAGTTAGCTAAAAATGTTTTAATCATATAGGTATGGGTTGTTGATTGTGATATTTTGGGATGTTCCCCATATATCAAACAGATTAAAAGATTATGGTATTTGTTTTCTTTGGATGACATCCATACCCTATAGTTTTATTTTACCTCTTTGGAGTCATATTGATTTAATTTTTGGATTCATTATAGTGATATATATATTTATTATAGTATTAATAAGCTATTTATCTACACTATATTCATATATATTCTGTGTATCTATTTTTAGTTTTTGTAAATCATTCCCTCTATTTTTTTATGCTCAAGTACTAGGGACTATCTTATGGGGGTCAAGAACTCCATCTGAGTCATTGGAAAATATGTTTAAGTATATATTTCTCGAAGGTAACCTAAGATAGATTTTTATAGTAAAAATACTAATAAAATCATTATTTTTTATGGGTTTCTTTATATAGGGATCTACTTTCACCCTGATAAAAATAAGATAATCCTATTCCATTGAAATATTGGTGGGAATAATGTATCCCCATCTATAAACATTAGATATCATTGATGATTTTCAACATAGCTCCTTTATTCTAATTATTCATAATGTTCTTTTGATTTTATACGATTATCTACCCAGTTTCCTCATATATATCAGTTATCAATAGATTAAATCCTTTAATATAGCTACTATAGCAATTTACACATATTATTACAATATTTTAAGAATAACTAAATGCTTAATTACAAGCCAAGGATCATAATGTCTAGTGTCTTAGAAAAATAGGTATATAAAACTAAAAACATGGGACATAATATAACATTTATTTATTTATCATTTATTAATAGATCCCAACTTTCTTCGAGTCCTTACATATTCATAGTATAACCTTGAAATAACATGAACAAAGGGATGAGTTGTAAATCCTAGTATGGGAATAATCATTAAAAGAAATCCTAGATCATGGGCTAGAAGGAATAACATAATGATATAAAAAGTCATGAAACATGATTAATCATTTGGAATGAAAACATTGGATCATATAATCAGTTATTCATTGTAATTTGGAAGCATCACAAAACATGATTTAATCACGAGACAAATCTCATTGCACATAGAGGAGCACCAGTCAAGGCTCACCACCCGGATCATTTCACATATCATCTCACGAGACTAATCATCACCCATTTAAATTTAGCACTATATAGGGGAAACCATAATACCATTTTTATGAATATGCCTTCCACATAATGAATCATACATATGTAATCAAACATAAACATAATGGTTAAAAATGAAAATAATTAGGTATCATAATGATGTCATTATAATAAAAAATGTTATTATCATAAAAGTATCCATGAATGAAATGAATAAATAAAAAATTGATATTTTGAAATTAATATTGTAATATATCTTGTTAAGTGATGTCAAACATATGTGAGAATAGGGATTAATAAAATTTATAAATAAAACATTTTTTACGGTTTAATTGAAAACATTTCAGATTTTTTAAAATGGAAAAGAAACAATTGTTCATATAAAACCATAAATTAATTAAGGTAGTTTTTTAGGATAAAATTAGTGTTTTTAGGAAAATAATTTTGGAATAAAAATCTTATGGAGAACTCTTTAAAATGTGTAATAATCCAGGTAGTTCCCTTAAATTTGGCATTCTTATCAAGAAGAATTGAGTATGGAAACTTTTAAAAAAGTGTATATTCCATAACAATAAGGATGAATAGATCTTGATAAATGAATTTTTAAAATTTACATATCATTTAGAATATTTAAAAAACAATAAGAGAGAATTTATTTTGGTAAAAAATAAAGAACGAATAACTCAAAAGAATATTGAAGGTTCGTGTAGAATCACATACCATATATCTCGAACAATTCTACATTTGATCATAATGTCTTGAATTATAAAATTAGATTCAATGATTAAAATTTAATGAACAATTTATACGTTTATTTTATGTATTATAACATTATTAAGTATATTTATTCCTTTTAATGGGTTAATATATTCAATTTCATTGATTGATAGTGTTGATATCATTGGTTTTCATGACTGGTTTACTTGTCTATGTCTATTTAAAATCATGTTGTATGGGTATAATTGTTCAGAACTGAAATTAAATGATTTTAATGAACTTATATAGTATTAAAATAAAATTTATGTTCTATAAGTTAGTTTGATTCATTAGATATATAATTAATGATAATGGTTAGGTTAATTTAGAATTTCATTATCACAATGAACTCATTTTTTATTATAAATTCATATCATCTGTAAAAAAATATCCAAAACATTACATAAGATATAATAAAAATACTAAAATATGGTCAAACCATATAATTTCAATCATGACCATCCTTGAAGAAGGAATTGAAAGATGAAAGTACACCACCCCCGAAGGTGTCAAAGTGGCACCTCACGAACGAAGTGTTCATTTCGAATGTAAAATATAGAGGATATGATATTTGGTGAAGAATTATTCCATAAACATCTTAGCATTCCAGTATATTTAAGATCCTTTAGTTTTCATTCCATATTGATGAGGGGAGGTGAGGATAGAAAATGAGGTCAAAGGAACTTGAAAGGAAATTGAATGAAAACAGGAAAGGGGTTTACCTCTTGATTCCTTCTCCTTTAGAACCTCATTAGGTTATTGGTTTTGGAATTTTTTTAAGAACTAATGATCTAGGATATTGGAGAGAAGTTTGGGATGATTATTTTTCATATTTTGGAAAATTATCATGTCTTAATTGGTGTGAGGAGAAGATGGGGGATGAGTGGTATTTATAGTGGAGGAGAGGGCTGTTTCTCATTATTTTTCTCAATATTTTATTAGGTTGATCAAGATAATCTATAGTTTTGAATAATGAGACTAAATAAAGTAATTTTATCATTTGTGATAGAAAATAGTGTTCATACATCATCCATTACTCAATTAAAACTATATTTTACTTATAATATATTTTTATGATAAATTGTCATATTTTACATCAAACAAAAAAAATTTCAATTATTTAAAAACAATTCCAACTATTCACCCTAAACAAATATAAATATGATGAATTATAAAGCTAACTCATTTTTTATAAAATAATTTTATAAATTGGAGAAACATAATTATTTATTTTAATCATAATTTACATAAAAAATATTGATTTAAATTTTTTAATTTATTCTATATAACATTGAATATTTACTAGAGTCTCATAAAATAATCCTATAATTATTAAAACTAAAAATAATAAAATTATGAATACATTTTATGAAAATACATTTGGATTTACATTATTGAATTAGTCAAAAAATATTAATTAAATATTTTTGATATAAAAATATACCCATACATAATTAATAATTTTTCAAAATATTTATTTACTTATATTATGATATAATTATAAAATATTCTCACATATAAGATGGATACATTTTATTAATAATTTATTTCATTATGTTACTATTAATTGGTTGGTTTAGTATTCCTAAGGGTCCCTTTCCTATTCTAAAGGCCATGTTACTGTTTTCATTGGTATCAGTTCCATAACATCAAGAAATGATTCTGACATCACACATTAATCATTTATAAATTTTGTATCATTTTATTTTATGTGTATATACTATATTTTATAATTATATAAATGGAATTACTATATATAAAACATTAGGTTGTCACATTTTCTCAATATATGAAATTTTACCCTTTAAATTATGTTTTACATTCTATGTTAAAAATAGGTTCAGATACTTTTATTTCATTACTAGCTTTGGTTCCCATATTTCCACTTTGTATATATATTTCTACCAAAGTACCTTAACTAGGTTTGTATTCTTAAGGTGTATAGCTCTATCTCTAGAATCCATGATATTAATTGGATTCTCCACCTAAGAAATATAATTATTTAACTATACCACCTATGAAGTCAGTACATGTGATGGATATGGTTTGTATTTCCTTAAACAGGATACATGGAATACACCTTGTACTTGAGACATGGTTGTTGTGAGTGATAGTTGATAGGACATAGCTCTGACATGATCAAATATCTCAAGGGGGACAATGTACTTTGTACTTAGCTTCCATTTCTTTTCAAATTGAATGATTCTCTTCCAGAGAGATATAAAAAGGAATGAAATGTCACCAGCCATAAACTCTAGTTCCCATATCCAATTGGCTACATAGATGTTTTTCCAAATTTGGGATGCGTTGACGTGTTTCTGAATAGTTTTCACCTTCTCCATCATTTCAATGAAAATGTTAGGTCATAGAAAATTAAGTTAACTAACTTCATCCTAGCATTATGGTGTTCTAAAACATTTCCCATATAGAGATTCATATGGATCCAATTGGATACTTCAGTGAAAACTATTATTATAGGATAATTAGCCAAGCAGATGATTTTTCCACATCCTCCATTGAAGCCCATATAGAATTATCTTAACAAGTAAACCATTTTCAGAATTGCCTACTCATATTTATCCATCATTTTGATGAAGATAGGTCTTACTAAATTTTAGCTTTGATCTTAGAGCATGTTGAACAATTTTCCAGAACATGAAGGTTAATCTCATAGTATTATTGGATACAATAGATAGTGGTACTCCATATAACCTTAAAAATTCGTTGATATATATCCATCATTGATGATCAAATTAGAATTCATTTTGAATTGAAATTATGTTTTTTGTATTTCTAAGATAATCTAGAATAACCCATATATCAATTTTCCTTTGAATTTCATTGTATGTCTATGGAAAAAAGTCAATGGTTATGTTTTTTTATTTCCATTTTGGTATGGGTAATGGTTTCATCATTTTTAGACATTTTCCTTTTAGCAATCACTTGATGACATACCAGTCATTTTGATGTATTTTTAGTGATATCATTTTTCATATCGTCCAGCAAAATGTTCTCATGTAGATCTCAATACATATGTATGCTACCTGGGTTAATAGAGAAGGTTGATCTATGTGGGTTATTTTATATCTCATTCTTTATCTCAGGATTGGATGGTACATAGAGTTACAACCCAAATCTTATGAATCGATCCTCTCCAACTTTTAATTCAGTGGATTTGCTATTTTTTATAGATTCCACCCTTTTCTGAATTTCCACATAATTTCATTGAGTATCATTTATTTTATCGATAAGGGATGGTTGAGAAATCAATTGAGATATGATTAATGATATTCCTTCCTTAATGATACCCTTGTCTATACTTTAAAAATCTATGAAGATAAGATCCATCTCAATTCCCGTCATTGATAAAGATAAAGTATCCTTTCTACTTAGTGCATCTTCCAAAATATTTTCCTTACTAGGATGGTAGTGGATTTGGTAGTGATAATACTTGATGAGATCTAACTATATTTATTGTCACATATTAATATACTTCTTTGTAAATATATACTTGATACTCTTGTGATCAGTATATATCTCATACTTCTCCCCATAGAGATAATGATTCCATATTTACAACCCAAAGATCATAGCTTCTAACTTTCGATCATGCATAAGATGGTTTTTCTAAAGAATTTTTAAATTTTTTGAGTCATATCCTATCACATAATCATTTTCTTCAATCCACAATCTAATCCATTATCTAAAGCATAATTATATTCCACAAAGAGTCATCATATTTTTGGAAGGGTCAGTACTGGCATAGTGATAAACCTATTTTTGATCTCCTTAAATCATTCCTTACATTCTTGAGTCTTGAAAAACATTACACCCTTCCATGTGAGCTGGGATGTTGGATTTTACAATAACGATAAGTTCATTAAAAATAGTCATTAATACCCAGATAGACCATGGAAATGGAATATCGAAGTCACAGATGTTTCCATATGACACCCTTTGATTTCTTTTTTCTTGGAAGCATTTACAGATATTCCTTTATTGGTGATAACATCCTGTAAGAACGATACATTATCTATCCAAAACTCACATTTATTATAATTTTCATATATATTATTCCATCACAATTTCTTTATCTCAGTATTCAAATGCTCCTCATGTCCCTCTTTCATATTGGAGGATCTCAGAATATCATCAATAAAGACTACAAAAGAATTGTTGAATTAATCTCTAGAGAATCTATTCATTAAATCAATAAAATTTCTTGTGCATTAGTCAGTTGAAATGAAATCACTCTAAACACATAATGTTGATACCTTGTTCAAAATAATGTCTTCGGAATACCTTTCTTCATCAACTTTAATTATTAATATCCTAACCAAAGGTCCACAATTATGAAATTGCATGCCCCACATATCTGATCGAACAATTCATATATCCAAGGAAGGGGATACTTGTTCTTTATCAGGATTTTATTTAGCACATCATAATCAATGGTGAGGTGCATTGATCCATACTTCTTCTTGACAAAGGGGACAGGTTCTCCCCATGGTAAATCACTCAGGTGTATAAAAATTATTTCATGATTTTACTGTAATTACTTCATTAACTCTTCATGCTCATTGGTGGCCATTCTATAAGGTGTCTTCAATATAGAGATATATCTGATAAAAATTTAAATTGATAACTTAACTTCTAATTCTGGGGGAAGAGTAAGGTAATCATTAGAGAATACATCAGTATAATCCCTCATGATGGGCATGTCTTTGAGCATGATCGCATACTTTGTCTCAATTATTTGAGAGAGTTATGATTTAGCTTATAGAAGTAATATCCAAACATGAGACAATTATTTTTAAGTAGATTCATCTTCCTCCTTACACATGTATGGAATTAGAGGATTTTTTAAGATGTTAAGATTTATTCATCGTTCCCAGAAATTGTTGTGGGATTTATATAAAGATACCAAATCCATACAAAAAATGACATCAATCACTACCATGGAGAGTATGAAAAAAAATTGTAGGTTCATAACAAAAACATTAAATAGTGATGAGTTATTCACATTGGATAGAATAATTTATCCCTTATCTATTTTCATATATAACTCATCTTCTAAATTTTTAGGTGGTGCTTGAATAAATCAACTACACTTGCATGATATGAATGAATGTATAGGATCATAATCAAATAGTATGTTCTCTATTATTGAATGAATTATTAGCATACCTATCACAACATGATTTTCCAACTCCACATCAGTAGTAGTGATAGAATAAGTTCATCCTTCTTTAATTAGAGGTTTTTTTATTTCCTATGAATACCCTCAACACAGTGCATTGGTTTGAAAAATCCCCATGTCATTTTTAGTTGAAACACTACACTACAGGATGAGTGTCGATATTAACCTTCCTTTATTCTTGCACATTAGTGGGATTATTTATATCCCATTGGTAGTTTATATAAAGAATCTGTATTATGCAACATTTGATTCAATTCCTAGTTCTATTTAGAAAGTTCCCAAGATTCTTATTCCAATAATTTTGTAATTTGGGATATGCGGTCTTATTTCTATCGTGGGATATATTTTCTAATCATCCCATATTAGACCCTATTTTCTACATTTCATTCATCATGACCATGATACCATTATGATTCTCTAATATTTATTTCAACGTTGCGGGGAAAACAGAAAATATCTTCATAACTATAGAAGTCTTGAACCACTAATTATTTTCGTATACTCATATTTAGTTCACTAAATAATTGATCCACCTTGGTTTTAGTTTTCATGAAAAAGAAGAAAGTGTATCTTATATTCCATATAATGTTTTATTCATGTACCCCAATAAACTCATCTTCCTTCTCCATAAGTCCTAATAACTCTCTTTCACCTTGAGATGGAGGGTTCATGGAAAATATTCATTGGAAAATAAATTATAGAATTACTCTAATTCCACAGAATAAATCTCCTCCTTGGACTTTGTAATTTTTTATTAGTGTCCACCAATGATTAGATTATACATAAAAATGATAGACCACCATCACAACTTTATCTTATTACAAGAACTTGAGGATAGAGAATATATTTTCAATGGAGTTAATCTAATGTTCTATGAGTAGGTGATCAGAAGATCCACTAAACATGGGAGTCCTTAGCCGCATGAAGGATTTGAAGGAAACATGCTCTATAAAAGGTGAAGGAAGGTGTTACACATGATTTAAGCTATTATTCATTACTTTATCCAGTAGATGAAGTACTGTGATGAATTATTGAGAACTAGTTCGCATCCTATTCTCCATTTCATTCAGGAAACCATCACATTAACTATCAAATTAACTGTAGTCATGTGTTTGTCTATTTCCCATCCTTATATATAAAATAAAAAGTTAAATTAGTGGTCTTTGATACATAGCTTAATAAACGTAATAATAGAACATAAAGGTATAAAATTGTAAAGGAAATTTACATCCTAACATGTGTTTCCATGGGATTCAATCTTGGTTATCAATGATATATTTCCTAACATATATTTTTATTATCATTTTCTGTGTTCACTTAATAATGTTTTGTCCTGAACCTATTAATTTACCAAAGCATATACTCTAGGAGTGTAAAACTTTAGGTGTAGTAAGATCAGTTTTCATGTACATGGGTACCCTAAGTAAGGCAAGAAAACCTTCTCAGATTTTTCACACATAATTTCCTCTATTCCAAAACCACACCCACTTACAGTATCCATAAATGAATTCATTTTCTTGATAAACCAATTAATCTATATTTACTAAAATTTAAGGATGTTTTCTCATAAAAAGTTTAATTCCTTGGGTTCCTACTAAATTAATCAATTCCTAGTCTCCCAAAATAAGAAATATTTTCATCTGATAGAAACAATAGAAACCTTTTATATTTTCACATAACTACATTATTTTAAGAGTAATAAAACATCACAATATAATCCAAGGATTGTAATGTCTAGTGTCTTGGAAGACTATATACATACAAAATAAAAAATTGGGAATTAATAAAAAAAATTCTTTATTTGACATCCATTAAGAACACATAACTTCATTTAAGACCTTAACTCTATATAGGATAACCCATGAATAACATGAACAAAGGGATAAGATATAAAGCCTAGTTAGAAAATAAACATTAAAATAATACTTGGTACGTTGCTTATAAGGCATACCATATTGATATAAAATTCATGGAACACGTTTAAAGATAAGGAATCATAAAATGGGATAATATAATCATGGATTAATATTGATGTGTAAGAACCATAAAACATGTCTTTAGAATGGGTCATAGCTCATTTCGTATAAAGTAGCACGATTCAGTCTTGTTTCCCACATAGGATCACGAGTGAAGGCTGAACACTAAGATCATTTCACATAAATTCTCAGGAGACTAAAATTTACCCAAATAATTGGGGAACTATTTTGGCACACCCATCATTTCATTTTAAGGGATATGCTTTCGAAATGAATAATCATACATATGTAATCAAACATAAATATAAGGGGATTACCATGAAACTAATTGGGTGTCTTAATCATGTCAAAATTATAAACATTGGGTGTATTATAAAAGAGTCCAAGAAATAGTGGAATTAAATTACACATGGACATTCCTAATAGAATATAAACATATATTAGGATAATAGATGTCTAATTGTAGTGACATGAGTGTTTACGAAACTTTAGAAATGAAACATTTTTTTGTACGGTTTAAGGGAAAACTATCAATGTTATTTAAAATAGAAAAGGGATAATTGTTTAAATAAAACCATAATTGAAAAAAGGTAGTTTTTCATGATATAATATGTTACTTTTTAAAAATAATGGTGTCTTAAAAATGATTATGGATTGCACATTAAAATAGGTAAGAATTTGGGAAGTTTCCCTCAATCAGGCTTACATATCGGGTAGAATTGAGTAGGAAACCTTTAAAAAACAAGTATATCCCAGAAAAATAGGATGAATGGATATTGATAATTGAGTTTGGAAAATATATTCATTATTTATAATATTTAAATAAATAGATAATCTTCTTTCATTTTGGTATAAAGTGAGAAAGAATAACCTGAAGGAACAATAAATGTTATGGTAGAATCCAATACCTTATGTATGAAATGATTCTAAACATGATTTTATTATCATGGATAATTAAATTAGATTAATTATTTAGTTACACCATAAATAATTATACATTTATTTGATTTATTATAACATTTTTATGTTCATTTATAACATTTTTATGGGTTAAGAGAGTCAATTTTATTGTTCGTGAGCATTGATTTCCTTTGTTTTTATTATCGATTTACTTGTATATGTGTATGGAAAATAATGTAGAATGAGAATAGTATTCTGGGAAATAAACATATGTGTTATTAATAAACATATATAATATTTAAATACCATTTTCTTCCACAAGTGATGATGATTCATTTGAAAAATCATTAAATATTGTAATTTAGATTAATTTAGTATTTTTAATAACAATTAACTCATTTTGATTTATAAATTAATATAAAGTATAAAAATGAGTTTAGAAAAATATATAAGATATATATATATATATATATAATAATCAGGTTCAACCATATAAATATTTTCATGACCAGTTATGAATTCTGAATTGAATGATTAAATCACATCGTCCACGAAGGTGGTAGATCGACACCTCATGGATTATGTTTTCATTATTAAATTAAAGGATATAGGGGAAGAGATTTTGTGAAGAATCATTATATCAACATAATAAAATTAAAATATATGTAATATTTTTTTCTATTCCATTTAGATGGGGGAGGTGAGGAAGGAAAACAAAATAAAGGAACATGATAATAAATTGAAGGAATATGGATGAGGGTTTTACCTATGGATTCCTTCTTCTTGAGAAACTACTTAGGAAATTGTTTTTTGAATTTTGTTATAATCTAATGATTATGGACGTGGTGGACAGGCTTGGGAAGAGTATGAGGCTAAATTTGGACTTCTCTCATTACTTTAGAGTTGTGAAGAGATGAGGTGGTGAGAGGTTATATTTATAGTGGAGGAGAGGGTTGTTTTCTCATTATGTTTCTCAATTTTTTATTATTTATGTCATGAAAAGAAGTAGTGTTGATTATTTTGGCAAAATATAGTAATTAAATCATTTTTTTAGAACTAATTGTGTTTAAATTACCCATGAATCAATTAATAGTGAATTTAACATATAATGTATATATATCATAAATTATTGAATTTTACTATTCAACAAAAATTCAAATATTTCCGAAAAATACCAAAAAATCACCTTAATAAATTTTCAATGTTTAGAATTAAATAAATAACTCAATTTTATTAAAATAATTTTCAAAATTTTCTAAATTTTATTATTATTTTGAATCACAATTTTCTAAAAAATAATGATTTCAAAATTATGACAGATTTTATATCACATTTAAGAATTTACATGGGTATCATAAAATTGAATTATAATTATAAGAGATAAAAAAATTAATTTCTGAATATAGTTTATGGAAATATATTTTTTAAATTATTAAATTATTCATTAAATTGTAATTAACTATTTATGACTTACAAAAAATACCAACACTTATTTGATAAATTTTAAATATATTTACTTTATTATACTATAATATAACTATATCATATTGTCACTTTTAAGATGGATAAATTTTACTAATAATTTAATTCTTGGGGTTTCTCTTCAATTGGACTATTTACACTTCTTAAGGGTCACATTACTATTCCAAAGAATATGTTACTATTCCTTCTATATACAATCCTTAAATTATAGAAACTCTTCTTATTTCGATCCTTCATAATTTATAAAGCCTTTATTAAGATCTATTATGTGTTTATACCATATTTAATAATTATAATAAAGGAATTTCTATAGTTAAAACACTGATTAATTACATCTAAACTCATCCAAGCATGTTTTATTTCATTACTTCCTTAAATAGAGGGCTTTACATGGAGATATCTAAATACCTGAGATAAGTTTTTTTGGTTTATGAACATCTGAATATTGGATGGTGTCAATCCATAACACCTTTAAATCCAATGATCATGAATTTAACACATCTTATATAATTTTTTTATTTCTATTAGAGTAAAAAATAATGGGAGATTAATATATAGTTCTAATCATCAATATTGAATTCAACAAATAGTTAAGACTACAAAGTAATTTAATGTAACCTTAAAATATGTATCACATATAAAATTATATGATAATATATGAAAACATGATTCTAACTTAATCAAAATCCATATAATATGTTCATAAGAAAAATCATCTTGCATAGTTGTAATATATGATGAGGTTATATGGTTGTTGAAAATAACCCAAATAGCATTGTGGAATTTATATATTTTGGAGAGTCTTACAAAGAAATTAGTTGTTCCATTTTTCTATATCTCTAATGGTATGATTAATGGTTTTTAAATTTTCATAGTTTTTTTCTCATCAAAATTTAATTATAAAATAACAATAATCAACAATGATACACTGAAATATCCTTTTTGATGTTATACCACTAAAACTAATTAGTGATATCTCTATTAATTTTCATGCATCCATGATGAATAAATAATGACGAACTATGTCCATAGTCAAATATACCATTTTTTTATTATAAAATTGAATCGAAACGTAATCATTTTATAAACATCATCATTACATCAATAACATTCTTTAAATATGGATGATCACAAAACCTATCTTTCTGTTGTACATCCCGCATTTTTTACTCATTATTCTATACATTGATAGATGATTGAATATTCATCTGAGAAAGATAGGATTTTTCCCCTATACATTTTATTTCAAGACCAGTATTATGAAAATTAATATATATTTGATCATTATTATCAAACATAATGTACAAAATAGTGTGGTCTGTTTGGATAATTTCATTATCCACCTTGTTTTCCTTCCCATGGTGGTAATGTATGAGCAGTTATAATATTTAATCAACTCCAACAATATACTTTGTGTAATATTAAAATCTAGTGAATATATAAATTTATTATTTTTATTAGTATACATATCACTCCTTCAAATATATATATACTTCCTCAATGTAATCAAGGTTGTGTTTATCCTAATAAATTTTATATATGTATCCATAATTAATTGGGTTTAAATCCCAAATAGTGAAAAAAATCAATTTGATGCTCGTGATGATCCTCACATAAACAAATGATCATAGGTTTACTTACATTATCAAAAATTACATAGATTCCTTGTCAGTTTATACTAGATCTATAAAAATATAACCAATCCTTGCATATAATCACATCAAATTTAGATAGAGTGACATTAAATTTATTTAAGGAATCACATTCCCCCGAAACATATATCATGTAATAGTTATAAAGATTATATAAAATTGTCATAATTGATATGTTTTCTATTTACACATAATAATATAGTAATGGTGGTGGGGATTCTATGTTATTATATAATAATATATAAATTATGTACGAGTTTGAACAAAATACATATAAAATACTATAACTATTTAAAGGTTTAGAAACAAATCTTACTCCACATAAATTTTTTTAACCCACTTCATTAGTGGTTATTTCATAATCCCTACCTTATTAGTTTTCTAATTGGAAATTCTATTTCCTATTAACCTTCTTAATCTTGAGATTCGTTAATTTACTTGGGATGAACATGTATCCCACATTTATGACATTGAAAAATAAATTATACCTTGTGATTTACTTTATTTAATTTTATTTTTTAAATTGTACTTCTTTCCTTGATAAATTACTACATTAAACCAGCTTACGTCACCAATAAAACATGTTCCATCAATTTTGAGAAATGTAACTGAGTGGTTGTTACAATATATTTGACAATTAGAAAATTTAATATTCAATTCGTTGTTGTAATTATGTACTAAACTATTTCAAAATTAAATTATTCCCTTTTGGAATATTAACTAGATCAGTTTGAGAATACAATAAGCATAATGATGTGATAACATAATCACCACATATTAATTTAAAAATAATAATTAAATATAATTAATAAACATTATAATATGATGTTATACGAATTCCTCGATATAGATAGTTTTATAGAACCACTAGTATAGTTTAATGGTCAGGAGATTATACCAATGATATTTAAAAACAATTATATTGGAATTATAATTAAGAGTATTGGTTACCCCCTTCCCCGCACCACTAATTATCCCTAATCCCATTTAACCAGATTTAAACTTTTTTGTCTCATCTCCCCCCAAGGTCAACCATAATATATTTTTTATTTTATTTTTTTCTCTTTCAACATAAAATTTGAGTGTTCCAAATCCAACATATCTTATATTAAGCATAATTTACATTTTTATCTATGATTCCAAAAAAAATTAAATCTTTTCTAGTCATGATTCTGAGATATCCATTATTACAATTTTTTATTAACGTTATCTTTCGTATATATTTTGATGGTAAATATGATCACTGTAGATATATAAGTATTTCAATTTAGTTATTATTTATCTTTGCATATATCCAGTATAATTTTTTATGTAATATATATAATTGTTTATGGAATTAATTTTTTATGTTAATTTTTTTATAATGTAATATGGGTTATGAAATTATTTATATAATTGTTTGATTTTTATTGTTGAATTTTCGAAATAATTACATACTTAATTTAAATCCAAGCATATTTATTATTATTTTCTCATTCCACATCATAAAAATTGTTTGGGTCAATACAATTATGAATTTATTATAACATATGTCATATCTTATTTTTTTTATTCGACACCTTATATAATTATTTGTTGACATTCATATTAAATTTGGTATTTGGATTATTTTATTAGATATTATCATCAAAAATATGATAATAATTCATATCTACTTTCGAATTTTAATGTCTCAAAGATAAAAAATCATTAAAGACAATATTTTTTTATAGTGGGTGAGTCGTTGTTGTTATTGTTTTTATGCTTCTTACATTATAAAAACATGGGAATATAAATAGATTTATGTTAGATAAATAACAAGGATGCTAGCTCTCAAATTAATTTATATATATATATATATATATATATTATGCGATAGTTGTTACCATGTTGAGCCTTCCATTGTTTTGAGATTCCAAAAGTGAGCAAAAATTGACTATGTAAGATAATTTTAGGTAAAATGATTCAATTAATAAACACACATAAATTTAATATGTTTTTTATTTTTTGTCATATATAATTTGTTTTTATTATTAATATTTCTATGACATTGTTTATTTTGTGAATATTTTATCACTTAATGAAATTATTTGTTTCAGTAAATTATTATAATTTTTTAATAGTCAAAATTTATATATATCTAATTTAAATTTAATACATTATGAACTGATTGAATGTTATTTTTCTATTTAATACAATATTTATAAAAATTAACTTGAAACTTCTATATTTCTTTAAAGTTTTCACTTTCTATTACATATGTCATGTATTCAAAAGAATAGTGGTTTTAATTATTAGTTTCATTTTTTATAGTATAATGATATTAATTTAATATTTTTAAATACAATATAATGAATATAAAATGGATGTTTTATACTAATCGGTTTTTAAATTATCTTCAAAAATAATTTTTATTTAGATTATTTATTTTATTATAATTCAGATAGAGTGTTATAGGTTTTCTCTGTGACTGTTATGTTTATTAATCATTTATAAATTTTGAAAAATTTAGCTTCTATATAAATTATACTGAATTTCAAATAATATATCTTTTTAATATCATAATGGAGATATATTCTCATCTTTTATTATTGATGAAATGAATGAATGGAGTGGTTTGGATTCTTTATATTTAATTCATTTCGATTTTTTATCATCTGAATAAAGGAAGTATACCAATTAAATAATAAAATGATATCAAAACACATGAAAAATATAATGAAACTAATTATGTTAATTGATTGGGAAACGTGAGAAAAATTCTTGGCATCATGTTTATCAATAATTTACTAAAACTATATTTTTGGAATTTTTTATATGAAAATATAATGGAAACCCCAAGTTTAAAATTTATAATACCACTATTTTTTATATTTATACAATTTTGGAAGAATTATTACATAACGAATCATAAAATTACTAAACTAATTATTTAAAATGAACATTAATTAATTTTATTTGATTATCTTCTAATAAAATTAACTAATTCAAATAAGATTTCATCTTATTATGGGAGGAAAATAATTCCTAAATGACTTTCAAGAATTTGGTATATCATTATGGAAGCCTAATATAGGTCAAACCATATTTTTTCTACATATATTCATGTGGGACATTTTATTGATTCATAAGTTTCAAATTATATTCATGTATATTTAAATATAATCAAATGTGTGACGAAATAAAGTTAATATGAATTAAGGTAATTATGAATTTTTATCATCATGTGTATGGACTAGAGTAGTTGAATATTTTTGTATGACATCTTGAATTTTCAATTGGGGTGCATATTGTTATATTGGTTCAATATTCCAAAGTATTTAATATGCTTGGTTAAATGGTTAATTCTCATTAAATGTGGCCATTGTTTATCCATGTTCATAAATATCCTCTACGGATGGGTATGAAAAAACAATTCACATTATTGACTATAAAAATACCTATAACATATGAATAAGAAAATTATATATATTTCTACTTGTATCCATTTGTTAAAGTGTTTATGTATCATTAGGATGTGAGTGTGTACACATTATAAGATCGTTAAAAACAATATATTTTAGATATGTGTTGTCCCCTGGTATCTATAAATGATTTAAAATATTATAAAATGATTTATCATTGGATAATTAAGGGAAAAATATCCTACTATTTTTTTTAATAATTCTTGATTTGGATCACTTAACTATCATCATAGTTACATTTTCAAGGGGAATTTATTATTTATTCCCATATATAATACATATAGGATGAATCACAAGAGGGTGGATAATATTATTTTCATTTAAAATCCATGTCAGTATGTTTTATGAACCAATATTCATATAGAATTTAATGATTTCTATTTTTTATTTTGGAATGATCTGATGAAATAAAAAACTAGAACTATTTTGGAAATTACTTCACTTGAAATTGGAAAAATATAACTATCATTTTTTAGTAGAAATTTATTTCAAATAATTCATTATATAATTACGTAGACACATTTCAAATTGATTAAAATATATGTAAAATTAGGATTTTAATTAATAAAAAAATAACAAGAGATATTAACGATGGTCTATGATATCTACATGACTTTCTATAATGTGTTATTAAGAAATAAATACATCCTATGTCTTCTATTAAATACAAATGAAATGATCATTATTATTATTATGAGATAACATGTTCACAAAAAATTATTATCTATATGTAATAGACAATATGAAGGCTCCTAATTCATATTCAAAAATCAAATCTAAACATGTCAATAGAAGTGTGTTGAAATTAATATACCTAATAATCTTTATTATCACAACCCTCATCATAAATTATTTCTAGTATGAATCAATAATTTGTTATAAAATAATTATATGCAGAAAAAGATTACATTCCACCATTTTCATAGACATCATTCCACTAAAAGATTATTTAATTTATTCATGTTAAAAAAATTCTGGAATATGGGCTATTAATCATTTTTTTTCACAAAACAATTCACTCCATTTTTTCAATCAAATGTTGCCCCTATAAATTTATCTTTTTTTTTGAAATAATTCATCAAGTACCCATTTCTCTTAAATGGATAAATCATATTGAATATAATACCTAAATAATGAATTATTATTCATCAAATATGAATCGCCATGAATGTTCTATTCTCTATATAGGATTTTATTTTTAGTACTTTAATTTTTATGATATGATCACAATACATAACTATCATGCATTAAAAGTTTATGGTCATTATAGGGAAATTAAACTTTATTTCTATCTATTCACCAAACATGGGGAATTAAAAGTTCATATACATTGTAAATATTGGTCCATGAAGCATATGATATCAAAAATCACATAGTCTGGTTAAACGATTTCTTGTTTGATGAAAATATCAAGTAATTAGTGGAAATATGTATATGTTATATGACACTTTTTAGTAAAAAATATACCTTAACCTAAATTAATAGATTTATTTATATAACATAATGAATTATAATAAGAGTTCATCATACATTTCCATTCATAAGTATGTTAACATTTTATTAAGAATAGTGTCTTTTATTGATGAAATAAATTTTACGAACATCACTCTACGAACCTAAACCTAAAAATAGTAATTTTAATTAACTATTAATATAAATTATAGGAATTTAGTATATTTATTTTCTTTAACTCTCCTAAAATATGAATGTTTTCTTTTAGCCCAAATTTTTTGCCTCGTTAATGAAATTATTTAAAAATCAATCGGTACTGATTTTTCATAACTCATCGATTAGTGAACATGATAAAAACTGTGATGGTGTTTTGTTAGCTTCAATAACCAATTTACATTGTCGTGCATCAGATTGTAGGCCTTGATATGGAATTTTTTAATGTTGTGTAATTCATGAAATAAATAAAAATATTGGATTAATACCACTATGATTGAATGATTATGATAAAATAAATATGTTTTCATTCAATAAATCGATACGGTAAATTTATTGATTTATATGGATTTATAGTGATTAGCGTGAATTGCTTCTTAACTAATAACAAAGCATTATATTTTCACATCAATGTAAACCCATGTGAATTATGTTAAACATCAACATTGACATGAATATATTGATTTTATTTTTGTAATCCCAAGACATATTTATAATAGTAGTGGGGATGAAATTTACCCCAACGATTCCCCTATTGGTTTTGACCAAATTATTTCATTTGATGAATCCAATTATACAATTTGAGTAATTTAAATTAATACTAAGGTATTGGTTGGTAATATATTGAGGAAAATATATATACATTTACTATATTAAGTTTAACTTGACATGGATTTATCATTTAGGTACTAATATAATTACTGGATTTTGTTTTTGGTTTGGTATTGTATGTTTGTTTTAGTTTTCTTCAATTTCATTTAAGAAGATTTTCTTAAATAAATAAAATCGAGCTAATAATTTTTTTTACCACATGTATATATATATATATTTTTGAAAATATATTCTCTACAAAATGTACTTAAATATACATCTTTCATATAGTATTTAAAAACTAATATAAATTTTTTAAGGATATTAAATATATATTAAATTTGGATTAAACAATATGATATAACATTATTATTGATGTCAACATTATTGTCTACATTTCCTGCATAATATTTAAAAACTATTTACAAAATAATTCATTTTTATCTAGATTAAAAAAGTTATTGATCAATCTTGAAAGAATATATTTTTTTGACAACGATTAATGAATACATAATATATGGCCTCATCCTTTGGATCCCATAGTGAGTGTAATAATTGTAATATTTTTATTCCTCACTAATTTGAATTTCATAATATTATTATTTATAAAATTTATTTTAGGCACATTTATCTTATACATACATTACCTCTACTTGTCTAACAAATATTTGTCAGTATAATGGAAAATTGAGAAAAGGTTGCTACTAGAGCAACATATATAAACGGTTATTCCCAATGAAACCAATAATTTCCATCTAATATCCAGTCAACCAAAAATTTTCCTTTGCTAGTTGTTGATTCGAAGATATTAGAACCTATGCCTCCATTATCTTTTTTAACTCATATTATTAGATAGAGTTTCAAAATATTATTATTTTTTATCATCTTTTCTTTACTTATGCTACCATGTCTATGCCACCTCCCTACCTACTATTATATGTCTATAATCTGATGATTTTTTCCTGTAAACTGTTATTCCATGTCCATTGGATGGTTCTTAACAAACATAGAAATACACACATTTTTCATAGGCTACCATCCTAGGATAGAACACATGTCCATATGTTTATAATGATCATTCTATATTGTATTTATGTTTATAATTGAGTTATATTAGATCACATCAATCATTTATCATTTGTAATGTGTATTAATTATACATTTTTTTCTATCATATTCAATGTGTTCTATTAATATGATATGTGTGGACACTAGTTTTTCTAAAATATTGATCCTTCAAAAAACATAATTATAGTTTACAATGAATATAAAAAATTGATTTGAAAAATTCAATAAAATATAGAGCGTTCCTAGTTGTTTAATTCGTTTATATTGATATTATTATAGTTCAACATGCATTAAAGAGGTAAATTAATAATCAAATCAGTGGGAATGAATTGTAAGGGTTGTGTGTAATAAAAATATTTATTATCAAATATATATCATTAAATTGTTTTCTTGAATTGGGATGTCTGTCCGAACATTGGTTTAAAATTCCCTATTATCAAGCTTCCAAGGTGACATTGTTGACAGAACCAGGGGAATTGTCATGATATCATAAACATTGTCAATATTTTTTTGTAGGAGTAATGTTGGCACTGATTTTAAAGTTTTAAAAATAATTTAAAATGTAATGAAAATAATACAATGAAATTATTATTTTTATTATTAGTAATGAGTATAATTTATTCTTAAACTACAATGTTTCTTATTAAAAATTTATTTCTTAAAATAGCAATTGATTTTTGGTTTTTGAGATTCCCCATAAAGAATAACAATTCCTGGGTAAAATAAAATATATGAACACATTATGGAGAACTAAAATAAAATATCATGTGGGTTTTTATCTAAATTTATGATCAATTGAATTATTCTAGGAGAAAATAAATTATAAATAACAAAATATTTAATGAATTTAAAAAACCATTAGTAAAAAAAATAAATGTAATAGAATCAAAACACAAATTACGGACTAATTAATAATCTGTATAATATAATTAAAACCTGTAATAAAAAATTAAATCAATACTCTTTATAATATCCCTTCATTTTTAGGTACATTCTTCAAGTTTTTAATTTCATATTGGTGGCCATTTCATATTCAAATATAGTATTCCATTTTTTTGGAGGTTGTCCTATATTCGAGGGGTGTTTTTTATATAATTTAATAGAGTCTTCGAATAAATGTGTTAAATGGGATTTTGATAAGTTTTCATGTGTTTTTACTTCATCATAGGTTGTTCATTCACATTCACAAAAGTTGGGATTAAAACTATTTTCTGGAAAATTACACACCATGTGCATGTTACACGATATGTAATAGTTTTGTGACCCAATTCATTAACTAGATCATCACATGAAGTGGTTTAACATTTTCAACCTAATTTAAATCATGTCATTTTTTTTCAGATAAATATTATCCATAGGTCAAGGTTTTTCGGTGTAACTAAAAAATTAATATATATATATACATTACTTAAAAGGATTACACAACATGTATTCCTTAGACCCAATGTTTTTTCATGTGCCATGCACTATTTATCAATATTATTGATACTATCTATCCTCTCCCAATAATATTAAGAAATATAGACAATTTTTATGTCTCCAATTTCATTCTAGATATCTAAATTTTATATCTGACCAGTGGTGATTTTCTTCATATGTTTCCTTCATCTCTCCCATTGTTCCTTATCTCTATGGTGTAAATATATTGATCATGGTTTTTTTGGATAATAACATTAAACTGGGTTAATCTAGGATCTACTCATAATTTTCATTACAAATTTCCTTGTTGATTATTTCAATTAGAAACTTTGTGTTTATACCCAGATAATGTTAGGGGATAATACATAACCCGATGGTTTGATTTCAATTGCTAATGTTCATGAAATAATCATGATTAAGATAATTAAAAGTGAAAATAAATTAATTGACTAAATTTAAATTATAATCATGTACTTTTCCACTCCTTGGATCCATTTTGGTATGTTAAGATGTGATACAGTTTTGTGAGTTTCTTCAAAAATAATGAATTTGAAATGGATAACTTCTTATTTTTGAATTACATGTGTTTTAGGTGATGGATTTTAATATATTCACCTAGGAAATTATCTTTTCTTATTATTTTAATAGATAAGTAAATTCGAATAAAATTTTTAACTAGTAGAATTAACTATTTCAATTTAGTCGTATGTGGATATATTATAATATTCTTACTGTTGTGATGTACTTTCTATTGTGATATTTACTTATGACACATGCTACAATACTTCTATACTAGTCTAGGCCTTATCCCAAGTGCAGTGCATATATACTAGGCTAGGATATAACACATGGTGATATTATAGTATAGTAACTATGGACCAGGGAAATGTTATACCATGTGTATACAGTTGTGGTTGGCATGGATTTATTACATTTTCTGAGACATGTTGGTAGGGTACTAAAGTAGGTTGATTGGGCGTAGGTCACAGTAGTAGTACTGTAGTGGTACTGTAGCAGTAGCGGTACTATAGATCGGCGGGTACTGTAGAGGCGGTAGGGCACTGTAGCAGCGGTGGTACTATGCGGGTACTATAGCATGCAAGATACTATTCATAGAATGGGCATTAGGCCAAAAATTTGGGCATACATGCTATGTAATGGGCTGTAGGCCCACTGGTCCTTCAGGCTATGTAATGGGTCTACCTCGACCCAGTTAAAAGATGTATTTTCATTGTATTAATAATATAAAAGAGGCTTCAGCCCCAGCAATTTAAAAAAACCACATTATTACATGCAGTTATTATCAGATTTGATCACTTAGACAAGGTGCTATCATCCAACTAACTTTTACTCACACCCTAATCGGAAAACACCTGGTACTTGAGTGGATTACATGGACACAAGTTTTTAAATTGGAAATGTACCTTATTTTTTATTATTTCTTGTTGTATTGGTTGGATCCTGGAGACATTAATTTCATATTGTTTGAGATAGGTGTTATTATAGAGTTTATTTTAGTCTAAAATGTTATTATTTATTTAAAATTTATGAATTCATTTATTTTCATTAATCTTATCATTAAATTATAACTTATTTACTTATTTAATTATTATGTTTGTATTTATTTTTGTCTTTATACGTTATGTTATATAGTTTCCATTATTTACGCACTTTAATATTTATGTATTTTTAGTTTTATTTTGACTCTAAACTAGGGGGTATAGTCTACCCACAATATGTAACACACCCATTCTACTAGTCGGATGCCTCAACTATATAGGGATACACTCTTAAGGTCACAGAACCAACCTGGTGTACCCTTGTAAGAGTGTCGGGTGGGGAACATTACAAAGTAGTATAAATGGATTGTGTTTTTTTTCAATTTCATTACTATTTGAAAATGGTTTAAAGGATAATAGGATAATTCAGGGAATTTTAGTGAGCTTGTGATAAGGAATAATTATCTAATGTATAATGAAAAATCCTATTTCCCCTGGACAAGACAATTATCTCTATTTTTCGCCTATTATAAATGATGTTATTTCAACCTGATTGATTCATGTGTTGTGTGATGTTATTTCTTCATTATACTAACATTCAAATCATGGTAAGGAGTGATATGAGTATTAATTAATCATGATAGTCACCTATGGATATGATATAACATTCATTATTCATGATAGGTATATATTTATTGTATGTGATATATTTTTCATGTGGGAATTGGGAAATAATTTACCTATTATATTTAGATAATTAAATAATAAAAATTATATGTCATGTTAAGGATATTGTTATGATATGTTTACATATACCATGAGCCAGTCATTCTATGTTTTCTTCACCAGTTTAGCTTTACCATGTTTTCACCCTATTCTCTAACAGTTTTGTTTTACTTGTATATAAAAAAATTCTTCCATGTCATATTCGAATTGAGCATAAGATGAGTAGAAATTAGAGACTTCTTAATAATGATAATTCATAGCTTCCTACAACTTCAAAGGGTAAGATTGATGTTCATATTCACATCAACTTTCTAAGAGTCATTCATTCGATGGAAAAAAGAAATGGTTCACTCTATACCTCTGATGTCAGAGTTGATTAGGGAGATTTACTAGTAACATCTACCTATATTCATTTGGTAGGGAGGCCTTCAAGGGGAAGAGTTCCATATTTAGTCAGTATAGTCAATCTTCAAGTACCTCGAGACACCCACTAAGAGAATGTTCGAGATTATTTAATACATTATTCAAGGACTTGAACTGTTTTGGGAGGTTGTTTTAGAGGAATCTAGTAAAAAATATGATTTCGCATGGAAGGAAATCATAAAAATGTTATTGAGCCTCTTCTATCTAAATACTTTGAAGGATTTCATTGTTCATGAGTTCATTAATAATTCATAAGAGAATATGTTAGTGATGAAATAAAATGATTTATTCACAAATAATTTTTTATTTTTTCCAAATTAGCAGTTGATGTTATCTCTATAGTTAGAAATTTTTAGGTTGGGATTTTCTAAGAGATTAGGTTGTAGGGGAATGTTTTTAATTTCATTATAATTATAGATGTGACAAATCAGAAACTCATCAAGGAATGGAATAACCTTGTGGAAATGAGTAGATACATGGATATCATAACATTGAGATATGGGAGCTCTTCATATGGGGTTAATAACTGTGACTATAATAGTTTTAGCCAAGGATATAGTGGTTGGGGAATCTAGAGAAGTGGGAGGCCATCTCACGACCATATTCTATTAAAGTTCTATCATTGTGTAATGTTTATCCCCAAGTGGCCTCCGTGTTAATTCGTATCATTATAGTGTCATTATTATCGCATAATAGATCATCAGATGTTTTTTTAATCATTCTATATCAGTGTAGATGATGAAGATTGGGATATAAACCTATGTCCGGAAGGTTCTATGTTTACTGTTTTTAGATAGGTTTCCGGTGTTCCACTAGACAATGAGGCCAAGGTAGGGGATATGGTACTCTTTTATTAGAGTTGTAGTACCACTCAGAGGAAATATCTAAAGGTTTTCATACTAGAGGGTAGGGAATTGGGGTGATCCATCTACATGTTATATAGTCTACTCTAACTATTTTGAATGAAAATCCTTCTATCATTAAGGTTTTATTCTCAAATCATATACCATATAATGTTTTTCTATTGATATCATAGAATGAAATTACTTTATAGCTTCTCTTTTTGGACATTGGATTGGTTTTGGATGTAGAGGGAATACGAAGGGTCACAAAAATTCACACACAATTGGGTGTGTGGTAAGAGTGTATGATGTGATTCAATGAGTGTTCAAATGAAATTGGGAGATATTATTTCCTTTGGTAAAATTTTATTTTATAAATGAAATAATTGTATTTTATTACTGCTAATTATTTTGTAGTTTTACACTAGGATCATATCATCAACTATTATAAGTGATTTATATTTCAATCTCCATATGGATGAATATATATTCATCAGTTTGAGTGGGATCACTATGTTTGTAATGTGAGATCAATTCTGTTCAGAATATAGATTATCATGGCTTAGATAGAGAACTGTGTTCTGAATGATTAAGGAATGATAGAAGATATGTTTCTTCCAGTGGTGGAGCACTTTTATTTCTTCTTACGTAAAAAATTATATGGCTTAACACCCAAGTGGGAGATTGCGTTCGCTCTCAATTTGGTTCCATGACCTGAAAATATTTTTATCCCGCATTATATGATAGAATTACTATGTGTTTGAGAGTGTCCTTTTTAGTTTGAAGATCTCTAATTAAAGGGTTTCATATTCCCTAGTACATCTCAATGGGGTTCTCTAGTTATTTTTTTCAAGAATTATGATTAGAGTTTTTTCTTCTATGTGGATTATCATAGACTAAACATGATGATGGTCAATAACTAGTATCCCCTCCAATTAATTGATGATATTTTCTATCATTTGATAGGTTATAGTGTTTTCTAAAATAATGGAATGAGATTAAGGACCACCGATTCAGGTTGAAGCTGTTGGGTACACCCCGTACTTATTTTAAATGAAATAATGCCATATATGAGTTTTTAGTGTTATCATTCCATTTGATGAATGCACTAGTTGTATTCACTACCTCAATGAATCAAATCGTTAATTGATTCCTATTCCAGTCTGTGGTGGTTTTCATCAATGATATCTTATTTTACAACATGTTTTCATAATATCACGGAATTATATTGACATCATCTTCAGTTAATTGGGAGCGGATTATATTTATTACAATTTATCGTTGTTTAGTTTCGGGATGGATAGTGTACACCTCTTGGCCCATGTTATATCAAAGGGTAGATTATTAGTTAACCAATAGAATTTTTCATCCATGGAATACAGGGAATGACTTAATAATTTCTTTTTTGTTTAGAGTTATCTAGGTTTAACATGATATTTCTAGTGCCTCATATAAGACAATCCATTATGGAAGAACCAATGTCAGTGATGACCAAGAAGGGAGTTAGATTTTTTGGTCATATGCTTTTGAAATATCTTTTTAAAAGATGATAGTTACCCTGACAACATTACTTATCATCACATTACATATAGTAGTTAAATATTTTACCATGTATTGTGATGAATCTAGAGTTCAAAACGTGAATTTCATAAGTTGGAGGATCAAGTGGATGCTTATGGATTTAGATATCTATAATGGCATTAGAGGAATTAACCTATTAATAATATATATTAACATGTGGTGGTACATGCCCTATTATTCTGGAGAATATCTCATTTGGGATTATAGCTTGTGGTTTATAAGGATCACAATAGTCTGAAGTACAAATATTATCATCATGACATGAAATTTATGTAGAAGTGGTGGGATCTATATCTTATATCTTTCGACTTCATCCTTTCTTACACACTATGTAAAGGAAATATCATTATTGATTCCATTTTCAAGAAGATGTTCAGAGAGGATGTGTTGGAATCCTGTGATAAATTTATATTGATGACACTCTTTTTAAATGTGAATATTCCAATTGAGAAGTATCATGGATGAGTATCTCTAATATCATGTTGGTTATAATTTTGTAACCAAATCAAGAGTAATAAGTTATCTCATCCAAATGGAGTAGAAATAAGGGACATCATATATGGATGGGTTACACCAGTAGGGTGGTATATTTGTTGAAGCGATGTTCTTCCACATAAAAAATAATGGTTTCCAATTGGATTACACGAGAAACTGATGAAGGAGTTTCATGTTTCAAGATAACAGGTACATACTAGAATTAAAAAGATGTTGGATGATCTTAATAGAAATTAATGGTAGTCAAAACTAAAGAACGAGGTAGTAGGATTTGTGTACAGATGATTCATCTTCTAGTTTTTGAAATCTGATTATTATATGAAAGATTCTTTGTTGCAAACTCTTCACATTCTAGAGTGGAAATGGGATAATTCCATTATGAATTTTCTAATAGGATTACATAAGAAATCCTATAATAGTGATATAGTGTGGGTGGTCACGGATTGGCTGATGATTGTTTCCACCATCTTGCCTATTAGGGTTACCATCTCTTTTATTGATATAGGAAGTCTCTAAATGTATGTGATATTTGGGTTTCTAAACGTTATGAGGTGTATCATATCTTATAGAGATCATTGTTTCATGTTGCTGTTCAAAAAGTTTTTTTAGAAGGATATCAGGTCATAGGTTGTTTTGGGAACAACATATTATACTTATACTGGTGGTAAATCTGAGGAGACTATTCTGATTCTCGAGGATATGTTATAAAACTATTTTTGGGAATTTATTTGATCATGGGATTAGAATATGTAACTCATAGGGCATACATATAATAGAAGATTCTTGGAATCTATTTAGATGGAAACATTTTAGGCCTTGTCTTGAAGGGAATATCATTCTCCTCATTATTTTGTGGAGTTATGTGATAAATTGCTTGTTGGTCCTATTATCGTGATGGTAAAAAATGTGTAGGTTCATATGAATCGTAAATGGTTGGATTACCACACAAGTCTAGAAGAAATAATTGTTTGACCATCAAAGATAATCCATGGAGTTCGACTTGGTCCATCAGATTTTTCTCTTGGTGTCCCATTAGTTGGGAAATGCTATATAATAAATCAATGGAATCAAATATTACTACAAAACCTATCTTTTGGTAAATGTTGATCTTTTTATATTTCTGATGATTCATCCTTTTTGAAGCATCTGATAAAGATTATGGACCATAGTTAGAAGTATCAATGGACATAGGAATATACATATTGTTAAAGTGTTATGGAAGAATGTGAATGTTTATGAGACCTTTGAGGGTGAGTCTAATATTTCATCATAGTGTCTGGTTATTTTTCTTAAGAAAACATGATGATGCTTGGAGTAGCTCATGTATGAGATGTCATATAGTGAGGTGGTTGTAATATCCCATAGATTTATAGGTATGTTACTCTTTGGGGTTCTCATTTGATATTGGGGGTTGAATCTAATTAAAAGACTAAGATCATTTTTCGACAAAGTGAAAAAATTATTAGGGATATATATTTATTTTAATAAATTGTGCCTGGGTGTAAATGAGTTAAATTGGCTTTTGAGGGTTTTCTAAAAGTTTGTAAGTCTTCAATGGTGTTTTAGGAACATTAATAGAATCTAGGTTGAAAACTATTTACTAATAAATTTCACATCATGTAAATGTTTCATGATATGTAACTAGGGATAAAAATGTCAGTAATTGATTCATGGGGTGAGGTGGTTACATGTCATGAAACTATTTCACATCAGGTTAATTTATTTCAAGATAAATGTTAACCTAAGGTGACTAGTTTATTAGTTTATTGTAAAAATGAGTAAATATAATGCATGTATTCCTAAGAACTATGAATTTTATGTGTTCTTTGTTCTTATGATTCCCATTTTTTTGTTAAACCTCCACTCCCTTGATCATAGGGAAAACTCCAGGTGATTTTTAAGTCTCATATTCCATTCCGAACATCTCAATTATTCATTTGATCCTAGGTGACTATTTTTTTGTATGTTTCCCATTTTTCTACTATATTTCAACATGAGAGAGTTCAAGGAAAGGGGAAGTTAGAAAAATTCATTTATAATAAACTGTTTATATATAAATTTTTTTCCACTTCTAAATAATTATATCCACCAACATTGAGTTGGAATAAACGGAACTAGATAGATTAAAAAAATATTAATCAAAACAAAATATAACTTAATAAATTTAAATATAATAAATCAAAATTTTATATGAAATAAATGATTGAATTCATAAAATAAATATATCCACATAACCTAATGATGAAACTGGATATGATTCCAATATAACTAAATAATATGAAACCATCCCAAAACAAACTAACTTACCATAATAAAATATCATTTAAACTAAAACACTATTAATTTGAGTTGAATCAAAGTGAAATAATGTAATCTATAATGATTAAAAATAAAAAAAATGGTTAATTGAATCATATTGATAATAATTATTCTTTAATATACTGAATCATTCTAATATTATGGCAAGAAAAACACATTGAGTAGATTTGATCAATATAAAAAAATTTCAAAACAAGAATCATAAAAACTGATTTAGACTAAATAAAACTATTAAAATCTAACTGAATTTAAATCAATCTATTGAAATGGATTTAAATGAAAAAAATTATTAAAAATATGTGACATCAATAAAAATAAAAAACCAATATGATGGAAACCAAATTAAATATAATTTAATTGAATTTACTGGATGAAAAAGACCCTAATGTGTTATATATTGTACCAAACTAGTTTTAATTGCACCATGAATAATTAATCTAGATATGAAAGTTTATTATTATGATAAAATATTATTTATCCAACTATACTAACTCAAAAACATGTAAAATTAATTAAAAATGATTGTAATTTTATAAAAACAGTCAACATCGAATGCATTATGACTTAATAATTAAGATTAAAAAAAATATATCATGACCATTGTATTCATAGTTCATATAAGATTAATTTATATTTTTGTTTTCAAAAAAGGATTATTGGTTATAATTCAGTTCATTATTTTATAAATTTAAAATTATTGATTAAATAAGTCTTATATTAATTAATTCCAATTTTAGAAGGCAACATTCAACAATAAAGGCCCTATGAAAAAATAATTTTTCTCTTCAATAGGAGGAAAATTATAGATTTTTTTTACAAAATATATCAATTGATATTATAACGCATATTATTTTTTTAAATTTTTTTATCCTAATTCATAAGTTGTTATATTATTTATATTTTTAACATTTTTTCTAGATCTCCATATTTAAATAAAATATTTCAACTCTAACAAAAATGATCCTCTAATATTTCATGTTAGGTGATGATCCCCAAGTGAGGATTTATTTTCAAATTACAAAGAGAATTGTTCCCATCACGTATTGGACGTTAATAATGGAGACTAACTAATATGGATGCACTGGGATTGAAAAAAGTGTAATATAATATATAGGGCCTTAAAATAGCAATACAATGTTGTAAAATAGGTAAACATTACACTGACTATTTCCAAAAAAAATTATTGCATCCTTATGAAAATCACATCCATAATTGACATAAATGATTCTTTACTCATTAATGCCAATATGTTTCTATTTATATGATGCCCTATGTGATGGAAATAATCATCCCTGTGAGGGATGAGGTGATAAGACCCTTGGTTGTGGTGATAATGATGATGATGAAGATGATGAAGCTATTATATACATTATTAATGTCATTAAAAATTTTAAAGGTTGTGGTGGTGATGATGGTGATATTTATCTCAACCGTATTAGTGTTTCTAGTAATGAAACGATTTTTCGGATGGGGTTTAATGACTAACCTAGATATTATAGTTTTTTATGTATTCAATAGTATTTTTAGTTTTTTGAAAACTGGTAATATGGTTACATTTTGGTTAAATTTGAAATATATAATGTATGTGATGAATGTTAATGTGTGATATGAATGTAATTTTGTTTACATTTTATGGTATTGAGTGTTTTGAGCTTCAAGGTGGGGTTGATGTATTTGTTGTGGTGAAAACATTATACCAAAATTTCTGCATAATATTTTGCATATATTTATAGAAATGGTTTTAACTAAACCATTAGAATTCAATATCAGCTATTGTTTGTAGAGATGGTTTCAAATAAAAATATTTTTATTAACCTATTCTGATGTAAAAGGGATCCATAGTTCATAGAATCTTTTGTATACCCTATTCCTATAGATCAATGGCATATACCCACGGTTTAAAAATATTGTTATAATGTAGTTTTCTAGTAGTGATTCATTTTTTAATCCATAAATTAATTAATAATAATAGATACAAAGCATAATAGTATTGATTCATTAATAATTAGTATGGATCCTTGAAAACATAACTTAGGTCAATGAAATGTGTTTTTGTAATACATTTAAAATAAAAAACAACCCATTAGGCACTGTTCATTTCCAATACTTTCATACTTGATAGACTCCCATAGTGGATTATGTTCACTGCCCATTGAATCATTTTCAAATTCAAGTCTCACTATCTTGATTATCATAGTAGACAAAATCCATTAAAGGATTAGGTTCACTCTTCCTTCGGTCATTTCAACTGTCCTGGATCACTGTTAAGACTATCCTATTAGATAGTGTCCCTTACTAAATTGGGTTCACTCTATATTCATGTTCTTATTGTTCCATGATATTTCAGTCATTAACCAATTTATTATACAATTATATAATTATAAGACCACCGATCTAATTTTTCAAACAATATATATGTGTACCATAATCTCATAAAAACAGTCATTGAATTGTAATTTCATAAACTGTTGAATGAGAAACAATTCTCACAAGGATATTATATAAACATAATTATAGTCTATCTAAAGAGTTAACATGGTTTGTATTAATGGAACATATCTCTTTTCATGAATTAAATACAGTGATTCATGTTTAATTATATTAAAATAGATTTAAATTAATTTTTGAACAATTTTTGAAAATAGGTTCCCATAACTTTTCCATTTGTATCTTTAGACAATTCCCATAATGTTGAGAAAACATATTTTCATCAAAATAACCATTGAAATAAATAATTGAATCATAAACAAAATGAATATTCACAATGATTTGAAAATTTATTCCTTCACCAAACACATAAATTAAAAGCTTTTTTCCACACACCGACAACAAATTCAAAAATAAATCTCATATAAAAGTAAAAAATATTTATTTTAATAAAATGTATTGAATTCAGAAGGTGGTAGTAAATATATGGTGTAAATAATTTAGGAGTAAATAAAAATACTGAAAAACAATTTCTACACCAAATCATTGAATAAAATTATCCCAAACCAAAATAAAAATTCAATCAAATTTCATAAATACATATTATTGTTTTTTTATGTTCCAATGTTAGTGAAATGTATGAAAAACATAAAACCCAATAAATAATTAGATTTAATACCCCTGATAATTAAAGGTTATGAGTTTTGGGGAAAATAATATATTTTCATCAAGTTATTGCATCATTTAGATAACAATGTGATCAACTAATATACATCATGTGAAAACATAATTAATTGTTTGTTTCAACTTTAATAAAATCATGCTGGGTGACTAGAGGTAAGGGTAACTAGTATAGGTGTTTCATGGAAATTGAGGTTGTGGATTTATAAAATAGATAGTCTATAGAAACAAATAACTTTTCAGTGGTGTATTAAGTATCCCTACTACCCTTGTGGACTAACATTCTAGCTGATGATCCTCCATCTGGTGGTTGCAGTCCCACTATCATGCGATTAGACCCTTGGAAAAATGTTTTTGAGGTTCCCTGAATGAATTTTAACATGTTCTATTAATTATGTTTTGACATTGTTCCCCCCTCCTCTGGATTATTATAAATGGATTAAATTTTAGAGGTGTATTATGAAAATATCTCATCATATACTCCCAATATTATTCTTACTTGATCTATAGTGGATCTAGGTTTAATCATCCTATAAATCTAGTTTAGATACCCATTTATTATTTGATCATGACAAGCATTTATTCATGTGGTATAAATTCATAATTCCATGCATATTTTATTATTCTAATTGGTATGAAAAATGAGTTTTTATCGTATTATGTTCTAATTATTTCTAAATTATTTGTATAATTGGATATCTAGATCAAATATTAAGATTTGACTAGTTTCTGAATACAAATCATTTTGAAAGATCAACAAGATATCATTGTAATTGATTGGGAAGGACATGTTGTTTTATTAGCATATAAATTGTTTGTATATTTATGATAACCACATTTCGTTATTTTCTATTTTAATTGAATGAATGAAACATTGTTTTCTTAGTGTGGATATTGGTCGATTTGAGATTGACCAACCATTGAATCATGGAATTGATGTTGTGATTTTGTATTCCATATATTCTGAACCATACCCTTTAGTGGCCTAAAATGTGTTATATAACATTGTGACTATGTTGAATCACCATGTAGAAATATTCTACGGAATCCTGTTTATTTATAATAAATGTAACATTTTTATTTACATATGATATGTAATTTTTTGAAAATATTATAAAAAGGGAGTTAAGAACCTTCTATGGTTTGTTGGTCAGAGATCTAGTTATGTGTTTATACATGTTGATTATTTTAGTACGTGTGGATTTTTTAATGGTTATTACTTTTTATATTATCATTCTTTTATATATAATTAATTATTATTTATTTATTTATTTTCTAACTGTTTATCATGATTTACCCAAGGGGATTTGTGTAGATAGAATGGACCTAGATAACTCAAATAAATCTTCCATAAAATACATGGATGGGATGGACTCTATGTTGTTTTAGGTTTTCCTATGTTATTTATATTATTGTGTTTATAATGGTTAATTTAAATGTGATATGATGTTTTACTCGTCATGTGTATTAACCTTAAATCATAATTATGAAACTAAATTAATGTATATGATAACTATTTAATGTTTTTTAAATCATAAAAATTTAATGAAACCACACCTTATGTAACTGATCAATGTTCCAATAGACATGATTAATATTTTTCACATTCTTGTTTTCAACTTGAAAATGGATATTAATTTTAATACATGGTTGTGTACTTTTATCCCATTAGAACCATGTTTTATGTCGATCAGAGGAGTGCATGTCTCTGTTTATAGCATTTAAGACAGATCTTATATATTGATCACATAAGGGAGTTTTTTTGGACCATGCGACGAATTTCTTATATTGATCACATGTTTGTGAATGTGTAGAAAATGAGACATATTCCAAAATTTTATATCTTGTGTGTTCTTGTGTGTCTAGTGATATCAATGTTTGATTTTTGATCACATGTTTATCTGTATGTGGCTACTAATACAGGGAATTGATATATAGTTATTTGATATTCCATATTTTTCCAAACAATGTCTTTTATTTCTCTCATAATATTTTATATAATGTGTAAATAAATCATGTGATGTACTATTAACTGTTATATTATTTATTATATCTGGTTTATCAATAGTCAGTGTAATGTTTATTCATTCCCTATTTAATGAGACAGACTATAAAGAGATATATCGTGGTATCTAAGAGGGGGACACTTGTATACTCATTATACGAAAGGCAGGAACAAATTCACAAATATGTATTACAAATCATAATATGGGGATTATTTTATATTCATTATCAGGACGATAGGATAAAAATTAAAAGGAATGATCTTGCTTCTTGAGATGGGGGAAATATTTTATTGTTGTATGACCTTGTTTTATTGGTAATACGGCTAGTCATATCCTAAATGTGGGTGCATAAATTTGAAATTAATTTTTTTGTATATATTTTCTCATTAAATAAGGAGTAATCATTATAATTAAATGAGGATAAAAAAATTTCATGTTCTATAGAATGATATACTATATAACATTTTTACTATATAGCTTCCAAGAATGTACTACCGGTGGTTCATGGTAACTTTATTAGTGCACAACCACTACGGAAATGGAAAACTATTTTGAACTAGATCTTGGGATATTCATATTATGAAATGAAATATTTATTTCAACTAATCAAAATATGATGTTGAGATTATTACATTTATAGATTATATATTTACCAATATTGTACTACCATATTAATGGTTCCCAACATGGTTGTACTAACACCCTGGTTGGGTGGTCTTGACTCATGGATACTCGAGTATCCCTCACTTATTGTTGGTGTAGGATGGGAAAATGTTGTGGATTGATATTTTAGTGGGATATTCATATATAGTTCTTTATATCTAGAGGATGTATGGATTACATTTTAGTAAACTAACTTTTTGTATTACTTTTATATTTTTATATGTTGTTGGACTTATAGAAATAATTGTACTTATATTCAAAATTATTTTTCATGATAGTAGTTTCTATATTAATTAATTATACTTATCGTTATTAGCATGAAAATTATATTATTTTGTTTTGAATATTTTTTGTTTATTTATTACCATCCACACTTTCTATTGGTATTAACTCCTTATATTTCATATTAGACCCAATTTTCTAGTCAAAAACCACTAGAAAATGGGGGCATGTTCCAGAGGTCAAGAGGAACATCAAATAAAACTTGGTGATTTGGGATTCGGTGTTGGAAATTGGAATCAAAATCATCTTATTCTTCTGATTTGATTAGTAGTAAAGAGGAAAAATGAATTTTCCCTAGAAGATGAAAAATATCTATTAGATTTATCATGTAAAACTCTTTTAAGGGATGTGTGTGTTTCAAGGCATTGGGATTGATATTCCTGGTCTATGATATAACATTTATTTTATTTCAAGTCATATAGTACACATGGATTTTTTGGATTGGGTTTCCATATTTATTTGACTCTTTTCCATATAATCAATAGTAACTAAATCCATCATATTCATCATATAGGTTTTCAAATACAGTTGTTCTTATCTTGTGTGATTTCAATGGAAACAGAAAAATTAAAAAACAATAGTTTCCCCATTTTTTAATACTTTTCATGAATGTAATCATGGTGAAATTCTATTCAATTCAACCATTATTCATGTTAACTTATAATATCGGTTCATGTGACACTAAAGTGTACCTGACCTAGGTGAGAAGGATGATAATTTAATTTTTCAATTCATATAATGTGTATGGAGTTATGATTTGTGGTTTTTTTGTGGTTAATTAACTTAAAATGAATCTTTTTTAACTATACATAGATAGTTTTGGATAATTTATGAGTCAACTATAGCTTATGTAAAGTTATCAATGAAAATCCCAATGTATGTTTTTAACCAAAATCGATGTTTATGGCCCCGTAATGTGTATTTTATAAGGTAAACTCCATCGTGACAATTCATTGGACATGATTTGATATTTTTTTATTGAGAAATTGAGGCCTTACAGATATGAATCTTTTTCTAGTGAGTATAGTGTTCTTGATTGGAGATATGTTTTATGATCATGATGGCCTTTGATGAATAAGCATTACCTTGGTGGAGTGTATAGGAATTATGAGGATGAAACATGGATAAATTTTGGTAATAGATGAACAATTCAAATCTATTTTCATGATTCAAATGATACAAACACTTCATAAATATTAAAATCACAATAATAGTAAGATTATAAAGACCAAAATTATTATGGACTATTAAAATTATAATTAATTTTGAATTTTCATCCAATCATTGCATCATATGGGGAATTATGTGTTGAATCCAAATATATCATATGTCAACATATTAAAAAGTTGTTTTATACTTCAATTTAATGCTTATATCCAACACAATCCTACAGGAACTAGTAGAGGAGGTTTATAGAATACATGCAAGATAATATAGAAAATTTATAGTTAGTTGGGTGGTAAAAAGTCTTTTCATATATCAGGACTCACCATAAAAAAAATTAGGTTTCCATGGCTATTTGGTGGCCCGCCATTTCATATGTGTTACCTGAGTGGCCAAGACATGGGGCATGTTTTATAGCCTTATACTATAATAATTTACTAATTTTGGGACATTAAGTCCCCATTTATATTGATTGGAATGACTCCATTTTTTATGGAACATGTAACACCCCGAGATTTTATGAAAAATATTATTTTCATTAATGTCTTGTGTTGAACTCTACACCAAAAGGGGCTTTCACAACACACATCCTTGACTTGCCTTGCATTGCACGCAATCACGACCTTCCTCGATAGCGTTTGTAGTACGCAATACCGAGTTTCACTAAACAACGATATGCTATTAAAAATTTATTAAAAACTAGTCGTTATGAATAGTAATAACCACTTTTTGAAATTTTTTAAATTTTATTTTTCAAAATGGACTTCATTTTTGGATTCGGAATATCGAAATTAGCTTAGGGTGAAATTTTGGAACTTTTCGGATAACTTTCAAATTCTGATGAATAGTGAAAATTACTAAATTTTAATTAAAAACAACTTTTTTAATAGAAATAATTAATAGTGATAAATTATTAATTTGAGTGGTTTAAAATTATATTTAGAATATATTTTTACAATTTAATACAATGTTGGTCATTGGATGTAATTTCACATTTAAACTAGTTATAAACAAGTGTCAATCTTTTGATAGTTATTATCTTTTAAAAACACGCTATTTGTTTTGACGACGGGAATTAATTTTTAAATTAGTTAATGTAACTGATATGTTTTGAATTTGATAAATAGACATCATTTTTGAATTCATAATATCAAATATATCTTAGGCTTAATTTTTGGTATTTTTTTGGAAACTTTCATTTTTTGATGAATAGTGAAACGACTAAGTGGTAGTTAAAAAAACTGAATTTTTCATAAAACATAATTTTACCGCTTCTGTGAGTGTAATTTCAAAAATCCGAGAAACACAGTTAATATCAAGGACTAAAATTTGGTTCAATGAGACGAAAATAATTTTTGGTGAAGAGTAACTTTTGACTTTTTTTACCACGGTTAAAAGTAAATAGGGTAATTAAGGGTAAAAATGATATTATTATTACCCTAACACATGTCCTAATTCAATTGGATAAATTTAATTCGACCAAAAACAACCTTAGGAATAAAATATGACAATTTAAGCCCCCTTTGATTAGATTAGGACATTTATTAATAATTTATTTAAAGAAGGGTTAAAATAGATAAAATCAATGTTTAATAAGTAAATCATTTTTAATATAGGGTTATACATAAGATAAATTCAACTATAAATATTCATTAGAAATTTAAAAAGATTTCCCACATAATTATATTTTATTTGTAATTTATAGACATTAAATAAATTAATTTATTTGTGACACAACGATGATGCAGTAATTATCTTATTAATGAAATATTGACATACTTGATGTTATAAATACCCATATAAATGTAATTTGAGACTTTTTATGAATTCCACTAATTTTATAGGTTAATATGACATGTTATTATTGATTTTATTAACTTTTTTCTAACTAATCATTCTGTTATGAGTTTTACAAAAATCAATTACCAAATAGTGTCAAAATTGACATAAGATAGTTTTTAAAACAAATATTATATTATTAATTGTTATTTTATTCCTAAAAATCTAAGGATCGGTCAAATGACTTATATAAGGTTATATATATTAATACTAAACAACTTGGGGTTCTTTTGGCTTGTTATAGTATGTTTATTATCCTTATAGTGTAAGAACACAAAAATACACGGTAAAAGTAAAATTATCTAACTTAAAGATAAAACTAAATTATAAGGTTAAAATAGTAATCTGAACTTGTCCAAATTATATTGGATGATATTATTTAGACCCATCCCCACCTTATCTTTGAAATAACTCAATTTGGATCTATTAAAAACCGAATTTGACTTTATAATAAAATAATATTTTTAGTTATTCAAAAGGTTCCCCTCTCCTCCCTTATAAAAGGGCACTTCCTCCCTCTCTTCCTAAAACCACATTGAGCCTTCATGCTCGACCAAACCCTGCCAATTTCTTCTCTCCACTTCCCTAGAGACATCCTAGAGGTTCTGGTCTTCTTCAAAGACCTATTTTAGTGCCTTAAAAGGAGGTCTCAAAGAGGCGCTTCAAAGAAGAGGTAATGTCTGTTACCAATTCTTTCAACTTTATTTCTTCTTGCACTTCTTCTTCATAGGTTTTTTCATTATGAAGTAATAACATCAGTATCAATCATATACCGATATGTTATTATAAGTATTAATCAACCCTATTTCACCATCCATCCATCCTACGGAAAATGAAATCACCGCGCGTGCGTACGTATGGAATACCGTCTCCACGCCGTGGTGTAATCTATTTTCCACAACCACCTTACTTGGATGTGTATAATGGTGTAAATAATAACTATATATGATTACTTTAAAGTGATATTGATTCTGAGATTGTATACATACACTCCAATACAGTCCCATGATCATGATAACGATATCATCACTGGTGCGTACGTACGGACTACCGTCTCCACGACGCGATGAGATTCATTCTCCACGTTAACAATTCATGAATGATTATAAAGTATATATAATAAGTAATCATGAAATATATGACATAATAATAATTGATTTATGTGTCTATATATGTATGTCATCTACTTAATTCCATTCAACTCAATAAAGAAACGAAAACAGCGTTCATGCGTACGTACGGCCTACCGTCTCCATGAACGGTGTATTTCTTTCCATTTACTAATCTATTATATATATGAATATTCTGAATATATAATATATATATAAATCATGTTTTACATTCTGGATTTAATTAATCATGATCTAAGTAATCATTTGAATAATTACAAGTTAAAACACGAACGAAAAATGAGACAATTTTACCCAAAACGCTCTTTAACATGGAATTTACAAAGGAACGGCTAATATAAAGTCATAAGTGAACCATATATGATATCATAACAATGAGTATGATTCTGTAATAAGTCAATGACAATATTTAAATCATTATACAGGAGGTTCGGACACTTACAAAGCAAATTGGACCTAAGGTAAGGGAAATATCACAATCTCATTTTTATCCGAGATTGTTTATACTTTAGTATTTACTAGGGTGTATTTTATCATCCACATCCATGTTTCCTCAATATGTAATATTATTTCCATCCACCTACAATTGTTTAAATCCAATTTTACCCTTCGGTGAGATTTTAGTAAAAGATATTAAAGGAATCTTTTGTCGTTTTTCGTATGAGGTACTTTTTGACTTTCCGACAAAAGTACGAGAAGATTGTTTTTTAAAACTTATACGACATGAATGGATTTTTAAAACATTATTTACAAGAAGATTCCCTTACAAGTTTTCAAGATTATTTTTAATCAACTTCTTTTAGTTTATAATTGAATGACATGTTATGAAAGGAAAAGTGTTTTTGAAGTAGGAAGGATATTTTCCTCAAGAATAGAGTACAAGTGTTTTATCAAAATTATTTTCCATCTAAGATAATATAGGGTTCGGTTTATATCCCTATTATTACATTGATTTGATTATGTTGTGATGGAATTATTTTTATGAATTCCTTTAACTTATATGAAATTTTTTATGATGTCATGTTGTTTAAGAATCCCATTTTTATTACATGGGTTATGCAATGATGTATGATTTCTGATTTTTGTGGCACACATAAGAATGGTATCATTATGAGATGGGTGGGACCTATATCTCCCTCCAATGCATTGGGTAAAGATTTTATATGTCATGAAATAGACATGGCTGGAACGGTAGGTTATACTGGTTCAGTGAAACAGGACCGAAACGAGGAATGAACTCGGTTCAGAAAGGGAATTTGTCCACTACGATAGTCTTGGAAATGAGTATTGACTAATAAGAAATGATTCTCTATGATTATTTGTGTATGCCACAATGTTTCATGTTTTATGTTATGATTATTGGGATTACATTTCACTACTATGATTTATCCCATGTTATGAAATTATGATCTCTTTTGCAGGTTAAGATTTCCAAAAGATATGTTGTTATGAATATGATGTGATTGATATTTCTTTTGTTTACCCTTACTGAGCTTTTGATCTCACCCTTTTATGTTTTCTTTTCCCCAGGATATAAATAAAGGTTTTAGGTAAGAAAAAAAAGGGACGATTTTTATGGGAGATGTTGAAGATCTTTCACCATGATTAGAATATTACGTTCCGAGTTTCCAAAGACACTAAACTATTACGGTCCTTGTGTGTGTGTTTTTGTTATGTACTAAGTATTCTGTAAATGTAATGTAATGTCCATGTACATCAAGCTACGGGTCTCTACAGTTGGTATCAGAGGAAATTTTTAGTCAACCTTTGGAAACTAGGATGCGATAACTTTAGTGAGATCCCCAGGGATATTACTAAGGTATGTCTAGGGATGTCTCTAAGGTTAAGTATACATATAGGTTATAGTCCTAGAATTACGCTAACGATCATATAATTAAACCTAAGATGTTAGATATTGAAGTTACTCCCCCTTTATTATGTTGTTTTCCCTATCATGATTTTTGCCTCTCATACTATTCTTTTTGGGTTTTATACAATGGCTGGAACCCGAAGGAACCGTGTTGATCAATGCAATGGAAAATGCAATGATTGTCCTCCTGAACAAACAAATGTTATGGGAGATGGAGTGAAAAATCTTATTGTTATACTTACACAAGCTATGAATCATTCTGGACTTCCAAATGAGCAGAGAAGGGAACAATATTCTATTGAGTCCTTCATGAGGCAATGTCCACCTTCTTTCAGTGGATCTTCTGATCCACTTGTTGATGAACAATGAATCAGTACAACTGAAAAGATATTTTCAATTCTTCAATGTTCTGAACATGATAAAGTCATCTTAGCAGTATATCGTTTGGAAGGTGAAGATGATCAATGGTGGAATCTTATCAAGAATATGAGGCAAAGAGATGAAATTGAGTCCATGGAATGGGACGAGTTCAAGAACTTATTTTTCAATAAGTACATCCCTCGTATTCTTCGAACAAAGATGGAGAAGGAGTTTCTTGAACTAAATCAAAAGGATGATGAATCTGTTGGTATATACAAAGCGAATTTTACAAGGCTTTCAAGGTATGTATCTGGATTTATCATCCAACCTGAAAGTAAAGTTGATCGATTCTTCAGTGGATTAAAACCAAATCTTCAAAGGGAATTTGCTATAAGAGACTTCAGTAGCTATGAAGAAATTGTGTGTTGTGATATCAAGGTAGAAATGGAAGTTGGTGTTACTTATCCATCTCATAGTTTTGACAAGAAACGAAATATGGAGTTCAAGGAGAAATCTCAGAATAATGGTGAAAAGAAGATGAATGTTTCCTTATGCTCAATGTGTGGAAAGAAGTATGGTGGAGATTGTCTTAAAGGGACAAGTAAATGTTTCAAATGTGTAAAGGAAGGTCATCGGGCATTTGAATTCCGCAATGATGGGAAGAAGATGTCTAATGATGCAAACAAAGGAAGGGATACACAGAATGAACCTACTACACTTCAATGTTTCAAGTGCAATGAGATGGGACATTATGCCAATAAATGCCCTAATCCAAGGGTTAGTGATGATCGACATGAGGAACCACTTAAGGAAAAGGACAATGGGAAGTCACATGCGATCACTATTGGTGATGTTGAATATGACAACGATGTGGTGTAATGATTAAGTGTTTATGTAATAGGATTCCAAAATAATGTTGAGTATTGGAATATTTATGTATTGGACTATTGTGGTCTTCAATAATTTTATGGTACTGGTAACCAAGGAATGTGATTGACATATTTTTGGAAAAAATCTGATATGCGCATAATGAAGGGAAAACGAGAAAATGACAAATTTGATAGTATTCATGAGCTCATGATTGATATAAGGACTAAGTGATATCATGGATTGAGTATATAGAATTCTGAGGATTTTGGTATGTGGAAAGTGTTAACTTTTAAATGCATTCATGTATTCACTAAGGTTAATGGGTATTCAGGAGAACACATGATTAAGGCCTTTAAATGTTTGGAATGTGACCAACAAGACATATCTTATGATATATGGGGATCAATGATGGTATTAAATCTATGGTAATTGTTTTCACTATATTATGAGAGTGGGCTGCAGTATTATGGATAAGCCTAAAGAATGGAATGGACTATGTTGGACATAAGTTAGTATTGTTTAAGGATAAAAGTGTTTTCGATATTATTGATGGGATATTATAGTAATATAGTTTTAGAAAAAGGACAACCTGCAGGACGGGCGACAGCCTATCGCGTCGGACAAGGCTGTGGTAATCGAACCCACAACCGAAGTGCGACTGGCCTTTATCGCCTACCACTGGCCTACAAGAAGTCCATGTTTAGTAGAAACTAGTTTTATTATATTATGTAGTATGACATATGAAGTATAAGTCCATTTTAGGAACCATATATGATTAATATCACTATAGATGGACTTATGTATTTTTTGATAACTTTTCAAACCGTTTGTTTGAGACAGATGGAATGACCCCTCATTCTATCACATGATCTTCTAACACATCACGAATGAAAAATTAAACTTCATTTCTTTAATAGATGATGTGGAAATTGTCCAAAGAACGACAAAATTTGAGGCTATACCAAAATCACGAAAGTATTTATTCTAATTCCAATTTCATCAACTTCAGGGAAATGATCTTGAAAACCAAAAATGTTATCCTAGTGCTCTTATTTCTGATGAATCAGATGGTACCTTAGACCGTCACAAATTTATGGCTTTGTGAGTTCTGGCTTTTCTATAGCCATGTTCTCTACCACTCTCCATCAGAACATGATGGTTAGATTTCTCTTCCATATCCATATTTTCACCTGTGTGAAAACCTAGTGATTAGTTTATTTGGGTAATCGTTACGTCTCATACTTTTGTTCATAAAGATTGGTTTTGGTAATCCTTTTTACAATGTGGGTTTCTATCAAAGAAACATTCGAATAGTAAACCATTTATAACCCCGACGAATTTCGAGGGAGAAATTCATTTTAAGGGGGGTAGAATGTAACACCCCGAGATTTTATGAAAAATATTCTTTTCATTAATGTCTTCTGTTGTACGCTACACCAAAAGGGGATTGCACAACACGCATCCTTGACTTGCCTTGCATTAAACACAATCGCGACCTTCCTCGATAGTGTGTGTAGTACGCAATACCGAGTTTCACTAAACAACGATATGGTATTAAAATATTATTAAAAACTATCCGTTATGAATAGTAATAACCAATTTTTGAAATTTTGTAATTTTTTTTTCAAAATGGACTTCATTTTTGGATTCGGAATATCGAAATTAGCTTAAGGTGATATTTTGGTACTTTTCGGATAACTTTCATATTCTGAGGAATAGTGAAAATTACAAAAGTTTAATTAAAAACTACTTTTTTAATAGAAATAATTAATAGAGATAAATTATTAATTTCAGTGGTTTTAAACTATATTTAGAATATATTTTTACAATTTAATACAATTTTGGTCATTGGATGTAATATCACATTTAAACCAGTTATAAACAAGTGTCAATCTTTTTATAGTTATTATCTCTTAAAAACACGCTATTTGTTTTGACGACGGGAATTAATTTTTAAATTAGTTAATGTAACTAATATGTTTTCAATTTGATAAAATAGACATCATTTTTGAATTCATAATATCAAATATAGCTTAGGCCTAATTTTTGGGATTTTTCTGGAAACTTTCATTTTTTGATGAATAGTGAAACCACTAAGTGGTAGTTAAAAAAACTGAATTTTTCATAAAACTTAATTTTACCGCTTCTGTGAGTGGAATTTCGAAAATCCGAGAGACACGGTTAATATCAAGGACTAAAATTTGGTTCAATGAGATGAAAATAATTTTTGGTGAATAGTAACTTTTGACTTTTTTTACCACGGTTAAAAGTAAATAGAGTAATTAAGGGTAAAAATGATATTATTATTACCCTAAAACATGTCCTAATTATATTGGATAAGTGTAATTCGACCAAACACAACCTTAGGAATAAAATATGACCATTTAAGACCACTTGGATTAGATCAGGACATTTATTATTAATTTATTTAAAGAAGGGTTAAAATAATTAAAAAAAATGTTTAATAAGTAAATCATTTTTAATATAGGGTTATACATAAGATAAATTCAACTATAAATATTAATTAGAAAGATAAAAATCTTTCCTACAGAATGATATTTTATTTGTAATTTTTAGACATTAAATAGTTTAATTTATTTGTGACACAACGATGATGCAGTAATTATCTTATTAATGAAATATTGACATAATTGATGTTATAAATACCCAAATAAATGTAATTTGAGACTTTTTATGAATTCCACTAATTTTATAGGTTACTCTGACATGTTAGTAGTGAGTTTATTAACGTTTTTCGAACTAATCATTCTGTTATGATTTTTACAAAAATCAATTACCAAATAGTGTCAAAATTGACATAAAATAGTTTTTAAAACAAATATTATATTATTAATTGTTATTTTATTAATAAAAATCTAAGGATCGGTCAAATGAATTATATAAGGTTATATATATTAATAATAAACAACTTGGGGTTCTTTTGGCTTGTTATAGTATGTTTATTAACCTTATAGTGTAAGAACACAAAAAAGACACGGTAAAAGTAAAATCAACTAACTTAAAGTTAAAACTAAATGATAAGGTTAAAATATTAATCTAAACTTGTCCAAATTCTATTGGATCATAGGATTTAGACCCATCCCCACCTTATCTTTGAAATAACTCAATTTGTAGCTATTAAAAACCGAATTTGACTTTATAATAAAATATTATTTTTTGTTATTCCAAAGGTGCCCCTCTCCTCCCTTATAAAAGGGAACTTCCTCCCTCTCTTCCTCACACCACATTGAGCCTTCAAGCTCGGACAAACCTTTCCAATGGATTCTCTCCACTTCCCTAGAGACATCCTAGAGGTTTTTGTCTTCTTCAAGGACATATTTTTGTTCCCTAAAAGGAGGTCTCAAAGAGGCGCTTCAAAGAAGAGGTAATGTCCGTTACCGATTCTTTCAACTTTATTTCTTCTTCCACTTCTTCTTTATAGGTTGTTTCATTATGAATTAATTACAGAAGTATCACTCATATACGGATGTGTTATTATACGTATGAAACAACCCTATTTCACCATCTATCCATCCTACGGAAAATGAAATCACCGCGTGTGCGTACGTACAGAATACCGTCTCCATGTCGTGGTGTAATCTATTTTCCACCACCACCTTACATTGATGGGTATAATGGTGTAAATAATAACTATATATTATTATTTTAAAGTGATATTGATTCTGAGATAGTATACATACACTCCAATACAGTCCCATGATCATGAGAACGATATCATCGCTTGTGCGTACGTACGGACTACCGTCTCCACAACGCGATGAGATTCATTCTCCATGTTAACCATTCATTAATGATTATAAAGTATATATAATAAGTAATCAGGAAATATATGAAATAATAATACTGGATTTATGTGTGTATATATGTATGTCATGTACTTAATTCCATTCAACTCAATATGGAAACGAAAACAGCGTTCATGCGTACGTACGGCCTACTGTCTCCATGAACGGTGTATTTCTTTCCATTTACTAATCTATTATATATATGTATATTCTGAATATATATTATATATAAATCATGTTTTACATTCTGGATTTAAGTAATCATGATCTAAGTAATCATATGAATAATTACAAGTTTAAACACGAACGCCAAATGAGATGATTTTACCCAAAACGCTCATTAACATGGAATTTACAAAAGAACGGGTAATATACAGTCATAAGTGAACCATATATGATATCATAACAATTATAATGATTATGGAATAAGTCAATGACATTATTTATATCATTATACAGGAGTTTTGGACACTTATGAAGCAAATTGGACCTAAGGTAAGGGAAATATCACAATCTCATTTTTATCTGAGATTGTTTATACTTTAGTATTTACTGGGGTGTATTTTATCATCCACAACCATGTTTCCTCAATATATAATATTATTTCCATCCACCTACAATTTTTTAAATCCAATTTTACCCTTCGGTGAGATTTTAGTAAAAGATATGAAAGGAATCTTTTGTTGTTTTTTGTACGATGTACTTTTTGACTTTCCGACAAAAGTACGAGAAGAAAGTTTTTTTTAACTTATATGGCATGAATGGAATTTTAAAACATTATTTCCAATAAGCTTAACTTACATGTTTTCATGTTTATTTTTAATCAAATTCTTTTAGTTTAGAATTGAATGACATGTTAAGAAAGGAAAAGTGTATTTGAAGTAGAAAGGATATTTTCCTCAAGAATAGAGTTCAAGTGTTTTATCAAAATTATTTTCCATATAAGATAATATAGGGTTCTGTTTATATCCCTAATATTACATTGTTTTGATTATGTTGTGATGGAATTATTTTTATGAATTTCTTTATCTTATATGAATTGTTTTATGATGTCATGTTGGTTAAGAATCCCATTTTTATTACATGGGTTATGCAATGATGTAGGATTTATGATTTTTGTGACACACATAAGAATGGTATCATTATGAGATGGTTGGGACCTATATCTCCCTCCATTGCATTGGGTAAAGATTTTATATCTCATGATATTGACTTGGATGGAACGGTAGGTTATACCAGTTCAGTGAAACAGGACCGCAACGAGGAATGAACTCGGTTCAGAAAGGGACTTTGTCCACTATGATAGTCTAGGGAATGAGTCTTGACTAATAAGAAAAGATTCTCTATGATTATGTGTGTATGCCACAATGTTTCATGTTTTAAGTTATGATTATTGGGATTACATTTCACTACAATGATTTATCCCATGTTATAAAATTATGATCTCTTTTCCAGGTTAAGATTTCCAAAAGATATGTTCTTATGAATATGATGTGATTAATCTTTCTTTTGTTTACCCTTACTGAGCATTTGAGCTCACCCTTTTATGTTTTCTTTTCCCCAGGATATAAATAAAGGTTTTAGGTAAGAAAAAGGGAAGATCTTTATGGGAGATTTTGAAGATCTTTCAACATGATTAGAAGATTACGTTCCGAGTTTCCAAAGACACTAAACTATTACGGTCCTTGTGTGTGTGTTTTTGTTATGTACTAAGTATTCCGCAAAAGTAATTTAATGTCCATGTACTTCAAGCTACGGGTCTCTACAGAAAAATTTTCTAGGTTCTCTTTCTCTCCTCCCACAATGAGATCTCACTAAATTGGGGTAGATCAAGATTCAAAAAGATAGTGAATTCATATGAGATTATTTTTCATCAATGATCATTAATCCCTATTCATTATGTGGTTGTAGGTCATTGTGCTAGTATTCATGGATAATTCCCATCTTTTTTAATAGAAACAATAAAACCTTTATTTCATATTTCATTTTGAATTATCTATATACATGGCCATTAATAGTAGTTATCATTTTATGGTTTTTTTATATTTATGAAATTTTATTTCATTTTCAAAGGATCTAAATGGAATTATATATGAATGATGCACTTTTTGTAAGTATGATGGATTTTCCTGGATAGGATTTGGTATTGTGTTGAGGTATGTAATGATCTATAATATAACCTATTGTATTTTTCATAATTTCTTGGAATATAATATTTTGCTAGCCACTTTTATGGAATGACCAATTATTCAAAATATTGTGATGAACATCCTGGAATGCTTAATTAGATAATGTTATGTTGGTATTAAATAATTAGTTATACAATGAATAATTTAATTAAACAATTTTCCAAGGTATATAGTGGGTCTTCATATACTGATGCAACACCATTCACCTATAGATATGATTTTCAAAAAATATGTGTGTTCATGTTCCCAATGGGACCCATTTTTAGCATGAAAACATTTGTGTGCTTTTGTAGACAATGAGTACAATTACGAATATTAATCAATTTTTTCATATCAGGTCCATGAGACTAAAATTTAATATTAATAAAATACGTGTGTTGGCATGTGAACCCTACAAGATACAAGGATTATTTTGATGTCATATGGGTACATGTGTATGTAATGAGACCCATGACTAGTTTTTTAACATGTGTGTTTACACCAACTAATAAATATTCGAGATATGCATGTGTGATATTAAAATTAATTCATGTCTATAAAAATTATTACTTGCATAATATTTCATAGCCTATGGAATTACAAGTTTTTAAATAATATTTTATGTAATTTGATTCCTTATATGTTTACTGGTGAAGAGTTAGTGTAATCGTGGTTCAATATATGATGAAATGGATCTACATCCCATCTAGGGATCATGCTTCCAAATAGTAGAAAAATTTTATGTTTCCTATCTAAAATATTGTATTGCGTTCCCAATGAGGGGTCATGTTACACTAGTGGGGTAATATTCTTTTCACATACATGGTAGTATGTAAACAGATCCCTGAGAGGAAAAATTCATATATGTGTGAGAAATAAATTATGGTTTTATGATATGGTTCTATTTGTAGTATGAATAGTTGATTCTTAAATGTTGGTTCCCAGATTTTACCTTAATGTTGGTGTATGATGTAGTTATATAAATGTTTAAAGTGCACAATATTGAAAAGTAGAAAAAAGACACATTGAATTTTCAATATCACATGATTATGCATGTGATATTTTTTATATCATTTATACGAAGTTGTTTGGATGGATTTTTATGGAGACATGGTTAATACATAGTCTCTTGGTATATAGGTGATTTATTCTTACATGTTCTTGAAATATTCTTCTTATTATTCTATTCATTAAGAGTTTCTTATCTATAAATTAATTTGAGATTATTAGATGCACATACACTTTAATCACTGGTTAGGTACTATTATGAATGAGTGATTCCCAACTATGTTGTACTCTCACTTTTATCAAGTGGGCATGGTACATGGGCACCTTAAAAAATGTCACATATTGTAGGTAAATGAAGTGTTCAGATCAATGTTTCATCACTAAGTTGGCAATGTCACTGTGAATATGAAGGATGGGTTGAGTTGAGTATGTCGTTGGGCTACATATCCTTATTGTCCATTGAACATTTCTATTTTTTTATGTTTCGAGACTGGGGGTGTTAAATGTCTCTATATTCATGCAAGAACATTCATGTCTGCTATTTCCATATGAAGTAATTATATATATTGTAATTGTATTTTTTGTACACCAATTGTATAATTTTAATAGTCTAATTATTTATCTATTACTATTCACTACAATAGAGAATATATTGTATCCATAATTTACATTATACCATCACTAATAGTTTTTAGTCCCTAGTTCACATTGACAAATGTATGAGGTTATTGTAACATTGGTTTGAAGTAGATGATCTAGGTCAGGGTGTTCAAAAGTGGGGAGTAAAATATTTGTTTTTAGATATATATGTACCATCTATTCTCCCTAAATAAAAATCTAACATAAAAGACCAGAAAAAATGATATTGTAATACTACCACTTAGGACATTGTAACATTTAAATCATAAACCATTTTAATGAAATAGCTTTAAATAGAACATTCAATTCCATGTTTATGAATATATTAATGATATAAAATATAAAACTGGAAATATATACAATATATGGACACAATTTGAATCATATAATTAAGCATGAATCAATGAAAAAATGTTAAGTTTCATAACTGTTTCCTATCATCCTTGTATTCTAAAATATGTGATATTATCCTACTCTTTAATAAAACATTCCATTTGGAAAACAACTTATGAAATCTATTTTCGTCTGTTTGTGAGATAAGAATATATAGCTAATGGGAGAGTGGTGGATCGTTGGGATATCATTCATGTTTACCTGCGTCAAACCAAAAGGCTCTTGTGGGGTGGAAAAGTGAAAACAGAGGGTTCCCTTCTATAAGTGTTATTATTAGAGAAAATGTAATTATTTATAACTACTAAATTTCTTATGTTTTAAACTCATAGGAATGTAAAACTAATTAAATTATAATTATATGATAATGTGATCATTTTTTAAAATCCCCTCATCCATTAATAATGAATATTATATTTTGTATCCATATTAAAAAAATTGAACCGTAAATAACCTATTTTTCATTTTTTCTATGTGGAATTTTTTTTAATAAGGTTGGTTTAATAATAGTCAAAAATAGAAGAAAACAATTTTATGAATTCTAAAATCGTGAATAGAAATATGAAATCCATTTTTCATCAATCAATTTCGATATATAGTTGAAAATAAATTTAAAATTATTTCGCAAACTAAAAATCCAATCATCATTAAAAAATATTTCATGATTAAAAATGATCTTATACAAAAATAAAATAAAATATTTATTTCTATTGCATTAATTTGAATATTTTTAATAAAATTGATAATTGGATAATGAAAAAACATTCTAAAAACGAATAAAAAATTTTAATTAACTAATTTAAATAATTTAATTTTTAAATTTCGAAAAAATTACATTCTCATTATTCACACAAAATTAATATTTTTATAAAAATCCAAAAACATCACCCTATGATAATTTCAACATTCTTATTTAAAAAACATTTCCATTTAGTTGAAATTTTTTGGATAAATTTTGTATAAATTTTTTAAATTATCGGATCATAAAATGAAATAAATACATTTTTTATTTCAATAAGTTATTAGAGAATAAATTTAATTTACTATCATTCCTTTAATAATGATTAAAAATTATGAATTTTAAATTTTTTGGTTCGATAAAATATAATCATTTATCTAGAATAATTTTCCAAAATCAATTAATTTAATCTATTATGATGTAAATTATGAAAATGAGATGAATTTAATATAAATTATATCCATTATATTAAAATGATATTATATTCAATATACACAAATTTATTTTCATTTAATAAAATTAAATTAGTTTGAAGAATAACAATCTACATATATTTCAATAGTAAAAATTGGATATTATACACTCAATATTGTGTATTAATTTATCGATCAAACATGTTGAGTTTATTTTTGAGAAATACATATTCGAAAATCATGTCTTGGAATATCTTAATATCTAGAATCTATATACTGAGAATATCAAGGATGGTGTTATTATTCTGAAATAATAATTATTTAAACCGTTTTATTTTAAAAAAAATTACTACAATCCAATTTCCTTTGTTAAAATCACAATAAATATTCTTTATCTACTACCACCAGAACCAGTCTAAAGCTTCTGATCCCCCTAGTAGAAGATCCAACAGTAATGAATACCTGAAAATATCATCAATAAAGTACCTATTCATGATTAATAATTAGTTATCAATGTCTAACGTTATAAAATCAAACTATATGTTTAATTTTAATGTAGTGTAACCTATGGTGAACCATTCTAATAATTCCTCCTTGATGTAGGTCCCCTTTGTTATGAACAAGTTGGCTAGAGAAGATGTTGTCTTTGATTGTCAAAACAGATAAATCCTTTCACTTTATAAAAAGGTCTTATCAAATAGGGGATGCTTTGTTGATTTTTATTTCCTATATATCATACGTTTGGGGAACTTGTGACGCAATGATTATGAAGGATTGGAAAAGAAAAGTTGATACCAATCATATTTAGTATTTATTGGAATGAATGATGTTTCTGGAAGACATGGAAGTTGCAGTACTTTCCATTGAAAATATAATGATTCTAAATCTGTTCAATAAAAAACTATATATCATGTTAGATATGGTTCATGATGAAATCAGTTGTTTTTAAAATATGTTAGATGATAATGAAGAAGCATTGGTGTTCTTTCTGAAGCAAAGACTTGCATGCCCAATGCGATGTCAAATGCTATTTTGGGCAACACATTAGGGTTTCTCGTGACGAGTCTGGTTTTTTGCATGTTGTATTCAATGAGGGCTATAAATGAGAGGTGAAACCCATAGATTCGATAATCTTGACACATTGATAAATTCTCCCGCTCTATAGTTCAGAATAATTTTTGGTAAAGGGATTTCCATGAAAGAAATATAGATGTGCGCAAGAAGATATTTTCACACTAGATTAAAGTTGCGTGTAAGAGGTGTTTCAGGAAAAAATTCAAATATTTCATGAGATGCATAAAAGTTTTCTGAAAGACACCTAAATTGGGTCATGAATGATTTCAGTTCATAAAGCTAGTAAATAGTGTGCAAGGTAGTTCTTACCCGCTTCTGGGTAGGAAAGAGAATAATTTTTTTGAAATAACAACATGTGAAAGTTGATTAAGAAGCATTGAAACTTTGTTTTTTTCTCTATTTGTGCTAAAAGGGCATATATGCTATTGAGGATTTTTTTCCATGTGCTACATGAGTGTAAGGTTATATCCTACTAAGTATATTCCACATCAAAGGATTGTTTTCTATTGGATTTTATGGTACTATATTATTTATGTAACATACCAAGGATGTAGCTACTCTTGTTGAGTAGTGAACCTTGTAAATAATGTGTTCCTAGGGTTTTGTGTGTTCATCAGGGAAAGAACTATTTAACAGGAGAAATTTTTTTTTAAAAAATAATAGAAATAGAAAATAAGATGATATCAATAATTCACCCCTCCCCCTTTCAGTGACACATATATCCTGACTGGGTAACTTCACCCTTTTCTATGATGGTGGCCCAATGTTCCATGCAATTTTTCTTAGCGAAATGATGAATGAAATAAAACTATTCAAATATAGGGAAATCATTTTTCAATAAAAATACATAAATATTGGGATCTTTATGATTGAGTAATCCTAAAATCGTGACCTATGATATCAGATAAAAACAATGCATGAATAAACACATCGGGTTGTATCATCTTTAACACTATGATTAATGGAATTCATCATCGATTTTAATGAATAATGGAAATTAATTGGTGAAAATTTATTTATGAAAAAATATCCACTCATATTTCATGAATTTGGATAGAAAATGTATCTAGGTTGAAAATATTGATAAATGAAAATTATGATATTCAAAACTAAGTAGATCATACACTGTTATAATAACAACATAATTTATAGATAAGGACAACATTTATATTTAATTAAACCCAATTTGAACATTCAATAATAATTTTAGGTACTAATATAGAGCTACATGAACTAACCATGAAAATGACCTTTGGCATGAATAGGATGCCACCCGTTATTAAATATCTCTATAAAGATAGATACATGTAGCTCATTATCTTTGAAAACAAAATGATCTCTATACACTACATGTCAAATTATGTGGATGAAATAATATTTATATGGGTGGGACTCACTCATCCTACACCATAAGATTATTATCCAATCCACATTCCATCATAAAAATGTGAATCGTTTTCTACTAATAAATGTAAATTCTAATAGGGGTACATGTTGGGGTTGTAATTAAAAAATAATAATTAAACATTAGTAGGGTGTTTGATTAGAAAAAGGGGATCAACCAGATGAAATTTTAAATAAAACTTATCAAAGGGTATAGATTCAGATAAAACCATGTTCCCTGAATGAAGACAATGAATCTCTCCTTGATGTAATTATTCCATTTTGATGATATTAATATTATATGAAGAAATTATTCATCAATAATTAAATTACACCTCTATGATGTGATGTTATTTACTTCAATGATGTGTGATTTTTTAGCATATTGTGAAGGAATTTCATTTGTGATCCACGTTCTTATTTTTTATTACTCGTGTAAATAATTTTCATCACATTCAAGATAGGGATGTAGATTTTAGGGAATTGTATAGACCATAGTGAAGAAAAAATATGAACATCAACATATACTTTATTTTAGAATATATGTTTATCAAAAATCATATATAATTAACCTTGGCCATATTCAAAAAGATAGACTCAGAGGAAGTGGTAATTTTTTTGAGAATAATTTCTACATTATGAAATATGATAATTTGGAATATCCGTAAAATTAAATACTTATATAATTATGATTCCAAAATAGATAAAATTTTTCCCATTATGTTTACAAAACACATAATGAACAAAGAGTATTCATGAACCCATTTGAGTATGAAGAAAATTACCAGTTCCATCCACATAAAATCCATTAAATTATGGGTTTTCATGTGTATTATTTTTATAATTCCCTTATAGATCCCCTTTTTTATCATGGATAATCAAACACCTCATGTTTTATCGGCCCATTCACAATACCATTTGAAATAATGTCCTAATGTGTTCCCATGAAAATTCCCCTACATTAAGATGGATCTTTGTAAACCCACATTTTTAAGGGGGCGGGGGTTTCGAAAATATCTTCTATTCAACATAGAACATCACCCATGTGAAATGGTGGGAAATTATTTAATTTTTTTCCCGTTTCAAATTCTGGTATATTGTAAACCATTTAGATTCATCAAAGCCAATTCATCAAGAACTAAAATGATCAATCTAGAATAATATTTTTATGGTGACAACCGAAAAAATTATATAAGAAACTTGCATAATACATTATACATAAAGGAGTAGACTACAAGGAATACAAGATTACCTCTAATTCAATCATTTAATTTGATTTTAAATTGAACAACCTAATTGTCCTCCCTAACTGATATGTCCCAAAAAATTATAATCACACAATCAATTAATCTTAGTGGATCTAATTATAATAATTGTGTTGAATAATCTCCTAGTTCCAGATTCACAAATGTTTCCTCATTCTAATAAATATGGTTTATACAATTCGGTTTTCTTCTAGTTATAGATCTTAATTTTCATATTAATAGTTCAATTTTCAAAACTCAAGGTTACATTATATACCAGAATAGGCATCCCCATATGTACAAGTCAATCTCAATTTTTCTTTATTTCACCATTCAGGACCTAAAAACCCTACATTAAATTACCAAAAAATTCCTCTAGTATTCAAAATGTAAAAATAAAAAACATGAAAACATTAAATTTTAATCTTCATTCCACATTACAACTGAAGATTGTTACATTTTTTAACTAAAACCATGTGGTTTTTGATCCCTTTAATGTAGGATAATGTATAAACATACCAAATGATAAGTCCCAAAGTAACAGACCCATCACATACACCCTAATGAATTCTTATTTCTCATAATATTATCTATGTCTTTCCTTAGTAGGTTATTCCCACATTAGGCTTAGATATCCCTACTCATTGGTCCATATTCGTTGTGTGAACATCAATTAAAAAAATTATGGTTATATCTAGTATGTATAATATTGTAATTATTATATAATCATTATGAAAAAAATAACCTTCCTAGATGGCCATATTATATTATGATATCATAATTGTTTCTTTATTTTATGATTTTCTTAACAAAACCTCATTTTTCATGTGGATCATACACCTAATTCCGAAAACAACCTCGTTACAAATATTGTCTCATATTTTGAAAAAATATATATTAACATGTGGATATGTTCCATTATGGGAAAAACTGAATGGGACACAAAAGTGTAATCCCCAAAAAACTATAGGATATCAGTTCCTAATCATCAATTCTACATGATGAAAAAATATATGGATTCAATAATTATTTCGTGAAATTAAAAAGAGATAAAACCATGTAAAATTGAATTTAAAGGTTTGAGTTTTTATGTTACGTGTAATAGATCTAAATACATTATGATTACTTTCAAGATGATATATAAGCTTCCATTATAAAGGGAATTAATCAGAGAGGAACAACACTTTTTCCATATTATATGTTTATTAGATCCATAGTTCTTATCAGTGTGAATTTAGATAATATTGCCGTATAATTATGAGTAACTTATCATTAATGATAAAATAAATAGAACCATTAATAGATACATATTTTAAAATTGATATATATTTATGATAAACCATTAAAATATCGTAACCAATTAAATAGTGGGATTTGGAATATACTAAATTGTATTACATAAATCTATACGAGAGTCCATTATTTAGAATGAATCAACTCAAAGATGTACATTGTAATTAAAATTATATCCCACAAACAAATGAAATTTTATAATGTCACTGGAAAAGATCCAGTTACAATAATCATTTTGAATGAAGGTCTATCCATAAACAAAATTTCATCACCACACACTGTGAATCATTGATCAAAATTATCAACCAAAATATAAGGGAGATCTATTATATAATAGAGATTACACAAAAGTTAAAAATAAATATCTTCAAGAATTATTAATTTATCTAGTCTTCTACATTATTTCATTACATGATTCGTATTATCGAATTCCAAATTGTGTAGCTTCCAAAATACTTATAAATCTCATGAAATGAACATTGGAAGATATAGTAAATTCTAATTATTAAAAAACACTAAAAACACTAAATTTTGGAAAAAATTCATAAATAATGTTTCAAAAAAATTATAATTTGTTGTAATAACCTATCGAATATGATTTTGTTTTTCAAAAAACATGTTAAAACCATGTGAAGTTCCTAAAATTCCATGTAAATTTTCTTTTAATTATATTAAAATTTTACAAGTCTATGAAAATTAACGGCATGCGATTCCGAGGCCCAGAATTCCTAGAATGAATTTATGAACTATTTTTCGTGTGCATTTAGTAAACGTGTGAGTCTGTTTTTCTAGCATTTGAACCGGTGCATGGAATTGAAATCTGAGGACACAATTGAAATCACAATTCCGGTATTCACTTAAGAATACTTTCATGTCGTGGGCAGTTGGTCGAGGGTGAATGTTATTTTTTTTGGGTTTTCGTGGAAACAATAAAATAAAATAAACACATGTTTTATTTTATTTCTTTCTAACCAACCTCCTTGAGGAAGTTGGTGGTGGGGACCACTAGACCTTATCCTCCCATGAGAGGTTATGGTGGTGGGACCACCCATGCCTAACCTCCCATGAGAGGTTATGGTGGTGGGGACTACCTAGGATTAAACCCCCTTGGAACCCCCCATTAATTGGGAGAAAAACATCAAATACCGCATAAATGTTGGAAACCCTTTCAACCCCCCCCCCCCATTAATGTGGAAGAAACTCTTGACTTTCTCCACATTAATTGTACCAACAAACTTATCTTTATTATGCCAACTCTATTTTAATTAATTACATATTTTTTGGAATGTTATTCCAACGAGTTAATAGATATTACAATATATTACTTTGGGATACCTATTCTTTTGTTGGCAAAGGAGGATTGGGAGAACGTGGGAGAAATCTCTCTAATGAAGAAAACTCTGCCAATGAAGAATGCTGAACTCCTTCGACCTTCTTCCTCGGGACTTCTTCTGACATGGAATGTCTTCATCTACGACGAATTGATGACCATACTACCTTCATCTGCCAACGTCAACAAGTGAATTAGGTAGGGGTTTATTCCTGAATTGTTATCACTCTCCATGTACTCCTTTATTTTCATGTGAAGGATGGTAACAAGTATTAAAAAAGATTATGGTTTCATGTTCTTGATTCATTCTTTGTGATCCACTTTCTACCACTCTAAACGCGGAGGGTGTGGGCCAAATAAACATGGCATGACCCCTCCGCTGGTCTTCTTTATGGTATTCTTCGAAATGGAAGAAGTTGATGAAGGCGAAGGAGGCAATAGCGCCGCCCCTCACGGCCTCGCCCTGCCGCCTTAGTCGACTCGTGACCTCACCGTGCCGCCCTAACTAACCCACAGCCTCGCTGAGCCGCGCCGCCATCCATGTCGATCCATGCTGCCGTCCGCAGACTGGGGCCGCTGTCCGAGCAGAGCCACACCGCCATCCGCCGAGTTGCGCCGTCATCCGAGCCGAGCCACGCCGCCGTCTGAGCCGAGAAATGCCGTCGAGCCGAGCCGCGCCACCATTTGATCAGCGTCGTACCGCCATCCTCTGATCCACACCGCCTTCCAAGCCAATCCATGACGTCGTCCTCCAAGTCGCGCCACCTTTCGAGCCGAGCTGCGTCGCCACTGATCTAAGAGACGTCGTCGAGCTGACTCGCTCTGCCCTCTTGACCAAACCGCCACCACACCATGGCCAGTATGCTGACCCACTGCCAGTGTGTGCCCTCGATGCTGGTCTGCGCCCTCACGGTTGGGGTCTGCCTCCCTTGCGGTACCCCTTGGTCGAGCCACCCCTGTGGTACCCTCGCGGCCCTTGAGAGCTGGGCCGGACCAAATGGGTTTGGTTGCATAGCAAGTCAGGCATGTCCTAAAGGGTTGGTCCGGGTCAACCAAAACTGGGTCAGCCTAGACCGGGTCGGGCCGGGTTAGTCCATCCGGGTCGGACCGAACATGGGCCCACTATGACCCACATACCTTCTTCTGGCCATAACATTGGCACCGTACGCCCGTTTTACGAACCATTAGTGGTGCTAAAAATCATAGGGCAAGAAGGTCCCATTGATGATACCGTCACTGTTTTTTGGATTGTGATGGGGTATGATCAGGTTGTATCGAGCATGAATCCAACCGATCCCCCGGGACTAAAAGGCTAATAACTCCAAGACTGGCCGTTTGATTGACGTGCTATCTATTACGTTGAAACACATATAATGAGGCGGACCATTGAGATACTTCTTCAAAAAACTTCATGGCAGTTAGAGTATCGACCATTAGATTCTGGAGAGGATCCTCTTAGAGGCGAGCGCGCATAGTGCGGAGACAGAGTGGCTGGCTGAGACTTGACGACTACTGACCATTTGACTCGGAGTAACTCGACAGGCCATGTGGGGAGCGCTTTGGTGACGTGGAAGACCCACGGTGGGGAGCACCTTTGTGTGATGCTTCAGACCCATGGTAATCAACAGGTGGAGTACCTCAATAGGCCTTGAGGTGGATAAACTCTTTGTGATGCGGCAGACCTATATTGGGGAGTGCCTCTGTGTGACGCGGCAGACCCACGGTACTCGACAGGAAGAGTACCTCAGCAGTCCAAGGTTAGTGGGAAGTGCCTCTGTGTGACGAGGCATGCCCACTTTACTCGATGGAGGAGGAGTTATCCAGCAGTCTTGGTGTTTGACATTGTGTTTGGAATGTTCTTTGATACTACCCCTAGAATAAATCATGGATTGAGCTGAGTCAGAACCTTTGTGTTTTTCTCATGATTGAGATGGATTACTTCATTACTTAGGTATATGTGTGGGCATATACCTAAGTAAGGTTATCTATTGATTTCATATGTTATGAATTATCTTTGTTGGATTTTGTGAGACCTAGGGGTCTCGATGTCCATATTGAGTATCATTATACTCACCCCTTCATGGGCTATGCCCGCACCTTGTTGTGTTGGATGAAGACAACAGACAGCGCTGACTAAGGCTGAGAGTACCAAGACTAAATGGTACCTGGAGGTGGACCTTATGACGAGTCGGTACACGGAATAGGAGTATGGATGAGGATTGATGAGGAGGTGATTTTTACCTACCCTTAAGTAAGAACCTCATAGGACAGCCCAACAGTTGACTTTCCCTTTTCTTCAGTTGTATTATATCATAGTTGTACTTGTACTTTCCAGTTGGGCTTGTATTCTGGACCCTTTTAATCTCACCACTCTTCTGTTATATAGTTTACTTGGTGTTTCGTCCAGTTGTGTGCTTGCTTGCTTGTGTGTTTACAGGTTCTAAAGGCAATGTCATTTCATTTTTAGGGTGTTACACCTTTGGTGCTAGTATTCATCCCATGGCCTATAGAATTTGGACTTTGGGTAGTCACGACACGGGCCCCGAGGGATGGGTCATGACAAATTGGTATCAAAGGAGTCGGTTCTACCATAGAACATAGGACTTTGATCTTTCTTTTGTGTGAAGTAATAGTGTTATGGGTAATGAGTGCATTTTTCAGTTTAGGGAGTCCAGTGTTGGTGCAACGACCAACGTATCCATACACAAGGACCTTGATTTCTGATTTGAGACTCAGTGCACGAAAACAATGATTGTGTGTGTGTTTACAAAAGTTTTCATTGTGATAATTTGAGTCAGATCACTATGTATAAATTTTAGATCATCAGGTATAACTTTTGACCGTGGTGCACTTGTTTCTTTTGAGGATGCCTCCACTCAGATAGCCAGGTAGAGTTTCGATATTATTACACACTAATAGCCCACCAAGCGACGAGGCCTATGTGTATGGTCCTTTTCCAGTAGATGCACTAGTGGAGGCACCAGTCGTACCACTCCCCATTGGTCCACTAATGCCACTAGCCACAGTAGTAGACTATGCACACCGCTTGAGTGATTTCACGAGTTCCAACACCAGAGACCACTCAGGTTCAGGGAAGAGATAGGCACACATGCAGTTGAGGATTGGATGGAGGCTGTGGTGTGAGTCTTATGACTCTTACGGACACCATCTAATCTCATGGTGATCCTTTCCACTAGCCATCTACAGGAATAAGCAGACAGATGGTGGAGCATGATACTCTAGGTAACGATGTGGTGATGCTTCTCTGGGAAGACTTCGAGAGCCTGTTTCCGGAAAAGTTTGTTCCAGCGACTCTTCTCACAGTGCGCATACAGGAGATACTTCATCTGCAGCAGGGAAGAATGACTGTAACATAGTACTCAGCGAGGTTCAATGACCTCTCACGTTACTCCACTAATATGGTGTGGGACCCATTCTTCACGGGCCAGACATTTGAGCAGGGACTCAGGCGAGATATCTGCACTTCATTTATATTACTTATCAACCCGACGTAGGCGGGGGTGTTAGAGTGAGCCCACACGTTGGAGAGTTTCTTTCCTTCGCAGTCTCTAGTAGTGAGATCCACCACCAATCAATACGTAGAGGAGTCTTCTGCTGATAGGAGAAGACAAATGTCTTTCAGGACCAAGAGGACCAGACCTCTAAGTGGACGACCGCATTACTCATGATCAGTTGTGTGGGGTAATCGATGCGAAGACATACATTACAAGAGCATGCAATGTTTCACATGTGGTGCGCAGGGTCACATGGCCAGTGACTGTCTAACCCTCCATTCAGACGATCAACAAACGGTCGAAGGACCACCCAAGAAGAGACAAAGATTCGATCATGGTGGTCCACAGGGAGAAGGTGTACGTGGCAGAGGAGTTGGTTGTGCTGCTGGCAGTGGGAGATGTTTCGAGATATTACAGTCACCACCACCAAGAGTTCCACCCCGACCATATGGATCAGGTGGACAGGGGAGAGCATAGCTTTAGACAGCTGATGATTACCACCATGGCAATTCAGAGATGATTCGAGGTACGATCTGTGGCTACTCCACAATAGCTACAGTACTTATAGACACAGGTTCTGGTCATTATTTCATTTCCACCGCCCTTGTTTGAAGTAAAGAGATTCTGACAGAGTCGTTGTCTTGATCCTTATGGCTTGATATTTTTCTAGGAAATGATTCAAAAATTATGCACTAGTTCCGGCAGTGCTAGCATACTCTAAGAGGCAAGAGCTTTGGCTGGGATAGCCTAGTTGCGGCGTCGATGCCTTATGACATCATCTTATTTTTGGGCGGGTTATCTACAGTCCATTCTCATATTGACTGTATTAGGTGGAAAGTGTAGTGTTTCCACACGAATGGGACTTGTTTTACCTTCACAACTGAGAAGGGATCCTTTGCAGCACATGATGGACTTTATCAGAGGAAATTGCATCTGATCACTCATCAGTTGGAAATCCTTACCCTCAGAGCTGTTTATGTTGAGAGTCTGAGTTATCCTATAGTGGTGGATGAGTACGTGGATGTATTCCTTGATTAGGTCTCAGGTCTACCTCCTCGCAGAGAGGTATAATTTTACATTGACTTGTACCCTAGGACAACACTGATATATACACCAACATATAGTATGTCTCCTGCAGAGCTTCGCAAGCTGTCGGTATAGCTAATGGATGTGCAGGTGAAGGGGTTCATTCGGCCTGGTGTTTCACCTTGGGAAGCCCCGATTATGTTCTCCAAGAATGTGGATGGGAGATTGAGTCTTTTTGTTGACTATAGGTGCCCAAACCAGGTGACTGTGAAGAACAGGTTCCCACTCCCAAGGATTGATGACCTCTTCGATAACATGAAGGGAGGATGGTGGTTCATGGAGATAGTCCTCAGATCAGGCTATCACTATCTTGGAGTACGAAATGAGGAGGTGAAGAAGACAGACATCAGATGTCAGTATAGCCATTACATGTTTTTGGATATTCCATTCAGTGTGATCAATGCTCCAGTAGTGTTCATGGGACTCATGAACATGATATTTCATCCATACCTTGATCGCTTTGTAGTGGTCTTTATTAAAGACATTCTAATCTACTCGACTACTGAGGAAGAGCAGGCCTACCATTTGTAGTTAGTGCTGGACACACTCCAAATGCACCAAAATTATGGTAAGCTCTTGAAGTGATAGTTCTAGATCTGTGAGGTTCACTTAATGGGACATTTCATATCAAATGTTGGGGTTACAATAGATCCAGCAAATATTGAGGCAGTACTTTCTTGGGAGCCACCCAGGAGTGTGATGAAGGTACATAGTTTCCTGGATTTGGCCGGATACTACCAGATATTTGAGCCAGATTTCTGCAGAGTTGAAGCACCACTATCAGCCTTGATGAAGAAGGCGAAACACTTTGTTTGGTCGTAGAAATACCAACGGAGTTCTCAGGAGCTGAGGTAGAGGCTAACTAGTGATCCCAAATTGAGGCTTCTAGAGGAGGGTGTAGTGTACGTAGTTTACTAAGATGCATCTGGGATAGACTCAATTGTGTTCTAATGCAAGAGCGATTAGTGATAACTTATGGTTCTCTGTAGATGAGACAGCATGAGAAGAACTACACTACCCATGACCTGGTGTTAGCAGTAGTGTACTTCCCCTCGAAAATGTGGTGGCACTATCTGATGGGTGAGCATTTTACCATGTACTCTGATCACAAGAGTCTCTGGTATATCTTCTCTCAGAAAAACCTGAAACTGAGACAACGACGTAGGCTTGAGTTCTTCAATGCCTATGTCATCGAGATTTTCTATACTCATGGGAGGGGAAGGTTGTAGCAGATGCACTCAATAGGAGGTCTGGTATATAGCTGCTAGGTGAGGTGATGGAGAAGCTGGCCACATTATAGATATCCATTGTGGATAGAGATGGAGCATCTTTTCTTCAGTCTCTTACAGTCACTCCCCCACATCATTAGCGATTCAATGGGTGCAGCGTGGGGATGATGAATGTGAGACACGGCGTGATTAGATATGCACAGGATAGGCACCTAATGGATTTTCTGATGGTGGGGAGAACGTTATCATTTTCAGAGGACGTACCATGGTTCCAGTTTCACTTCAAGAAGAAGTGTTGAAGGATTTCCGCACATACCCTCTAGCGGTACATCTAGAAGTGGTGAAGATTTACAAGGATCTCTGACGACAACACTGGTGGCTGATAATGATGAAAGTTGAAGCATAGTTTGTTTCTTAGTTCCTCACTTATCAGTAAGTGAAGGTTGAGCATCAGGTACCAGCAGGCTTTGTTCAGCCTTTAGAGGTCGCAGAGTGGAAGTGGGATGGGACATCGATGGACTTTGTGACCGTACTTTAATGTACATCCATGGGTCATGACTCAATTTGGGTGATCGTCAACCGACTCACCAACTCGGCCCACTTCATATCGATTAGAGAGCAGGGGTCAGTAGGGAGCTTTGGATGCCGCTATATACACGAGATTCTGTGGATATATGGAGTAATTTCGACGATTGTCTCATATTGTGACACACGTTTTACGTCCTGTATATGTAAGGGTTTTAGGAGGATTTTGAGATGCAGCTTTGTTTGAGCACCGCCTTCCATCCTCAGATGGATGGCAAACTGAGCAGACCACTCAAGCCCTCATGGACATGCTTCGTGTTTGTGTCCTCAACTTCGGTCATAGTTAGGTGGGTCAATTGCCTTTGGTGGAGTTTTCATACAACAAAAGTTGTCACATGACGATAAGGATGGAAACTTTTGAGGCGTTATATGGGAGACCTTTTAGATCACCTCTGTGCTGGACTAACTCGGGGGAGTCAGCACCAGTGACACCAGAGATGGTAGGGGCTACTACTGAGAAGGTGCAGATCAACCAAGAGCGGGTGAAGACTGCACAGAGCACGCATAAGTCATATGCGGACAGGAGACGGATACCTATGGGGTTCAAGGATGGCGACCATGTCTTTCTATAGGTCTCACACTGAAGAGGTATATGGAGATTTGTTTGAGGAGGTATGTTATATCAGAGATTCATTGGAACATTTTAGGTCCTCAGAAGAGTTGGCGAGGTGGCATACCACTTAGCACTTCCACCTCATTTGCACCGGGTGCACGACATCTTCCACATATCCCAACTGAGGTGATATGTGCATGACCCTTCTCACATCATCGACCATGGCGAGATAGATTCCGACGATGGGGAGAATAATAGGAAGGTTCTAGTAGATATTGATGTTCGACAAGAGCTGGTCCAAAATGGATGGTCAATACCTCTAGTGTGCATTCGCTGGCAGCATGGGAACCACCCTGAGAGCACATGGGAGCAGGAGGCTCAGATGCATACTCATTACCCCCACGTGTTCCCTTAGATTGTGTTGTAGCTTATGGGGATGTAAATCCTGAGGTGGAGATAATATAAAGACCCGGAATTTCTTTGAAATATATTTAATTAAATGGTAATTTTACCAGTCCACAAAAATTGACGACGTGTGATTCTGAGGCCCGAAGTTCCAAAAAATAATTTCTGAACTTTTTTTGTGTACATTTAGTAAACATGCTAGTAGGTTTTTCTAACTTTTGAACCGGTTTTCAGAATTGAAATATGAGGGAACCGTTGAACTCGTAGTGCCGATATTTTCTTAAGAAGACTTTCACCTCGATGGCAGTTGGTCGAGGGTGAATGTTAGTTTTTGGGTATTTCGTGGAAATAATAAAATAAAATAAACACATGTTTCATTATATATTGTTGTAACCAACCTCCTTATGGAAGTCGGTGGTGGGGACCACCAGACCATAACCTACCATGAGAGGTTATGGTGTTGTGGACCACACGAGCCTAACCTCCCATGAGAGGTTATGGTGGTGGGGACCACCTGAGATTAAACCCCCTTTCAAACCTACTTCAAATAGGTGAAAAACATCAACTCCCTCATAAATGTAGGAAAACCTCTCACCACCCCCCCCCCCCTCATTAATTTGGTGGATCTAATTTACTTCATCTACAATAATTGTGCCAACACACATATCATTATTATTCCAACTCCCCTTTAAATAATTAATTATAATTTTTAAATTATGAAAACGACATAATAGATATTACAATATTTTACTTTGGGAAACCTATTCTTTTGTTGGAAAAGAAGGATTGGGAGAACATGGGAGAAATTTCTCCAACAATGAATGCACCGCTAACAAAGAACACTGACCCCCTTCGGCAAATTTCCTCGAGACTTCTTTCGACATGGGACATATTCATCTACGACGAGTCGATGACTGTACTACCACCTTGTGCCAACGTCAAAAATAGAATGAGGTAGGGGTTTATTCCTAAATGTCTATGACTCCCCATTTACTCCCTTATTTTCTTGTGCGGGTTTGGAACAAACATTGCAGAAGATTACAGTTTCACATTCATGCTTCGTTCTTTGTGAACCACTTGCTACAACACTAAATTCAGAGGGTGCAAGCCAAAAAAAACATGGCCCGAACCCTCGTCCATTATTCTTTGGTGTATTATTAAGAATGGAGGAAGGGGACGAAGATGAAGGAGGAAATGGTGACACCACCCGCGGCCTTTCCGCGTAGCCCCGACCCACCCGCGGCCTCACAGCGCCGCCCCGGCCGACACGCGGCCTCACCGTAGTCCGCCGGGCCGCGCCGCTATCTGAGCCGAGCCGCGCCGCCATTTGATGAGTCACGCAGTCGTCCGAGCCGAGCCGTGACGCCATCCGCCGGGCAGCGCCGCCGTCTGAGCTGAGCTGCTCTGCCGAGCTGAGACACACACCCGTCTAAGCTGAGCCGGGCCGCATTCGCCGATTCATGCTTCTGTCTGATCCAATTCGTGTCGTCGTCCCCCAATTTGCGCCACCGACCGAGTCGAGACACGCCACCGCTGAGCTGATCTACGACGATGATCCGAGCCCCTCCTTCCTCCTGACCGAACTACCATCGAACCACACCCGGTCCACCGACCCGCGGCTAGTTCGCGCCTTTACGGCCGGTTCGCACCCTCACGGTTGTGTCCTCTTCTCTCATAGTACCCCTTGGTCGAGCCGCCCCCATGGTACCCTCAAGGCCCTCACGGACCGGTCCGGACTAAACAGGTCGGGCCACATTGCGGGTCGGGCCAGACCCAAAGGGTCAGGACTGGTTGACCATAACTGGGCCGGGCTAGGTCGGTCTGACCGGGTCAGGCCAAACCCAAGACCACTACGACCCATTTACATTTTGTTGGACATAACATTTGCACCGAACGTCCATTTCACAAACCATCAGTGGCACTGAAAAACATAGAGAGAGACGGTCCATTTAATGACACCCCACTGGGTTTTGGATTTTGATGGGGTATTGTCTGGTTGGATCGAGAATGAATCCAATCAGGTCCCCAAGAATAAAAGGCTAATAACTAACAGACCGTGCATATGATTGACGTGCTGTTTGTTATGTTGAGAACCCTATGATGAGAAGGTCCTTTGAGATACTTATTTGAGGGACTTTGTGGTAGTTGTAGTATCGACCAGTGGATTTTGGAGTGGATCCTTCCAGAGACGAGCGATCATAGTGCATAGACCAAGAGGCTGGCTGAGACTTGATAACTGTTGACCGTTTGACTATGAGTAACTCGACAGGCCCAGTGGGGAGGGCCTTGCTGACGTGGAAGACCCACGGTGGGGACCACTTATGTTTGATGTGGTGACCCATGGTACTCGACAGGAGGAGTACCTTAGCAGGAAATGAGGGGGAGCGCCTCTATGTGACGCGGCATAGCCATGATGGGGAGCACCTCTGGGTGACGCAGCAAACCCATGGTATTCAAAATGAGGAATACCTCAAGAGTCCAAGGTTAGTGGTATGAACCTCTGTGTGATGCGACAGGCCCACTATACTCGATAGAGGAGGAGTTCTCTAGCAGGCGAGGTCTTCGACGTTGTGTTCAAAATGTTTCTTTATACTACCCCTAGAATAAATCTTTGTTTGAGCTAAGTCAGAACCTTTGTGTTTTCATCATGATTGAGATATATTTCTTTATAACATAGGTATATGTATGGGAATATACCTAGGTATGGTTAGCTATTGATTTCATAACTTGTGTTTTGTCCTTGTTGGACATTGTGAGACCTAGAGGGTATCGGGGTCCCTACTAAATATCGTTATACTCACCCCTGCATAGGCTATTCCCATAGCATGTTGTGTTGGATGTAGATGACGAATAGAGCTGACTGAGGCCAAGTGTACCAGGACTGGACGGTACCTAGAGGTGGACCTTACGACAAGTTTGTACCAGGAGGAGACAGACAGACGAGGAGTGCTGAGGAGGCGATGTGTGCCTACCCTTTAGGTAAGAACCTCTGAGGATGACCCAGTAGCTATCTTTCCCTTTTATTCAGTTGAATTGTGTCATAGTTGTAATTTTAATTTCAAGTGGGGCTTGTATTCTAGCCCCATTTACTTTCAACACTCTTTTGTTATATAGTTTACTTGGTGTTTCGTCCAGCTGTGTGCTTTCTTGTCCGTGTGTTTACAAGTTATAATGGAAATTCCTTACCAATTTTAAGGATTTATGCCTATGGTGGTAGTCTCTAGCCTCTGGCCTATGGAAGGAGGGCTTGTGGTAGTCATGGCACGGGCACCGAGGGACAGGTCGTGACAAACCAAGATCAACCCAACTAAACATACTATTTAAATTAAATGTTTTGTATATGGACTATATGTTTGAATTTATTGTTCAACATTCATTCTCTATAAACCAATTCTTCACCAATAATTTAAATCTTCTACACTACCTATTTTAAGAATATGATATCATACCTGTGGATCCTAGTTTAATCATAAATATATTACATATAATTTTAATAATCATGATATATTGGTAAAAAAATATCATATTGTTTATCGTAATAAAAAATTAGAGCGGAATCAATATCCTATCATGACCTCATTCTTGTGTCCATGGAATGATGTATTCTTCTAAAAAATTAATCACATCTTTCAACAATATTACCTATCGTTCATGGAATATTAAGGAATACAAAAAAGAATAATATATAGTTCTAACTATTGAAAATTAATCAAACTAATATAACATTTTCATATAAAAATGGTGGTGTGTGGGGAAAATTATTCCACGCTATGTTATCTGATCCATTGATATATGTAGACCAAGATGTCTCCCTATTATTAAAAAACATGAATATATTCTAGAAACTATGTATATCTATTTTAGTAATCCAGTGAAAAATTTAGATATCACTAAATTATTAAAAATTGGATTTTTTTATAAACAAAACGTTGTTTTAGTATATTTATGATATTATTCCTATAATGAAAATATATTTGTCTATAGAAATTACTATAAGACAAATAATAAATAAACTATATAACATTCGATAGACCAAAAATCTCTTTCATAAATGGATTAAAATATTGTAATTATATATTTAATTGTTTTTATTGTTCAATGATATTTTAAGTTGGTTCTCTTCTTATTTTTTATTTATTTAAAATTTTCATTATCCCCTTATAAAATATCATCACAATAATAATATTTTATAGAAAAATAATTTAAGTTTACAATCATTTTTAGGATTCATTCATCATTACCTCTATTTTTTCCACATGATTTAGGTAGAAAACAAATATATAATGTATATGATACTAGAAGAATATTTCACAATAATATTCAATTTAAGGATTTATTTTTTCAATGATGGTGTAGTTATATTGGGGTTCTATTAGAGTCCAAATTTCATAATGAATGGGTCATAAAATTCTATCAAAGCATCAATCTATGTCCTCTCCACTACTATAATCAATAATACAAAAGACTAATTCAATTCATTCCACTCATTTTAATGGAATAAGCTTTTGAGGAGTTTTAAGTTTCTTATTTAATGATTAAATGGTTCTCTAAAATTCATTATAATAATTTATGTGGATTTATTCCATAAATTATTAGATGGAGAGTGAGAACATTCGAGAGATATTTTGAACAAAACATTATAAAAATTCATATATAATTAAAAATATTGAAATATAAAAATGTAGAGGCCTATGAGAATACATTAATTACTATAACATATAAATTATCAAAAATTTATTGCAAATATTTAAATTTATTTTAAATTTATGAAACAATATTTCTCCAAGAAATAACATTTATCATAACGAATAATTATAAAAATATATTCACATAAATTTATGAATATATAAATATTATTATAAAGAACATATGTGGAATAATAATATATAGAAGATTCAAATATGATGAAATCTAAAAATTCATATTACAAACAAATAAATATGTATGATATGAACTAATAAAAGTTTATTAGAAATTGGTATATTAAAAGTTCCATGAAATGACAAAAAAATGAAAACCATTGTAAGATAGAAAATTTACATTAATAATTTGGTAGAACCTGAATTTAATTATAAATAATGTGTCCATTGAAAAATAAAAATTATTCATTCATGGGTAAATGTTAAAATATCATTTTTGTAATAAAAAGGGGGAAATAATCATTCATTTTCATGTCGTTACAATTCTTATTATATATATATTAGTTGTAGCCCATTATTATTTTGAAAAGATTAACTCATTATATGACTTTAAATATATTATTCATTCTATATTCTTAAATACTTTTTTGGGAATAAATTATTAAATTTTAGCTACTTGTTAAATAATTCAATCATTAATTTCTTTTACAAGAACCATTTTTATAAATGCTATTTGATTGAGTTTTTAGAATTCATTATTCTTTGTGGCATGAAATACTCATTTAAAAAAATCCATAAGGTTTTATAGAGTTAGGATAATATAATTAATGTAAATAATAATCCATATAATATATTTCATCATCTCCCTTTGAAAATAAAATTATTTTTGTTATTATACATCTAAAAAAATTGATATTAATGTTTTTGATATGTACCTAATTACCACATAATAGTAATATCATAGTATATAGTAGTATAACTTTATATCAACATTTATTGGACATCTTGTATTTTTCTAGTTATACTGGAGGCTTCTTGTGAAATTAGGAAAAACTCATATTTTATTATTTATTTTTCTGTTTCACTTACTAAGAAGCTAAAAATACTATGTCTAATGAAAATTATATAATAAATGGATAGATTGAAAAACCCCAACCAAAATAGTAGGATCATCAAATTTAGGTTATAATTAATTTTCATGGAAATTTAGAATTAGAACAACATATACTTTGGCATTTGAAGATGATCTGGTTATGTAGGTCACGTCGTATATTCATAACATTATATGATTCCGGTGTAATATACCTATAGTGTGGTCCACATGTGAAAAATATTCACAAATGTTGTTTTTAAATTTTCATGTTCTAGCATGGAAAATCTGGACCACTTAAATTATATTTTGTCGACTATAGAAACAATCATTTTAATGGAGGTATAAATCATGTTGTTTTCTTAAAGGCTTCAGTGATGATAAAGGGTGATATCTCTATATGTATTTATAAGTTCTATCTATATTGGTTATTCAAACCAAAATTTAGTTATCTAATGTCATATAAATAGATAGTTATTGTGTCATGTTTAGGGTTGGGAAGTCACACATAATACCTTTACTGCAACTAAAATTACTTGTTTTCCTATTTCCAATAGAAATAATAATATTACTATTCATAGGTTTGCAATGTGTAACTCTTTAAGAATTTATATAAATGTCATTTAAACCATTTCTAATTACACCATTATACACATTCCATATTACCTTATTAGCATTTAATGATCCTTTAATAATGAATATTTTATAAATAGATGCCATTATATTATTTTATGATAAATATAATGAATATTATATTCTCAAAGCATGAAATATTCATTATCAGTACTTCTCATTTATTATTTCAAATATACTATGATTAAATTATATCAATCAACCATATCTGAATTAATATTATTTATTCAAAATTGTTAAATTCATTACATGAATTAAACTTAAATTGTGGATACACTAACTATGTCACACTTTTGGAATCATTTTTAGTGTAATTTACCATAAAAACCTAAGGTTCAAGGTTAGATTTTAGAAACATGATAATGAAACCTAATTGAATGAATATAATATCATAATGACATCCAACATTCTTGGAATTATTACTATGTAATATTTCTGAATTTTCATGATATCTCAAATCAAGTAGGTTTCATATCAGTTTCATTAACCAATATAATAGATATCACATTCTTTCAAATACTATAGAAGAAAAATCCAATCGAACACCTTAGACATTTCTTTAGTCAAGTAGTTCAATTCCCATTAAGGGTATAATTAACCGAACAATGATGGACTTCCTAGACACCAAAAGGCACATCCTACACAACCCCAACACCACCTCAAATTGGAAATGGAATAACCAAAAGCATCGAGTTGGAAAAAGTTAAATGTAAGGAATTTTATTATTGTAAATGAATTCACACTCCAGACCATATGTATGAAATATTGAATAGGTATAAAATTAAATTATTGTAACATCTGGAGTAAACAATGATTGAAAAAAATTAGAATAAATCTACGTAAGAATAAATAAACCATGAAAATATAGGAAAATACATTCCAAACAAGTAAATATTTCCCAACCTAAAAACAACAATAATAAATTAATGTTGAGAGAGCCAATATCGTAGTCTCCATATATTGACATTATATACGGAATTTTCACAAGAGTATAAATAATCTCCACCAATGTCACCATCAATATATAATATATTTATATTAAATACTACACATTCAATAAAATTCCATCTAGGGGTGCATATAAACATTCCCATTATGACACCCAAAAAACAACAATGTGATAAATTGAAAGATACATCAGTGGTCAAATCATCCCAAAAAAAATGGAGTAGAAAAAATATATATATATATATGATAAAATGAATCCTAAATGATAATTAGATGATATAAATCTCAAATCCTTTCCAAGGATGATGCATATACCTATAGCAATAAAGTTCCAGCATTTCTTCCAATCATCTCCTGGGACAATTTGTGAAAACCATGCTGTAGATCTGCACCTTACCACTCCTCCGTAGCATGAGGGGGTATAATAATCACAATAGTTCACACATAATATTATGATATTATAATTCCTCTAAGTAGATATTAAAATTTTCATACTATATTGACAGGTGATACCACTCAGTAGATAGAGTAAACATTCTAATGAATGAATGGGGGATTCAACTAAGTAGATGTATTGAGGAACCTTACCAAAGTGTTATAAGAGGATCCACCCAAGAAAATGAAGGACATATTACCTAATAATAAATTGGGTTCAATACTGTAATTATATATAGAGAACTCGGGCCCTAGGTGGAACAACTTAAAGTGTATAGGAATTGTGCCCTAGTAACATAGGGGTGTTCCCCATAGAGGGTAGAGGACCCATGCCATAGTGAATAATAGGAAATGGGGGGTGAGTGCTAATAACAAATTATATTTATTATGGTAACACATAGCCATGATTAGTTGGGGGTTTCCATCACTGGAATCTCTCTGATGATCAAGCCAAAAAAAATCTACTGGTTTGCTTTCACTTATTAAATCATTCTTCCCCCACAACCTATTTTCTATCTGAAAAAACACTATAAAAAATATCATCACATTATATTTGGAATATTTATTATTATATGATACTTGGGGTCCCAATTTTGATTTTGGATAAAATAGACTCATCGGTTAGATGTCCTTGATAAATGATTATTGTGAACACCAGGGGGCACACGGTGTACAACCTAACATGGACTTTTAGCCATTTCATAACAAGAAATTGTTTTGGATTTTCATGTAGTAAAATAGATCATATAATGTAATTTTACTATGTTTTCTTTCCACATAGGGCCTTACTATGTGTTCATTTCTATACTCATGTAATTTGGGCAATACCCATAATCATGTCCACTTTTGTGGCCATGCTCCTGTATCGGGCCATCTTAGTGAATATTTATGCTTCCACATTTACACTAATAGTATACTATGTATCCTAAAACATGGTGACCATGGTGTGTTCGTTATGTAGATGTGCTAACAACATATGTAGTGTCATAGGGTGTGGGTGTGTAGTCTCATTTCATGTAATAGTTTTCTCAACATAAAACATTGTCTTCTATGAAAAACGAAATACATGCCATTTGTTCTATAGGGTTAGTAGTGTCTAGTCCTATATTATTTATAAAAGTATGTTTTTTCATAAGGATCCATTAACCACCTTTTATTTTAATTATTTCACCTTCTTAAGACCATGAATAAAAAACAATAGTATGTTCACCTACTATCTGTATTTGTTGTCAAATGGTTAGATATCAAGTATTTGATATTCCTCATAAACCCCAAAACACTTCCCAATTCTCATAGAGCCTTGTGTTAAAACATATAATCCCATATATAGGGTAATATAACCCTCATTCTTCTTGATTTGTTTTCAAAAAACCATCTTATATGTCATCTGCACAACCATTATGAATCTAGCTATTCGACTCTTCTCGAACCCACAATGAAAATTAGAATCATGAACCCATGTTCCAATATAGAATAATGAGATTACATGGTGGTTTAATTGAAGAATAATAAAGTTAAAACAAAAAGTGCAAAAAAATGGTAAAATATTAAACACCAATAATTTTATGGGATATAAAATGGAAAATTTTTTATTTATTTCCTTAAAATTATGAAAATGAAATGGGTTTGATGGAAATGATAAAATATTTTCAGATTTAAATTATGATTATTTAATCCATCATCGTTACTTTAATGAAAATGGAGAAACATAAAATAATGATCCCTACCGCAAATTTCATATATTTTTTGTGAATATTATTTTCTCTAACGATGAAGAAGACCCAATGTTCTCATTGCTCTCTATCCACCATTATCTAAACATATTTTTTTCCTAATATCTCAATATTACAAGGAAAAACATCAATATGATCCTATAATATTATAAAATCCTTATGAAGATAACCATTTATATTTTTACGTATGAGGTATAAATAGGGTTATTTTGATTGTGGGTTGTTATAATAAAATAAGTATGATTAAGTATTTATTTTAATTAAATGAATAGAAAATTATGATCTCAAATATGCATATATTTCTAACCAACGATGGTTCATGCCAAGGGTGACTTTTGAATTTTGGAAACAATCATGTTCTTTGATTTTTCTTATAAGGAATTGAACAATTGGAAAATACTTTTCAGTAGAAATGATATGTGTGTGTGAAGTAAAATATAAAAATATTTTTATTATATTATCTTTGTATTTTCAAGACACACAACCATCATATATACTACGTGGATAAGTCCAGATATATAAAAAGAAATATTCAATCGATAATCAGTTAAAATCGAATTCAAAAAATTCAATTATTTATAAACGATTTTCAACCAGCGAGGGAAATATTAAAAACATAGTGGGGATACTGAGTACACATCTATCTCTATTGCTTCCATGAGATCTCATACATTCTCTTATATATCCACAACACAAGGAAAAAGGGAATGGTCTATCCTCATATGTTCTACTCATATTGATACCCGATCTCCCATGTATACTCTATGAAGGGGTATCCATCCTCGAGGTTTAGATCACCCAATCAGTAATGTCTATCATATCATTAATGTATATCACCATCTATAATAAATGGAATACATCATTAATCATATTTAAATATGGGGTATTTTAGGCTGTATGGAAACTCACCAACACTTTTGAGAATATAAAATGGCAAGATAAACCTCAGAGATATATTGCCCCTACCAGTTCTCAACAATATTCGTTATGGGGAGACCCTTAAGAAAACAAGGTATCCCTGGTGGAACTCTAATATAATATTACATTGAGTTTTGTAAGATTTAGGTAAACTGTTGTCAATTATTATAAGCCTAAGGATCACCTAATGCTTCTTCATAATTTCATAATCAAATGCATCCCCAATATAGATTTTCTCCAATTTCAATTGCAGAATAAGGGTTTCTTATAGGGTCTTTTTTACATGGCCATTAAAGGATTCATGATAACAGTATATTGAACAATATTATTATAAGAGATAATTTTAAATGGATGTTGATACTATCCTATATAAATAAATAACAAAACACAAGACAACATCATATCCTCTGACACATATATATTTTGATTTGTCTTCCCATTAAACTGAGTGTGAACCATTGTACCCATCCTCAACTAGGTATCAGAGGCCTCCAAAAATCCTCTCCAAAATGGTGAAATATATTTTTCATCATGGTCAGAAACAATACTCTAGGGTTCCTCAGTCACTCTAGAAAACTCTACTCCCTAATTTAAAATAATTGAAACGTCATTATGATCCTATCAAAAATCACAAAGAAAGAGTCATTACCACTCACAGTCTGCATAATCCCCTTAATAAATTTCATGGATAGATGGTCCCATTTTCCATAAAAAAATCAGAGGCTATGAAAAAATTACTATATCCCAGTGGTCAGCCTTTACTTTATGACATGTGATACACTGATATATGAAATGAGATACAATCCTACTAATGTCATCCCATCAAACAAACCACTATTAGACTTGTACTTCTTTTCCACAATGGGATATTAATTCGAAGGGGATGTTTGAAACTTCCACAACACCTCTTCATTAAACATGAATAGAACCACCGTATTCCGAAGACATGATTTCACGATCCACCTTTTGAAAAATAAATCTAGTGAATCTTCAGAGTATATATGGTCATATAGAACGTCACAGTCGATTTTCTACAACTGGGCATACTAAACACGTTGATGATGTGTGGGATTCACAACCATCGACTGAAGAAATGCTACACCAATCCCATATATTAGGGTTTTTTGTAAAGAATAAAATTAATTAGGTTAATTATCTACTAAAAAAGCATATGAATTCATAATAAAAAAATATTCCACAATGTTTCCCTTCCTATGAGTAATAATAATATCAAAAACATAGTCATTCATGAACTCCAACCAGCACTTCTATATTAGGATTATATCCATCTTTGTGATGATCTCTCTAGGACTCTAATTATATGAATAACAAAAAATTTATCTCCCCTAAGATAGTTCCTATAAAAGTTTAGATTGAATTCTACCAATACCAACTCCATATCATGAGTAGCGTAGTTCCAATAATGGGGTCTAAAATACCTTGATCTATAATATATCACTACCTTTATCTATGTTAAAATTCCTCAGAGCCCGTCTCTAGAGGATTCAATGAAAACTGTGTGCTCCATTACCTACTCTATTAGTTTCATCACAATTGCAGTATTCAAACTCATCATCAATTACTCAGAGTCTCCCTAACACTTCTCAGTGAAGAAAAAAATCATCAATTTCCACAATATGGTGATCAAATTGGATATTGTATCAGAAATGATAGGACCAAACATCCTTTATTACACCATCAAGCCAATAAATATATGCCCCTTAGCAATCTCTTCAGTGTATCCTAACAAATAACGACATCATTATTTACCTAGTCCATGGATACTATATTTTATGATCAGATATTCCCTAAAATATGAACCTAGTGGGTCTACAACTGGTACCGAAAGATCATATGGTAAAATTGTTTCTCTGAAAATATTTCTAGGACCTTCCTAAAGTTATATACATTAGATTCATATAAATAAGAGTAAATGAGTATGACATTAATAAAAACAGCCATAAATCATTCCATTTGTGGCTGGAATGTCTGATTCATCAAATCTAAAAAATATCTTTAATAATATTGGGGTTGAAGGCTCTTATTAAACAAAAGAAAAGACCCTACTATTTTTATGGGAATATGGAACCCATTACATGACCCTTAACACCCAATGTATGGGATTACATACCATTATAGCTAAATGATGACCCCCCAAAGCAATCTAAAAAACGCGCTTATCAACATCTCGGTGTATGCTTTCATCTTAGGAAGAACCATAAGAGGCCAATGCACTTGCCGCTACTGGATCCACCAGTTATCACATCACACCCATCCCATACTATCATAAGAACTTCTTTGTCCATTCCATTGCGTTATAGAATGTCATTGTTCCTCATAAGAGGTCTATCTCTACATAGACAAATATTTTTTGAACTCGGAGTCATGTCATACTCTTCCATTGGAGGTCCATCTATTACCTTCCCATACATATTCACTAATGTAGAGTACTATCACTAAAAATTGTTATCCATATGTCATTATCTCCTTCTTCTTAAAAAGGATATGTAATAGTTGTCCATCGATTTTAGAAGAAATTATTTTTGGTGTCAAAGTGTCACCATCCCACACACGCGTCACTTGTAGAAAATAAATCTCACCCACCGAATGGGTAAATTATGGACAGTTTTTAGGATAGAAACCAACCACACGTGGTGAAATTAAAGATCCCTAAACAAACATGTTAGGGATCATCAAACCAAATCAATAAATAGATTTGGGGACATAATCACAATAAAATGGATCACCATGAAATAATAATGTCTATAGTGACATCATAATTCTTTCTTAGGAATATAAAACTCATGAACCATAAATTAGTGGTAGTAGGACCTAAGAAAATCATTGAGAACCAAATCGCACCTCACAACTGGTCAGAGTAGTTTTCCAACTATGAAAAGATTTCATTTTTAATTATCATTAACTACATTTGGCAATGAAAATTAATGAAAATACCTAACCACGCATCTTCATTTTTCACAAAAAAAAAACTAGAGATTCCCAAGGGGGTCACACTTGGAATGGTAAAACCCTTCCCTCGAAAGTCTTCTAACTACACCCTCAGTTAATGGATCTCTATATGACCCTTCTAATATGATACATAATATATAAATTCATATTTCATGTGAATTACATTATAAAAGTCTGTATCCCTCTATAAAGGTAGTCCTAGAATTTAAATGGGAAATGAATCCAAGATTTACTCTAAGAATGATGATATAAAAATGCATGAATAGCCTTATATAAAGAGGAGTAGACTTGAAAAAGATGGGTGATGGGATACAACCTAATACTCGTGAGTCTCACTCACCTAACCATGAGATCTCACTCATAAAATAATTATTATCTATTCACATCTATCTGAAGTCATCTAACTCACTAATGAGAAAATTATATTATTGAATTAACCACATGTTTGATGAGAAACACTCTCTAATGAGAGCCAACTCACATCACCAGAATATAAGAAATATTGCAGAATCACAAATATTCATATCCTATAGTAATAATGAATATGTTAAGGATTTAATTTGGCATAACAACTAATAAAAAAATAAGTGGATTTGTCACACTTGTTTCTAAAAGTTATGGGGAAACTATTGAAAAATATACATCCTACCTCATATAATATCGAGAATAAGGGATATAACCCTCCATACCCAATAGATAACTACATCCCCAACCATAAATTTCATGAACATTTCATAGGACTCTTGGATGTGGTGATGGATTTTTATCATAGTGTCACTGCACTTTAAAAACTCATATCCCTAGATCCCCACCAACTCATCTACTTGTAGTACCTCCATAAGGGATTCATGGCTGTTCTTATGGGAAATGTGATAAATATGATGTCTCTACCATAGCGTCCATTCCACTTACTATCATCCCTTATCATCACATAACGTACAAAAATAAATTTCCACGAGACCTAAACACTCACATAGATAAAAGTTTCCCTGTATTGGATAACATGGTCATCATTGTAAAACATTCTATACTTATCCAAATTATTGGGTCTGGTGGAGTGTATTTATCCTACACCAAGACCCTACTGGTTAGTGCTTTATAACTACATTAGATGACTCAACCCATTGATTTCAAATACAAGTTCTATATTCCTATCATCCCACAAATATGATGCTCTTTTCCAATAGTTCCCACCATAGTACCCCATAATATATGGGAATTGACATTTAGACCACGCTATTAGTGATGTCTCTATGGATAAACTTGTTGAAATTTATTTTTAGTAAGTTACCATCCCAATCCTTGATGAGGGTGTACAGTCTAAGGTTAGTGATCATCATGGAAGAATAAGAAATCAATATATTATGAAACTACATCTCAAGACGATCTTGCGTCAGAATTGAGTTTAATCATGAGGTATATGAGTCCTAAAACGACCATTGTATATTAGACCATGAGTACATAATTTTATATTGAGATATAATTACTAAAATACGCTATTTTTGTATTTCCCTAGGAAAACAACTGACTACTAATGAAACTATCTGAGTAGTTGGGTCTACATGAGCATGTATATTTAGATCATTGAATCATGTCTATCTGCCACATCATGGGGAGGTGGTTCTCTATGGAACCTCTACGGTATTTTTTCTACAAATTTAAAATAGCTCTAAACCTGGAAACATCCTCAAACTATCCTTTTTGTAAAATCTACTACTCTAAAAAAGAGTTTTTTACTACCTTCCAACCTATATGAAACACCTTGTTATCTTGACTCTTACCTAATTTTTAAACACTACTCATATGGATATCTGGAACATTTTTTAGTAACATGGTTTCCTATTATTGTGAAGGGATAAAGAAATTTATCAAAATGTACCATGATTATATGAGAATATATATATATATATATATATATTTGGAGGTTAATCTATAATCATATTCAAATTAGTTGATTCTATTTGATTAATCAACCACTGTACCCTATAACTAATGTCCCAATTTTCAGAGATAGATACTCTGTATTAAGAGTCCTCTTGTGTGGATATTTTGGGATCTAAAAAAATAATATGTCCCCTATCATAAAATACTCACTTTAAACGCTTTAACATAATTTCTCTATGTCTCAACCAATTCTTTATAAGAGAAATGTCCAAAGACCATCCTAGGATATTAACTACTCTGATTACACTCTATAATGATCTGACATACCAAGGAACACTTAAATAATGTAATCCAAATATGTTATTAAAGTATGCACTCTATAAATGAGATATGGTATGACATTGAGAACTGAGAATCAATAATGTGAATGGGATGATTTGTCTAATTTTATAAACACACATTAACCCAAATTTCTCCATTCAATAGTTTTTTAAAATAATAGTAAAAGATAATAACTTATACAGTAAATCATGCATGCAATACCTCAAGGAAATACATGATATTCCAATTAAAAAAACTCCAAATACATGATAAAATATAAATGAAGTCCTAACATGACAACAAATAGAAAAAATAAAAGTTGTGATAACTCGATTCTAGATCCCCTAGCCTAACTCCCAAACACATTATATGCAACATAGTATGTATATGCTCAAAAAATGTCACTACTAGAAATATTGTAATATTCATTAGATATAAAACATGAATGAAAATCCAAGAAATTGTTAGTATAAACAAACCCCATAAGATTCCCATTATACTAAAAAAGGTAGAAATATAATGTTGTTGAAAAGGTAGGATAAACCCATAGAAAGGGGGAAACATAACCGAATATGTATGTATATATATATATATTCTCAAATGAAAACCCAATTAGTGATAATGGGGATCTTTATCTCATATACCAACCTAGGATGATGATTCGACCTATAGATCCATATGTACATCATTGATTCCAATCATCTAGTTTTTTTATCTATGAAAACCATGTGGAAGACCCGCACCATTCCATGAATCTATATTCAAATGGGGGAACAACCATCCAATAGAGGCAATATTTCTTAGTATGATATGGGAATACCAATTAGTAGATTGGGGACCCTCACTATAGAAATATAGTGGGATGAAACTATGTAGATTGAGGACCATACCTAGAATGAAATGGAACCCCGCTCAATACATAGTTTTAGGTCTTGTTCCCTAGTGCATATAAGGGTTCCACTCAATGAATTGAAGACCCAAACCCTTACATGATAAGGTTTATCCACTAATTATGTATAGATATTGGACTAATACTCTATTTTGTCAAGGTAATAACACACAAATGGTAAAGGACATGTGATCTAGTAATATATAGGGTTCCACTTAGAAGGTGGAGGACCTAAACCCTACTGTATCTACTGTGGGTTCCACTCAATGTGTGTAAGGACTATTGGGGAACAACAACCCAGTAAAATCGGGGGGTTTCAAATACATGTCTCTATTTGATGATATTTCCTATTCATTTATAATTTTTTATAATCTCATATAGTATATTCACATTCCCAACAGGTAACATATTATTCAAAAATACTCTATGATGAATATCAATTCGTTATACATTGATACATTTTAGGGATGTGCTACACATGGGTCCAAATATGAGTCTACAATAGGGAGATACGAAGGGTATATGTCCCTATAAAATGTATATAATGTATACTAGGTTTCAAATAGTGTGTGACTTATGTATTCCTCCTATTTATGTCCCCTTCATTTCACATCATGGCTACATATATAATACAAAAAAATTGGTAAGGTTACTATATAGAGTATCTCATCCACCTAGGGCCTACCTATGTTCTCCTTTCAATGACCATGTACATGTATCCATGCTAGTGTACATTGGGCTAGTTTCATGAGGCTAAATATCTTCTTGGATATGTGAGGAATGTGGTGTGTACTTGATCCAATGGATGCACCCATGTACTCAGGAAGTCTTCATTGTGTCCTCTAGTATAGGTTTCTGGGAATGTGTAGCTAGAATACAGCATGGTTACCCAATGATGGTCACATGACATTTTTTCCTAGACAGATGAAATGTAATTCATTACATGACCTAAAATAATATTTATTGAAAAAAAATGAAGTACCTGATGTTTTTTCCTCTAGGCACTAGGTGTGTCGTCTACATTAATTCATTATCTTATGGCTCATTATGTGGATCCCATATCTAGAATTTATAATACTGAATTTTCATGTCGACCTTTCAAAATCCAATGAAATCAAAGGTTATGTCCCAATTGATCATTTTCCATCCTCAGATATCAAAAATCTGGTATGTGATCTTATAATCGAACTCTATAAAACCTCCATAAAATTGTGGTACCTCCCATTTATACATTTAATCTCAAGTACAAGAAATGATAAACCAAATACAACAACATTCATCATTCAACCACCATCCATGCATTATTCCTAAATCCATTACAAATATGTCTATTTGACTGTGCTCAATACCACCTAGAAATATTTGAATCAGGACCCTATGGTCGAATAAAGAAGAACACAAAGAACGGAAGGGGGAACTGATCAAGAAAAAAATTTAAATAAATTTTTAAACATTTTTAAGAAACAAATATAACTATTTAATTACATTGGAGATAACAAACAAAATAAGGGAAATTTATTTAATTAACAATTTAAAAAGGCAATGGGCCAAAGTTAATAAATAAAATAATCACATATAAAAAAATAATATTATAAAATATGTCTGCAATTTTTTAATAAAAATGAAAAAAATAATGAATCCTATGTAATATTGGATAGATAATTGGTGAATATTGTGTTCTTACATTTTTAAGAACATCAACTATGTTAAATTACTCTTGAGCAGCATTCATCTGATTGTCTATCTCCCTCCGATATTGATATGAAAAAAATGAACATCCAAGACATCCTATGAAATCCTCCCTCGGTTATTTCGGTGTCCCGTGTTATTTTATGTAAATATTTCTATATATATATATATGAATTTTTTTAGTGAATGTAAAATAAAATGAAGAAATTTAAATTTAAATTTTAACTAAACAAACCACCAGAAACTACCTCAACAGAACATCTGGTGCCAAAAAAATTAGGATGTTGCTAGAATAAACCTTTCATTTCACAATAATCTATGGTCTCATATAATCTATCTTATTCCCCAATAAATTTGAAAATAAATTTTCACTATAGTAATACATGTTCATGATTTAATATAAATTTATAATTTTGATAAATTAATTATGAGGTCCCAAAACACCTAAAGTGAATTTGACTCAATGGATTAACCCATATATATACACAAAAACATTCAAAAGAAAATTTATAAAATCCATAATAGCTATACAGGGTCCTAATATATTGACGTCTATAAAGATAAAGATGAGATACACCCTTTCTCAAGAAATCCATTAATAGAATATCACTCATGAAAAACAAAGCATATGTTACATCATCATGGGAATTTATAATCATGATTAACTTCAATAAATCATAGTATATGAGTCATTATATTTTTTATTGATGATTGTAATGTTTATAGATCAATATAGATATAGGTATATAAGAACATCAAATAACTCAGTGTCATTTGGATGTCCTTTTGATTGGTCGATTCCTATAACCTCTAATCATATAGAATACTAAATTTTGATGACATCATAAGGTTTATTTTTTTTCTTATTATCCTCCAAACACTAATAGCCAATACAGTATATGTCCCATTATACAATATTATCCTTCCATAGAACAAGGTTCAAGAATAATGTCGTGGAACCTCTAGGATATAAACATATAAGATAAATACACTGATATTTAATGAACTATATATTCATTATACATTATCAAATTCAAATATCATGAAATCTAAAGATAATAATGTGATCATTATACTTCATTAACAAATAAAATCATGTAATTAATTACTAGACATGTTTTTTCTAGAAAACCATCTCCAAGAGACCCCCTTTTTCTATATAGATAATTAATAATAACATTCATTCCACTATAATTCACAGGATAATCTTACATCTTATAATAAAAATCCTTAATTAATGGTTCTTCCATGTTATCCGTTGTGGATACGCCACTCACTACAATATCAAATAAGTTGAAAATACTTTTAACTTAATGAAACCTCCATATAACTTTTTTTGTCTAATGTTGCGACATAGAATCATTTGAGAGATCCATCGTTGTAGTGTTATTACAATAAACTATGATAGGTTCATTACATCAAGGTTACACATCTTGCTAAAATAGAATGTTATAAATCCCTAATACCACCATTTATACCACATAATCTGCAATATTCTTGAACTATATAGTAGAATCAGCAATAACTAACATGTTTTTAAACTTTTAACTCATTGATAGTATAGTGAGAGAAAATATATTCCCAAAATAATTCCTATAATTATTATAATTAATTTTAAATCTTATATATGTATAACTCTTGATGACAAGATCATAATCACCTCCATACAACATGAACATCTAAATAAGTTGGATCTCATTCGTAATGATAGCCTCAACATCATTTAAATATTGATAAACAATCTATTCTTGATGTTTTCCTACCATAGACAAACCATAGTCAACATAAATCCTATGAAAAAAATTGATTAAAAATAGATCCAACAATAGAATCTTGTTGAATCTTACTCATTCAATCTCATTTATCTTTTGTATGAGGAGAATGTTTCATTGAATGATGTATACCATTTTACATTGGAAGAAATATAATAATGTATTTTTCAATAGTAAACCTCTTCAATATCTGGTCAATGTATATACCTTACCATAGTCCACAAACCATCATGGGAATATCACTTGTGATCTTGATACCAGTAATGTGGGCTACATCACTGAATTTCTTCTTCGATAAGAACTTATACAAACATTCATTAACCTCTTATAATCCTAGTATATCATCTCAAATTATTATTATTTAATTAATATATACTCTAATGAAAATTATCTTTAATCATATTATAATTCTTGTAAATAAATTGTTTTAATTCATTATTGATGAATCCAATTTCCATTATAGTTGTATAGAGTTGAATTTTATTTGACATAGATGATGTATATAAAAAATAGATTGATATTTTTATCTTGGATATATTTTTCTCATTATCTCGATTAATAAAACCTTCTTATTTTTTCGTTTATAAATCTTATTTAATGTTTCCATTGTGAAATTTTGTTTTCAAATCCATGTTTTTATTCTTAAAGTCATGTAAAAGTATAATAGAAAATAATATAGTGGATTTAGTCAATGAATTTGGAGAAAAGTATTTATCATAGTTAATTCCTTGTTTTTTTATAAACCCTTTATCTAGTTCTCATTCATTATATGTATTTACACTATCGTAATATACTACATTTCAATTTAATATTAATTTGAAACCAATAGGTATTACACCAATATTAAATTCCATTATAACCCACACATGGTTTTAGTACATGCAATCCATTTCAGAATTCATGGATTCTTTCCTTTATACAACATCTAAGATATCGACTACCACATGGTGTTCTATATGATCATTATCTTTAACCACTAATTAATAACCATCATCGGTTAACATAAAACCTTTTCTCTCATGACCTCTTACATCTCTAGTAATACTATCTAGTTTAGATGTTTCAAAAACAACTACTTCCATTGGTCCTATCGAAATATTTCCTATAGAAACTTTTGTTTTTCTACAATACAAACAAAATCAAATAAAATCCTTCTCCAACTATAATCCATGAGGGTTTAATCCCTCTCAAGAAAAATATCTTACATTATTGAAGTCAATTTCTTTTCTAATGGGTTATATTGATTTTATAGAATAGTTTCCTAATGATACGCTATAATGATACACATCATGCGTCATTGGTATAGATTGTTACTTGATCTATAATTTCGAAATTACATGAAACCACATGCATGATGATGTGAGAAAATATGTATCTTTCCACTCCTTACTTGAAAAGGAATACTATTATTCTATTTTATTGGTACTCGGATTTGTATGTATGGTGTTTTTTATAATACATATACCAAAAAGTATAACTGAAAGATTTAATGAATCTTCATCGATATTCCCATGTCCATCATGGTACAGTTCTTCCATTCATAATCACTATTCCATCATGTTGTATAAATTTGAGTGATTTGATACAAAATCCAATACTATAGAAGAATATCAATAAAGTATTGTTTGAGATTTTCACAACCTTTATTAGACCAAAGGTTCTATTTCCTCTTACCACGGAAATTTTATGATGTATTCTTGATCTTGTGGAATTTCTCAAAAGAACCAAACTTATACCTAATTAGGTATATATAAAAATAAAATCTCATGTAACCATTAAAATTAATAAACTATGATAATTCACCTCAATCCTCATCATAAATATTCCATCCCACATTAGTTTAGACCAAATATAGAAGCACTATGACCAATCAGTATTGTCTGTTGATTAGTTTCATAGTATTATTACCTTTTAAACAATAAAGAAATATTTTATGTTTCTTAATCTCAGATGAATATTATAAACCACCTTGAAAAACAATTTTAAATTTTTACACATTTACGAGACCATGTTGGGGAAGACATAACTAGGTGTGTTATATGGGTTTCTCATATTTATTTTTTATAAACATTAAATATTGGGTTTTCATAATCTAATTTATAATATATATTATTTAATTATTCCATTCCGTACTGTGTTATTTCTTAATAAAATTATCAACCTTTATTTTGATTGATTAAAGTAAATTCATCCATATTTAAATAAGTAATGAAAATAATAATCACAGAAACACATGGTACACAATAAAAATTAATTAAAACAAAAATAACACATGTCTGTAATGTTATATGGTAGTCTTTAATGTCTACATGATCCAACCACACTACATTAGCATCCCTTAGATGTACCTCATATTTGGTAATATGATAAATCATTCGTGGTTCCTATATTTTGAATTAAATATGAGATCCACATGTAGTATATAATACCCATATTATATATATGGAATGATTAGACTCAATATAGAACATGCATTATGTATACGAATTCATCGTATACCAAGGGAAATTATTCTTCTAGTGGCCATGTTTAAAAATTCAAAATAAACTACAACAAGTTTATTTCATTTCATTTACTACTTATTCTACATGGAAGGATGATTCCACGAACCATTAAAATTGGAATTAGTATCTAATATCGTTTACTTTTTATCCCATATTTTATTTTATATAATTAAAATGGGGGTTTCACCCCTCACATCCTTATCAACATGGAAAAATATATTACTGAGTTCTAAAATTTCCTTCACACTATTTCATATATTATAATTCAAAATGAAACTAGAGATGTTTTTTAGTACTGATGAAAATATGATATATGTTAGAATCCCAGAATCTATCTTAGAAACCATAGTATTTTGAAACTCAATATGTTAAATCATCATCAGTATGTGTAACCTATATATCATCGACTCTCCATGCTTGCACATGGAGTACACATTAGAGAAATCATATATTTATCTTCTTTTTCTCTCTTGATTGATATCATTAAGTTAAGAAACTATTTAATATTAATCCAAATCACCAAATTTCCTAAGATTCTCAGTGGATAAGGAGGATAGAAAGATACAATGAAAATCAATTTCAACTTCCATATATTTTTCAAAGAGAGATACATCTTAGAAATCAACCACTTTGGAAACCATCAGAGGATGTGGGGTCTCCTGCATGTATGATATTTATTCATGGTGTATTATAATGTTTATTTCCATATACCATTCCTATAAATTCATGTTATGGAGAAGTTTATCCCCCTCTAGTATGGATCATAGTTTTGTTATCGAAGTTATTTTATATTCCATTTATAAAAATGAATATTATATTATTATTAATTTTTTAAAAAACTAACTAACAAATGTAAATGTAAAAAAATTATATTAATATCCTACTATTTTTAGATAAACAATAGCCATCACCATAAGTTTTAGAATATCTTATCACTTAGATATTTTATTTTTATGAATCCATATGACCCATTTTATAACCCATATGCAGGGACAACAAGTTATAAAACTAGTTTTTAAGAGTAACTTGCCAATTATATGAACTCATAGTTATTCTGACCATTGAGTGGAATGCCTAGTCCCGAAATCTTATTGTTAAGATTTCCTTAAAATTTTATTCTTGGTTATATAATGTTCTTCTTCAGTAGTCAACCATTTATAGAAACAATATTAATTAGAAAACATTATTTTCAAATTTTTTAGAAAATTGAATTCAACCCATATTGGCATGGGAAATAATACCGAACTATGAGGCTAATTATTACTTTATTATTTGAAATTTATGTTAAATTTATTTTTTATTTTGAGTTATTTTTCTCCTTATACATAAATATTGTTTTATATTTCCATTTTTCATGTTTATATTTTCTAGATTATTCATAAATGATATTCGTTTTTTGATAGAACATATAAAAATAAATTTTTCAATATTTAATTATATCTTGAATGTTTGTTATTTCATATATTAGGTGGTAACACAACATCTAAAAACATAAACAATTTACTATGAAACAAATATAAGTAAAATATAATTGGAATGATCATTATATTATATAATAATTAGTTTATCTTCAGTATAATAATCTACTCCACTACCCTAGGGGTATACATCTTGATCCATATCTATGATTGTTTCATAAAAGTCTAACTTATCTCATATGTATCACCTTGATTTGATTCACCTCATCTTCCTTACATAGGCCACCTACACACTACTGGGAGCTTCATTTATAAAAAATATTTTAATCACTCGTGGGTGAGAAGATCCAATGTATTTGATAATATTGGGTTAAAAGTAAAAAACCATATGGAACTCAGGTGCTTGAATAATAATTAGGAGAGTTTATCTTGAAGTTTATAACTTTTGGTTTAACAAAAATAATGTAAATGAAGCTAATCCCATATATAGGGCAATTATAAAATCATGGTAATCCACATATAATTTAATGATCATCCATATTCAATATTTTTATAATTAACTTGGATTTGTTGATTAATTAATATTATTTATCCAATAATAATATTATTATTTTTATTTGTATTAATTCAATAAATTCTCTTATTATCCTCCATCATCTATCATTAAAATAACTCATTTATAATTAATAATGTTCACATGTGTACATCAAGGAAATATGTGTTCTTACAAACAATTTCAACCCTGAATATATTTAATATATAATTATTAATCGCATGACAAAGAGTGTACCCATTCAAATAAATGAAAAAAAAACGAACACATATAAATAGGTTATACTATATATTTAATTTTTCTCTATGAAAAACTCTATACAATATCTATAGGAGTATACACATTTCCAAATATAGTAAAATGTGTGTATTGTCTTCTTCCAATGTCCATGAATCACCTTGGGATTGGGTGTGATCCTTGTTTCAGACATGATAGAGTCACACAATGTGTTTTCAAATATATATTCCATGTAACCTCGTATTCTCATGACATATCATTCTCAATTTTGTGTACCAAAAACACAAATTGATGCGACAATACATGTAATTGAATTTTAGAAAGTGATGACAACACATTGGGATGAGTATTTACATGGAATATAGATATTCAATATGTTGATATATTTTCTAAATTCACATATCAATCTTAATTTTTTGAATCATTGATCTGTTATCAATGTATCAATCAGAATTTTTCATGGGTTGCAAAAAAGAAAAACATGTACAAAGAATTACATCCCAATCTCAATTGACTCATATGTAAAAAACTAGGATGGTAATGTGGCCCCAAGTATGCCTCCTCATATGCCAGAGGTTTTGGACTATAAGTGAGGGTATTAGATTGTAATCTATGGATACTATACCACATTATTAGATATGATCATATAAATATGTAATAAATAAAACAATCAGTAAATATTAATAAATCGATAGAAATATAAAAAATTGATATAATAATAAACAAATAAAAGAAACAACCAGAGTCATATAAAAGATAATAAGGTTATGTTGGTATACTATACAAAACATGGGAATAGAATGGGAAGAAGAATGTTTTGAATGTACATAACATTGTGTAATTAATAGTGAAAAATTCCAGAAAAACGCATCTATAGATGAATTATGTTCTCAAGATCAACCCTCTACTCACATTCTCAATTAAAATAGTTTAATTCATGCATCCATAGGTGGGATATTTCCCTTGTCCCATCATGTGCCTATGATACCTATCTAGGTACAAATAAAATCCCCAACTATAGTGCGATATAAACTCATTCGGACACCTCCAATTGTTCTATTATTATCCACCCATTATATAACAATGAATAGTTTTATGCTATAATAATAAAAATAATGTAATAAAATAAATGAAACATGGCCTACATATGTTTCTCAAGGATGCATGTCAGACACTACCTACTTTGAGCCAAGCTAGAATATCTCTAAACCTGGGTAATAACACATGTATTTATGTATATATATTTTGGTACATATATGTATGACTAACCACATATATATATATAAGAATATCCAGGACCATAGGAATATTATGAAAGACTCCTTGAAAAATTAGAAAAGAATCATACTATAAAGAGGGGTATCATCCCAATATGCATCTAAGGAAATGAAGAATCATTCTGACAATACCAGTCAATTATGTAAGTCATCATGATAAAATGGCATTGAAGAGAACTCCTAGATTAATTATATATAATTAAAATCTCTTGAATAAATAATTGGGTAGAAGGGATATCTCTAATCTTATATGAGAGGGATAATGAGCTTTACACAGTTTAGAGAAGTTGTGTATTGTGGGAATTAATAGAATGGATAATGATTTGAAAAAAAAATTATTGAAATTAAATGTTAGAACTCTGTAAGGGTCCCGTTGTTAGGTGAGTCAGTTGGCCAATCCTTGTACAATCAATGTGTATATAGAACACCCCTGTCATGGTTTTCACACTATTTAACAAACCATGTTCACCTCATGTGAGTCAACATTGCAAGATTTATAAAACAACTCATATGGTTTCAAAAAATCGTTCTCACGGTTAAAATTACTATAAGGAACCTCATACAACCTACCTAGTAGATGTGCATAGATATTACTAACTGTGATCTACTACTGTTCTCTAATATTTATCCCCACAAAGGAATATATAGGCACACAATATGTCGTAGATTCTCCCCATCACATCCTCCAAACCGTAAGATATTTAATAACAAAAATAAATCATGATATAAATAGTTATTTATAGTATCAATACCTATCTTATAATTTAGTATCATACATCCTCACTTTCCACTAAACAAAATATTCATGTATTTCACATATATGTGTGGTAGAGAATCATCATAATGGAATTATGGAAACTAATCACATACATCATCCTATATCTCCATGGTCCCATCCGTTTTATATCTATTTGGCTATAACACCAATACTAATGGAACTGTTCTACCTTATATATACATCATTATTTGATTAAATGTACATATAATGTACTTTTAAAAATTTACATCAATTCCCAAACCATCCTCATTAGGCTGAGGAACATTATTATATATGAGGTAATAAAATTCCACCAATTCTTGGAAGAGTCTATGAAAAAATGTAGTCATATAAGTATTTATGAATTCCTTTCTAAACCATATAATGATGATTATATTTCTGAGTAATATCATTCCACAACTTCATGGAAGAGTCTTATAGCATATAAGAATTTAGCATGAGCATCCTTTCTTATGTATTCACTAGATTATCAAATATATATTACAAGGATTCTGTATATGAATTAGTGTCTTGGGGGTTACCTTACCATGAAATGGTTAAAGGGTGATAGTTCTAGAACTCCATAGTAATATCTTCAATGTAAGACATGGGTCAAGAATTTCCCTATATATACTACAATTGTCATCCAAATTTTTCCTTAAACAGATCATCACCAACTATATCAAGAATAACATGAGGTTCCACATGTGGAATGATATGATGAAATAAATGTGATTCTAGTCCCACCACCTCCAAATCATGGTTGATGACATCTTCGTGTTTCAAAAATTGAGGTATTCATGGAAATGTTTTTCTACCATTACAATACATGAATTCAGGATGAGATTTTATTACTATAAATCCTCAAATTTACAAATACATTTGGAACAAAAAGTATTATAAGCTCCATCATCCTTCCACGTTATCCTATTTATTTTTATATGTAACATAATAAAAAATGAAGAACCATGATATACACTCCCTACATCCAACATGAATTGTGTATTAGGGGTAAATATCATTATTTCTCATCTGAAGATATTGTATATAGAGTGTATGTGTAACATCCTTGGTAAATAAAGAATAACAAAAATTTTATATTTATTAATATTTTTGAATTAAATATTCATTTTTCTTTAAAGGGGTTTCTATGTTCGATAGCGTACCTGATACGCAACATCGGGTTTCTTTGAAATCTAACATTGCACACTAATAATAAAATATTATTATTTTAAATAATAGTTAACTCCTAGTATTTGTATTGGAGGGAATGAAAAAAACTAACTGAAATATGATTATACATGTTTGTTAATTGTTTTTGCATTTATCCAATAAAATTTTAGAGGCTTAAAATATGAATGAATCTAAATTTAAGCATAATTTACATTAAAAGGATAATTTTCCAACTTTTAATGGAGAACCCTATTTAAATATAGTTTTGGTCACTTTAATACATTCTAATTGGCCAAATAAAATCGTTCTTTAGAATGGGGACATCAAAATTTACTTTGTGTCATTTTTTGGAATTTTTCCGATAAAGTTCATTTTTTAATGAATAGTGAGTATTATTAAATTTTAATTCAAAAGTTCCTTTTAATTTAATTTATTTATATGGTTAGATTATATTTGTAATTGGTTTTAAAGTGAAATTAAAATATATTTTTACAATTTAATTCAATCTTTGTCATTGGAATTAATTTCACTTTGAAATTGGACATAAACAAGTATCAATCTTTTGATAGTAACTGTTCATTAAAAACACGCTATTTGTTTTGATAACGGGAATTAATTTTAAAATTATTTAATTCCACTCCAATGTTGAATTTTTAAAAATAGAAATAATTTTTTAATTCATAATATCAAAAATATCTTAGGCTTATTTTTTGGTATTTTTCTGAAAAATTTCAATTTTTGCTAAATAGTGAAATCACTTAGTAGTAGTTAAAAAAACTGACTTTTCCATTTAAATGAAATTTTACCACTTCTGTGAATTGAATTTAGAAAATACAACATACATGGTTGTTATCAAGAAGTAAAATTTTGTTCAATAAGATGATAATAATTTATAGTGAATAGTAACTTTTGACTTTTATTTACCGCGTTTAAAGGTAAATAGGGTAATTCAAGGTAAAAAGAGTATCATAATAATTCAAAATTATCTTAACACTTGTCCAAACCATATTGGTTGAGTCTTTAACCACCATGGTCGTATTTGGGATGATCTTGGGACCCCATTGTGCCACTTGGGAGTGATAATGGAAATTAAGATTAATTAACATAAAGTAAAGGAAAAAATGACAAAAGCAAGTATCCATTAGTAAATTAATTTTTATATTGTGTTATATAAATTATATACTCTACTATAAATATTAATTGGAAGTCTAAAACGATTTCCTATATCATGATATTTTTTTATAATTTTTAGACATCAAATATTTCCAATTATTAATGACACAATAATGATGCAGTGTTTACCTCATTAATAAATCATTTAAATAAATAAGATTATATGGATTAAAATATTATCCAAAACGTGTCCAATTCCTATTGGATAATTTTATTTTGACCATCAATCATCTTATCTTTGACTATAATTATTTTTGTACCATTATAAATCAAAAATAATTATATGATAAAATAATGTTCTCACACATTCATAAAGAGTCACTCCTCCCCCTAATAAAAAGAGACCACTTCTAACCAATTTCTCCACCTCTCAAGGTATTTGGATCATACAACCTCTTCCCAATTAAGCTCCCTACATCCCTCTCCTCCCCCTAGAAGCCTTACCTTAGGCAGAAGGCAGTTCAAGAGATCCTTTTGGTTCAAACCAAAGGAAGTTACCAAAATTAAAGGTAACGATTTCTCTTTAAACCAAACATTTTTCTTGTATTTTCAAGTAAATCACTTTGTGGATGAGTGAGAACCTAAAAAATCACTTTGAGTCCAAAATTGAGAACCAAAAAAATAAGATCCACAAGAAAAGCAGTGTGTCCAATGGGATCCACCGTTGACGACACATAACATAACCATACCAAAACACCAAAACAAAGGAAGAGGATGACCATTGGACGGAGCTTCATCGAATCACTACAAAGAAACCACAACTCCAAAAGAGAACCCCCAACATATTTTCCTTTCACTGAAGCCACCAAAAAAATCCAAAACATCATGTAATCCATCGCACCCAACCAAGATAGGGTCATGTGTGAAAGAGCATGAATAAATGGCAGAGGAAGCAAGGAGAAGCAGAGCCATCAGGGCACAAAGAAGAAAAAAAGAACTCGAGGACAAACCAGTAGAGAATTGTGAATCCATTTGGCGAGGAGAGGAACACCGACACTGAGAGTTCCTATGGCAACAATCTGTGTCCATGTACAGTCCTAGGTTGTTGATGATGACCCAGCCAAAATTTGAATCCAACGAAACCAAACTTGTCCGCAACAAGGTCACAAAAAAAGTCCAATTGAAAGAATGCGCCACCTGAGGAAGTCATGCCAAGCCTATGTGAGGAGTACTAAATTCCACGTCGACCATTCCTGGCAGCTTCAGGCCACGGTACACAATTCGACAATATGATTACATCAGTGGGAGTGTGGCGTAGAAAACCGCAACGGCAGCTCAGGTTTCATATGTCGCCTTTGAAAGAGAACATCAAAACTCAAGTGGGGGAGTGGAAGTTCGATTCATCAATTTCGGAGACCTTGAAGTGGTGGGAAATGGGAGGAGTCGCCATCACAGACATTAGCTTCGATAAATCTGTCCATGAAAGCCGATTTTCAATGATGGGAGCCGAAGAGAAGACATCAGTTTCTCTGTTCCCACAGACAATAGAGATGCAGAGTCATCAGAATCTAGGAGGGAGACTCGCACAGCGGGGTTCAGGAGGGAAATGAAGTGTCGAACCTGGGAGGGAAACTCACATCGGCAGGATCTAATACGTCATAAAAAACTATAGGGGTGCCTCATGGTTGTGGGTTTTGGTAGGGAAACACACCTTCAGGTCTGGGAGGGAGACACGTTGTGGAAGTCTCGCGGCGGCGGATCAAAAATCATGATGGATGATCTGCGTACTGGAATCACAATGACGGAGAGGATCAGGGATTGGAGGAGGCTCTGGGGTAGAATGTGGCGTTGGGGCAGGAGGCGGAAACCCTAGGTCGCGGCTACCGAGCACTACATCGAACCCCTACGTAACGATTTCTCTTAAATTGTTTTCTTTTATTTTACTTGTCCAACCCCTAAACTATTTTTATACATTTATTTTATAACAACAATAGTATCCAAAATATACTAGGATGTTGTTATGAGAAGGATTAAAACTACACATACACACACCTCCATCTAATGGATGAAGAACATAATGTTTCTGTGGATGGAAAACAAACGCCTCACGAAACGATGATTGTTCAAATATCTCCAACCGCCTCTCATGGTGGCCATTATGATGGAACCGTATTTATATATGATATGTATTATGTGTATGTTTTCTTTATGATTCTGTATTTTACATTTATAGCATGACTTTATTGTTTCAATTATGGGTAAATGTGATAATCTCATTAGAGGAAGTTCGGACTACTGCCCCCTCAAAGTGATATGACTCGTTCATACCATATGTGGTACGTATTAATGATACATTTAATGATATTATATATGAAAATACTGGAATTATAATACTACTATGTATCATTATGTTTTAATTCAATTAAATATGAAATAGAAATGGAAGTATCATTGATGCGTACTTACAGCTTACCGTCTCCATGAACGGTTCATTTCATTTCATATCTCTAAATGTTATGTACTATTATAAATTCATGTATATTCTGGATATATATGATATAGATGATATCAAAATCATGAATATCATTCTGGATATAATGAACCTTTGACCACATGAACAACATGTAATTATAAGAAGTCCATTTTTGACTCAAGTACCAAATACTGACAAAACGTACATTATTAACTTAAATGATTACATAATTTTTATAACATTGTAATAAGTGATTTAAAATGAATAATAAACATGAAAAAGGTTCTTATGAAATTAGAAATTAACTGTAGTTTATTATTCAGGATATTAAAGAATGAACGGGTCAAGTTGGACACGAGGTAAGGGACTTCATCTCAATCTCCTTTAATTGAGGCATATTTTGTTTTAATGCATGATTTTATTTTATACACTGTATAAACACCCTCGAATTTTTGAAGGAAATCTTTTTCTATGTAGCGTTTTACTAAACGACAAAATGGAATGTTTCTTTTAATGTAAGTGGTGACAATGTCCTTTCTGCCGCTGCAAGTATTATTTAATCTTTGGATCTCTCAACAAGTTGTAATGTTTTTAATGAAAATAAATACCATATACTCTTTTATGTATTTTGGTATTGAAAATGGTTTTGATAATGTATTTTTTATGTCAATATATTTAAGTGATATATTTTGATTGAAATGTGGAAATTATTTCTTTCCTTTATAATTATTTTATGTGTTATTATTTTATAATGGTACTTGGACATTTGACGGGTGGTTACGTGATAAACCAAACAACAGGTGGTGTCGTGAATACCAGGATGGGTGGTTATGTTATAACCTCGAATTCATTGGGTATGGAAGTCGGTCGTATGGCTATTCCATTTAGTGGTATTTGTGGAAGTCGACCAAATGGTTATTCCATTTAAGTATGTTTATGTCCCAAGTTACCTTTATATGTTATGTGTTCTTTATATGGGTTTTATGGTAATATTTTTGTTACAAAAGGTTAAGTAATGATATTTTATTCAGTGAAGAGTATCTACTGCTTCATAAAGGGGAAAAGTATTACTTATGATAAAGTATTCATGGTTTACCTGTTGTCTTGAAAAACTAATCGTTTTCCTTCTTTGTGTATCCCATACTGATAGTTTTATGCTCATCCCAGGTTTTTGAAATGTTTTTCACATGACATAACATGGAATAAGGCCATGTATGGGTTCTTGGAAAAGTCATGCTCGCTTAAACATGGAATTAGAGATGACTATTTTTTTCAAGACTTTTTATTTTGTGAAAAATTTGAAATTGAGTAGGAGTTCCTACTATGTATTTTTGAGATGTAATATTTTGCAATGTAATAGTTATGGGCTAACTCTCTAAAACTATAAACCTGAAAAGATCCTCAATGTGAATTATTCATTTAATTCAATAATATTTAATGTTTTATGGCCGGGTCCTTATATTTGGTATCATAGGTCGATTTAGAGAACATTAGGAGTAAGGGTATTGTTAAATTAATATCTATAAATTAATTTATGTTAATATTGAAATCATATAGCATTTACAGATTACCATGTTGCTTTGCCTAATATATTTCTATGTTCAGAATGGTTTTCCACAGAGGAAACAGGGAAGCTATGTTAGGAAGACACTCAAGAGGAAGAAAACCTTCCAAATAAGAAACCTGAGATGGTTGGAATCAGAACTGAATAGTTTGTTGCAGTGATGGCTTAGTTGTCTTAGGCTATAAATAGTGGTGGTATCCATGCATGAGATCAGCCAGATTAACCACCGAAGAACATGTTAGTATTGGATCATTTCATGAGGCAACATCCCCTATCATTTAGAATATCATCTGACCATGTGATAGCTGAAGGGTGGATTAAAGAACTAGAGAATATTTTCGATGTTGTGGGTTTTTCAGAACACCAAAATGTTAGTCTCGCTATTTACCGTTTTGAGGGTTAAGTGTATCAGTGGTGGTCGATGGTGAAAATTATCAGGGATAGTGAGGAGATTGATGCTCTTGATTGGGATGAATTCAAAGGAATGTTTCTTGAGAAATATTTTCCTAAGGTGGTTCGTCTTAGGATGGAAATAAATTCCTAGAATTGAGGTAGGATGATGACTCAGTGGCTGGTTTTGAAGAAAATTTTACTCGACTTGCATGTTATGCACCAAATTTCATCTGAGATCTTGATAGTAAGATAAATCGATTTTACTAAGTACTGAATCCACAATATCGAAGAGCGTTATCCTCTCATCAGTTCAAAATTTATGAAAAAATTCTTCGATGTGGAGATAAGGTGGAAATAGAGTTTTCCGATGATCAAGTGTTATTTGAAAAATAATAGAATAAGAGGTCCAGTTTGCAGGCAAAGGGGAAGAAATAATCAAAGAATCCTGGAGGTATGAAAATTAAATATCCAACTTGTGAGAAGTGTGGTGAAAATAATCTTGAATAATGTTGATCAAAGTCTGGAAAGTGTTTCTGGTGTGGTAGGTCAGGTTATATTTCTTGTAACTATTAGGAAGATGTACAAGTAGGCTATGAAAATCCATCGGTAAGATGTTTTATGTGTACCAAAATGGGTCATTATGAAAATGAGTGTCTAGAAAAGAACTCAACTGAGGGAAATCAGTTGGACTATAAGAAGAAAGGGGTGGTGAAATCCTTCGCAACTACTTCAGCAGATGTTGGGCCATCGAATGAAGTAGTATCAGGTACACTAATTTTTTATTCACATTATGAAAATGTGTTGTTTGATTCAGGGTCTACACAATCGTTCATTTCTCAGAATTTTTCTAGTAAATTGGTAATTCCATCTCATGATATGAATACAAAACTTATGGTAAAAACACCTGGAGGAAACATTGAGACAAAAAGAAAACATAAGAACATTATTGTCCTTGTGTGCAAAAATAATCTACCTTCAAACCTTAATGTTTTTCCTATAGTAGAGTTTGATGTTATTTTGGGAATGGATTTGAATTTCTTTTTATCATGATAAGATAAACTTCAGAGCTAAAGAGGTCTTTTTTCTGAAATATTTTCAGTTTGTGTACAAGAATAAACCCCTTATTTTGATAACATATCAAGAAGTTGAAAACTGGTAAAAGATGGAAATGAATGTTACCTTGCAGATATTGTGGAAAAAAGGGACTGTTCAGATTAATGATGTTCCAGTGGTAAATGATCACTTTGATGTTTTTCCTGCTATGTTCCCTATTATTATACCTGATCGAGAAGTTTATTTTACTATTGACTTAGTTCCTGATGCTAAGAAAATTTCAAAACCCCCTTATCGAATATTTCAAATTGAACTTTTAGAGTTAAAGAAGCAATTTCAGGAGTTATTAGATAAAGGTTTCATTTGACCTAGCACATCAAATGGGGTGCTCCTTTATTCTTTGTTAAAAATAAATATGGTTCAATGAGACTTTTCATTGATTATAGAGCATTGAATAACATCACTATTAAGAATAAGTATCCTTTAACTCATATCGATGATTTGTTTGATCAGTTCCTGGGAGCATAGTATCTTTTGAAGATTGTTTTGAGGTCGGGGTACCATCAGTTGAATGTAAAATAAGCAGACATTCCGAAGACTGTGTTTCGTACTAGATATGGCAATTATAAATTTTTAGTTATGCCTTTTGGGTTAACCAATGCACATGTTGTATTCATGGATATTATGAATAGAATTTTCCATGAGTTTTTGGATAAGTTTTTCGTTTTGTTCATTGATAATATTTTGGTTTATTCAAAAATTAAGGAGGAACATGAAAGTCATTTAAGGGTTTTCTTAAAACCCTTACAAAAAAATAAACAATTTGGGAAATTCAGCAAGTGTGAGTTTTGGTTACAACAAATTTATTTCCTTGGTCACATTGTTTCAAAAAAAGGCATAACTGTTGATCCTACAAACACAAAAGTTGTTGAAGAATGGCCAAGACCCACAAATATAACAGAAATTTGTAGTTTTCTTGGTTTGGCAGGTTATTACCGGTGGTTTGTTGAAATCATTTCACGGAAATCTGTCCAATTACTAAGTTAACTCAAAAATGTGTCAGGTTTATTTGGACAAAATAATGTGATGATTGTTTTCAGGAATTGAAAAGAAGATAGGTGAATTCTCCAGTTTTGGCACTACCATCCAGAAATGGTGGGTTTGTTATCTACAGTGATGATTCATTGAAAGGACTTGGTTATGTCCTAATACAAAATGATCAGGTAATTTCTTATTCTTCAGTTCAGTTGAAACCTCCTGAGTAAAATTACCCTACACATGATTTGTAATTAGGTTCTATTGTTTTTGCTTTTAAAATTTGGAGACATCATTTGTATGGAGTAAAATGTGAAATATATACTGATCACAAATGATTAAAGTATATATTCACTGAGAAATAATTAAGCATGATACATAGGAGATGGCTAGAATTAATCAAGGATTATGATTGCATGATCCATTACCATCCAATAAAAGAAAGTAAAGTTCCTAACACTTTGAGTCGAAAAAGTAATGGTTCATTAACCATGTTATATTTAGAACAAGATCATTTGGTTTTTGATGTGATAAAATTTGGCATAGAAGTTTTTGGTGCATAAAATTATTCTATTTTGTATCAGGTGTCAGTGAGATCATATCTATTAGATAGAATTATGCAAGCATAGAATGAAGATAGTAAGTTATAGAAAAAGGTAGAGTTGGTTCAGAAGGGTAATTTCCCTGATTTTAAAATTGATAATCATTGTGTTTTGAGATTTGGAAAGAGATTATGAGTGCCTTTTGATTCACAGTTGAATAATGATTTGTTATGTGAAGCTCATAGTTCTCTGTTTTCAGTTCATCCTTGTAGTTCTAAAATGTACACAGATCTTCATGAGTTTTACTGGTGGGATAGAATAAAAAGAGACAATTGCTGATTTTACAGTGAATTGTGTGACTTTTTAGCAGGTTAAAGCAGAGCGGCAGTTATCGAAAGGGGTGCGTCAGCCTTTACGGATGCCAGATTGGAATTGGGAAAATATATCAATAGACTTCGTTGTGGTATTACAAAAGACATCTCGGGGTAATAATACAATCTGGGTTATTGTAGAACGATTGACTAAATCTTCTCATTTCATTCCTATTCGAGATACATTTTCTCTCGATCAACTTTCTCGATTGTATGTTAAAGAGATAGTCAGGTTTCATGATGTTCCCCTCTCTATTTTATATGATCGTGATCCCAGGTTTACTTCTAACTTTTGGAAAGGCCTTCAGAAGTCGGTGGGTACTGAATTAAATGTTAGTACAACTTTTCCTCGTCAATTAGATGGGAAATCAGAATGAAAAATTCGGACATTGGAGGATATGTTATGTTCTTGCTCAATGGATTATTATAGAAGTTGGGACCAACATCTTTCATTGGTTTAATTTTCATATAATAACAGTTTTCATTCCAGTATACAAATGGCTCCATTTGAGGAATTATATGGAAAGCGTTGTCGAACTCAATATTTTTGTGATGAAGTAGGTGAAAGGAAGCTGATGGGACCAGAATTGGTAGAAGAGATGGTAGAGAAAATTCAGTTGATTCAGAAGGACATGAGAATAGCTCAGAGCAGACAGAAAAGTTATGCAGATAACCAGAGGAAGGATATTTCTTTTGAGGTAGGTGATCATGTCTTTCTCAAAGTTTCTCCATGGAAAAGTGTGATGTGTTTCGGTAAGAAGGGAAATTTGAGTCCGAGGTTGATTGGACCTTATGAAATCTTGGAGAAAGTTGGATCAGTTGCATACAAAGTGTCTTTACCTCTAATTTTATCCCAGGTACACAATGTTTTTCATGTTTCGATGTTGAGAAAGTATATGCCAGATCCATCTCATGTTTTGAGCCCAGAGGTAGTTCAGTTGGAAGAGAATATATCTTATGAAGAATAATCAGTTCAAATTCTTGACCGTAGAGAGAAAGTGTTGGGGAAAATGGTAATTCACTAGTTAAAGGTTTTGTGGAAAAACCATATGGTTGAAAAGGCCACGTGAGAATCTGAAAATTCTGTGAGGGATCATTACACCCACTTATTTGATAAGTGAATAAAATTGAGAGGATGAAATTTCAAAAAGGGGGGGAAGGATGTAACATCCCGGGTAAATAAAGAATAAATTTTTTTATATTTATTAATATTTTTGAATTAAATGTTAATTTTTCTTTAAAGGGGCTCCTATATTTTGATAGCGTACCCGATACGCAACAACGAGTTTCTTTGAAATCATACGTTTCACACTAATAAAATAATATTACTATTTTAAGTGGTATTTAACTCCTAGCCATTGTATTGGTGTGAATGAAAAAAACTAACTACAACATGATTATACATTTCAGTTAAATGATTTTAAATTTATCAAATAAAAATATAGAGGCTTAAAATATGAATGAATATAATTTTAAGAATTATTTACATTAAAAGGCCGGTTTACAGCCTTTTAATGGATAATACTCTTTAAATATAGTTTTAGTCACTTTAATACATTCTAATTGACCACATAGAATCCTTCTATAGAATGGGGACATCAAAATTTACTTTTTTTCAATTTTTTTAATTTTTCCGATAAATTTCATTTTTTAATGAATAATTAAAATTATTGTATATTAATTCAAAAGTGATTTTTCATCTAATTTATTTATACGGTTAGATTATATTTTTAATTTATTTTAAAGTGAAATTAAAATATATTTTTACCATTTCATCCAATGATGGTCATTGGAATTAATTTCACTTTGAAATTGGGAATAAAAATTTTTCAATCTTTTGATAGTTATTGTTCCATAAAACACGCTATTTGTTTTGATAATGGAAATTAATATTAAAATTAATTAATTCCACTACTATGTTTGGAATTTGTAAAAATATAAATCATTTTTGAATTCGGAATATCATATATATCTTAGGCTGAATGTTTGGTATTTTTCGGAAAAACATTAATTTTTGATGAATAGTGAAATCACATAGTGGTATTTAAAAAAACTAATTTTTTCATTTAAATGAAATTTTAACGCTTCAGTGAATTGAATTTAGAAAATCACACAAACATGGTTGTTATCAAGAAGTACAATTTGGTTCAATAAGATGATAATAATTTTTTGTGAATAGTAAATTATGACTTTTATTTACCGTAGTTAAAGGTAAATAGGGTAATTCAAAGTAAAAAGAGTATTATAATAATTAAAAAATACCATAACACTTATCCAAACCATATTTATTGAGTCATTAACGACCATGGGCATCTTGGTGTCCTTTTTGGACCCCATTAAGCCACTATGGAGTGATAATGACAATTTAGATTAATTAACTTAAAGTAAAGGCAAAAATGACAAAAGAAAATATCTTTTAGTAAATTAAGTTTTATATTGTGTTATATAAATTATATTTTCAACTATAAAATTTCATTGGAAAAAAATGATTTTCTATATCATGGAATGTTTTTATAATTTTTAGACATCAAATAATTCAAATTATTAATGACACAATAATGAAGCAGTGTTTACCTCATTGATAAATCATTTAAATAAATAAGATTATAATGATTAAAATGTTATTCAAAACCTGTCCAATTCCTATTGGATGATTTTATTTCTACCCTAGGTCATCTTATCTTTGTCTATAATGAATTTTGGACCATTAGAAACCAAATATAATTATATAATAAAATAATGTTCTCACACATTCCTAAAGTGCCCCTCCTCCCACTTATAAAAGGAGACCACTTCTAACCAATTACTCACACCTCTCAAGTAATTTGGAGCAACTAAACTCTACCCAATTAAGCTTTATACATCCCTATCCTCACCCTATAAACTTTATCTTATGAAGAAGGCACTTCATTATGTCCTTTTGATTCAAACCAAAGGAAGTTACCAAAATTAATGGTAACGATTTCTCTTAAATTGTTTTCATTTACTTTACTGTCCAACCCCTAAACTCTTTTTATTACATTCCTTTGAAACAACACTCGTATCCTCAATATACTAGTATGTTTTTATGAGAAGTATTCTAACTATACTTACACACAAATCTTTCTAATGGAGGAAGAACATAATGTTTCTTTGGATGGAAAACTAACGGCTCACGAAACGATGATTGTTCAAATATCTCCAACCACCTCTCATGGTGGAAATTATGATTGTACTATATTTATATATGATATATATTATGTTTATGTTTTCTTTATGATTCTGTATTTTCCTTTTATATCATGACTTTATGGTTTCCATTATGGGTAAACGTGATAATCTCATTAGAGGAAGTGCGGACTACCGCCCCCTCAAAGTGATATGACTCATTCATACCATATGTGGTACGTATAAAGGATAGATTTAATGATATTATATATGATAAAATAATTTAATTATAATAATACTATGTATCATTATGTTTTAATTCCATTAAATATGAAATATAAATGGAAGTACCATTCATGCGTACGTACGACTTATCGTCTCCATGAACAGTGCATTTCATTTCTTACCTCTAAATGTAATGTACTATTATAAATACATGTATATTATAGATATATATGATATATATAATATCCAAATCATGAATATAATTCTGGATATAATGAACCTTTGACCACATGAACAACATGTAGTTATAAGAAGTCCATTTTTGACTCAAGTACCAAATATCGACAAAATGAACAATATTAACTTAAATGATTACATAATGTTTATAACATGATAATAAGTGATATAAAAGGAATAATAAACTTGAAAAAGGTTCTTAGTCAAGTATAAATTAACTTTAGTTTATTATTTAGGATATTAAATAATGAACGGGTCAATTTGGACACGAGGTAAGGGACTTCGTCTCAATCTCTTTTCATTAAAGCATATTTTGTATTAATAGATGAATTTATTTTATACGTTGTTCAAACACCCTCGACTTTTCAAAGAAATTTTTTCTATGTATAATTTTACTAAAGATAAAAAAGGATTGTTTCTTTTAATGCATGTGGTGAAAACGACCTTTCCTCCACCGCGAGTATTATTTGATCTTTTGCTTCCTCAACAATCTGTAATGTTGTTAAAAAAAATATGATATACTCTTTTATATGTTTTGGTATTGAATTTTTTTTTATAATGGATTTGTTATGTCAATATATTTTAGTGATATATTGTGTTTGAAATGTGTAAATGTTTTCTTTCCTTTATAATTGTTTTATGTGTTATGATTTTACAATTGTACTTGGGAATTTGATGGGCGGTTACGTGATAAACAAAATGACGGGTGGTCCCATGAATACCCAGATTGTTGGTTACGTTATAACCTCGAATGCATTGGGTATGGAAGTCATCCATATGGATATTCCATTTAGTGATATGTGTGGAAGTCGACCGAATGGTTATTCCATTTAACTACGTTTATGTCCCAAGTTACCTTTATATGTTATGTCTTCTTTATATGGGTTTTATGGTAATATTTTTGCTTCACAAGGGTATGTAATGATATTTTATTTAGTGAAGAGTATTTACTAATTCATAAAGGTGAAAAGTATTACTTATGATAAAGTATTCATGGTTTACCTATTGTCTTGAAAAACTAACTGTTTTCCTTCTTTGTGTATCCCTTACTGAGCTTTTTATGCTCATCCCATGTATTTTAAATTTTTTCCACGGGACATAAAGTGAAATAAGACCATGTATGGGATCAACAAAAAGTCATTCTCTTTGAATCATTTAATTAGACATGAATCTATTTTTCAAGAATTTTTATTTTGTGAAAAAATGGAAACTTTGTAGGAGTGTCTACATTGTATTTTTGAAATGTAATATTTTACAATGTAATAGTTATGGTCTAACTCTGTTAATATTTAAACCTGAAAAGATCTTCAATGTGAATTATTAATTTAATTCAAGATTATTTAATTTTGTATGGTCGGGTCCTTATAGTATTCTTCTAGTAAGAGAATAAAACCCCATTTATGTTGCAATTTTTATCCCCGTTTAATGGGAACCATGTTATACAAAAAAATCATATTAATATATATATATATAATTTTTTATGTTTCAATAGGTTCTTAATTTAACATCCATTAGACTATTTACTTTTGATAAATTATATGGATATTCATTCCCAATTTATAGTTTCATACACAATATATATAAATATTGGATTCTATTTATTTTCATTCACTAAAGTTTCATCCCATGTAAAATGAAACAGTGATCATACAAACCCTAATTGGTTATTTATAGTTCCACCATTAATCTATGATGTAAAATAACATTTAGGTAGAGGTGGAAACTTTAATAACTAAATATTTTCTATTTCCTTGAAAAGAAAATTAGTCTATTTTGAAATATATCAACCATAGAACATATGAAATATTTCATGAAAATAATATAATTATTTATGTTTAGAATGAAAGTGTGAATTGTGAATACGGATGTTCCTATCTTGATGCATGAGATAATTCTTACATTCCATATATGACCAATGGAAAAAATTAAATTCATAATAATGATTATAATAATTTACACAAATCATGTGTGTTAACCACTACTAAAATTTGTACAATTTTAATAGACATATTCCAATATAATAAATCCTATAAAAAAAAGACTTTTTCCCATGTACATTGGTTACTTACTCCCCAAAATAAGCTCATTAAAAAATTCCAAAACATTATAAGTCTCATATCTTCTCGACTAAAAAATTATGCTTGAATAAAAAATACCCATTCGATACCGTATTTTGATTTCCTAGAATATGTTAACACATAAATTATTGTACTCTTTTCTTTCATGTGGCCTCAAGTACACCACCCAAAATTCTATAGGATTTCAACTACAAATGGGGGTCTATTATTGTATATTAGTGAGACAATACATTCAATATAGTGTAGAGAATAGTGGTATATATTAAAAATATCAGAGGGTAAATATAAATAATGTAGTAAAAAAAGACCTTTGAAATAATAAAAAACAAATATAAACAGTAACCACATTCATATACCGTATAATCACAGCATGTCTTGATTTAATTAAAAATAGGAAAATATAATGTGAAGTTGAACATCATTCATAAGAACAGATAATTTGATAATTAAAAATAATTCAAAAGGAAATATACGGTGGTGTTCTAAGAACTTACATGGTCCTCAAATCCCATACATTATCATAATAATGTATATAAGCCATCCATTCCTAGGAATGGGCCCTTATCCCAACCTATATCCATGATCTCTACTAGGCTAAAAATATGTGCCCCAAAAAGGGTGTCAGATAATCCAAGTAAGAATATACCAATGGTCTCTCGTAGTACAAAACCGATGTATATGAATTAATTGTGTTCAAATATAATATAAAATTAATGTTTTAAAATAAACTAAACCATGCTCACTCAGGATCCTTGCATATTCTCATCGAACACTAATTTTTTCCCATGTCATAATGTCTCTGAACATCGGTCACTGCACATGCATATAAATATGCATATGTTTATATATATATATATATATGAGTGAATATATATATGATGTCTTTTCTAGGACCTACAGTGTATGAAAATGGTTTCTTTTAAAAATCATAAGTGATTCATTCTATAAAGAAGGTCATCCACCAAACGAATATAAAGGGATATGAAGTGTCGTGTATGACTGTCCCAATCAATGATATGAGCCCTCATGCTCAACATCCTATCCAAAGGAGCAAAAATCTTATTGTACAATTTGTATGAAAATACTGCGAATCATCTTGCCCAACATCAATGATCACGAATTTATGATGCATCGTGATCAATAAATCCCTTTACCATTTCAAAACAAATTATTTTCTTAAAATGTTGGGGCCGAAGCCTCATTTTTTTATTTAAGAAAAGAAAAGACCTCATTTAATTAGGTATAGGGAGACCCATTACATAGCCCCAAAGCCCAGTGGGCTTGTAGCCCATTACATAGCCCATAGGCCCAAATTTTTGGCCTAAGGCCCATTCTATGAATAGTAACCCAACTGCTATAGTTCCCACAGCTGCTACAGTGCCCTACCGCCACTACAGTATCTTGATGCCGCTACAGTACCCACCGATCAACAGTACCACCGCTACTACAGTACCGCTACAGTACCTGCGCCCCATGGGTTTTGAACCCACATTTTCATGTAAGATTATGGGGTGCTTACCATTAAGCCAAACCCCAACTACTGAAAAAAACTATTATCCATGATATACCAATAATAAATAACGATTTCATTTCATACCATTACAACGATAAAATGATGTATATTTGAAAAATCACATTGAATTATTCCAATTTATTCTTGGTCGAAACTCATATTTGATTACACACATGGTATTACCCTATCAATTTAATTCAATTAATTCAAACCATTTAATTTTGAACAACCAAGCCCACCTAGTGGGTGGGTTGGGACATTGATTCATTTCACATTATCTTGAGTATTCAACTGAAATACACAAAAGGTGTCATTGGTCAAGAAAATCATCCATTGATGAAAAAATGGACGACGGGAGTATTCCTAACAAGGGGAGATAAATTTAAAATGAATTTAATAATTTGTAATGAAGCACATATAAGGTATAACATATAGCATAGAGGTGAACTATGAAAACAAAAAATGTTATGGGAATTGTACAGGATCACATTCCATTAACGGGTAGTAGAATCCTCAACCATTATAAGATTTAGATTCCATATATCATTGAAGAAAATGAATATATAGTATAAAATTAATTGAAAATAGTGATTATTAACTCTCGTGGATTTAGTATACCATGTAGTTAAATAATAATATAAAACATAATAGGATGGAATAATATATTGAGATGTACTCAATGGGATGAATAACACTTGATAGTGACACTAGATAGACGAGTTTCATCAAAGACTAGATGAGAGTGAATTTGAGAAGCACAAGGGGAAGAGAAATAGTGAATTTGAGGACAATAAATATTTCTCATCAAATTAAAGGATAGATAGATTGAACTAAAATTTACTCAATTTTTATGGGTTTCCTCGTTTAATGAACCTCGAACACACCATGTGAATAAACTCTAAAAAATGAATAAAACATCTATCATAGTCATGCGTGCTCAATATAATGGATAATATAATTTTATAGAACCATATATATCATATAGGTTTGAGATTACAAGTTTTAATTAATCTTTTGTAAAACTTTTTTGTCAACAATTTCTCCCATAAAATGAGAGATCTGTTCTAGGTATATTCCTATGATGCTCCCAGACTCTTCATCAAACAGTTAGGAAAACATATATGAATATAATTAAATATTAAGATTTGAATATAAATGGTATATACTTATAAAAATTACTAGATCATACAGTCAATTCATATACAGGAAGTAATTGATGTGCACTCTAGTAATTGATGTACACTCTAGTTTTGAGAATGATGAATTCAATAGACTATTATGTTTGGATATTTATCCAAATTGATATATGTATATGAAAATACATGAAAATTAATCCAATATATAATTATTAAATATTTATAAATTAAAGCGGTGTTTTCGGGTTTTACCCATAGGTACATCTATGCCAGAGCCACCTCTACCTGCTCGTATCCAGACAGGGATGTATTGCTCGTAAATCTCACAAAATCTCTACAACAACAAAATTCTAGGAAGTTCTTCTATACTAATCCTCAAAGTCTATCGTAGGGATATGTTCTCTAATCATAGATTATCTAAATCTAGCATCCACAATTAGTACTAAATGGGCTCTGACACCAACTGTAACGCCCCGACCCCAGTTACCCAGAGTCGGTGCATTACTTCGTAACATTGGCATGATCACAAAAGATCAAGTCTCGAAAGACCGATTAGTTTAGTAGCCTTGGAAACACTAGATACATTCATAAATGTTACATTACATCATAGAGTGAAATACTACAATAACAAAGTATCCATAGTCCACACTCATATCCTCTTCTTCCTATCCCTGCAGGTCATTCATAAAATACTTCTTTACATCCTGGAAAATATTAAAACATTGAAAGGGGTGAGCTCAGATGCTCAGTAAGGATAATAATATTGCAGAAGCTTTCATAAATAAACATTAACATTTAAGGCAATGTATAACTAAAAACAAAAGCCTTTTTAGACTTGAACTTCAGCATAATATGGAAAAAATAAAATTAAATAATGCCATTTACATACTCACATGGATATTCTACTAGTCGAATAATCCCATGAAATATCAATAACCACTTTCATAATAATGGAATGCATAATGCCAGACTATCATAACCACATAGCCAAGGCCTCATTCCAAAACCACAAATAAGATATTGTCAAGGCCTCGTTCCAAGTCACTAGTTTGTCTCATGAGACCTACCGATGCATCGAGGAGCTATAGCGGGCTCCACCCGTCACTTATTAAGTCCAATGCATTCCTCATATGAACAGGTTTAAACATATCATAAACCATAACATAATTGTATCACTTAAAACATGCATAAAGAAAACATAAGATTTCCACACTTCAATCACAAGATATCAATACAACACATTGATATAATAAAAACACTATAAAAACCATTTTCAATACCAAAATAAAAGAGAATAAAAACACGGTATTTATTTTTCTTTTGAAAAAAAAGTTATGGCTTATAGAGGAAGACGAAACTAAAATAATAGTTACGGCGGAGGAGATGTGATCACGTGATTCGACGTAGCCCGAGGCGGTGCGTGGCTCGAGGCCTTGAAGGAGGTATTTTTTAAATTTTTGAAGTATTTCATTTGAATATTGAATTTCCTGATGTGGTGATGTGGATCTGTATTGTTTCAGGTTTCGGCAAACCCTTAACCGGTTTCAGGGGAACCGGCTACCCCCAAACCGGCCATTAGAAAAAAAAATGGTTTGCAGGTGTATAAAACCAAATATGCCTCAATGAAAGGAGATTGAGACGAAGTCCTTACGAAAATCATTTTTAAAATAAAATAGATCTATTATGTGTATTAACTATAATTACACAAAAAGAAAGTACAAATACAAGATAGAACATAATAATATCATGACACAATTTGAAAGTAGGAGATTAACCCAAAGAATGGAAATTGGGTTAAGAAATTCCCTTACCTCGTGTCCGACATGACTCGACCGTTATTTAACCTCCTGAAAAATAAAATAGAGTTAATATATACCTTCTTAAGAACCTTTTTCAAGTTCATTAGTCCTTTTATATCACTTATTACCATGTCATTAACATTATGTAATTATTTAAGTTTATAACGGTCGTTTTGTCGATCTTAGGTACTTGAGTCAAAAATAAACTTCTTATAATTACACTTTGTTCATTTGGTAATGTATCCATTATATACATAATTATATTCATGATGTATATATCATATACATCATATATATTCATTATATACATTCATTTATAATATTACATAACATTTAGAGGTAAGAAATGAAATGCACTGTTCATGGAGACGATAAGCCGTACGTACGCATGAACGCTACTTTCATTTCTATTTCGTATTTAATGGAATGAAGTTATAATTATATAAAGGTATAATATAATTCCAGTATAATATAATGTATAAAACCATTTACTCCATCCTTTATACATCCCACATATGCTATTAACGATTCAAATCACTTTGAAGGGGTGGTAGTCCGCACTTCCTAAAATGAAATAATCGCGTTTACCCATAATGGAAATCATAAAGTATGCCATAAATGAGAAATAAATATGCATAAGGAAAACATAAACATAATATATATATCATATATGAAAATATTTTCATCAAAATGTCCACCATTAGAGGTGTTAAAAGAATATTGAAAAATCATCGTTTCGTGAGGCAGTATTTCACCACCAACAGAATCAGTATGTTCATTAACCATTAGATAAAGGTGTTTGTAAGTGTAAACCAAATTCTTATCATAAAAAAATCCTAGTATATTTTAGATACTGGTGTTGTTACAAAATAAAGTAATAAAAATATTTTAAGGGGGTGGATAAGCAAAATAAAACAAAACAACATTAGAGAAGACATTACCTTAAAATCGGGTAACTCTTTTTGATTTGAGGCAAAGGATTCTGTGGGAAGGAATCTTCCAATATTGAGGCTTCTAGGAGTATGGTAGGTAATTTGAGAGATTATTCAGGAAGAGGTTGGCTGAGCCAAAAGGCTTTAATGGTGTGAGTAAGGTGGTAGTGGTGGGGGCCTTTTATAAGAGGAGAGAAGGGGAACTCTTGGAATGATTGAAATGTTACTTTATAATGAAATTCTTTTTCAGATTCTAAATGTCCCACACTTATATATTTCTAGGGTAAGGTGATAAGGGTTCAAAATATACTCATCCAATAGGTTTCTGCAACTGTATGTCTAAGATTTTACATTATCTTTTCATTTTTATTTAAATCGTTAATTAATGAGGTAATCGCTGCATCATCATGGTGTCATAAATAATTTAATATATTTAATGTTTAAAAATGATAAAAAAATATCATGATGTAGTAAATATTTTTATATTTCTAATGAATATTTATAGTCAAAAATATGACTTGTATAACCCCATTTAAAAATTGGTTTAGTAAAACAACTCATGTTTGTGACATTTTTATTTTAACATTAAATAAAACGTTTTTAATGTCATTTTCCTACCAAAGTGGCTACATGGGGTCCCCAAGTAGACCCATGTATTTTCATGGTCTTCCATGACTCATCCAATAGGGGTAGGACTAGTTTAAAGGTCATTTAATATTATTATAACATTATCTTTACCTTAAATTACACTAATTACCTTTAATCGCGATTAATTAAACTTAAAAGTTACTATTCACCAAAAAATTATTTTAATCCCATTGAAAAAAATTTTACTTCTTAATGACAACCATTTATGTCAGATTTTTGAAAATAAAATCACAGAAGTGGTAATGTTTCATTTAAAAGAAAAATTAGTTTTTTAACTACCACTTAGGGGTTTCACTATTCATCAAAAATTGAAGTTTTCCAGAACAATGCCAAAATTTCACCCAAAGATATAATTGATATTCCAAATTCAAAAATTATGTCTATTTTACAAAATTTCAAACATATAATTTTCATTAATTAATTTTATAACTACTTCCCATTTTCACAACAAATAGCGTGTTTTTATGAAACAATATATATCAAAAGATTGACAATTGTTTATATCCAATTTCAAAGTGAAATTAATTCTAATGAACACCATTGGATAAAATCGTAAAAATATATTCTAATTATACTTTAAAACCACTAAATAGTATAATTTATCACTATAAATTATTTTGATTAAAAAAGTGTTTTTTAAGTATTTTTCACTATTCGTAAAAAAATGGAAGTTCTCAGAAAATTACAAAAACTTCAACTTAGGAAAATGTTGATATTCATAATACAAAAACAAAGTCCATTTGGAATGATAAAATTTATAATATTTCAAAAAGTAGGTATTACTATTCATAACGGCTACTTTGATTCGTCGTAGTGTGTTATAACTCGAACTTGCGTACAATGCAAGCTATTGCATTATTGAAAGAGAGGCGTATCGTGGAATCTCGGGGTGTTACATTCTCCCCTCCTTCAATAAATTGAGTCCTTGAAATTTGACATTTTTCATTGAAAATAATAGTTTGAAAATAGAAAATACTTTTGTGGAAAACCCACATCGGAAATAAGGTTATTAAAAATATAACTTTAAAAGAATGAAAGATAAGTAGAAAGGTCACCCGAGATTGCCCATACTAGGATTCCATGAAAATATGTATATGGAAGAAAAACAAACCATCGGGGTCTGATGGAGAGTTGTAGAAAACATGATTAGGATAATTTAACCATAAGAAAATCACAAACATGTGATTGGATAAACGGTCATTGAATCCCCAGTTGGAAAAGTTAACCAGCAACATTTTTGTTTTAAGTCACCTTTTATAAATTTGAGGAATTTATTTAGGAGATTTACTAAGAACGTAAGGGAATATACATACTTGTCATGTTGACATTCATTATTTAATAAATTTTTACCACAAACCCATCTTTCACTCCAAATGGTAACAGAACTCAAAAATATTCTATTTATCCTAATTGTATAAGGTTCTAAATATTAACACATACCATTTAGATTAGGAAGACTATTTATTAATAACCAGGGACTTCCTGTAGGCTAGTGGAAGGTAATAAAGGCTTGTCGCACTATGGTTGTGGGTTTGATTCCTGCAGCTTTGTCCGACGTGACGGTTTATCCGCCAACCTGGAGGTTGTCCTTTTCCTAAAACTATAGTATTATAATATTCCAAAAAAAATCTTCATAAATGTTTTAACCATAAAAAATACTATCAAAGGTTCAACTTAATCCATTCCAACATTTATAGTTATCCAAAATAACTCTGTCCAGACTTTCTCTAAAAGGTCTCTAAATTCCAAAATCAATTGTAATATCATATTCCCCAAACAATGTATAGTTTCTCTTATTGCGACATACTAAAAATATTTTGACCTTCATCATATTATGACCTTAATGAAAAAAACAAGTACTATAGTACAATCCTTATATATATCACATTATTCTTATAACCAGAATGTAATCCTTGAGTCCAGCAGCACTAATACATTAATTATTCCACTTCAACTGTAGTAACAGCATAAGATTGTCCTTTATCCCTTGGCCTTTTCTGAGTTAAGTTTCCCTGACGCTTAGTACATTCATTTGCACAATGCCCTGTTTCCCTATAATTGTAGCATTCAACATTGATAGCCTATTTATTCCCCTTGCAATCACGAGCTTGGTGGCCTTTTTCACCACACTTGTAACAGAATCCCATTCCCTTCAAGAAAGTACCGGGGTTCTTCTTTCCACAGTTACTATAGAACTGATATTAAACTCTTCCTTTATTCCCCTTATTTCCATTTCCATATTGATCAAAAGATCTCTTCTTTTCTTGCTTTGCTTTAAAGTCATAAGACATACAAAATTCCTTTTCCGTCTTGATAGCACATGAGACAATATATTCGTATGACGAGAAGGTTTGTGAGACTAATGCTCGACGGAGAAATGGTTTTAACACATAAAAGAAACGATCAATCTTACTTCTTGGGTTACGTATATAATCTCCAGCATGCCTCGCTAACTTTGTAAAGTTAGCCTCATACTTTGATAAATTCTAATCCTCCTTCTACCTCAGACTCAAAAATTGTCTTTCCATATCTGCTCGACGGTCATGTGGAAAGTATTTTTCTAAGAAAAGATCATTGAACTCTCTCCATTCTATATTTGATACTTCATCATCTTCCTTTTTGTTTTGAATCAGCGACCACCATTGATCGGCATCTCCAGTGAGGCGGTAGACTTCCATGACAACCTTCTCCCATTCGCCACTCCCCAAGGCATGGAATATTATTTCTAAGGATTTTATTCATTGATCAGCTACAAATGGATTTGTACCCCCATTAAATGTTGGTGGTTGTTGCCTTATGAAGTGGACTAACATTGATCCTCCACGTTGCGGATCAGGGTGCTCCATACGAGTAAGGTTATTATACATAACCTGAGTGAGTTGTCCCAGTATGGTAAGAAGATGATCAGCACCAGTTGTATCTCCAGATCCACAATAATTATCTTGAGTAGGAGGGAAATCCCTACACGGAGTGTGTGCATTAATACGGTTTCCATTCCTTCCACTAGGCGCCGTTTCTAAACAATGGCATAAACTAGATTAGTTTATGAATCAAAATACATAATTCCATACTTGTAAAATACTTAACATAAATTGAACTGTTTATGGATATAATCCATAATCATAAAAATGTTTTCTTTGAGTAAATATATACTCATAACCCTTCATAGTGGTTTGTAAAGAAAATGAGATTTATCCTAAGCATATCCCCCGGGAGTGTCGTTACCTAGAGTGCAGCAAGGCTAGTTGTCGTGCACCAGTTCTCGTTTGAGTCTAGCTCAAAGCGGTGTTTTCGGGTTTTACCCCTAGGTACATCTATTCCAGAGCCGCCTCTACCTGCTCGTATCCAGACAGGGATGTATTGCTCGTAAAGCTCACAAAATATCAACAACAACAAAATTCTAGGAAATTCTTCTATACTAATCCTCAAAGTCTATCTTAGGGCTATGTGCTCTAATTGGAGGTTATCTAAATCTAGCTTCCAAGGTTAGTACTAAACTGCCTCTGATACCAACTTTAACGCCCCGACCCCAGTAACCCAGAGTCGGTGCATTACTTCGTAACATTGGCATGATCACAAAAGATCAAGTCTCGAAAGAACGATTAGTTTAGTAGCCTTGGTAACACTAGATAAATTCATAAATGTTACATTACATCATAAAGTGAAATACTACAATAACAAAGTCTCCATAGTCCACACTCATATCCTCTTCTGACTATCCCTGCAGGTCATTCATAAAATACTTCTTCACATCTTGGAAAATATAAAAACATTGAAAGGGGTGAGCTCAGATGCTCAGTAAGTATAACAATATTGCGGAAGCTTTCATAAATAAACATTAACATTTAAGGCAATGTATAACTAAAACAAAATCCTTTTTAAACTTTAACATCAGCCTAATATGGCAAAAATAAAATTAAATAATGCCATTTACATACTCACATTGATATTCTACTAGTCGAATAATCCCATGCAATAGCAATAACCACTTTCATAATGATGGAATGCATAATGACAGACTATCATAACCACGTAGCCAAGGCCTCGTGCCAAGGCCACAAATAATATTTTGTCAAGGCCTCATGCCAAGACACTATTTTGTCTCATGAGACCTACCAACGCATCGAGGAGCTATTGCAGGCTCCACCCGTCACTTATTAAGTCCAATGCATTCCTCATATGAACAGGTTTAAACATATCATAAACCACAACAAAATTGTATCACATAAAACAAATATAAAGGAAACATAATATTTACACACTTCAATCACAAGATATCAATATAGCACATTGATATAATAAAAATTTATCAAAACCATTTTCAATACCAAAATAAAAGAAAAGTAAAACATGGTATTTATTTTTCTTTTAAAAAAATGTTATGACTTATTGAGGAAGCCGAAACTCAAATAATAGTCACAGTGGCAGAGAGGTCGTTGTCACCTCATATGTAAGATAAACATTCCTTTTGTCGTTTAGTAAAAATGCTTTGTATAAAAATATTTCTTTTGAATAAAAGTAAAAGTCAAAGGAGTTTATACACCGTATAAATGAAAGTTGTGTATAAAACCAAATATGCCTCAATGAAAGGAGATTGATATGAAGTCCTTATAAAGACCATTTTTAAAATAAAATAGATCTATTATGTGTATTAAATATAATTACACATAAAAAATTACAAATACAATATAGGACATAATAATATCATGACATAATTTGAAAGTAGGAGATTAACCCAACGAATGGAAATTTGGTTAAGAAATTCCCTTACCTCGTGTCCGACTTGACTCAATCATTCTTTAACCACCTGAATAATTAACTAGAGTTAATATATACCTTATTAAGAACTTTTTTCATGTTAATTATTCCTTTTATATCACTTATTACCATGTCATGAACATTATGTAACTATTTATGTTTATAACGGTCGTTTTGTCGATCTTAGGTACTTGGGTCAAAAATAAACTTCTTATAATTACACATTGTTCATGTGGTAATATATAAATTATATCCATAATTATATTCATGATGTATATATCATATAAATTATATATATCCATTATATACATTCATTTATAATATTACATAACATTTAGAGGTAAGAAATGAAATGCACCATTCATGGAGACGGTAAGCCGTACGTACGCATGAATGCTACATTCATTTCTATTTCGTATTTAATGGAATGAATTTATAATTATATAAAGTTATAATATAATTACAGTATAATATAATGTATAATACCATTTACTCCATCCTTTATACATCCCACATATGGCATTAACAATTCAAATCACTTTGAGGGGCGGTAGTCCGGACTTCCTAAAATGAAATTATCGCGTTTAACCATAATGGAAATCATAAAGTATTCCATAAATGAGAAATACAGAAGAATAAGAAAAAAATAAACATAATATATATATCATATATGAAAATAGTGTCATCAAAATGGACACCATTAGAGGTGTTAAAAGAATATTGAACAATCATCGTTTCGTGAGGCAGTATTTCGCCACCCACATAAACAGTATGTTCATTAACCATTAGACGAAGGTGTGTGTAAGTGTAAACCAAATAATTATCATAACAACATCCAAGTATATTTTATATAATGGTTTTGTTACAAAATAAAAGAATAAAATAGTTTAAGGGGTTGGAGAAGGAAAATAAAACAAAACAACATTAGAGAAGACCTTACCTTAAAATCGGGTAACTCTTTTTGATTTGAGCCAAAGGATTACTTGGGAAGACTTATGACAAAAGTGAGGCTTCTAGGAGTAAGGTAGGGAAGTTGATAGTGTATTTGGGCAGAGATTGGCCGAGCCAAAAGGCTTTTAAGGTGTGAGTAAGGTGGTAGTGGTGGGGGCCTTTTATAAGTGGAGAGAAGGGGCACTCTTGGAAAGATTGAAATGTTACTTTATTATGAAATGATTTTTGGGATTAGAAAGGTCCCACACTTATATAGTTCGAGGTTAAGGTGATAAGGGTTCGAAATATACTCATCCAATATTTTTTTGACAATTTTATGTCTTTGATTTTACATTATCTTTTAATTTTATTTAAATCGTTAATTGATGAGTTATTTGCTGCACCATCATGGTGCCATAAATAATTTAATTTATTTAATGTTTAAAAATTATAAAAAAAATATCATGATGTATTAAATCTTTTTATATTTCTAATGAATATTTATAGTCAAATATATTACTTGTATAGCCTGACTTAAAAATTGTTATAGTAAAACAACTAATGTTTGTAACATTTTTATTTTAACATTAAATAAAAAGTTTTTAATGTCATTTTCCTACCAAAGTGGCTCCATGGGGTCCCCAAGTTGATACATGGATTTCCATGGTCGGCCATGACTCATCCAATAGGGGTAGGACAAGTGTAATGGTCATTTCATAATATTATAACATTATCTTTACCTTAAATTACACTAATTACCTTTAATCGCAATTAATTAAACTTAAAAGTTACTATTCACCGATAAATTATTTTAATCCCATTGAACCACATTTTACATTCTAATGACAACCATTTATGTCGGATTTTTGAAAATCAAATCACAGAAGTGGTCATATTTCATTTAAATTAAAAATCAGTTTTTTAACTACCACTTAGTGGTTTCACTATTCATCAAAAATTGAAGTTTTTCAGAACAATGCCAAAATTTCAACCGAAGCTATAATTGATATTCCAAATTAAAAAATTTTGTCTATTTTAAAAAATTTCAAACATATAATTTGCATTAATTAATTTTATAACTAATTCCCGCTGTCACAACAAATAGCGTGTTTTTAAGAAACAATATATATCAAAAGATTGACAATTGTTTATGTCCAATTTCAAAGTGAAATTAATTCTAATGAACACCATTGGATAAAATGGTAAAAATATATATTCTATTTATACTTTAAAACCACTAAATAGTATAATTTATCACTATAAATTAATTTTATTAAGAAAGTTGTTGTTAAGTATTTTTCACTATTCATAAAAAATTGAAGTTCTCAGAAAATTACAAAAATTTCAACTTAGGATAATTTTGATATTCCAAATACAAAAAAAGTCCATTTGGAAAGATAAAATTTATAAAATTTTAAAAAGTAGATATTACTATTCATAACGGCTACTTTGGTTAGTCGTAGTGTGTTAGAACTCAAACTTGCGTACAATGCAAGCTATTGCATTATTGAAAGAGAGGCGTATCGTGGAATCTCAGGGTGTTACATTGTTTGTTCCTGGAACAGTAAAGAATCATTTGATTCAATAAACTTATCCTAATTTAGTTTTAATTTATGTGTATTCATTTTCTCACATGATCAAAACAACATGTCCACTGAAAAATATTGATTACATGACTAGATTATGACGCTATAATTAGAAGAGGAAGATATCCATGTGTAATTAATAATTAATTTACAAGTAGATATAGAATAAACTAAACATGTACTTAGCCTTTTATTTTTGATAATGTAAATAATATATCATGGTAATATAGTTTTATGAATGTATTCATGAGTAAAATCTCTCTACATGTGTTTCAGTTGTGCACCACATTCCCTGAATGATTCCATAGAATTATTGATTCCTCAAATAGCTGATCTTAATCTATTTATTGTTTATGTTTTGACACACTAATAATCTTATCAAAGGAGGAAGAAATGTTATCATTTTCTCGATGCCTTGAGAGTTGTGGAAGAGAGAATTCACTATAGTGACTTATAATGTCTTCCTAGATCCATTGTGCATAAATAAATTAAGTCATCCAAAGTGGTATAACAAGTTATTTATTGTGGAAGGTGCAGGGTAGCCAAATTTCACACAATACATTTATTATCCTTAAAATAGTTTGTTGAAACCATTTCCATTAATAATAATGTTATTAACATTTATCAATTGGCATGAAAAATGCATAAATAATATAAATAAATATCACATAAAATATATCCAATCAGACTATTGATTTTTTCTGATCTCCCTCGTCACCAGTTACCGATCCTTGAATAACGTCTATTTAATAAATAAGTTTAACTTCATTATTCTATAATAAATATAATTTATATCTTGTTCACAATACATGAAATTTTTAATCTCTATTAATTCTAATTAAATTGTAACTTAATTTCAAACTAACTTATTCATTCTAATAAATTATTATAAAATTATTGAAATCAATCAATCCATAATTTGTTTTCTTTTTCATTAAATTTAATATCATTTAAATGAGATAAATTGAGATATAAAAAAACTTATTTGTGTCACTCTATTTGCCACTTTTCCATTGAAATTATTCATATCTACCTATAGTCCAATTTTATCATCTAGAATCATGATAAGGTATCCATAAAGGAAGAAGTTAATTTTCATCAATATTAATCCACTAAAGAATGGTTATTATGTAATATCATCCCTATATTTTTATGTCTTGAATAATTTATGAAGCATGTAAATTCCGTATAATGATAAGTTTGGTGTATCATTATTTTCTATTCATGAAATTTACTAATCCATAAAACACCATGGTCATAGATTTATGTAGGATGTTTCATTCTCGTCAAAGGGATCGAGTTCTCGAATATCATCAGGGGATATAAGGGATAAATTATTTTTTGTATCATTTTTTAATGAAATATCTGTCATAAGACACCCAACATATATAATCTAAACGATATCATATTTCATCATATATACTTTCAGTACATTAGTGTGCATTACACATGCTATTGAATAACTAAACATCAAATATAAGGAAATTTTTTTTACTTATAGATGTATCTATTCTCATTAACTAATATTAGGGATATTACCAAAGGAGAACCCAGTTAAAAGGATTATAAATGCATTAAAATCCTCTTGCCTTATATGTTAATAATTTTTTATGTCCCATAAGATAGTTTGAAACATCCAAATAAATAAAGGTATAAGAATAATGTCATGGAACCTCTAGGTTATCATCATATTGGGGAATCATTGTAACCATTCATTGCATCGTATATTTTTATAACAATATCACATTACATTTTTATGTTGTGTATGATTTATAATGTGATAAAAAACATGTAAAAATAAGTATGTTCAAGGGAAGCATCTTCAATTATTTTAATAGTGGGAATCAAATCAGAATTTAAATTCTAGAATTTTTTTTCTATGTCAATATATATTTCTTGATCAAAAAAATTATCAATATGTTACATCAATATACTCATTTAACCGTCTATAATATATATCCTAATCCCCTGATTTTTAATATTTTTATATAGAATCCCAATCTCTTCAATTGGGATGAAAGTATATTTATAATCCATAATATTTCAATTTTTTATCAAAATTCATAAAATAATATTTTATTTTTCCTCCCCTAGTCTTGAAACTCATTATGTAATTATTTATAACATTAAATGGTTTTCATATAGTGGGGATGCGATAAAAAGAATGTTCTGGATTTCTAAATTCTATAATACCTCCTGATTGTGAAACTATTTTGGAAAATATAATATATTACATTCACTAAAATTTCATTGGGTATTCTCATTAGATAATTAAAAGACATATCCTTGTTATTTAGTACTATTTTTATTGTCAGATATATTTTTATCCCAAGATACCTATTGTAATTTGTTGTAAAAAAATTTAAATATTATTATAATTTCCAAACAAAATAGCTGATTATAAATTATACAATTGGAAATGAAATTGATAATTCTTGTAAATAATAAATATTTTCCTCTTCCATAGACTATAATATCATATAAATTAGAATGTGTCATCACATAAATAACCCACATTATTTTATTTGGTATATTATACCTCATGATTTCCATTTATTCAAAAATTTAAGAAATATACTGGTAAAACATAATCATAATTTAATGATATTAAAATATGATTAAAATATTTTTATATGGAGTTGTAGTCATACCATTGTGTATCCTCCTCATGAATAGAAGGTCAATTATATAGTGTATCTTGAAGTTTATGATTTCCATATTACCTTAATTACTTTTAATTCATATAAACATCAATATATATATCAAAAAAACATTATATTGTGTCTCCACATCCTTTTTCATTTTCATAATATCCTTATTCACTAATATGGTTCCCTTCCTGAATAATTTATGTAAATTCCATATTATAAAATCAATTGACTTCTCTTTAAAAACACTTGAAATTACTTTCTAATTTCTAAATATAATTAACATTTTATCAAAATATCAATGAAAAATGTGGAAAATTTTTTCATAAAGATGATTAGTCAAACACTTTTTTAGTGTCCTATTTTGAATTATTTTTATTAATTGTATTTTCTTAGTTTTTATTATTGATATGTTATAGATTTAAAATATGGTAGATACTCATAAAAATAGTAGTGTAGTATTTATTATTGATCAATATAATTAAAATTTTGACTTTATAGTTAAAACTTTATATAAATATCGATGATTATTCCTTCTCTTTGGGAAATTCATTTTGTTTTCATGTATGATTTATCTTTTCCAAACTTTTATTTTATTTGACCATGTATTTTTTTTATCCTTATTTTTAAATAATTTTTTCAATAAATTTCTAATCCCATTATACCCAAAAATGTAAAATTCTCTGATTAAGGTAACCCAACACATAACATGGAAATCATTAATTTAATTTAGTACCAATAAATTTTATATGGAGTTGGATATAAATAGGATTGTTTCAGAGTACTTTGAATTGATAAAAATACTTCTCATTGAAATAAAATTTCATCAACATGGTATGTAGGATTTATACATCATTAATATAATAAGTACATATCTTATGTGATCCTCGTTATCATTTATATCATAATAAAAATCATTAATGTTCATCAAAAATAGTATTTGTAAATAGGAATTATTTATATGTTACTCAAAATTGGATGATCTTTATAAACAAATAAAAAACTATAATCAAATAAAAAATTAAATGTTTTATTTTTCTCTATTATTTAATACCTTTTAATTATGTAACTTCCAAAGAATATATTTGGAGCCTTCTCATTCAAGAAAAGTTTATTCCCTATGTCAAAAAATAATTTTTTTATTACTATAAAGTTCAACATGTTCACATGGTAGTGATTACATTTAACTAAATAATGTATCATGTTTTTCAATAAGTTAATTGATCCAAAAAATTTAATCGTAACTAGTGACGATTCTTATAAAATACTGTGATTGAAAATTATGCTATCTAAATTTAAAATTTAATTATATTATTATTTTATAAATGTTTAAAATATTTTATGAAACTCTATAATTTTCTGAATGTTACACCAATTTTAATGTTGGAAAATTCACCAAAACAAGGAATAATTTCATTTATACTTTGTATGATATTTTTATTCATGTGTTTGATATACTAATAGAGTCACATTCAATCAATTTAATTCTATAAACAATAATTTTCATCTCACATTTTATTTTTTATTCTATAACTTGTTGTACCATATCAAAAGCTATTCTATATGAATTTATGATAATATGTAATGATTTTACTTTACTATTATTTCTTATTACTGAATGATTATTCATAAAAAAAATATTTGGGTTATAATATTAGTTTTTAATGAAATAAAAATATCATTGAATAACACACATTTCCCTCAGACTTCCGTAACATATGAAATAAAAAATATAAAGCATTTATATAAAGGAAAATTTATAAAAAGTAATTTCATGAAAAAATTATTTCGTCAAATGAAATATTAATATATTATATAACATTGTTTGTTAAATATTATTAGAAGGATATAATCACCAAAGAGGCATCATAACATCTCGCATTTCAAAAGGTATATATTTTATGATACTCTTTCATCATAAATAACTATAAATGAGAAGTATTGTTTTTATAATAATTTATTCTCATGAGGATATGAATGATTCTTGATTATATAATCTAATTAACTTTTTGATTTCTCAGTTTGAATAGTAAATATGAAATGAGAATAATAGTTTACAAATACTAAAATATTTTAGAGAAATAAAAATTTTCAAATAAATTTGAATTATATTTTAAAAAAATTTGATTTTGTTCATCTCTATAAATGAATTACTTCATTATATAAAATAATAATAACATATTAGGTATCCATTACATCAATAAATATTAAATCTATGATATAGATTATAATATAGAATAACTAAAATATTATATTGTATCAAAGTAACATTGATTCCCATTCATATATACAAAATAATTATTAAGGCTACTAATATAGAAAATACAATAATTAACATATTAGGATCCATTCTCTAATAAAAAATATCATATATAATATTATTTTTTTAAAGGATGGGGCCGATGTCCCATTTATTATTAAATAAAAGCAAATACCTCTTTAACTGGGTAGAGTGAGACCCATTACAAAGCCAGAAGGCCCAATGGACATTTAGCCCATTACATGGCCCATAGGCCTAATTTTTTGGTTCAAACCCCATTCTGTGAATAGTAATACTACAGTACCTGCCTGCTACAATACCACACATTACCTGCTGCAGTGAATTGCCACCGTTACAGTGACCTGCCGCCGCTACAGTGCCCTATCGCCACTATAGTTCTCGTCGTTGCTACAATGTCTCTACAGAGACCGTACGCTACAGTACTATTATAATACCCTATGCCCAATGGGTTTTGAACCCCCATTTATCATGTACGATTACGAGGTGCATACCATTAAGTTAATGTCTATATAATACTAAACACAAATCAATTATTTCAATGATGAATTAATCATAAATTGTATGCCCTTACTTATTCATTCAATATACTACCCAATAAAGATAAAACATATTCATGGTCATTATAAAATAAAAAATCAATGAAAAATTATTTTTAAATATTTAATTATGCATTAAAAAGAACAATAAATTTGAAACATACTAACAAAAACCAAAATAAATAATGGTACCCAAAAATCAAATATGATTTTTCAATAGTGGAATTTCAAATTTCCTAACTATCAGTTGAATTTCATAAATTAATAAATATATAAAAAAATTGAAAAATGAGTAATATTTATATTATAATTAAAATATATAAATAAATCCTTTTATTAAACTATAGTTGAAAACTATCACTAGATCCATAAATATTTTCATCAATAAATCTCAAAAACTCTGAAAATATCATATTTTTACAACAAAACAATTATAGTAATTAAACCATTATTTAATAAACCAATGTTTATTCATTTTCTATAAAGATGTAAAATATTGTGTATATCTTATATATTAGGTAATCAACTAAAAATATTATCAATATCATATTATTTAATTTTGTCATATAAAAACTTTCCTTTCTGTTATAGAAATATTTTATTAATTAATTTTTTATTTTTTTAAATATCTACAACTCCATAAAATATACCACTAATTAGTCCTTGTATTATAATTTACTCATTAATTTACAATTATGTAACAACCCTGTGATATTTTCATATCTTTTCACGATAATTTTATTTTGAAAAAATGTTTTTATATTTTGAATAATTACCATGTAGTAGTTTTAGTCAACTATAGTTATATTTTTTATTAATTCCTTTAAAATATTTCAGTCACCTAAAACTAAAACTTAATTTTTCATTATATAGACTTATTCAAATTAAACATTAATAATTAATTTATCACATGACTTAAATAATACATCACACAACAGTCATCTAATACAAGGAACAAAATGATTGGTGTATTCAAAATTGGGTGTGTTAATATATTATTTTGTGCCACTCATGATATTTTTTCCTTACTTTTATGAATGTTGTATCATTAATAGAAATATCATATGATGTAATTATCTTTATAACTAATGGACTAGAAACATAATAAATGGTTTATTTCAATCACATACTATGGTAAAATACATAATATAATGTATTACATCAATATCATGAAAAGAAAATAAATAATACATAAATAAAAGAAATAGAGTGTAGGACCATATCTGAAATCTGAAAAACGTGATTGAGCCACATAATATGAGCAAATTATTTTTTCACGTAACATTACTGAGAAAACATAGATCTTTGGAACATAAATAAGGTGTTGGATTCATGAAAATGAATAATCATTATAACATAGAATATCATGGAAGTGAACTGAATATTAAAACATTAAATAACATCATAACAATATGAAAGGGTGTCTTTACTAGACAAAACAAAAAATCTTACCCAACTATGTTTATAGAAAAACATGACTGGGTGAACCCATTATCCACACAACAATGTGAAAAAATTATCTATAACTATGCCTAAAGGGGTAAGACAAACCCTGAGACCCACTTCTTATTAGAAGAATCCTATTTACAAACATGAATATCTCATGATATATAAATTTATATAAATGTGTTGGTGTGTGATTTAGGACACCTCTTTTCATCTTACAAGAATATTTTTTCACCATAAAAAATTAATCATCATAACATCAATATCCTAATTAAAAATTTTATTTTTTTCCATATCAGATAACATGAATTTAATAAATTAAATTAAATCAATATCTCATAGTAAAAAAAGGTTCATAACATAATAACATATAAGAAAATCACTTATTGAGAGACAGATCATTCAATGACAATGAGAACTAAATCCTGAAAAATTTGGAGAAATTTCTTATTCTTCTAGTTTCTTGTAATACAAATTGTTACATTCAGTTTCCAAAATTGATTAATATACTCTCACAACTAGTATAGTGTATGTATTGGGTTGACCCATTGAAAAATATTTAATTGTTCTATTTCTTGAGTAGTAATTAATTTGATGATTTTTTACTGAATTTGGAATTTTTATTTGATTTTTTTAGAGTTTTTTCCAATGTTTGAGTGATTAATCATTCAAATTATTTATCGGTTTATGTTAAAATAGGAAACATGAAAAAATAGTTTATAAAAATAAATGGATGAAATGTGTTGGGGAAGTGGGTGTTTGTGAAGATAATAAAAAATAGATTTTCCTATTATGTTTTATTATTCATAATAAATCATATCTCTAGGTTTTATATGTATCGAAACACCTTAGTTTGGTGATTTCTAATTAAGTCAATAGAGATAAATTTATTGTTCTGATAATTGATTTTCATAAACATTAAGATGAAAAATGCACCCAATGATCATGGGTTTACTTGTTGTAATTTCATTGGAGATCCCTAGAAAACTTAGTTCTTGGTCTGATATAGAGTTTCTATTGGGATATAGAAATAGTTTGTGGGGGAAATTATGAGAGGAATAATGAAATAACACAAATAGAATAATAAATTTAATTATAAATGAATCATCATAGTCCACCCCCCCCCCACACACACACAAGGGAAATGAACTACTCATTCAATAAATGATAATTAAAAAACTGATAATTACAAAAAAATTTATTATAGAAGATAAATAAGTAATGAATGCCAAGAAAAAAATTGTCAAATCATACTAAAATTATTGGAATGATTTTTAAGAACCCTCTTTAAAATGATGTATCTCCTTCAGTTGATGATCCTCCTCTAAAGTAGCCTCCTTGCATTAATTGATCTTCACCCATTGTCCAAGGCTGTAAATGGGTCCAAATACCAAGTAAAATTATGTGTAGCTTGGGTCGATTGAAGGTAGGTGGTGACATGTTGACTTCCACATGGTTATGTCACATAGTTAGCTAAACTATGCACCAACCATGATTAAGGTTTTTCCTTAAAGAATTCAACCCCTTTGTTTCCTAGGTTGGACAGCACACCATGAACGGTTTCTTGGAGGGTCTGTATAATTTTTCTAACCACGTGGAGACAGTGAAGGGTGTTCTATCATGGTGCTCCAAGATCCTTATAGTATTATGGGTTGGGGTTCTCAGTTTGGGTGACTCGGTTATAGTGTGCACCATTGAAAAAGGATCCAAATACATCTAATTTTCATCAGAACTGTTTGGTTGGTGCTGAAACATATTATCCATTTCTTTTAAAATTAAATACCATCTATCAAGATTTTTTTAGGTTGTAAAATCATGAAACTTTATAAAAACATAAAATTCCAATATTAATAAATGAAAGAAAATTCATTAAGCACATTATTTCATCAGACTCGTGGACACTAAATTAATTTATTTTCCTTAAACTAGTTCTTATAAAACCATATCAAAATAGTTACCAAAGAAATAGGAATAAATGTAACATGGTAGATTAACTATACTAATATGGATTTTGGTTCAAATATTATAAAAAATTATACATTCATTCTACATGACTCACCATTATTTGAAATTATCTAACACAGAAAGCCTAATTCAAAACCTCCAAACATTCATTCAAAAATCGTTGTTCTTTAAGATAGATATTTTATGTAAAACATAAAATAAAGTTATAACCTCTGTTTCCATCTCATTATACACATAGGTTGTTAAATCATGGGTTTCATCATCACCAAATGATGTACTATCACTATTATCGGTCATAAAATTTGATTGACATAAATGTTTTTTAAAAATGATGAAATTTCATCAACAAATTTGGGAATTCTTATGCATATCTCAAATTTTATTCGTTGGTTTGAGATACTAGCATTAAAATTTGGGCAACATTTTTTATGTCTAATTATGATGAATTTAGGGATAATTTCAAGAGTTCATGAAATTATTAATATGTAATTACCACTAGTACAACATCAACAATTTTCATACTTCACTTCCCATTATGTATAAATTGAATTCCTTTTTAATGTGTTCCATAATTATAACATCCCCATCACAAATATTCATTTTTCAATAAATTTATTTATGAATTAATATCTAATGGTTTATCCTCAAGTGTTACAATTTTTATTTATATGAATAATTATTTTATGAATCCATCCATATGATGAATCTCAAGAATATTTCTCCAAAAATAATTTTTATCTACTTGATATACATGTGTGGAACCTATAGCATTACATTAAATAACATGAAAGAAAAAAAATCATCCTTGGTAATGATAAGGAATTGATCAAATGGGGTGCCATATGTGGGAACCCTCTTCCGTACTTTAAACTGAGAACAGTCTCATGTGAACGTGGTAAGGTGTATAAGGGTGAGTAGGGAAATTGTAGGAAAGGGAAGGGTGAAATGATAAAAGGTAAGAAAACGTAAATCAGAAAAAAAAATCCTTTAAACTATCTAAAAATTTCTATTTGATTTTTTTTTAATTCTACCTATAGGATTAGTTGATTTGTGTCATTAAGTGGATCCTCCTACTATCATGACATGGAAACCAGAGAGAGTGATGTAATAATATCATAGTAGAATAATGTGTAATGAATTAGAAGCATAAAATCACAACATTTATAACATAGAATGTGACAATCATAAAATAATGAGGGATAAAAAATAGAGTCACAATCATTCATTTAGTAAAAGTTTAATAAAATTTAATAGAATCGGTGTCATCTTTTGGCGGGATCAATTAAAAATGGATCATGAAAAAGGCCAAGAGTTTCTTCCACCCTTGAGGTATCTGTTGGGGTTGGATCAGGGGCCCTATCTTCAGTGGGAGATGCTGTTTATGGGTGTACTGGTGGATAGCATCACCAGGAGGGATCTGGATGAAACATTGCAATATCATACATGTAATAGGATTGAGGCCGGCAGGGTAGGGGACTGTAAATATCAGGTTCTTGGAGATCATTCAAGATGATATTGGGCACCTGTCGTTGAGTGTCCGGATGAAGACAATTGAATATAGCAAAGAAATATTCCTTCCACATCCAAAAAATATCTAGGTCCTCATATGGGGTTCCCTCCAGGGTTTAGTATGTGGGAAATGAAGACTTTTTTGTGGTGGCAAAGAGGTGGTAGGAATTGGGGCTCAATACTCCTCATCTTGGGGAGATGGATGGTGGGTGGCAGTTGGTGGGGATCAGTTGGGTGGGGGGTTAGTCATTCCTTCAACTTATCAGCCTCTAAACTAGTAATGAATACTATCAAATACATTCATCCACATGTGATAGACGATTTTTAGATCAAAGTGAAGGGTGAGTTTTAATTTGGGAAATACATCCTTATCCAAATATTTATCAAGGTATTCCATGAAGAGAGGGATAAAAGGCCAACCAAAATTTTCACCCATTTCCTTTTAGAACATTTTTTGAAGGTATTGGGTGAAGATGAAAGATATGATGAATGTATTTTATGTATTCATGGGGTGAAAAATTAAAAAATATATTATTCTAACATTGCCTTCAATATTGAACCGAGATGTGAAACATGTTGAGATGATACAATGTAAAATGAAGTGGGTAGGGTTCTGAAGGCATGATGCCTTGGGATTCTTCTGAACCTAGATATCTCTTGGTTGGGAAATGGTACACAAAAATTCTTTAGCAACCACCAGATCCCATTCGTGGGCTGCCTCAACATACTCACCACTCTAAATAAAGAATTGATCATATATCCTATCAAATGTAGAAAATTCATCCAGCTAGAAATTAATGAAAAGTTTTTGTAGGAGGAATGTGACATCACAGATATTCTTTCTACAAAAAAAATCATCATCAAAATATATGTCATGGCACTGGAAGGTGGTAGTGAATTCCAAAACATGTTCATTGAAGGTTGGATGTTTTACGACATGTGCCGCAGTGAGGTTCCCCTATGCAATCACCTGATGCAACTCATTTGAAATACCTTGACCCTCTAGGTGTTGTGGAATGAATGTGTGGTGGGTATTTAACACATCTGTGATGAAATCATGTAAGTGCTAATTTTTCATAGTTTTTCTGAATTTTAGGTGTGGATCATGGGGTTTGGTAGATCTAGAAGAACAAGATCTATTTGATGAGGCCATGGGGTTATGGGTTTTTCATCTTATAGGAAGATGAGTACATATAATGATATTACACTCATGAAAATGATAATAGATAAATAATTTAAGGTTTATTATAAAAAAAATATGTGGAAAATCAAACATCAGGAAAATTTAGCATATGAAATTGGAGTATTTTTGGAGTAAACCCTGGTTGTGCTAGTATGTGGTGTAATATTAGAGAAAAATGGAGGTGAATAAAGGTTAATCAGTGAATAAGTGGTGCTCAAAATATAATTGAATAGGTGGTGGGTAAAAATCATAGGAAACCTAACCCTAGAGAGGAAATAAAGGGATTGAATGGAGAAAGAAGGAGAAAAGGAATAGGAGGAGAGATATGAACAATCCATGGTCGACGATCCAGTGTTAAGAGTAATGTAGAAAGGGTTTGATGATATAAGAGATGGATATGGAGAACTATATGTAGTGGGTATGTCTCTCCCACAAAATTGGGTTGAATTTGTGGGGGTGGGTAATTTTAGTTTTAAATTTATTTTTGGTCTTTTAAAAGTTCACATGGCGTAAACACATGGTTTATAAATCTATATGGTAACAGTGTTAGTGAAACTAGAATGGGGTGTTTTTTCCATAGGGGTTCCTAGAAAATATGCATGCTTTGGTTAATCGCGTGTGACCCATGTGAGAAGTAACTAGAATGAAGTCTCCATTATTCAGGGTTAGTGCACATAGATTCTTTAAATGTGCACAAATAGTGTACATGGATATGTCTTGAATTGTTTTTGGAACATCCCCACATTCGAATTTAATACATTCCTTTAAAAACAACTTGGTCCCACATTACATTAATAATATGATTTTATATTTACATAGGATATTTCAGTTAAAAATTATTAAATTTCCGTAATATATATCTCATTGTGTGATTATCCTATGACTACAACACAAAAAAATGAAAAACACTCAAGCATGTTCCCTTAATAACACACCAAAAGGCAATATGTTTTTATAATGTTTTTGAAATTTTGGGTTACCTCTCAGTCAGTTCAATGTTTAAGGTATCATGTTCGATATACCTAGGTCTCTTGTTACCCCAATAACAAGGTGGTGACCATGACCACTATGTCATCCATTTGAAAATATGGTCATAGACATTTCCCATTCTCCTTAAATGATTGATTTTCTTCTGAAGGAAATTTTATCACACCATGGTAGAAGACTTTTACCACATTGAATTGTACCATACATTGGGACTTCAACTTTGAGGGAAAATATCCTTACAACTTGTTAAATAGTGATAACTTATCACCGGGCTGAAATGATTTATTGGAAATAATGCTGTCATCAAATGGAATTGTCTTATTTGTATAAATCATGGCATTTTCATATTCCTCTTGTTATATATCCTCATGCATGGAAAATTATAATATTAATTTGCCTTTATCATCCTTCAAATCATAATTTAATTCTTTGAAAACCCATAATGCTTTATTCTCAAGCTCCACATATAGGTGACAAAGTATTCCATATATGAAACGAAATGCGAACTAGCCTAATAGTGTCTTAAAATCTATCTGATATAACCGTAAGTCATCCACAAGCATCATAGACCAATCACTTCTCGAGGCTCCAATAGTTTATTCCTATATATTTTTATGTTCTAGATTGGAGATCTTGACATGTCAGCTGGAATTTGGGTGGTAAAGAGTCCCCATGTTATACTTCACCTCATACATCATTATAAGATTACAAATTAGAGAATTATCAAAATGTGTTCCTCTATAACTGATAAGAACCTGGGGAACACCGAACCTACAGAAAATATGATTCATCAAAAATGAAACAACTACACTGGTTGTGTTTTGTGTTGTCACAGTATATTCCACCCATTAGACACATAATCCACACATACCAAATTGTATTTTTCCCTTATGATTAGGGGAATGGCCTCATGGTGTCAATACCCCATACGTCAAAAACAACAACCTTGAGGATGTGGTGTTGATGCAATTCATATATGTGTTTAATTTTACCAATATGATGAATTTTATCACAGTTTTCCAAAAAGTTCTTATAATTTTTATTCATTAAGGGCTATAAAAATCTAGATCACAAGTTTTCAGTGATGGTATGGTTTGTTCTATGTTTCAACCAACTAGATATTGGTCAAATGAACAATAAAACTCAGTTTACTTCATCCTATAGTAATTGGTAGTCAATTACTCTATCTATACATGAGTTGAAGTGAAATGGGGATTCCCAAACTTATTTCATTACTTCTAATTAAGCCCTCTTCCTTTTCTGTAATGTGAGATTTGTGTGGATCACATCCATAACCAAATAATTGGTTATTTAAGTAAACCATGGATTAGGTGTTTCTACAACTGAAAAAATGCATTCATCCCAAAATTCTTCCTCTGTTTCCCCATAATCGTTTTTTTTTCAAATGGGGTAATTATTATAGAGAGAGATGATGAGAAACTATGTTTTAAATCCCTTTATTTTCAATAATCTCATTGTCAAAATCTAGGAGGATAAGCACCTAATGAATTATCTCTCCCTTTCATCCATCTTGTTCAACTACAATTTGACTGATGTGTGGTTAGTATATAAAAAAACGTTCGATAGAACTAGATATGAGTGGAATCTAATGAATGAATAATATAATGCCAATATATCATTCTAAGTGGTAGTGTAGTTTATTAAGGATTCTATGAATTCTTATCTTATATATTCGATATGTTGGAATATATGATCGATCCACTACCCAAGAATTTCCCCCCACAACATAGTCATATGTGTCACACATAATTTCAAATTACTCATCCTAGTTTCAAGAAATCATAATGGGAGATTCGAGCAATATCTGCCTCAAATGTTTATATGATGTAATTTATATATCATCAAATTCAAAGATAAAATCTATTAAAAACAGATTAGTCAATGGTTAGTCAATCATTGAAAACTCTCACACAAACCATCTATAAAAGATCATATGTATATGGAAGCTCCATATTTCTCAGATAGAAGTTGGAATGGGTAGTTGTGATATCACTTCAAACATTACGAGCTCTACTTTGATTCCCTTCTCAGTGGTATAATTTCCCAATACAATTCTATTATGCTTTATAATATTCCATTTCTACAAATTCAAGACAATATTTATGTTCTCACAATGCTCCAAGACTATATCCAAATTCATTAGACATGTGTAGAATGAAATTCCATTGACAGAATGAATTTCCCAGGAAAAATGAAATAATGTTCTCCACCATGTCATGGATGATAGAAAACATGCATAGTTGTATGGTGGCTAGCGAATTACAAATTCCAAAATAGATACGATGATAAAAAAATGTTCATTAAGGACATGTGAAGGTTCTTTTATTCTAATAGTTATCGGTACTATAAATATTGTTATACCCAGAGTAACCATATAATACGGAATAAAAAAATTACCCATCTATGTTCTTCAACATTTTATCTATAAATGGAAGTGGGAATTGATCCTTCAGTGTTTCATTATTAAGCTTTCAGTAATCCACTCAAACCCTCCATTATGTAACCATCCTTATTGAGATCAACTCATTATTTTCATTTTAAATCACAAGGATTCCCCCATTTTTGGAAAACCATTCAAGGGACTCAACATTGGGATATCAAAAATTGGGCATATAATACATGCATCCAATAGCTTTATTACATATTTCTTCACATTCTCCTTCATTGAATGTCTAAACAATCATTTTGGTTTCTAAGAGGGCTTGGATCATTCCTCAATTAGCACCTTATGTGTAAAAATAGTTAGAGTGGTTTTCTTAAGGCCTGTAACAGTCCAATCAATCACTTATTCTTGTCTTTATTAGAACCTATAAAAGATAATCCTATTTATCTTGTGTTAGTGAAACATTTAGAATTACCATTAGCTTTTTCATTTTACCCAATTTACCATATATTAATTCAAATGGGAGAGGTTTCAATTAAATATGTATGCAATTATGAAAAAATGGGAGAATAGGTTCTAACTCATCCCTCTCTATGATCTCTGAAACCATTTCTTGTTATAGAAAATGACTTCTGTTTCCTACAATAAATATTTTTTCCTCTAGTTGTTTTTAGGTTATATTTACTCTAAATCTAATTCATTAGAAGTAGAGAAATATACCAATTCACCCTCAATGTAGTCAAAACAATATTCGATTATAGTTAATGAATTGTAGTCTTCACTCTCCAAAAATTATTCTTTATTGATAGCTTTAAGGAAGTTGTATGAATCAATTTCATCCCCTACATTGAAAATACATTCACCATAGTGAATATCTATCGATGCTTTTCCAGTTTCTAAAAAGGGTCTTCCCCATGCAAGTGGTTCCTCTACATCTTCCTCCACATCGAGTATAAAAAAATCATACAGAATGACTAACATCTCCACATTGACCATAAAATTAAAAATATCTTATTTGGATACATAATAGAGAAATAAACTATTTTCAATTATAGATGATTTAGTTTTAGATTATTCAGCCCCAACATCATAAAAACATGAAATGGCATCAAATTGAAAGAATCCCCTAATTGAAAAAGAACATTTCCTAACTCACAAAGATCCACTTATTCTTGGGATAGTAAAAATTTTATAATCATAAAACTTTATATGAATGCAGTTTTGAACCACTATTGATCATTCCATATTGATGGTAATTTTTCTAAATTCCTTCATCCTCCTTTTTTTGGAGTGTTTTTCTTCATAAACATAGTATAGGTGGGAATATGAGTTGATTCCTCTACAAATAGTATTTTAATATGATTTTTCCAAAATACTCAACAAATTGCCAATTCTATGGTCTATATTCCTTTGATTCGTGCATTTTGGGAATGGTAATGTGGGTCTATAATGTTTAACCACCTCTTTTTATTTATCACTTGTAGAATTCTTTTCTTTTGAAAACTCTTGGGATGAGAAGAGCTCTGCAACTTCAGGTTATTTATCCATAGAGTAATTAGATTTATCTTGGTTTCTAGATTGAAATTATCTTTGTTAGGTATGATCATGTTTGAGTACCAATTTACCACTTTTCAAGGTCTCAGCATTAACTTTCATCCGTGGGTTCATTTTGGTGTTACTCGATTGTGTTTTGGGTTTCTTTAATATAAGATGATTAGAATGTTTTTCAATCTAATTTTAAAGGATATAGATGGATTCCACTTGATTGGGAAATATTTACTATTTTTTAAGGAACTTATTCATAATTTATTCTAATATTGATTGGTTCTCTTACTGATGTTTTTTTATTAGGAAACACGAGATTGTGCTTATCATAGAAGTTGTGGCTGATGAGGGGTTTGATAACCTTGTTGAAAATGGGGCCCCTATGGATACTAATTTATCTATTTCATTATTCCTTATAGGTTTTCATATTGTTGATATCCAAAACTAGATGGCATCTGAGGTTGTCACTAATAATTTTTTTGTTTCTATCCCCAAACAAAATTCAAATTAATATTCTATTCGGGGTTCTTTTATTGAGTGAATATAATGGGGCCTCAGATCTGAGATAAATAATTTACTTCACTCGATGAAGGGTTTGGGTATAACCCTGAACATTCACCCATTACATAGTTTTCAACACATTCAGTGCATGTTTTTGAATCACCGCTTGAACATGTGACATTTTTAGATTCAATGTATCATTTTCTTTAACATGACATAGAGTTGTGAAATGATAAATATAGTGGTATAAATATTATACATTCCCCCTCTTGAGTTCCCCAATAGTAATTCCACTTGAAATTGTTGGATGACATATCTTCTAGGAGTTCAAAAATTTCATCATGAGATTTTCTCATGACTCATCATCCAATAGTTGCATCTTCCACTACTATACTATTCGTGTTGATAACCTCATGAAATATTTGGATAGGAATAAAAAACTTTTTTCCATGATGAATAAATTCTCCCAAAATCTCCTTGATGGTGTCCCGAGATTAATACAATTACTCCAACTGATGAAGTTGTAAAATTTGAACTTCATTCCTTACCATCATTGTTTTGGAGGGATAAAAATACATTGACAAAGACTCTTGAGCTAATGCATCACATATGAAGAAGGAAAACATAGGTAAACTATTAATTCAGTCATTTTGTATATCCCTTAATGATAAGGGGAATAAGCGGATACAAATGGAATCATCAGACACCCCATCGGGACATAATGTGTTGCATATCTCAAGGCAATTGGAGAGATGATCATTTGGGTATTCACTTGGTAAACACCTATACTGCACCATATATTGAAATTTTTTTATTATATCTAGCTAGATCTCAAAATTATGGGATTGTAATTAGGGTTTTACAATACCCGTATCCAATCTATGAAGAGAAGGAAGACCATACCCTATAAGGGTTTTTCGTGGTAGCATTTGTTTTGGAGGTGGTTAAGGAATGTACTTCTATTCTTGTGTAAAATATAGTTTTTTTATTTTGATGAATATACATCAGATGTTCTGGTGGAATATTCTATTGTTTTTTATGGACCTATCCCAGAAGAAATTTATCTGCAAGTCACTTGTAGTTCTGTGATACATATTCCATAAAATTCTCTAGAGGGTATTGATTTGGCACACTATTACCAGTGAGTTGTTGGTTCTAATTCCCATAATGGCCAAAGGGCTATCCATCTATATAGATAGTATCCATTTCTCTATATTATAAATTCTACATGGTATTTTCTTGGTTGTGTTCTTCCGTACATGTCATGTATTACCTTAAGTTCAACTCACTGGTAATAGTATTTTGTAGTATTTTTCTATTAGTAATTGGTTTTAGGCGTTGTATGAGTTTTTTTAAAATAAATTATTCATGTCTCCTTCACCGTAATCAAATTAAATCACTTGTTCACTTTTTTTGCAGACCACTAAATCTGGTTGTTAATTTCTCTAAATGCAGTTTTTTCTGTTTATTGACTAATTGTCGTTACTATTTTATCTTTGTTTGAATATGATATTCTATGATATTCCTATCATTTTTGTGCCATTTTTTCTTCGGATAATAGTGAATGTGTTATTAAACTTTTTTGGTTGTCTATTTTTTCCTCTCAGATTTTATAGTAAGCTCGAACATACCAAATAATTAAAATTATTGTATAATATAAATAGCATTATCATCCTGCATCTCATTATTTTTGTTTTCTACTCTGTATTTCACAAGATGTTCCATTCAACATACTCTAGACTATCTTTTCACTTTTTTTTCATCATTGTCTTCATATTTTTTGTGTCTAAATCCCAAAAAGTAGTGATAATGGTTCTAGATGTGGTAAGGGGAGATTTTTATTTGTTTTTATCTACACCATACATTATTTTAATTATATTATAATAGAATTAGTATTTTCATAAGTATTTTTTAAGTGAGAAAAATTTCTGTAAAATTTGGTTTATTGGTTTTTAAAAAAAATCATATATGTTTTTATGTTTAAAAATATTGAAAATTTTTATTAAAGGAGATTATATATTTTATTATTCCTATTTCAATTATATTCGGGGGCTAATTGTATGTTTTTGTAAGGCATATTCAGCCATTCACATGTTTGTTAAGTCATAATTTCTCAAAATATTGAAGAGAAGAATATTTACTTATTATATATCTATAACATTTATTATCAATTCTAGGTATTAAAAATATAAAAATTATATAAAAATTAATTCTATATTTTTTATTTAAATTCATGACATGGGTGTATTCATTGTATGTCTATAAATATATATGTACATATATATATACATGTAAAGAAGAAATGTTTAATTACATTATTATAACTTTTATTGTCATTCTTCGAAACAATATGTGTATAATGCCCACCATTTTTTACTAAAATTACAGGAATCACATCTGCATACTATCATGGCAATGAATTTATGCATAACATCGACATACCATGAATTCCTAATAAAACCAGAATTTCAAATTAAATTTTAAAGCTTAATTCTGTGATCCTAAAGCACATGGATTTCATTAAGAAGTGAAATGTTTTGTTTTTATTGTTTAATTATAATTCTATGTGGGAAACATTTTTAATTATTATGATTAACTAATTGAATGTACATCAATGGTATTACTTGAAATAAAGTTTGAATGCATAAATGGTACATGCAACAGCTTGTGGAAGGAGTTTTTGTTGTATCCAAAATCACAAGTGATATTAAATGAAAGAAATTATAATGATGTATGTACATACATATAATTATATAAGTGTGAATGTGTATTTTAATATAGTGACATGTATCCAAATTAAATACTTATGTGAAGTATGTATAATTAAGGAAATCTTAAAATGTTTTCAGAAAATATGGCACCTGAACATTATAAATATGAAATGTCATTGGGAAGTTAACCAATATTTCAAAAAGTGAGTATGTCCAAAAAACCTTCAATGATACGTATGGAATCAAAATAGTATTTTTTTAGAATATTGTGTATTGTTTTTAGAAAATACTAGAATAGGTTTAAAGAAAATTTTGAACATAAGTATATTCTAAAAATTGGTGTAATATTTTTAAGGTGTAAATAATTTCAAATAATTTTTTCCAAAAGAGATTTTCAAAAGTACATTCAAAAAAAAATTATAAAGGATTTATCGATGCTTTTTAAACCATTTTTTGTTCATAATCAATGCTCACCCCTTAAATTAAAATATTTTCTCCAATATTAGTATAGTTTCTTGTGGTGTTCGCTTCGATCGTGTAGTCAGTGCATGCAGCGTCTTGAAATTCGATTTATTTTATTCTTGTATAGCTCTAATAAAATAGTAGGATGCGTCTATTCTCTATAACCAGGACCGATAAATGGAACTCTATTGTAATAGGTGTTTTGTGTTTATTCAAGTTTCTTTTTTAAAAAAATTACACAACATTTATAAGTGCTAAATCTGGTAGCTCAGTAATGGGTATTTATACAATAATCTTGGGTTTACTTGTTTTAATTTTCCTATAGATCCCTAGAAAAACCATTCCTAGTTCGATATGGGGTTTCCAGTGAGATATAGAATGAGTTTGTAGGGGAAACTATTAGAGGAAGAATGATATAATACAAAACCAACAAAAAAATTAACTATCAATGAATCTACACTGTCTATGACCCAAATTCACAAGGGGAATTGTATAATCGTTGAGTAAATCATAATAAACAAGCTCTTAATACCTAAATAATTCATTATATTTGAGAAATAAATAATAAACACAAAAAAAATAGAAGAGTAAATGAACAAAAATGACTATAATGTGTTATAAGCTACCTCCTTCCCAAGATGTCTCTCCTCTAGATGATAATACTCCTCCAAAATAGTCCCTTATAAATTAATTGGTAATCCCCCATTATCCAAGGGGGTCTAGGGGTCCAAATTATAGGTAGAATTATAGGAAGGATATGTAAATATAAGGACTGTGTAGTCATGTTTACCTATGAATTGTCAAGGCACCCATTTTGATAAACTGTGTTCCATACATGCTTAAGGCTCAATCTTGGGGAATTAAAGTGAATTGTTTCCTATGTTAGTCCACATGGTTTGAAAACCAGGTGGAGACTGTGTGGTTTGCTTTTGTATTCAAACCATCACACACCTATATGGTTTCCGGGAGGATCCACTTGGTTTTTCAAACTATGCTGATATCGTGTGGGGTGTTATGTCTTAGTTCCCCAAGATCCGCATGATCTTTGAGGTTGGGGTTCCTGGTTCGGGTGACTCATTAGTAGCGTCGCCGTGGAAAAAAAGTTCTAAATGCCCCTAATTCCAAATTAAATCTCTCGTTTGGTACTGAAACCCCTTATCCATTTCTTTGAAAAATAAATATCATTTACTAAGACATGTTTAAGCTGTAAAATAAAGACAATTTATCTGGAAAACCAATTTCAATATGCCTAAATGAATTGAAGTTATTTTTACAAATCAGTGCATAATCTTCATTTTAAAAAAACATGGTTATGATTAAATTTCAAAAAATAATCAATTTTGATTATGATAAATAAAAAAATCATTAATTATATATACATTGGTTTTAAGAATCTTTTCCTCTTGAATGAAAGATGTATTAGAAAAAAAAGGAATGTCCTTGATAAAATATGTTTAGAAAGGACTTATGTTACTCAATGAAAGTATATTGAATTAAAAAGTACATTATCATTAACTATGATTTCCAGGGAATTACTTCACCACATGTTTCAAAATGATAAATTTATTAATTATTTATTATATAAACATATCATTTTAGAAAAATATTTTCACTATTCATGAATAAAAATTCACATCATGTATTATATTATTGTAATATCTATTCAACAACAGATGTCAATAGTCAAAGCAGTTTAAAACAGGGTGCATAAAAGTGTGGTTGAAATTAATTGTTCTTCAAAAGATTATATTTATAGACACATAAATGTTTCTATATTTTATTTTTTATAAATATATATAATTTTCTTACTTTATTACATTGGAGATTTAGTCATGTTTAACTAAAACAGTAATGGTGGGGAACTAGTTTAGATTTTCCTTCTAATATAAAAGGATTACCTTAAAATGCTCATTTATATTCAGTGTTATTAAAAAATAAAAAAAATAGTGACTTATATTAATTATAAATATAATACAATCATATAAAATTTAAATAAAATCCATCCATGTCTAGAAGAGGTGAAGATAAAAAACACATTTGTTATTCAAGTTTGTAGTCCACAAAACACACGATTAACATTTCCATTTTTTACAATGAAAACGGTTATGGAAAAAAATCGTTATAAAATTACTATAATGGAATTACATGATAATAATTATACATAAATTATCATATCATTAGTTTCAAATAAAATTTTACGAAGAGTAAAATTATATAAAGAAATAGAAATATAAAGTGAGAATTATAAAATTACACATCACTTCATGGATAATTTGATTTTGAGAAGAGAAATAAATAATTTTTAGATAGACCTGTGATAAGAAAAGAACCTCTATATAGTGGTTAAAGATTTATTGAAGAATTTTGTGAATAATTTTGGGTTGATTTTTTTTGTTTTTGGAGTGAGGGGATTTGAGAAGAGGAGTGCCCATGTTATAAGTTAAATTCAGTGGATTTTTTATAAATACTCAAATTTATTTATTAATGGGATGTCACAATAAATACATGTTCCTCAAAACATAATATATATGGGATTGGAAGGAATAAATGTTTGACATAAACTACATTATTTAATAAAGGATGTACTAAACATTTTATTCCCATTACATATAATGTTACCCAAATTTATAATTTTAGTTTTTATCACTATAAATAGTTTCTACATAGATAATTTATTTTCTAATCATACAACTAAAATAAAATGATTTTTATAATTTTAATGATTTGATTATATATATGAAATCCAATTTATCAAATAATATTTTTATTTTTATTGAAATTAAATTTTGAAATTGACTCTAAATTTGTTTTGGATGATTACATTCAAGTAAAATGAATTATCACTAGGTCCGGTTTAGCAATTCCATTAATTAAAATTAATTTAATATATTTATTATTTTTACAATATTATTCATATACCAATCGTATTAATAAATAAAATCAATTCATTGTATTATAATTAATTAAAAAATGGTCAGTAAAGCTTTCATCTAATCACTTAATAAATTTTCCAAATGATGATAATTTCTTTTTAAAATAAAAATAATACATTAAAATGATTAATTATTATGTATAACATATATTTTAATAGGAAAATATTGCAACATTCATTCAAAGTGTTCACATTATAAAATATGTTCCTAAAAATTTGGACAAAAATTATATTGGTATTCTCACTAATAACATTAAATTTATTTTTCTAAGAAATTATAAAAACTGACCATCACATCATATAACAATAATAAAAAATTTCTAACACAATTCTTAGAGTAACATTACAAAATATTTAAAAATTAATATTATATAATACCATAATATAATGTAAAAAATTATAAAATAACTATTTTTTAAAAATTAAACTATTCTATAATATTATTTTTAATTATAAATAAAAAAACATTGAAAATTTGTATTTAATAAAACAAATAATACTAATAAATTATTTTAGTAATTTTATATATGTGCTAATTTTGTTGAGGTTTAATGTGAAATTGTTTTGATTTATTTTCTTCATAAATATTAAATTACATATTTCTTAATTATGTTACTAATCCCTATGCCATCTAATTATATAGATATTTTATAATGATTTATATTTTCATGGTTTGGGTTATTTCTTTGTAGGATTTCTGTTAACATAGTTTTCTAATATGGTGGAAAAAATCAAGTAGTTAAATTTCACCACCCTTAAAAAATTCCTTTAAATTTCATTATGTGGAAGAAGTCATGGGAGTGTAATTTTCTCTCATCACATACTCAAGGTAATAAATATAGAATTTAAATATATGATTTATATATTGTTTTTTTGATTAGATGTCTAATTTTATTCCATGAAACCTAATATCATTGATCAAAATTTTCTACTTGTTTTCTCTTTATAAAATAGATCATGTCCAGTTGCACTACTACCAATCTTATCATATATGAAAGTTATAGTTTTTAATTTCTAAAATTTGATTCATGAAACACATCATGTATTTGGGATATGTTTTAGGGAGTGATATTTGATATGATAAATCCTAAAAACATTCCAGGATCCCAATGTATTGACATATCAAGTGATAAATTTCCCATTCACCCTAGCTATTATAACTCCTTTAATTGATGATATTATATGGAACAGTATGTTACCCATCACATTCTCTAGATATCATTGATTATAATAGGCATTTTTATTCTATGTAAATCTTGTGATTTCATAAGACAGAAAATTCATTGATCCTTTACTATGTTTTATAAGAAAATGTATGGACTAATATATTTCTTCAATCCAACATCAACCTAACAACATGGAGTCATTTAAATATACCCACATAAGGCCTTATATAGTAAAATTTTAATTTTCCAATATAATATTTTGTGATATGAGAAATATATAAGAGTAAATTTTTTATCCCAATATCCTTGTAGATACATCAAATAAGTTTTAGGGTATAATCTAGAGTTTGTTTTTCATTTTATATTTATTATATCCATGTGGATTATATAATGTTTGTTTTTTATCTTGGTCACCAAACCATTCTTTTTATATTCATATAATTCTTAGGTAATTCAAATATCTTAATTAGGTATAATAGATATGTGTAGTTTATGCATCCACACTGTATTACTTACATATCATAGATAGTTGGACAATGAATTAATCTTATTTGATTTAAATAAAATGTAGTAATTTTTTTAGGAAATCAACTACATCCCAAGTTATATAATAACATTTAGTTTTCTTGGGGGGGTTTAATGATAAGGTACTTATTAATATTTTCTCATTTTTCTACTTGATTTGGTAATTATTGAAATATTCACTTAGTCATTTCTCATTCATCTATAACATGATCTTATACTAAGAATCATGAATCATATTCTACAATATCTATCTTCATATTGTCCAACTATATGTTTTTTCTCAAACCTCTATACATCATCGTGTTACCAAGATGGATTGAGAAGAATGAAATATTAGAATCATACAAATTTTTCTTCATTATTAATTTATTTAATTGTATTGAGATCGAAGTTTCAAACCTTATAAATCTATCATTTTAAATGTGTATCTCTGAAATATTCACATAATTTTTTTATAGCTCTATATAAGAATTATGGGATTTATTGTTATTTATGTGAGTGAAATTTGTAGTATAAAATTACGAAATATATCTCCCATGTTATTAGATGAATATTATATTCTATAAATCCCTGAGTATTGGGTTTTTTCAATCATTTTCATGGATAGAATAGTATGAAATCAACTGCACAGAACATCAAAAATGAAATTTTCAATCCTCATGTGATAATGGTTAGACCTGTCATATAATTTTATTAACACCGAAAGTATATATTCTTTATATTTAGTTAACTCTATATGAATATATATTTTTGGTTCTTATGAGAGGAATATATATCCCAAATTTATCTATATATTAAATTTCCCAAAATGGTCAATGAAATGATCACTACCACCAGCTCTACAGATTCTATTAGTTATATTTTCCCATCAGTCATTAATTATCCTGAACCATAAATATTAACTTATGTTTATATATGATAATACAAAAAAGTCATTTTTTAAGCATCACTGCATACTAAATACCCTAACCCTCCACATGTTAATGTAATTATAGAATCTGAAACAAAGTGGTTATTTTTTAATATAAAATATTATTCATATTACTCTACCCGATGGGACATTAATCCCTTCCGTGTTAGTATTTTTTATTGGATACTATATCCATGTAAAATTTCTCATAATGAATTGGTAATATCATGATAACCATTGAAAAATATGCATCTCATTAAAAGCTGTTTCTTTGGTCCATTGGTCGATAACATCCACCTTTGACAGATGTTATGATATGTCAATTCATAGGATTAAATAACCCAAGAATCATAAAAATTCTTGTAGAAATCACATTTTTTTAATTTGGAATACCAAATCTCCCTTATCATCTTCATTATTTTAAATTTCAATTTATTTTCATGCTCTTCATTTCAAATCAAATAAAATAAAATATAATCTAAAATGAAAAATATATATTTATTATGATAATATCAATAGACTATTAAATAGATCTATAAAGATAACACATTAGTTGGTTATTAAAATTAAATTCACTATAAACACATAGTTCATATAAATTTTATGAAAATACATCTCTTATATATCCCCCTTTTAACCCTTAAGTGATGGTTTCAAAATCAAATGTCAATTTTCAAGATGTAATGATCACATTATAATTGATCAAATAGATCATAAATACTGGGTAGGGGATATAAAGTTCAATCCTTTTCATACATATGCATTACATTTCAATTGATAATTGTATAATAAATCTCATAATACACACCTGAGGACTCAAAATTATTGGTGTATATAGATGATATATTACATGTATTCATTTATCATGAATGGTATTCTAAATATACCATAATTAACTTCCCAAATAGTATCCATAATAGGCAAACCATACTTAAAATCATTCATTACAACCAGTTGAAGGAAAACATAAAAAAAGGTGAGCATAGATTCTCAGTTGTGGTACCAATGTTTTATATCAACAAAAATGAGAATAATTGTATGATAATATTATAATAACATTATAAAACAGTAACATATATATCATAGACCACTAACATGATTCATTGAATAAATCTTGGTAACTCATAAGTTGGGAATCACAATCGAATCAATGATCATGGCCCCTGGAAATATTACATTGGAATAAGTCAAAGATCTCTATCATAAACATAAGCATAGGAAATCATATTTCAAGGTTACCAAATAATGCATTCATAGCATGTTAGTATTATTATTACCACATTTCTAGATACATTGGGTTTCAAATAAAAACTTATGTACCCCCTTTATTATTATTGGTTAAACCTCTTGGGTATCATTTTTTGGGATGGGGATAACCTCCCTCGTAGCTTATGATCTCAAAGAATAGTAGTCATTACCCATTTATTTGGATATTGTTATAGGTCCTAAACATCAAATAATTCATACATTTGTGTTCTAGAAGTTCATGAGATTTAAATCATATCATTTCTCATTGAACATAAATGTGTTTCTTAAAAATTTCATCACATTTTGTATTTATAAATGGAGATGAGATTTATAATCATCCCATAAATTCATCATAGAATAACCCTTGGTAAATGAAAAAAAAATTCATGGCCCCCTCACTCTAAAGATACCCCTCTTGGGATGGAAAAGAGGGAAGGTAGATAATGACCCCTGATGTACAACCTTTAGTAGGCCTCAAGTTGGAAACTGTACCCATGGGTATATATGTCACACAATATGGAAGGAATTTAAATTATTATTAAAGGATTTGGCGATATTATGGATCATCCCCAAAACAACTCCAACACATAATATAAGAGAATCCAAAAATATGTCCCACATGAATGGGTAAAATAGAACAGATACAAAAAAATTCTCCAAAGTAAAATTCCAAAAGTGAGCTAAAATGTGACATAAAAATTGTAAAGAAATGTGCTAGTGGGATCAAGAATGGTCCCTGAAATATAAATGTAAAATTTAAAATAGTTTATATATGTATGGTTAGCACACTAGTATACTCATTAGTAAAGACGAAGTCTCTTGTGCACTTTTGAAAGAAGAATAATAATGCCCCCGTTAGAAAATAATAGAACCAAATAGCACATACATGGTATAATAACCATCCATCCTCACCAAGGAACAATAACCAAACAACACAAGCCACATATGTTAATATAATGCACAAGGATTATAGCGTACCCCGCACATATTCTTACTGATTAACCGCTCTTTCCTAATGGAAAATGTCATCATGCTCCCACCACTTCTAAAAGTACCACATCACAACCCTCCCTCACACACCTGGGACCCACAAACCATACTACATCTCACCCCACACACAGCAGGGCCTCAAAAACCACATCACATGATGCCTATAGACACCTGGTCCACAAACCATGTCACATCCTACCCATAGACACATGGCCCACATACCACATCACATACTTCTCATACACACCTAGGACACATACCACATCATATCTCATCTCGAAGACACCTTGGAAAGCGCATCTCATTTAATCCCAAAGACCCCATGTAATTCACAACTCATCTCATCCCAAAGACACATGGGAAAGAACAACATGGTCACACACACTTGGTCCCCACAAACCATAATTGTCCCAATGAATCATGGTATATCATGGCCTATAAGAGGAATCAGGGAAGAGAAGGTGGCCATCCATCCATCCTCCAACCGAGACATTTGGGAAAGACACCCCCTTGTAATGATGGAGACGTTCGACACGTACTGCTCAATTACGGTGGGGTGAGTCTTGAAATCACAATGAAAATACATGTTTATACAAATATGATACCAAACCATCTTTCCCACTCTATGGGTTCTCAAAAAAACGGACATATTACAATAATTCCAACTTCGATGCTACCTCTAAATGATTAACACCAGACAAGAAGCCATAAAATCCATTCACATTCCTAAACAATTCAATTTACCATTTTCACCATATTATCCAAACTGACCCAAGCCTCATTTCCTCAATGTTTATCTGACACACAAACATCCTCTGTCATTCTTTATACTCATCTTTCTCGATTAATGTACCAACAAAACCAAACCCCCACTCAAAACCACGATGGGAAAAAACGCTTATTGCGATGGGGTATTTGAGATGGGTTTTATTCCCATCGTAAAAACACCGATGAAAAGCATATTTGCGACGGGAATATATTCCCGCTGCAAATCGTTAGTTATTTGCGATGGAAATATAGGACTCGTTGCAATTGAAATGGCGTGGTTTGCATGCCAAAACGTGGGAAGCCTATTTGCGACGGGTAGCCTTCTACCCGTCGCAAGTACCCAGAGGTGGTAAATAGTATCTGTGACGGGACATTTGTCATGTCGCAAACAATTATTCACCAGGTGTTATTTGTGATGGGTCCCGTCGCCAATATTGGTCGTGGTATAGCCTAGTTGCGACGGTCCCATCGCCAATACCACCCCATTGAATAATATTTTGCGACGGGTATATCCGCCCGTCGCTAATGGTGTGTCGACAGGCAGATATTTGCGACGGGCCCATCACAAAAACCCTTTTACCCGTCGCCCATAATTAATGAGGGGAAAGGTATTTGTGACGGAGCCCGTCTCCAATACCGACAGCGGTAAATAAGATTTTGCGATGGGGAAATCTGCCCGTCACTAATGGTGTGTCGGCAGGCTGCTATTTGCGACGGTCCCGTCGCAAAAAACCTTTTAACCGCCGCCCATAATTAATGCGGGCGAAGGTATTTGCGACGGTATCTTGTCTCAATACCTTGTATTTGTCATGGGATACCGTCAAAAAAAAAACGACCGTCGCAACTAATCTAACCTATATATATACCCCACCCATTTTTTTTCCGTAACATTTAGTTCTCTCTTCTCCTCTCTCTCTAACTTTCAGTTCTGTGTGAATATTTTTTTTAGTTTTATTTTTTTCTTTCATGAAGTGGAGAGAAGGATTTAGAAGACGCATATTACTTGAAAATATCAAAGGTAATTATATTCATTTTATTTTTTTAATTATTTTTAATTGTTAATTTTAATTTTTTTTAATAGAATGTTTAGTATCTATATAGTATAATTAGATTAAGTGTTTGTACCAAATAATCCTTGTCTGGATACGAACAAGTAGAGGCGGATCTAGAACATATGTACGTAGGAGTGAAAACTCTGACAAGGTGTTTCGAGCTTGACTCGGGGTAACCTGGTACACAACAACGGGCCTTGCTGCACTCTTGGTTTGACACTCTCGGAGGATGTTTTGGTAATAATTAGAAATTTATATATAATTATCATATAATTAAGAAATAATTAGATTTAATTTGATTTAATTAAAATAATTACCACATAATTAGGAAAGAATTAGATTTAATTGATTATAAATAATTCAGAAACAATTAAAATAATTATAAAATGATTTGATTTAATTAGAAAAACAATTATATTTAATTAGGAAACAATTAGATTTAATTAGGAAACAATTATATTTTATTAGGAAACAATTAGATTTAATTAAGAAACAATTAGATTTAATTAGGAAACAATTAGATTTAATTAAAAAACAATTAGATTTAATTAGGAAACTATTGGACATAATTAGGAAACAATTATATTTAATTAGGAAACAATTAGATTTAATTAGAAAACAATTAGATTTAATTAGTGAAAATTTAAATTTAATTATGAAAAAAATAGATCTAATTTGGAAACAATTAGATTTAATTAGGAAAAAATCAGATTTAATTATGAAACAATTAGATTTACTTAAGAAACAATTATAATAATTAATAAAAAATTATAATAATTAGGAAACAATTATAATAATTTGGAAACAATTATAATAATTATAAAAAAATTATAATAATTAAGAAATAATTATAATAATTAGTAAACAATTATAATAATTATGAAACAATTATAATAATTAGGAAACAATTATAATAATTAGGAAATAATTATAATAATTAGGAAACAATAATAATAATTAGGAATCAATGATAATAATTAGGAAGAATTATATTAAAAATAATTAAGAAAATTAGTAAGCGTGATTGACTGCTCATCTACCTCAATTTTCTTTTCATTTATGTGTTGAGGCTTGATAGGAAACTTCCTCCTCCACATGTAATATCTGATTTTACTGTCAAAATTATCAACCTCCATGCCATCATAGAGGTGAGGAAGTTTATAATTTTGACAGTAAAAGCAGATATTACATGTGGAGGGTGAAGTTTCCTGTCAAGCCTCAACACACAAATCAAAAGAAAATTGAGGTAGATGAGCGGTCAATTTCGTTTGTTTTTCTATTCAATTATTGATTAACCACCCGACCTATATGCATATATTTGCATTTCTAATTACTAACATAATTAGTAATATAATTAGTAACATAAATAGTTACATAAATAGTAACATAATATTAAATATTATATTACTCTAATATTTATAATTAAAAAATACTAATAATATAATTATTTTATTATTAAATTTTTATTATTTACAAAAAATATTAATATTATTAAAATTATAAAATATTTATAAAATATTACAATTATCTGTATTTTCAAAATGTTTTGCTTTATTCTTAACATGTTAAAATCTTAAAGGGTCTCCAATTTTCAGGTCATGCCCAATAAAACGTTTGCATCAACCGTGTCCAATGTAAACTCTATAATTGTACTTTCTTGGTTGATCACCTCGCAAGTAGCATTAAAATAGGACAACACAAGTCATGTCTTTCTCATTACTTGTGTCGTTCTATTGCAACACTACTTGCAAGGTGATCAACCATGTAAGGACAATTATAGAATTTAAATTGGACATGGTTGACACAAATGATTTATTGGAAATGACATGAAAATTGACGAATCTTTAAGATCTGAACATATTAAGATTAGAGAAAAATCTGTTGGAAATATTGAGCTTTGTAATAATTAGTAATAATTAATAATAATTAATCATAAATTAAATAAATTCAGGTACATGGTTATAAATTGGCACAATTTCCAGCGAATTGGTATCTACCTTTTGTTCAATGTCTCATATCTTTGCTAATTTCTCCCACTGAAATCAATATGAAGAATGTGCTCTAACATATGGCAGAGGAAGTTTTTCATACTTGTTTCAGTCGAGAGAAAGTTAAAAACAGATGTGCCGTCGGACAAATCAGAATAATTAGTAATATAATCTACACAACAATGATTACAAAATTTTATTTAATTTTTCAAGAATATTTCATTTTGCCATGTATTTCTAAGTATTGCTAAATTAATAATAATTAGAGGGGATGATTACTAACTAATTCTGTTGCCTATAATTTTTGGTAATTACTATGAAATAACTGTAATTATCTATCTTCTATTTTTCAGATATTGTTTTTCTTATATCAAATTATTTAACAACAGTAATGGTTTTACATTTTGTAGAAACACATATATGAATATGGAACAAGGAAATTGACATCAATCATTATTAGATGATCGTGCTTGGATAAATCAGCATAGAAATTCAAACGGTTCTAGTTTAAATCCTGTATATGTTGATGGTGTTGAAGCATTCTAATCATTTGCATCATCAAACCCAGAATTTGTTTCAGAAGGGAAAATTAAGTGTCCTTGTAAAAAATGTGCTCTGAGAACGTTTGAGACATTTGACATCGTTGGGAAACATCTCTTGCATTATGGTTTTCACTCATATTATATTTTTTTGGTACCAACACGGTGAATGCATTTCTAGAGAAGATACTAATAATTTGATTCCAGATCCATCACGATTTCAGAATTTTGTACATGATGTTGCAGGGTCATCTGTTCAACAAACAGAAATCAAGGATGATGTTGATTTACCTCCCGAGTTGACACCATCTGAAATTGCTAAGTTTTTCAGGTCTGGTGAGGATGCATTATATCCTGGTTGCAAGATAAGAAAATTAGAAGCAGTTGAAAATTTTTGACTATTAAATCAGATAATGGAATGTCAAATAATTGTTTTGATCAGATATTTTCTTTGGTTAAAGAACTGTTACCTGAAGGAAATGTTCTTCCTACTAATTATTATGAGAGCAAGAGACTAGTTCGTAATCTGGGCCATAGTTATCCGAAGATCCATGCATGTTCAAATGATTGCATCTTATATTCTGGTGAAAATGAGTCATTGGATAGTTGTCCCACATGTGGAAAATCGAGGTATAAAGAAGCTCAATCAGGGAAGTCTGGATTGATTATTGTAAAACAGTTGACATATTTTCCACTTACACCCAGGTTGCATCATTTATTTATGTCTCAGAACAAAGAGACAATTATTTCATGGCACAAAACCAACATTTCAAATGGTAAAAGATTGATTCATCCATCTGATGGTGATTCATGGAAACATTTTGATCAAGTGCATTCGTCTTTTTCTTTAGAATCTCGGAACGTGTGATTGGGTCTTTCTACTGACGGTTTTGTACATTTGGATCTTTTCGTAGTCAGTATTCTCGTTGGCCTGTCTTTATAACTCCGTACAATTTGCCTCCACGGATGTTGATGAAAGATCTTTATATATTTTTGACATTATTAATCCCAGGACATCCGAAAAATAATATTGATGTTTATATGAAACCATTGATTGATGAGTTAAATTTACTGTGGTGTCATGGTGTTGGTACATATGATGCTATTGCGAAACAGAATTTTTTAATGAAAGCTGATTTGATGTGGACAATTAGTGACTTCCCAGCATATGGCATGTTATCTGGATGGAGTACACATGGTCCAAAATCATGTCCTTAATATATGGGAGACAACAAAGCATTTATGCTCGTGAATGGAAAAAAATCGTGCTATTTTGATTGTCCTCACAGATTTCATCAAATTGATCATCTTTTTCGGAGGAATAAATCTCATTTCGGAAAAGGAAGAATTGAAAGAGATGAACCTCCAAAAATGATCTTAGGTACAGAGTTACAATCAGTTGTATTTTCATTAACTTCCATCACTTTTGGTCCGACATTATACCAACAGAAAATTCATGGCTTTGGGAAAGAACACAATTGGACAAAATGGAGCATTTTTTGGAAACTGCCATATTGGTCTGATTTGTTGGTCCGACACATGTTGGATATCATGCATATTGAGAAGAACTGTTTTGATAATTTATTTCATATAGTTTTTGATACACCGGGTAAAACCAAAGATAATATAAAGGAACAATTAGATCTTCCCAAATTTGCAGGCGACCAGAACATGAATTGTTTGAAAATGTCAAATCACAGAGATTAATGAAGCCAAAATTAGCTTATACACTGACCAAAGAGAGTCGCTTATTATTTTTTCAGTGGATTGCAGATTTGAGACTTTTAGATGGCTATGTTTCCAACATGGGAAGATGTGTTAAAAATTGTCATATTACCGGATTAAAAAGTCATGACTGTCATGTTATAAAGGAAATACTTATTCCTATTAGATTAAAAGGTTTTTTGAAATATAATATTTGGGATTCAATAACAGATTTATCATATTTTTTCTGAGACATGTGTGCGGTGACAACAGACTACGATACAGAAAGAAAACTGGAAGAAGCTATTGTTGTAATTATATGCAAACTGGAAAAAATATTTATGCCAGATTTATTTGACTCATTAGAACATTTGATATTACATTTTCCACATGAAGAAAAAATGTGGAGGTTCGAATCAATTTCGATGGATGTACCCATTTGAGAGCTACATCCAGAAATTGAAGAAAAAAGTCTGTAACAAAGCATCGGTTGAAGGCTCAATTGCTGAAGCTTATTTTCAAGAGGAAATTGCTTTATTCTTCTCTCATTATTTTGAATCTGAATATAACACAAAATTTATCCTCATGGTCCGGAAATACGGGAATGTTGATGATGATATGAACAATCAATTTTCAATTTTCAATCTGCCCGAACTTGGCTTTGGTGGAGTTCATAAAAGATGGCTTTCAGATGATGAACATCATAGAGCTCATACATATGTTCTACTCAACTATGAAGAAATTTCACCAATTGTACAGTGATTCCTCCTATCCCTTATTATATAGATTCTGTTACAGTAAATTAATAATATTCTATTTGTAGGTTGTATGATGATCATATTAAGAAACAATTTCCACAAATTACGGCAGCTAGCTTAGAAGAACGTCAACAAAATAAATTTTCCTACTGGTTTCAAAAACTGGTAACATACATTATTTTTTGGTTTTACATATAAAATCATATTATTACTTGTAATAGGGATAAATGTTTTACAAATTTTCAGGTATTTGTACATGATGATAAGATTGATAGTCGATTGCGTATACTGAGTATCCCACCATCCAAAATGGTGAAATATTATAATACATATGTGGTGAATGGTTATCACTTTCATACACATGCATATGGGGAATAAAAGAAAACAATGAATAATGGTTTTCGTTTGCAAGGAACACATTATACAGATATTGAAGTTGACTTTTACGGAATTCTTGAAGAAATTATTGAAATGTGTTATTTAAGAAAGAATTATGTAACAATGTTTAAATGGCGATGGCTGGATACTGAGAGAGGCTTGCGTATTCATCCGACTCAATGAATTGTTGATTTTAAACATAACTGTTTTCTTGAAGTAAATGAACCATTTTTATTGGCTCATCAGGCATATCAAATTTATTATGCAAAATATTGTGCTACTGCAAAAGAGTTGGGTGATTGGTGGAGTATAATAAAAGTTAAATCTTGAGAAAATCAGTTTACTCAAACTAAATGTTGTTCCACTGAAGTGTAAGGAAATGAAATTTTTCAAGACACTTCTCAAAACACATCTTTTTCAGAAAGAGACATTAATATTGAGGATGGCACCCCACAATTAATAGTCGATGGTGACGATGTTGTCAATGATGTTACAACGGAATTTGAAATGACAAGAGATTATGAAAGTGAAACCAATATGGAAATTGATGATGTTGATGAGGAAGATGAAGACATTGACATTGACAACTATGAATATGATGATGAAAATGAACATTGACATAGTAAAATGCTAGTTAGAATTATAAAAAATATATATCTGTACATAATAGTTATTTTCAATTGTTTGCTAATAACAAACATTTCATGTTTTCGATGAACTCGGAAACGTTTCATCAGTTGCTGGAGGCTGATCTACCTATGGATGATGAGGTTCTTGAGTCATCTGACCCTCAGGCTGTTGTCACTATAGGGAGAACTCGGAGGGGGCCTGGTCCTGCCAGACTGATGATTCCAGATCCTATCCCAGAGCAACGTCCACCTTTTGGATTCGATGTGCACACGCGGTGGTATGGTAACCTATGTATTTTAGTCATCTTTCATTATAATTTATTAATATTATAATTGTCTGATTATTTGTTCTTTTTCCATAGTATTACGTATAATCCTATTGGACAGGGGAGCGCTATCTTGCGCAATTATTTTCCTCAGCCCTAGCTCACATGGGATCAGATTCCCACTGATGTGCTGGCCGCCATGTTCGATCATTGGTTGGTACGTAGTTAAATATTATTTATTTTGAAATTTAATTCATTAATAACTTTATATCAGGGTTTATGGTATCCCATCAATGAGATCATGCGTGCCACTATCCACGCGGCATGGGTGGTGTCTATGTGTGACCGTTTCCGTCACATTTTTTATAATTTGACAAAGACGGCTGTGAAGAAGGAAGGAGTGACAGAATTTGATGAGTCATGTAGATCCCACCGACCAGAGTACATTTAATCTCACGTCTGGGATGGATTATGTACACACTGGATGGGTGGTGGGTTTCAGAGGAGATCTGCATTGGGATGATAGAATCTGGGGAGACAAGAGGTGACGCATCGAGTCGGTAGTCGTACATTCAGTGCGCATAGAGAGCGTCTGGTAAGTACATTTTTTTATATTTTATACAACATTAAATATAAACACTTTATTTTATATTCATATAGGAAGCCGAAAAATGCAGTATTACGACATATAGTGTTTATCGGAAGATGTACACTGACCCAGTTACTAGAGAGATTAGAGGTGACCGCAAGCTTCAGATTGTGGTCAGTATTATTTTCTTTTCAGTTTGAAAATTAAATACATATAATCTATTAATTATTTTAATTTCTAATTGAAACTTAAGGATTCATATGAGGTCGCGACCTCTCAGGCACAGGTTGAGAGTCAACATGAGACGGGTGATCAGACTAGTGCCCACCATTTTGCTAAGATGACATGGATGCAGGCGACCCAGTATGGCTTGGAAAAGGGCCGAGTAGTTGGTATCGACTCTCATTTGACTCCTGCAGCTTATTATGGTACTGCTGCGATGTTAGCATCCATCTCGAGAGGATCTCGTGGAGAGACATCATCTTCTGCCTCACAGTATTAGGAGCAGCTGCGTGCTCAGAGTCAGCTTATAGAGGATTTGCGTTAGGGGCAGGAGCAGAGGCGTCAGCAGCACGATGAAGAGATGTGTCGATGGCTTGAGAAGATGCGTCAGCAGCAGGATGAGGAGAGACGTCGATATGAGGAGCAACATCAGATGTATATGGAGTATATGTGTCGTTTGACTCATAGTTTAGGGATACAGTTTCCTCTACCACCACCTCCAAGTCCTCCAGATTATCCACCCCTAGTGATTTTTTGAGATGTAATAAACATTTGAGTTCGTAGTTTATTGTCATATTAACTATTTACAATTCATCTTTCATATTAGTATGAATATTGCATGATATAATTTGTTTTTATTTTTTTTAGTATTTTATTACTTATTAGTATTATTTTTAATGTCTGTTTATTTTAGTAATATTACTTTTAATATTTTATATTTATTGTTAATACTGAGAAGTTTACAATTTTATAATTTTATTAATATTAATATTATTAATATTATTTTTTTCATAAATATGTATGTTTATTTTAATAATAATAATAATATATTAATTTTTTATATTTTTAATATTAGTGTTATTATTATTATTTTTTGATATTAATATTTCATAATATATATTATTATATTATTTATATTCATATTATTAATATTTTTTGATATTAATATTTCATAATTATATTATATATATTTTTTATTATTAATATTATAATAATATAATTTATTTATTTTATTAATATTATTAATATTATTATATACAGAATTTAATAATAATATTATTATATTAATTTTTTATATTATTAATATTAGTACTATTATATTATATTATATTATTTATATTCATATTATTATTATTTTATATTAATATTTCATAATTATATTTTATATATTATTTTATTTATATTATTATAATATAATTTTTTTATATTATTAATATTATTTTTATTTTTATATAATATTATACGATTTGTATTAATTGTTTAATTTTTTTTATTTTTTTTTAGTATTTGCGACGGAATTTCCCGTCGTAAATATTTTTTTACTATTACATTTACGACGGGAAGAATACCCATCGAAAAAACATTTCTGCGACGGTCCGTCGCAAATATCTTTTTTAAATTTCATTTTTGCGACGGGTCTGAAACCCGTCGCAACTAATATATCTGCGACGGCCCGTCGCAAATACCTTTTTTATACATAAATGAAAAACGATTTGCGACGAGGGGAAAATACCATCGCAAATACTGTTTTGCAATGAGACCGCCGCAAAAACACCTTATTGAAATGCTGTTTCGGCAATGGGCGATTTGCGATGGCGCCCCATCGCAAAAGACCTTTTTCGACGGGATCCCGTTGCAAATATTCAGTTTTCCTGTAGTGAACCCCCATCTAGTAAAACTTTACTTCATAACTATATTACAACCCTTCTTCACAACACCTCTCATCAATTTCATAGACAATCAATCTCTCAACCTCACATTCTATTATGTAGATAATTTGTTGTATCATCATCAAGTTCATCTTTAAAACCAACCATGCCAACCGACATCAACAACATTTCTCACAAACATGCGACATTAAAAAACAGAAAAATCCACCACAACATAATACATCCACTTCACATCTCATTTTTCCAATGCATGTAGCCATAACTATTCCACAAATCTCAGCACAAACCAAAACATATCACGTTTTTAGATTTGGAAAGTGGGGCTCTTTCTTAATTCCACATCACTATTTAAGGGCGTTATCACACAAACCAAGTCATGGGGAATCCAATCATTAGATTGATTTAAATGATTAACCAATTTTCGTTTACAAGTGTTCAACATGAACCAAAAAATATGAAACCCATTTAGTGCGCAAACAATCACCCTCAGTGGACATGATTCTTATTATGGCATCAAAACTGTATAATTCCAAATATCACAATCATAATATCAAAACATAAAAGGAAAGAAAAATTTATCCCCTTACCCTTTTCAATCACATTTAACTTATTAGTATCTTTGATAATCCTGACACAACAATGATTTATAGTGATAAAATTAAAGCCTTGTCACATGATAATAAATATGAATAGAAATGAACTAAATCCTACCTCAAAGAATCTTTTTAACTTGTCTATGCACCAATGGGAAAAGAAGATTCCTATAAGAGACAACGACATCGCAAGTAATGCGGATCCACATATTCTCTACTAGAATATTTTCAAAACACTTCCCAAAAAACTAAATCAAGAAAACCCACATCAGAATAGTGAATCTTAAGGAATTAACATGATAAATAGATGAGAAATAGGAGAAAACACAATAGGGATTGACCCCTAATTTAAAATGAACTTACACAATGATTAATAGATCAATGAGAGATGAATAGGGCTCGATGAATTCCTTATGGAACATAGGGTTCCTATAGATGGGAATAAATGATATATTATGACCAAATAATTTAATGTTCATTTGAAAATAATTTTAAATCCAAAATTGGTTTGGGATCAGATGATGTGTAATCCTATTTTACATCATGTAATACCTAGGGTTTTGGTTTGCGTAAATAAACTCATCGCCTCTTCCTTTTATTTTTTATTTTCTGACCCTAGAAAATTACATATTGTGAAACCCATATTCATGTCGTGTATAATGACTACATGACATGAAAACTCCAATACAATCCACCAAACCGACATTCACATTTTGTAATCACTTTAAAAAACATGTAATTACCCTTTTCCCAGCCTTTAGAAACCACACAATTACAAACTCCACTCCCCTCAAAACCTCCTCTGAACACTCCAACTACAAAAAAATCGTTATTTAACTGACCGTGAAGGCCCAGACCCTTACATTAGATACCTCTCAAATGAGTCTCTCCCTTGGGAATCCAAAACAAAAACCAGAAGAATGAGAGGTCCAGACAACCACCCTATGACATACCTCTCAAGGATATTGAAAAACTTTAAATATAACTAAAAACCAAACACATTAAATTTCAATGATAAAACATCTTGTGTTTTTTGAAAGCTGGAGCGGAAAACCCCACATCCATGACAACCTCCTCTAACAATAGCAACCAAATCACACTATAGGGAAATCGACTCATAGTGGAAGTTTTTTCTATAGCGGTGGATTAGACTTCCACCTTATGCTTATATGATGGTTTTATAAAACCACCACTAAATTTGGTTTCAGTATACAATACACGCCTTTTCTTTAATTTAGTGGTAGTTTTTGGAAACTGTCTTATAAACACATTTCACAGCGATTGTTGTGGTTTTCGCGGAGGTTTTCCAAGAAAATAAAAAATATCATTTGGAGGCGGTTTAAAGCAATAATAAAAAAAAATCGTTTTTTCCTGGAATAATACCGTAAAAACCACTCCATCCACCGCGAAATGTTATTGAAAAATGAGAAATTATTTGTGGTGGTTCAACCCGGTGCTAAAAAACAAGTTTTTTCACAATAATTGACGCGAAATCAAAATAACAGCCATTAAAATTATACCGTTCATGTATGTAGTGGAGGTTATAACCACTACAGATAGTACGATACCAAATTATAGTGGCATTTTGAACTTCTAAAATATAAGTACATTTATAAAGTGGCAGTATAAACCACCACTTAAGGTGGATTTAAAATAAAAAATCGCTTCAGATTCTATAGCCCCAGTACCAGTACCCTAGAAATATATAAAAATATAATACCTAAAAGTTTAAACTTCCCAACATGCATTCCATAAAACCGGAAACCATTCAACCAAAAAACATTAAAAATAATGATTTATTAAAAAACAAAACTAAAACCAATAAGACTGAAAACCTGTAATCCTTATACCTATATACAAGAATCCTACAACTTTAGATATCCTTAAACAAGACACATTCACGCTTAAAAGCCTATAATATTACAAATTTCCTTATTAAATACAAAAAATATGCAAACATCCAACCATTTTCCTAAAAAAATATGATATCATAAATTATCAAATCCTATAACTTGAAAACATGAAACATAATAAATATGAAATCTATAAATTTGAAAATATAAAAACTGGATAATTTATTTATAGAAATTTTATAAATTATAATTCATGTGAACATATGACTTTAAAGAATGTAAAAAACATCTTATAATCATGAAAACATCAAAAGTGAAAAACTGAAAACTATAAATTTAAAAAACGTGAAACATATAACATGAAACCTAATAAAACATTAACAAGGGAAAAATGTTTAAGATATTAAATAAAAAAATAAAAGAAAAACTATAATTAACTATAAACCTACAAACCTGAAAAACATTAAACATAATACTTGAAAAATTGGAACCCTAGAAACTAGAAAAATCTGATGAGAATCATTAAATCCATTAAACCCATATCTTTCAAACCTCTGTACTATCAATCTATATGCATGTGAAACTATAGAAGTTTAAACATCCAAATTTTCACCTAAAAACCCCCCTAAACTACATAATTATAAACATGCATTTTCATATCATACCAAGAAGAGGCTAAGTCACATCCCTGCTCCATGGTGCAACTATTCCTGTAATGGTTTTTCCATTAAAAACTTTTCCACTATCCACTATGTTTACTCCACTATCTCTATGATGAACATATGATGATTTTATAAATATTACCTAAAACCATCTCCTGGTCCTCTACACAATAGATATAAAAACCTAGAAATTTTTACACATTCATTTATTGGATTGATAAATAAAAATATCCATTAATACAACATTGGGATTGTAAATTCCATGTTCCTTTGGAAGGCTTAATTAATAATACATTAAAGGAAATATGAGAAATAACAAAAATATTAGGCCATGAAAATGTTTTGTGACTACTATGTGCCACACATGATACATATAAAAATACTATTACCAACACCATATCCATAGAACACCATCCGATGGTGAACAAATTTCATCACCCTATTTACCTCCACCTCTACATATTGCTACTAGAACATGTAATAACATTATATTGAAAATAAAATACTATTGTATATATATATATATATATATTAAAAATTATAACCAAAAAATGTTTTCAAACCAAATGATTTTGAATCACCCATCGATGAAAGATCATCAGGGACACATCTGGTCACCTTCTACTGTAAATCAATAAATGATTTTTTCAAAAAGGATATTTGATTCCCGAGTTCCTGAAATTTGTTTTTTAGAGAAATAATATCTATTTGAGATTCTATGTGTTTGAACTGACTAAAAATATGATTATATTCATCTGTAATCCTTGGTGACCTACCAAATACCTCAGATGGTACGAGTCCCACACACACCCCACACACTTGACTAGGATGCTCCTTTCCATGGAAATTACATACTAAGTCAAAATGGGAGACTGAGTAGGACTGTGTGGTACTGGAATCCCGTAGTTCATTAATTTTTACCTATAAAACAAATTTTAATGATATTAGAAACAATATATTTTAACATAGTGACAATTGATAATAAGTTATTATAATGAAAAAATGACTTCATAACCCAACATCATTTGAAGGCTTGTTAAAAAAACTTCCATCATATATTTTTTGAACATCTAACAACACTCTTGTTCGGGATGCCTGGTGTCCAAAATTTTATGTCTATATTAAAAAAATTTAAATCAACGTTTTAATAAATTAATTAGGTAATATTTTTTTATTAGTATAAATACTGATGGAAACATTAGCAAAGTTGATCATCTACTAGAATAACTCTTTAACCCCGTAGTGTTAGGGATGACATGCTTATCCCGGGTTGATACATTCATCCTAGAATGATAATGAAATAAATAAAACATAATTTAACAGTAATGTATTCAATATCATCTTCTTTTCATATGCATGTATAAATGTTAAATTATATTAATATATAAATTTATATTTAAATATCGTCTTGTTCTCATCATAATGTCTATCAATAAAAACATTCCCTTTATCTTTGGTTATCTCATAAGGTAGCTTTTCATACGTATGTTGTGTGCTCGAAAATTATTTTTGACATCTCTCCATAATCACAATTTAATGTCTTTCCATTTCTTGCCCAGATTTTTCAAAACCCACTTTCATGCTAGCACATCAGCTATCGTAAAGTAGGATAACATTTGTACCTAGAAATTCATTTTGAAAATATTATAATTTAATAACATAATGGAATTAAATAACAACATAATTTATTAAAATTACTTTTTTGGGAATCACAAGATTCAGTTTTCCAAGTTGAAGGAATATGCCACAAATCATCACATTTAATAGGAAGAGAAACTGACACTGTGGAAAGCTGGCCTATAATCTGGCCAAGTAATCCTATGGAATTATCCATAGGGACCCTATAGGAATTTAATGGGAAAACTATCTTCTCTCCATTCAGATTCTATACATCTTAACTTTTCATATTTTTCTATATACTTTCATTATTTCCATCTATTCTGAACAAATAGTTAGAATTCAAAAAGTTTTATAAATTTATTCATATTAAAATATGTACCTATAGTAGTCACCCTCCAGTATGCCTGTGAAGAAATAGAAGTTTCTACACACTCCAACACTCCTGAGGCTTCTGAAATGGAAGAAAATGACTAAGCAGCTGAAGGGACGCTCACAAATGTTGTGAGAGATTGTGTAGGGAGAGACGGTAAAGCGGGGGAGGTGGATGGTGTCTCAGATTCCATAGGGATGGAGATAGATGGATCATCATATTCTAATGCAGTTGATGAAACAGTTTAATGCTTCATCCTTGTAATTACTATCATTTAATAAAATAAAATTATGGTCAGAAACATACATTTCAAAAACAATTGCAGAAAAACATTAAAAATTATAACATTTGCAGAGTATTAACAAACAAAAATTAATATAATATTTGAAACAACTTTTTAAATTATAATTATATCCATAATGTTTGAGTTAATAAAACTTTTTAATATTTTTTTCCATGGAAGACATAGGCAATGATTTAACCAATTCATGTCCCACTAATTTGATAAATACAATGTCATCCTCTTATTAATAAATTCAATCCTTAAATTCAATATTGTGGATGAAAATTGGAGGAGGAGAAAATTGTTTTTTTGGAAGAGGTAAATGTGTTCATGATGAAAGTTGATTTTCATTCCTGTGGAATATAGTATATTATGTCATCAAATGTAAATGGGAAAGATTTGATGGCTTTATTAGTGGATTTTTTTGAGATTCTTAATTTTCCCCATGAAGGGGAATAATGTTTTAGTTATAAATTGGTTGCTACATGTATAGTAGGACCAAAATAGGTTTTTAAATTCATTTTTAGGGAGTCTTCCTTTGAGAAGAATCTGGTGAAGTATTTAGATCCTTAGTGGAAGGTTCTATGTATGTTTGTTCAAAAGATAATTTCCTAGAGAGATTGATAAATTGATAATGTTTTGTTTTTGGATATTTCTGTCTTATATATATTAATTAGTAATCCATATATGAAACTTTTAAGATACATGATGTGGTTTATGCATCATTTTTGGAAAGGAAAATTAATAATTAATGATTATCCCTATTGTATGTTGATGGATCAATTTTTAAAGAAAAAAATATGTTGGTATAAATTATAGAGGTTTAGTAAAATTCCATAAGACTAATACAATATTTTTCATGTTATTAGAGACTATTACATAATATTTCGAAACCAATTCAAACTATTTGAATCATATAGTTCAGGAAGGTGTGTCTTAGGGGGTAGCCATATCAAAATGCACTACCTAGTGATGTAGACCCTCTTGAGACGATGACTATGATGGATGTGGATGAATCAAAAGTGGCTAGAGAGAAGAATTAATTTCGATAGTTCAATATTATAGTGTAAGAGGTATGTCAGAGTCAATGATATGGAGTAATTTAATCCATTAAATGAGTTCGTTATGTTGATCTCGTTGTTGAGACAATTATTTTAGTTCCTGAAGAAAGGCCAATTGAGATGGTTTCTGGTGTTTCAGTTGTCGAAGGAAGACCTAGAGCAACATTTTATCATAAGATAGTGTATCCAAATCTTTTGGAACAAACTTCTAGTGGAGATAGATTCGTTGATGTGGTTATGGATACTATTGAAAATTCTCATACACCCCATATGTTATCAGCACCTCTAGTGTAGAAGGATTCACCATCGGTGAGTAAAAGATTAGATAGTTCTGAAATGAAATCCTTTTAATATACCTTCTTAACTAAATTTGATAATATTATAAATGACTATAATAAATTGATATAGGAGACAAATATCCTCACAATATGATATCATGGATCTCAAGGTGAATTATTTGTATACAATTTTTGAAAATATTGAAAAATAACATTTTTCTTTATAAGGAATTAGTCATTAAAAGTAAAGTAAATTTAATCAATATAAATTAAGGTATATATTTCATAACACTCCATATACGAATATCATTCCTGAAATATAGATTTTAGAATTGAAATTTCATAATTCAATTTTATTACAAATGAAAATAAATAGGGAAAATAAATTAGTTTGATGAAAAATCAATTACCATAAATTATATAACAATTAAACCATTTTTAATCCTTATTTCATATAATAAATTAATAGTGTATTTATTTTATAATGAATCATTTATACAATCCTAGATAAAATAAATAAACATAATGACAATGGTTTTATTCTAGTCATAATGGATAGATAAATCATTAAACTACCATAATGATCCCTAAAATAATGAAACCTATAAATAAATTACATTAGTTGAAAATACACAGACTCTACATCCATATTAAAAGAATAAAATATTAAAATTGTGATGATGAAGCATCTTGATGAATGGAGGAAGATGTTTTTTTCATATTTAATTAAGTATTATCCCCAAGGGTAAAAATAATCCATTAATGAAACCAACATAAAAGGGTTAAAATAACGGGGATATTCCTGAGTGTAATAGAATTGTTCAATATGAATGAAGATACCACAATTGTTTTTTAAATTGTAAAAGATAATGTAAAAAATGAACCATTTTAAATTTGATTCATACACACTATTTAGTCATATGTTTTTCGGAAAATGTCGTCCACTATGCAGTGTTATTAGTTGGAATTTTAAATTATCATGGTTTGGAGACACAATTACACCTGATAATGGAAAACCCACATTTATCCAAAACAATAATATTTCAACCTACTTAGAATTATTCCAAATTTCAACTTCTCAATATTTTTTAACCCTATACTAATAATTAACATTAAATCATTCTATATAATAATAGTCAGTCAAATTTCCCATAAACACATGGACGCCACGTGACATTATATTTACCCAATATTTTGAATATTCTAAACTCTAAATTATCTAATTTATTAAATATCAATAATGAAATAATATAATTTTCATATTTTTAATTGGGACATCATATGAAAGAACATGAATGCTTTAACATAATGTATCCTAAGCTATAGATCTTGTGTGCAGAATATGGGTGGGTGATATGATGAATACATTATGTTATGAAAATCTTGGATCAATTGACCTACATCATGACTATATGTATGAATATGGTAATGTTATAAATTATTTACCTTCCTACCATTATGTTACTGTAGATAATACCAACTCTGGTAGAGGATTAGACGGCTGGTGTGGCACGATGCAGGCGGTGGGGCTTGTCGAGGGCGTAAAGGGTAGTGACATGTGGCCGCAGTGTCAATAGGGCTTTGGGGAGTCGGGGGGGGGGGGGGGTCGAGTGGGTTGTCGGTGTTAGGGAGTGGGAAAGTGTTGTGGGAATGAACATATTTAATGGTTTAGAATAATTTTTATAGAAACTACCAGAAAACTATCATTATGTAGTGTCTTATCAGGTCAACCCAAATAAACACAAAACACACCACAAAAGCACAACAACCACACCATTTGATCAACCAAATCAAGGAATTCTATCCAAAATGTCAGGATACAATCTTCTCTAGGTGGCCCTGACATTCCAACATTAGATTAACCTCATTTCAATTAATTATTCTCGATTAGGAATCAAGTCCTCCACCTTTTACATTTCATGAACTTATCACACCATACACCGCACATAACACTACCAAGGGAAAACAACTCATCACATATAAAACAAATATGACGCCTTTTAAAACAAAAAGGTCAAGGGGAATCTCAAAAAACACTAGCTATTAGGAATGTATCTATATTTATCACACATATTAACTCTATTCAGGGCCACAATGCCTCCACATCAGACAAACCAATGGACTTTTTCTTTCACCCAACACCATATCTTAACTATCATCAATCTCCACTATCCACTCGACAAACGTCGCTTTATCCTCGATATTCAACTCTCCCCATTCAATGACATGGGAGTCATTAGTTAGATACCAACAGTTCTATGAGAAGTGGAATATTTCATGGATCCCTTCCAACTATGGTGCAATATCTAATTGGTATTCCACCTCACCAACTCTTTCTAACACCTCAAAGGGCCCCAAAATCTGGGGGAAATCTTACACTCTCTACCAGACCTTTATTTTCCATTTATAGGGAAGACCATCATGAACAAGTTTTCCCTAACATCTAACTCTATGGCCTTCTTCTGTGATAGGCATATGAATTCCTCAGGTCCTTTTCTGCTTTCATCCTTTCAAAAAAAACATGAACATTCTTTTTCATGATCTACACCACTTCTAGACCAAGAACAACTATCACCCCAACCTCTTCCCATCACAATGTATAATGACATGGTCTTATGTAAAATCCCTCAAATAGAGCCATGCCAGTGTAAGAGTGATAACTATTTTTATATAAAAATATTACAAATGGAAAGTTTCTCACCCAAGATCAACCAACATCCAAGATGCATGCCATGAACAACTCTTCTAGGGTCTAGATATTTTCTTTCGTATAAACATATATTTGAGGGTGGAAAGAGGTGATAATGTGTATATCGATGAAAAAATCATGCTAAAATCTCTTCCAGAATCTAGAGGTAAAACACGCATCCCTTTAAAAGACAATGGACCTCAAAACTATGTAAAACCACAATACTTCACCTACATTTCATTGAGATACAGAATCCACTATGCCTGACTCCTTAATCACTGTGATGTGGGCTAATTTCCTCAACTAATCCACTGTCACTGAGATAGAATCATAGCCACCAAAAGGTCTAGGTATCCCTATAATGAAATTCATTGAGATGTTATCCCACTTCCTCACAGTGATATCTAAGGGATATGACAAATAATCAGGAATATGGTAATTGACCGACACCAGATGGAAAAGAAAGAAACATTCCAAAAAATCTTCCACTACCCATTTCAGCCAATGACTAATGAAATTAGTTCTCAAGACACGGTACATCTTCTAAAATATTAAGAGTACCAAAAAATTTTAACTATGAAACTCATGGAGGAATTCCTCGCACACTTCCACCATAACAAACAACTTCCACAGAACACCATCTGGTTCTGACCATTGTATAACCATCCCTATGATGCATCACCACGGAAAACAAGATCGTGCAACCTCTTTATCTCTAATTCTCCCCAATGAGATTCCTCCACTCACAGAATTAGAGAGGACAGAACAATCTTTTGGAATAAGTAGCTGCTACCACCATCCACCCTTTCATCCATGTGCATTAATACCAACTCCTCTATCACCTTCCAAGAATCCACAGATTCTCTAACAACCTCCCCCTATGAATTCCTTCTCAAATAATATTCCACAACATTTCCATTTACAAAGGTGTAGGAGATATAAAATTCAATGCTTGGAAAAAATACATCCACCTTTGATACCATATGTTTTTATCTCACTAGAAAAATATATACCTCATGCTCTTGGGATCCGTATATACTAGAATGCATATCCCTGATGAGATAGTTCCACTACAACTTTATTTTGAACACAATGTCTTCCAACTATAGATCACTAGTGGAATAGTTAATCTCATTGGGATATAAAATCTTGGACCCATAATATATCATCGCTCATTACTGCATCAAGACACATCCTAAGTGCAGACGAGAAGAATCCTGAAACACCTCAAACATCACCCCTCAATTTGCTAACCAAAGCACTAGGGAACTAACCACCTTCCACTTAAAAAAAACAAATACTACCCATAAATTACCACTCCACAAGAATTCTTTCTCTATTCTAGTCAAATATGTTAACAGACCTACAACTCGACAGAAATATGGCACAACCCTCCGATAATAGCTTGAAAGACCATGGAAACTATGAACTTATTCCTTGATCTTGGGTGCCACCCAAGAATAAAGTTTTTCAAAATTTAATGGGTCCATTGATACAACCTACTGACATACTACATGTATAACGAAATTTATATCTTGGGTCCAAAACATTCACTTATACAACTAACCATAGAGATGGTGGAGTTGAGGAACCTGTAAGACTGTTCTGAGATCCTCGATGTGCCCCTCTTATTACATTGAATATATAAATATGTCATCGTTGAATAAAAAGATGAACTGCTACATGAAATCTTGAAAGATGATGTACATAATCCCCATGAACATGACTTGTTCATTGGTAACCCCAAAAAACATGACTATGAACTCAACGTGCCCATATTTACATCAGAATGAAATCTTTGAGATATCACCCTCTTTCACCCTATAATATTTATATCCTAGCAATAGATTGATCCTAGAATACCAATTCACCCATCTTAGCTGGTCAAAAAGATCATCTATTGTTGGAAGAGGATAAAAATTTTGATTTTGATGTGATTCAACCCCATGTAGTATATTCAAAACATCATACCACCTAAAACATTATTTGTGAACAAGACTAGAGCACCCAACATGACACAGTAGGTGAGATAAAACATTTCTGGATCATGTCATCAATCAAAAAAATCAACTCTTGAACTATGAAGGTACAATATGATAAGGTGCCATTGAAACTTGAGAAGCACCATGTTGTAAGTATATCATGAACTCAATGTCACGTTGAGGGGGTAGCATTACAACCTCCTCAGGGAAAAAAATCAAAAAACTACCAAAAACCTCTTGTAACCTCCATAATCTTAGTGTATACTAATTTAGCTAATAGGTCAATATATAAGGAATAAAGACACTCCACATGGTGACTACCCACCTAAAAACCCCACTCCCTAATGAAAACTGCACATTGGCCATCCCAATCTAAATGGACAACTATCCACTTGAAGAATTTGATAACAGAACACATGGAATACAACCATTTTATTCCCAAGATGACATCATATGGTTTCATCTATTGTAATAAGATATACCCATAGGATTTATGTGGTCTTATCATCATTCTATACCCCTAACACACATCAAACAAGTCGTTTTGTCCTTTGACTAGCGTACTCAACACCTGGATCATGTGAAGCCTCTCTCTGTCTATCCCAAAATCATTGTCTATATTGGGTGCATCAAAGTAGTGTGAAACTCCTAAATCAAAAAATGTACAAGCAAGGTTACTAAAAAAACTGATCATGCCTCGGACGATCTTAGGATTTTCTGGGACTACTAACTCTAATGCGTGCAACTAACTGCGCCCAGATCCCCTACCACTCTATTGACGACCTCCGCCATGCCCATTCTGTATTTGAGGTCCCTCAACAAGATAAGCATCATGGGGTAGGCATTTACCTTATCCATCACCCCTTAGTGAAGCATCACATTTTTGACACTACTACTATAAATTTCTCACCAGAAACTGCAGCAGAGGATGACGTTGAACCTATCCACCAACACCATACTGAGCTCAAATAACTACTAGAAAATAGCTCTGAAGATGACCATTAAATCCACCAAATAAACTCTTCAGCCCCATGTTCACAAGAAAATCAGGAGAACCATATGGTCAAAAAGGAATATATTAAGTTCTAATATCTTCCTATCGTAACCTTGAAGGTCCTAGAGCCTATGACCAACCAATGGTAACCCTACCTCTCGAAAAACACAACTTAGTCAACTATCATGGTAATCTATGTCATGAGTGCATCCACTCAATCAGATATTCCTTCTTTTGAACCTAGGTTTTTTTTCAATGTAAAAGGAGTGACCACGTATTGGATCAACGTATAGAGAGCCTCCTCGAGACATATTTCATGAAAATCCTCATTCGAAAATAGATTTAAAAAATTGAAGGATATCCTTGAACATTATCCCCAGGCAATGGGTGGCCCTAAAATATTGTGTCCTAGTCGGTCTCCCTGTACTATGTTTATAACCAAGGTAAACTGGAAATGTTTCTATACCAACCCATGAAACCCTCAATATTACTAACTCCAAACTCCTCCCTATCTCTCGATAATAACATTTGATATCATTTTTTCATGACCCCTCCCTCCAAATATACCCCTCTTGGGATGGAAAAGAAGAAATCGAGATAAATAAATCTGAGTCCCACCTTCAGTAGGGATCTACTTGGAGACTATAACTAAGGGTATATAAGTCACACATTCTAAAATGCATTTCCATTTTTAAAAGAAGATCATGAGATATGATGTTTCATCCACAAGACCACTCAAATTCATAATAAAAGAGAAAACTAAAACCATCCCAAATGCATTTGTAAAATATAACTGATACAAAACAAAACTCCCCATTGTAAAATATCAAACTAAAGCTATGCAGTGACATAGAAACGGTCAATATCCAAGCATATAGGGTCCAGTATGGTTCATAAAATCCCCATGGAAACCTGAAAATGGTTTATATACGTACGGTGTGCATACAAGTATACCTAGTAAAAAAGATAAAGTCTCTAATAGACATGTGAAATAAGCATACCAATTCCACTGTGAGAAAATAAAAGAACCAAATAGAACATAAATGGTATACTAACCATACCAAACTCACCATGGAACACTCACGAAATAATGAATGCCAGGTAATGTAATATAATGCACATCGAAGATAGGTTATCCTACACCACATCCCACTGATCAGACGCTCTTGCCAAATGGAAAATTTCCTCTCGCTCCCACCACTTCTCAAGGAACCATTTCACATCACGCCCTCACATATTTGTGCCCCAAAAACCACACCACATCCCATCTTTACACACTTGGGCCCCACAAATCACATAACATCCCTCCCATTGGCACCTGGGCCACATTCAATATAACATCATACTAGTAAAAACTTAGGCTATATACCACACCATATCCCACCCACAAATTCATGGGACACATGCCGCATGACATCCCATCTCGAAGAAACCTAATAAATAAAAAACACATCTCATCCTGAAGACACCTAGAAAGCACAACTCATCACATCCCAAAGACATATTGGAAAGAAAAACACACCAGAACACACATGGGCCTCCCAAACTAAAACATGCCTGAAGAATATTATGATATAACCACCAAGAAGAGGGAGAGGGGAGAGAAGGTGGGAATGTATCCATCCTCCAACATGGATGTTTTGGAAATAACCCCCCCCCCCCCGAGACAATAGAGGTGTTCTACACATATTTATCAACTATGGTGGGGTGCATGTAAAAATCACAAAGGAAATACGATATATACATATATGATGCCACACACATCATTACAACCAATTTTTACTCAACCAACAATATGATCATAATACTATAAACATTACTGGAACCTCAAATGTGTAATACCACACAACATGTCACAAAACCCACTCACATTCCCATTCAATTTAACTAACCACTTCTATCTAATTATTACAACCATCCCAATACAATCCAGTATTTATTAATCAATCATTCTTTTATTCCACCAATATTTGGGAAAATACTATGCACACCACAAAATATGAAACACAATAAGGTCTTCTCAGAAGGAGAAGAACCCAGAGACGAAAGTAAATAAAGTTTCATATTTATTCTCCATTTGACCACCATTCCAACTACTACTATAGTTATTCAAAATCCTCCTCATCAAGTCATGTACCAATAGAACCAAACCCAATCTCACTACCCCATCTAGTGACACATTACATCACAACCATCTCATATCCCCGCTACACAAAAACTCTCATCCATTCCAAAAACAATAAATATTTGAAACTAATATTCCATTACACATCTATGGTGATGTATTGTCTACATGTTCATCCATAAAACCACCTAGGCACACCCATATGACACAACCCTACTCATAGACATACCACTATAAAAAATAGAGAAATCCCACAAATCACAAAACATCAACTTCACATATCAATTTTCAAATAAACTTATCCACAACCACTCCATACTTCTAACAATTGACCATAATATAACACATTTTCATATTTATCAATAGGACACATATTAAATTACACTTCATTATTTAAGGGCATTATACTCAATCTAAGTCCTAGTGTATCCATTAATTAGCTGGATTTATGTGATTAAAGAATTTTCATATACAAGTGTTCAACATGATCCAAACTATTTTCAACCCATTTAGTGCCCAAAAAGGACCCCTCATGTTAATGATTCCTAGTAGGCCATCAAGCCCATATAATTTATAATATCACAATCAAAATATCAAAACTATAAAGTCATGAAAACATGTTCCCTTACCCGTTTTAATTTAATTTATCATATGTTTATCCTTTGTTAGCGTGGAACAACCATGATACAAAGGTGAAAAAAAGTATTTCCCTCCTAAATGATACACAATTTTACGATAAATGAAGGAAATCCTCTCTAGAAGAGGCATTTCAACTCGTCTGTGCATCGCAAGGCAGAGAAGAATGCCCGTAGGCGATAACCACGCTACTATAAATGTAGATCAATATATTTCTCACTGCAATATTTTAAAAACTATTCCCAATCTTCCAAATCAATGAAACTATCATCATGGATATGAATCTTGAAGAAATAACAAGAGAAATAAAAGAGAAAGAAGAGATATATTCCCACATATCAACTATGGATTACCAATGAACAACTATTGAGATCAAAGCATTGAAGAGAGTTGAATATGAATCCAATAATGCCTCAACGTGCCTAACATTAATTTGTAATGAGATAAAGGATATAACATGGAAGAATGACTGAATGTTTGGATGAGAATAATTTTTAAAAAATTAGGTTGGGGTATTATAGGACTTGTAATCTCCTTCCAAATCATGTAATACAAAGGGTTTGGTTTTATCCAAAAAAATGTGTCCCCTCTTCATTTTCTATCTTTTCTTACCAAGAATTATTACAAATCATGAAACCCTACTTTACGACGTGTAAAATGTATACACGATGTGAAAACTAAATACATTCCATGAAACCAATATTCACATCATGTAATTCAGTTACACTATGTGTAAGCCACCTTTTTCTATATATTAGTTACTAACTCCTAAAAACTGCCCCACCCTGATCCACCTCTAAACTATCCAACAACCAAAACCACACAACGTAATGGACTGGGAGGGCATAAATCAATATAATATTTCATAATAATATCTTTATCAAAATATAAAATCATTTATAGATTGTATAAAGATAAAAAAATTGGATCATATCCCTATAAAAACATAGGAAAAACTATTGATTTTTTTGGAAAATAAGTTTGATAAAAATATTACTAAAACATTATTGAGGAGGATATTATATTTTTTTTTAAAACAAAACTCTAAAATATAAATTTCATTCAAATTTTAAATATGACAACTTTATTGAAAATAATGTTGATTACATTTAATAATATATTTAAATAATTTTTTGGTTCGGGCTATGTAAAATACCATTCATGATGTATATATTAAAATGATAAAGATTTTCACATTTTTGTTATTCAATCATGACATCCTTATTCAGAAAACAAAAAGAATATTCATTTCAAACAATTTTTTAAAAAGTAAAAAAAGTTAAAAAATTATTCAAAAAATAATTTTTAAATAGTTAAAACATTAAATAAAACATTTTAGAAGTATGGGACAAGGAAGAAAAACGTTTTATGACCTTAGGGAGAAATATAGTATGTTATTTCTCCAAAACATAATTTTGGAATCTTATTTACACAAAAATTGGAAAATGAATGTAAACCGTGTAATTTTAAGATATTTATATAAGAGAATAACTATCGTAAGTTTCATTAGAGCTAGATCATAAGACAATATATTAATATGCATAATTATAAACATCTGCAATAAAAACAATTTCATTGTAACATCAAACCCTTACGACTTTGTTAACCCTTAGATCATAATGCAAAAGAAACTAATAAAGTTTTATAAACATGTAAATACTATAAAATATAATTAAAACATTTGTTAATGAAATTCCTAGATAGTATGTACACCACACAAAGAAACATGTGGTGAATATGGAATAGGTCTGATGGAAATAAAAGCGACATAAAAATTACCATACCATAAGTCTTCAATTCCTCCACACATTTTAAAACTTTCTATTTAATAAATGTATTGTTAATATACATATATTTATGAAATTTAATAGAATGTATCATAACATATATTATTTAATTATGATCATTTATTACCTTTTTACTAACAATTCATTGTTGAAATCATGTTTTAAAAAATTAATACATCGCCATTCAAGTATGTTTTAGTCAGTTATTTTATATACATTAACATTCATGATGGTTAAATCATCACCTTAATTTTAAACACAATATAAATATAATAAATATTCACTATATATGTATTTTAATTAATTCATTAAATTTAGGGATGTAAAATTATTTCCATGGTTCATGGAGATGGTAGATCATATGTACGCATGAATGCCTTTTCAATTTTATAGAAGAATGGAATGAAAGAAATATAACTATTCATTAACCATTTATTAATAATTTTCCTATCATAAATATCATATATATTAATTTAATATATCTTTATTACCATCCTAGTCAAAATAAAATGTAATTTGTATCACATCAATTCATAGAGGTGGTAGTCGACACGTATGCATGAGACCCGTTATCCATTCTAAACAGACTTGAAGGTGAGAAGGTAGATGTGATATTATAAATTATGTACTATAACCATGTCATTAATATCACACATATAAATTAAATCTATCAATGTATATAGCAGTGAAAAACAATAATGGAAAACTAATTTCATAGGTTCGTGAGAAAGTAGACCTCTGTAGTGGTGTTTGATGGTTTCGTTTTTCATTTGAAGGATGGGGAGATATATGTAGGTCATTATATTAACATAATTAAAATAATACTATCATTTAGATAAATTTTCTTATATTATAATGGTTTGATAATATTTTAGGTTTTTAAAGGAATAAATAAAATGAAATCACATGGTTAAGGAGCATTAATCTTCTTCGGAGGGCTAATTTAGAATTAATTCTAAAGGCTTTACAGTAGGGTTTCATAATTGAACTTGTCCACACATATGTATGGATAACATTTTCCTTTATCAATGTCATGAAGGAAAGTATATAGATATGATATTATGAATTACATAGTATAACCATGTCTTTAATATCATATATAAAAATTAAATACATCATTATATCCAGCTATGAGAGATGGTGACAGAAAATAAATTTCATCGATTCACGAGGCAGTGGACTCCTGTATTCACATGTGACAATTTTTCTTCACACTTTATGGAAGAGTAGATATATTTAGTTCTTTATATTAACAAAATAAATATATCATTATCTTTTAGAGAATTATTACTTATATTATAATGGTTGGATAATATTTTATGGTGTTAGCGGAGTAAATAAAATGAAAACACATGATTAAGGACTATTAGTCAAATTAATAGAGATAAATTAGGTTTAATGCTAAAGACTTCATTGTAGGGTTACATATCATGAAATAGTTAGTTACCTAGGCCAAACTATGTAGTACTTTTGATTATTGTATCATGTGTATAGTTAGTTATACATGTTTTTAGCTTACCATTATATTGTAGAATTTTATTCTTCCACTATTATAATGGTAATGTCCAAAGATTAATTATCGAGTTGAGAGGTTATAGTAGATCCATGTCTATAATGGGAACCTTGAAATACCAGGAAATTAATCTTAAATATATGTTCTATAGTCTGGATACATCTTACTGACTGGAAACTGTCGATGTCTGACTATCAGGTGATGGGGGATCATAAGCATTGAGACTTAATCTCATCATGTTTGTACCTAGTTATCTCTAGTAGTGAGATCATGAGGAATGACCTGCCAATAAGAACCCACATGTTTTCGGTGTCATTGATTGTTTCTATCTACGGACATGTGTATTGGTCTCTTAACATGAGAACATTTCCAATGCGTACCATTTTATTACGTTCATTGATTCGAGAATAAAAACATGTTAGTGAAATCATGGTGAGGTAGCTTGTGTTGGGTGAGTTGTTGGTGGTATGACATTGGATGAATGGTCCAGAAAGGATTTATCACATCCAATTTTAGGAAGTTATATATCTCAGTCCTGGTTTATTAGGATGGTGTTTCCTTCATAAGTATTTGGCAAAAGCAGTAGAAAGGAAAATTCATTTGGATAGATCAAAAAATAATAAAGCAAGAAAAAGAACGACGACACTAGAGTGTGTCCCACTTTATGAGATATTTAATGAAAAGAGATTATAGTACACTATCAGTGTTCTTAGGTTGGTAGTATTTGATATGACTATCATTATCTCTTTAGGGGACATGATGGGTTTCTATAATCCACTCTTGGTCTGTCAATTTTATTCATTGATATCTAGGTAAGGACCTATAGTGTCAAACACAATAGCGTATTCAAGAATCTACACTTTTCATTTGAATTGGTATATGGACATGTGGGTCCCCAACACGGGGTCTGAGTATTGTCCATGTTATTGATCACCATAATAATTAAATAAATTCCTTAATATTCAAGTTATGAATATTTGAGATTGAATTTTTTTAATGTATTTACATGATTAGTAAATACGAGATAATATTAATCGAACCAATATTAATTTAATATTTAAGGTGCGTTTAATATTAAGAGGGAGAACTAGTCGAGTTAAATGGATCCGATTTTATCATGTAATATATTTTATATATATTACAAGAATGTGATAAAATAATAAATAATATTTACTCAGTTTTGTTCTTTAAAATTATTTATTTAGTGGATTTTGAAATAAACGGGGATCAGGAATCCCAATTAGTTATTTCTGAACTCCAAGATAAATATAGAAGGAGGCTCTCACTTATATTGTGCAATTAAATTTTTATACATTCCATGGAGTGAAATCTAGAGCCTCTCTCTCCTCTTGCTCTCAAGAGAGAGATGCTCCCAATCCAAGAAGCTCGGATCAAGATCTCTCATTAGCATCAAATGTGTCTCATTGTGGTGATTTTCTGGATGTCGAAAGCACCGTCGGATCTCCGCACTGGCACCAAGAATTCGACGATTGATGCTCACATGGGTTTTTCAAGTGCATGTGGATGATCCAGAGAGTTCCAGATTTGGATCCTTGAAGCGAAGATTTTAATCGTCTAGTTACAGTCAGTCGCCGCTTCAAATTTGAAACGAGCACATTTTCATTTTAATATTGTCCTATTTACAATTTACGCGTGATCCCCAGACCACATTGGGTCTCAGATCATCAGAATCGACAAGTATCGACCATCTGCCGATGAAAATTCTAAAACCCATGGCCCACCAACTTCAGATGCGGGCCCCGTAACCTTTTAGTGGTATCTGAGGGATCGCGTAGATTTTTTTGAGCCAAATAAAAATAATATGTATAAAATTAAGTAGAGGGTTCAAAAATGGTCTTAGCGGTTCAAACCGCACATCGACCCGATCTCGAACGGCGAAGTTATGGCTATTTTAATTTTTCGGATTGGATCACTTGTGTGGTTTGATCACTGGTATTAAATTTAATTCATTCCGAAGAACTGGACTATTTTAGACCTGTTCATAGGATATAATAAAAATAGTGAAATTAAAAAAACAATATATTAATCTGTATAATAGTTTTATTATTAAAATAATATTTATTTTATTATAACAATAAAAATATAATAATAAATCAATATTTCATTATCATAATTTTATTATTATATCGAAAGGCTAAGTAGCATTTGAAATTATTTTTTTGGTATTCCATATATGAAGAAGAAATAAATGAAGGGTTGGAAGAGACATCAAATAAAATCTTAACTATTAAAAAATAAAAAATAATATAAAAAGAAAAGGAGGGTGGTCTTGAAAAGACAAAGCAAATAGAAACTGGGGTGGAGTATAGAGCAACTAACACACACAAAAACAGAAAAAAAGGGGAGAGATAATGATTTTTTTTACGTTTTAAAAAAAATATTTTCCAGAAAACGCTTACAGCAAAATGTTTTTTAAAAATGCACCTCAAAGGCGGCATCCCAGATTCTACCTTTGCATTTCGAGGGCAAGGCGGCATCTGTGATGCCGCCTTAGCGCTGCGGGTGAAAGGCAGCATCCGTGATGCCGCCTTTCCCCTAAAAAATTCTTTTTTTTTGAAAATTTTTATTTTTATTTTTATTTTTTTTTGTTTTGTTTATATATATATACATATATATATATATATATAAAAAACAAAAAATTTCAGCAAAATTTCTCTGCTATTAATGATCCAGCGCTACAGCCATTACAGTAGTCTAGATTCTGACAGAAAATCTTTCCCAGGCATCCCTTTTATAAGAGGGCTTGCCCTGAAAATCATTATGCATTTTCGATGTGGGATTAAGGTTCTACCTTTAATGCCCAGTACATTCTGCATTTCCGATGTGGGATTCTGTTACAAGTACGTGACTTTGAAATACAATAAAATATAAACTATAAGTCCATTATAAATGAAATTTTATACATTGATTAAACATATAATAAATAGTTGAAATCAAAATGAATTTCCACAAAAATATTGATGAAAAATAACTTATAACCTTTCAAAACCGCCTACTTGAAACTTAAAAATGTTTCAAATAAGTGAATTTGAAAGACTGTAAAATATAAACTATAAAAAGAATATAATTGAAACTTTAAACATTTATTAAACATAAAATAAATAGTTGAAAACAAAAGAAATTTCCAAAAAATGTTGATGAAAAGTAATTTATAAGCTTTCAAAACTGCATACTTGAAACTTAAAATTTTTCATGTACGTGACTTTGAAAGACTATAAAATATAAACTATAAGGGCAATATAAATGAAACTTAAAACATGGATTAAACATATAAAAAATAGTTGAAAACAAAAAAAAATCATAAAAAATGATGATAAAAAATAATTTATAAGCTTTCAAAACCACTTACTATTTATTAGTAATTAGTAATTAGTAATTAGTAATTATTAATTATTAATTAGTTAATTAGTAATATAAATATTAATTATAATTAGTCATTATAATTATTAATTATTAATTATTAATAATTATTTATATAATAGTTAGTTAGTTCATTAGTTATATAATTATTAATTATATAACAATTAATTAATAAATTAGTATTATAATTTTTAATTACATTTATTCATTATAATTTTTATTATTAATTAGTAATTATTAATAATTAAATATTTCATAATTAATTAGTTAATTAGTAATATTATCATTATTTATATAATAATTAATTAGTAATATAATTATTACATATATAAGAAATATTTAGTTAATTAGAAATACAATTAATAATTATAACTAATTAATTAGTAATTAGTAATTATTAATTAGTTAATTAGTAATATAAATATTTATTATAATTATTCATTATAATTAATAATTAGTAATTAATAATTATTAATAAGTAATTAGTAATTTTTAATTAGTTAATTAGTAATATAAATATTAATTATAACTATTCATTAAAATATTAATTATTAATTATTACTCATTAATTCTTACATATATAATAAATAATTAGTTAATTATTAATATAACTATTAATTATATAATAATTAATTAGTTAATTAGTAATATAATTATAATCTTTCAAAGTCACGTACTTGAAACATTTTTATGTTTCAAGTAGGCGGTTTTGAAAGCTTATAAATTATTTTTCATAAACATTTTTTTGGAAATTGCTTTTGTTTTCAACTATTTCATATATGTTTAATCAATTTTTAATGTTTCATTTATATTGGTCTTCTATTTTATGTTTTATGGTTTTTTAAAGTCACGTACATGAAAAATTTTAAGTTTTAAGTATGCGGTTTTGAAAGCTTATAAATTACTTTTCATCAGCATTTTTTTGGAAATTTCTTTTGTTTCCAACTATTTATTATATGTTTAATCAATGTTTAAAGTTTCAATTATATTATTTTTATAGTTTATATTTTACAGTCTTTCAAATTCACTTATTTGAAACATTTTTAAGTTTCAAGTAGGCGGTTTTGAAAGGTTATAGATTATTTTTCATCAACATTTTTGAGGAAATTCTTTTTGTTTTCAACTATTTATTATATGTTTAATCAATGTTTAAAATTTCATTTATATTGGCCTTATAGTTTATATTTTATTTTATTTCAAAGTCACGTACTTGTAACAGAATCCCACATTGGAAATGCAGAATGTACTGCGCTGTAAAGGTAAAACCTTAATCCCACATCGAAAATGCAGAATGATTTTCAGGGCAAGCCCTCTTATAATGAATAATTATAATAAATATTTATATTACTGATTAACTAATTAATAATTACCAATTACTAAGTAATTAGTTATAATTATTAATTATATTTCTAATTAACTAAATATTTATTATATATGTAATAATTAAGTATTATATAATTGATAATTTTATTACTAATTAACTAATTAGTTATTATATAATTAATTATTAATAAACACTAATTAACACATTACAAATTATATAATAATTAATTAGTTATTTCGTAATATAAATATTAATTATATACTAATTAAATAGTTAATTAGTAATAGAATTATTAATTATATAATTTGTAATTAGGTTATTAGTAATTATTAATGTTTTATTATTATGTTCGTATGGTTATATAAATATATATAAATAAAACCTAATTTACCCCTCCTGAGATTCCACTCTGACCAACAAGTAAAAATAGTATTTTGATTTCATTACACATAAAACATGCAAACAATAATGTACAATCAATGCATATGTCTGTGGCAAGAAGATTCCATCCCACATGGTGGTCGGCGAATAGGACGTCCGCGTCGAGTGCGATGTGGAGTCTGATGACCTGGAGAAGGCTGATCCTCGGGCACTGAAATGTCGACTGTCACATCCTCCATCTGTGTGTCAGTGGGAGGAGCTGTCAACTGCATCTCGTACTGCCATTCGGATCCTTCTCCCACTAGGGTGGTAGAAGGACCTGCCTCCATCGCAGAGGGGAACGAAGCCTGTGATGGAGCTATACCCCAAGACGATGACGGCTCTAGAATCCAAGGTTATGAAGGATGTAGAACCCACGATGGAGAGAACTGCGGATATCCTGTCAGGAAAGATGGATCACATGCCACCTGAGGCACATTCTGAATAGGCTGATCCTTGACTACTAGAGGCCCGACCTCTGCCTGTGGAATAGGCGAGGCCTCACGTGCAGCACGACGCTGTCTACATCGCCGTGTTCGTGGCTCCTCAGCACCAACAAAAGCTGTAGGATGTTCCTCTGGGGCAGGAACCTCCTGTCTCTGAGCCAGACGTGTGAAGATGTTCCCGGAAAGCACATGAAAAGATGCCCTCGCCTCCAGCGCTATAGCATAGATGGCTGCCTGGCTAAAGACCCCCTCCTCCTCTTCATCACTCATGCGAACAAGCTACTCTGTGTGACTTCCCTGTAAGTAGATTCAAATGGAATTAGAAAATAATTCAATAAACAAACTAATAGGAATTTATTAACTTACCATCCTCTGAATCTCTTTGCCAGCTTGGGTAAGATACAGTATAGACTTCAGTCTATACCATGGCGCATAGTCAACCTGCTCTAAAAGATAGAATCGATTTGTAGAAACACCCTGAATACGTAACTCTGCACGTATATAATGACCCATACTTTACATACATTGGTAATACTTCAAAATTGAACCACACTTATTACAACATATGACAAAACCACAAAGGACCGTATAGGTATAGTGTCTTTAGAAACTGGGAAACATAAACAACTGGTTCATAAATTTTCTACAGTGTCTCCCATTTATTTCATCATATCTAGGGTCCCTTTTAGCATATTCTACTTAATATCCATCTTCCTGACCTAGGGAAAAGAAAACATACAAAAAAGGGTGAGCTCAAATGCTCAGCAAGGGAAAATAAAGGAAATAAAAATCATATCATATCTTTTTGAAAATCATAACCTACAAAAGAGATCATAATATCTTAACATGGAATAAATCATAGAAGTGAAAATGAGATCCCCATAATCATAACATAAAACATGAAACTTTGTTGCATGCACACAAAATCATGGAAAATCATTTCTTGTTAGTCATGACTCATTGCCAAGACTATCATAGCGGACAAAGTCCATTTCTGAACCGAGTTCACTCCTCGTTTCAGTCCTGTATCACTGAACCAATATAACCTTTCGTTCCAGCCATGTCTATCTCATGAGATATAAATCTTTACCCAATGCATTGGAGGGAGATATTGGTCCCACACATCTTATAATGAATCCTTTCTTATGTGTTCCACATAATCATAAATCATAAATCATCGCATAACACATGTAACAAATATGGGATTCTTGAAACATCATGACATCATAAAACAAATCATATAAGGTAAATGACTTCATAAAAATAATTCCCTCAAAACATAATCAAATCATTGTAATAATAGGGATAAAAACAGAACCCTTTATTATCTTAGATTTCAAATAATTTTGATAAAACACCTGAACTTCATTCTTGAGGAAAATATCCTTTCTACTTCAAAAAAATTTTCCTTTATTTAAATGTCATACAATTTTAAACTAAATGAATTTGATTAAAAATAAACATGAAAACATGTAAAGGAAGCTTCTTGGAAAAAATGTTTGAAAAATCCATTCATGCCGTATAAGTTAAAAAAACATCCTTCTCGTACTTTTGCCCGAAAAGTCAAAAAGTACCTCGTACGAAAAACGACAAAATATTCCTTTCATATCATTTACTAAAAACTCACCAAAGGGTAAAATTGGATTTAAAAAATTGTAGATGGATGGAAATAACGTTACATATTGAGAAACATGGATGTGGATGATAAAATACACCCCAGTAAATACCAAAGTATAAACAATCTCGGATAAAAATGAGATTGTGATATTTCCCTTACCTTAGGTCCAACTTGCTTTGTAAGTGTCCGATCCTCCTGTATAATGATTTAAATAATGTTATTGACTTATTCCAGAATCATACATATTGATATGATATCATATATGGTCATATTCTTAGCTTCTTATTAGTAATATTTCATTGTTACTTGTTACTCGGGTCTTTATTGCCTTTTGTTCAAATGCGTGTTTTGCCGAATAAATTCTTATTCTTCTTTTAAGGTTATAGATACCTTATATCCCGAATGGTATTAGTGTAACATATATCATATTTATTCATTCAATTCATTTATATAATTACTATGTAATGATGATCATGTAGAACGAGTCGCATCACATCGTGGAGACGGTATTCCGTACGTACGCATAAGCGATGCTATTGTTCCCATGATTGTGGAATTGTATTGGAGTATATGTATACTATTTCAGAATCAATATCAATTTATAATAGTCATATATGGTCATTATTTACACCATTATACCCATCCAAGTAAGGTGGTGGTGGAAAATAGATTACACCACGACGTGTAGACCGTATTCCGTACGTACGCACGCGCGGTGATTTCTTTTTCATAGGATGGATAGATGGTGAAATAGGGTTGTTTCATACTTATAATAACATATCCGTATATGAGTGATACTGATGTTATTACTTCATAATGACAAAACCTAAGAAGAAGAAGTGGAAGAAGAAATAAAATGAAAGAATCGGTAACAGACATTACCTCTTCTTTGAAGTGCTTCTTTGAGACCTTCTTTTAGGGTACTAAAATGGGTCATTGAAGAAGACAAGAACATCTAGGATGTTTATAGGGAAGTGTAGAGGAGTAATTGGCAGGGGTTGGCCGAGCTAGAAGGCTAAAAGTGGTGTGAGTAAGAGGGGAGTAGGTGTCCTTTTATAAGGGAGGAGAGGGGCACCTTTGGAATATCTCAAAATATTATTTTATATTAAAGTCAAAATTGGTTTATAATGGTTCTAAAGGGTCTTATTTAGAAGGTAAAGTGGGGATGGGTCGAAATCCTATCAACCAATAGGATTTAGACAAATTTATTATTATTTTAACCTTATCAATTAGATTTAACTCTAAGTTAAATAATTTAACTTTTACCGTCACTTTTTGTTTTCTTACACTATATGGTTAATACACTTACTATAACATGCCAAACGAACCCCAAGTTTTTTATTATTAATATATATATCCTTATCTAAGTCATTTGGCCGAACCTTAGAATTTTAGGAATAAAATAACAATTAATAATATAATATTTGATTTAAAAACTATTTTGTGACAATTTTGACACTATTTGATATATGATTTTTTGTGAAAGTCATAACAGAATTATATGTTCGAACCAAGTTGATTAAATCCACACTAATATATCATAGTAACCTATAAAATAAGTGGAATTCATAAAAAGTCTCAAATTACATTTATTTGAGCATTTATAACATCAATTATGTTAACATTTTCTTAAAAGGGTAATTACTGCATCATCGTTGTGTCATTAATAAATTAATATATTTAAAGTCTAAAAATTATAAATAAAATATCATTATGTATGAACTCCTTTTATCTTTCTAATTAATATTTATAGTCTAATTTATCTTACGTATAACCCCATATTAAAAATGGTTTAGTTATTAAACTTTGATTTTAACTATTTTAACTATTCATTAAATAAAATAATATTAAATGTCATAATCTAATCCAAGTGGACCTAAATGGTCATATTATATTCATAAGGTTGTTTTTGGTCGAATTAAACTTATCCAATAGAATGAGGACATGTGTTAGCGTAATAGTAATATCATATTTACCCTTAGTTACCCTATTTACTATTAACCGTGGTAAAAAAAGTAAAAAGTTACTATTCACCAAAAAATTATTTTTATCTCATTGAACCACATTTTACTTACTAATATCAACCGTGTCTGTCGGAATTTCGAAATTCCATTCACAGAAGTGGTAAAATTAAGTTTTATGCAAAATTCAGTTTTTAACCTACCACTTAGTGGTTTCACTATTCATCAATAATTGAAAGTTTTCAGAAAAATACCAAAATTTCACCCTAGGCTAATTTCGGTATTCCGAATCAATAAATGAATTCCATTTTGAAAAATAAAATTCACAAAATTTCAAAAAGTGGTTATTACTATTCATAACGGCTAGTTTTAATAATATTTTAATAGCATATCATTGTTTAGTGAAACTCGGTATTGCGTACGACGCAAGCTATCGAGGAAGGTCGTGATTTCGTGTAAAGCAAGACAAGAATGTGTTGTGTAGAAAAAGATTCCTTTGAGGATTTATATAACATAAAAGTCTCGGGTGTTACATTCTACCCCCCTTAAAATAAATTTCGCCCTCGAAATTCGTCACTTTGTAACAAACAGATGAGGATACCTCTCCCTCAACATATCCTCAAGCTCCAAAGTAGCTTCTTCTAATTGGTGGTTCCTCCATAAAACTTTCACCAAGCGAGTGGTCTTGTTTTGTAAGACTTTTTCGCTACGATCCAGAATCTCTATTGGCTGTTCTTCATAAGAAAGATCTTGCTCCAGCGGTACCATTTCTGAGCTGAGTACATGTGAAGGATCAGGTATGTACTTTCTCAGGAGAGATACATGGAACACATAGTGAACTTGAGAGAGATTCGGTGGAAGCGCAAATCAGTAAGCTACCTTCCCAACACGATCTAGTATTTCGAAAGGACTGATATATCCAGGGCTCAACTTCCCCTTCTTTCCAAATCTCATAACCCTCTTCCAGGGAGATATTCGTAAGAACACTTTATCACCCACTTCAAACTCTTGGTCTTTTCTTCGGTTGTCGGCATAACTTTTCTGTCGACTCTGAGCTGCTCTTATGTGTTGTTGAATAGATCTGACCTTTTCTGCCATTTCATCAACGAGATCAGGTCCTAATAGCTTTCTTTCCCCAACTTCATCCCAGCAAGTTGGATTCCGGCATTTCCTTCCATAGAGAGCTTCATAAGGAGCCATCTGAATACTGGAGTGAATGATATTATTATAAGAAAATTCCACCAAAGGTTGGTGTTGAGCCCAACCACCTTTGAAATCCATAGAGCAAGCTCTTAGCAAATCTTCTAGGGTTTGAATTGTTCTCTCAGACTGACCGTCTGTCTGAGGATGATAAGCAGTGCTGAAACTCAACTCTGTATCCAGAGTATGCTAAAGACTTCGCCAGAACTTCGAGGTAAATCTCAGATCCCGATTAGATATAATATAAAGTGGTACTCCATGAAATCTTACCACTTCCTTTACATATATCCTGGCAAGATGATCTAGAGAGAAATCCTCTCTAATAGCAATGCAGTGTGTAGACTTTGTAAGACGATCAACTATGACCCAGATAGCATTATTGCCTTTGGATGTTTTAGGAAGTCCTGTGACAAAGTCCATAGTGATGTTTTCCCATTTCCATTCGGGTATGGGTAATGGTTGTAACATCCCCTTAGACTTCTGTCTCTCAGCTTTAACTTGTTGACAAACCAAGCATCGAGAGACATATTCAGCAACATCTCTTTTCATGCCATCCCACCAGAAGTACTCTTTCAGGTCCCTATACATCTTCATGCATCCAGGATGAATAGATAATGAAGAACTATGAGCTTCATCCAGCAGTTCCTTCTTTAATTCGGGTATGGGAGGAACACAAACCTGATTCATGAACATTATTATCCCATCACAATCAAGGTTGAATTCAGGAACATTTTTCACCGTCTTTTGTAACTCGACATCTTCTTTATGTGCCTCTTTAATCTTCACATGTATAGATGGTTGAACATTCATTTGAGAAAGATAAGATTTTTCCCCTTTCATTATAATTCCAAGATCCATCCTTTGTAAATCCATAAATATTGGATGCTTTGTGATCCTCATCATGGATAAACTGGCATGGTCTTTTCGACTTAATGAATCTTCCACCTTGTTTGCTTTCCCAGGGTGGTAATGGATTGAGCAGTCATAATCCTTAATCAGATCCAACCATCTTCTTTGACGCATATTCAGCTCCTTTTGTGTGAACATATAATTTAATCTTTTATGATCAGTATAAATATCACACGTTTCACCATAAAGGTAATTCCTCCAAATCTTTAATGCAAAGATTGCCGCAGCTAACTCCAAATCATGTGTTGGGTAATGTTTCTCATGGATTTTCAACTATCGTGAGGCATAAGCTATCACCATATCATTTTGCATAAGAACACACCCCAATCCCTTCTTGGATGCATCACTGTAGATCACAAACCTTTCTCCACTACAGGGCAGTGTGAGCATAGGTGCACTGGATAACCTTCTTTTCAACTCCTTGAAATTCTCTTCACATTCCTCCGTCCAAACAAACTTAACTCCTTTCCGAGTCAACTTGGTGAGTGGATTAGATAATCGTGAAAAATCTTTCACAAAACGTCGATAATATCCAGCCAAACCAAGAAAACTTCGGATCTCAGTTATCGTTGTTGGTCTCGACCATCTTTTGATAACCTCTGTTTTTGCTGGATCCATAGATATCCCCTCTTTTGAGATTATGTGACCCAAAAATGCAACTTTTTGAAGCCAAAATTCACACTTGGTAAATTTGGCATAAAGCTTCTCCTTTCTCAGGGTCTTCAATATAATTCTCAAGTGATCTCAAATGTTCTTCCTTTCTCTTTTAATAGACAAGAATATCTCATATAAAGACTACCACAAATTGATCAATATAGTCTCTAAAGACTCTATTCATCAGATCCATGAAGATAGCAGGGGCATTAGTAAGACCAAATGGCGTCACTATAAATTCATATTGTCCATACCTTGTACAGAAATCCGTATTTGCTATATCTTCCCTTTTGACCCTTAATTGATGATACCCTAAAAAAAATCTATCTTGGAAAAGTACTGAGCTCCGCGTAGTTGGTCAAATAAGTCATCAATGCGTGGGAGAGGATATTTGTTATTGATAATGATCTTGTTATGTTCTCGATAATCAATGCAGAGTCTCATTGATCCATCTTTCTTCTTAGAAAATAGAACAGGTGCTCCCCAAGGTGACACACTAGGGCATATGAATCCCTTATCAATATTCTCTTGGAGTTGCTTCTTCAATTCCTACAACTCAATTAGGGCCATTCTATAAGGTTTCTTTAAAATAGGCAAAGCACCCGGTACGAGTTCTACTGAAAACACAACTTCACGATTTGGTGGAAGACCTGGTCATTCCTCCGGGAAGACATCATCAAACTCCCGTACAATGGGCATATTCTTAATCGTGAGTTTCTCACCAACCATTTGAGATAAATAACCTTCATTTAGTGGAATCAAGACCCATAAGATGGAATAAATTTCCACTGGAAGGTTATTTTCATCCTTGCATTGATAGACGATCATGGATTGATCTAGAATATGAAATGTGACTTCCCTTCTTTGGAAATTGATATGAGCTCCATATAAAGAAAGCCAATCCATGCCATGATTCACATCAAATTCCACTATAGGAAGGATCACAAGATTTGCAGGAAGCACTTTCCCACAAACTTCGATCGGAGAAGAATTATAAACTTTTGATGCGACTGTTGTGCCATTAGGTGTTGTCACAGCTAACTCAGCATCTAATTGTTGAGGTAATACGGTGATACCATTAGAAAATTATTCAGAAATAAAAGAGTGGGTGGATCCAGAATCAAATAAAACATTTGCTACTTTAGAGTGGATGGTAAGTGTACCTTTCACCACTTCGTTATCGTACTCCACATCGCTGATAGAAATTGCATGTGACTTTCCTTTGTCTTTAGCCTTAAGAGTTTGTTGACGTCGACCATCATCATCAACCCTTGGATTTGGGCATTGATTGGCATAATTCCCCATCTCCTTGCACTTGAAACATTGAAGTGTAATAGGTTCATTCTGTGTATCCCTTCCTTTGTTTGCATCATTAGACATCTTCTTCCTATTATCGCCGCATTCAAATGCCCGATGACCTTCCTTTCCACATTTGAAACATTTACTTGTCCCTTTAAGACAACTCCCTCCATGTTTCTTTCCACACATTGAGCAAAAGGGAAAGCTCATCATCTTTTCAGTGTGCTCTTTATATTTTCCTTTGAATTCCATTTTCCTCTTCTTATCAAACCCATATGACTGATGGGTTACTCCAATCTCCATCTCGACTTTGAGAGAACATCGAACTATTTCCTCATAGCTATTGAAGTCCCTTATGGATAACACCCTTCGAAGACTTGGTTTTAAGCCAATAAAGATTCGATCGATCTTACTCTCAGGTTGGATAATAATACCAGAAGCATACCTTGCAAGTCTTGTAAAATTTGCTTCATAGGTACCAACAGATTCATCATCCCTTTGCTTCAGTTCAAGAAACACTTTCTCCATCTTTGTTTGGAGAATACGAGGTAAGTACTTATTGAAAAATAAGTTCTTGAACTCATCCCATTCCATGGACTCAATTTCATCCATTTTCCTCGTATTCTTAATAAGATTCCACCATTGATCAGCATCTCCTTCCAAACGATACACTGCTAGGATGACTTTATCATGTTCAGAACATTGAAGAACTGAAAATATCTTTTCAGTAGTACTAATCCATTGTTCAGCAACTAATGGATCAGTAGACCCGCTGAAAGAAGGTGGACGCTGCCTCATGAAGGATTCAACAGAATGTTGCTCCTTCCTTTTCTCGTTTGGAAGTCATGTATGATTCATAGCTTGAGATAGTTGTGTGAGCATGGATACAAGATTTTTCATTCCAGCTCCCATATCTTTTGGTTGCTCAGGGGGACAATCATTGCATTGCCCATCTCATTCCGCATTAACATGGTTCCTTCAGGTTCCAGCCATTGACTAAAACCAAGAAGAATAGTGTGAGCAACACTAATTATAATAGGAAAACCACATAATTCTAGAATAAAATTTTCACGCTTAAAGTCTTATCTTAGGTTATTCATGGCTATTTATAAAACACTAATATTGTGTTCTATGCTTAGACTTATCCTTTGGGTTCTTACTAAGGCTTTCACATCCTAGTTTCCAAAGGTAGACTATACATTTCCTCTGATACCAACTATAACGACCCATACTTTACATACATTGTTAATACTTCAAAATTTAAGCACACTTATTACAACATATGACAAAACCACAAAAGACCGTATAGGTATAGTGTCTTTAGAAACTGGGAAACATAAACAACTAGTTCATAAATCTTCTATAGTGTCTCCCATTTATTTCATCATATCTAGGGTCCCTTTTAGCATATTCTACTTAATATCCATCTTCCTGACCTGGGGAAAAGAAAACATACAAAAAAGGGTGAGCTCAAATGCTCAGCAAGGACAAATAAAGGAAATAACAATCATATCATATATTTTTGAAAATCATAACCTGCAAAAGAGTTCATAATATCTTAACATGGAATAAATCATAGAAGTGAAAATGAGATCCCCATAATCATAACATAAAACTTGAATCTTTGTGGCATGCACACATAATCATGGAAAATCATTTCTTGTTAGTCATGACTCATTGCCAAGACTATCTTAGCGGACAAAGTCCATTTCTGAACCGAGTTCACTCCTCGTTTCAGTCCTGTATCACTGAACCGAAATAACCTTCCATTCCAGCCATGTCTATATCATGAGATATAAATCTTTATCCAATGCATTGGAGGGAGATATAGGTCCCACCCATCTTATATTGAATCCTTTCTTATGTGTTCCACATAATCATAAATCATACATCATTGCATAACACATGTAACAAAAATGGGATTCTTGAAACATCATGACATCATAAAACAAATCATATAAGGTAAATGACTTCATAAAAATAATTCCCTCAAAAAATAATCAAATCAATGTAATAATAGGGATAAAAACAGAACCCTTTATTATCTTAGATGGAAAATAATTTTGATAAAACACTTGAACTTCATTCTTGAGGAAAATATCCTTTCTACTTCAAAAACATTTTCCTTTCATTAAATGTCATACAATTTTAAACTAAAAGAAGTTGATTAAAAATAAACTTGAAAACTTGTAAAGGAAGCTTCTTGGAAATATTGTTTTAAAAATCCATTCATGCCGTATAAGTTAAAAAAACATCCTTCTCGTACTTTTTCTGGAAAAGTCAAAAAGTACCTCGTACGAAAAACGACAAAATATTTCTTTCATATCTTTTACTAAAAACTCACCGAAGGGTAAAATTGGATTTAAAAAATTGTAGATGGATGGAAATAACGTTATATATTGAGGAAACATTGATGTGGATGATAAAATAAACCCCAGTAAAAACCAAAGTATAAACAATCTCGGATAAAAATGAGATTGTGATATTTCCCTTACCTTAGGTCTGACTTGCTTTGAATGTGTCCGAACCTCCTGTATAATGATTTAAATAATGTTATTAACTTATTCCAGAATCATACATAGTGATATAATATCGTATATGGTCATATTCTTAGCTTCTTATTAGTAATATTTCATTGTTACTTGTTACTCGGGTTTTTATTGCCTTTTGTTCTTATTCGTGTTTTGCCGAATAAATTATTATTCTTATTTTAAGGTTATAGATACCTTATATCCAGAATGGTATTAGTGTAACATATATCATATTTATTCATTCAATTCATTTATATAATTACTATGTAATGATGATCATGTAGAACGAGTCGCATCACATCGTGGAGACGGTATTCCGTACGTACACACGAGCGATGATATTGTTCCCATGATCGTGGAATTTTATTGGATTATATGTATACTATTTCAGAATAAATATCACTTTATAATAGTCATATATGGTCATTATTTACACCATTATACCCATCCAAGTAAGGTGGTGGTGGAAAATAGATTACACCACGGCGTGGAGACGGTATTCCGTACGTACGCACGCGCGGTGATTTCTTTTTCATAGGATGGATAGATGGTGAAATAGGGTTGTTTCATACTTATAATAACATATCAGTATATTAGTGATAATGATGTTATTACTTTATAATGAAACAACCTAAGAATAAGAAGTGGAAGAAAGAAATAAAATAAAAGAATCGGTAACGGACATTACCTCTTGTTTGAAGTGCTTCTTCGAGACCTTCTTTTAGGGCACTAAAATGGGTCTTTGAAAAAGTCCAGAACCTCTAGGATGTTTCTAGGGAAGTTGAGAGGCGGAATTGGCAGGGGTTGGCCGAGATAGAAGGCTCAAAGTGGTATGACAAAGAGGGGGAGGAGGTGTCCTTTTATAAGGGAGGAGAGGGGCACCTTTAGAATATCTCAAAATATTATTTTATATTAAAGTCAAAATCGGTTTATAATGGTTTCAAAGGGTCTTATTTTGAAGGTAAAGTGGGTATGGGACGAAATCCTATCAACCAATAGGATTTAGACTGGTTTATGTTATTAGTTTAACCTTATCAATTAGATTTAACTCTAAGTTAAATAATTTAACTTTTACCGTGACTTTTTGTTTTCTTACACTATATGGTTAATACACTTACTATAACATGCCAAACGAACCCCAAGTTGTTTATTATTAATATATATATCGTTATCTAAGTCATTTGGCCGAACCATAGATTTTTAGGAATAAAATAAAAACTAATAATATAATATTTTATTTAAAAACTATTTTGTGTCAATTTTGACACTATTTGATATATGATTTTTTGTGAAGTAATAACAGAATTATATTTTCGATCCAAGTTGATTAAATCAACACTAATATATCATAGTAACCTAGAAAATTAGTGGAATTCATAAAAAGTCTCAAATTACATTTATTTGAGCATTTATAACATCAATTATGTTAACATTTCCTTAAAAGGGTAATTACTGCATCATCGTTGTGTCATTAATAAATTAATTTATATAAAGTCTAAAAATTATAAATAAAATATCATTATGTAGGAAATATTTTTAGATTTCTAATGAATATTTATAGTCGAATTTATCTTTTGTATAACCCAATATTAAAAATGTTTTACTTATTAAACTTTGATTTTTACTATTTTAACTATTCATTAAATAAAATAATATTAAATGTCATAATCTAATCCAAGTGGACCTAAATGGTCATATTATATTAATAAGGTTGTTTTTTGTCGAATTACACTTATCTAATAGAATTAGGACATGTGTTAGGGTAATAGTAATATCATATTTACCCTTAGTTACCCTATTTACTATTAACTACGGTAAAAAAAGTAAAATGTTATTATTCACCAAAAAATTATTTTTATCTCATTGAACCAAATTATACTTACTGATATCAACCGTGTCTGTCGTACTTTCGAAATTCTATTCACAGAAGCGGTAAAATTAAATTTTATGCAAAATTCAGTTTTTAACCTACCACTTAGTGGTTTCACTATTCATCAAAAATTGAAAGTTTTCAGAAAAATACCAAAATTTCACCCTAGGCCAATTTTGGTATTCCAAATCCAAAAATGAATTCCATTTTGAAAAATAAAATTCAAAAAATTTCAAAAAGTGGTTATTACTATTCATAACGGCTAGTTTTAATAATATTTTAATAGCATATCGTTGTTTAGTGAAACTCGGTATTGCGTATGACGCAAGCTATCGAGGAAGGTCACGATTTTGTGTAAAGAAAGACAAGAAAGTGTTGTGTAGAAAAAGATTCCTTTGATGATTTATATAACATAAAAGTCTCGGGTGTTACATTCTACCCCCCTTAAAATGAATTTTGCCCTCGAAATTCATCACTTTGTAACAAACAGATGAGGATACCTCTCCCTCATCATATCCTCAAGCTCCCAAGTAACTTCTTATAATTGGTGGTTCCTCCATAAAACTTTCACCATGCGAGTGGTCTTGTTTTGTAGGACTTTTTCGCTACGATCCAGAATCTCTATCGGCTGTTCTTCCTACGAAAGATCTTGCTCCAGCGGTACCACTTCTAAGCTGAGTACATGTGAATGATCAGGTATGTACTTTCTCGGGAGAGATACATGGAACACATCGTGAACTTGAGAGAGATTCGGTGGAAGCGCCAATCAGTAATCTACCTTCCCAACACGATCCAGTATTTCTAAAGGACCGATATATCTAGGGCTCAACTTCCCCTTCTTTCCAAATCTCATAACCCTCTTCTAGGGAGATATTCGTAAGAACACATTATCACCCACTTCAATCTCTAGGTCTTTTCTTCGGTTGTCGGCATAACTTTTCTGTCGACTCTGAGCTGCTCTTATGTGTTTTTGAATAGATATGACCTTTTCTGCCATTTCATCAACGAGATCAGGTCCTAAAAGCTTTCTTTTCCCAACTTCATCCCAGCAAGTTGGAGTCCTGCATTTCCTTCCATAGAGAGCTTCATAAGGATCCATATGAATACTAGAGTGAAAGCTATTGTTATAAGAATATTCCACCAAAAGTAGGTGTTGATCCCAACCACCTTTGAAATCCATAGAGTAAGCTCTCAACATATCTTCTAGAGTTTGAATTTTTCTCTCAGACTGACCATCTGTCTGAGGATGATAAGCAGTTCTGAAACTCAACTCTGTATCCAGAGTATACTGAAGACTTCGCCAGAACTTCGAGGTAAATCTCGGACCCCGATCAGATATAATAGAAAGTGGTACTCCATGCAATCTTACCAATTCCTTTACATATATCCTTGCAAAATAATCTAGAGAGAAATCCTCTCTAATAGAAATTAACTGTGCAGACTTTGTAAGACGATCAACTATGACCCAAATAGCATTATTGCCTTTGGATGTTTTAGGAAGTCTTATGACAAAGTCTATAGGGATGTTTTCCCATTTCTATTCGGGTATGGGTAATGGTTGTAACATCCCCTTAGACTTCTGTCTCTCAGCTTTAACTTGTTCACAAACCAAGAATCGAGAGACATATTCAGCAACATCTCTTTTCATGCCATCCCACTAGAAGTACTCTTTCAGGTCCCTATACATCTTCTTGCTTCCAGGATGAATAGAGAATGAAGAACTATGAGCTTTATCCAGTAGTTCCTTCTTTAATTCGGGGATGGGAGGAACACAAACCTGATTCCTGAACATTATTATCCCATCACAATCAAAGTTGAATTCAGGAACATTTCTCACCTTCTTTTGTAACTCGACATCTTCTTTCTGTGCCTCTTTAATCTTCACATGTATAGATGGTTGAACATTCATTTGAGAAAGATAATATTTTTCCCCTTTCATTATAATTCCAAGATCCATCCTTTGTAAATCCATAAATATTGGATCTTTTGTGATCCTCATCATCGATAAACTGGCATGGTCTTGTCGACTTAATGCATCTGCCACCTTGTTTGCTTTCCCAGGGTGGTAATGGATTGAGCAGTCATAATCTTTAATCAGCTCCAACCATCTTCTTTGATGCATATTCAGCTCCTTTTGTGTGAAAATATACTTTAAACTTTTTTGATCAGTATAAATATCAGACCTTTCACCATAAAGGTAATGCCTCCAAATCATTAATGCAAAGATTACCGCAGCTAACTCCAAATCATGTGTTGGGTAATTTTGCTCATGGATTTTCAACTGTCGTGAGGCATAAGCTATCACCATATCATTTTTCATAAGAACACACCCCAATCCCTTCTTGGATGCATCACTGTAGATCACAAACCTTTCTCCACTACAGGGCAGTGTGAGCACAGGTGCACTGGATAACCTTCTTTTCAACTCCTTGAAATTCTCTTCACATTCCTCAGTCCAAACAAACTTAACTCCTTTCCGAGTCAACTAGGTGAGTGGATTAGATAATCGTGAAAAATCTTTCACAGAACGTCGATAATATCCAGCCAAACCAAGAAAACTTCGGATCTCAGTTACTGTTGTTGGTCTCGACCATCTTTCGATAACCTCTGTTTTTGCTGGATCCACAGATATCCCCTCTTTTGAGATTATGTGACCCAAAAATGCAACTTTTTGAAGCCAAAATTCACACTTGGAAAATTTGGCATAAAGCTTATCCTTTCTCAGGGTATTCAATACAATTCTCAAGTGATATTCATGTTCTTCCTTGCTCTTTGAATAGACAAGAATATCGTCTATAAAGACTACCACAAATTGATCAAGATAGTCTCTAAAGACTCTATTCATCAGATCCATGAAGATAGCAGGGGCATTAGTAAGACCAAATGGCATCACTATAAATTCATAGTGTCCATACCTTGTACGGAAAGCCGTCTTTGGTATATCTTCCCTTTTGACCCTTAATTGATGATACCCTGAATGAAGATCTATGTTGGAAAAGTATTCAGCTCCGCGTAGTTGGTCAAATAAGTCATCAATGCGTGGGAGAAGATATTTGTTCTTGATAGTGATCTTGTTATGTTCTCGATAATCAATGCAGAGTCTCATTTATCCATCTTTCTTCTTAGCAAATAGAATAGGTGCTCCCCAAGGTGACGCACTGGGGCGTATGAATCCCTTATCAAGATTCTCATGGAGTTCCTTTTTCAATTCCTGCAACTCAATTGGGGCCATTCTATAAGGTGTCTTTGAAATAGCCAAAGCACCCGGTACGAGTTCTATTGAAAACTCAACATCACGATTTGGTGGAAGACCCGGTAATTCCTCTGGAAAGACATCATCAAACTCCCGTACAATGGGCATATTCTTAATCGTGAGTTTCTCACCAACCATTTGAGATGAATAACCTTCATTTAGTGGAATCAAGACCCATAAGATGGAAGAAATTTACACTGGAAGGTTATGTTCATCCTTGCATTGATAGACGATCATGGATTGATCTAGAATATGAAATGTGACTTCCCTTCTTTGGAAATTGATATGAGCTCCGTATAAAGAAAGCCAATCCATGCCAAGAATCACATCAAATTCCACTATAGGAAGGATCACAAGATTTGCAGGAAGCACTTTCCCACAAACATCGATCGGAGAAGAATTATAAACTTTTGATGCGACTGTTGTGCCATTAGGTGTTGTCACAGCTAACTCAACATCTAATTGTTGAGGTAATACGGTGATACCCTTAGAAAATTCTTCAGAAATAAAAGAGTGGGTGGATCCAGAATCAAATATAACATTTGCTACTTTAGATTGGATGTTAAGTGTACCTTTCACCACTTCGTTATCGTACTCCACATCGATGATAGAAATTGCATGTGACTTTCCTTTGTCTTTAGCCTTAAGAGTTTGTTGACGTCGACCATCATCATCAACCCTTGGATTTGGGCATTGATTGGCATAATGTCCCATCTCCTTGCACTTGAAACATTGAAGTGTAATAGGTTCATTATATGTATCCCTTCCTTTGTTTGCATCATTAGACATCTTCTTCCCATTATCTCGGCATTCAAATGCCCGATGACCATCCTTTCCACATTTGAAACATTTACTTGTCCCTTTAAGACAACTCCCTCCATGTTTCTTTCCACACTTTGAGCATAAGGGAAAGCTCATCTTCTTTTCAGTGTGCTCTTTAGATTTTCCTTTGAATTCCATTTTCCTCTTCTTATCAAACCCATATGACTGATGGGTTACTCCATTCTCCATCTCGACTTTGAGAGCACATCGAATGATTTCCTCATAGCTATAGAAGTCCCTTATGGCTAACGCCCTTCAAAGACTTGGATTTAAGCCACTAAGGAATCGATCGATCTTACTCTGAGGTTGGATAATAATACCAGAAGCGTACCTTGCATGTATTGTAAAATTTGCTTCATAGGTACCAACAGATTCATCATCCCTTTGCTTCAGTTCAAGAAACTCTTTCTCCATATTTGTTCGGAGAATACGAGGGAAGTACTTATTGAAAAATAAGTTCTTGAACTCGTCCCATTCCATGGACTCAATTTCATCCCTTTGCCTCGCATTCTTAATAAGATTCCACCATTGATCAACATCTCCTTCCAAACAATACACTCCTAGGATGACTTTATCATGTTCAGAACATTGAAGAACTGAAAATATCTTTTCAGTAGTACTAATCCATTGTTCAGCAACTAATGGATCAGTAGACCCACTGAAAGAAGGTGGACGCTGCCTCATTAAGGATTCAACAGAATGTTTCTCCTTCCATTGCTCGTTTGGAAGTCCTGCATGATTCATAGCTTGAGAAAGTTGTGTGAGCATGGCTACAAGATTTTTCATTCCATCTCCCATAACTTTTGGTTTCTCAGGGGGACAATCATTGCATTTCCCATCGCATTCCGCATTAACACGGTTCCTTCGGGTTCCAGCCATTGACTAAAACCAAGAAGAATAGTGTGAGCAACACTAATTATAATAGGAAAACCACATAATTCAAGAATAAAATTTTCACGCTTAAAGTCTTATCTTAGTTTATTCATGGAAATTTCTAAAACACTAAGATTGTGTTCTTTGCTTAGACTTATCCTTAGGTTTCTTACTAAGGCTTTCACATCCTAGTTTCCAAAGGTTGACTATACCTTTCCTCTGATACCAACTATAACGACCCATACTTTACATACATTGTTAATACTTCAAAATTGAAGCACACTTATTACAACATATGACAAAACAACAAAGGACCGTATAGGTATAGTGTCTTTAGAAACTGGGAAACATAAACAACTAGTTCATAAATCTTCTACAGTGTCTCCCATTTATTTCATCATATCTAGGGTCCCATTTAGCATATTCTACTTAATATCCATCTTCCTGACCTGGGGAAAAGAAAACATACAAAAAAGGGTGAGCTCAAATTCTCAGCAAGGGAATATAAAGGAAATAAAAATCATATCATATCTTTTTGAAAATCATAACCTGCAAAAGAGATCATAATATCTAAACACGGAATAAATCATAGAGGTGAAAATGAGATACCCATAATCATAACATAAAACTTGAAACTTTGTGGAATGAACACATAATCATGGAAAATCATTTCTTGTTAGTCATGACTCATTGCCATGACTATCTTAGCGGACAAAGTCCATTTTTGAACCGAGTTCACTCCTCGTTTCAGTCCTGTATCACTGAACCGAAATAACCTTCCGTTCCAGCCATGTCTATCTCATGAGATATAAATCTTTACCCAATTAATTGGAGGGAGATATAGGTCCCACCCATCTTATAATGAATCCTTTCTTATGTGTTCCACATAATCATAAATCATACATCATCGCATAACACATGTAACAAAAATGGGATTCTTGAAACATCATGACATCATAAAACAAATCATATAAGGTAAATGACTTCATAAAAATAATTCCCTCAAAACATAATCAAATAAATGTAATAATAGGGATAAAAATAGAACCCTTTATTATCTTAGATGGAAAATAATTTTGATAAAACTCTTGAACTTCATTCATGAGGAAAATATCCTTTCTACTTCAAAAACATTTTCCTTTCTTTAAATGTCAAACAATTTTAAACTAAAAGAAGTTGATTAAAAATAAACTTGAAAACTTTTAAAGGATGCTTCTTGGAAATAATGTTTTAAAAATCCATTCATGTCGTATAAGTTAAAAAAACATCCTTCTCGTACTTTTGCCGGAAAAGTCAAAAAGTACCTCGTATGAAAAACGACAAAATATTCCTTTCATATCTTTTACTAAAAACTCACTGAAGGGTAAAATTGGATTTAAACAATTGTAGATGGATGTAAATAACGTTAAATATTGAGGAAACATGGATGTGGATGATAAAATACACCCCAGTAAATACCAAAGTATAAACAATCTCGGATAAAAATGAGATTGTGATATTTCCCTTACCTTAGGTCTGACTTGTTTTGTACGTGTCCGAACCTCCTGTATAATGATTTAAATAATGTTATTGACTTATTCCAGAATCATAAATATTGATATGATATCAAATATGGTCATATTCTTAGCTTCTTATTAGTTATATTTCATTGTTACTTGTTACTCGGGTCTTTATTGCCTTTTGTTCTTATGCGTGTTTTGCCGAATAAATTCTTATTCTTCTTTTAAGGTGATAGATACCTTATATACAGAATGGTATTAGTGTAACATATATCATATTTATTAATTCATTTCATTTATATAATTATTATGTAATGATGATCATGTAGAACGAGTCGCATCACATCGTGGAGACGGTATTCCGTACGTACGCACGAGCGATGATATTGTTCCCATGATCGTGGAATTGTATTGGAGTATATGTATACTATTTCAGAATAAATATCACTTTATAATAGTCATATATGGTCATTATTTACACCATTATACCCATCCAAATAAGGTGGTGGTGGAAAATAGATTACACCACGGCGTGGAGAAGGTATTCCGTACGTACGCACGCGCGGTGATTTCTTTTTCGTAGGATGGATAGATGGTGAAATAGGGTTGTTTCATAATTATAATAACATATCCGTATATGAGTGATACTGATGTTATTACTTCATAATGAAGCAACCTAAGAAGAAGAATTGGAAGATGAAATAAAATGAAATAATCGGTAACGGACATTACCTCTTATTTGAAGTGCTTCTTTGAGACCTTCTTTTAGGGCACTAAAATGGGTCTTTGAAGAAGACCAGAACCTCTAGGATGTTTCTAGGGAAGTGGATAGGAGTAATTGGCAGGGTTTTTCCAAGCTAGAAGGATCAAATTTGTGTGAGGAAGAGGGGGAGGAGGTGTCCTTTTATAATGGAGGAGAGGGGCACCTTTGGAATATCTCAAAATATTATTTTATATTAAAGTCAAAATCGGTTTATAATGGTTCCAAAGGGTCTTATTTCGAAGTTAAATTGGGGATGGGTCGAAATAATATCAACCAATAGGATTTATACAAGTTTAGGTTATTATTTTAACCTTATCAATTAGATTTAACTCTAAGTTAAATAATTTAACTTTTACCGTGACTTTTTGTTTTCTTACACTATATGGTTAATACACTTACTATAACATGCCTAACGAACCCCAAGTTGTTTAGTATTAATATATATATCCTTATCTATGTCATTTGGACGAACCGTAGATTTTTAGGAATAAAATAACAATTAATAATATATTATTTGATTTAAAAACTATTTTGTGTCAATTTTGACACTATTTGATATATGATTTTTTGTGAAAGTCATAACAGAATTATATGTTCAAACAAAGTTGATTAAATAAACACTAATATATCATAGTAACCTATAAAATTAGTGGAATTCATAAAAAGTCTCAAATTAAATTTTTTTGAGCATTTATAACATCAATTATGTTAACATTTCCTTAAAAGGGTAATTACTGCATCATCGTTGTGTCATTAATAAATTTATTTATTTAAAGTCTAAAAATTATAAATAAAATATCATTATGTAGGAAATATTTGTAGCTTTCTAATGAATATTTATAATCGAATTGATCTTACTTATAACCCCATATTAAAAAATATTTAGTTATTAAACTTTGATTTTAACTATTTTAACTATTCATTAAATAAAATAATATTAAATGTCATAATCTAATCCAAGGGGACCTAAATGGTCATATTATATTCATAAGGTTGTTTTTGGTCGAATTAAAATTATCCAATAGAATTATGAAATGTGTTAGGGTAATAGTAATATCATATTTACCCTTAGTTACCCTATTTACTATTAACCGCGGTAAAAAAAGTAAAAAGTTACTATTCACCAAAAAATTATTTTTATCTCATTGAACCACATTTTATTTACTGATATCAACTGTGTCTGTCGGATTTTCGAAATTCCATTCACAGAAGCGGTAAAATTATGTTTTATGCAAAATTCAACTTTTAACCTACCACTTAGTGGTTTCACTATTCATCAAAAATTGAATGTTTTCAGAAAAATACCAAAATTTCACCCTAGGATAATTTCGGTATTCCGAATCCAAAAATGAATTCCATTTTGAAAAATAAAATTCACAAAATTTCAAAAAGTGGTTATTACTATTCATAACGGCTAGTTTTAATAATATTTTAATAGCATATCGTTGTTTAGTGAAACTCGGTATTGCGTACGACGCAAGCTATCGAGGAAGGTCGTGATTTCGTGTAAAGAAAGAAAAGAAAGTGTTGTGTAGAAAAAGATTCCTTTGATGATTTATATAACATAAAAGTCTCTGGTGTTACAACGTATGTGCCAGCAGTTGATAAAACTCGCATGTACTTGGGACCAGTCATCATCCTGGATCCCTGTCAACTTCATCGCATGAAGCTTGTATGTCTGTCTAGATGGTAATGGAATCGGCTGAGTATGAAAAAATTGGCGCATGACCCTGTCAGGTTGCTGCCACTCAATAATATGAAATTGAATGAGGGGCACTACAGCCATAGCATCCTCAAGCCCAACAGTGCAGTATGCTGGCAACTTGTCCATAATACTCCAGTATGGAAGCCATGAAATCTGAAATGACAAGTGATTTTGTCAAAAATAACACCCAACTAAAAACCAAAATTGTTGTTATTATTAAAAATGTTAGACAGTGATAGATTGTATATACATACCTGATCAAGTAAGAGACAGTCCAACTGTAGCCGATATACGCCCAAATGCTGTCTCGGAACCACATCAAAATTGTGTCGCTGACACCACATGTAAAATACAACGATAATGACAAATAATGAGAAATTATAGTCAATAACTCATAGTAGAATAAAAAACCAATAGAAATGACTTATCATACCAGCGTCCACGCGGAGCGTCATGCAGCACCTCCATCTCGACCGGTGGACCAGCAAGGTCAGGGCGGAATGCTGGGATGCGCTCCCATGCCCACATCTGAATAAGGATGATGCATCCTCCAAGACCTGTACGGTCCCTATGGGATAGTCTGCATAATGATCTATACGTGTATGCCAAGCAGGCTGATCCCCAACTGTACGTCCTAGCCCGATCTAAGTCATCTAGTAGGGGAAGATACATCATATGCACGTGTATCCCCGAGTGATCAGTACACATGGTCCCACCAATGAGTCGTAAGATATATGCACGGGCGTAACACATGACGGTCTTCTAATCATCATAATCCTGTAAATGTGGAATCTGCGACTCCAACCAACGCATAGATATGGATGACCCATCTGTAGACCTACGGTCCAACAAAATATCAACGTGTAACAAGCATTGAGCGAGGTCTGTCCAAGCAGCATGAGTGGGTCCAATAATAGGTCTCCCCTGGATAGGCAGACCGAGAAGCACTACGACATCCTCGAGGGTGATGGTCATCTCTCCCTCAGGAAAGTGGAATGTGTGTGTCTCTGGTCTCCATTTCTCAATGAGGGCAGCAAGTAGGTAATGATCTACAAATGTGAAATCTGATACGGCAAGGCCATAGAAGCCAGCACGACGCAAGTAAGGTATAATGGCATGTGAAGGCTCCATGTGATGAAAATGGTGCGCTCGACGCACCTTCACAAATCGATCTGTATGACCCTCTAACACGGCCTGCAAAATATGGGTAGGTTGCTGAGTGAGTAGTATGGTATCATCCATCTGCATATAAACAAAGAAAATGAGTCATAAGTGTAAAATGTAAATATAACATTATGATGTTTTTAGAATTTATCTTATTGTATGTATTCAATATCTTATGATAATTATTATGATACTATAAATTTGTTATAGAATAGTTTTCTAAAATATCCTGCATATTTGCATTAGGGTTTAGGTTGGAGGGTTTAGGGTTAAATTTTTTAATATTAACATCCAAGAAACATGTAAATGGGTTAACAGACATTTAATTTTCAATATGGGTTAAGTGTTCCGCTTTCGAGGTTTTGAAATAAATTATATTATCTCATATTTAAAGTTATTTCTTGAATGCATGAATATTAATATTAAATAAGTTATGTTATCTAAAATATTGAGTCTTGAATTTGGTTACACATATTTTGGGGGAGCTTTGTGATTAACTACTTATGGATTGGATTAAGATAAAACATGTCAATTAGTAATTATGTTTTTAGACTTTATCTAATTGTATGTATTCAATATCTTATGCTAATTATTATGATACTATAAATTTTTTACAGAACAGTTTGCTAAAATATCCTGCATGTTTAGATTGGGGTTTAGGATGGAGGGTTTAGGGTTAAATTTTTTTATACTAACGTCCAGGAAACATGTTAATGGGTTAACTGACATACACTTTTCAATATGGGTTAAGTGTTCCGCTTTCGGAGTATTGAAATAAATTCTGTTATCTAATATTTAAAGTTATTTCTTGAAAGCATGAATATTAATATGAAATAAGTTATGTTATCTAAAATATTGAGTCTTGAATTTGGTTACACATATTTTGGGGGATCTTTGTGATTAACTACTTATGGATTGGATTAAGATAAAATATGTCAATTAGTAATGATGTTTTTAGAATTTATCTAATTGTATGTATTCAATATCTTATGCTAACTATTATGATACTATAAATATGTTACAGAACAGTTTGGTAAAATATCCTTCATGTTTAGATTGGGGTTTTAGGTTGGAGGGTTTAGTGTTAAATTTTTTAATATTAACGTCCTGGAAATATGTTAATGGGTTAACTGATATACACTTTTCAATATGGGTTAAGTGTTCAACTTTCAGAGTTTTGAAATAAATTCTATTATCTCATATTTAAAGTTATTTCTTGAAAGCATGAATATTAATATGAAATAAGTTATGTTATCTAAAATATTGAGTCTTGAATTTGGTTAAACATATTTTGGGGGAGCTTTGTGATTAACTACTTATGGATTGGATTAAGATAAACCATGTCAATTAGTAATGATGTTTTTAGAATTTATCTAATTGTATGTATTCAATATCTTATGCTAATTATTATGATAATATAAATTTGTTAGGGAACAGTTTGCTAAAATATCCTGCATGTTTAGATTTGGGTTTAGGTTGGAGGGTTTAGGGTTAAAATCTTTAATATTAACGTCCAGAAAACATGTTAATGGGTTAAATGACATACACTTTTCAATATGGGTTAAGTGTTCCTCTTTCGGAGTTTTCAAATAAATTCTATTATCTCATATTTAATTTTATTTCTTGAAAGCATGAATATTAATATGAAAACTTATTTCAGATGTTTGGGGTTTAGAAAACCAAGGAATAAAGAAGAGATAACAACATTTAGTTTACAATATGGGAATGTCACAATGAAGACAATACATCATTATGAATGAGACTGTGAAGTCGACCCAACAACGTTAGTGCATCGCTTCCGGTTATGACCTTCTTTATGACATATTGTGCATCGCAAACTCTGTCCTTGTTCTTGAGGCCAGTCTATCTCATTACGCATCCTACTCGCCTTTGGTCTCCCACGAGGACGTAACCGATTCATGTCAGGTATCACTATCGACTGGCCTTCAGGCATTGGGAAATAACAATACTCCCCAATAGGTGTCCATGGTGTAGCATAAGAGTTGGCAATGATATCCATCCGGTACACTGGATCAACATATGCTTCCCATGAGATGTTCACAGAGGCACATGCTGCGATGGCGTGTGTACATGGAAACCGTTAGGCCTGAAATTTTCCACATTAGAATTTCCTTGTTTCCAGTAATACCACCATTTTTTAACCGACGTGATTTGTGATGGGGTCTGAACGCTCTTGAACTTCAAATCGGGAGTCTTCTCTTCGAAAGAGACAGACGTGATAACCAGAAGCTTCTTCAATATTTTTTTCAATCTCTCGTTGAAAGTGTCTTCCATATCTTAGCCCTTTATGTATTCCGTCTGATGCTAGTTTTTGTCTATCCACAAAGTACTTCACACATCGATATAATGTCTCCTGAACTAAGGCAGTTATAGGTAGCCTGCGAATTCCTTTGAAGATACCATTGATGCACTCCAAAATGTTTGTCATCATGTGTCTGTACCACTTTCCCCCGTCGTATGCCAATGTCCATTTCTCTTTTGGAATCCGCATCATATAATCATAATCTTCTTGATTAGCCTGACGAATTTGTTCAAAACGTTCTTCAAATCGTCATTGGTCTGACTCATATGCTACAAAACGTAGATGATATTTCACATAAATTGATTTTATATTTATATTGAAACAGTAAAACAGAACGAATAAAATACGTACCAAGCCTCGTGATTGCCTTCTTCATCGGTTCGCTGTGGAATTTTTTTTGCACATTGCTAGCAATGTGTCTAATGCAGAACCGATTATGTGCATTTGGGTATCTCCTTGTATCAGGATATGCATTGATTGCCTCATTAATGGCTCGATGGCGATCAGATATCAGACAAACTCCTTGAATGTTGGTGAAATGGTTGCTGATAAATGCCAGAAACCAACTCCATGATTCATAGTTTTCTTTCTCTACAATGGAAAACGCAAGCGGAAGAGGTGAACCGTTTACATCATGGGTTGCCACAATCAACAATACGCCCCTGTATTTTCCATACAGAAATGTTCCATCAATCTGAATAAATTGTTTTCAAAAACGAAATGCGGAGATACAAGGAAGGAATGCCCAGAACAACCGATGAAATTGAACACAAGATGGATCAAGTCGATTATCAGGAGACACATGTTCGTTTGTATCTAGATGGAAGACAACGTGGTTATGATGCCTCAGTATGGCTAGAAATTGTGGCAATACTTGATATGAGTCATCCCAATCACCATATACCTTCACAATTTCCTTCTGTTTCGCCATCCATGCTTTATTATAGGAAATATTATAAACGAATGTCTGTAGAATCCTCTCTTGAACAAGGGATATTGAAACATCTTGGCATGTCCTAATCATCTCAACAATAATAGATGACACAAATTATGCATCCAATGAAGTATGATCTTGTGTGAGAATTGGCTGAACACAAGTATGAGCCGCCTCAATCCTTGAGATTCTCCAACATCCAAATGTAATGTATGGAATATCCCTTAAGAGAAATCTACAATCATCCCCATACTTCACGCACCGTATAACATATTTACTACGGCATGATTCGTGAACTACATAGTTGATGTTTCTCTCAATATGAAATCTCTTTAACGTGCTTTTTAAGGAATCTTTACTGGGAAAATTCCTTCCAATATATAAGGTTTTGTCCACCTCACTAAACCTATATGGTACAACTCCAGGGAACTCAATTGTCGGTGTGAGAACAGTATTATCGAATTCAGGCACGCGTGTCATTTCTTCTGACCAAGATGAAAATAGTGGTGGATGATTTATTGACCGAGGTTGATGTACAATAATTGCATTTCTCAAAACCTCCTCTATGTCTTATGTTGGTCCCTCCTCATCAGCACTGTTGTCACCATCTGATCCATCATTACGTAACTCCTCATCAGAAGTCGGATTGACATGTATATCCAGGAGATCATCTAGGTTGTCCTCTTCTGCTGCATCATTTGGAATAGGCTCAATGTCATGGGGTAGACTGTCTTCAACCACTCTTGTATTTCTACATCTTTGTACAAGTGGACATTGTTGTTGTACAATAGCAACAACAACGTATAACTCCATCATGGTACCATCTAACCGTTGAGAAAATAAATTAATTTCTTGGACCCACTGCGCATCAACAACCAATGGACAAGCTATATGCCACAGTGTTGTTGGAAATTGCAAATGTCTATAGCTCATAGACATTATCTCTTGATCGGGTCCCATATTTAAGGAAACATGAATTCTCTCTTGAAGGTCACTTATGGTAACACAATCAACTGTACTAACCACCGTAATTGGTTGTGTACTGTTAGAATCTCCTTGCTCAGTTTGAATAATCTCCCCAAAACAGTACACACAGGCAAACATGGCTCTCTACGTCAAAAATGTTTTCTTTCTTCAAAATTATGATAGTGTAACAAAATATTAACAATTATGTTTGACGATATGTTTTTTATTATAATGTAATTTTATTGCGCCTTTCTATACCATAAACTAAGCTAATAATGTTTGACCATATGATATTTATTAGAATGTAATTTTAGAGCGCCTTTTTATTTAGTTTGTTTGTTCTTCTTCATTTCACTTTATATGTTCATTAGTATCGTTAGCTAATCATTATATGAATTCATGTTTTAATCCTATGTTATTTATTAATTATTCTAAAATTAACTAATAATAACTAATCGTTAATTATTCTATTATTATATAATTAACTAATAATAACTTTAATTTTCTAATTCTTATGTCCTTATTTGATTCTATAACATTATATTTATCATTTATCATTGATAAATATACTGATCATTAGTATCGTTAGCTAATCATTATATGAATCCATGTTTTAATCCTATTTTATTTATTAATTATTCTAAAATTAACTAATAATAACTAATCCTTAATTATTCTATTATTTTATAATTAACTAATAATAAATTTAATTCATTAATTCTTATGTCCTTATTTGATTGAATAACATTATATTTATCATTTATCATTGATAAATATACTGATTTTCTTTTTCTTCTCTTAGAAATTTTAGTAGTTTATAAAGAAAATACGAATCATCTTAAGCATATTCCCCGGGAGTGTCAAACTAGGATGCAGCAAGGCCCGTTATCGTGCACCAGTTCCCGTTCAAGTCTAGATCGAAGCGGTGTTTTCGGGTTTTACCCCTATGTACATCTGTCCCAGAGCCACATCCACTTGTTTGTATCCAGACAAGAATTTAATTGCGTATATAACCACATAATTTTAAGCTACCAAAATTTCTAAATACTTAATCTTAAATTAATCTATACAAAATCTATACTACCTAACAGTAATTATTTAAAACTATATATAACTAATTACAAAAACTAAATAACCAAATATTAAGAACTACCTAAACTACTTAACAAATGAAAGATTTAAAACTAAACAAAATTAAATTAATTAAATAAAAACATTAAATTAAATAAAGAAACATACCTCTAAATGAAGTTTCGTAAAAACCCGCACAGTAAAGGAGTTTTAGAGAGAGAGAGAGAAATTCGGAAAGATGAAGTGAGGAGGAAGTGAGGAATGCAATGGGAAAGTGAGGAGAGGGGAGGGGGGTGTCCTCCCATTTATAAGGAGTTCAGACGAAGGCAGCATCGCGGAAGCCGCCCTTCGCCTCTGCGTATGGCCAAAGGTGGCTTCCGCGATGCTGCCTTTCGCCTTACCCTGCGGTGAAAGGCGGCCTCCCCCCGGACGCCTTTTCCATGTCATCAATCCAAGCCAAAGACGGCGCGGGGGAGCAAAGGCGGCAACTGCGATGACGCCTTTGTAGCGTATTTTTTTTTAAAAAACTGACCTAGGCAGTTTTTCAGAATTTTTTTTAGAAAAACGTATTTAAAAAAAACTCGAGATATAAAGGTCCACATAAACCCCCTCCACAGACATTCTCACAGCGCACAACAGCACCGCACGTAGTGCGCTACCCCCCTGGCTCCCTATAGCAGTACGCATACCACCGACTCCAGCAGCCCGATGTCTTCCACGCTGCACATCCCCTATCAAGGTCGGATGAGCTAGACTCCTCCTCACTTCTTGGCCTCCCCTGCGCACTGGTGGCCTTCTGGTTCGTTGGACCTCCAGTTGGCCTACACCCCTCCCACCAGGCTCCAGTTCGGCCTCTCATTGCACACAACATGTCACACATTCACTGCCGCTACGAGATACACCTGCCACACCTTTCTACTCTGAATCCTTCCACCAGCCTGCTCCCACTGAATGCCACTAAAGGCAACCAAACAACTTTATGGACCCCTGGCCAGTTTCCCGACCACACGGCACACCCTACTCTAGCCTTTGGTTCCCTTAAGCAGCGCATCCTACATCGGACCCAGTATATGCCTCCTGTCGAGGCTGCATCCACAGAACCATCCTTCGGACACCACCCCGACCACTCACGGTCCCAGCACGGTTTACGGCCGCCCTGGCTGGTCTCCACCCTACCTTCACACCTCCTAGTGCCACCCTCCTCTGGTTCCACAACTGATCACCGCCCCGGAGCACCTCGCCTCGTCTTCCTCCTCTGCTGCCCGGTCATCCGAACCCACCACCCTACCTCCATGGACGGCACATCCTAACCTCCACTGCGGTAGACTAATGACTCCATCATCTTGGGACGATCTCGGGTGCAGGTAATCCCATACACCTCTTGCGTGTTCTAGTTTGTCTCCAAATAGGACCGGGTAGACCTCCCTAGTCAGATAAGTGAAGCACAGGCATTGCCCGACCTGTAATGGGTTTGTATATGTTCAGGGCGACCCACGATGTGCCAAATAATGGTTTCGAGACCCACGTTTTAATTTAAATTAATTTAATTAAATAATTTCACTACGGAATTTAAATTAAACTAATTAATATATTAATTATGGATGAAAATAAATAAATTTTAATACCTGAGGATATAATTTAATTAAATTAATTTACATAATTGATTAAATTTTGGAATAATAAATTAAATTAATTATCTAACCAATGATTAATTAAAGTATTTGATTTAATTAATTCATTTAATTTAATTAAATAATCTCTCATACTTATTTAATGAATTTTAATTTTATCTTGCATCATTTACATGAATTCTCGTCTTGAGCATCAACACGTGTATGTTTTTTTAATTAATTATTTAACTGTGTGTGATGCATGTAATTAATTATTTGATGTTCGGCGCATCATATATATTTTTGGTTGAAATGTATAAGGGAATGCACACCAAATTTTCCTAATGTACATTTATTCCCGAGTTCCCATCGCCTGCACACGAGTAATATTGTACTTCAGACGAATATGAAAAATGATGTGGACCCCACCATAATAAGGCAGTGTTCGTAGTCCGAACGATGAAATATGACACGTGGATTACACCAAGACGAGTCATTATGCCAAGATGTGACATGGATCCCGCCAAGACAAGGTTGTACTCCATTATGTGACGTCGACCCTGCCATGATGGGGTGATACTTCAGATGCGAAGTGAAAATACAAGACGAGGGAAATCAATATAAAGAGTCCTGGTTCGACTCAGGTATGATACCCTTATGCTATTTAGATGCTCGAGGCTAGTTGAATAGAAATTTACCTTTAAGCATGTATTTATTATTTTATGCATTTTAGAAAAACAGGAAAATTCATAAAATAATAGATAATAAAATGCATAATGAAGTGGTTTATGTTTTCTTATTAAAGATCATTTGTGAGTGTAAAAACATAGATGAACAAGTTTAATAGAAATGGATTAAATTAGTTGAGAGAAAAACCAATAAAACCCTCAATGAAAATATTAAGTCACAATAGCCTTCCATCATTCATGTTTGAACAAAACAGGGTGTTTGAGGAGCTGGTCATACCATTGCTGAGGGTGCCTCTTTCTGCCGAGGAATTCTAAATTGGGTGGTGGTTGGAATTAACTAAATTTACAGCAGAGAAGTATCCAAAGATAGCTTGTTGAAAATTTTGAGGCATGTTTTGAGTAAATCAGTACTTATTTTTGAAGTCGGGACATCACTCAACATATCACGAAACCTCGAGATATTGTGGTTGGCCAACCGATGGCCAACCTTGGACCCTCCAAGTAGTGGCATAACCATATCTTGTAGACTATGCGGGAGGTTCAGGGATCCTTGCCTCAAGAATACTCAAGAGTATTTCGATTCAAGTACAAATAGGTCGCAGAATTTGAAGCATTAGTGGGAGACATTTAATGATTTAATTAATCACTAATGTCACATTCGGTAATCAGAATAAAAGTAATCATCTGATAAATCTCATTTGTAGAGAATGGAATGTAATACCATAGTTAAACTGTGATAAATATTTGACTAACTTAATGGCCAAACAAGAACAAAATTTCAAGTGTATTATAGGCGCTTGCGCACATTACTACTATAACAGAAATTCAAGGTGGTTTTGTCTCAACCGGTTAAGCCACCTCAACAAGAGAGCGTATAAGACTACATACACAAGACTCATGAATCAAGCATATAATGGATTTGTCATAATTCTTTCATAATTTTATGATGTTTTTCTGAAGTCTCTACATCATGACATGGATGATGTTACATGTAGTCTCATCTCCATGAAGTTTCAAAGGAGAAAGATAAGCAAGATATGAACGTGAAGATTGAACTCTCGTTGTGTAAAGTTAATGAAAGTTCATTATCTTTCATACCATCCAATTATTATACCTTTTTACACCCAATAACTTTAGATTAGTTTAAGGATACAAAAAAACAGTTATATTGTCAGTGCTTTAATACCTTTAAGGTAACATTCACCAAGTAATAAGAATATTAAAGATAACACCATCTTTTGTTCTTATAGAGAATATATTGAAAGGAAAGGCCAAAAGGCCTATAGAATGTTATGCCAAAGGAATCTTCGTCATGTCCTTGAATGAAATGTGGTTTTTTATTTAACATGAGTTTATTTTAATCACATAATAAAATAAATTTATGGATGTTTAAAAATGCAAAGAACTAAAATACAAGAAGCAAGTACCCACTTCATGTTCAGTTTATAATCATCCAATATATTTATTTTTTTATCACATACATCTAGTGTATTAAATAAATTATTCTTTTCACATATATGCATTGAAATACAGTAACCATGTAAGACGATAAATATTACTAGGAGTATGTTGTTTTCTTCAGGCAGTTGAGAAAGGCAGATTCCTGGGTCAACGGTGAGGAACACATAACTTTAAATTTTCATGTATTTGAGTCAAACTGAACAAGTTGTTGGTTAAAACAAAAAAAATTATTTCATGTGCATATTTAGATATGATCATACATTATTCCATGGTTTTTAATGAATTTCGTTTGTGGTAACATACTCATCAAATTTTTCATTGCAACTTGAATCAAAGGCAATACATGGTGAATATAAAATGTATGACCAACCATGTTGGGGAAATGTAGTTCTTTGTCATGTAAAACTAAAAGTGGACGTCAAGAATATACCCGGTATGGTATTTAAGCTCAGGACAACTAAACACCTTTGGTATTATTGAGATCATTAGTTTAGAAAGAGAAACCTTTAGAAATAAAGGTATTCCACAAAGCATCTGAGGTTAGTTCAACAAGAGAGTGTGAACTATCCAAAGGAAAGCTAGAGGTAAATATAATTCATAAGATTTCATTATGTTCTTTTGAAATTTAATAGTGAACTATATGTATGGTTGGAATACATGAGTTGCTTAGGATCGACATGATGAAGAATATCTGGAACAAACATTCATCGATCACGTTAATGTAGCGTGGAGTATTTCCTAAACACATGTTACATTATCTACATCACAATATCAATTTTCATTAGGAGGATCGATAAAAAAGTCTTGCATGTTAACATTGATAAAAAAATTGTAGTGTGAATAAATTCCTAAATTCACATTTAATACATCAATATTATGATGTATGTTGTATCAATGTTTCAACCTGCGGTAACATCCATTATATTTCATGATGTGCTTTTCAAATAATAGCGTAACCCCATAACCAATATGCCAACTAAAATGACAAATGAATATCATACGAGTAATAGTATGATGAAATCCATTATGTCATAGATTATGTGTTTGGTATCAAATATTTTTTTAACATATAAAAAACATGCATCAAGCTAAACACATGGTGAATCTAGGTAAATATCCAAAAAGTTTCATAGGATATTACATAAATTCCAAACATTGAAAAGTTTTAGTCAAGTATTAGAATATATTTATATTTAATGTTAAAATATCTATTAGAGATAGTGGGAGATGAATTGACATGAACTTTGTCAATGTTTGAGATTCAAAAATGATTGGAATATGAACAAGTTCCACAAATACATGTGGAATAAGAATGATGCAGTGACACATTCTGCGTAGAAATAATGAAAACATGGGGATGGTTTTATATTCACTACGGCCGATGATATTTTATTCATTAAGAATAATAAATCCTACAAGTATGCATTATATGGAAAATACATGTGATTAAAAAGATTAAATTCAATAATGGATTACATGTATAAAATAAGAAAGGGTCTTATAAATTGAATATTGTGGTGGGTATCCAAATGAGAAGATACATGGATGGTATAAGACTGGTACAAATAAGGCTTGATTGGTTATACCATGTCAGCCGGGCTAAATCTATTATAATTTTACTTTCATAGCTAAATTTATAATATCATTCTATAGGTTATTGGATGTCATGATCACCTTTTGTGGAAGGTGTCTACACGACGCAACAAGAAAGGGATGATGACACCATCAAATGCTAATATAGGTTTCATGTTACTGAAATCCAGTTCTTGATTGAACTAAGCTACAAGATCTTAGAACATTCATTTTAGGAATATCCTAATATCTTTAGGGTTCATGATGGGTTGTTAGACTCCACTCTTGGTCCATGGATTTTATTTACTACTATCAAGGTAAGGTCCTAGAGAGTCACACACAATAGTGTATTTAAGAATCTTCACTTTTTAGTTGAATAGGTATATAGACATGGTGGGACCTTCCATGAGGTTCGAGTGTTGTCGAAGTTATCGATCAACAGAAAAATTAAATGAATTCATTTATTTTAATATTATGAATATTAGAGATTGAATTTATTTACATGTTTTGTAAATATGAGATAATATTAATCGAATGAATATTGTATTAAAGTTAAAGGTTTATTTAATATTAAGCGAGATCGCGAGTCAAGTTAAATGGAATGAATTTTATCATGTATTATATTTTATACATATTACATGTATGTGAAAAAATAATAAATAATATTTACACAGTTTAGATTATAAAAATAATTTATTTAGTGGGCGTTGAAATAAATGGGGGCTGAGGTACCCAACTAGGTATTTCTCAACTCCACTATAAATATAGGTTGAGGCTCTATTTTATGTTTTTCAATTCATTGTTCATTAATTCCATGGAGTGAAATATAGAGCCTCTCTATCCTCCCACTCTCTAGAGAGAGATGCTCTCGATCCAAGAAGTTTGGAACAAGATATCTATTCAGCATCGAAGGAATATCGATATTGTGATCTTCAGGATGTCAAATGATCTTCAGATCTCTATGCTAGAACTCTAAATTCAATGATCGATGCTCCTGCGGGTTTTTGATGCACTTGTGGACGATCTAGAGGGTTCCTACTTTTGATCATTCAAGCGACGATAATCATCACCTAGTTATAGTGGGCCACATCTTTGGAATTGAAATGGGTACATTTTTATTTTTATTTTGTGCTATTTAAAATTTACACGAGATCCTTAGACCTCAACAAGGCTGCGATCGTCGGTATCCGTAAGTACCGTCGATATGACAATGAAAATTTTTAAAACCATAGCCCACCAGCTTCTCTTGAGGGCCCCAGAACTATTCATCATACTAACTATTTCATCTTTGATTTGGTTGGGGAATTATATAAGTTATTGGGGTAAGGATTCTCTGAACCAAAGTGTTTCAAAATTTCGTACTGTAACGGAGTGGGTGTTTCCTTTTATAAGTGGTGGAGCTGACTCACAGTGAATAATTTTTAAAAAAGGTGTACCTGCAGTTTATACATGCCATAGGGCTCCAATATGGTTTATTATCAAATCACAGAATATTTAGATTCAAAATATGTCATGAAAATTGAATATGGACATTTTTTATGTCATTTTCCCCATATATTTTTATTTTAAACCTCGGTAAACCCATTTTGACCCTAAATAAAATAGTAAATTTTTTATTCTTATTAATATTAATTATAACCAAAAAATAATTTGACCTAAATAAATAATATCATATATTTTTACTGTAAGTATTTAATACTTCTCACTAAATTTCATTCACATAATTAGAAATTGTTGTAAAAAAATTAAACCCACTAAGGTGATGAAAACATGGTTTTCCAAGGATAAGCTTTTTTTAATTGTAGATTGATTTAGTATCTACATTCAATTTGATATTGATTTAAATAAACTAAATTGGATTAATAAATATATTATTTAATTAATTTTACTTATGAAAATATAATAAAGTAAAATACATCTTGTAAATTCCTTAAGTAGAAATGTAGTTTTTAGTAAAAATCAATATTTTTTATTATTTTTCATAATAGGAATCTTCAAAAAAATATATAAAAAATATAAAATACAAATTTACATGTATATTTAGAAAAAAATTACCATTTGAAATAAATTTTATAAAATAAAAAAATATTATTTTTTCACAATATAAAATAATAACAGTTTCTAGAAAATACTATTTTGAAAACAAATGAAATATTACTAAAAATAATATCATAATTTATCAATATGATTTCATTATTTAAAAAATTAAACTTATTTTGTAATTTTTTATATTCCCATTCCTAACAACAATATTAATGTCTAGGTTATAAATTCTTGTATATATATTAAAATTAATAGTATATTATAATAGATTAAAACATTATATTGTGTGAAAGCAAATATCTAAAAAACTTCATTAAAAATTCCATAAAAATAGAGGTGTAACATTATACCACCCTTAAAATGAACATATCCCTTTAAATTCATCACTTTGACCTGAAAAATATTTATTCTTCTACCACCTCATATATTTTTGTTCCCATGAATCTCCTTCAAATTGGTATTTTCTACAAAACAATGTTGACAACGTGTGTGGTCTTGTTTCATACCAAATTCTCTCTACGTCCCAAAATCTCAACTGGTTATTCTTCATAGGAATGATCATGTTCGAGTGTTATGATATCTGATCTATTTACATGTAACGTCTCGGTTCTGGAAGCCACCCAGAGGTTCCCCGTACCCGGTTGGTCACATGGCCACAAGCACATTTCCCCAAACTCCAGAGGCTGCCGACTAGCAGCGAGGGCCTTGGGTGTGATAGTGGGGAAACTATACCCTCACTAGAAGAGTACATAGTGGAAGAAAATAAACATGCAATAATGGGAGCAGTAATAAACAACAATATAACAGCTGAAGACTAAATTAACAAACTACAGAACATATGTATATATGAAATGATGTATGATACATAACTAGGAAAGCATCCAAATAAGTCACAATGCTAGAAAACACTATAGTGCCAAAACAAGTACAAAAATAAAAGTAAACAGCTCCTTAGCATTGCGAGCCCAAACTCGATACCATGCTCTCCTGCTCCAAACAATCAAGTTCTAGAAGTCGAAGGGAACTTGCCCTTGTCTACACCTGCAACAACATAGTCTTCTTGGGCCCAAAATCATGGCCCAAATAGGGTGTGAGATAAAATCCTAGTAGGCATTCACCATAAGATCTGTGCCTTACAGTCAGTGAGTATATGGCATGTAAAATTACAATAAACAGTAAACAACAATAGAAATCAATAAGCAGTAATAGTAAGCAGTAAAACGGGATCATACATAGTAGAAAACGATCCATAATCAATCAAAATCAGTGAAACAAACAGCTAAAAAGCCGGAAACCCTATGGGAAGTACTCGCAGCCATCCCCTCTGGTCCTATCCAAGAAGTACCATAACCCTCTTGGCAGTGCACTCAGCCTAACCACTCTGGCTTGGTCATACGTATTTTTGAGAATCTCAGTGGAAGCTCACTTGGTCAATTCCCCTTATAGTACAGGGTAGTCAGGGACTCTCTTGAATAAGATCACGCGGTCTAACCCTCTTAGACCCAAGGTCTAGAGACTCTCTGAAGAAGCTATCTTGGTCAATTCCTCCTATAGCCTCAGGTATACCACAGACTCTCTGAGGAAGCTCACTCGGTCAATTCCTCCTCTAGCCTGAGAAGGTTTTTAAAGAGATTCAAGAAAGGTAAGACTATCTGAGGAAGCTCACTCGGTCTACCCTCCTGTAGTCTATAAAATCCAAGACTCTCTGGGAGCTCACTCGGTCTATCCCCTTTGTAGTCTGTAACATCTAAGACTCTATGGAAGCTCACTCGGTCTATCCCTTATAGTCTACAGCAACAGGTTCTCTCAGCCCCATGCCAGTCAGTGCATAATAATGCTATAAGGCCAAAGTATACCTATAGAGATACTTGTCTGACCAAAGTACAACTATAGAGATACTTAGCTAAATATTATACGAGGAAACAATCATGTCATGAATTTCACTTCAACCTATAACTACAAAGCATGAAAACTAGTGTAGCAGCCAAAGGAAAACTAAACCCAAAGGTCGTAACATAACAAAGAAAGGGAAAAAGCATCCACGAAAAACAAATTATCCTCTAACATGGTCAATTTTATCTCTACACAAGAATACAAGCAAGGAATGAAAACAACAAGGGAAGAAAGGTAAACACGCAATACCCCTTTCACGGGTATTGGTGGAATTTGCACATAATACTCAGAGACTTTGAACGGTAAGGCAAAAACCACCTACCTCAATCCTAGGAGATTGATATACTTGGACAACGATGGTTATTCACCCTAGAACATCGTAGATCTGAGAAAACGCACAAAATGTTCATCATTAGATAACATGAGAAAGAGGAATAATTGGAAAACAAGGCTCAAACAGAAGGAAGAAATCACTGCTTCTCTTCCAACGCAATCGACAGAGCTTGAATAGAAGAACGGATAGAGGCTCGGAAATCATGAGAATTTCGTGGTCGTACGGCATCTATCGGTCTAATCAGACCTAGAAGAAGACGTTTATGGTGATTAGGTGCGAACTCGGTTCGTTTAGTGAAAAAAAAGTACACAGAGTGTATTTTTAAAGTACACAAGGTGTAGTGGGTCTTTCCGTACTCCGCCAAAATCAGCCTCCACGTCACCCCTACACACTGTGTGTGTGGCCCGGACACGGCCAACACACGGTTTTGAATGGGAAAGGAGTACACGGCGTGTACTAAAAATTTTCCAGAACCTCCAAAAATTATCAAAAACTCCAGAAAGGGAAAGACATACCTGAAATGAAGATCCGGGTTCTTACAAACATCCCCCCTTTAAGAAATTTGTCCCTGAATTTCCCTAGAGGGGCGTAGAAAAAGAAACCTCGAACAGCTCCGGCCCCTGCGATCGATCCTCGGCCTCCCTCTCCCATGTCTCGTCTTGTACTCGCTCGTGCTTCCATAGAACTCGTACCAGAGGGACAAACCGGCCACAAAGAACCTTCTTACTAAGATCGAAAATCTCGATGGGATTCTCCTCATACGACACATCCGCTTTGATCTCAACCTCCTCGGGCTGAAAGACATGAGACAGGTCTGAAAAGTAATGTCAGTGCTGAGATACATGGAAGACGTCGGGCATGGCCCAGTACCTCTGAGGTAGCTACAACCGATAGACAACCAACCCAACTCTCTCCAACACCTCAAACGGCCCGACGTACCGCGGTGAAAGCTTACCCTATATTCGAATCCTCTTGTGTCCCAGCCTCAGTGTGACAAGAAGGAATGCCTGATATCTGACCTCGAACTCCAAAGGTTCTCTCTGCTGATCAGTATAGGACTTCTGTCGAGACTGTGTTGTAGCCATCCTCTTCCAAATCAGCTCTATCTTCTCAAGGGTCTCCTGAAAAAGATGAGGTCCCCGCAAAGATGCCTCTCTTGCCTCTAGCTAGTATAAGGGTGATCGGCATGGCCTACCATACAGAGCCGCGTATGGTGCCATTTGAATCATCACCTGAAAACTTTTGTTGTAGGTGAACTCCACAAGAGGAATATGCTTCTCCCAAGAACCACCGAAGTATATAATGCAAGCTCGGAGCATCTCCTCAAGCACTTGGATCGTGCGCTCGGAATGGATATCAGTCTGGGGATGGTATGTTGTACTCAAGAGTACATGTGTACATAAGGCCTTCTAATGTCTCTACTAGAACCAAGAAGTAAATCGCACATCCCTGTCTGAAAAAATGGAGTGCGGAACTCCATGCAGACATACAATCTCTCGGATTTATAGTCGTCCCAGATCATCAACACTGAAGGTTTCCTTTATCGGCAAAAAGTGTGCAACCTTCGTAAGATTGTCAATGACGACCCAAACAACATCACTTCCCTGAGGTGACCTCGGTAACCTGGTCACAAAGTCCATCGCGACATCATTCCACTTCCACTCCAGAATGGGTAACTATTGTAAAAGCCCCGCTGGTCACTGATGCTTTGCTTTCATTTGCTGAAAAGTAGAACATCTCATGAAAAAACTAGCAACATCCCTCCTCATAACTAGCCACCAATACTGGCGGTGTAGATCACGATATATCATGGTGACACCAGGATGAACTGCCCAAACTAAGGAATTAAAATCCTACATCAGCTCTTTCTGTATGTTTTATGGTACCCATACGCGTCCCTGGAAACGCAAGATCTCATCCTCGCTCACTGTCCATCCAGGAAGAGGGTTTCCTCTTTACACACTCTCCCGCACGACCAGGGCCTCTAAATCTGATAGCTACCTCATCCACACCTGATCAAGAAGTGTAGAGGTAACAACTACAGAAGATGTGATAGTCTGTCACTGCCTATCATGCACCTCCAGATGCATCTCATAGAACAGAGCCATAAGCCTCCACTCACTACTGGCCTCCGGAACTGCCTGAATCTGAGTTCGTCTGCTCAACGCATCTACCACTGCATTTCCCTTTCCTGGTGTATAGGAGAGCTCATTGTCAAAGGACTGAAGATACTCGACCCACCTGCGCTGTCTCAGATTTAGATCCTGCTAAGTGAAGATATACTTGAGACTCTTGTGGTCGGTGAAAACCACAAATTGTTCTCCCAGAACGTAGTTTCTCCAAAAGTGTAAGGCATGAACAATAGCTGCCATCTCCATATCATGCGTAGGGTAAATCCTCTCATGTGACCTCAACAGCCGACACCCATACGCAACGACTCCATCTCCCTACATGAGAATAGCTCCCATCCCAATACCTGAAGCATCACAATAAACGGTGTAACCCTTGACCGGCTCTTGAAAAACTAGTATCGGTGCTGACGTCAACCTCCCTTCCAGCTCCTAAAAGGCAGACTCACAAGAATCTGACAATAATAACTTCTCCCCCTTATTGGTAAAGCATGTCAACGTTGAATCTAGGCACGAGAAATCCAGAATGAAGCATCTATAGTATTCAGCCAGCCCTAGGAAACTCTGCACCTCAAAGACGTTCTTTGACTGCTCATAGGAAACTACAACTCTCACTTTCTCTGGGTCCACATAAACTCCCGTCTCTGAGATGACGTGACCCGAGAAGTGAATCTAATCCATCAAAAAGTGGCACTTCAAGAGTTTATCATAAAGTCGATGCTCTCTCAGTGTACTCAGAATAATCTCTTGATGTGTGGCATGGTCGTGTCGAGTGTGAGAGTACAACAAGATATCGTCCACGAAGACCACGACGAAGGAGACTAAGTACGGATGGTAAACTCGGTTCATCAGCACCATGAAGACTGTAGGTGCGTTCGTAAGACTGAAAGACGTCACTGTATACTCGTAAAGACCATACCTGCTCCTAAATGCTTTCAGAGGTATATCGTATGGTCTAACAAAGAACTGATGATTACCAGACCTCAAGTCGATCTTAGAGAACAACCGGGAACCTCAAATCTGATCAAAGAGGTCATCGATCCTCGGCAAGGGATATTGGTTTTGACCGTTAACAGGTTCATCTTCGGATAATCCACACAAAGCCGAAGGGTACCGTATGCCTTCTTCGCAAACAAGACAGGCGAACCCCAAGGAGAGGTACTGGGTCGAATGAAACCCTTTGCTCGTAACTCATACAACTGCTTCTTGAGCTCCTAAAACTCAGGTGTAGCCATCCTATAAGGAGGAATGGACACCGGAGCCGCTCCTGGCACGAGATAAATCGATAATTCTACCTCACGCTCTAGAGGAAAACCTGAAAAGTCCTCTAGAAAGACATCCCTGAAACAATCCACCACTGGGGAAAAGACTAACTGTGAAGTCCCCTAGTCATCCAGATAAAGACTAGAAATCTGGGCCGTCACTTCACCTAGACCATGATGCTATGGTCTAGCTCTACCCGCCTGGATATCCCACTCACCTCTATAAAGGAATGATCTGCCCTCTGTTGATACGAAACTCACCCTGCGGTGATAGAAATCAACGACTTCCTAGAAGGGAACCAACCAATCCATACCGAGACTGACTTCATAGACTATCATCTCTAATACATAGAGGTCCCATAAGAAATGACACCCTGAAACCTCAAGAGGGAACTCTTTTCACTGACGTACGCTAGATTTCATCATTCCCAATGGTGTTTCAAGAGTCAACAAGTCGGTAGATGAAAAGATATAGAGCCCAAGGCTATCCACAACCGCAACAAAGATAAATCTATGGGATGCACCCGTATCGAATAGGGATGAAGATAAAATTGAGGATACTAATATCATACCTCTAACTGTATATGGTTCGGGATTCTGCTCCTGAACAGTCTGCTCCGTGGTGAAAGACTGTCCTGCACAGCGGCCCTACAGCCCTAGCTGACCGCTCTAAGCTGATCCACTCTGCTGTCCCAGATGAACTGCTGACTGACCACCACGCCCGCGACCTCCACCACGGCCTGAATGGCTGGAAGAACTCCAGTTCCCTGACTGGTGGTAAACTTGTGAAGCATCTCCAGAACATGGGGTCATAGAGGAACCCCTACCCCCAGCTGAAGGTGAGTAGATGTGATAGAAATGGTGAAGATGGCCCATCTTACAGCAAGACCGACACTCCATCAAATCCCTCTGGCACTAAGGCCTAGTATGCCCACTCCTACCGCACTGGTAGCATAAAACCTGGATACCATAAGATGCATCCTGTGAACCTTGATCTCCTCGAGAAGACTCTCTACGATGCCTCCTACTTTTCGTAGGAGGAACACCAGCTCAGTATGACGAACTACCCTGGCTCACTGCTCCAGAATCCCTCAGATTGCGCTCAGTGATCAGCACCTGGTTAACGATGGAGGCTATCTAAGTCAACTGGAAGATATTCACTTGGGAATGGATCTCCTATCTGAGACCGTCCTCAAACTTCCTAGAAAGGAACAACTCATCACTTGCTGGGATTGCTGTGAAACGCCACATCATAGTGAAGTGAGACGTGTACTCCATAATAGAGAGAGTACCCTGCTGTAGACTCATAAACTCCTGGGATTGATCGTCCATCAGGGTCTCCGGATAGAATTATTCATAGAAGGTGTGCCGAAACTCGTCCCAAGACATATCCTGCTGACGCCCTGATTGTGAGATCACCTCCCACCACCTCTTGGCGGTGTCCCGGAGAATATAAGTAGCCAGCTTTACCCTTTTCTCCATAAGGATAACTAGTTGCTCAATGATAGTTAGTGTGGCCTCTATCCACGACTTTGCATCATGCGGTCCTCAATCCCCTAAAAATGTAAGAGGATGCTGCTGCTGGAAAACCCGCTTCAACTCAGCCATCGACGGGGTAGGAGGCGGTGCTCCCTGGAAGGTCTACATCATCCTCAGGAAGTCCTCCCTGAACTATACATCAGCGATTGAAACTGGTATGACATTCGGTTCCAAGGCTAGGCTGACTAGAGGATTGGCATGAAGTCCCTGATCAGCCATATCTGGTGTATGATCACTGCCTGATGACAGACGTAAATCTGGAGGACATCTCGGAGGCACAACTCTGAAATATCAAAAGCACACCTTATATCAGATAAATAAGGACAGATAACACAAGAGTACAAAACAGGAACAAGGGAAGAATAAAACAGAAGTTTACAAAACCCGACTACACATCGTGTATAAAAACTACACGAAATTTCTTCTTAAGCCACTGACATGGGTGTGTACCCCTGACTTACAGGTCGTGTAACACCTCAAACTACACGGTGTGTTGACCCTACACACGGCGTGTATTTGAAAACTATTCCCATGCCTGAGTCTCCTTACACGGCTCACTCACACGATTCAAACTAACCTTATACTACATGGAGTGTTCCCTCGGGACACGACGTGTACTAGTCACTAACTCGGCGGCCCGTGTTGTTAGTTACACGGCCGTCTACACGGCTGACACTTACGCATCGTGTTATGAACAAAAACGGCGTGTATAGGAGAAGGTGACACCATCCCATGTTGTTTGTGACAAGGCCGGGTACCTGGGCAAGACTACACGGTGTGTTCCAAGAGAAAAACGATGTGTCCAAGAGAAGGTCACGCCGACCCATGTTGTTCGTGAAACAGCTAGGTACCTGGAAAGAACTACACAGCGTGTTCCTTTATAACACTGTGTGTTTTACTCGAGATTCCCCGACCCGTGTTGTTAGTGACACAGCCGGGTAAAAGTCTTTACACTACATGACGTGTACGTACCATACAAGGCGTTCTCCTGATGTTACTTTTACAACACCGTGTTCCTGCACACACAGTTAGTAACACGGCCTAAAAACTACACGACATGTAACTAGAAAGTACACAGTGTATTCTGGGTTTTTCTGGGAAGTAGCTCAAAACTGCACATAAGCCCAGAAACATGAAAAAACAAGGCAAAGAGGAGCCAAATTCCGATCCGTGAGGGCCCATACTCCTTGAGAATCCAAGCTTATCATCCCCTACAGTCATGTACATAAGAAAACAATATCATGATCCACCAATTTTTGAATCAAGAGGGCCCATAACACCTCAAGAATCAAAATTTGGTGTTCATTTAAACAAAGTACAATAAAAACAGTTCTCTTACAAGAAACAGAGATTCTATCAAGCATCTATCAAAACAGAATGCATAATCTACACAACGTCTATCACAACAGTATACAATCGCTAATGCACCATAAATGGCATGGCAAGAATGCATGCCATGTGATTTCTACAAGTTCCTATATGATGAATGAGATGGAATACCCTCATCTCATCGGGTTGCGAAAGATATAGAACCATCATATCAAAACAATAATAGTACAAAGCATGTGAATCACTCTAGGTGAAATCTTATAAACCGTAAAATCTCAAAACCAGAAAACTGCAATAAACGAGGTAGTATGGATTTTTCTTGTACACGAGTTAGCTACTCTCGGGCATAGCTTATTACCAAGTATTGAATCTGTCCTATCCCTGACTAAAGTCTCCAAATAGTAATGCAAGAGAAAAGAATTCCTTAGATACCACTTTATAACGTCTCGATTCTGGAAGCCACCGAGAGGCTCCTCGTACCCGGTTGGTCACATGGCCTCAAGCGCATTTCCCCAAACCCCGGAGGCTGCCGACTAGAAGCTAGGGCCTTGGGTGTGATAGTGCCAAACTATGCCCTCATTGGAAGAGTACACAGCGAAAGAAAATAAACATGAAATAGAGGGAGCAGTAATAACCAACAATATAACAGCGGAAGACTAAATCAACAAACTGGAGCACATATGTATATATGAAATGATGCATGATACAAAAATAGGAAAGTATCCAAACAAGTCACAATGTTGGAAAACACTACAGTGCCAAAACGAGTACAAAAATAAAAGTAAACATCTCATCAGCATCACGAGCCAAAACTCGTTCCCATGCTCTCCTGCTCCAAGCAATAAAGTTTCAGAAGTCGAAGGGCACATTCCCTTGTCTATACCTGCAACAACATAGTTTGCTTGGGCCCAAAAGCATGGCCCAAACAGGTTGTGAGATAAAATCCCAGTAGGCATTCACCCTAAGATCTGTGCCTAAAATTTAGTGAGTATATGGCAGGTAAAAGTACAATAAATAGTAAACATCTATATTAAGCAATAGGAAGTAACCGTAAGCAGTAAAACCGGATGAACCATAGCAGAAAAAGATCCATAACCAATCAACAGTAGTTAAACAAATCTAAAAAGCCAGAAACCCTATGGGAAGTACTCGCAGCCAGCCACTCTGGTCCTATCCAAGAAGTACCACAACCCTCTGGGTAGTGCACTCAGCCTAACCCCTCTGCCTTGGTCATTTGTATTTATGAGACTCTCTAGGGAAGCCCACTCAGTCAATTTCATTTAAAGTCTAGGGTAGTCAGGGAATATCTTGAGGAAGATCACGCGGTCTAACCCTCTTAGACACAAGGTCTAGAGACTCTCTGAGTAAGCTATCTCGGTCAATTCCTCCTATAGCCACAGGTATTCCACAGACTCTCTGAGGAAGCTCACTCGGTCAATTCCCCCTCTAACCTAGGAAGGTTATTAAAGATATTCAAGAAAGGTAAGTTTCTCTAAGGAAGCTCACTTGGTCTACCCTCCTGTAGTCTGTAAAATCTAAGACTCTCTGGGAGTTCACTAGTTCCATCCCCTCTATAGTCTGTAACATCTAAGACTCTATGGGAAGCTCACTCGGTATATCCCTTATAGTCAACAACACTTGGTTCTCTCAGCCCCATACCAGTCAGTACATAATGATTCTATAAGGCCAATGTACACCTATTGAGATACTTGGCTAACCAAAGTACACTTATAGATCTACTTAGCTAAACAGTCTATAAGGCAAGAATCTTTTCATGAATATCACTTCAATCTATAACTGCAAGTCATGAAAACATGTGTAGCAGCCAAAGGAAAACGAATCCCAGAGGTCGTAACAGAACAAAACAAGGGAAAAAGCATCCAAGCACAAAAAATTATCCTATAAAATGGAGAATTTTACCTCTACACAAGAATAAAAGCAAGGCAGGAAAACAACAAGGGAAAAAAGGTAAACACGCATTACCCCGGTCACAGGTATTGGTGGAATTTTCACATAAAACTCAGAGACTTTGAACGGTAAGGCCCAAAACACCTACCTCGGTCCAAGGGGATCAATATACTTGAACCACGATGGATAATTCTCCCTAGAAATTCATAGATCTGAGAAAACACACAAAAAATTCAACCTTAGATAACTTGAGAAAGAGGAAGAATTGGGAAACAAGGCTCAAGTAGAAGGAATAACTCACTGCTGCGCTTCCAACGCAATCGACAGAGCTCAAATCGAAGAACGGATGGAGGATCGGGAATCCGAAGAAGTTTCGCAGTTGTACAAAATCTCTCGGTCGAATCAGACCTAGAAGAAGACGTTTATGGTGATTAGGCGTTACCCTGGTTCATTTAGTGAAAAAAAGAAAAGTACACGGCGTGTATTTTTAATGTACACGACGTGTAGTGGGTCCTTCCGTACTCTGCCAAAATCGACCTCCACTTCTCCCCTACACACTGTGTGTGTGGCCTGGACATGGCCAGCACACGGTTTCGAGCGAGAAAGGAGTACACAGTATGTACTAAACAAATATCAGAATCTCCAAAAATTCTCAAAAACTCCAGAAAGTGAAAGACATACCTGAAACCAAGATCCGGGTTCTTACAGTACATGTGAATAATTTTGTATTTAATTCATTAAGATATATACACGAAAGAAAGCATGATCTTGAGAATGGTTTAATTGAAACACCAATAGATAAGAATTCATCTGTATATGATAAAGGATTTCAAATTTACCGACATACCTAAGTATGTTTTTCCTTCAATCCAAGTTTTATTAAATTCTTCAATGGTGATATTATCATGTGGGATTATTCATGAGATTTCAATTCTAGACCAAAACAATAATTTTTAGTAAAAATATTTTAATAATTTTTTCACTTATGTGTTTCTTAATTTACCCAATCTTCATTAACATTTCCTAATCAATGGATATACATAATATTTTTCATCCTCAAACTTCATCCCAAAACATAATAGTTTTAAAAAATTTCCATTTTGGGATTCATAAGGATCCATACTAATACTTGAGTGGAAGCCATTATTGTGTGAACATTGATCTAGAAGAAGGTTTGGATCCCAATAAAAATTATATTTTAAAGGAAAATATCATAGCACATACTCTAAGGATTTAATTGTTATCTCAGACTGAATCTTTATATGTGTATTATATGGAATTCTAAAACACAACATTGATTCAATTTATTACTGATGACTTCGCGAGAACATTGAGGTAAACCTAAGATCCCACTCATATATATTATTATGTGCTAATCCATGAAACCAAACAATATTTATTCTATAAATACTATGGAATTGATCATGAGATAAATTTTCAGTCATAGTGATTATGTTTTCTTACATTCTATAGTTATTAACTATAGATTATATAGTATTTTGATCTATATTTTTTTTTGGTGAGAAAGACAAAAACACTTATAATGTATTCCCATTTCAATTATCGTTTATATAATGGTTATAAAATCCACTTATGCTTTTTTTAGAATAACAATATGACCTTCCATTAATTGAGATATACAATCATAAATATATCACTTCATATTGTATAACCATAAATATGCATTCATGTAGTCCAATGGTGCATATATAAAATTATTCCTCTTTGATTGTGGGTTGGTGTGTAACATTCCACCACTTTACATTGTCTTAGGAAGAGGTGTATGGTTCTACTAAGGATTAATTGACATCCCCATTCCCCAAAAGTGGCCAATATATATTTAGGGATTCGTAGTAATTGGTTGAAAATTTTCACATTAAAAAAAACAACCATATAAGATAACCATAACTATACAAAAAACTATATGATTCATGAGAACAACACAATACAGTTCATAGTAGACCAAACAATCTCAAACTATATTTGACTACAAATATGAATGAAAAAAAAATTGGAGTACAAAAAGTAACCCAAATAAACAAAACTCTAAGAATCCAGAGATACTAAAAAAATCCAAACAATATACATGATCTACCTCGATAATACATTCCAAATTATAAATATTCATCACTAAAAAATGATATTATGTTCATATAACTATGTCATGATATAAAATTTCAAAAAATTGATCAAAGATTCTACATAGGGGTTAGTATATAACATAATAGGTTTTCACCATGGACTTACCAACTCATGACACAAGTATAGAACAAGTTATCACATTTATATAAATTATTATTATGAAAACTAAAACCATTTATATAAATTTATGTGTCTTTTTAAGTACATATAATAAACCATTAAAACCAATTTTAATTTTTTTTAGTTACACGTTACATTCCACACATCAACACATGCTTTCCCAAGTGAGTGTTTCATAGTCATGAGTAGTGTCTCATCTATCTACCAATTTTTCACAAGGAGACTATATGCCAAGTACAGTAATGGAACATGCCCCTTCCACATGGGCCACACCATTGTAAATAAACACACCCCAACTATTTATTTCTAAAACCATTTCGAACCAATTGAGATAAACCATTTAAATAAAATCATCCTTTTAAAGAAAATGTTTTCATAAAAATTATACATGAATAATAATTTAAATCAAAATATTAAAATCATCTTTTTAAAACTATGAAGCCAATATCACCTTCTACAATACAAAAAAAACACTATAATTTTAGAAACCATCACAAAAGATGTTTTCTATAAAATAATTCACATAAATTTTATAATTAAATTAATTGAATTTAGTAAATTTTAAATTAATATTTATAGATCTAATCAAGAGTAGTTGATAGTGAAACAACCATCCTCATAACTTAGGAGAAAATAATGAATGTGACATATTCATCAATAAACAGTATTGAAACTCAAATAACAATCCTTAAGTCATGTTCCCTAATATAAAACAATCATAACTCATCATTATTGTAATTAAAAATCATTAATATATCGCCAAAAAATTATATTCATCAATCTATGAAAGGATTGTTGAATAAAACTAAGATAAAAACCATGTTCATGAACTTATTGAGGAATCCTAGGCTCCAAAACACAACGATTCACCATCAGATCTCTCCCAGATCTAGAGTAAAGGTGTTCACAACTATTGAAAGGAGATAAAACCATGTTACTATTGGAATATGTTAAAAATATTCCATTAAGGGGAAAATATAAATTATATCCACAAATCTAGATCTTGTTTTCAACATCGTTCGGTTAGCAAGAACAGTTAGCAAAATCATATGTTATGGTTAACAAGACACTACCTACCAACAAATCCTATACATTATTCGAGCATTTTTATACTAATCATGGACTACCCATTCTAAACACCTCTATCAGTCATAACAGGGTTTCTCCTAGGTGGATGAACCCTTTCACTAGACCATGTTTCTAGCCACGTGCTTGACCAAATCCCACTATTTTAGTTGCACGATTTTCTGGGATGTGTTTCCTTGTTTATACTAGCTATTATCAAAATTTTCACCTCTATAAAATCCTCATGAATCATTAATACACTCCTCAATACATACAAAAATATAAACCAATAACTTTATATAAATAGAATACATAAATAAATGTGTAATTACCTAAAACTGTGGTGTTAAATTCTCCCCACCATTACCCTTTCTATCACCAAAATATAGAAAACCATCATTGGACTAAAATAGTGGAGTCCATTTCTCATTAATTTCCTTTTCAGGTTCCCATGTATCATCTTGAATCTGTATTTGCTTCCATACAGACTATAATATAAATATTCATTACCCATGCATGACTTTCTCATTCCTATATAAAGTACACACTATAACATGAACCAATATAGCATCCAGCACTAGGATAATGTGATCTAATTTAATATCATGGTCAGGATTTGGTGGATAATTCATCAATCGATAAACGTAAAGTATATTATGATTTACGAAATCTATGTGACATCCCTACCCTCTTTATAATCAACTGAATATTATATGATGTCTCTTTCACAACGCTTGGTAAAACCCATGGTGTCCCATATTCTCTCTCTAAAAGTGAATAGTGAAATGAAAAGCATAAAATTCTTCAAAACATGACACACATGTCAAGGCATGAAAACTTTTGTTATATGATAACTACACTAAGGGTATGTGCTACCCCATGAGAAAAACAATTATTTCACAATCCCTATTTTTCTATTCTAATGTTATTGTCATCCCTTTGGATTTTTCATCCATTTGAGGAGGATATGAAATTCTCATAATCAACAGTGTCCCATGGTATACTGTACGGACTTCTAAAAATGATATCATAGACTCAGATGTCAGTTTGATACTATGAAAACTAGTACACCATGCATCTTCAGAACTTATAGAATATAAATTTTGGGTATGTCATCACCAAATGAGACTAATTAATATAGATGAAATTGGAAAACGTTGTGATCCATTCCAGTATCAACCATATGAAAAATATTTTCTGAACCATCCTTGGTAGATACTTTATATGATCCATATTTATCTTCTCCCATTTCTAAAATGTGATAGGAAAAGACTGTAACATACTTGATGGTCAATTGTTCTCTTCCTTAACATGATGATAGGTGAGGATTCACAAAAAAATATAGCTTCTCAAGAAAAACATAGCCTCTCTTCTTTTCTTTGCAGCACATGAAAATTTCTCATTCTGTTCCTTTTACATATTCTATATTCTTAGATGAAAACCAAATCTAAAATTGTGCTAAGCAAGAAGAAGTTGTTCGTAGAAGAAAACTAGTATGACCATCTGATCTCTAAACCCCAAAACTAAATTCCCATCAAGCATCCAAACCTCATTTTTCTCACTAACATTGATTTTTGACCTAAAAGAAACACATTAATAAACTAATTACTATGCCGCTGTAACCTTCTAAACTAATTTAAGAAGAAATGAAACTGGAATGGAAACCATAACACTAACTCAATATTTAAAATCCTTGTTATTTTATACAATCACCAGTATTATCTAAAATTAATCGGAATCATCTTCGTAATCAAAGTATAATAATTTATGCATAATACATCTATAAATAAATTTCCTTCACCTGATGTATACTCTGCTACAAATTCAAATATAAGGAGGTACTTTATACATCTTAATTGTATTATATTAAAATATACTTGTGAGAACTTTTTTCAATCATGTATGGTCCCAAAACTCCATATTATTTTTTCTAGATAGGTAATGTTGAAATGCTATCACTGCGTTGATGATAGAAGGTAATTTTAAATCTTTTTTTGGGTATTTATTCTCTTACAATCGTATCTGTTGTCATCTGTAAGCAATAACATGATATCCCTTCATAAAAACACACCAAAAACAATATTATTAAGCATCACAATACACCACCTAACATTTTAGTAATTCTAATAATATCTTAATTGATGATGATGTAAGGTGAAATATGTACTATTAAAAATAATTCATTAATTCAATATTCTTTAATAATAGAACATTTTTACTAATAAATTTTATCATTGGGGAATCCATTCAGGAAAATTCATTAAAAAAACCAAGGTAATAACTATATAGACCAAATAAAATACATATATTAAAAACATTCTTTAGCAGTTTCTGTGAGATGAAAACCTCAATTATTTCTAGTTTTATAGAATCAAAATTTTTAAATATAACAAGGATAGTTAAATTGATCACTTGAATAAATAAAGAAAATAATTAAAGTTTGTAATAAAAAACATGACCCCATAATTTATCATTATCATCTTATGTCCTTGAATACACCAATAATTCATCCAAAAACAACACCAAATAAATAATCCATATACCCTTGAAATATATTATAAATTAAATAGATAAATACAATCAGTGCAACTATATGAATAAAAGGCACAATCACATACATGAAAAGGCCGTATATACTACTAGAATATTTCTTAGGAATATTCTCATTCTAAACCCACAATTAGTGATATCCTAATAACAATTATTATTTTTTGATAACCACCGGGATCCCATTAATTGATTGAAAATATAATTAATACATGGAAGTTGATACAGATTATTTATAGTGACTTGGATGATCTTATTATAATCTACAAAATTACAATGATTTTTATCTTCCTTTTTAACAAAAAAACATGTTCATCCCATAATGATGTAAGAGGTCAAACGAAACATTTTATTTCTTACACTTCAAACTACAACATAAATTATCTTAATATGTTTGGTTCTACCTAATAATACTTAAGTGATATTGGGATGGTCTTTAGTAATATTTTAATTATAAACTCTACTTCACTTGAGGGTTCTATCGCTAAAAAATTATCAGGAAAAATATTCATACACTGGTCCAAAACTATTGTAAATTCACTATTCATAGTCTCATTGAATGATTATATTAAGAAATAATCCATATGGTATAAGATCATTCCAAACGTTGGTGCAAAAAATCTTGTTCCACCTTCCATTACATTCCATCCACCTCTAAAGGGAAACTTGATTCCATCCTAAATTATAAAAATAACATGTGAGGTTTAATAGTCAATGTTATCATTAAAATTCTTAAAAAATATAAAAATAGGATTATATCTTATATATCTATCTCATTCAATGATAAATACAATAACAATTGATCTCCATCAATATTATTAGAACATTCACATGGAGGCTTCAAATTCTCTTTGGCCAATACTCGTTTACTGTTTCGAACCAAGAGGCATAATATCTATATAGAAACCCATAATATTAATAGTAATAGAATCAATAAATGAATGATATGCACCCATATCAAACAATGTGTTTATATGTGTAGAATTCCATACAATCATATCACTCACCATGGATGATTACCATTGACCTTCCATGATTATTTTCTCAGCATCATGAAAATAATTTACTACCTACAAATTGTTCTTTATTTCCCTATTCATATTGCAGTGGTTGATGTGTCATGGAATTCCTAGAATCACTATGGATTCCCCTATATGGTTGAATAGAACAATTCTTCACCCATTTTCCCACTATAGCATACGACTTTCACAAAACAAGAGATATGTGCCATGATACGAAACATTGAGCACTATGACCATAGAGTTGAAGATGTCTCATCAGGTAGAAATTATTGTAAGCCCAAGGTGATTTTGTACAATATTTCTTATTATAGTTCAATGAGAAACACTAAAAACATCCCAACATAATATTTATATTTTGAGGAAGATTCATCTATCCAGGTTTCTGATTTTGAGTCATACTACCACCTTGGAAATTGGTGTCTGTCTTCCGCTTATTCCATATATTATAGTTCCCACTACTTCCCATTAGATTATTCATGATTCCTCTACCCATAGTTCATAATATGTAACATTATTAAATTTTTGTTCTATTGACCATTTTAATATATTCTTTTATAAAAAGAACACCAATATTTTACTGAATCTATAACCTCAACACGATTCAAAAATGTGGTCCCTCTAAATCGCACCTGCCACATCCTCATGTACACAATAAAATAAATTCATATATTTATCCACATAATTCGTCAATGTGAGTTTCTCTTACTTCAAACTAATGAAATCCATTATTTTTGTCATTATGAACACAAGAGTCTAGAATTATTTCCTGAATAGATATTCATAATCCTCCGATAAAATTCCATGGTATAAATTTTCCAAAACTACAAAACCCAAAAAATGTCATACTATATCCTCATGCATGTACATATCCAACATGGATTTTATCATAGAAGTGTTATTGGGAAATTTATGATTCTATTAATCCTTTTCTTCCCCAACTCTACATTTTCTAGTTTCGAAACACCTAAAAAGGTGGGTGGATTCTTCTTTTGGAACTAAACATAATAATCAATTTTCCAAGGTCAACGCATTAAATTCCCTTTATCTATGACTTTAAAATCCTAAATAATACTTGAAACATGTTTTTGGTTCAACTTTGGCTCAGGTGAAAACGCATTCTCTAATTCTTCAACCAGATGGATTCATCTATGCCTACATGGTGACATTCTCTATAGATAAAATATATCAATTTAGATTCACTCTCTAGCAACTGAAGATTTAATAATTTCATATATTACCACATGAAACATATCACAACATGGATTTCCATAATTCCTTATTTTCCAAATTTCAAAACATTTTTGAAAATTTCATAATATGTTTGGAAAACCTAACCATTTATAAAACACCACCAACAATATTATTCAAAATATCACATTTGAAAAATAATTCAACCCTATTCAAAGATAAAAAAAAATTATCAAATAAAAAATCATTACTATAAATGAATTATTAATTCCTTATAGGACGTCTTTTATATCAGGGCATGTAATGATATTCTAAAAGATGAAACACCTAATGATGAGGTTAAAACTCATTCAAGTGTCTAAAAATAATTATGTTCTCAAACTCTTTAGTAACCTATAGTTCAGCATAAATTGGTTAGCTACAACTTTTTTAGATTTATACTTCATGTCATGATGATCTTAATCCTTATAAAATCCCAAACTCAAGAAGTAAACTCGAACAATTTTCCAAATATAAGACTAAAAATGGATTCCCTTATTCCTAAAACAACTGAAAAACTATCCAATATAGATAAAATTTTTAACCTCCCATCCCACTCATTATATTGGGAATAAGTGGAGGTTTCTACTATGACTTTAGTGGAATCCATATGACACTAATGATTGGTAGTAAATGTCAAAGGAATCATAACAATTAGGGGATGATTTCCAATTTGAAAATAAAACAACCGTAATAGATAACCATAACAAAGCACGTAACTATATTATACAAGAGAACAATGAAATACAACTAGATTTAAACTAAACCAAACTAAACTATATCAATGTACACTGTGGAATATAAATCCAATATCAAAGTACAAATAAGAAACCAAAATAAAAAAACTCAAAAATTCAAAAGTCACAAACTAAAAAACACCCATCCATATCCAAACTACAACTCCACAAGCAATCCCTAATGTATCAAGAGGCATCCATAAGAGTTAAAATTCATTTACTTTACCTGTATCCCACTATAAAATATCTATGAATTCTCAAAATTTCCAATGTAGGTGGTGAGTAATAACTCAACATGTTATCCCCATTACCTTCCCACCTCACACCCCCCAGTATAGAACATGTTAGAAACATTTTATATATATTCTAAAAAAATAAAAACATTTTATATAAAATACAAAAATATGTCTCTATAATAAAATATTACTTGGAACGAAACCAAAAAACCATCAAAATCATTTCTAAATTTCCATTTTTTCATAACCCATTCCATTTCACACATCCACACATGCATGCCTTGATGAAAGGTCCATACTTTTGAATGGTGTCTTATTGAATTATCATGTCATCACAAGTTTACAATATACCATGTTCACAAATGGAACACACCCCTTCCATACGACCACATTAATGAAACTGAACACACTCCAACCATTTATTGTAATTACAATTCTAACTCAATTGATCGAAAAAAATCAATAATACCATCATCTTATTGAAAACACTTTCCAACCAATTTTTCAAGCATAAAAAGTCAAAAAAATTTAAAATCATCATTTTAATATGATGATTTAAATTTCACAAACTAAAAAAAAACCAAACTCCATGATTTCTCAAACCATCACTAAAGATGATTTTCATACAACAATGCATTTTAATTTCACAATTATGTTCAATCATTGCATAAAATTATAAATAATTCACTAGAATATAATTATGAAATTTCTAATTGGAAAAAATGTTATTTCCAAATTAAATTTTCTAAAATTGTACAAAATTAAGAAAAATTAAATAAAAATAAAATAAATTTTTTTCAAAAAATATTATTTTTAAACATAAAATGAATTTTATTAACATTTAACTATTTTTTTAAATATAAATTATTTACGTAAAACCATTAAAATTAATTTTTTATTTTTTGTTATTCATATTAATACATAATTGTTTAATGGATATGTTATAATTTCTAGGTTTAAATAATAATATTAATTGTATATTATTGTTAATTGAATCATTGTGGTATATGTATCCCGAATTGTTGTTGAAATTAAATTTATTCAAAAAAATATTTCATTAAAAACATGGAGTTTAATATGATAATTTTTTAAAATGATTTTATTTATCTCATGATAATCAATTCAAATACATTCTAATCAACTATTTTTTAGACTAAAATGACTGGAGAACACCCATAGTAAAGCACTCTGAATATGAAACCATTGTCTAAATTTTCTTATCATTTTTTCTTTAACTCGTCTAATGCAATGAAATCTATTCTATATGGAATCCTTGATATTGAAATGGATATATGTTTTAATTTGAATTAAAAATAATACTCAACGCCTTGCAGAAGACTAGGAAAACCATGTGGAATTACATAAAAATATTCTTATGCGAAAGGAATGTATTCAATGTTTACAACCCCCCAAATCATTTGATCCTAGAGTCCCTCACTATGGTTTACCAAAGTTTACAATATTTATTTTTATTCAATACAGAGTTTATCATAATCCTTATATTGATACAAGATAATAGTATGATTTATGACCTTAATGGAGACGTACCTATCTAGACAGATTATATGTACATTATATAGTGACATATAATTTAGACCAAATATTATATGAAATTAAACCAAATCAAGATTAATTAGATCTTCAACATGTATCCTCCCACAAAAATTAACCATGTTATATTTTTAAATCTCATATCTTATCATTATAACACTATAGGTTTTTTATGATAGTTAAATATCCATTTATTGGTACATTTATTTGGATTTCATTGAAAAATCATGTTATAAAAAACAATTTGATTAAATAGAATCGTGTAATGTATTATTATTTCATGTAAAGAGATCATGTTTACCAATTATCCATTTATTTTCAGGATCATCCTCAGTGGTAGCGGCAATGTATTCTCTTCAATGTTAAATTGGTTAGGGATATTTTTAGTGAATTAAATCACATAATGTATGAATACCATTAACATGAAACATTGTAGTGTTGAAATATCATTTGTAGGAACCATTTTATATTCTTTGGTGTTAATGAGACACATTGAAATGGTTCGATAGTTATGGTCCAATTGTCATACTTTCCGACAAAAAAATCACTTCCCTGATCTACATAGAAATTTTTTGATGTTATTCATACCATATTTATTATATGTTGGGAATTAGACATTATTCCCACCAAGATTCTTGTCATCGGTTCACACAAGATAGTGCAGTTTTCATTTATTTTCCCAATATTATTTAGAGTTTGTAGTTTCGATATCAACATTAAAAAAACATCAAACAATCTCTTCAATGATTTGGAATTCATTTATGGATATTTCTATTTAAAAATTATATTTCTTCTATAAAATTTGTAATCTATTATACACATTTTATCAGATATATGATCAATCAAATACCATGTAATTCATTTGAAATTTCTATCAAATTTCCATATAAACTCATTATTTTGTTTTATTCAATTACACGAAATCCCACTCAATCCTTTCGTAAAAATTATATGGATAATATTTATTTAAAATATATTTTTTGAATAATTATAATTCCTTAGATTATATGTCCTCATATTATATTCTATTCTTATTTATAATTAAACACTATTAAGAATCACAATCTAAATAATATACAGCAAAAAAAAATTTCCAATTTATAATCATTAGAGATTAAAAATTATATTTTCCATAACATTTATTCATTACTCAGAACCTTGTGGAATTAAATACCAATTAAAAATGATGTATGATTCTTTATAATTAGGTCAACAGTAATTTACTCCACCCTTTTGTTGGGTAGTAGAAAAAAATTAGTTTCAAAGAACTTAGGATAGTTTAATGAGAATGATCATAATATTATATATTTTTTCCCCAATCTCAATAGGATTTTCTATTTGTCCAATCTTCACATTTTAAATTTCACACATTATTAACCAATTTAATTCAGGATCCCACCATTATATTTAATAATAAAAACCAAGAGTGAATCTATATATGAAAATAATTTCATGAAAATGAAAAATGCAATCATTATTGGGGGATTACATAAATGATGTGTATAAGATAGCCTTTGAGTCACTAAATTTTAATATCATTTACTGATGATTTATTTTTAGCTAATCAGGTTTTAAATATATATTTATTCAAAAACATTATTATGGTTCATAATGATTATCCTTTTGACCAAAAATTATTCCATAGGAGTCTTAAACCATGTGCACAGTAAGAGCTCATTCAATGTGTACTAGAATGATGGCCAAGATATAATCGACCAAGGGTTCAATATTATTACACCTAGATGCATATATTCTAAAACCATATAAAAATTTAATATCCATTCATGTACATGTTACTAATTAACAACAAATTAAAATCATTCAGAATAAAAAATAATTTTATCATATAATTTGACTAGTTACATTGCATTTTCTGTAAACGTTTAACTAATTTACAAAAATCTATCATCAAAAAACTATAAAAACTAAAAAATAAAGTAAATACCTCTCTGATACTTGATATTATGAACCGATATAATCATTTTATTAATAATAAACTAATAAAGAAAATAAATAATACATCTACTTACAATTCCATATAATATGGACAAAAAACTATTTGGCCCTTCAAAATAATCATATAATTATACTAATTTGTGAAACATACAAATATCATTCCATCATATTGAAACATAGGAGCATTTCCTATAAAACTCACATGATGTAATAATTTTCATAACATGGATAATGGAAACATAAGGAAGGGTTATGCTCAAATTCTCAAAAAGGTAAGTGTAATACCACAATGTATCAGATCATGAGAATAAAGAGAGAATGAATATTCTTTTGACTGAGTGAATATTTATTTTTTTATTAAATTGAAAATCTATCATACATAGAAACCTAACTCATGGGGGTTGGAAATGGTGAATACCATGGGAATAAACTATAGCTATATGCATACAATCGTTGATTAATAACCCCATATTAGTGTATATGGTCAATATCTCTCATGTCCTCCCTATATAGGCTAGAGAATCAGTTGTAATGTGTCCTTCCTTCAATGTTTCAAGAATAAAAATTCATTGGATAAGGAAATCCTGTATTTACACGTATAATATTTAAACTCCCATGTAACAATACCCTTATTTTTGAGATATCCAACCAAAAGAGATGAACATATCTCAACCTAGGTAATCTAGATGTTTAGATTCCTGTAAATCGTAATACCAGTGTCAATGGATATTTCCTCTTCTTCTATGGATGTTCCCACATAATAAATGTAATTGATGTTAATGATTATCGAACACCAGTTGTCTCTTACTAGGATTCCCCCTTTAATAATCCCATGTATAATATTACTAAAACAGATATAATCTAGATTATATCATTAAACCATGGTTGAGGAAACATAGAATATAAAACACATAACTTGTGAATTGAAAAAAGGTGTTTGATTCTTGAATATGATTAATCCATGATCCCTTTAATTTCATAATTATTTTTTATATCATAAAATGATGAATGCATTGATAATAATCATTGGAAATTTTTAATAATAAGTGTATCATTCAAATGTTTCATGTCCATAACGATTTGAAAAAATTGTGATTAAACAAATTATGTAAACACCCATGTAAATGTACTCATTTTTTCCATTATATATATATATATGCTAAAATTCACCATTACCAAGAATGTGTGAACTAATCCATTATTCCCACAAATGATTGTATCATGAGATATAATCAAATAAGAATTTATTATAGTGTGATATAGTATCCCATTTATCATTATCCATAAATATGAGTGTTTTAAAACACTGAGATTTCTATAAATAAAAAGTAACAAATTAATTTAATCTTTATGTTATCTTGTGTTACATAAAACACTGTGTTTAAACAAAACACGACATAATATTAAAATATTTTTATTTAATATGATAGGTATCATAAAAACACTATAATAGTGGGTATGAAGTGGATAAGCTAAATTATTAAATAATATGGTTTATATATTGAAATGAAATTAATTAGTCGGTGTCCCATTAACCTGCAACAAATATAAAAACTATTTTAAAATAAAGGATTCCATTTTCTAAAAAATATTTTTACAACAAAACAAATTTCAACATAGAAAAAATTATCAAATATATTTTGGTGAATTATATTAACAAAATATATATGTTATATATTTAGTCTAATATTTATAATTAATCTTCTTTAATTTCAAGTCATGAGATAAAAAAATTAAATTTATATGTATTTTTCTAAAATTCTATTTTGTCGAATTTTCAAAAAATTTATAAATTTAATTTTTGAAAACATTGGAATCATTATTTTAAAAAAATTGAAACATTTTTTAAAATCATAATTAAAAAAAGTGATTTTCTGAGATTCTTATGAAAATACTTCTTTTTTGATGAATAGTGTGGAATATTAGTTTTATTGAAAATTATATTTTAGATTAAATTATTTTAAATTGTATATTCTAATTTATTAAAGGATTAAAAGTAAAATATTATCAATTATATATCATTTTATCAAATCTCGTTCGTTAGAATCATTTTCATGTTAGTGTTTTATATAACAACTTTTTACTATTTTGAACATTTTACCTTTGGAAGATCACTTTCTCTTCATGTCGGTGGGTTTAATTTTAAATAAAAATATTTGTCGTCATTGAATTAAATTTGAAAAGACTTATTAAATATTTGGATTCATAATAATATTTATTTTAATATAATAAAATCATTATTTTTTACCGTTAATCAATAGCAATAATAGAAATTAAATTACTGAATTTATGGAATTAATGGGTACACTATGTGTTAAACTATAAATATATTAATTAAAAAGGATATTAAATGTTTCAAATATCAATTTTGTGTATATATTTCTATATTATTGTTTATAATTATTGATAATTGTACATTTTATTAACCTTATTTAATGTAAAAAATGTGGGTACACCCTTTTATTTTCATAAATAACAAGTTTTACACTCTCCTCATTTATAAAAGGCCACCAATTCTCCACTCATATTCACATTGAAATACTATTTGATTAATCCAAGAACTTTTCAATTATATTAATTAATTCCATAATATTATTCTAAAATCCTTAATTTTGTTAAAAAATCCATTCTTGGATAAATTTTTATCAAATAAAAAGGATTTTACCTGAAAAATAGATAATATTCTTCAATATAGATACCCTACTTTTGTTTCATAACTTATTACATCATTTTAATGAAAAACAATATGAAAAAATTAAAGAAACATTACCTAATGGTTTAGTGTCTTGGAAAAATATGAAATATACATAACATTTACCAAATAAAACATTAGCATTTATTTAATTCCTTCTTCTCTAACTTCTTATTGGAACTCATGTTCTCCATAGTACAAGTATTCACATGGGTATATTCATCAATGAAATGTGTGAGATAAAATCTCAATAAGATTATAGATAAGAAATTGAATCAATATAACATTGGGTAAGAATAATAATCATCATTATAATCATGAGAATATGTATTAGATAAATCCATGGAATGTGGAAATGCATAAAAATGAGTCATCGTGTCTTAGTTGTCAACTACCACCCATAGTTTTGAACAAAACTAGCATCATGTTAATGAATATTTCATTGTATAGCATGAGATTATTAACATTAAATAGTATATTTTAGGGATATATAATTATAGGAACACTCGTTACGTTATAACATTTATATTGCACAATATAATTATGGATTCACCTGTCACATCATATCATTTAGATTATCATGCATTCCACATAGAATGTAAATCAATATTGGATATAAAATAACCCATGAAAAGGAAATTTCTTTCAAAAAGAATAATTTAATGCCTAAAAATTAGGGTTATGAAAATAAAAATGGAATAAAATACTTCGAATAAGAATCATTTATCTAGAGTGAAGAATAAACCAAATCAAAAGAATAAAAACATGTGTTTTTAATAGAAAAATATATTTTGGGAAATTATTTTAATTTTTCATAAAATCATTTTGGAATAATTTATATCAAAAAATTAATAAAAAAGTATAATGAATTTATATTTTGGGAAAATTTATGGAATGTAGATTGTAAAAATGGAGTGAAATATGGAAACCTCAAATGAAGAGAGTTGGGTTCGAGAATTCCGTTACCTTATGTCTGAATACTCCGTTGTCATTAATATACTAGATAATAAAATAAATTTAACTAATTAAAAAATAAATCACACTTTATATATTAATTTTATTTATTATTGTTTTATTATTCTCAATTATGGGATATTTATTGAGTTATATAGGTTAATTTCATCTTTTGGGAGTGTTCCTTTACCTGATTTTCATGAACGGTTTACTTGAATATGAGTATGGAAGTTTATATAGAATGGGTATAATTATCTATAATTTCACATATATGTTAATAATTAACTTATACATGTTTTAGTGGTTATATATATTATTTTAATATGAGTTTAGGACCAATATTTAGATAAATAGTTAATGATAATTGTTTCGGTTAATTTTGGTAGTTTTCAATCACAATAAAATTGATTTCTTTTATCATTTATTACTAGGTAAATATTAATGTTTCAAAAACATTAATGGGTTATATTATATTTGTTTCAGTATTTACCATCAATTATAGTGGTTTTATTAACATAATTGTTGGTGTTAATGGAAATGAAATTACATTGCCACAATGATGGTAAATAGACATATCCCATGTGTTGATTTCATTTTTATAATAAAAGAGAGAGAAAAAAGAAATTTGATGATGGATATTAAATTAATATGATATAATTAATTTATATAAATGATACAGTATTTATCAAGAACATTGGGATATAGGTGGTTTGGGGGGAATAAGTAAAGGCAAAAATTTAATAGAAATTAAAAGAAAATGATAGTGTATTTTACGTCTTAAATCTAATATCATTGAGAACCTCCATAGAGGAATGGTTTTGGTATTTTGATGATTCCAAGGGCTAATGAAATTTCTCAGGTTTTTAGGATGCTATTTGAAGTTAACTTTGATAATGATAAAATTTTGATTGGTGTGCAGAAAATAGGTGGTTAGGGGTGGTATTTTTCGTTGATGATATGGGGTTTTTCTCATTATTTTATTCATTTGTTTATATGTTTCCCATGAAAAGGAAATAAATAATATTAAATTACTAAATAATGTAATTCCATAAGTATAATTTTATATTATGGTACTTACATCGTCCATCACTCGTGGAATAGCGTATTTAACTTATAATTAATATTCTATAATGTAACTTATTTTACTATTCACCAACAATTCAAGTATTTCAGAATAATAAATAAATTTCACCCTAACCATTATCCATGATGTATAACTCATAAATTTAATTCATTTAATTAAATAATATTATATATATATATATTATATTTAATTTATAATTTAAATCATCATTTACACAAAAAAATGATATTTTAAAATTAAAACTGATTTTCTAAAACATTGAAGAAATAATTAAGGTCTAATAAAATTATCTTATTATCATAAGAGAAATAATATTAATTTGTGAATAAATTTTACGAAAAAAATAATTTAAAATATCAATTTTTTTTATACAATTGTAATTAAATATTTATCAATTACAAAAATACCAATACTTAATTTATCATTTAAAAAAAATTATTTACTTATTCCATTGAATAAATATATCATATTTTCATTTATAAGATACCTAAATTTTATATATAGTTTCAAAGGTTATGATACTATACTATTGGATATATTACCACTTCTAAGAGTCATGTTTCTATTCTAAATTTCATGTTAGTATTCAACCAGTATAGGTTCATTAATTTATAGAAATATTGATTTTCCATTCAATTTTCATTTATAAATTTTTGTTATGTTATTTATGTGATATTATGTGATTTATACTATATGAAATCACTATAATAGGGTTTAAATCACATTGATAAATGTTTCAGTCATTCCATTATTCTCAGCTTTTGAAATTTCTCCCTAAAAAATTTTATTTTACCTAAATAGGTGTGGGTAAGTATCCTTCATCGCCTCCCTTTGTTCCTATGTAACTTCATCATACTTATGGTTCCCCAAAAAAACATTGAGAAGGTGGGTTGTAATGTCATGTATTTTCCGTTTATAATTCTTATATATTATATGGAATTATTTTGAGACCAATCATTGCGATGGCGTGCAATTCTGAGGCCCGGAGTGCCCAAAATAAATATTTGAAATAAATTAAATGTATAAATATCACACACAAGTGATTTTAGTAAAATAATATGAATAATATTGGAATGGACTTCCTGATCAGAAATCTGAGGGAACCGATGTGCTCAGACTAGCGAATTTACCTTAGGTGGTGCCTAATATAGATCAGCATGGGTCGGCTGCATAAGATAGTTTTTGTTTGTTTTAAAGGATATAAAATAAAATAATAGTTTATTTTGTTTTAAAGGTCTCGATAACAGAGTGATACGTTAATTGGTTTTAAATTATTAGGATCCCATGGTTAGGTTCATAACCAAGGAAAATTCCCTGGGATTCTCTAGATCATTGGAGTGGAGACATCATTAGAGAATTCTTGTTGAACGATGATGTGTCGATAGTTGCATAATGATGTCGAATATCATCTGATGGAGGATCTCCCACTTTTTTTATAGTTGAGTTAGGGGTGGTTATTTTCAATTATTCATTCCTCTTTCTTCAGTTTAAATGATAAATTCAGATTAATCCATGAACAGGTTGGCCCACTGATCATTTGTTTCTATGTGAGGGACTTTTATGAGGTTTGTTTTTGGTGAATTAATTCGTGCATGATTTGATTTATTAATTTTTTCTATGTTTGAAATTTCTAATGGGATATGATCAATACCCTAAAAAACTATAGAAGATGTTTGTTCCTCAATTCATTTTTTGGATTTCTTCTTCCCAATTTTACCATTCGGTCTTAGAGTTAGCCATGGGGTTATGAACAACGGATCGTTGCACATTAATTTCATATCACAACAATACAAAATTGGGGATCTCACACCATGATGACCCAGAGGATTTGTGAAGATGATGGACGCCGATGAATTGAAATTATTGCATAGAAATCATTCTTTAAATGTTCGTCATGTGTATGGATTAAAACATTTTTTGGGCCAATCAGAAACATGAAACCAATATAATTGGCTTTATAGTGTCGGGGAGACCTCATACAATGTGTTTCATGGTGATCAAATAGGTATATTGATAGATTGAAGATCACCTAAAGCACTGGAAAAACAATGTTGGGTTTTGTAAGATCGTGAATAACATGGATTGTTCTCTGAAGAACACGTCATGTGAGGCCATCTCAGCGACGGCTAGGGTTTATTGATGAATGATACGATCACACGGAGTGTGAAAACATTCACATGGAATTTCCTTCCTTATATGGGACTTGATTTTTATTGCAAACGATACAGAGACACAGGGTGGAGTACACGGTATGTACTCCTCCACACAGCTATACCAGGCTAGTTACACGAGTAATCTCTTGTACCGATATACAGGTTGGAAGACATGGTTTGGAGCCTTATACAGGCACACAACCAGCGTACATAGAGTAGCACACTAATAATAGGACACACAATGTCACGTTCTTACACACCGTGTATATCTCTTTCTACATGAAATGCTCTTCGACATGAGTCATTGTACAAAAGCAGTACCCATGGTCATAATACAAGGCATGTGACCTTTCTACATGTCATGTACATTTCTTTCCATGGCATGATCTCTTTGTCCAACACAACTGTACCAGGATCTATTTGGGTTAATACACCTTTTCTCATTCCCCTGAAGGCCTGGTAGCATTTCCATCCAAGGGAGTATGATCCATTCATCATGAATTTCTTGATAGATTCAGAATATCTTCGAGAGGCCCAGAGCGAGATCCTCAACCCATTCTTGGCCATATATATAGTTAGTTAACGTTGTGACCAATCCTACATTACATTGATTATATCCTTATCATGTGAATCTGGATGCGTTTTGGTATACCCCATGTCCCTGGCATTGATCCTCATTCGTGTATCATGATGTTTCCCCACTCAGGAGTGAGTGGTCATACAATTAGTGTATTTGTTACCTTTATAGATCTATTAATGAATCTATCTATCTCATAAAACATCCTAACAAATATACATCATGGAAAAACGTCATCAGAGATATCAGACTTGTGGAGTGAGTTCTCTTGGATCTGTGCTTCATGGAATCTTCAAAATGAATCCCTAGTGTGGTTATGGAGTCATTGTTACATACATATAGACTCCATGTCTTGGTTTCCAGTATATCTGGAAATGATTCATTTTTATATGTTTTATAGACATATAATATGTATAGATAACATTAAATTCAATTTGTGTATTGTTTTTTGGTTTTTGGGGTCCTCTACTAAGTATTGTTGTACTCATTATTGCATGGGCTATTCCGGAATGTGTCATGTCTTATGTAGACGAGCGGCCTTTCGATGGAGTCCAGTGTAGACCAGTACTAGACCAAGCATTGTGATCATCATTACATACTGAGGTGTTTGTATAGCTATGAGGAGAATTCCTAGTACCTATTTCATTATTATAGGTTTGACTTGGTAGATTTTAGACTCTTTATTTTGGTGGGATTATATTTTGGCCCAATTTACTGTCTGCACATTACTTTCATTTTTACTAAGTTGGTTGGTTTTAGTTTTATGCATTAATTTTTGTTCCATACAATATTTTTATATTTTTTCATCATTTTGAACTTGGAGATGTGTGTGTGTGTGTAGGTATATAGTTAATGCCTCCCATGTTAGTGATATGCATACTTGGTGCTCGTCACCAGCCCTTGGCTTATTAGAGGCGGGCTTGGGGTGTAACACACCGAGATTTTATGAAAAATATTCTTTTAATTTCATTGATGTCTTCTATTATACCCCACACCAAGTTTAGCTTATACTATATGCAACACCGTATTAGCTTGCAGTATATGCAACGCTATTCTTGGATCGTGTTACACACAATTTCAAGTTCGTTTTATAATAGTCATTCTACGCAACATTGAGTGTGTTTATATATATATATATATATATATTCAATGTATAAATAAAATATGGTTGGATTCTGTTATATGAAACAACGAAATATTCTTGCACAACACAGAACCCTGACTTGTCTTGTATTACACGCAATCGCGACCTTCCTCGATAGCGTGTGTTGTACGCAATACCGAGTTTTACTAAACAACGATTTATTATTATAATATTATTATGAACTAGCCGTTATGAATAGTATTCACTAAATTTTGAATTTTATAACATTATTATTCATCTTATAAATTTTCTAAAACATTTTATGTGAGGAAAATAAATATTTTGGGTAAAATAAGTATTTTTCAAAAAATGCAGTTTTGCCGCCTTTTGATGGCGCACCCACATTAAATCTAGTTTTTGAAAAGTTTATAAGTTCAATTTAACAAAATAAAATTATTCTTTGGAATATGGATATAAAATTTCACCTTGGATAAAATTTTCATGTTATTCTGATAACTTTCATATTTTAATGAATAGTAAAAACACTCTATATTTTAATTAAAAACAACTTTTTTCATCGTAACAATTTATGTGGTTAAATTATAATATTGAATGGTATTAAAGTATAAATAGAATATATTTTTATCATTTAATATAATGTATGTCGTTAGCATTGATTTTACTTTGAATTCATAGGATAAATCAATTCAATCTTTTGTAATGTTTTAAACAAAAACCCGTTTTCTTTCAACAACGAGATTAATTTTAATTTAATTTATGAAACTTCTGTGTATTGAATTTGGAAAAATGGATTCCATATTTTGAATCAGAGGGTCAAAATTATATTAATAGACTACTTTTTATTTTTGGGCATTATGAATAGTAACTACGGTAAATTTTATTTACCATAGTTAAAGATAAATCGGACAGTTATGGGTAAATATAAGATTATAAAATTACCCTAACACCTGTCAAAATCCTATTGGATGACTAAAAGTCAACCCATATCACCTAAGGTTCGGATTAGAATCATTTAATGGACTTTTTTCCATGAAAATAACTTAATTATTATTAAAACCAAAGAAAGTGACAACATGTCACTCTCTTAAATCTTATAAGTATATTAATTTTAATTTAGTGATAAACATCATGAAACTTCGAACATTAATAATCTACAGAAAAATAATGAAATTATCTACATCATATGAATTTATTTATAATTTTTAGGGATTAAATAATTATCATTAATTGTAACACAATAGTGATGCAGAAATGTTTTATCTAGTGAAAATCAAAAATATAGTTTTTATTAAACTAATAGTAACCATAAAATGCCCACAAACCTGACGAAAAATTATTTTTCATGTATATATAATCCATAATCATCCAATGGTAGAATATTTGACCATTTGGAGCCTTATAAAAGCGATTATGACACTTATATTATTTTATTTTAAATGATGCCAAAGTTGTCACCTACGTAATTTAATAAATATAACAATTTAAATATTGTGATTTTAAGATGATAAATTAGAGTAAAAGTATTATTATAAAATTTAATAGATTTATATTCACCATGGGATTTTATTTTTAATTTTTATGCAACAAATAAGTATATTATATAATTATGCAAAAATGTTGTAGTAATTATTTTATTAAGAGATAAACCAAATAAATGGTTTTAAAAATAATAAAATAAATATTATATGAACTATTTAATGTGATAAACTAATTTCCTAGATACATATGACCATTTATGATTCTATTAAAGGTTTTAGTTTGAACATATCTTTTGTATATATATTATTTAAATTCAAATAAATGAATTGTGTCAAAATTGACACTATTGTTATTTTATATAAATAATTTATTATAAAATTGTTTAGAAATCACAAATATATTTAAAAATTATAAATTTAAATTTATATGGTAGAAGATTTTATAAAGTATCCAATTATGAACAATTCACAACAAATAATTAATTATTTTTTATAATTTAAATTTTAGAATGTTATTACCACAAATAAAATTAAATTGATTAAATTAGGATAAATCAAGTTGATAATGTTTAAAAAAAATTCCTAACATGTCTAAATTTGATTGGTTGATGATATTACAACCCTATATCATATAATCTTTGTATATGAGTCATTTTTGGAGGTTTTTAAGTGGGGTTATATTTATTATAAATTAATATTTTTAAGAATTCCAAAGGTGCCCCTCTCCTCCCTTATAAAAGGGGACCTCCTCCCTCTATTCCTCACACCACATTGAGCCTTCAAGCTCGTCCAAACCCTGCCAAATTCTCTTCTCCACTTCCCTAGAAACATCCTAGAGGTCCTGGTCTTCTTCAAAGACCAATTTTAGTGCCCTAAGAGGAGGTCTCCACTTCAAAGAAGAGGTAATGTCCTTTACCGATTCTTTCAACTTTATTTCTTCTTCCACTCCTTATTTTTTTAGTTGTTTCATTATGAGGTAATAACATCAGTATCAATAATATACTGATATGTTATTATAATTATGAAAAAACCATATGTCACCATCTATCCATCGAACAGAAAACGAAATCACCGCGTGTGTGTACGTACGGAATACCGTCTCCAAGCCGTGGTGTAATCTATTTTCCACCAGCACCTTACTTGGATGGGTATAAGGGTGAAAGTAATTAATATATATGATTATTTTAAATTGATATTGATTATTTAATATTATACATACACTTTAATACAATTCCACGATCTTGGGAATGATATCATTGCTCGTGCGTACGTACGGACTACCGTCTACACGACGCGATGAGATTCACTCTCCATGTTAACCATTCATGAATGATTATAAAGTATATATAATTAATAATAATGAAATATATGACATAATAATGATACTGGATTTATGTATATATATATATATATATGTATGTCATTTACTTAATTCCATTCAATTCAAAAGGGAAACGAAAACAGCGTTCATGCGTACGTACGGCCTACCGTCTCCATGAACGGTGTATTTCATTCCTTTTATCGATCTATAATATATATGTATATGATTAATATATATTATATATAAATCAGGTTTTACATTCTGGAATTATGAAAATCAGGATATAAGTAATAATATCAAGAACGACAAGTCGAAACACATACGATAAATGAAATGATTTTACCCAAAACGCTGCTTTAACATGGAATTTACAAAAGATCGGGTAATATAAAGTCATAAGTGAAACATATATGATATCATAACAATGAATATGATTCTGTAATAAGTCAATGACATTATTTAAATCATTATACAAGTGTTTTGGATACGTACGAAGCATATCAGACCTAAGGTAATGGATAATTTTGAAAATCTCATTTTTTATCTGAGATTGCTTATTCGTAAGTATTTACTAGGGCTATTTATATAATCCATGTCCATGTATTATAAATGTGTTTTCATGTATGTTAAAATTTATTTTTACCCATTTCTGAATTTTACTACATGGTATGTAAGTAATCTTTCTTTTGATTACGTTACGAGGTACCTTTTTGACTTTTCTGGAAAAAGTACGAGAAGAATGTTTTTTAACTTATACGGAACGAATAGATTTTTACGGTTTTATAAAGACTTATTTTCATGAAGCTTACTCCAAAATATTTCATGAATATTTTCAAAAAAAAATCCTTTTCTTTTAAAATTGCATGATGTTTTGTGAAAACAAATTGATTTTGAAGAAGAAAGGATATTTTACTCAAGAATTCATTTCAAGTGTTTTATCAAAACCATTTTCTATCTAAGATGAAATTATTTCATATGTGTATGTTTCAATTATAATGTCTCTATGATTTACATGGTTTCAATTTTCTTATGATGAAATATCCATTTGTTTTATATGGATTATGTGATGATGGCATGATGTTTATGAAACCCATTTTATTCTTTGGGTTATGATGAATGTTTTACGTTTATTTTGTGGCACATGTAAGAATCATTTCACTATGAGATGGGTGGGACCTATATCTCCCTCCAATGCATTGGGTAAATATTTTATATCTCATGAGATAGACATGGCTGGAATGGTAAGTTAATCTGGTTCAGTGTTACAGGACTGAAACGAGGAGTGAACTCGATTCAGAATGGGACTTTGTCCACTAAGATGGTCTTGGAAGCAATGCCTTGGCTACTATGGAAATCATTACATGTGATTAATTGATGCCACAATTACATGTTTTATTCCCATGCTATGTTATCATGATTTATGTTCCATTATGATCTATGCCTTATGTACTTCCCTGTTTTAAGTCGTTGCTCAAGATTTTGATGTTTAAACATTATGTTCATGTTTTTAAGTTCAAATGTATATGGGATTTTTTATTTTATCCATGCATACCCTTACTGAGCATCTGAGCTCACCATTTTTTTATGTTTTATTTTCCCCTAGGATTAAAAGAAAGGTTTTAGGTAAGGAAACAAAAAGTGGAAGATCTTTATGGGGGATGTTGAAGATCTTTCACCACGATTAGAAGATTGCGTTCCACATTTCCAAAGACACTAAAATATTACGATCCTTGTGTGTATATTTTTTGTTATGTATTATGTATTCCGCAAAAGTAATGTAATATCTATGTACCTCAAACTTTGGGTCTCTACAGTTGGTATCAGAGGAAAGGTTTAGTCAACCTTTGGAAACAAGGATGTGAAAATGTTAGTGAGATCCCTAGATATATTTCTAAGGTATGTATAGGGATGTCCCTAAGGATAAGTTTATGTATAGGATATAGTCCTAGAACTACGATAACGATCTCAGATTTTAACCTAAGATGTTAGATATTGAGGGTGCTCCCCCATTACTATGTTGTTTTCGCTATCATGATTTTTTCCTCTCACACTATTCTTTTTGGGTTTTCGAAAATGGCTGGAAACAGGAAGATTCATGATAATAGAGGATATGACGGACAATGGAATGATATTATTCATGATAAAACAAATGAAACGGGATTTGGAAGTCCAAACATTGTTATTATGCCTAATCAGCAATCTCATAATATGATCAATAATCTCAACTTTGGTATGTTTCCCGACTCAGATAATAAGAGAAAGATGGAGTTTCATGATGATCATAGAGGAAACAAAGTTCAATTTCCCTCATGTAAAACATGTGGGAAGAGGCATCGAGGAGATTGTTTCAAAGAAACTGGAAGATGCTTTGGTTGTGTAAAAGAAGGACACAAATCCAATAAGTGGAAAGGAAAAGGGTCAGTTTACACCATGGATGAGGATAATGGTATTGCTACGACATCAACAATGGTTAAATGTTTTAAATGTGGAATGTACAGGCATTATGCAAACCAATTCCCTAAGGGAAGGACTCGTGAAGAGAATCAGTTTGGACATATGGGTTGTATTTATGTTGATGATGATGAAGAGACTACAAATGATACGTGAGATGAATGAATTGTTGAAGCTCGGTCAATGGTTTAAGAAGGTAGTGGAATGATTACATGTTTATCAAGTCTAATGTTGTATAGGTAATCTCATGGTACTATGGAATAAAGAGACATCTAAGGATTGTTACATTTTTGTATTTCCTTAAGTTTTGAAAGTGTATGATTAATGGTACCAGTAACCATGAAAGGTTATTCAGTTATTTTTGGAAAGAAAATGATATGCGCATAATGAATGGATAAGAAGATAATGAGATGTTTGATTGTATTCATGAGCTCATGACTGATATAATGACTAAGTGATATTATGTTTTGAGTATATATAATTTTTGGGATTTTGGTATATGGAATGTGTTAAAATTTAACAAAATTCATGTTTTCACTAAGGTTTAATGGGTATTCATTTTTCAAGAGAATACATGATTGGAATGTGACCAACAAGATATATTGGGGATAAATGATGGTATTCACATAGTTGGTTGATGACAATTCAAGTAATCGTTTTCTTTATGCTATGAGCTTGGACAGAAGTATTTTACATAAGCCTAATGATTGGAATGGATTATGTTGGACATAAGTTAGTATTGTTTAAGGATAGAACTTTTTTGGATATTATTGATGGGATGTTATAGTATTGTAGTTTTAGAAAAAGGACAACATGCAGGACGAGCGACATCCCATCACGTCGGACAAGGCTGTGGGAATCGAACCCACAACCAAAGTGTGACTGGCCTTTATCACCTACCACTGGCCTACAGGAAGTCCCTGGTTAGAAGAAACAAGTTTTATTCTATTAAGAGGTATGATATATGAAGTATAAGATCATTTTTGGGATCGTATATGATTAACCTCACCATAGATGGACTTATGTATATTTGATAACTTTTCTTGAAACAGATGGAATGACCCATCATTCTATGACATGATCTGCTTACTCTTCACAAATAAAAAATTCAACTTCATTTCTTTAAGAGATGAAGTGGAAATTGTTCAAATCACGAACAATAGTGATATTGCACCAAAATCAAGAAAATATTTCTTCTAATTCAAAATTTTCAACTTTAGGGAAATGATATTGAAAACCAAAAATTTTTCATATTGCTCTTATATCCGATGAATCAGATGGTACCTTAGATCATCACAAATCTATGGATTTGTGATTGATGGATTTTTCATAGTCATGTTCTCTACCACTCTCCATCAGAACATGATGGTTAGATTTCTCTTCCATATCCATATTTTAACCTATGTTCTCCTATGTGGAATCCCAGTGATTAGTTAATTTGGGTAACCCTTACGTTTCATACATTATTTTTTAAAGTCAAGTTTTTGTATTCCTTTTTACAATGTGGGTTTCTATTAAAGAAATTTTCAAGTAGGAAACCATTTATAACCCCGAAGAATTTCGAGGGCGAAATTTATTTTAAGGGGGGTAGAATTTAACACCACGAGATTTTATGAAACATTTTCTTTTAATTTCATTGATGTCTTCTATTATACACCACACCAAGTTTAGCTTGTACAATAGGCAACACCGTATTAGCTTGCAGTATACGCAATTCTATTCTTGGATCGTGTTACACACAATTTCAAGTTCATTTAATAATAGTCATTCTACGCAACATTGAGTGTGTTTATATATATATATATATTCAATGTATAAATAAAATATGGTTGGATTCTGTTATATGAAACAACGAAGGATTCTTGCACAACACGGAACCCTGACTTGGCTTGCATTACACGCAATCGCGATCTTCCTCGATAGCGTGTGGTGTACACAATACCGAGTTTTACTAAATAATGATATATTATTATAAACTAGCCGTTAGGAATATTATTAACTAAATTTTGAATTTTATAACATTATTATTCATCTTATAAATTTTCTAAAACATTTTATGTGAACAAAATAAATGTTTCGGGTAAAATAAGTATTTTTCAAAAAATGCAGTTTTGCCGCCTTTTGATGGCGCACCCACTTTAAATCTAGTTATTGACAAGTTTATAAGTTCAATTTTACAAAATAAAATTTTTCTTTGGAATTAGGATATAAAATATTACCTTGGATAAAATTTTCATGTTATTCTAAAAACTTTCATATTTTAATGAATAGTAAAAACACGCTATATTTTAATTAAAAACAAATTTTTTCATCGTAATAATTTATGTGGTTAAATTATAATATTGAATGGTATTAAAGTCTAAATAGAATATATTTTTACCATTTAATATAATGTATGTCATTAGCATTGATTTTACTTTGAATTCGTAGGTTAAATCAATTCACTCTTTTGTAATGTTTTAAACAAAAAACCATTTTCTTTCGACAATGGGATTAATTTTAATTTAATTTCTGAAACTTTTGTGTATTGAATTTGGAAAAATGGATTCCATATTTGGAATCAGTGGGTCCAAATTATATTAATAGACTACTTTTTATTTTTGGGCATTATGAATAGTAACTACGGTAAATTTTATTTACCGTAGTTAAATATAAATCGGGTAATTAAGGGTAAATATAAGATTATAAAATCACCCTAACCCCTGCGAAAATCCTATTGGATGACTAAAGGTCGACCCATATCACCTAAGGGTCGGATTAGAATCATTTAATGGACTTTTTTCCATGAAAATAACTTAATTATTATTAAAACCAAAGAAAGTGACAACATGTCACTCTATTAAATCTTATAAGTATATTAATTTTAATTTAGTGATAAAATTATTGAAACTTAGAACATTAATAGTCTCCAGAAATATAATGAAATTATCTATATCATATGAATTTATTTATAATTTTTAGGGATTAAATAATTATCATTAATTGTAACACAATAGTGATGTAGAAATTGTTTATCTAGTGAAAAAAATATAGTTTTTATTAAACTAATAGTAACCATAAAATGCTCAAAACCATGACCAAAACTTATTGGTCATGTACATATAAACCATAATCATCCAATGGTCTAATATGTGACCATGTGGAGACTTATAAAAGCGATTATGACACTTATATTATGTTATTTTAAATGATGCCAAAGTTGTCACCTTCATAATTTAATAAATATAACAATTTAAATATTGTGATTTTAAGATGATAAATTCGAGTAAAAGTATTATTATAAAAGTTAATAGATTTATATTCACCATAGGATTTTATTTTAAATTTTTATGCAACATATAAGTATATTAAATAATTATACAAAAATGTTGTAGTAATTATTTTATTAAGAGATAAACCAAAATAATGGTTTTAAAAATAATAAAATAAATATTATATGAACTATTTAATGTGCTAAACAAATTTTCGAGATACATATGACTTTTTATGATTCTATTAAATCTTTTTGTTCTAACATATCTTTTGTATATATTTTATTTAAATTCAAATAAATGAATAGTGTAAAATTTGACACTATTGAAATTTTATAAAAATAATATATTATAAAATTGTTTAAAAATGACAAATATATTTAAAAATTATAAATTTAAATTGATGTGGTATTAAATGTTATAAAGTTTCCAATTATGGACAATTCACAAAATTAATTATTTGTTATAATTTAAATTTTAGAATGTAATTACCACAAATAAAATTAAATTGATTAAATTAGGATAAATCAAGTTGATAATGTTTAAAATAAATTCCTATCATGTCTAAATATGATTGTTTGATGATATTACAACCCTATATAATCTAAGCTTTGGATATGAGACATTTTTGGAGGTTTTTAAGTGGGTTTATATTTATTATAAATTAATATTTTTAAGAATTCCAAAGGTGCCCCTCTCCTCCCTTATAAAAGGGCACCTCCTCCCTCTCTTACTCACAACACATTGAGCCTTCAACCTCGGCCAGCCCCTACAAAATTCTCTTCTCCACTTCCCTAGAAACATCATAGAGGTCCTGATCTTCTTCAAAGGCCAATTTTAGTGCCCTAAGAGGAGGTATCAAAGAGGCGCTTCAAAGAAGAGGTAATTTCCATTACCGATTCTTTCAACTTTATTTATTCTGCCATTCCTTTTTTTAGTTGTTTCATTATGAGGTAATAACATCAGTATCAATAATATACTGATATTTTATTATAGGTATGAAACAACCATATTTCACCATCAATCCATCCAACGGAAAATGAAATCACCGCGCGTGCGTACTTACGAAATACTATCTCCACACCGTGGTGTAATCTATTTTCCACCACCACCTTACTTGGATGTGTATAAGGGTGAAATTAATTAATATATATGATTATTTTAAAGTGATATTGATTCTGTAATATTATACATACACTTTAATACAATTCCACGATCTTGGGAATGACATCATCGCTCGTGCATACGTACGGACTACCGTCTCCACGACGCGATGAGATTCACTCTCCATGTTAACCATTCATGAATGATTATAAAGTATATATAATGAATAATAATGAAATATATGACATAATAATGATACTGGATTTATGTATATATATATGTATGTCATTTACTTAATTCCATTCAATTCAAAAAGGAAACGAAAACAGCGTTCATGCGTACGTACGGCCTACCGTCTCCGTGAACGGTGTATTTCATTCCTTTTATCGATCTATAATATATATGTATATGATGAATATATATTATATATAAATCAGGTTTTACATTCTGCAATAATGTAAATTAGGATATAAGTAATAATATCAAGAACGACAAGTCGAAACACATACGATAAATGAAATGATTTTACCCAAAACGCTACTTTAACATGGAATTTACAAAATAACGGTTAATATAAAGTCATAAGTGAAACATATATGATATCATAACAATGAATATGATTCTTTAATAATTCAATGACATTATTTAAATCATTATACAGGAGGTTCGGATACGTACGAAGCATATCAGACCTAAGGTAAGGGATAATTTTGCAAATCTCGTTTTTTATCCGAGATTGCTTATTCGTATGTATTTACTGGAGATATTTCTATCATCCATGTCCATGTTTTATAAAAGTGTTTTCATGTATTTTAAAAGTCATTTTTACCCATTTTTTGACTTTTACTACATGGTATGTAAGGATTCTTTCTTTTTTTTACGTTACGAGGTACCTTTTTGACTTTTCTGGAAAAAGTACGAGAAGAATGTTTTTTTAACTTATATGGCACGAACATATTTTTACGGTTTTATAAAGCCTTATTTTCATGAAGCTTACTCCAAAATATTTCATGACTATTTTCAACACAATCTTTTTCTTTTAAAATTTCATGATGTTTTGTGAAAAGAAATTCATTTTTAAGAAGAAAGGATATTTTCCTCAAGAATTCATTTCAAGTGTTTTATCAAAACCATTTTCTATCTACGGTGACATTATTTCATATGTGTATGTTTCAAGTATAATGTCTCAATGATTTACATGGTTTGAATTTTCTTATGATGAAATATCCATTTGTTTTATATGGATTATGTGATGATGGGATGATGTTTATGAAACCCATTTTATTCTTTGGGTTATGATGAATGTTTTAAGTTTATTATGTGGCACATGTAATAATGATTTAACTATGAGATGGATGAGACCTATATCTCCCTCCAATGTATTGAGTAAAGATTTTATATCTCATGAGATAGACATGGCTAGAACGGTAAGTTAATATGGTTCAGTGTTACAGGACTGAAATGAGGAGTGAACTCGATTCAGAATGGGACTTTGTCCACTAAGATGGTCTTGGCAGAAATGCCTTGGCTACTATGGAAATCATTACATTTGCTTAATAGATGCCACAATTACATGTTTTATTCTCATTCTATGTTATCATGATTTATGTTCTATTATTATCTATGCCTTATGTACTTCCATGTTTTAAGTCGTTGCTCAAGATTTTGATGTTTAAACATTATGTTCATGTTTTTAAGTTCAAATGTATATGGTTTGTTTTATTTTATCCATGCATACCCTTACTGAGCAATTGAGCTCACCCTTTTTTTATGTTTTATTTTCCCCCAGGATTAAAATAAAGGTTTTAGGTAAGGAAAAAAAGTGTAAGATCTTTATGGGGGATGTTGAATATCTTTCACCAAGATTAGAAGATTATGTTCCAAGTTTCCAAAGACACTAAACTATTACGTTCCTTGTGTGTCTGTTTTTGTTATGTATTATGTATTCCGAAAAAGTAATGTAATATCTATGTATGTCAATATTTGGGTCTCTACATGGGGAGTCGCTGCACGGGCCCCATAGAATGGGTCGTGATAAAGTGGTATCAAAGGCGGATGGATCAACCATATGATTTAGATTCTATGAGATTGGATTGGGGGGATGGTGTTTAGTGTTTTCAGCTAACCTTTCATGCCAAGGACTCAAATGTTGATGTGGGAAGCTGACATATCCATATGCTAGGACTCTGATAACCTACTTTTTGACTTGGTACATGAAAACATTAGTTTTAGAGAAAAAAATAATAACACATGATTCCTATAGGAATGGTTTGTGTTTTCCAAGTATTTTTTGTCAGCGATCCAAATATACACTTTGATCGTAGTAAATCTTTTTTCCTTATAGGATGTCTCCATGATGCAAAGACACTAGGATTTAGTAGCATGATCTTGAGGATGACCCCCTCCGTGATGAGGCTTCAATTCAAAGACTAGTTCTCCATGTCTTACCTCTCAGGTGGTGCACCTTCTATACCAAAATCAATGGGGCATCATGTGGTACCTCTATTACTAGTAGAGGTGGAGTGTAGGATGAGCGTACTCCATGAGTTTGAGAGATAAAGACCCCTTGGGTTCCAAGGTGATCCCAACTCTTAGGCATCTGAAGAATGAATTTATGTATTGACCCTGTTTTTCCATCAAGTGAGGACACTAGGGGACCATTTGTGGATCCTAGGAGTGAGTCTTCTTCAGGGTTCGACAAGAAGATGGTGGAGTTTGGCCGTGATGTCTCATGAAGAGAAGACACATTCGTGGATGGAGTTTGAGAAACAAATTTGGGAGGAGTTGTCTCTGGTTATGCTGAGAGTAGTGTGTATCCAAGAAACTCTTCTGCTCTAGTGGGTTAGTATAATAGTGGCTAACTATTCACCAAGGTTCACTACACTTTCCAGGTACTCAATGGATATGGTTTAAGATTATTATATCAGAGTTCAAACCTTCAAGCTAGTTGTACGATGGAACATCCAAGGTGGTGTCATGCCTTTATGCATTTTGACTTATGTAAGAGTGCTCGAGTGATGTTTGGGGGTTGAGAGCATTGTGGATGAGTAGAGATAGCTAATGGAAACCAACATCAGATAGACGGTTGAAGAGACCGTGGAAGCAAGGAGCTGACAGCAGGAACATGGATCAGGACGGGGCATATGTCACAGGAGAACCCAAGGCAGGGGATTTGAGGTCCAGAGCTCTCATGCTCGATCCAGTCATCCAAGGGAAAAGTGATACTACATGTGCGATGGAAGAGGAAATCTCGCTAGAGATTGTACATCCTACCAGGATACTAATAGGGACACGGTGGATGTAGCTCCAAAGAACATGTAGAGTGTGGAGGAGAAAACCCCGCCAGGCAACGGATGTGGAAAAGGAATAAAGAGATATTTATAAGGTGGCATACACTTTGACCTCCTTCCACCACCACCCCCAGAAGGGGAGTAGAAGACTTAGTGAAATGGTGGATATGGCCATGTGCAGCTACATGTGGTCAAGGAATAGGACTCAGGGACTCCAAGGATGATCTGAGGTATGATCTATATAATTTTTCACCTTTATTTTGTACTGATAGACTCATGTTCCAATCATTCTTTCCTCGTCACATGTCTTGTGATAAACCATTATATTCTGGTGGAGCCATTTACTCGACCATTATGCTTGGAGACACCTACTTAAGGATACTCCATAATGATGCATCTTTGATGACAGTGTGATCATACCATTAGATTTGATAGTTTTGGTTGGAACCTCTTGGTGGTATCGTCAAGGTCTTACAATGTCATTCTCTCTAGGGATTGGTTATCTTTAGTCAATGCTCAGATTGACTACATTAGGTAAAGAGTGTGGTGTGTCCACAACAATGGAACAAGGTTTTCCTTTATTGGTGAAAAGGAATCCCAGGTAGCATAGAATGAGCTCATGAATCGGAGTGTTCATTAGATCACTCATTAGTTGGCTAGCCATACCCTTAGAACAACAGATGTTGTAAGGATTTTGTATCCAGAGGTAGTGGCAGAGTACGAGGACGTCTTTTCAAAAGATATTCTAGAACTACTTTCCTATTGATAGATCTACTTATGCATAAACATACACCCTAGGATGGCACCTATATCCTCATTGGTGTAGCAGATGTATCTTAGAGAGCTTCAGGAGATGAGGGTACAGATGTAAGATTTGTAGAAGAAGGGCTTCGTATGACCCAGGGTTTCACCTTGAGCAGCCCCATTTATATTTTCTATAAATGTAGATGAAAGATTGAGGATGTGTATATATTACTGATGTCTGAACCAGGAAATATTGATAAACAAGTATACACTTCTGAGGATCGATGACCTCATCGATCATCTAAGAGGGGGCATAATAGTTCTAGAAGGTTGACCTTTGATCGTGTTACCACCAGTTATGAGTACGAGATGAAATATGAAGACAAATTACAAATGTTGTTACGATCACTATGAGTACTTGGTGATGCCTTTTGTCCTGGTGAATTCCCCTACAATATTCATGGTACTTATGAACTGGATCATCCAGCCAAAAATAGACCAGTTCATAGTGCTCTTCATCGACGAAATCCTTGTGTACTCGGCGTCAGAGTAGGAGCATGCGAGACACATGTAGATATTTATAGACATACTCTGAGAGGACCATCTATATGGGAATCCCTTTATGTTCCAGTTCTGGAAAAAAGTTTACCATTATATAGGTCATGTTATCTCATCAATGAAGAATAGCTAGACCATCCATGGTTGAGGCTGTGTTCGCAAGAGATCCACCTAGTAATGTGATAGAGGTGTGAATCTTCCTTGGGATAGCAGGATACTATGAGAAATTTATCCCTGATTTATTTTAGATGTTAGCACTAATGAAAATATTTACCTGGAAGGGGAATCCTTTAATATGGATGGATATGTTTGAGTAGTATTTTCAATGATTGAGGCATATTCTAATGAATTCACTGATCATGTGATTCCCAGAAGACGACTACGAGTACATAGATTTCTATGATGCATCAAGGACTGGTATTTCATGTTCCATGATACATAGAATGGTGGATATTTCCTATGGTTCAGGCCATGTAAGGCCACATGAAAAGAACTACATGACCCATGATCTTGACTTGGATGTGGTAGTCTGTGCGCTGAAGATGTGGCAACACTACTGAATGGGATAACGGTTTATTTTATAATCTAACCAAAATTTCATCAAGTACATATTCTCATATAAGGATCCAAATATGCGGCAGAGTTGATTTATTAAGTTTCACTAGGATTACGAATTTAAGATCATCTATACTCCTCGGATGGGAAATATTGCACAATATTCTTTCAGGAGGAGATCGATTTTTTAGCTTCTGAGAAAAGTGTTTGAGCATTTGGCCTCACTACATTTATTCTTCATGGATGGAGATGATGTAGTTTATCTCCAGTCAGTAGTTTTCAACCCTCCACTCTTACTGTGAGTTAGGGAGGCACAACTAGAATATGAAAACTTTGAGACTATACATGCCCATTTATCCATAGGAACTGCTTCTGATGGATATTTGTAAGGAGGAGAGCATATCATACTTTTTAGAGGACACACTGTTATGATAGTGGAATTTCTGGAGGAGGTTCCGAGGGAGTTTCATACATCCCCCTTGGGAGTACATCCTATAGTATAAATGATATACCAGGACATCTAGAAAAAATTGTTATGGATAGGTATGAAGATGATAGTTGCATGGTTTGTTTCTAGATACCATTTGTGATAGTGGGTGAAGGCTTATCATCAACTTCCAATGGGATTATCTCACCCCCAGGAAGTGCCGAAGTGGATGTGGGATGGAATATTGATTGACGTCGTGACACGATTACAATGAATTTCCAAGATACATGATTCCATCACGGTGATCATTGAACATCTCACCAAGTTATACCACTTTCTAGCTATCAGGGAGATGAGTTTTGTAAATATATTGGGACGCCTCTACATGTAAGAGATAGTTTTCCTTCATGGAGTCCCCTTGATGAACATCTCAGAACATGGTTCTCATGTCACATCTCAGTTGTGTAAGGGATTGCAGGATGCATTTGGGACCCAGCTATGCTTGAGCACAATGTTCCATGCCCAGACATATGGTCAGATGGAGAGAACCATTCAGGTTATGAAGGATATCTTGTGGGAATATATCATGGTTTTTGGTTAGAGGTGGTAGCACCACATACCACTAGTGGTGTTTGTGTACAATAATAGCTACCACTCCACCATCAGTATGAAACTATTTGAGGCTTATATGGGAGACCCTACAGATCACTGCTTTGTTGGACTAACCCTAGAGAGTCAGCTTTCATGGGTCTAGAGTGGGTGTTCACTACCACAAAGATGGTGAATATAATCCATGAGATGACTATGAATTCATAGAGATGGCATAAGTTTTATGATGATACACGATGGAGATATCTAGAGTAAGAGGAGGTAGACCATGTGTTCCTTGAGGTCTCACCTCATCAATGGTTGCATATATTTGGCCGGGGAAGCATGGAAGCAGGCTTCATCTCAGGTTCATCGTCCCTTTTCAGATACTTCGTAGATTTTTAAATGTGTAATACCACCTAGATCTACCATCGTAGTTTCACTGAGTACACGATGTCTTCCACGTGTCACATCTTTGGAGGTATGTGCATGACACAACACACATCATTGACTGGGGAAAGCTAGAAATCAAGGATGGAGTAACATTCATAGTGTACCTAGTTGAGATTGAGGATCGAAATGATAGGATCCTTTAGGGTTAAATGATTCATATGGTGTGTGTTCGGTGGTAGCATGAGAACCTTTTAGAGAGCACGTGGGAGCAAGAGGCTCAGATTTGGGCATAGTAGACACTTTTGTTTGAATAGCTGTTTGTTTTGGCTTTTCAAGGATGTAAAATCCCCAAAGAAGAGGTAATTTAATATCTTGGATTTTCCATGTATTTTTTAAATGATTATATGGAATTATTTTGATACTATTCTTTGTAAAGGCATGCGATTCTGAGGCATGAATTTCCAAGAATAAATCATTGAAATAAATTAAACTTTTAAATAGTGTGCGTGAGTAGTTTTCTTAACAAAGTGTAATAAATTTTAAATGGGTTCTTGGATAAGAAATAAAAGGTCACCATTGAATTTAGAGTAGCAAAATTACCTTATGAAGATCCTAACATTGACCAGCGTTGGTTGAAAGTAGAAGTTAGTTTTTTGAAACTATAACAGCAATAAAATATTTTAATAAAATAATTTAATGTAAATGTTCCTATAAAATAGAGACACATTAATTTTTTTTAAATGATAAGGATCACAAGGATAGGCTCATAACCCCAAAAACTCTTTCGGACACTCTATTGATTTTGAGAGGTGCCGCCATTGGTGACTTATTGACGAACGGTGACAAATGACAATGCGTGGATCAATGCGTAGAGAGATCGAATCTCAACCGATTATTGCTCTCCCTATTCATTGATGATCATGGAAGAGTATTTTATTTTCATTTCATCATTCCCAATAGTTGGATTTAAATTTTGAATGCAGATTAACCCATGAACAGGTTGACCCATGGATATTTTTTTCTTATGGAGGGTATTTCATCAGGTTTTCTTAGGGAAATAATCCTTGTATGACATGATTAAATTTTATTTTTTCTCTATTTGATTCATATAACTAGAGAGGATCAAAGCCATGACAATTAAAGACAGATTTTAATTCCTCAATTATTTGTGTGGATTTCTTCTTCTCCTTTTTACCATATGTTCTTCGTGTTCATCGTAGGGTTATGAAAAAAGGATCATTGTGCATCCATTTCAGAATGAAATGATCACAAATTGGGTATTTGAAAACATGAATAACCATTGGAGATGCATAAATAATTATGGTATAAGAATTGACATAGTGTGTGAGAAATCATTCCTCAAAGGTTCATCGTTTGGGTGGATTTAAAGGTGTTTTCAGGTTCGATTGGAGGCCTTAAACCAAAAGATTAAAATTTTCAATGTTGGGGTGACCTACAACCATGAGAATCATTGATAATCGGTAGATATATAGAGATATAGAATATATCTTTAATCACCTAATGAGGAACTTCGGGTTTCAGAAAATCATTATGAACAAGACATGTTCTCTGATGAACAGATCATGTGGGGCCGGCTCATTGGTTTCTAGGTTTTCATGATGCAGGAAGTGATGAAAAAATATTTTAAAACAATCACAATGAATGAGGATCATTATGTGGGACTCGTCATATATCTCGGACTATACACAGACATGAGGTGGAGTACACAGCATGTACTCTACCACACGACTTGACCAGGCCGGTTACGCGGGTAACCCCATGTATTGGTACACGGTTTGGGAAACACGGGTTGGAGCCATGTATGGGAACATGTATAGAATAAATGGAGTGGACCTAGAATTTTAAGACATAGTGTGTCACATTATTACATTCCATGTATATCCCTTTCTACAGAACATGCTCTTTGATATAGGCTGTTGTATAAGAGAAGTACAATGGGTTATACTATGTCATACTGAAGGGATCATACACTTTTTATATTTTATCTATTTTATTCATATACCTATAGAAGATAAAGTCCACGATGAATGAATATAGAGGTTCATTCGTCAATTATTTGTGTGTATTTCTTCTTATCATTTTCACCACATGTTCTTCGTGTTTTTCACGGGGTTATGAACAAAGGATCGTTGTGCATCCATTTCAGAATGAACCGATCCCAAATTAGGGATCTAACTACATAAAGAACCATTGGAGATGGATTAATAATGGTGGTAGAAGAATTGACATAGTTTGAGAGAAATCATTCATCAAAGTTTATTGGTTCAGGTGGATTGATTGGTGTTTTTAGGTTCGATTGAAGGCCTGAAACCAAAGGAATCAAATTTTTGATGTTGGTGTTACCTAAAACCATGAGATTCATTGGGATTTGGAAGATATATAGAGATATAGAAGATATCCTTAAGCACCTGATGAAGAATGTCAGGTTTTATAAAATCGTGATGAACATGGCATGTTCTCCGAAGAACAGACCATGTGGGGTTGGCTCGTTGGTTTCTACGTTGTCACGATGCAGGAAGCGATGACAGAATGTGTGAAAACTATCACATGGAACGTGGTTCATTATGTGGGAATCGTCATATATCTCGGACTATACACAATAATGGGGTGGAGTACACGGCATATACTCCACCACACGACCTGACGTGGCCGGTTACACGGGCAACCCCATGTATCGGTACACGGGTTGGGAAACACGGGTTGGATCTGTGTATCAGCACATAGCTAGCATACCTGGAGCGGACCCTGAATTGTAAGACATAGTGTGTCACATTCTTACATTCATTTAGTTGTATACCAGTAATTTGTTCCATATATGTTTTTTTTACATTTCATAATTTGTGGACTCATAGATGTGTGTGTTTGTGTGCCTGTACTTAGTCAAGGTCATCCATGTTAGTGATATGCATTCTCGGTGATAGTCGTTAGCCCTTGACTTATTGAAAATTGGTTTGGGGAGTTGTATCACAGGTCCCATTGGGACGGGTCATGACATGGGTATTCTAATTTAATATAACCTTGTCTATATAATCCAAAATCACATATGATTTCTCCTCATAAGAGATATCTTCTTTAGTTTTAACACCTCTGAGTTTAGTTCATTTTTGGGCTATTGTATGTAGTTTCTCTAGTGTGATATATAGAACATGGTATGAATTTGAGAAATTCCTAGTGGATGTGAGAGTAGGTAGGCCACTACTCCTATGTGTTCAATAATCAGAAAGGGTCTAATGTACCTAGGGCTAGACACCCCTTTCTCTCCAAACCACATGAATCACGTCCATGGTGATATTCAGAGGACATTTTTATCTCTATCGCTGAAATCCATGTTCCTTTGAATGGTTGTCAACATAACACTTTTTTTTACTCTAATAAGCATTGATATGTTTCGAGATAGATTGAACCATATATATCATCTCTTATACAAGATCAAGTAAGAGTATCTTTCATTTTCCAACATCATCCAAATAGGTTGTATTTATACATTTCTTTCCATACAGAGCTTAATATGGATCCATCTGAATACTGTAGTGGAATTTTGTTGTATGAAAACCAATACAATGGGATATGTTGTTCCCATAATCCTTTAAATTATATTCAGTAAGATCGTATAATTTCATCCGGTGTTTGGATATTCCTTTCATATTTTAGATTAGTTTAGGGATGATAGGTCCTATTGAAATTCAATTTTGCACTCAAAGAATATTGAAATCTCCTAAAAAATTTAGATGTGAACATTGGATCATGATCATATTCAATCAAGAGTCAAACAACTTGTAGTCTCACCACATCCTTCCCATATATCCAAGAAAATTATTCATGAATTAGATCTTCCTAAAAAATGGATAAATGGGAAGTCTTGGTGAGTCGGTCCACCACAACCCATATTGCATTTTCTCCATTGGATATCCTCTAGAGACCAGTAACAATGTCAAGAGTGAAATTCTCCCATATCCAGAGGGGTATAGGAAATGGTGTCATCATCACTTTATACTTATGTCACTCATAATTAATTTTCTTATAGATCAAGCGCCTTGAGTTATATTCCTCAATATCCTTCTTCATGTGGTCCCACCAAAAGTTTCTCAGAGATAGTTGTGAATCTTAGTTCTACAATGATTAATAGAGAAAGTTTAGTTATATTAATTATCCAATAGATTATTATTTATCTAAAGTTATAATGTAACAAAAATTCTTGTTCTAAACCAAATCAAACCTTCATCAACAATATATAACTCTTACATCTTTACTTCCTTTGAGCATTCAATTTATTTTGATCCTCCAAATCATCCCATTGTGCCTCCATAGTCTTCTCTTGGTTAGATGGTATCTCAATAAGTTTGGCAAGGTATGATGTATTCCCTACCATTCTGATTTTAGAATACACCCTTTTAATATCAATGAAGATAGGATCTCTATCAACATTCATCATGGAGAGATTAGTATATTATTTTCTAATAAGAGAATTAGCTACCTTTTTTACCTTCCCATGATGATAGTGAAGAGAGAAATAATAGTCTTTCATTAGCTTGAGAAATATCCATTGATTAATGTTGAGCTGCTTTTTTATTCATATATAGATTAGTCTCTCACAATCGATATATTTATGTCGCATTTCTCACCATAGAGAAAGTGTTGCTAGATTTTCAAGGAAAAAATGATAGGCGCTAGCTATAGGTCATGTGGTGGGTAGTTCTGCTCATGGATCTTCAACATTCTTGAGGAATAGGATATCACATAAATATTTTTCATGAGTAGAGAACTGACGACCTTTTTTGAAGAATAAAATTATATAAACAAAATTCTCCACATTTCAGTAATGTGAGTATAGTTGCAGTGATCAGCATTCTTTTTAGCACCTTTAATAATTTCATACATTGTTTTGTCCCTAAATAATCTTCCACTTTCCATGTTAACATAGTTATTAGGAATGAAAATCATGATAAATTTATCAAAAAACATCAATAGGAACCATATGTCCAAGAAAACTATAGATTTCTAGGACAATATTGGGTCTCATACATTCATCAATTAGATTTGTTTTTGAATAGTCCATATAAACTCCCACACTAGTGACCGGATGCCCTATGAAGGTGACTTGCTACATCCAAAAGTCACACCTGATAAACATGGCGTACAACTTCTCCTTCCATAACATCATGAAAATTATCTTGATATGTTCTTCATTTTCCTCCTTGATCTTGAAATAGATGATAATATCATTGATAAACACAAAAAAATCAATGTAATTTCTATAGACTATATTCATCAAATCAAAGAAGATTGAAACGACACTAGTAAGTCTGAAGGGAATCACCAGAAACACATAGTTCTCATACCTTATATAGAAGGGATTCATTTAAATATCATCCTTATTCACCTTTAACTAATGATATCATGAATGGAGATCCACCTTTGAGAATTATTGAGCTTATCCTATATGATTGAACAAGTCATCAATCCATAGAATGTGATTATTTTTTGTTTATGGAGATGTTGTTGAGCTCCCTAGATTGAAAACACATCCTAATTGATATATCCTTTTTCTATAAAAAGATAAATTGTGAACCCTATTATGATGCACTAGGGAGTATGAACTCTTTATCTAAATTCCATTTCTTCTTTTTCTTTAAAAAATCATCTTTAATCAAGGGAATCATGTTGGGGAATTTTGAGATAGGAGTACATTCATGTATTGGTTATATTGAGATCCCTACCTCAAAATATGGGGGAAGTTTGAGAAACTTTTTATGAAATACATCATTGTATATCCCCAAAATGGTATTTTCTATAGGTTGATACCTTCCTTTTACTCTACCAGTTGAGTAAGGTATTCTTCTTTACCAGGAATCCACACCCACTACAGTTTGGAATTTTCCAAAGGAAATTCATAATCTTCCTAGAATTTTTATAGGAGTATGAGATGATTTCAAATATGATATGATATTGCATTCCCCTATATTTTACGTATTTTAATTAAAAAATAGCCAATCTATCCCCAATATAGAGCCAAATTATACCAAGGGATGTGTCGTGAAATTTTCTAGTAGAATATTCCCACACAAGTCAATATGAGAATATTCTAACATTTGAGTTGAAATGATTGCACCATTATGTTTTTTGTAGATATTTTTACTTCAATGTTTCAATGATTTGATTCAATAGTAATAGTAAGATTGAATGATATAATGGAACGCATAAAACCAGAATAAAATAAGACTTTTTCCATTATTGATTGAATAGTAAGTGCACCTCATATGACTTTATTTTATTACTCCACATCAGTCCTAGAGATTCAATAAGCCTTACCATGTTACTTTATCTTTGGCGGTTGATGATGTTGATTACCCTCAAGGACTTGTGGTTTAGTGCACTGGCTTGTATAGTTCCCTTCCTCCCTACTGCTATAACATTGGACCCTAGGTGGTGATCTCATTTCCTCTATAGTATCAACCAACTTCATTTTGTATCATAGACATTCATGAGATTGGCGGCCTTCTGTACCACAATTATTGTATCTCTTCATCCCTCTAAGGTAGTTCCTATGATTCTTCATCCCACATTTTTGACATGTGATTGTTGAAAATTACTCACACTTTTTTATGAGAACATCTAGATTTAAACCACATATTTTGTTAATTATCACCATAGTCAGGGGACCATCCATCAAATTCCATTTCCACATTTACATTAAATCGAACAAAGTCTTCATAACTCCCAAATTCTAAAATTTATAAATTCCTTCAAAGATTTTGTTTTAAACCAATAAACAATATATCAATTTTTTAGCATTTTGATAACAAACATGATGTATACCTTTAAATACATGGGAAATTTTCTTCGTAGACAATGATAGATTCAGTTTGATTTTTCTTTAGATCTATAAATTCTCCCTGCATCATTGGGTGAATAGTTGAACAAAAGTACATATTAAGAAACATTTTCTTAATATCCTCCAACTCTATCCCTTTAATTATTTCCTTTCCCTGGGTTTTCTTAAGCAACTCCCATCATTCATTGACTTCTCTATCTAGATGATAAACAGATATATTCACCTTCTCCATCTGAGAATAGTGAAGAACAAAAAATATATCTTCCATAGAGTTGAACCATTATTCCCTGACTATTGTATTATAAGATCCACTAAATGTAAATGGTAAACAAAGTATAAAAACTAGATATCCAATTCCCCCTCTTAGGTGAAGGATCATATTCCAAATTTTTTAGGTTAGCGTACATAGCCTGAGATGGCTGGGTAAGTGTTTCCGTGAAATTTTTAAATCCTCATAAGGCATTGGGTATGTTATTCAGGTAATCATTTCATTATCCCTCCAATGGGTTATTGGATAGGTTTCTCCTGGTTCCCAATATATTCTAAAATAGAAAATTTTAGAAAAAAACATAATCCAATTAGTCATGAATGATTAATTCTATTTTGAAATTAACTCTGAATGAATATCATGTTGGATCTCAATGTTTAACATTTTCCTAAAAAAATCTTATTCCGTTCTACCATTTTCTTGGTCTCATACTATTGTTTTTCATTATGGATTTGAAATCCAAATTCACATATTAACTAAACCGCGCTCTTAAACCAATTTTATCAACCCCGATTATCTTATATAACTTATTACATCATTTTAAAGAAAAAAATATAGAATTATTATGCAACCAACAACCGAAGGATGTGTGTCTTGGAAAAATTAGGAATATACATAATATTTACTAAAGTACAAACATAAGAATTTATTTAATTCCTTCTTCTCGATAGTATTATTGGCACTCATGTTATCTTTATTATATGTAATCCTATAGGAATATTCATCAAAGAAAGGGGTTAGCTAAAATACAACTAAGAAGATAAATAAAAGAATGAATCAATATAACAAGTGGTTAGCATAATAATTATCATAAAATTATCATCATTATCAATATAGAAGGTATTAGATAAATTTATGAAATGTGGTAAGGCATAAAAATGAAAATTCTTGTCTAAGTGTTCAACCACTGCACATTGTTGTGAACAAATATACCATCATTTTCATGGATATTTCATATTATGTCGAGAGATTATTTAAATTACCCAATTAATTGGAGAATTATATAATTTTGGTAGAACCCCTCAAATCATAACATTTACATTACTCTATATATTTTAGGGTGCACCGGTCACATCAAAACATTTACATTATCATTCATTCCAGATAGATTGTATATCAATATTGGAAATTAGATCAATCATGGAAAGTAGATGGGTTTTAAAAAGAATAATTTATTTGATAAATATTATGGTTCCCAAAATTAAAATGTAATTCTATTCTAGGTAAAACAATCATCAATATTTAGTGAATAAGAATCAAAATCAAGAGAAGAAAAATATGCATTTTTTAAAGGAAGATTTATTTTTGAAAAATATTTTATTTTTGCATAAAATCATATTATAAGAATGTTTATATTTAAAATATTAGGGAAGGATAAGGAAATGATCTTTCTTGATCACTAATGTACCATCCATATTGAAAATTTAGTGAAATAGTTAAAACCCAAAGGAAGGGAGTTGGGTTCGAGCATCCCCTTACATTATTTCTAAATGATATATTCTTATTAATATTATAGACAGTCAAATTATATTGAAAAACTATTAAATAATGAACTATTTATATTTTAATTTTATTTATTATTGTTCTATTAAATTCATTTTTTTTGTTTCTTATGAGTTATATGGTTTAATTTCATCATTCATGAGTTTTTGTTTCCTTAGATTTCATGATTTCTTTACATGAATCTGTGTATTGAGGTTTTTCTAGAATATGTATAAATACATTGAATTTAAAACAAATGTTATTCATGAATAAATATATGTTTATATATCCATATATATCAGTTTGATTAATGTTATGAGGATGAATTATTAGATAAATAGTTAGTGATAATCTTTTGGGTTAATTTTGGCAATTTTCGACCACAAATAACTTGATTTGATTTATCATTTAATATTATGTAAATATTTTAGTTACAGAGAATAATAATGGTTATATAATATATTTTACAATGTTTATAACCTATTATAGTGGTTTTATGAAAATAATTTAAGGAGTAAAATGAAAATGAAAATGCATCATCCATGACGTCTTTAAATTAAAATATCACGGGTGATTATTTCATTTTTATAATAAAAGAGAGAGACAGAGAGAGTGGGGGTGGATTTAGATAACGGATATTAAATTAACATGATATAATTAGATTATATAAAATATATTAGAGTTATCATCAACATTTTGATAGTGTAATTGAGGAGAGAATAAGAAAATAAAATGTAATGAAAATAAATTAAAAGAAAAACCAAGAGGTTTTTACTCCTTAAATGTATCCTCCTTCTAAATCTATATATAGAAATGGTTTTGGAATTATGATGCGAAAATGGGATCGTATATGTAGGGTACGGGCTCAGGAATATACTTTAGTAAAATTTTTACAAGTATAAAATCTTGAGAGGTGTACGGAAAAGTGGTGGTAAAGGGTGTTATTTATAGTGGAAAAGATGTGGGTTCTCCCATTATTTTATTCATTAAATTATTATATTTATACAACATAAGAACTAGTGATGATTCCATGAGTAAATATAGTAATGTGAGGTGTATAATTTGATATTCTGGTTCTTATATCATCCATGACTCAAGGAATGTTGTATTTAAATTATAATGTATATATAACATAAATTATCATATTTCATTATTAAAAAAAATTACTTTAGAAAAGCCCCTAAAATTCACCTTATCTTTTTCAACATTTAGAATTATATAGTAAACTCTATTTTATGTAGTTAATTATATATATATATTAAAATTTTAATTTTTAATTAAATTAAACATTTATTTGAAGAAACACAGATTTTAAAATTAATAATGATTATCTAACCCTATGAAAAATTAATCAAGGTATCACAAAATTATCATAGTCATAATGAAAAAGCATATTTATTTATTAATAAATTTTGTTAAAATATATTTTTTCTAATTAATTATATTGATTATAAAATTATCATAAAATATTTATGACTTATAAAAATACCAAAACATTATTTTAATTATAATTGAATGATAGGGTGATTTTTTTTGTAATCGAAATAATAAAATAACAAATCAATTCATATACAAAATTGTAGTTATTTACAAAAACATAACTTTACACCGGAATTGTTCATAAACGTATAACAAGAAGACATAAATAAATCATATTTGGTATGATATAAATAATTATGGTTAAGTAATAAATTTATATTAAAATTATAATTATTATCAAAGTGTTCCAAACATGTATGAAGGAATATGACACTTATGGTATGCGAATTATAGTTTGTTTAATTTCTGGGGGAAAATATGCCAAAATGAACACTAATTTGTTTTGTGATATGAATATACTAATATTTTTTTATAATAAATCATGAATCTATTTATTTTCAAGATATATTAATTTTAATTTTTGTTAATTTATAATGTTTTTTATGATTTTGATGATCATCATAGTAGTAATGGATTACTATCTAACTCATTACTTCTCTATTGAACATGTCATATTAACCATCTATTTCTATTATGTGCTGTATATAGTTCCAATGAATTTATTTTATGATGCTTATAAAAGAAAGTTGTTATTTAAAAATCCATCTTATGATATCTATTTCATTGGAGAGTGTGATTCAATGTAACAGAATTTATATGGGTTATATGATAAAATATCACCATCAATCGATATTTTAAAATATTGTATAAATGAAAATAAAATATTGTGATTTTTTCTCAAAACTTTTCATGAATTTTAGCGCAATTTGGAGATGTGATTATAAGAAAAATAAATTCCCATCATTTTAATATAAATATGCAATAAAGAGAGATATATATAATGTTTTTATGAATAATTTCTTTTATTACTCACATTGAAAAAAAACTCAATTTAATCATAATCCATTTTTCCTTATAAAATTAAGAAATTTTGTTAACATTTATCCAATGATTTATTATTGAAATTATTTATAATGATATTGTTTTTAAAAAAATGGAAAATGATTCTTACGATAACTTTCTTATCATGTTCTATTTGATTTTATTGAAAACATATAATGAATCATTTTTTTTAAATTTTCACAACCTTTTATAATGTCGTGATCAATCAATGTTTTATTTATTAAACTATAAAATTCAAAACTAATATATAAATAAATATATTTATAAAAAAATTATTTTAAAAAAAGTTTTAAAAAGTAGAAATAATGTTTTACTAAAGAAATTATTAAAATGATTTCAAACGCATCCATTTGATGTTTCATTTTTTTTATAAAACAAAAGGATTTCCAAATGTATTTATAAATATCCGGTTTTAAAAACTGATTTTTAGAAAAGGATGTTTTTCTAATGAAATATTCCTATAGTCCACTCAAAATTAGTTTCTATCTAGATTTAAATCCTATTATTCAAAATATGATTCTCAAGGAAGGTGATATAAGGATACCATTTTTATTCTTTATATAATTGAATTATATTTATGATGTCAACATTTTTATGAAACATGTTTCTTTTCCATAGTTGATTTTATGATGAAATTTTTATGAATATCATTTCATTTCATGGGTATTGAAATGATACATGTGTTTTGAAGCCCATTTCTTTTCATGGGATCCAATATGAATAATTTATTTTGAAGCCCATTTCATTTCATCTGTTCTTATATGAATAATGTTTTATGTTATTTACATGCACTTATTTATTTATTTTGTGATATATGGGACCTATATCTACCACCAATTCATAGGATATTTATTTACATATCATGTGATAAATAGTTTATTAATAAAGAGTGATAAAAGCTCATTAAGGGAATTAGTCCACAATGATATTAATGGGAGTGAACCTCAACTACAAGGATTATTTGGGGAGTGAACCCAATACACTATGATATTATAAGAAATGAGACAAACAAACAAACAAATTTATTTTATTTTCTCATGTGAATGAAAAAATCAATTTTTTTTCCATTTTTATACTATCACAATTCATCCTATTTGATTTTATTATGATTTCTGACATATGTAAAAACATGATTTATGTATTTACTATTTTTTATGACATGTAATAGGAAAGATATGGTTATGAAATGATGTTCACATGTAATCAAAGCCTTATACTAATAATATTTTGATAGATAAATTTTTTACCCATATTAAGCATCTTAACTCCCCATTCACTACAAGAAAACTACCGTTTAGCGGCGGTTTTTTCACGGAGGTTTTAAAAACCGCCGCTAAACATCTTTCAGGACGCCATTTCGCGACAGTTTTGAAACCGCCGCGAAATGCCATTATTTTCTTTTAATTTTTTTTAGTTTTTTTTAAATTTTTTTCGAGGATTAGTGGCGGTTTTTTAAAAACCTGCCGTGAAATAGTGGCGGATTCGGTAAAACCTCCACGAAATGAAAGGAAAAAATAAAAAACACAAGAAACCCTGAAATCAATAAAACGACCATAACTTTTGATCCGAGCATCTGTTGGAGCACCACGACCAGTCAAATCGAAGCTCATGAAGCAATCCAAAGGCACATATAATCAAAACTATGAGACGGTCGAAGGTGTAGATGATATTAGAGTTATAAGAATGTTGAAAAAGTTCTCCAACTTCAAACGGCCATAACTTTCGCTTCGGCTGTCTGTTTGGCCTGTACCACATATCAAATCGAAGACAGTGAAGAGAGTTGCACACCAAATTGACACAAGAATCCTTCTGTCGTGTTTTTTGACCCCAGAAACCCCTATGATGGCCTCCGAAACCCCGTTTCCGTCACCGGTTTCCCATCGAACTTTTCTTCAAATGGACCTAACTTTCGATCCGCGTGTCAGTTCAGACACCTCCACCTTACATATCATAGCTCATTCCATGAGCTTCAGTTTTACTGGTCGCGGTGCCCACATGCACTCCTGGATCATATGTTATGGCATTTTTAGTGGATATCGGGTTTGTTATGTTTTTCGATGCCTCGTTTCTAACACCCGTTCCCCCGTCATCATTTTTTTAAATGGTCATAACTTCCGATCCGCCTGTCCATTCGGACTCTTTCACCTATCAGGTCAAAGAGCATTCCAGGATCTTTGATTTGATAGGTCGTGGATCTAAAACAGACTCTCGGGTCATAAGTTATCTCTGTTAATGTGATTCCAATGTTTTTGTCTCTTTATGACTGTTTTGACAGTTTTTAACTGTGCTCCATTTATTACTGCTTATTTGGGTTTCCATGATTTGTTATCATTATCAATGGTTTTTTTGTGAGTTATTATGATGATTATATTGAATTATTAAGGGGTTTTCCAGAGTTGTCATGAGTTTTCATGCGTTCTCATGTGTTCTCATTCTTTCTAATACCTCATTCTTCATATGCTTCTCCATCCGTTTTCATGCATTTTCATGATTTTTCATCCCTTACCACATTTTTTCATACTTTTTCATGTGTTTCCTTTATTATTAATTATTTATTTATTATTTATTAGTTATATTTACTTATTATTTATTATTTATTATTTATTAGTACTAATAATAAAATATTATTATTATTAATAATATTTGTTACTGATTATTTATTATTTATTATTTATTATTTATTATTAATATTTATTATTAATATTAATTTATTATTTATTATTTATATTTATTATTTATTAATTATTAATTATTATTATTATTTATTATTTATTATTTATTAATATTTACTATTTATTATTTATTATTTATATTAATTTATTATTTATTATTTATATTTATTATTTATATTTATTATTTATTATTTGTTATTTATTATTTATTATTTATTATTTATTATTTATTATTTATTAATTATTATTTATATATATTATTTATATTTATATTTATTTATTATTTATATTTATTATTTATTATTTATTATTTATTATTTATATTTATTTATTATATATTATTTATTATTTTTATTTATTTATTATTTATTATTTATATTTATTATTTATTATTTATTATTTATTATTTATTATTTATTATTTATTATATATTATATATTATTTATTATTTATATTTATTAATAATTTATATTTATTTATTATTTATTATTTATATTTATCTATTATTTATATTTATTTATTATTTATTATTTTTATTTTTATTTTATTTTTATTTATTTATTATTTATTATTTATTATTTATATTTATTTATTATTTATTATTTATATTTATTTATTGTTTATATTTATTTATTTATTCATTATTTATTATTTATTATTTATATTTATTAATTAGGTATTAGTTATTAGTTATTATTTATATTTATTTATTATTTATTATTTATTATTTATATTTATTTATTATTTATATTTATGTATTAATTATTTTTTATTATTTTTTATTTATTATTCATTATTAATTATATAATTATTTATTATTTATTATATTTATTTATTTATTATTTATTATTTATATTTATTAACTATTTATTATTTAATATTTATATTAATTTATTATTTATATTTATTTATTATTTATTATTTATTATTTATTAGTTATTATTTAATATTAATTATTTATATTTATTTATTATTTATATTTATGGATTATTTATATTTATTTATTATTTATTATTGATATTTATTTATTATTTAATATTAAATTTTAATATTTAATATTTAATATTTATTATTTATTATTTATTATTTATTTATTATTTATTATTTATTATTTATTATTTATTATTTATTATTCATTATTTATTATTTATTATTATTGAGTTTATATCTTTTATTTATCTATTATTTGTTTTTTCAATTAATATATAGAAGTCTATTAAATTCTGTTTATTAACCACATGACGAGCTTGCTGGAGTGGTAAAGTCTTTGGAAAATATGCAAGAGGTTAGGGGTTCAAATTTCACCAAACCCAGTATTTCTTTATATTGCATGGGCATGTGCAAGGGCATGTGCATGGGATGTGCATGCATGAATAAATAAAGTAAATATAGTAATACCAAATAAATGAAATAAATACAAAACAAATAAAATAAATAAAATAAATACGAAATAAATAAAATAAATAAAATAAATATTTAATAAATGAATATATTTAGCACAATGTGAGGAAATTATATCATTTATTATCAATAAAATATTCAACAAAATAGTGTTTTTTCAAATATCAATTGCCACTTTCATAATGATGGAATGCATAATGTGAGACTTCCATAACCACAAAGTCAAGGCATTGTGTCGAGACTTCAAATAAGATTTTATCAAGGCCTTGTGACAAGACACTAGCTTGTCTCATTAGACCTACCAATGTATCGAGGAGCTATAGTGGTAAAAAATAATTAAAAAACTACCACTAAATCATTTAGAGGAGGTTTAAAACGCCGCTAAAAACTTGTCGCGAAACGTTCTACGACAGTTTTAAAACCCATCGTGACTAGTTTCCCGACGCACGATTTCGCGGCGGTTTTTCAAAATCGCCGCCAATCTATTTAGCGGCAGTTTAAACCGCCCCGAATCGAAAAAAACCGCCGCTAAATTGTGATTTTTCCGTAGTGATTTCTTGTATTTCTATTCCCCGTGTCATCATAAAATGTATTACTATTAATATTTCTAAGATGTGTGATAATTATGAAAAAAATAGTGGGAGATGATGTAGACCAATCATTTAATATTTGTTTATGACTCTATTTTTTATGGATCTATATCTGTATGATCTTCATGGTGTGCTACTATAATGTAATGGATATTTATATAAATTTATTTAATATCAATATATGAGATGTTTGTGTTGTTATATCTTGTATACGAAGATAATTTTGGTTATCCTTTGTAAAATAGGATGAGAAAAAAAGATCAAATTCTATAGGGTTAATTATAATTATAGTTTATAGTGTAGTAAAATGTCAAGGAATTATGGACGAGGATAAACTGGATGGATTCCATGATTTCACATTCCAGTTTGGATACTATAACACCGGGAGATTTTGGGAAAAGATATTTTTTTAAATAAATTATTTATTTTTGATATTTTTTATTGCATGTGACAATGATTTTAGATTATGATACCTAAAACACTAATTTAATCTTTCATTAAATTTACAATTGATTTTTTCTTTCATTACACACAACACGGATTTTACCTTGTGTTACATGCAATAAAAAGTTTAAGAAAAATGTGGAATAGTATTCAAATGTTTTTATGATTGTTATCAAATAGATTATAGCGTGGAATCATATGAATAATATTAATAAAAAATTAAAATAAATTCTTTAAACATGTATATAAAATTAATTATTTAGTTTCTTATTAAATAGAAATGAAAAGAAATACCATTCTAAAATAAAAGAAATCATTTTCTCGAAAACAAATTTAATTTGGAAAAATAAATATTACCTCAATAAAAAAAATATAACATTTTTTGACATATTTTATTGATAATTATATATTACATAATGATTGAAGTTTTTATAATTCATATTAATTTTTTAGACAATATATAATTCTTAATAAAACATTAATCATAAATTTTGTATTTTCTAAAAGGAAACATTGTCACCTTTAGCATAATTTTAATATAATTTATTTTTGAAATTCATAGATAATTAATTTTATAATATAAATAAAATATTTTAAACTAGAGTAATAAAATTATCTTCTTTTTTACTATTTTTTAAAAGATTAATTTTTTAACAAATACTGAAAAGATGGGATTTTTATGAATTTTCATTTGTTTTAAAGAATATAGAAACTTTCAAAATTCATTAAGATATTTATAAAAGTAAAATTAGTTCAATTATATATCTATTAATTCAACTTAAGTACTTGGTTTCATTTTTAGTGAATTTTGATATAAACACATTTCAATCATTTCAACATCTTCTATTTGAAGACCTGATATCTCCGAGCGTCTTTATGATTAAAATTATGTTCCAAATTGAAATGTTGAATTTGAAAAAAAAGTATATTATATTATTGAAATTAGAATAATTTATAATATAAAATATTTTTTAAATATTTTTTTACCATAAAAAATTGTGTAAATAGTTAAAATATTTACCGTCATTAATGTAAGAATGAGTTTACTCAGGGGTTAAAAAAATATGATGGTTATAAATGACCCTAAACTTGTAAACACTAAATGGATAGATATATTTAGTACTTATATACTCTAGTATCTATAAGTGTCAATTGTGGACCACATTTGGCTTGTGGAAAACATGGGATCCCATTATTTCATTTCATTAATTACATGTGTGAGACTGGCCTATCTTGTAAAAGGCTACCCCCTCTCCTCTGCGCTTCATACTTTCAAACCCCAGTGTGTAAGAACCAATAATATTGTAACTCAAATAATTTGTCTAAATTATTGAATTTTCATATATATAAGGCATGAAATATTGGAGGATTTATCTATTTACCCATTTTGGAGAACCAAATATACCCATGATACCGATTTTACATAGTGATATAAAATATAAATATTAGAAAAGGAACACATATTGGATCATTGAACGCATTCCAGGAATTATTCTTCATAACCTTGGGAATGAAACAAATAATGGTGAGATCAAATGCTAAGTAAGGGTTATGTAGAAAACAATATATCATAATTAAATTATAATAATCAACATGGAAAAGTAAAAAATAAAAACACATTCCATTTAAATAATTTGAATATCATGATATAATAATGAGTAATCAATATTTCAAGGTAAATTACTAAAAACAAAGTTCATTTAAAAATTATAATTAAATGAACCTAGAGATAATATAATATAGAAATTCTCATGGATAATAAAAACTAAATTCAAATTGGATGAAATGAGTAATTTTTTATGTGAGCATATTTGTCATCATAATACCTATACTATCCAAAAATCTCACAATATCGTTTAAAACTATAGATAGAAACCGGTTAAATTTTCCTAACTAATTTGAATCGTATAAACTATTAATGATTCAAGGGGAAATAATATTATGAGACTCACCTTTCAAATCTTTTATAAGGAATTAAACACATATAGAATGATTTTTTTAATTAATGATTCAATATTCCTTAAAATAAAATATCCATATTGATTATAGGATAGTGATATATTAATATTTTCCCAGTTAATCAAATAGTTGTTAAGGAAAAAACTCTGTATAAAAAAGTTATACAGTTTAGGAAATAATCATATATATTATAATAATATGAATATTTACAATCAATGAAATTTACAATTAAAATTTATCACAGGAATGTGATTTTATCAAGTATAATTTATTAATCACAAAAGAAAGTGAGATTATACATTAAATTTTTTAAATTGTAATTCAAATTTCAATCCCCTTAGATGAAATAATTCAAATTGAAACATAAATTACCATTATTTATTAATAAATCATGATATTACATGTTACGGTGTAGTATATACATTATACAAATAAATTATGTGTATAACATCACAATATTCATCAATGAGGGGAAATTTTTACGGAGTCACGTACCTCAAATATTACATTATATTAACACTATTTAACCTAATGTATATTTTTTTACGAATGATATTAATTTATACCATAAAAATATTTATATTTATCAATTAATATATGAAACTTTTATGACATTTTACTATCTGTTTGATAATAATATTCTATTATTTACATTATTTTAGGTGTTATCTACCCCATTTTATCATGCGTGTTTTGTAATGAATGTTATGGTCATGGTATATAGGATATAATTAAATCATATATAGATGGATAATAATTTTAAAATCATCATATTTACTATTTATATACATTATTCCACCACTCTTAGATGTTGGAATGGGAAAATGAAAAGCATCGCTTCATATAGAATGTAGGTCATACGTATGCCCGTGTGATGATATCATTCCATTAAAGGGTGAAAGGGTACTAAATTGTGCGATATATTCAAAATTAAAAATCAATATCATCTCATATATATCATATAAATTTATTAATTTTATCCTTATTATTTTTAATGTTATGAAAATGTTAAAATGATTTGCATCACTTCGTAATGCGGTAGTCCCTGATACACAACAACAACATTATCATAATTTAAACAACATAGAAATTAATATATTATATGTGAAATTATAATCAAATAGAAATATTCACATCATTATTAATTTATAAAAACATTAATCACATAAATATATCCTAACATGAGCAGTTTTGATGGAAATCAAGTAACATCATTTCACTTGGTGGTAGTCTTCCGTACACATGATCAACGATCTCATTTCCCATTTTATAGAAGTAGAGAACGATAATGTTTATCTCATTAACATAATAACATATCAGTATATGGTATATATATTTATAATAAAATTTTTAGTGTTAATACATAATTGATTTTTAAAAAATAATGAAAATGATAGAGCTTTTTTAAGATAACTACCTTCTCTAAGTGAAACCTCATTTACATCTCCTCTTTAGGACCTATGGGGTGAATTTTGGGGATACTAGAAGCTCTAGAATATGTATAATTATTTCAAGAGTTATGTTTGTTTCATATTATTGAGATATGAGGGATTTGTGTCTGTGAATCTGTTAGGGGAGGAAATTCCATTTTATTATTAGGGGAAATATGATTCATTTGGGAATAGATGGAAATTTCACAAAAATAATCCCAAATGATAATGACATTTACATGAAAAAGCTTAAAAATTACCATAGATTCTTACTCGGGGAGGATATTTTCGAAATATAGTAATCCAATCATATTTTTACAAGTAGTTCGGTCATTTTTAAACCTTATATTCTATTTTTATCCCCCCATTAAACCCATTTTTACCATAACCACATTAATAATTTTTTACGATTTTCACTAGTAATTTTAGTCAAATATTATATTTACCTTTTTAGATAATATAAATTGATAATATTCAAATAATTTAAGCTATTTTTACTAATTTCATTCACAATATTTGAAAATAATAATTTTAAATTAATCCATAAGACGTGATGAGAAGTGGGGTTTTTAAAAGGGAACATGTAGAAAAGGTTACAAAGCTAATATATCAATTCTCAAATAAAAAATGATTCTAATAACATAAATTTAATTTATATACATATAAACTTATCCTACCTTTAGAAAATATTAAAATACAACTAAACATTATTAATAATTAAAACGAAATATAGGTTTTAATTAAAATCTAATATTTTTCACTATTCATATAAAATTCACCTTTTTTAGAGAAATACCTAAAATTAAACATAAGATAATTTTTATTTTTTAATTTAAAATTTTAAATTATTTTTATAAAATAAATATTATATACCTAGTAATAATTTATTTTAAATTATATATGCAAATCGTGACTTAATCACCTTTAAAGAAAAAATAGTTTTCTATAAAACATTTCTTATTATCTCAAGCGGTTATATTTTTATCACTAATCAAACTATATCAATTTTATTCATATTCTAAATTTATAAACAATATAATTTTTATAATTTAGATTTTAATATTCCTACCATATATTTTAATATAAACATTATAATGGTTTTTTATAATAACTCATTAATAGTGTATCTTGTTTAATTAAAATCTATTGTTTTGTTAAATTCATTCCATTTAAGGTATTAAATTTATTTAAAATAATTGTATTTTACAGTATTGGTTTGTTATATTTTAATATAAAAAATTTATTTTTTGTTATATAATCAATAAAATACAGTGGCTGATTTTAAAATTTCATGGTCTTTAATTATCCCCTCCTTAAATAAATTACATCGTAATAATTTTATTTTACATATAGAAATGAAGGATTTACTATTTTAAAAACTATTGATTAAATACCACATGAAACCAATGGTAAATTAATATCTTCTTAATAAATTAGAATGGGATGTATGTCGATCATCCATAATAATAAATGAAAGTGATTCAATGTGGGAGAACACTGGTCAAAAATTAAAACATGCACATATAAGATAATACTAATTCCCATGATTATATAGGGAGTGATACTATTCACATGAAATTTTGTGATCCAGAAATGATAATGACCAAAAACCATAAATCTATGATTATTTATGTCAAAATTTGATTCATCAAATATGAACTTACTCCAAAAAATTTATTATTTTCATGATCTTTTACCTAGTGTTGAAAAAATTGGTTTACCATATTGACTAAGAATAAAATAAAATATAGTGACTTGATATAATTATATAGGCATAATTTCGTCCAATATATGGGGTTTGATAAATTCATACATCATCTCTTACTCCTTGTAATGAATATCCAATTGAAATTGGAATTCTTCAGGCATTAAAATTAACAATAAATAGATCATTAAATTTATGATTGAATGAAAAATAATTCTTCCAATATCTAAAAATTTTCTATAAAATGGTAGTATAAGTAATAAAATAATATGAAATTATAAATTTAATCCATTCATTAATTAGGTAAAATGAGGATTTTCCATAATTGATCTATTAAAATTCATAGCCTAATAATTTTCAAAGAAGCTCATTCAATTAGCATTATATTCCACAAATATTATAAAGTGTCTCTTAATGAGATATTAAAAATATTTCAATGCCTTTATCAACATAAAAAATTATTTAAAACATAAATTCCTCAAAATATAATATATCATTTTTTTAATACATTCCATAAATCATTACATATTGTAAAATTTGATAAAGATGACACAAACCAACAAACCTATAACCCATTACGTGGGTATAAAAACTATACCATTAACATATGAAAATTATTTTTATCTCAAAATTATTATTATATTAATGGTTATCGTCAATAATTCATGAATTAAAAAAATATACTTACCGCTAAATCAATTTTCTTGGTCATCGGTATTCCTTTACATATTCTACCAAATCCTATAATAAATGGTACTACATTGAAATTATTATACATTCAGTGATTATTATAACCAAAATATATTTTATAATATACCCTTATAATATTATTATTTAATGGAAACTTAAGAACATTAATTATTCTATATCATATGTAATATTATCAAAATCTTGACATTGATCGCGTAGCTTCTTATAATGTATATTGCCTTGCTTCTTGGGGAATTCATTTTCATTATTCCACATCTCTGTGTAGTTAAATAATTTTACAATGGAAGATTTATTCATACACATTCAAGCATGATATTTGTGGAATCGTCCATTAAACATGATGTAATCTCATTTTTCCTTTAATGCATGTACAAAGGTTTTTCCTTCCACGATCTTTATATATTTAAAATTTCATCTTCCTCTTCTTCCCTATATCCAAATTTTCTCCACCTACCACTTCTTCTCTTAAATCCTTATGAATACATAAGTCATTGATATTTTTTTGTAGTACATATTACAGTACCAACATATGATGAAAACTCTTTAGAGACTATTTCCCTTTGGAATATTTTCTTACTCTAATAAAAGAATGGTCATTAATGCTCTTTGAATTATATAAATATCCCACAGTATGCCTTTCTAACTTTGTAATGATGGATACGTACATAAATAAATTTTATACTTCTTTCTATTATAGAATTAAGAGATGTTTATCCATTTATTTTCATTTCTCATGAGAAAAATATTTTTCCAAGAACATTACCTTTAAATCCTTCCATTACATGTATGTTATTACTTCATCATCTTTGGTGCTTTAAATTAATTACTACTGTTACAAATCATTTGATGATATATGATAAATTATAATTGAAACATTATCCCTTTTATTACATCCTAGAGTAAGAAATATCATCTCAAATGAACTTATCCACTACTTTACTAGAAATTGATTTTTAGTCCAATTGAACGATGGATGTTTCTGATGTATGATGGGGTATAAAATTGTTACGTTGTGTGGTGGATTCTCAAGATGGTCCATAAGGGGAAACTTATTACTCATAACCAATGTTATCTTCCTCAATATTTTTATAATATTATTATCCCCATCTCTATTTCCATCTCTATATTCCTTACCCATCCTACGGGAAAACCCTACATTGTTTACATTCATTTATATGGTTCTCATTTCTTATGTTAGCCTCTATTTATAAATAATAGAATTCAATAGATTATATCATTACATTATGAAACATAATGTACAATATTAAAATTATTTAAAAAAACATAAATTTTGGACTTTATGCATAGATAATATCACATTCATAAAAACATTTACATTTGGGAAATCATTACTACCAACTCTTAAATTTTGGTTTGTTATAAAATTGTTATTATATCCATAAAAAATTCACTAGGAGTGTGAATCAAGGTTTATAGTAGGGTATGATATCATGAACCTAATGATGATAAGGTCAATCCCAATATTAATTTTTCGGATTTATTCCTTCTAGGTATCTTGTTTCAAGAACCACATCCACTTGAATTATTTATAATCGGATGTATTTGTTAGAAATATCACATATTCTCTTCCATAAAAATAATGTAATATGTTATTCTAATCATATACTCAATTTATATCATAACTTTATGTTACCTAATATATTTAGTTTCTTAAATGTAGTTCTTATTATCTATATTAAATATCCTCTGATAGAAACCACAACAACACAAACTATTGTAACATGGAGCTAGTATCTTCTTTATTATGTTGGTATAGATAAATAGTGTTAAAAACCAATGGACTATTCAGTTTAAGAGTTTTTAATAACAAAATAAATAAATAATATCAATTTTTCATAGGGATATAAAATTTAAATAATTTACATGTAAAGCATTTGGCATCCTCAAAATCATTCAAATAATTATACATCACACACTATGGAAACGAAACAGAATAAGGGTGAGATAAAATGATTTGGAATGTTTAAGTACATGGAAAGAAATAACGAATCAATAAGAATAATAAAAATTCAATTGAAAATAACTCAAAATAAATTTCATATAAATAACATGACTATTCTATTATGATATGGTGATATCAAAATGGAATGGTAAAAAACATAAAACTCATACCACATAATCAATACACTGAGAATGAAATTAATCCATATATAATATTATTTTGAAAATTCCATGGATAATAATAAAATAATTCTTAATGAGGCAAATTATTTATTATTGGAAAAATAATATTAGGAATCAGGATACCCCTACCATCAATACCTTACAGAATTATGTTCAAACATACAAGTATGAACTTGTTTTATTTGGCAAAAATATTTTCCTCATGGGACCTACGAATGAATCATGAGGCTATATATTTCATTTCACCACCCATTATTATAGGTCTAAAACATTAATCACATATTTAGTGGTTAATTTAATTAATGAATCAATATGCCTTATATTCCAATATCTATATTGATTAAATGATTTAGACTTTTCACAATATTCTTAGTTGATCAAATAATATTCACTGTAAAAACTATATGTAACAATGGTAAATATATTAGGAAAAAATCTGGTCCAACATATTATAATATGGATATTTAAGATAAATATAAATACCTATGAAAATTATCTTAATAAAAATTTTCGATATAATTATAATAGTCAAAAAATAAATTGAGATTGTTAAATTACATTTACCATATGAGAATTTTAAAGGAAAATACCGTTGGGAGATTTATTCAAATTAAGGCATAACACCCATTGAATTACTAAGTATTCATTATATTTAATTTAAGGTTTTAATATATACATAATATATGTAAAATTATTTGAATAATATTAAAATATTTCTTAATGATGAAAATTCAGACGAACTCTCTTACCTCAAGTGTACCTTTAGATAAATATACCATAAACTGGATAATAATGGTTTTAAAAAAGATATCAATTTATTACATAAGAATAATAATATTTTAAAATAATATATGATCCATTTATAATATTTTTCATACCTATTTGTTAATTATATTCTATTAGTTTCATTGCATTGGGTGTCAATTGCCTTGTTTTTTCTTATTTGTTGTATAATGAAACTTATGTTTATTATTTATGATTTAAGAATATCATATAAATAATTATAATAATGTTATAAGTATCATAAATACTTTTTATGTAGATTATTATAACAACACATAATTGTTGTTCATGCAAAATGTATCACATCACCTCCAAGAGAGTATATGTCGAAAGTATGCACATGCGCCGATATGATTCCATTAACAGGTCAAAGGGTATCAAATTGGTTGATATATTAAATTTATATTTTCAATATCAACACATATACAATACATATTATTATTAATCTTATCATAATTGTATTCTATATAAATCATAAGAAAAGACAAAATGTATCGCATAATGTGTGGATAATCCACCGCACACATTAGAAATGTTATTTAATTTTAAACAGTGTGTAAATAAATATTTTATATGTGATATTATAAAAAAAATATTTATATCATAAAAATTATACATTAACATTTATTCCATAATTATATATAATTGTAAGAGGTTTTGAAGGAAAACGATTAACATCAGTTCGTGAGGCAGTAGTTCATTGTACACATGTACGACAATATTCATTCACATTTAATGGTATTGGGGATGGATTTATATTATAACATAGAATAAATAAATAATAAACTTATGTAAGATATTATTTTTTAGGTGTAAACACATAATTGGTGATGGAATGATATGAATGAAAATAAAAAATATCTATTACGACAATTAACTTCTGTAAGGGTAACCTCCTTTAGATATCCTCTTAAGGACTTTTGTAATAGTATTTTAACAACACTAGAAGAACTAATATAAGTTTATAGATTATGGGGAGAGTTTGATTCTGGTGTTATTTAAAGATTATGAGGCATATGATGTGGAAATAAGTATGGGGTGGTAGTTCTCATTTTTTATTGGGGAAAGGGAACCTCTTTGGAAATTACTTTGAATATTCCCAAAATATTCCTAAATAAAAATATAATCCACAATAAAAAATATTTAAAATTAGCATTTAATATATACTAGGGATGATAATATAAAAATATTATAGTATAATAATTTTTTATATGTTTTTAAGTCATTATTTACTATTATATGTTTATGTTTTACCCCATGGTAATCCCATTTTTAGCTTGATCATGATAATTATTATTTATATTTTTTACTGTTTATTACTGTTAAAAGTATTTTTAAACATATTAGATAATATAAAATATTCTGGTTTCAAATATTTACTACATTTTTTCTAATAAATTTTACTAATATTTCAATGTTTAATTTAATATTAATCCCATAGACGTGATGAAAAAGTAGGTGTTTAAAGAGAAAATGTTCAAAAGATTACAATATTATTAAATAAATATTCAATATTTAAATGATTATAATGAAATTAATTTGGTTAATAAATATAAAATTGTAATTTTGTGCTTCAAAAAAATTAAATTTCTTGTTAACTTCATAAAAAATATTTTCATAAAAGAAAATTTTCAACTCAAATTCTGAATTTTTCACAATTCATGAAAAAATATATCTTTTTTGAGAAATCCAAAAAAATTAAACTTAATATAATATTGAAATGTTGTATTTAAAAAAATTTAAAATAAATTATCTAAAAGTGGTGAAAATTAATAAATAATTTTGTGTGCAAAGTGCCACTAAACCGCCTTTTAGAAAAACATCAATTTATTCCAAAAACATTTATTTTCATTTAAATTGATATTATTTTATTTCTAATCAATTAATAACCATATTATTTATTTTATAAATTTATTAAACATATAATTTTCAGTTTTTAGGCAGTTCTATTAATAATTATAAATTTAATGTCTATGTTTTAATAGTCTTGTTTATTTAATAAAATTTTAATTTAGTATCATGTTTAGTTTAAACATAGAGTTTTTTGTATCAGAAGATATTTGAAAGACTGAATTTATTTAAAAATAGATATACCATAGTGTATCGAGATGTTGTATTTTCTTTAAATCATGGGTTTTCATGTTAAATAAGATATCAAATACAATGTTCTTCTTTTATAATTTTGTGTTGCTACACATTATTTTAAACAAGCCCTTCTCAAATCATATCTTGACCTCATCCCATAATATAATTCATTGCTTGTATAGGAAGAAATTATAGTAATATATTATTTATAATCATAATGAAATGGGGCGAGAAAAAGAAATGTTCATATCTATGATTTTTTATTTTATTTCTTGTTCCACCTTCTTCAAAACATATACATTCAAACTTTTATAATAACATAAGTATCTTAAATATGAAAATATGTTATTATGTTAATGTAATTACATATAAAAATGTATTTTTTCCTCAAATGGGAATTGATAACATCAATCTTGTCTGTGGTGGAATACTGCCTTCAAATCAAAAATAAAATGGTTATTATCATCCTCTCTCAATGTTGTGTAAGATTATGTATATAAATTATATATAGGATATTAATACCATAATTATACCACTTGGTTCATTAAATAATACATACAAGTTTAGATTCCAATACTTTTGGGATATGATAATTTTGTTCATGGGTATGACAGACTACTACCCTGTGAATCAATGAGACTCCTTTACCAATAATGCTTTATGTGAAAGATGATATGGACAATGTTAATAAATATTTGATATATGCATGACATAATTATTATACTGATAAAATAATAATCATTCCTAAATAAAAATATATCATTTTACTCATTACATTTTCACTCACTAAAAAATGATAACGTTTATTATATATATGTGGACCATCGCCTTCAAGAAGCGACATTACTAAATTTTCATTAACAAAGTTCATGGATAACATATATAAAGGTATATTAATAAAAAAAATTATAATATATATGACATTTTAATGATTTTTGAATTATTTTATCACATATTTATACATATATACCTTCCTGTGGGAATGTAATAACATTGTTCATTTGCACGATAGACTATTTCTTCATGAAGCTATTTTATTGATTTACACATTACATGAAGGGTAATTTAGATGGGTTTAATAATTTAGATGATATATATGACTGGAAAATTATTCTTTAATTTAAATATATTATATTCCTTTATTTCATTCAATTCATCATGAAAATGGGAACAAACATTCATGTGTATGTAAGGAGTACCATCTATATGAAATGTCTATTTAATTTTCCATTTCAGAATCTTATGGAATAAATTAAAAATATATATACTCAATATATAATATATTTTTGTCTTGGTGATATTTATATATATTATGGAACCATAATCAAAGTAATAGGGCTAATAAATAACAATTAAATAAATATATGTAAAACAATGTAGTTATTTCCCGAAACATGAATTTAATACGGAATTGTAAATAAAGGGGATATAAAAGGAAATAAGTAAATCATATTTTAATGATATATATAATTATGGTTATTTAATATTTTACTAATTAATTTATATTTATTATAGATGAGTTTTTACATTTTATGATAGAATCCAAGACATAAGGAATATAATTTCTTCTCTCTAGTTTATTTTTGGGAATAATATTAAAATTCACCACCCGTATCATTTTGAGTGGTGTATGTACATCCTCTATGACATGTTATATACTGAATTACATTATTTTAATGATACTTAATATATAGTTTAATAATATTATTTACTTGGACATACGATCCTAAAAGATTGCTAATGTGGTTAGGGATTTATCGCATCACTTCTACTTCTGTGAGACAATATCTATATTTCCAAAATATTTCATTTTTGTGGTGGATATGATTTATGGTTTTCATGATTTATCATGAATTAATTTATACTCTTTTTGTATAAATATCAATTTAAATTTTTTTTCTCTCACGGTACTATGATTCAAAATTTACCAAAGTGGTAAGGATTTATTTTACAATCTAATCATTATTCATGATTTTTTACGTTCGTATATCATTTGGTGGTATTATTGGATATAATTATTTTTAAATAAATAAATTTTAATCTCTTATGGTTATTAATCATCTTTTTAAGAAATATTAGCATCGTTTCCACACTTTGGTACATAAAATGTTTGAGAAATGTTTTTTTTGAAAAATATAACATTATATATCACAACGATGAGAAATCATTTTTCATACAATAACATGATTTCTAAAACAATTAAAATTTGTTTTTAACGTTATCAAAAATATTTATTAAGGAAATATAAACCTGTTTTTAATTTTGTTTACAATAACATAATATTTATTTTTTCATAAAAATTATCATTTTTCTTTTATAAAAATGTGAATATAATAATTCTTTTAAAATTTATGAATTTAATGAAATTGTTTCCCATAATGACATATTAATATAAGAAATAATATTTCAAAAGAAATAAATTTTATTTTAAATGAAATGTATTTTAATAATTTTATAATCATTTAGAGTTAAAAATGTGTCTTCCAAAATACACTGGTTATTTTCAATAAGATATGTTTTAAATTAGTTTTAAATATTTCATTCTACGGTTTCATGTATATTTTCAAATAATATGTCATCCAAAATATAATATGTTCTATAATATTAAAATTTTATATTTTATTTTAATACTGAAATGCTTTAAATTATTTTAAAATATTCAATTATAATTTCTCAGGGCTATTTTCAAATAAAAGGATTTCAAAAATATTTTATGAGTTTTTAATTTTAAAAATTGATTTCAAATGAAATTTTATATTCCTTATAAAATTTTCTAGGTGATTCTTATTTAATAAAAATTCTCCATCAATTTTTAAATCCATTGATGTAACTAATTATTTATTTGGTATGTGAATCAAGGAAAATATAATTATTATTACTCTTAATGCTTTATGATGAATAGATATTTACGAAACCCATTTCTCATTCAATGGTTATACCATGATAAAATTATTATGAAACAACATATTTTTACCTAGGTTTTTCAATGATAAAATTATGAAAAGATTATGAAACCAATCTCTTTTTTACATGTTATAATATGTTTAAATATTTATTCAACACAATCCATTTAATGGGTTATAATATGAATAATATTTTATGGTCATACGAAACACAAACATATGATTATCATTACATGAAGGGTGGGACATATATGTATTTACAATTCATTCGGTAATTATTTATATCTCAAAGTATGGAAACGACTATAATGGGAAGTGACCTTGGTTCAATATGGGACATTTATTTTCTATGATGGTCTTTTGAGTGAACCTTCACTACTATAATGGTTTGGGGAGTTAACTCATTTATGTACATTAAAGTTGGAAGTGATCCTTGAATAATATTAAAATTATGGAATTTTCTTATGTGTATGCTACAATTCTATCAAATATAAAAAATTTATTCACTCTTGGGTCATGTTCTTTTATTCCCACATGATTCTGGTCGAATGAACTTCTATTCATTATTACATGACTTCTGATTATTATCATTGATATATAGGGTATGATTTTAAAATAGTATCCACCTCTTCTAAAACATTTATTTTCTTCTTATTCCATCATATCTACATCTATTTCCCTTAATAAGAATTATATATCACCATTTCTTATGTTTAATTTCCCCAAGTCATGAACAAGATTTTTATATAGGTTATATTTGTGAAGAGTGGTAGTTTGAGAGTTCATTATCATAGATGTTGAATATCATAAAAAAATAATAGATTGTGTACCTAGTTTTCAAGGATAGTAAAATATTGTTTCCCCAATGCATGTATTTTTGTAATGTATATAAGATTAATATAGAAAACAGAATATATATGTATGGTAAGCCGGAGATTCTATAGTTGGTATTTGATGAAATTTTTAGTTAACATTTCGAATTTAGGATGATAAATCATTAGTGAAATACTAAGGGAAATTTTTAAGGATATGTCTAGAGATATTTCTATGGATTTGTCTAATGATATTTTCAAGGATGAGACATGTTATTGGAAGATATCCTTGAATTTTGGTAAATGATATAACAAGTTGTTTACATTAAAATATATCCCTTCTGGGATACTACAAGTGGATGTGGATTTAATATAAGGGATCATTGGTGTAATAACTCTAAAAAAATTTCGTTAAGCTAGACTCGATCACCACATTATACATGACACTAATCCATACCACCCTCCAGGTTTAACACTCCCAGTGGTAATAAATTAAAAATTCACAAACTCGTTAAAAACCATTATGAAGGATTTAAATATATTATAACTCTGAAATAAAAATAATAAACCTATGGAGTCGTAGATTGAAAATAATATCTAATTATTTAGATATCCTATAATATATTTTCCATGATTACTGGTTCACAAAAATGATTAATATTTATCAAACTATGATTTTTATTTTAATCAATAGAGGGAACCAGAAGGAACATGGTTTAAAAATAATTTAATAGACAATGTGTAGATGAGAACCTAAAATGGGTGATTACTAGAGTGAAATATAATTAGATTTTTCCTAATCAGATACCATGATATATTATTAAAAATAAAAACCATAAAAAACTCTCGGACTCACCATAAAATATAAGGTAAGAGAAAATTAAGAGTCCACATAGATGATGAAATGGAGGAAAGAATATTAAGATTCATATATTTTGATATTTTTGGAATAATCAAGAATTAAAAGTCGCAGTGGTATGATACGATGTTTTTGGTGAGGAAAATAATGACACAAAAAAAGTCACTACAAAGGGAAAATGAAAATTGTGGTTAATGCAATGGATGCAGTTAATTTTTCCCTATGGTATCATAAACTATTAAATATTTTAAATGTGTAATGTGTGTTTATTATGTAAATCAATGTGATAAGGGGAAATATCTTGAGTATAATCAGCTATACTATAATAATAATGATTTTACTATTAATTATAAAGATATTATCAATGACATATGAAAATAAAAATTTATTAAAGAATAAGATGACAGATCCTAGTAAAATTCTTGAGTATGAGATAGAATAATTGAAGTGTTAATATATTGTAATTAAATAATTAGGTTATATTAATCAATAAATATATATGTTGTGTTCATTACAATATTTTCTTTAAGGATTTTCCTAAATCTTCTTAATTATATTGATTACCTATAAATTTTATTTAATAGAAATGTGATATTTTATGGAGAGGAAATTATTAAGGGTTTATATGACTTAATATCTTCATGATATAGAAAAAAATTGGTTGATAGTAAAGAGGTGATTTATATAATAATGTAAATTGGATCATACTAAAAACATTGGAAATCAATAATGTTTTTTTAGGAAATTGTTTTATGTTATTATTAATAGAGTTAAAATTAGTATCTTATTTGCGGAATATATTAAATATAGTTTTGTTTTATTCAATGAATTATGAAGTATAAATGTTTTCATTAAGGTTTTATGTTAATTTAAGTTATTAAAAAGTTACATTAACATATTCCATAAAGGTATTCACTAGTTTGGAATGTGACAATTACGAAATAATTTATGTTTTTTAGGGTGTTAATGAAAACTATATTTTCGAAATATTTTTACATATTATTATTTCATTTGGATTATTACATTTTGAAAGGGTCATGAAGTTAGTTATTTGTAATTTTTTTATGTTTCACTTTAGATTTGGTTTAGATATTAATGTATTACTTCACTATATATAGATTTATGCATATTAGACAACTACTGCTAACCATTTTGTTATAAGAATAGATATAATGAATAGATTTCCATTATATTATAGATATTTTGATTTATTAGTGATTTTAGAATAATAAAATTATTTTACATTTCTTATAGTATCAAATTATGTGGAAATTGATCAATGCTCAACCATTGGATTAAATTGTTCTTATGATGCAATGAAAATCTAAGACCTAGAAAAATTGGTCCCTTTGAAATTATCACTCATTTCAGGATGTGATACTACCAATTGGATATTCCAAATAACCTATATCATGTTAAATATGTGTTCAATATATCTATCTTGAGGAATTATATACCTTATCCATCACCTGTACTAATATCTTAGGTCGTACTGTTGTATATTGATATTAAATATAAGGAACAACTGATATAGATTATGGATTAGTGATAATTCTACAAAACAAGACAACTATATTGGTCAATGATTAATGGGGAAACCAACAACAAGGTATTTTTATATGGGAACCTTAGGATGTAAGGATGTAGAAGTATGCTTAGTTTTTGGTAATAATGTGATTAATTTTTAGTAATAAATTCATTTTAATGTGGTAGAATTCAACACCCTTATATTTTGTGAAATATTTTCCAAAATAATTAAATATATTTATTTTCATTACATGAAAGCCTATTTTTAAATTTAATTTCATAAAACATTATTTTCATCTTTCCATAAATTTAATACTACTTTAGGCTCACATTATACGAAACACAATGTTTAGATTTCCTTATGAAAAACAAGGAGTTAAAATAAAATATAACATACAATTAAAAAATTATTATAATAGTTATATAAATATGTTATAATGGTAGGTAAATGAATAATAAATAAATTATAAAAAAATTATTTTTACAAATATATACACAATCAATTCATTAGTGAACAAAAAAAATTGGGAGAAAATAAAAACTATATTAAATGAAATGAAATGTTTTTTATAAAAACAATTATATACCCAAAACACGTATCACCTAAAAAATTAAACAAATAAATTTTATTGAATATTTGAATGGAATTTTATTTATAATATATTCAATATAATGATTAAAATTTATTTTATGTTTTTTTTATAAGAGGTATGAATTATTAAAATTTTACAATTAAAAATTATCTCTTCTAAAAATAAATTTCGGTGAATTTTTTGCACTTATAATAAAAATAATTTTTTAAATTTTTATATAATTAAATAGATAAAAAATTTTTTTTTGATATTTTGAAATCAAATCTGTAATATAGTTATTTTTTATTTTATTTTTAAGATTAATTTTTAGATTAATTGTGAAAAATATCGATATTCGTTATGAATGATTTCTATAAACTACTATAAAAAATATTTTATGATTATTTTAAAAGTTATATTAGATAAATTATATTTATATTAATCTAATTAATGTCATTTTAATCATTTTGATATTGATTTTTTATATAAAATATTTTTATCTTTTGAAAATTTCCTCTTTCAAAAAAATATTTCACGTCCTCTTTGTAGGATTAATTTGAAAATAAATTATATAAATTTTGTGATTGAAATTTAAAAAATTATATTATATATTTTTATGAATCCAAATTTATATTATATAATTAATTTAAATTATTTTTCTACCATAATTATTCGTATAAACATAAAAGTATTAGTTATTATTAATAATGTTAAAATGGGTTTACCTAGGTCGGTTAAACTAAATGGATAAAGGGATGAAATAACAGATATTTTTTCTAAAACAAATTTTCATACATTATTTATAACATATAAATTCATTTTTCCAAATATGACATTTTGGAACCTTTTAGAATGTTGTAAACTGAGGCACACCTCATTATTTTAAATAATTACATATTTTCCACTCTACTAACCTTTAAAATGTCACCCCATATTCTCTCCCTTTTAAACATGATGAATCCATTATTTAAGAAAATACTTACCCAAATAACTTTAATAAATCAATCATCCCTCCAATAATCATTTTTTAACCCATTATAGGAATACATAAGGTATAATCATAGAGAGGTGGCCCAAGACGGGGTACAATCCCTAATTATGAATTTTTATTTTATTTCTTCTTCCACATATATCAAATATTATTCATTTATATTAATATAATTTAATAAATATCAAATATATATATATATATATTATGTTGTTGTAATATTCAATATTTTCCTCATCTTCACTAAAATATGAGAAGATAACATCGCTCATGTGTAAGGCAGACTACTGCATCACAGACCAATGTGACTAGTTTTCCATAAAAACCACAAATGGTTGGGTTTGATGATATATATCACGTTTATATGTGATTTTAGTAGATTAATTATATATTTTAATTATTTATATCATATATTATCTTTTAATTTCCATTTCATGGGGTATACGAGAATATCTCTTCTGTTTCTGGCGGACTACAGCCTCCTAATGTGATGTCATTATTTTTTCACTAACATTTAAAATAAAAGGTAAAAAAGTATATAAATAATCAATATATGTGATATAACTATTTATTTATATCCATGAAATATTTATCCATCTATATAGATAATATATCATTTTAATGAAAACTTTAAACTCATTGTATAAATGATGTTGTCATGTGTGTATGTGTGGCCTACCGCCTTCACAAATTGATGTGACACAATTTTCATCATAAAACCACATGGTTGTTTTATAAGTATATTTATTTAAAAAATATGATATATATTGTATTATTATTTTTTGTAATCAAGATATCTCATATTCCTTCTTATATTCCATTCCATGGGAATATAAAAACATCATTCGTGTTAACGGAAGACTACAGCCTTTTGATGTAAAGTGATATAATCATGCTTTACATAGAAGTTAATAAGTAAGGGTTTAGTGATAATATGATCTACTTATGAGATAATAATTATTATATAGTTTTCATATATTATATGTCTCATTATTTCAATCTATTGAGAAAAAAATGTTCATCTGTACATAACAACTTATCGTATCCATGAATGATGTATTTCATTATATGTATATAATTATTATAAAATGATATAAATATATATAAAATGAATATATATATATTTAATATCATTTTTAAATATATAGTGGTTATGAAACTATTGTCAATGTAAGTAGACAGAAAATAGCTCAAAAAACATGATTAATAAATATGTTTTTGCCTGAAATAAGAATTTTACAAAGAATTGTTCACAAATGGGTAATAATAGGTGATAAATAAATTATATATGGTATGATATAAATATATTTACTGTTATATAATATATGTATAATAATGTTATATTTATTTTATAGGAGGGTAGAATGTGTTCGTGGGAATTCAAGTCACATGGAAATGGATTTATAGTATCTCTTTTATTTTGAAGAGAAATATGAAAAATCACCACTCATTTATTTTGAGTATTTTATATATTACACCTTGGATTTGATATATCCTGAATATAATTATTTTTCATGATATTTAATGTTTCATTTGATTTAATTTATCTTCAGGTTTATGATTTAAATTATTAATAATGTGGTAGGGGATTTCTCATCTCACATATAATTTTGTAATACATACACCATATTAACCACTAATTTCATTTATGTTGTCTCCTTTGATTGTTATTTAATGAAATAATCAACATTAATGGTTGATAATGTTTCATTTAAAGTTATTTTATTCTGGTTGATTCTTAATCAAATTTTTAAAAAAGTGATAGGTGTTTATTTCCCATTCACAACATTATTCGGGATTGTTTAATTGTACATCTTTCATGGGGATATTATTTGATATTTAAATATTGATATAAATATATTTTATTCTTATATGGAAATTCATAAAAAAAATTATAAACATTACTATTTTACACACATTTATTTCAAAAAATTACTAATATTTGTTTTAAAATCCCACTTTATTTATATATTCGGTAGGGGATAGTTTTTTATCAAAAGAAAATGATTTCAAAACATGATTTCAAATTTTTTGTTGACATTTTTTAAATTCTTTATTATATAAATATTTAACCATTTTCACATACTAAAAAATAGTACGGAATATTTATGTTCTTTTCAAGATAAATTTGTATTGCCTTTTAGGAAATATGTGAAAGGAGTCATTTTTTAAACTTTTATATCTTGAATGGTATTTTCACCCTTAATAACCAGTCAATATTTTAAAAAATATTTTAAATTATAACAAAGATAGTTTAGAAAGGAAATTATTTTTCAAAATATTTTGTGGTATATTTGTTTCAAAAATGTAATTTTCAAAATGGAGTGGTTAATTTCCTCAAAAATATTTTTAAATGATTTATAATGCTTTTTTTCATATTTTTTGAATATTATTTTAAATTAAAAGTAATTAAGAAATATATTACGTTTTTAAACAAATAGAGTTAAAAGGATTTTTTCCTCAATATTTTATTTAAATTTATCTAAACCTTCATTTATAATTCATCAAGGTTATTTAAAAATAAAATTATTTTAAAATTATTTAATGAAATTTGAGTCTTAAAAAGTTATTTTAAAATAGAAATTATTTTCCACAAGAAATTATCCAAGCGATGTTTATTATGAATAATTAACTATTTAAGATAACCACCCTTTATATAGCTTATGATTTAGTGGGGATATTTACCAAGTATATAATTATTATTTAATCTCTTAATTATTTTTAATTATTAGATGATAATGAAATCCATTTATATTCCATGAGTTATTATATGATAAAATTCCAATAATACCATATTTTTTGTCCATGGGTTATGAAATGATGAAATTATGAAAATATTATGAATTCTACCACTTTTACATTGGTTATAGAATGATGATGTGTTTATAAAAATCATTTCATTTCCTGGGTAATGATATAATGATTTCTTAATGATCATGTGGCATAGATACATATAATTTTCATTATGTTATGGGTGGGAATTATATCTCCCTCCAATACATTGGTTAATGACTTATATATCATTAGATAAATAAGAATGGAATTGGAAGTGAACCTGCTTACATAAGGTAATTTTCCCTCTATGATGGTCATATGATTTATCCATGATTACTCTTATGGTTTGGGGATTGAACCCATTCAACAAAATATCATTGTAAGTGAATATTTAATACTCTTTAAATGAGGTTTTATACTTCTGTTTATGCTACAATTATATTTCTTATATAAATATTATAATCTCATAAATAATGTTCCTTGGCTACATTATGATTTTATTCTTATGAATATAAAATATTAATGAAATGAATCAATATTAATATCATTAGTATGTATGGAGTGGTTTTAAAATTTTATTCCCATGTTCTAATAATCTTATTTTTATGATAAGATTTTTTATATCCATTTCTTACGCTTAATCAGAATCTGAGGTCACCCTTTATTATGTATCATTTACCCATGTTATGAAGAAATTTTTTCAGAAGGGTATGTTTGTGAAGACTAATAAATGAGAATATATTTATAGGAGTTGGTAAATATTATCAACCAATATGAACATTGTGTACCTAGTATCCAAATAAAGTAAACTATTACAATCATCAGGTGTGTGTTTGGGTAATGAAATGAGTATTCATCTAAAATATGTAATATCTATTTAACAATATTGTGATTTTTATGGATAAAAAATTATTATTTTTTCTTGAATTGTTGTATATATCGGTAAGAACACTGAAAATGGATCATTGAGATTCACTCGATCAAAACGTGGTTAAAGGAAAATTTTCTTTTCTAAAAATGTGTTTGAAACCCCTAGATAATATTCTTATGATATTCGAAAACAAACTATGAAAATCATGATTCATCTAAATAATGAAAATGAATGACCTAGTATAATCTTATTGTGTAATATATTATAAATAATGATCCATTTTTTATCCATAATGTACATGATTTATTATCATTATGTGGTCTTAAAATATAAATATTGTTTCTTAAACAATGATTTTTTATTTGTTAAATTAGTGGGATAAGAACAAATTGGGTTGACATTTATTGCGATAGAGATATGTTGATGAGAAAATAAATGGAATGAGATATATAGTGAATGACATTGTGACTATTACAAATCATTTATCATGAAATTTTATTATGAAATGTTACCTTAACCATCTATCATACTCACCAATGAAGTGAATAATAAGGTTCATTTAGTGTTCTGGTGGTTTAGGCATAGGAGGAAGGATTATTCAATTTCCTATATGTTGAGAATGTAGGAAGAAGAACCCATGTGAAGGTCTCCTATGAATAAGAAGATGTTTCAATTTTTGAATATAATTAAACAAATTAAGTAATTGTTGGGTATAATGAAAAGTATTATTTCTCTATGGATGATAATAATGGTCTCCCTAATGTTACATTGAAATATGAATGTTGTAAATATAGTAGTTATATACATTATAAAAATAAATGTCCTATGGGAGAATCTAATGATGGAAATATTCAATATCATAGGATTAATGCTTATTCTATAGATTATATTGAGAAAATAAATGAAATTTAAAAGTTAAGGCCTATTATAACAATATTTCTTACTTTAAATATAAAAAGAAATATTAAATTAAATATTATTACCATTTTGAAATGAATCATATTTTATATTGTAGGAAATTATGATTAAGGAATAAGATGATATAACCTAAGTAATGTCTTTATAATGACTATGTATGACAAAAGTATTTATTTATTGTATGTAAAGAATTATTTTATTTGATTTTTTAAATGTATTTGTTTTTTTTATTTAGTATTTTTATGAAAATGTTCTATTTTGGTGATGACATATAATTTTTTTTAATGATAGGATATTGTTTTAGGGGAAACACATGAATAAGGGATTATAACCCTAAATATGTTCTTGATGTTGAGATAATGATATTGGAATATATAGATTATGGATATGAATAAATTATATTTGAATTTATTTAAGACAAAGGAATTGTTTATCCATTTGTGGGAAAATTGGTTTATATTTTCATTCATGAATAATAAATCATTATTTGTTTTTAGAATATATTAAATATTCGTTGTCTTTATTAAGTGAATGAGGATTTGTTTATGTTTTCATTATGATTTTATTGTAATTCTATTTATTACAATGTTCTTGGAGAATATATGACCAAGGTATTAACATACTAGGTTTGGGAAACATAATAACTACAATATGATATTTTTGGGATTACTATTAAATTGATTTATGTAATTTTGGTGACCCTCTTCAAAAAATTTAAATTGCCAAAAGGTCGTATAGTTTACTATTTAAGAAACATTTTCTTGTTGATTTTTGGTTGAATTTTAGATATTAATGTATTAGTTCACTATATGATGATTAATTCTTATAGTATAAGAAGTGATAACCATTTTTATATAATAAATAGAGAAAGATAGAATGACTTATCAATCAATTAGGGATGTTGTGATTCTCTATAACAACATGCATAAATAATTCATCATCATTTCATGAAGTGAAAGATGAACTAGAAATTATATGAATCACATATAAAGGATGATATTTTTCCTATGATATAATGTAAACATAGTTCATTGGTATATCGGTCCATTTGAAATTCTTGATCACATTGAGATTGCATAAAATAAATCTTCTCTTTAACTAAGCCTAAAAAAAGTTTAAAATTTGTTTCATGTATCTCTCTTGAGGATGTACATAACTAATATATCACATTTAATGACTTCAAATATCATATAAATGTATAATTATCAATTATTTTGATATAAAATGGTGTAAATTATGGATTTTATATATAATGTGCTACAAAACTAGACCACTCATCTAGTTAATGTTTTGTTGGAAAACACATGCTTGAACAAGGTATGTGGGAAAACGATTATGTAATGAGGCATAAGTATTCTAAATTTTTTGGCAGTAATGTGATGACTTTTTTTAGGGTGAAATTAATTTTTGGGGGGAGGGTATAATTTTAAACCTTCAAATATTGTGAGAAAATTATTTTACAAAAAAATTAATATTTTCAATATCATGCATTACATTCAACAATGAGTTTAAATGAAAAATCAAATATTATTAATGTATTATAATTTTAACTGATAGTTATCGCCTAGGCGTTAAAATGGTAGGTATGAATTAGATTAACTAAATTATTAAAACATATGGCCTAATAATGTATATAAAATGTATTATTTTGTGACCAATTCTTTTTAAATGAAAATAACAAGCATTTTAAAAGAAATGAAATATTTTTATGAAAAACTAATTTTAATAGATTTTTTTACATAAATAAATGACAATATAACTCTCAGTGAATGATATTGGGGATTTTTCTATATAATATAGTCGATATGATATTTATCATTCAATTAATGTGTTTTTTATTCATAAGATAAAAGAAATCCAATTTTACTTCATTTTTATACAAAGAATATTTTCCCACATTGGGAAATTTTTAAAAAAATATTTCTAAACATTTAAAGAAATTTTTATATATCGTTTCAAAATTATATTATGGTTAATGTTTCATAATTTTTTAAATGATTAATTTTGTGATGAATAGTTACAAACACTAGTTTTTCATGAAATATGTTGTTTCGTTTAAATAATTTATAATGTTAATTTTTATTTGAAAATGGGTTTCAAAGTAAAATAAGAAAATTTATACATAAGTTAATTCAATTTAAGTTATTTTAATTATTTTCATAATTAAGTTTTATTAAAAAATTATTAAAATTTGAAAATATTCACATTAAAAAAAAGCATTCTCTTCAAATATAGAAAAATAATTTTAAATTAAATATTTACACGTCAACTTATTTAACATTTAATAATGTATTCATTGTTTTGAATTTGAATAAATTATATTATCCTCAAATTTAAACACACTTTTTTATTATAATGAATAGATAACATAGTAAAAAATATTTAATATGTTTAATTTAAAAATGGGATTACAATGGGGATAATCTATAAAGATGTTGAATAATAGTGACCCAAAACAATACTAAAAACAATATTATTGAAATATTTACAACATATCATTTATATATATTCAAAATGGTCATTATTTGATCTTTGTTACGTTAAAAATGTTGCATTACAATTATCTTTGACAAAATTACAATTGCGCAACTCACCTCAGTTATAAATTTCCACCACTTCTCTTCTCTTATTAAAATATCCAAAACCATATTGTTCTTCCATCCATAAAAAAATATTTTTTTTCAATAACCTCTTCTTAATATAGAATCCATTTTTTCATTATAAAGTTAAACTTGGAAGACTTTTGCTGTAAACAAATGAAGGTTACCCAAAAAAGAGGTAACGGACTTCAACCAGTATTTTTATTTTACTTGTTTGTCTACCTCTTTCAATTCTTATTAAAAAATAATGATACAATAGCTTCTATATATTACATATACATAGATGTTATTAGGATTAGTTTATTACCTAAATTCAAATCCACTTCCAACAAATTGGATGCAATGTAAATATTTTTTTGTATATAAACTACAACATCCTGATATGATGTTATTCATTTTTAAACACCTCCTCCAAAAACATTATATAATGATGGATAAAATATTTATAAATTATATTATTGATTTAATTATTCTTATATAATTACTATATCAAATATTCCTCCTTACAATAATTATATGGGAATGTGATAAAGACGCTCATGTATACAATAGACTACCACCTCATTAAGAAATGTGATTCATTCTTGTTTTACATGGAATGTAACAAGGATGGAATTAATGAAAATTTGAGACATATTAAAAATATGTATTATTTAGGAAGGATGATATATTTTGGTTCATTATTTCATTCAATCTGTTAATAATAAGGAAACAATTTTATTTACATGTATAGCCTACCATATCTATGAGTGGTGTATTTTATTTTTACGTCTCACATTTATAGATTAGAATAAATAAATATATACTAGATAATATAACATTTAGATCATGGATAAAATTTATTTTAAAATGGGAAATGATCAAATTATGAGGAACAAAATAATTAATAACCAAACATATATGAAAAACACTGCGCTTATTTCCTGAAACATGAGTTTTACATTTTCTTAAGAAGGGTGTGCCTAGCCAGAAAACCATGGAACAATTATTATAAATAAAGAATCTACATGAGTCTAAAAGGCGGGAAAAAAATTATAATCATTGTAATGAAAGGGTATTAGATCAACAAGAATATCATCATGTTTGGTAATATCTCAAATAACCCCCTAATTCTCAAGGCCATCAGCAACCATGTTGTATTCTCAATAAATATGAGTGATGATATAGTTGATGTCTTGAATAGTGCAGATACAACCCATCTAGTGGGTGGTGATCAGCCGCACAAGGTGTATCAGAACATTTCAAATTGCTTGCACAATGGTGGTCGATTCACTCTCAATCCAAAGGTTTCTCCAACCATGTTGTTTGGAAAGAGAAACGACATGAATCATACTCATTATTTAAGCATCTACTGAAGAGGAAATTCCACAGCTACCATAAAAGCATCGAAGGATCTTACCAGCATGATCCTAGTGATTTCACCTCAACCCGTAGGGCCCAGATTTCTTTTGGAAGCACTATCCACATTATCATTAATCCAACCAGGGAGAGGGGCATGCCAAATGACATAAAATGTGTGATGAGGATGGAAGTAATTTCCATCAATATGGAGTTATCGCAGAATGCCAAAGTCATGCACTGTGTTGTTGTGGTGTCCCTTTTGAATTGAAGAAGGTTCATGTATGGTAATGAAAATCCACATTCACCCTACATCGAGAAATAATGAAAATTTATTATGAATAAGAGAATTTCTATCATACCAGATCACATGGTGATTCTTCGCGATAGTATTAAGGAAAATATTCTTAATATGGTAATAATTATCCATATATGTACATCTATTTAATTGAGATTTGATAGAATCATGTATCAACCACCTGCAGTTAAAAATCACCAAAATATAACTCCAAAGAGCAGTAGTAGTGGCACAATAAAGAAAGATATGATTGGAATCTTCTCTGTGTTGGTTGTAGAGAAAAAATTTAGAATATATTTTAATACCATAAAATTGAAGGCGATCAACAATGGGGATCCGGTTGTGATAAAGTTTCCAGATGAGGGTAAATCGTGGAGGATTTATCCAAGGTTTGTCAAAGAGATTTATCCAACCCAAATCACATTCATAGTTACAAAAATAGTGGTTATAGTAGTTTTTTTAATTAATAATTCCATTAGGAGAAGGTTACCATACTAAAAATACATTGGTGATGGAGAAAGTATAGGTATCAATGACATTCAAGATGATTTCTGGAAGATGATAATTTTGCGTGTGGGGGAAATCTTTGATAGAGAGGTTGGTGTTCTCAGGACATTGGTCAAGAGAAATTATGGAAATTAAAGGAGTGCCAATCCAGTTATCCAACTAAAAATTCAACGAGGGGTCTCTAGAGACCATCCACTAGGCATTATTCATAATGGAAGAAAACTACTGTTTTATGGAAGGCCAGATAGAGGAGCTAAGAAAATTTGAGTTTTCTTTCTTCAATTATTCAAGAAATATATTTTTAAGGAAGCTAATTGATTTTGATTTATTATACAGAAGATCCCAAGTGATGCTGGCTTGAAGCACCTCATTAATGTGTTTGAGATTTTTAATGCAAATTATTCTTTTATGAATGGGTTTACAACAAGATAACCATGGAATGGTGACTAGATTCCATTCCACTATGATACCAATACCAAAAAAAAATTTAAAACCGGAATTTATTTTTTTTAATAAGGCCAACAAGCCACTTGTAGACTATAATAGGGTGAACTATTTTTTGAGACCGAAGTAGATTAAACAATACAATACAGATTCTACCTTCCATATAAAGAGATTTTATCTTCCAAGAAGAATGTTGATATTTACCTTGATTGGAAATTTTATAGAAATGTGATGATTTAGGTCTTTCCCAGAATATGGGGACACCAAGGGATTTAAAATAAATAGATCCCTCCTTTATACCTATGTCACATATAATGCTTCATATTCTATTAGGTAGAAATTTTTTTCCAATGAAGATTGAATATTTGTTTGAGGTAATTACTTGTCTATAAATATCCTCATAATGAGCATGTTATTTTTTGAGGTTTCGGATGTTTCTTATATCACACTGTATAAAAATAATGATATCATCAGCATACAACAGGTGAGTGGGGGAATTAAAATTTTGTGACACATGAATGGTATTGAGTTTATTTTGATCAACAAGGCAAGTCATCAAATGGAAAAGATAATCATCTATAATGAATTAAAGGATAGATGAGAGGGGTCCCCCTATCCTACACCATTAGTTCATTTGAAATATCTTCTAGGGGAACTATTTATCATAATGGAAATGGAATCCAAATTGAATAAGGTTCTGATAGTAGTGATAAAGTCATTACTAAAACCAAAATATTGAAGAACATTAAAAATAAAACACTAGTCCATTTTATCAAAATATTTTTTTAATGTCATGTTTAATGGAAATATTACCTCCTCTATTTACTTTTCATAAATTTTTAAAACACTCTAAATAATGAAAAATTATGTTTTGGTTGGATTTACCCATGATAAACACAAATTGATTCAAGGAGACTATTTTATCTATGATGGACAAGAGCCTATTGGAAATTATTTATATGATGGTTTTGTATAGTGTGCTGATGAAATAAATGGTCCTAAATATATGTATCTCGAAAGAATTATAGACTTTAGGGTTTATAATGAGGAATTGGGCATTTAGACCATGAGGAAGAACACCATTGAAGAAAAAAGATTTGACAAGATTGAAAACATGAAATTGAACAATATCCCAATAGTGTTGGAATAAACCATTATTCAAATCATCAGGACCAGGAGCACTATCAGTATTTAAACTAAATACTGTATCATTAATTTCATAATATAGAATATTGTTAAGAAGAAAGGTGTTATAATCAGCATTGACCACCATCTGAATGATCCCAAGTAAGAGATATTTGTTGTTATCTGGGCCATTTAAGATATATTCAATGTAAAATACAATATAAATAGCAATGTCATCTTCATTGAATAAGATGTTGTCCCCATATTTTTGAGAGGCAACAAGCTTATAAGATATGCATTCCCTTTGTAGAGAATTATAGATCATAGTATTTTTATCACCTTCAGAAATCCATTTAACTTTTATAGGCTTGTTTCCTCATGTTATCCTTTAATATGAATAGGGAATTGAGCTTTATCAAAGTCTTGATTTGATGATTCAGATCAATGCTACAATTAGAGCTACTGTTGTGGTTTTGGAGTTGGTTGAGCTCATTCTCATGTATCAGTATATCCTTGCTAATTTTTTTGGCATGTGAGCTACATTAACATTTACAAATATATTTATGCGACTTTAGTTTGATAGAGAAATAAATGGAATCATTGAAATGTGTCATGGAAAGCCAAAATTTTTTAATGATTTCATTGAATTCAGTGTTAGTGAACCATGAATTAGTAAATCTAAAAGGAAGAGGATGTTTTACAGTGTCGTCGTAGACAATGACCAAAATAGGATGGTGATCATAATGGAGCTTATGAGGTCTGGTGCTAGTGACGGTGTTCCAAAATTCTAAACCAGGAATATTCATTATAGCATCCCTCCTTTTATCAAATAAACTTTCATTACATTTTACAAAACCGAGGATCTTTATGGTTTAGTGTCTGGGAAACCAGGAACTTAAAACATGAAAAAATAAAACGTTCTTATTAAAAACATGAAAGGCTTCTCCTCATGTTCATCCTAGGTTCATTACTGCATCTCATAACCTGGGGACATACATCAAAAGAAAGGGTGAGCAGAAGGCCCAGTAAGGGAAATAAGAGAAACATTTTACATGTGAACTTGAGATACTTCAATAAGGTCATGAAAAGAACTTGAAGGCATGAGAAAGAAATCATAAGGAATATCATAATGAAAATAACATTTTTCATAACTTGAAGATGTGGCTTAAATATTTAATATTTACAATCATTTCGTTTCCCCAAGGTCCATCCCCAAGGTTTCATTAAAATTACCAAGGTCATTCACCAAGGTATCAGTCTAAAAAGTAATCTCTAGAGATTAAATCTTTACCCAATACATTGGAGCGCTATCTGGGCGCACCCTTGACATGTCTTTATTATCATATGAGCCACATATACCATCATAAATCATTTCATAAACATCCCATATAGCATAAAATAAATGGGTTTCATTTCATAATCATAATGTTTTAAAAACATCTTTAAATACATGTTCTTTATGTCACTTTAATCCCACGGAAAGGGAATGCGGGTTTCATGTATGTAAATCCCAGAATTTTGAATAGAACATTTTTATATATATGTGAATACCCCTCTAGAAATAAGATATTTGAGTATTCACTTTATAGCATAAAATAATTTTGAGAAAAGAGAGAGGAATTTTGAGACAAAAATTCTACAGCACAACGGCTACGTTACAAGGTTTTGGAAAACATTGAAAGGAGAGGGAAAATGGGTCACACATTCATAAATGACCCATAAAACAGTAGAGGGACAGAATATGAAGGAAATATGAACATGGTAATGAAATATTAAAGATATACCATAGGAAATGAAGAACATGAAAGGATGACAAAAATAAGATTTCTCTTATGAAAAATTCGGCAGCCTAACGGGGTCACTTAAAATTCAAAAAATGAATTGAAGAGATAAAATATGGTATCTCATCATATGAAAATAATATTTCAGTATGATAGATATAGATATCAACACCCAACATAATAAAAAGGAACATGACTTACTTGACATGAAAGTAGAACCTAAAACGAGAAAGGTGAAAAAACCACTTAAAAATTCGGCAGCCTAACGGCGCCACTTAAAACTTCAAAATACTGAATTGAAGAGATAAAATAGGGTCTCTCATCATATGATCATAAAATATCAGTATTATAGATATAGAGATCATACCCCAGCATAATAAAAAAGAACATGAATGACTTGACAAGAAAATAGAACTTGAAAATGAGAAGGGTGAAAGAATCTGTTACCAAAATTTCGGCAGCCTAACGGCGCCACTTAAACATTCATAAAATTAAATGATGTGAGTAAGAGGGGGTCTCTCATCATATGAAAATTAAATTGACAGTATAATGAATATAAAAAAACATCCTCCAACATAAGAACATGGAGCATAAAAGGAATGACATAAAAGAGATTACTTGAAAAGAAAGAGAGAGGTCAGATCCCTTACCTTAAAACGTAACTCTTAAAACTCAATGGTTGGGACCTTGATGGCTTGGGGGAACCTTGGGAGGACTCCATGGGAGGTAATGAGACCAGAGCTTTGTTTGGGGATAGTTTGGAGTCGAATGGATGAGGGGATTTCTTGGTATTTATAGGGAATGTGAGGGGACAAGGCATTGATGGCCAAGGGACACCTCATTGGTGGGTTTCTCAAAACCATGTGCTCTCCCAAGATATTTCCCATGATGTTAGGCCACATGGGGCCCCCAATACAATAATGCATCACCTTTGGTCGGCCAACCCATAAAATATCTCATGACATCAACATGACACAGTTATGATGTCATTAAACATACCGAAACCCTAAAACTGTATTTTCACTTTTCACCGAAAATTCAACTTTATAAGAAAAATCTAAAAATTTTACCTTAACCATATATAAATGCTCTGATTTCAAAAATGAACTCCATTTTATAAAAATAATTTTCTAAATATTATTAATTTATTTTTTAAATAAATACACTATTCACCAAAAATTCATTTTTTCAGAAAAATCTCCAAAAATTACCATAACATAATATCGATGATCTGAGTTAAAAAATGAAATCCATTTTATAAAAATATTTTTATAAATATTTTTAATTTAATTTTTAATTAAAAAACAGTATTCATCTAAAAAAACTAATACTTGAATAATAATTTATGAAACAGTTTTTTAACCATTTTATTGAATCACATTACTTAATCAAGGCGCCTAGATTATATTAATACTTTTTTTAAGTGATATTACTAATCCATTTGGTCACATTACTAATACTAAGCATACAATCACTATTCATAATTTACTATTCATCAAAAATTAAGTTGATCTTATTAGACTCTAAATTTCATACTGAACATAATTGTAGAAGACCATTTTTGGAAAATCATTACACATTTTTAATTATTTATTATGTACATAAACATTTTTTAAAATATCCTTTTTCTAAAATTCATCAAAATATGCATATTGTATTTATCCGGACATTTGAAAATTCATAAACTTCATCATAAGAAGAAATCAAAATTTTTATTTAAAACAAAGGGTTACACAAGGCAGTTGTGGTCTCCTTACATAGCCCCTTATCACACCAGCATAGGAACTAAGTGTAAGGTGTGATAAGGTTAGAGAATCTGAGGGAGGCTCATCCAAAATCACTTGAGTAGTAATTTCTATCAGTTTGAACTTCTCATGAAAAAGATTACATTCTAGCTTTACACGATGATGTTTTTCTTGGGTTTGGTCCAGAGTAAAGCCCAGTGGTGCTACCCCCTTCCCATGTTCTGTTAGATGGGCTTCGATCGGTCCAAGACTACTGGGTGAGGCCATCAAATCTTCTTTCTATATTAATTAACCATGATTAGTTGTATTTAGAGACAATAATAGAAACGTTTAGTTTCTAGTGGTCATATTGACCAATGGTCATATAACAGTCAAAACCCAACGGTCTCATTTTAATTATAATCATGTTATCAAATGAAACATTTTTGTTGAGTATAAAAATAAAATAAAATAACACACAAAATTAGGACATAAGATTTATTCAAAATTTCGGGTCGTCACAATCTTCCCCCATTAAGAAATTGCGTCCTTGCAATTTTTAAAATTGGGTTTTGAAATTTCATTGAAATTCCCAAATCGGAAAAAGAGTCAGTAAAACTATTAATTTAATATAAAGGAAGGGAAGTACAACGACCACCCGAGTTAACCCACACTAGGATTCCATGTAGGAAAACATAGACATGGAGGAGAAAACAAAGGGTCAAGTTCTGAGGGAGAGTGATAGAAAACATGATTAGGAGAAAGTTAACCATAAGAAAATCACAGACTTACGATCTCTGTAAACGGTCTTTGATTACCTAGTAGGAAACCTAAACCAACAACATTTTTGTTTTACGTTCCTTCTCATAATTTTGAGGAATTCATTTACAACATAGAAAAAAAACATAAGGAAATATACCTACCTTCAAGTAGAGTTTCATCCTTTGATAATTCTCTACCAAAACGAATCTTTTCTCCAAACGAAGAGAATTCAAAAACACTTAGTCTCATCAAAAGCACAAGAACCATCTTATAGAGAATCACATAATCCACAAAAGATTAACTATCTAATTTTTCTATCTTTAAACATTATCCCAAAAATATAAAGTGTAAGGTAAAAAAACTCTTCAAAAAGAAAGAATCTCATATTAATGGAAACTACTTTTAAATCTTCAAAGTTCCATGGTACTACCCAAAGTTCATCATAGACCATTCCGTAAATAATGGTCCTTAAAATTCCTCAAAATAAACCAAACTAAGATTGAAACCCAAATACAAGATGGATTTGATAACATAGTCTTCCAAAATAAACTTCATTGTTCATCTCCAAATGACATCAACCACTCCTAACATCTTATAACAAAAGTAGCTAACCTAAACATATTTTACCCAAGATAGGTTAATCATTTCTATAAGGAACCTAAATTACTATAAGTCCACCTTAAATTCATCTATTCTTCAAAATATAAGTCAAACTTACTCCTCAATGAAAATACCATAGTAATATATTTACCTCGATTATATAGGGTTCCTAAAATAGTGAACATCTTCAAAAATAATAATCATCTTTTAATCCCCTAATCATCTCTGTCATATTAATACAGAAATCGTCGCATTTCCTATCACATTGGTAGTTGGGACATGTTCTTCCATTTCCCACCATTAACTAGGAAGAGAAAGTATAATTAGGGGCTTAAATACTTATCTAATAATCATGGAAAGGAACTTAAAGAATATAAGGATAACATATAAAAGAAAAGTATACCCTAACTTTTGATCCCCTAGGTCCCAATCTAGTTTATCCATGATCATATATTCTTATGTGAATATTTATTTTATTTTATTTTTATTCCATTAATAATGGTTCATACTATGATTATGAATTTACCAAAGAATATCCCATGAGAGTGTCGTAACCAAGAGTGAAGCAAGGCCCGTTGTCGTGTACCAGTTCCAGTTCGAGTCTAGCTCCAAGTGGTGTTTTCGGGTTTTACCCCTATGTACATCTGTGCCAGAGCCTCCTCTACCTGCTCGTATCCAGACATGGATGTATTTTCTTGGCAACCCCTTACTCAATACTCACCAAAATACCAGTAATATTTCCTATATTTAAAATTTTCTATAGGGTTCTTCCTAGAGTTTTCAGATCCTAATTTCCACAAATAACTAAACCATCTTTTGATACCAACTATAGCATCTCGCCTTTTTATCACATAAAATTTCATTACATTTTACAAAACCAAGGATATTTAAGGTTTAGTGTCTTGGAAAATAGGAACTTTAAAGATGAAAACATAAAACATTCTTATTAAAAACTTGAAAGGATTATCCTCATGTTCATCCTAGGTTCATTACTGAATCTCATAACCTAGGGAAATACATCAAAATAAAGGGTGAGAAGAAGGCCCAGTAAGGGAAACAAGAGAAACTTTTTACATGTGAACTTGAGATACTTCAATAAGGTCATGAAAAGAACTTTAAGGCATGAGAAAGAAATCATGAGGCATATCATAATGAAAATAAAATTTTTCATAACTTGAATATGTGGATACAACAATTAATATTTACAATAATTTCGTTTCATAAAGGTCCATCCCCAAGGTGTCATTAAAATTACCAAGGTTATTCATAAAGGTATCAGTCTAAAAAGTCATCTCTAGAGATTAAGTCTTTACCCAATGCATTGGAGCGCTATCTGGACGCACCCTTGACATGTATTTATTATCATATGAGCCACATATATCATCATAAAACATTTCATAAACAACCCATATAGCCTAAAATAAATCGGTTTCATTTCATAATCATAACGTTTTAAAAACTACTTTAAAGACATGTTCTTTATGTCACTTTAAACCCAAAGAAAGGGAAATAGGGTTTCATGTATGTAAATCCCAGAATTTAAAATAGAAAATTTTGATATATATGTAAATACCCCTGTAGAAATAAGAGCATTGAGTATTCACTTTATAACATAAAATAATTTTGAGAAAAGAGAGAGGCATTTTGAGACGAAAATTCTGCAGCATAACGGCTACTTTACAGGGTTTTAGAAAACATTGAAAAGAGAGGGAACATGGGTCAAACATTCATAAATGACCCATAAAACAGTAGAGGGATAGAATATGAAGGACATGTAAAAATTTTAATGAAATTTTAAAGATATACCATAAGAAATGAAGAACATGAAAGGAAGACAAAAATAAAATTTCTCTTATGAAAAATTCGTTAGCCTAACGGCGTCACTTAAACTTCAAAAAATGAATTGAAGAGATAAAATATGGTCTCTCATCATAGGAACATAATATTTCAGTATGATAGATATAGAGATCATACCCCAACATAATAAAAAATAACTTGAATGACTTGACATGAAAGTAGAACTTCAATACGAGAAGGGTAAAAGAACGACTTAAAAATTCGGCAGCCTAACGGCGCCACTTAAAACTTCAAAATACAAAATTGAAGAGATCAAATAGGGTATCTCATAATATGATCATAAAATATCAGTATTATAGATATAGAGATCATACCCCAACATAATAAAAAGGAACATGAAAGACATGACAAGAAAATAGAACTTGAAAATGAGAAAGGTGAAAGAATCCGTTACAAATATTTCGGCAGCCTAACGGCGCCACTTAAACTTTCATAAAATGAAATGAAGAGAGTAAGAGGGGGTATCTCATCACATGAATATAAAATGGAAAATATAATTAATATAAAATAACATCCTACAACATAATAACATGGATCATAAAAGGAATGACATAAAAGAGATTATTTGAAAAGATAGAGAGAGGTCGGATCCCTTACCTTAAAACGTAACTCTTAAAACTCAATGGTTGGGACCTTGAGGGCTTGGAGGAACCTTGGGAGGACTCCTTGGGAGGTAATGAGACCAGATCTTCGTTGGGGGAGATTTGGGAGTCGAAAGGATGAGAGGACTGCTTGGTATTTATAAGGAAAGTGAGGGGACAAGGCATTAATGGCCAAGGGACACCTCATTGGTGGGTTTCTCAAAACCATGTGCTCTCCCAAGATATTTCCCATGAAGTTAGGACACATGGGGCCCCCTATACAATAATTGATCACCTATGGTCGGCCAACCCAGAAAATATCTTATGAAATCATCATGACACAGTTATGATGTCATTAAACATACCGAAACCCTAAAACTGTATTTTCTATTTTCACCGAAAATTCAACTTTCTTAGAAAAATCCCAAAATTTTAATTTACCAAATATAAATTCTATGATTTCAAAAATTAACTACATTTTATAAAAATAATTTTCTAAATATTTTTAATTTATTTTTTAAATAAATACTCTATTCACCGAAAATTCATTTTTTTCAGAAAAATCCCCAAAAAGTACCATAATATAATATCGATGCTCCGAGTTCAAAAATGAAATCCATTTTATAAAAATAATTTTCTAAATATTTTTAATTTAATTTTTAATTAAAAATACTATTCATTTGAAAAAACTAATACTTGAATAATAATTTATGAAACCGTTTTTTAACCATTTTAATGAATCACATTACTTAATCATGGTGCCTAGATTATATTAATACTTTATCTAAGTGATATTACTAATCCATTTGGTCACATTACTAATCCTAAGCATAAAATCACTATTCATAATTTACTATTCATCAAAAATTAAGTTGATCTTATTAGACTATATATTTTGTACTAATCATAATTTTAGAGGACCATTTTTTGAAAATAATTACACATTTTTAATTATTTATTGTGTACATAAACATTTTTTAAAATATACTTTTTCTACAATTCATCAAAATATGGATACTGTATTTATCCAGACATTTGAAGATTCATAAACTTCATCTTAAGAGGCAATAAAAAATTTTATTTAAAACAAAGGGTTACACAATGAAGTTAAGGTCTCCTTACATAGCCCCTTATCACACCAGCATAGGAACTAAGTGTAAGGTGTGCTATGGTGAGAGAATCTAAGGGAGGCTTGGCCAAACATCGCACGAGTAGTAATTTCTATCAGTTTGAACTTCTTGCGAAGGCGATTCTGTTCTAGCTTCACACGATGAAGTTTGGATTGGGTTTGGTCGAGAGAAAATCCCAGTGGTGCTACCTCCTTCCCAAGTTCTTTTAGATGGGCTTCAATCAATCCAAGACTACTGGGTGAGGCCCTCGAATCTTCTTTCTATATTAATTAACCAAGATTACTTGTATTTAGAGACAATAATCGAAACGTTTAGTTTCCAGTGGTCATATTGACCAATGGTCTTATAACAGTCAAAACCCAACGGTCTCATTTTAATTATACTCATGTTATCAAATGAAACATTTTTTTTGAGTATAAAAATAAAATAAAATAACACACAAAATTAGGAAACAAGATTTATTCAAAATTTCGGGTTGTTACATTCATGAAGGCTCTGTCGATTTTTTAAGGAAGCCATCCTATTGTAATGTTTCCTATACCAAGTGTAATTGGAACCCATAATATTTATTTCAATTACATTGTTGACTCCGATAGTGTATGTGAATTCTCCCATGGAGATCATAGCATGTGAAGGAATGATTTTCTCATTTGTGTTGAAGATAGCTTTAAAATATCTAATAACTAACCAAGGAGTGTTGATGTTAGTACCTAGTAAAGTAAGATCATCCCAGAGGGTCCTTCTATCTTGGTATCTATTCATTTCACAAAAAAGTGGGAAAAATAGAAGTTCCCTCAAAGGAAATACTCCTAGATGTTTAAAACATTATCATTCTGAATAGAACAGTGCAAAAGGATCCATAGAGAATCCACAAAGGAGGAGTTTTTTGTTGCACCAGTAAAAGAGTAGCAATGTTGAAATAAGTCATGAAACATGGAGAAGCAATTTATTTTTGGTTCATAAATAGAAAATAACATAGGGAAATTAGTATTAACCAATATTTTTAACATAGAAAGGGTGTCAGAGGTAGCAATACCCTGTCAATTCTAAAAAAAATATCCATTTGATCCAATATTGGGAGTGATAACTCCATTTTTTTTGTTTTCCAAACCCTTGTTCCAAAAAGATATTCTAATATTCTTGGTAGTATTTGGGATCTTGTTCTTTTCTTAACTACTTTTATAAGTATTATGAGGCCGATTTGATTTATCAGTTTTAATGATACCCTTCATAGGTGAAACTATAGTGCTTTTGTTGTTGGCATTATGGTCATAAAAAGGTTGACTATTCAGATTCCCAATGTTTGTAGGTAAAATAAAAGCATCAGTTGATTGAGAAATATCTACAGGTTTACTTTCAATGTGTAAATAATGCATACCTGAAACAGTTTTATTAGAAAATTCATGCTCTGAGGTCCCTGGGAATTTGTCAAGTTTCTGTTTAGATCCTTGAGGTAATACTAGTGTGTTCTCAAGTTTCATGTGTATCTGTTCCAAATCCCACTTCATTGAAGCACCTTATGTTCTGTCTTGCAGGCCCGAGACATCCAGATCTTGGGGTGCATCTAGTGGCAAAGAAGATTTAGCAGCATCCAAAGTCTTGGGTGTTCAGGATTATGATTATAATGTACAAATATCTTGATTGATCACTCAAGAGAATCATAAATATTATTATACACTATTTATTTCAAGATAAATCATATTTTTCTCTTTGTAATTCTATCTTAATGTACTCAAGTGTTAATAATAAATTCTAAAAGAAAAAACATCTTAATTTCACTCATCAATACAGAACACATTGTTTTCAAAATCTAGGATTTGTAAATATGTTTTCAAAATTATTTTTGACATTGCTCCAAAAAATTATTTAATGTAATAGTGGAAAATTTTAATTTTTTTACAAAAACATTAATGGAATCACCATGTATCTTTCTAAAAAATTCTTATGTGTATTTTACTAAAAACTTGAGAGGATTATTGTAATGCCCCGACCCCATTTACCTAGAGTCAGTTCATTATTATATAACATTGGCATTAGCACAAAAGATCAAGTGTCGAAAGACCGAATAGTTTAGTAGCCTTGGAATCACTAGATACATTCATAAAGTTTACATTACATCATAAAGTGAAAAACTACAACAACATCTTGTTTCCATTGACCACACTCATTTCCCCTCATACTCTCCCTGCAGTTCATTCATAAAATACTTCTTCACATCCTGGAAAAAACAAAACATAGAAAGGGGTGAGCTCAGATTTCCAGTAAGGACAACAATATAGCGGAAATATTCATAAATTAGAATAAACATTTAAGTCAATGTATAACAAAAACAAAAGCCTTTTAAACATGAACTTCAGAATAATATGTTAGAAATAAAATGAAATAATTCCATTTACTTATTCACATGGATATTCTACTAGTTGAATAATCACATACAATATCAATAACCACTTTCATAATGATGGAATGCATAATGATAGACTATCAAAACCACATAGTCAAGACCTTGCACCAAGACTAAAAATAAGACTTTTTCAAGGCCTTTTTCCAAGACACTAGTGTGTCTCATGATACCTACTATTGCATCAAGGAGATATATTGGGCTCCACCCATCACTTACTAATTCCAATGCATTCCTCATATGAACAGGTTTAAACATAACATAAAAATTCGTATTAAATTGAAATGCCAATATATTCTCTATAAACCATGAATGGTATAAAAATAACACATCTAAAGTCAAACATACCAAAAAACCTTCAATACAACATGGATGTTTTGTATCATAATAAATCAACTTCAAATAAGCTTAAAATCAATCAAAGGATGTTGACAGAGATGAAAACAAAACTATTTGAGAAAAATATATCTTTTTTAAAATCATTTAAAAGTCACATAATTATAAAATAAAACATTTAATTTGAAAATATTATTATAATATTGTAAGGGTAGTTTCGACAATTTTATAATGGAATAAAATAGTTGCACCCACCGTATAAGTTAAAAAACCATTCTTACCATAATTCTGTCAAAAAGGTTAAAAAGGACCATGTTTGGAAAACGACGGAAAGATTCCTTTATAAAAATCTTATAAATAGTAAAACACGGGTATAAATGACTTTAACCCATAGTCTATAAAATATTAAGAATTATTTGAAATACATTTTTACGAAACATGGATGTGGATGATAAAGAGGTCCCAGTAGATAATTACGTATAAACAACATCGGATAATGAAGAGATTGTGAAATAAAATCCTACCTTGTAATTTTCCATGGTCAAGGGTAGGTTAAACTCTTATATAATGGTGAAATAAATTTTATTAAATTATATGAGAATCATATATATTAATACGATATCATATATGATCTTTTTCCATTGCTTTGTTAATAATATCTTTGTATTATCGTCATTTCGGGTGTTAACTTGCTCGTTTAATTTTATATATTTTGATACATAATCCCTGTTTATTATGGATAGGATGTATATTATTCATATACAGAATTATATTAAGTCCTTAAACATTATTTTTAATCATCAAATGAGATTTATACTTGAATTGATACGATAGGGAATAAATCTCATCGCGTTCGTGGAGACGGTAGTCCGTACGTACGCACGAGCGACAAAATCACTCTTTTGATATTAGAATAATATATAATTGGATATTATATCATATACAAAGAATCATTATAATGTTATATTTATTATTTACATTAATTATACATCGTTATCATACCTATCATAATAATAATGGTTTTGAATAACAATTACACCACGACGTGGAGATAGTAAGACGTACGTACGCACGTATGGTGACATGTAATTCAACGGATGGATAGAATACTAAATATGGTTGTACCGTATTTATAATAACATCAAATTATATAGAAGATACTGGATTTATAAATTTATAATAGAAATAACAATGAAAGAAGAAGTGGAATAAGAAAGAAACATGAAAGAGGGTGGTGAAATCATTACCTCTTCATCAGGTTCTTCCATTTGATTTGATCAAAATGGATCCTTAAGTTGGCTTTATGACTAAAATAAGGCCTCTAGGATGAAGTGAGAGAACTTGAGAGGATATTTGGTCAGGGTTTTTCCGATCTAAAAGGCTTTGAAGATGTGAATTAGAGAGAAGGGGGAGTGCCCTTTTATAAGAGGGGTGAGGGGCACCTTAGGAGAAACTTAAAATATTATTTTATAATAAATTCATATTTGATTTATAATGGCTCCAAAGTGACTTATTTCTTCTATAAGTTGGGGATGGATAAAAATAATTTAAACCAATAGATTTTAGATAGGTTTGGGTCAATATTTTACCATTATCGTTTATATTTAACTCATAGTTAAATAGTTTCACATTTACCATGTCTCTTTGTATTTTTATATTATATGGTTAATAAACATACAATATTCTACCAAGAGAACCCCAAGTGGTTCTTCAATGATATACCTATCATTATATATGTTATTTTTCTGAACCGTGTATTTTTATGAATAGAATATCAATTAATAATATAATATTTTTTTTAAAAACACTTTTATTTCAATTTTGACACTATTTGGTATTTTGTTTTTGCTAAATTCATAACAGCATTATTACTTAAAATAAAATTAATTTAAACAACCCTAATATTTCATATTAACCTATAAAATAAGTTAAATTCATAAAAACTCTCAAATTACATTTATTTGGATGTTTATAATTCCAAATATTTTAATATTTCATTAATTAGGTAATTACTGCATCACCATTGTGTCATAAATATATTTAATTATTTAATGTCTAAAAATTAAAAATATAATATAATTATTTAGGAAATTGTTTTAGATTTCTACTAAATATTTATAGTCTAATTTATCTTATGTATAACCCTATATTAATTTTTTTTAGTTATTTAACTTTATTTTTATATCTTTTAACTCTTCTTTGAATTAAATAATTATAAATGTCATCATCTAATCCTAGTGGACCAAAGAGGTTCAGATTTTATTCCTAAGGTTGTTTTTGGTCGAATGATACTTATCCAATAGAATTAAGACATTTGTTGAGGTAATAATAATATCATTTTTACCCTTAATTGCCCAATTTACTTTTAACCATGGTAAATAAAAGTAAAATGTTACTATTCACCAAAAATTATTTTTATCTTATTAAACCACACTTTATTCCTTGATATTAATTGTGTCTCTCATATTTTGGAAATTCCACTCACAAAAGCCGTAAAATTATGTTTTATGTGAATTTTTAAATTCTACTAAGAGGTGGGTTAAAGACGGTGAAAAGTTCAATAAAATTTTTATATATCTAAAATTATTATAAACGGACTCCAATTCATTACATTGAAATTATATAGGTTTTATGTATCTATTTTAACATATAATAAATTTAAATAAAATAAATAATTATTTAAATAAAAATTTGGTTTTATACTATAACACAATGTTTTTCACGATTCATCAAAAATTTAATGTTTTCAAAAAAATACTACAAAATCACCCAAAGCTAATTTCGATATTCTGAATCCAAAAATTAAGTCCATTTTAAATGATTAAAATTTATAAAATTTCAAAAATTGTGTATTACTATTCATAACAGCTAGTTTGATTGGTTGTGGTGTGTGTTAGAACTCGAAGTTGCATACAACACACACTACTGTATTATTCAAAGAGAAGCGTAATTTGGAAGCATGGGGTGTTACATTCTCCCCTCCTTCAAATAATTTCATCCACTAAATTTCTAGAATACTACCACATGAAAAGACTCGGGTGGTTCTTTATCATAAGTTCCTCGGGTTCCCACGTTGCCTCTTCCATATTATGGTTTCTCCATATAACTTTTACCAGACGAGCCATCCGGTTTCTCAGCACTTGTTCTCTGGTATCAATAATCCAGATGGGATCTTCGTAATAAGACAGATCGGGTTCCAGGTCTACTTCCTCATAAGTGAGAACATGCGTTGGGTCAGGCATTTATTTTCTCAAATGTGATATGTGGTACACATCGTGAAATTTGGATAGACTTTGTGGCATTTTTAACTGGTAATCTATATCCCCAATTCGTTCTGGAATTTCGAAAGGTTCTTTGTACCTGGGACTCAATTTTCCCTTCTTACCAAAACGTATAACTCCTTTCCATGGAGATACCATCAAGAAAACAATATCTCCTACCTGAAATTTTAAATCCTTCCTTTGGTTGTCAGCATAGCTCTTCTTCCTACTTTTAACTACTTTGATGTGGTTTTGGATTACCTTCACATTTTCAATCATTTCCACCACCAGTTCTGGGCCTACGAGTTCTCTTTCACCAGCATCATCCCAACTGGTTGGTGTGCGAAATCTCATTCCGTATAACGCTTCATATGGTGCCATCAGAATACTCTAATGGAAGCTATTGTTATAAGAAAATTCTACCAGAGGTAAATATTGATCCCATATACCCTGAAAGTCAAGTGAGAAGGATCTCAACATGTATTATAAGGGTTGAATAGTACGTTCTGATTGTCTATCTATTTGAGGGTGGTAGGTAGTTCTCAAACAATATTCAGTATCCAAGTCCTTCTGAAGACTCCTCCAGAATCATAAAGTAAAATGGGGATCACGATCATAAAAAATCGATAGGGGTACTACATGATGTCTCACAACTTCATTAATATATAGTCTTCCTAGATGTTCAAGTGGTAGATCTTCTTGTATATCAAGAAAATGTGCTGACTTGGTAAGACGATCAACAATGACCCATATTACATCGTTCCTTCTAGTAGTATTTGGTAGTCCCATGGAAAATTCCATCATTATATTATCCCATTTCCACTCAGGTATCGGAAGAGGTTCCATGACTCTTCTAGGCTGGTGCCTTCAAGCTTTCACTTTTTTGAAAAACCATACATCTTGAAAAAAATTCAGAAATCTCCCTCTTCATGTTGTCCCACCAAAAATGTTCCGTCAAATCTCTATACATCTTAGTGCTACTAGGCTGTATAGAGAAATTGGAACTATGATCATCATCCAAAAATTCCCTCTTTATATCAGGTATATCGGGAACCCAAAGTCTCTTCCGAAATTTCAAAATTCCATCTTCATACACAAAGTCACTCAATATTCCATCATTCACAGCTTTAATCTTCTTTTGAAACTCTTCATCACCGGTATGAGAACTCTTTATCATTTCTAGTAAAAATGGTTTGGAAACCATTTGAAAAATTATTGATGTTTCACTTTCCCTTGTGATTCCCATATCCATATTTACTAGATCCATATATATAGGATCCTTTTCAACTCTCATATTGTTCAAAAATCCATGATCCATTGTACTCAAAGAATCTTCCACCTTATTTTCCTTTCTGGGTGGTAGTGTATCATGAAATCAAAATCCTTGATTAGTTCAAGCCATCTCCTTTTCTTCATGTTGAGTTCTTTCTATGAGAAAATATACTTCAAACTCTTGTGATCTTTACAAATATATCATTTTTTACCATAGAGATAATGTCTCCATATATTTAAAGCAAAGATTACAGCAACTAACTCAAGATCATCGGTAGGATAGTTTTGCTCAAGAATTTTTAGCTATCGTGATGCCTAGGAAATGAACCTATCATTCTACATAAGGACACAACAAAATCTTTTATTTTAAGCATCACTATAAATAACAAACTCATAATTCCCTAATGGTAGAGTCAAGATAAGAGGATTGACTAATCTTCTCTTCAGTTCTTCAAAAAATTCTTCACACTCTTTTATCTAAACAAATTTAACCCCTTTACGTGTGAGCTTCGTTAATGGGTTAGCCAATCGGGAAAAATTATGGACGAAATGCTGATAAAAACCTGCTAAAACAATAAAACTGTGTACCTCAATTATACTCATCGGTGCTGGACATTCTTGGATTTCTCTTGTTGTAGAATGATCAATGGATATTCCATCCTTATAGACAATATGGCCAAGAAAAGAAATCTCCTGAAGCCAGAATTCACACATTCTAAACATCCCATATAATTCATGTCTTTTAAGAGTCTTCAACATAATGCACAAGTGATTTTCATGATCTTCGTAGCATTTAGATTATACCAAGATATCATCAATAAATACCACTCCAAAATCATTGAGATATTCTTTGAAAACTCTGTTCATTAGATCCATGAATACAGAGGGTGCCTTAGTCATTCCAAATGGAATTACTGTAAACTCATAATACCCGTACTTGGTTCGAAATGATATCTTTAGAATGTCTTCCTTCTTCACACACTACTGATGGAATCCATATCAAAGGTCAATGTTTAAAAAGTATTTAGCTCCATGAATTTGGTCAAATAAATCATCAATGTGAGGTATGCGATACTTGTTCTTTATTGTTATAGCATTTATTACACTGTAGTCGATACATAACCTCATAGATCCATCTTTCTTCTTAACAAAAAAGATAGGGTCTCCTCATGGAGAAACACTTGGGAGATTAAATCCCTTATTACTCAATTCCTTTTGTTTTTTCTTTAGTTCAAATAATTCCACAGTGGACATTCTATAAGGGGTCTTTGATATGGGCCTTGATCCATGAATTAATCAATGGAAAAGCCAATTTCTCATTCTGGAAGATGTCCAGGTAATTCTTCTAGAAACACATCAAAATATTCTCTCATAATAGGTACATCCTCTATTTGAAAATTCATTTCCTCACCCACGGTTATTTCATTCTCTTCCTCCCCAATAATTGAATTTAGTTGAGCTACTGTGGGTGGATCTAGATAAGAATTAGGCGGTGATGATTCTGCTTTAAAGTTAAGGTGTTCTTTATCATCATCATCAAAAATTGTAACCTACTTCTTATTACAATAAATCTTTGCATCGTGGTATGAAAGACAATCCATACCGAGGATGATATCATATTCAATCATGGGTATGACAATGAGATTAGCAGATAAAGAACATTTATATGCTCTAAGGGGGACTGATTCACAAAACATTGTTGCAATGATTCTACCTTTAAATGTTTTTACAGACAACTCCCTTATTAAATCAAATTGGAAATACTAATTTTATTAGCAAACTGGGAAGTTATGAAACAATGTGATGATCCAGAATCAAATAAATCATTATCTATACTTGAGGAAACCATTAAATTACTCGCCACCACGTCTTTCAAATCTTCAACCTCATCAGTAGTGATAGTGTATGCTTATCATTGATACCTTGGCCTTTTTTTATGTAAGTTCCCCTGACGCTTAGGACATTCATTTTTGTAATTCCCCATCTCCTTACAATTGTATCATTTAACATCGATAGCTTCTTTATTCCCCATTCAATCACGATCTAGGTTTCCTTTTTCACCACACTTTTAACAGACTCCCATTCCGTTCAAGAAAGTACTATGGTGTTTCTTCCCACATTTACTATAGGATTAATATACATCTTTTCTCTTCTTCCGCTTATATATATTTCTAGAGTGTTCAATAGATCTCTTATTCTCTTGCTTTGCTTTAAAGTCATAAGACATAGAGAATTCATTTTTTGTCTTTATAGCACATGAGAAAATGACTTCATATGATGAGAAGAATTGTGAGACTAATGATCGAGGAAGAACCGGTTTTAACCCATGAAATAAATGATCAATCTTATTATTTGGGTTACATATATAATCTGTTGCATGCCTTTCTTACCTTGTAAATTTATCTTCATACTTTGTGAAATTCTCATCCCCCTTTTTCCTCAGACTCAGAAATTGAATTTCCATATCTGCTCGATGGTCACGATGAAATTATTTTTCTATGAAAATATCTTTAAACTACCTCCATTCCATATTTGATACTTCATCATCTTCCTTTGTATTTGGAATCAATGAAAACCATTGATCAACATCTCTAGTGAGGCGGTAAACTTCCATAACAACATTTTCCCTTTCACTACTTTCCAAGGCATTGAATATTTTCTCTAAGGATTTTATCCATTGCTCTGCCACTTATAGATTTGTACTTCCATTGAATGTTGGTGGTTGTTTCCTCATGAAGCGATCTTACATAGATCCTCCACACTACAGATCAGGGTGCTCTATATAGGTAAGGTTATTATTCATAACCTGAGTGAGTTGTCCCAGTATGGTGATTAGCTGATCAACACCACTTGAATCACCAGCTCCACTATAATTATATTGAGTAGGAGGGAAATCCCTACATGTAGTGCATGCATAGATATTGTTCCCATTCCTTCCACTATGCACCATTTCTAAAAAATGGCATAAACTAGATTTGTTTACGAATCAAAATACATAATTCCAAACATGTAAAACACTTAACATAAATTAAACAGTTTATGGATATAATTCATTATCATAAAAATGTTTTCTTTAAGGAAGTATAAACTCATAAACCCTTTATAATGGTTTGTCAAGAAAATTAGAATTATCCTAAGCATATCCCTCGAGAGTGTCGTAACCAAGAGTGCAACAAGGCTTGTTGTCGTGCACCGGTTCCTGTTCGAGTCTAGATCAAATCAGTGTTTTCGGGTTTTACCCCTAGGTACATCTGTGCCAGAGCCGCCTCTACCTGCTTGTATCCGGACATGGATGTATAGCTCAGAAAAATCACAAAATCTCTACAATACTAAAATTCTATGAAGTTCTTCTATACTAATCCTCAAAGTCCATCTTTGGTCTACGTGATCTAATCAGAGTTTATCTAAATCATTCTTCCAAGGTTTGTACTAAAATTCCTCTAATACCAACTGTAATTCCCCGACCCAGTATCCCAGAGTCGGTGCATTATTAAATAACTTTGGAATGATAAAAAATATTAAGTCACGAAAGACCAATTAGTTTAGTAGCCTTGGAATCACTAGATACATTCATATAGATTACATTACATCATAAAGCGAAAAACTACAACAACATCTTGTATCCATAGAACACACTCATATCCCCTCATACTATCCCTGTAGGTCATTCATAAAATACTTATTGACATACTGGGAAAAATAAAACATAGAAAGGGGTGATCTTAGATTCCTAGTAAGGATTACAATATAGAAAAAACTTTCATATATAAGAATACACATTTAAGGAAATGTATAACTAAAACAAAATACTTTTAAACATTAAATTCAGCATAATATGGTATAAATAAAATGAAATAATTCCTTTTACATATTCACATGGATATTCTACTAGTCGAATAATCACATGGAATATCAATAACCACTTTCATTATGATGGAATACATAATTCCAGACTATCATAACCACATAATCAAGGCCTTGTGCCAACACTACAAATAAGATTTTGTCAAGGCCTTGTGCCAAGACACAAGTTTGTCTCATGAGACCTACCGATGCATCAAGGAGCTATAGCAGGATCCACTCATCACTTACTAAGTCATATGCATTCCTCATATGAACATGTTTAAACATAAAATAAACATTTTTACTAAAACAAAATGTCAATACTTTTTCCATAAACCATGAATGGTATGAAAGCAACACATCCACATTCAAACATATCACAAAACCTTCAATACAATATGGAAGTTTTGTATAATAATAAATCAACTTAAAATAACCTTAAAATCCATCAAAGGATGTTGACATAGATGAAAACAAAACTATTTGAGAGATATATATCTTTTATTTAAATCATTTAAAATTAAGATAATTATAAAATAAAACATTTACTTTGAAAATATTTTTATAATTATGTAAGGGATGCTTCGGTGATTTTATAATGGTGTAAAATAGTTGCACCTACTGTATAAGTTAAAAAAGACATTCTTACCTTAATTCTGTCGAAATGGTTAAAAATGACCTTTTTTGGAAGACGACGGAAAGATTCCTTTATAAAAATCTTATAAAAAGTATAAAATTGGTATAAATGATTTTAACCCATAGTCTGTAAAATTGTAAGAATTATTTGAAATACATTTTTAAGAAAATCTTGGATGTGGATGATAAAGAGGTCCCAGTAGATAATTACGTATAAACAACCTCGGATAATGAAAAGATTGTGAAATAAACCCTTACCATGTACTTTTCCTTGGTCAAGGGTAGGTTAAACTCCTGTATAATGGTGAAATAATTGTTATTATATTATAAAAGAATAATAAATATTCATATGATATCATATATGATCTTTTAACATTTCTTTCTTAATAATATCTTAGTATAATCTTCGTTTCGGGTGTTGACTTACTCATTTTCTTTTATATGTTTTGTTACATAAGCCATGTTTTTTAGGGATAGGTTGTATCTTATTCATACACAGAATGATATAAAGTCCTTAAAAATTATTTTTAATCATCCAATGAGAATTAATCTTGAATGGATACGATGGGGAATGAATCTCATCGTGTTCGTGGAGATGGTAGTCTGTACGTACGCACGAGCGACAATATCACACTTTTGAAATTATAATAATATCTAATTGGATAGTATTTCATATAAACAGAATAATTATCATGTTATATTAATTATTTACATCAATTATACATCATTATCTTACCCATCCAAATAATAATGTTTTGAATAACAATTACACCACGACGTGGAGACGGTAAGCCATACGTACGCAAGTATGGTGACATTTCATTCAAAGGATGGATAGAATATTGAATATGGTTGTACCATATTTATAATAAAATCATATTATATAGAATATACTGGAGTTTTTATTTTAGAATGGAAATAACAAAGAATGAAGAAGTGGAAGTAGAAAGAAACTTGAAAGAGGGTGGTGAAATCATTACTTCTTCTTCGGGTTCTTCCTTTTGATTTGATCAAAAGGGCTCATTAAGTTGGCTTTATGACTAATATAAGGCCTCTAGGATGAAGTGGGGGAATTTGAGAGGATATTTGGGTAGGGGTTGGCAGATAAAAAATGGATTTTAAGGTATTAATTATAGATAAGGTGGAGTGCCCTTTTATAAGAGAGGGGAGGGGCACCTTTAGAAAAACTTAAAATATTATTTTATAATAAATTCATATTCGGTTAAAAATGGATCCAAAGTGACTAATTTCTGGGATAATGTGGGGATAGTTAGAAATCATTTCTACCAATAGATTTTAGATAGGTCTGGTTCAATATTTTACCCTTATCATTTAGATTTAACTCTTAATTAAATAGTTTGACATTTACCATATCTCTTTGTATTTTTATATTATATGGTTAATAAACATATTATATACTACTAAGAAAACCCCAAGTGGTCATTAATGATACAAATATCATCATATATGTCCTTTGGAATAACCTTGGATTTTTTAGGAATAGATTATCAATTAATAATATAATATTTTTTTAAAAAACTCTTTTATGTCAATTTTGACACTATTTGGTATTTTGTTTTTTTCTAAATTCATAACAGCATTATTACTTCGAAATAAATTCTTCTAACCAACTCTAATATGTCATATTAGTCTATAAAATTAGTGAGATTCATAAAAAGTCTCAAATTACATTTATTTAGATATTTATAATATCAATTATTTTAATATTTCATTAATTAGGTAATTACTGCATCACCATTGTGTCATAAACAAATTAAATTATTTATTGTCTAAAAATTATAAATAAAATATCATTATGTAGGAAATATATTTATCTTTATAATGAATAATTATAATCTAATTTATCTTATGTATCACCGAATATTAATTTTTTTAGTTATTTAACATTGATTTTATCTCTTTTAACTCGTCTTTGAATTAAATAATAATAAATGTCCTAATCTAATCCAAGTGGACCAAAGTGGTTCTTATTTTGTTCCTATGGTTGTTTTTGGTTGAATTATACTTATCCAATAGAATTAGGACATGTGTTATGGTAATAATAATATCATTTTTACCCTTAACGATCCTATTTGCTTTTAACCATGGTAAATAAAAGGAAAATGTTACTATTCACCAATTTTTTTTTATCTTATTGAACCAAATTTTACTCCTCGATATTAACCGTGTCTCTCAGATTTTATAAATTCCACTTAGAGAAGTGGTAAAATTATGTTTGATGTGAATTTGTGCATTCTCCTATGAGGTGGGTAAAAGAGGGTGAAAAGTTCAATATAATTTTTATATATCTAAAATTATTATAAACTCACTTAAATGAATTAAATTGAACTTATATAGGTATTATGTATCTAATTTTACCTAAAATAAATTTAAATAAAATAAATTATTATTTAAATAAAAATCCGGTTTTAAACTATAACTCAGTGTTTTTCACTATTCATCAAAAACTGAATGTTTTCAGAAAAATACCAAAAATTCACCCTAAGCTAATTTGGATATTCCAAATCCTAAAATGAAGTCTATTTTAAAAGATTAAAATTTAAAAAATTCAAAAAAATGGGTATTTCTTTTCATAACTGCTAGTTTGATTGGTTGTATTGTGGGTTAGAACTCGACGTTGCGTACAACATACGCTACTGTATTATTCAATGAGAAGGGTACCATGGAAACTTGTTGTGGTGCTGTTATATTATTTAATGTGTATGTAATTTTCCATCACGATGATAAGTAATTATTTTAATGATTCTATTAAAATTTTCCAATGTTTTTTTCAAAGAAAAGGATTTCAATTTTTTTAAACATATTTTTTAAAGTGAAATGTTTATTTGTCGCAAGAAATGTATGAAATTATTTTTGGAACGTGCATTATATGTATCCATTTAATATTTAAATAAATGTATTTCCATATGGTTTGTAAATTTTTAGTATTAAAAAATTTATTTTTCAAATAAGGGAAATTATCAAAAAAAATGTTCCTAGTGTCTTTTAAAAATAATTTCCCTTCTACGATGAAATCCATTGGCATTAATTATAATTTACAAGGAATATGATCCTAAGATACTATTCATATTATTTCTATGAATGTTTCATGTCTATAATTAGAATATGTTTATGAAGCCTAATTTTTTTACACATTTAATTCAAGGATGAAATGTTTATAAAATAGATTTCTTTTCATTGGATATAAAAAGATAAATGTGTTATGAATTCCATTTCTATTTGTGGATTTTTATTTAAAATGGGTTATGAAGATAATTTAATTATATTGGTTCTAATATGAATTTTTTGTTCAAATATTTTGACACACATGTGCATATATTATGTGATAGGTGGGATATATATCTCCCTTCAAGTAATTGGTTGAATATTGACATATAATGAGACAAAAAAAGGTAGAATAGGGAGTGAACCCACTTAAGTGAGGACCTATATACACTATGGTAAACTTGGGAGTGAAACATGAATACCATTATGGTTTGGGGTGTGAAACTTATCCATTGTGGTAGTATTTCTAATGTTCCTTATATTACTATTGAAATTTGTTTTTATTCTTATGTGTTGGCCAAAAATATATTTCTTGTGCTAATATTATGTTCCAATGGTTTATTTTCTTTTATTCTATTATGAATCATATATTCTGGGCAGCCAAAATTTATTCCATGACTCAAGTTTATGTTATGTTATTTTTGAGTTATAGGTTTTCAAATGTTGTTTTCATGTTCCCCTAGACTTATAGTCATGATATGTTGGTATATCCATTTTTATTCTTACTAATCATATGAGATCACGCTTTCTTTTGTTTCCATGCCACAAGATAAGTTGAAATAAATTATTTCTAATATTTATAAGAAGTGTTGTAGTTATTAAGAATATAGTGGTAGCTGGTGTAACTCACATATGACATGAAGTAGATAAATCATAGAATCACAAAAATTCATTATATAAAAGTATTAAGAAAATTATAATAAATAAAACATCACTTAATCAGAGATAAATAATTACAAGACAATCAAAACCATATAATAAAAAAAAATTTTTTTAAATTATTTATTCATCATTGTAAAATAATTATTTATGTTTTCCTTTTAAAAAACAACCCATTCATGAAGGAAACTGAAAATAACCGATTTCATTAATGGGATTTTGGTGAAAAAATAAATTTCCCCATAGATTAAAAGAATGAAATTCAATAATAATGGAAATTTTTCAACAAAAACTATTAATATATAAATTGTGTAACACAATGAAATGACTTTAAGATACCAATTCAATTACCTATACACTTTATTTCAAATAAATATTTTATCCTCCTATATACGAAGAAGAAAAATTATGATTATTTATTATAAAAACATATTCTTTTATATTTATATTTATTCTAGTCATTAATAAAAATTAACTTCCTGTATTAGAATCTTTTATTATATCTTAATCATTGTGTGTAATTAATATTAAAAATTAGTAAAATGCTTCCTTAAAAAAGGGATGATTATTATTTATCTCTAAATGAACATTATTTTCATATCTTTGGGGATTTTTTATTTTATATTTTATAAATACAAATAATGTTATAATAACATAAAATTTTATTTTTTGTAGTGTTACTTAAAAACCCAAAATTTTGCGGTTTGTTTTATTTCAAATATATTTATTCACTTAAACAGCTGGTGTTGAATGTAACACAAATATTAAATAGACCAATAGCTAATATTAAAATATATATTATATCGCCATTACTAATTATCCATTAAATTAATTATGGATAACTAAATATTGAGATTTTTTGCCTTAACATTTAAAAAATAAATTAATGGTTTATCAATAAAAATAACAAAAACATTGACTATAAAAGAATAGTTTTTTTGAACGATTTTTTTTGCACATAATGTTCTTTTGTTTTAATAAAAGTAAAATATCAATATTAGTGAATAATTTTATTTAAATTAGTTTATTATACAGTAAAAGAATTATTTTAAAATTCACCTAGAGGTTATACTTGGAATTGTAATGGAATATTTCATACTATATGCTTAAAAAATATTTTTTCTAAAGACAATTTATCCATATTTTGAAAAAAAAAATTTAAATTTTTTTTGGATATTTATAGAAATTAAAATTTGAAAAAGATATTCAGTCTTTGGAATAAAGTGGATGAAATTTGATAAATAGTCCTCTTTTATTTTTATTCAACATAAATCATAACAATGTTAAAATTTATCACCTTGATGAAGAGTAAACTGAGATAATCCTGGTTAAAGATAAGTGGTAATGTCATAATATTTCATCTTAATTAATATTATATATACTTAATTATAAAAATCTCCCCATAGTGTCTATATTGATATATTTAATGGAAATGATTTTATTATAATGACCAATATAATGATTAAATTAATTAATGTTAAAAAATATGACTCCCTTAGTTTTAAAAATCTATTATGTGTCTGCATAATAAAAAAAATTAAGAAGAAATATAAATTTATATTTTGAGAATAATTATATATCATTCATGAATATATTATTTTTAATTTTAACGGATTACATAATACCATTTAATGCTTGTTCAATTCTAATATAGTATTTATTCAAATAATAAAAAATAAAATTACTATTATTAACAATATTACATGTGATATACTTCTAATGAATTATAAATTTCCAAGAATAGTTAGTATAAAAATAATTTTATATTGAAATGAAACTATATTATAGTCCCAATCTAACATGGTCTTGATGTATTAGATGTCAAACTGAATGAATAGTATCAAAATTGACATTTAATATAATAGAACAAAATTATATATAATTAAATTATTTTACATTAATTAAAATATAAAATGGTAAAATAGGATTAATATATATTCTGAAAATTGTGAACTTTTAAATTTAAAATTCAAAATTTAATGTATATTTTTAATTATATCCCATTAATAGTGAAAAAAATGTTACCATGGTTAATGTTAAAATAGGGTAACTTGTGGGGTTAACCCAAAATATAATGTTTAAAAAACCACAAGAACCTATAACAATTTTATTTTTTGATGACATTTATATCACATTATAACATATTCCAAAATACCGAGACATTTGGATTCATTTTTCATGAAGATAACTTTATTATTGTTTAATATTTTCAGAAATTTAAATTTTGCCTCTTACCTCAATTATAAAATGGCACCACATCACTGATATATTTATAGATAATTAACCCATATACCTTAGTGAAACTATACAAATTTCTCTTGTCAACATCCTTAAATAGGTTTTAGAGACTCTAGTAATACCAAAATACCTATCATATAAATCGTAGTAAGATATCTAATAAACGTTTACTTAATAAGATAGAATCATCTTTACAATTTTCAATATGTTTATTTATATTTCTGCATCTTATTAAAGTAAATTATTGATTCTATTAAAACTACTAAATTATAATTACCATAGTTATAAGTTTTTATAGATATAGTAAAACAAAATATAATATGTTTTCCATTTTATAAAAATTAATAACAACGCTTGTGATTATGTACGAATTTCCATCCTCATATAGCAGTGTGATTAATTATTCATCACCACTTCAAATGGATGTTTATAAATAAATAAATAGTTATTATATATGATATGTTGGACATAAATATAATATTTGAATGATAATATTATGTATACCGTCTTACCTTCTAATACGTGGGAAGCTGATAATTTAGATCAAATGCATGTGGGGACGGACTATCACATCCATGAATCATTGTGATCCATAATTCATTTGGTTTTTACATAGATGGTTATAATGATATATTTAATGAATATATACTATATATATGATAGAATAACTATTTTAAAATATTAATTATTATTCACATTTCTTTCGTTCCAACTATGGAAATGCGAAAATAGTGTTCATGCATATACACGTCATACCTTCTACATGAATAGTGTAATTCGTTTTTCATTCTATTTATATTATAGATAACTCTGAATATAAATATATTAACTATATATTATACATAAAAATAAATACTATTATAGTTTTTATATAATCATTATACTTATAAAAGTATTGGAACTACCCAATCAAAAAATACTATAAAAACAATGTTGTTAGCACTCGAAACAATAAAATTACTAGTGATTATTTTATAACTCGTGATAAAATTAAATATTTTCATAGATATTTATGTAGTTATATTATATATTTATAAAAAATATAAATTTATTAAAAATGATTTTAGAGCGAGTGTGTTACAAGTCATACCTTCCCGAATGGCCCGAAAGCCTACATTTTTATTGATTTTTGATAACCCCCCTTTCAAGGGATGAGGGAGAAACCACACAAGTCCCATAGGCTCCAAGATTACATGGAACATAGGCTTATGAGATTACATGACCCGAAGGTATTAGAGAATTCAACCAGACTATCTAAAAGGAACTGCCCCTCCCCATCATCTACATCATGATAGTATCTCTACACCTTCGCATGGCCGTCTGGCTAGGCTTCTCGTGCATGAACAGGCTGGTCCTGATGGAATAACCATACCATCTCATTCTAAAAAAATCAATTTGGTTCTACACTAATGAGTACACCTGCTGAAAATCCTCTTCTGGGGATGCTCCTTTTTTGTAATGTGTTTGGGGCAACTGAATGTGGCATGAAGGCCATAAGGTGGCCTAATGGTCTTAAAGGTGGCCCGAAAGCCCTATTTAGCCAAAGGCCTGGGTGGAACGAAATCCTTAAGGACTCAAAACTAAAACCTGTGGCACAAGGTGAATAGAACCAGCTGATACAGTACCGAACTGTACCTGCTATAGTGCCTGCTATAGTACCCACACAATGTACAGTTCTGCTACAATGCTTGTACAGTGTATAGTTCTACTACAGTACCAGCACAGTGTATAGTTCTACTATAGTAGTTCTCTAGTTCCTGTTGTAGTTCCTACTACAGTACTGCTACAGTCCCCTAAAAATTTGCCTCTACCTGGTTTTTAACCTAGGTCTTGTGGATGAACTTTAAGATACTTCACCAACTAGGCTGAGGCTCATGTTCTGTTATAAGTCATATCTGGGGTAAGGCATTTCATCTCAATTTTGACTCTATTTAGAAATATTTTTTATTATGCACATGTTTATTTTTATGTAGAATATATACTACCAATTTGGGGTAATTGAAATTAATTATTAGTTATTCATTATTATTAAATTTCATTTCATTATACCAACATAATAATTTCCCTATTTTCTTCCAACGTTTCATCAACTCGGAACGTTAATCATGAAAATAAATTATTTAGATAGAATCCTTTATTAAAACTAATTTTTCGGATATATATTTATTCCATATAAAAATTTTCTACAGAAAAATAAAATATGTTTTTAAACTTACCCATCAATCCCAGTCAGATGTAAAATCATTGACCATTTATTAATAAAATAAAAGTACAATAGGAAGAGAATTGGACAGACACCGTGGCCACATAAATCATAAATCATATTACAAATAATAGTAATAAGAATCATTATCAAAATCATCTTCATCAGTTTCCCATTCTGTAGGAGAAATAACTAGATTGATGTAATTGAACGTGTCAGAATCCATCATCCTTGAAATTGTATACTGGGTAACAACATTCATTGTTGTATTAGACTAGTATTTCCTCATCTTATTCTTTGGTGTGTCAGAGATCAAGAATTAAACATTTTTAAAAATTTCATTAAATGAATATTTTCCCAGATTTCTGGCCTCAAAAGGATCAATGTTAATCACATGAGTCTTATACATCATTTTCTACACATGAAGCATTAGATAATATGTTTATATAAATCCATAGACTATAAATAATGGATGGGAATTCATATCCTCAAGCACTAATCCATGAGGTTTATGGAACTCAAGGATTTTGGAATTTTACTTTTTGGAATATCGAGTTTCCATTGGAAGTGGTAAATAGGAATATTCTTTTCACAATTTCATACTTGTTGATTTTACTTCTTCCTTAGACATGGAATCATAATATCATGTAAATCATCGTCATCTTTGACTAACATTTGACCAAGTGACTCCACATGAACAGGGACTCCTTCTTCATCCAAAGGCACAACCCTGTCCATCTCCAAAAATATTTCCTCATTCACTATCCGTTCAATGTGATTACCAAGCTCAATATTTATCCCCTCCTTACCAGGACCTGATTACATTCTATTTTATATCCTCACCACTCACCACTTTCTTCATTTGAGCCACCGGTCAGCATGTCCCTTATAGGACCATCCTGCACCCCCTCATTGCAACTTTGGGGTTCATCCTTGTCTTGATGCTCACAGGCCACAAAAACTCCTTGATGGGACACTCTCATGTCCAATTTCAACCTATCAAACACATCATCAACCCAAAGGATCAAAGAAATATCTACTTCCTTTTTCACTCTGCCCTATATTGCAATAGCAGGACTAGACCATGCCAACTCCCCATTGCCCAGGACATGATTCCCCTACTATGAAGTCAACACCGCGTCAACCTATCCATAAAAATATATCTTTAGATCCACTATTATACCTATAAAAATTTACATTTGATTCCCAATTTAAAGCCCCAAATATAGTATTCTAGCCATGAATCAAACATAACAATTTGTTTCTATCTAAACTCATCACCCACAGTTTTGAAAAATTATTTTACCAGAGGTCTAGATAAATCCACTTCAATGAAAATCCATGATGAAACCTAATTTCAAACTGCCCTAGTTCTACTATCGGAGAAAATATAATAGCCAACCATATTACTAATTAAACAGATGATAGATGGATTCCGAAATGGATATGATTTTCTTGAAATTGTACCCAAATTTATGTGGTAGGAGAATCCTACATCATGTGATAATCTTATGTCCATCAAAAGAAATATAAATGAATGGAATCACAACATTGTAGAGTGGAAGACCATTCCATAATCAGATCTTTATCCATTGCATATTGAATCATAATATTCCTTGATTCGAAGATACCCATAGTGAAACACTCTAGTAGGTCCAAGGAATAGAAGATAATGTGGTCAAAGAGATCCACATATGGACATCGCTTCTTGAATCCCGCTATCAATGTCATGTTCAGCAAAAAGGAATCATTAGTGAACACTCGAGCTGAGATCAAGAGCTATTGAATTCCCATAAAAAAGTTCTATAACATTAAATATTACATTATATATTGACAAATTTATTTTTAAATGAAATATTTTACTTTATAATTTCAAAATTTTATTTAAATATTTAATTTTAAAAAATGGAATGGTTATTTTCCCTAAGAATGTAGTAGCACTCTTTTTAATGGCATTTATATTCATAAATGAAAAACATTTTATTTTACTTATTAAGCACTAGTGAATTGTCATAATTAGACTATCATTATAAAAATTCACTCATTTTTTATCATTGAATAATACTTTCATCATAAATAAAAATATTCATTGTATCATGGATATTATTATTGACTAATCAATATTCTATTTCTACATAGCATGTTATAATTTTAATTTTATTTATTTACTATCAAATAGATTATAAATCCATATTATTGTTTAAATATTGTTATTTATTTATAATTAATGTTGTTCATAAATTAAAATAATCATTATAATTATATAGAATGTTTTAGAAATTCAGTGACAGGTGGGGCCCATAATTATATAGCCCCTTCATGCTTCAATTGGTGTCATGATTCAAATTAGGTGTCTAAATTAAAGAGTTATTTACCCACAATTTTAAACATTCTCAGAATAAGGTCATATAAGAAGAGATATCATGATATATGAGATCATAATGTCCAATAGAATGGTTTTCCATCATTAAGAATTTAGTTATTATTATCCTTGATGTTACTAAATTTATATTATACATGGATTAATTTTTTACCATGGTTTTTTATTAAAAGTAATCTATTTTTAGTTATTTACCATTATAAATGTATTATGAATAATTAAATAATGCCATCTTCCACTATTAGTAACTCTTTGTAATAATTTTAGATCGTTGTTATTTTTATTCATTTCACTAGGTTAGGAAAAATAATTCATTGAAGAAGATGAAAGGATGCCAAAAAAATTATTTGTTTTGTTTGAATTTTATCCCGTATGAAAAATGGGTATCATTTATGTATTTTTTTTTCAAAAACATGTAATTATATCAATCCATTGGGTTAAAAATCTTTATTTTTATTCTATTTTAATAAAATACACACCGAATCTGAGTTACTTGAAAGGGGTTTTCTAATGTTGGTATTAGATAATGTATAGTAGAAACTAAGAGAATGAAATGTTAAATAAATAAGGATAACATGTAAAATATTATATTACCTTATCGTATTAGAAAATGTATACCATAATATAGATTTTATTTGATGGATTGATATTCATAATGCCTTTCAGCTAACTCTATGTGAGCCATTATTTAGTGATGCAACAAAACAAATGAAAGAGAATAAATACCTATAGTCAATGTAAGGATTCCCCAAATGAGAAATCCAATATATTTCATGATAGAAGTGAACATAGAATTATCATATTATGGAATTTATCCTAGGTTCTATCTAATTACCTTTCATGTATGGAGAAACTAGATGCTCCATGGAATGATACACCTATATTGGACCATTTTAAGTTATAGAAACCTATGTATTACATTGGAACAACTAGTCACATATTGTATAAGCAATGGATCAACTATCATGATAACATATTTCCCTCCTTGGGATGAAATAAAAGAGAAAAGTATATGTAGGTAGTTTATTGTCTTAGAAGATATTTTATCCATTAGATGTTATTAATCTAGAATAATATGGAGGGAGAATAAATTTAATTTATAAAGTGGATAACATATAAATTAATATTAATTGATAAATATTTCCCCTTTGGGTATTTAATTTAAATGAGGGGAATGTTCTTCATCATAATGAAATTTTTTATAAATGTTTGGAAGATTATGATTCTATGTTTATAGGATTAGAATAGAATGATTCAAATTATATAAATAAAACATAGGTAAATATTAATAATTTTATTTTTTGGAATTAATCTAATCAATCAAAGGGAAATAGTTTCATAAAAATTTTCCCCATGTGATTAAATTTTTATATGTGACATAAAAAAAGTGTACAAATTTTTTTATATCCTATATATTTATTAGAAATCAATTGAAGAAAACGTTTTCTATGATTGATGAAAAGGTTAATACATCAATGAGGAAAAAGGGAACAAATCAATTCATATGATGTGAATCTTTTTGGTAGAAACATCCTAAGAAATTCATGAAGGGAATGAGAGTTTGTTAATATTGTGAAGACAAGGGTCATATATACAATGAAATAAATGTTAAGAAACAAATTAATTATTTCACGTGATTAAACTATATGTAAAAGGGTAATTATTTAAATTAATTCCCTATGATTCAAGGGAACATAATATAGAAGTGGTTGGGGGTAGAAGGCATAGAATATGTGATCACTACTACTAAGGTTAAAGAACTCAATTATGTGGCTGATGGAACTTAAATCACATACCTGAATTTATTTGATGATTAATTTTATTCAAGATCCTCACAGGCCTTTATATTATTTTTTTTCCAAAAAAATATATATATTTCCAAAAACCATTATGATATGAGTTTTCAATTAAAACTCCAATTGGAAATATAACCATAATAAGGATGTGTCAGTAAATTCCCATTATGAACCACAAATGGGCCCTATATTTAGAATTAGTCATTATAAATATGGTTGATTTTTATTTAAAACTATGTATTGATTGTATTTTATTATTTCATGCAAAAAATACTATCATGTATAGGAAGTTATGGTTCATGATGAAGATGTGGTCTTCTATGTCTCTATATGGGAGAATTCATCACATTAATCAATATTAGATATACTGCAATTTCTCTTATGAATTATGTTACCAGGGATAAAGAGTAGACCCATAATATGGATATAAAAAATAATCTTCAAATTGGGGATATAAATATTGTATAATAATAAATTGATGTACGTCTAATGAAATTACCTTAATATAAACTAGATCTTGAAATTAAAGTTTCTGTTGATTTAATCCTTGATACAAGACATGTACAAAAAACTACATATATAATTTCCATTGTGGAATTATTGGCGTAAAAAACCACCATAGGTATTTCAATTTATGCATTCTACTGTTTAACAATGGGAATCTCTTAATCTTTTCATCGATATTAAATATAGATCTATGCATTTTTCATTGATTATTGGTAAATAAATGCTATTATTATAAAAAACAAGTATCCTCTTCCATGAATTTACAGCTAATATGATAATATTCATGAGGACCATTATTTTTTAATGTTTTTCTTCATTTTGGGTATCACTAATAGTGAGTAGAGAAGAAAATTCTCCAGAAGAAAATATTACGAAAACGGTATGCAAATTATGGGTTCACATAAATCCCATTTGGATTCACTAATTCATTTATATAATAATTAATTAATGAATATTTTTTTCAAGGAATAACCTAGAAATGTTTTTTTATTTGTTCTTGATTTCTTATTGTACTCCAAATATTATAAGTACCATGAAAATAACATTGAAATTAGACATGATACACATAAAAGGAATTTTTTTATGGGAAATTCAAAAAATGTGAAATATATATTTTGAAGGGTTCTTTTTTAGCCATATTGTCTTCAAGTGTTAAACATCAGTTGATCCTTTGAAGAAAAATTAAGTCTGATAATTTATTATATCAATGAAAATTACCTAGGTATGTAGTCTCATTGATTTCTTTGCTACATTAGGGATTTTTTAGATAAAATATTCCTGATTGGATAACCTATTAACCATGGTTATTCATAAATGGGTATTTTTCATATGGAAAATGGAATTTGAATGATATTTTGGTGAATTTTATATTATGTTTTAGAATTCTTTGATTTGGATCTTTTTTTAAGAAATAATAGTGATTAAGTTAATATTTTCACATATTTTATACTTCAATTTAATATTTATAAACCCGCTATAGTGTTAATTAATAGGCATTTGTTACATATTTAGTTTTTGTGTTATTTTTAACCTAAACGCAAAAACGGCCTAATTCTGGATTTTTAACAGATTTTTATCACAAGGGTATTTTGGTCATTTCTAATAAAATATTTTTCTCAATTTTTTGATTTGAATTTTTATTGAACCCTTATTGTATTTCAATCATCTATGTCTTCAGGACTAGGGTCTGATTCATCCATCTTGAAGCCCAAGAAAATCAATAATGTTGACAATATTTCCTAGCGGACTGCGTGGACCCTGCCTCAGTAGCTGAAACACAAATCATCTTAAACACCTCCAAATTATAGGATTCCACTTTAATATGGACTATGTCTCCAATTAGTGTTCACACATTTCATTTAATTCCGTTTGGAATAAATTATGGCGGCCATTGATTGACATAATTTTGAAAGAAGTTCCCTGGAAGCTGCCTCCAAAAAAGGAAACTGCCAATATAAAATTCATAACGCCTTCTAGGAACGTATAATACAGCTGCAATTTGGGTATCAAATATAGGATAAATTATTGAACAAAATTAATGAAGACACATATTACTGATTAGGTCATTTAAGGTCATATCCATGAGGAATATTTAGGATTAAATGTTTTGTGTGTGAATTTGTCACCCCTTCTCCCTATAAATATGTATCCCTTCTCCCATTTTATGATAAAACCATTCCAGGGGGCTAAGGTGGAGTTTTTTTATTTAATTTTTCTTCATATTTATAATATATATTGGTATATAAATATTCTTCTTCCTTTATTTTCTACTTTTCTTCTATCTCTTTTATTTTATGTGTTTCTCCCACCGTGCTTTATTCTAAACACCATGCTTATTGAGAGCTAACCCTCACTATTATTCCAGGGGGGATGTGGTGGTATTTGAGTTTTATGTTCTTTATTTATTTTTAATATTTTGTTATAAGGATTCATTAGTGGTAAAATGATTGTGGTGAGCGGTCTCCCCACTTTCTCTACTATTGCTTTATTCCTCCTCATTTAATTATTTCCCTTCTCATCAATATCTAATTCATTCAAACTGTGGAGTTTAGATTGGATATTGATGTGGAAGAGATTACTACTACATGCTATGGTCTCGGTGTAGGGTAATACCATTCAGAGGAGAGGGTGTAGAGTTACCGGTCTTGATCTCCACATTGAATAACACATTGGTAGAAAATTTAAATAACAATGAGAATTCCACCATGAAATCCCTAGAGCAATGGTTTTCTTCTAATAATGTCATTGTGTCTTTTCTTCTTTTTTATTGTGTTTTATATATTTTTAATATATTTATATTTTATTCATTTAAAATCGATTCCCCCCCATTTATATTAGTATTATATTTTTATATTAGTTATATTATAATAGTGACAATAGAAAGATAGTGGATGGAAGTGGCCTCCTTGTGATCGACCCTATGTTGTGCCATTATAGTACATTAATATAATAATAAGAAATTAATTGAATATAGATTCATGAAAAACTGTTTTCATCAATTTGGCACTGTTTCTGGGGAGGCCAAGTGCTTACACATGCTGTTTTAAAAAAATATAAAAACAAAAACACAAAAAAAATCATTGTTGCATATCATTCATTTCATCAACAAATGTGATTTTTTTGGAAATTATTATAATTATTATAAAGTGGATAACTTTTATAGTGATCTAATAAGTGATGATACATTGAATATTCAAATTCTTGAATGTTCCCAACAATTGGAAGAAAATTCACATCAATTGAAAGATAATTCCTTGATAATTCAAGATAATTGGAGAAAGATGGAAAACGCAAGAAAGATAATAACATCGTTGGCCGACCAAGTTGAATAAGTTAAAGTACTATGGATGGAACAACAACAAAGAAAAGATAAGGATAATGAAAATATTGTTCCACTTATATTTCAAGAAGAAATTGTAGAGGTTGAAGAAATTCTTGAAGATTCAATTCCTTCTCCAACAAATGAGTTCTCAGCTGTCTTGCTTGAAGAAAAAGAGTTTGAAGCTGAAATTTCTGAGTGAGTTTTGAATTCAAAGAATCAATTTCATTCAAATTTAATTAAATCCTAATTTCAATCTAATATCCCTTATTCTGAATTTGTAGATTAAGCACTACTACTACAAGATCTGGATGAATAAGTAGAAGACGGTTCTCTATATGAGGAGAGAATGGAGGAGCCGTTCGAGTTGGGCATTGGTGTAAATGAGGATGATGGCAATAAAGAATAAATCCATGATGAAAAACTTTACGAACCTAAACCAAAATATTATCCACTTCCTATTATTCTACATTTTCAAACGGTGGACACCACTTCTCCAAATGATCAAAATAGGGAGCACCACTTTATTCTTTTCCCTCCACTTCTACAACTCAGATTATTTCTTTCATCTCTTTTGGGGGTTGGGGATATATTTATTTTCCATGGGGGTTATCACTTCTGGTATCCACTGATGGATGTTGGGAGAAATAGTTTTTGGTGGTTTCTGAGCAAGAAACCCCATCCACCTTCGGATTGGGGTTAACCTGCTGCAACTGCTTGACTAGGGGCAGTAAAAACCTACCACCTGCTTGGGGGTCAAACCAATCATTATCCCTCCCCTTTCCGTTTTCTATTGATTTTTATTTATTTATTCTAATGGATTTCTTTATTTATTTCTTTTTAGGAAGAAGTGGTAGAAATTTGGATCCTAACTCAAATCTACTACTCGAAAATTAAGTTAGGTTCAGTCTTTCCTTCTCTTTATTTTTTCTACCCTTATTTAAATTTTGTAAAGCTAAAATGAAGGGTAGTGAAATTTAAGTGTGGGGGGAGTATCAACCTTCTTAGTTGTTTGCTTTATTTTTTTCATTTTTTAGGAACCTTCAGCTTTAATGAATATTCTAAGTACTTTTCACTCATTAATTAATTTTGATAAAATTTAAATGATTTTTGAAAAAAAAGTATTTTAAATAATTGTTGATATGAAAACTGTTTTCCTTGAATTATATATTCATTCATTTTTATGAGTTTAACTGATTTTTGTAATCCATGGCCCTGAAACATTGACTCATAATGTTATTCCCATCCTGTGAGGTATTCTAAACTACTTTGACATATTCTTTATAATACCCACAATTTATTGAGGGAAACTTGGATTTTGTGTGAGAACCGGAATTTTTGATTTTTCCCTTTTGAAGCTTTGGATTTCATTTAATGTTCTTAATATTATTAAGGCACTACTTTAGATAGACACATATTATCTTGAGACTTACCTTTACATTTACGTGTCATTATCCCTTAGATGCCATGAATCACCTTATAGTTTTAAGCACAATACAAGATAATTTATCCTTACCTACCCATTCTCTTGGTATTTTTGCATGGATATTTCAAGTTTGAGTTAGGGGGAAGGGCCTTTCATGTGAATTTATTGGGATGTGTTTCATTTATGGGTGTTGTGAGGTGTGTGTCAACATTTTGGGAAATGAAATAATTGGGCATGAGTCATAATTTCATTATTCTACATTTTTTTCATTTTTTCTCCTAAAAAAAATTAAAATATTTGCCTTTATGGAGCTTCAAAAAAAGAAAAATAATGTTGTACCTTTCTGGAGCATAAAAAAAAGAAAATAAAAGCTGTGCCTTTCTGGAGATTAACAAAAAATGGGGAGAATTTAGATGACATCATTAATTGTAATAATTTATTGGCTCATGTTCCATGCTATAAATAATAGTGGTGGTGTTTTGTTTCACATTATCACGGAGGATTGAGTGAGGAATTTTCTATGTTTTCACTTGATTATTCATGCATTGTACCTAAGAGTCAAACCATCACTTTGTACCCTTGAATTTTTATATCATTTACCCACCAACCCAAATCCATAGAGTCATTTGAACATTTGATTAAATCCATCATTATTGAATTCATTTTTATGTTTCACACTGTGGTGAAATGAGAATAGTCACAAGCCTATGGTGATACATGCAACTTTCAAGTATGAGCATAACTCTATAATTAATTTCTCATGACTGAAGAGTGACATCAAATTCAATGTGAGGTAGGATGTGATTGAGCTATGGATGGATTTATGAGGTTGAAAAAATTTAAATTTTTGGAATGAAAATGAATGGAAATTGTTTTTCATAGAAGAGACACAATGAAATTCATTTTTTGATGAGATCTTGGATGTTTTCTAATTTTTTATTGTTGTGTTAATTTTGATTTGAATTTACGATAATTGCTCAAGAGTGCAATGTTTATGTTTGGGAGATTTAAGAAGCTAATATTTTCACATATTTTATACTGAAATTTAATGTTTATAAACCCACCATAGTGTTATTTTATAGGCAATTGTTACATATTTAGGTTTTTGTGTTATTTTGACCCTAGATGCAAAAATGGCCTAATTCATGATTTTTAGTAGATTTTTATCATATGGGTATATTGGTTATTTCAAATAAAATATATTTCCATATTTTGTGATTAGAATTTTTTTGAACCCTTATTTTATTTCCATCATCTTTTTCTTCATGAACAGGGTCTGATTCATGTATCTGGAAGCCCAATAAAATCAATGAAGTTGACAATTTCTCTGGGCGGACTCCATTGACCCCGCCTCAGTAACGGAAACATAAATCATCCTAAATACCTCTAAATTATGGTATTAGACTTGGATATTGACGAGGACTCCAATTATCATTCACATAGTGAATTTAATACCGTTTGGAATCCATTATGGTGGCCATTGAATGACATCATTTTGAAGGAAGCTGCCTTGAAGCTTCCTCCAAAAAAGGAAACTGCCAATATTAAATTCATAACTCCTTCTAGGCACATCCTATGAAGCTTAAATTTGGGGAAAACGGAGGAGAAATAAGGGAATAACCATGACGAAGACACCTATTACATATCCGGTCACTGAATGGCATATCCACGTGGATAATTTCAGAATGTTTTGTGTGTGAATTAGTCACCCCTTATCCCTATTAATATTTGTCCCTTCTCCCAGTTTATGATATAGCCATTACAGGGGGATAAGGTGGAGTTTTTTTTATGTAATTGTTTTCATATTTATAATATATATTAGTATATCTTTCATATTCTTCATTTAATTTATACTTGTATTCCATCTCTTTTATTTTATATGTTTCTCCCACCATGCTTCTTTCTAAACTAAATGCCTATGGAGAGAAAACCATCACTCTTTTTCGAGGGGGGAAGTGGTGGTATTGATTTTTATGTGCTTTATTGATTTTTCATGTTTTTTTTCTAAGGATTAATTAGTGGTTAAATGAATGTGCTGAGTGGTCACCCCACATTCTCTACAATTGTTTTCTTCCTCCTCGTTTAATAATGTCCCTTCTCAACGATATCTAATTCATTCAAATGGTAGAGTTTGGATTGGGTATTGATGTGGAAGAGATTACTACTACATGTTGAGGTATTAATGTAGGATAATACCATTCAGACGAGAGTGTGTGGAGTTATAAGTCTTGATCTCCACATTGAATAACACATTGATAGAAAATTTGAATAACAATGATAATTCCACCATGATATCCAGAGAACAATGGTTTTCTTCTAATAATGTCATTGTGTATTTTATTATTTTTTATTTTGTTTTACATATTTTTTATATATTTTTTATATATTTATATTTTATTCATTTCAATTTATTTTCACCCCATTATTTCTGTATTATATTAGTATATTAGTTATTTTATAATAGTGACAATAGAAAGATAGTGTGTGGAAGTGGACTCCTTATGATCGACCCTAGGGTGTGCCATTATGGTACATTAATAGAATAATAAGAAATTAATTGAATAGAGAATCATGACAAACCGATGTTATCAATTTGGAACCGTTTTCGGGGAGGCCAAGTTCTTACACATGCTAATTTTCAAAAAAGAACAAAAATAATATATAAAAACAAAAACACAAAAAAGAGCCTCATTGCAGATCATTCATTTCATCCACCAATAATAATTTTTATGGAAATCATTATAATTATTTGAAATTGGATAACTTTTATAGTGATCTAAGAAGGGAATATACATTAGATTTTCATATTTTTTAAAATTTCCATCAATTGGAAGAAAATTCCCAGAAATTGAAATAACATTCCTTGATAATTCAATAGAATTACAGAAATATGGAAAAAGAAAGAAAAATGAGAACATCATTGGCCACCCAAGTTGAATAAGATAAAGTACTATGTATGGAACACCAACAAAGAAATGAGAAGTAGAATAAAAAGCTTGTTCGACATATATTTCAAGAAAAAATTATAGAGGTTGAAAAATTATTGATGATTCAATTCCTTCTACAACAAATGAGTTCCCAGCTACCTTGTTTTAAGAAATAGAGTTTGAAGCTAAAATTTCTGATGGAGTTTTAAATTATTATAATTAATTTCATTCAAATGTCATTAATTTTGAATTTAAATCTAATAACCCTTATTCTGAATTTGTAGATTCAGCACTACTACTATAGGATCTGGACGAAGAAGGAGAAGAAGGTTCTCTATATGAGGAGATAATAGTGGAGTCATTCGAGTTGTGCATTAGTGAAAATGAGGATGATGGCACTGAAGAATAAATCCATGATGAAAAAATTTACAAATTCGCACCAAAAGAGAAGCCACATCCTATTACTCTACTTTCTCCACTCGTGGAGACCACTCCTCCAAATTATCAAAATAGGGAGAACCCCTTTATTCTTTTCCCTCCCCCTCTACAACTAAAATTATTTCTTTCATCTCTTTTGGGGGTTGGGGATATTATTCTTTATATGGGGGTTCTCACTTCTGGTATCCACTGATGGATGTCGGGAGAAATAATTTGTGGTGGTTTCTGAGTAAGAAAACCCATCCACCTTCAGATTGGGGTTAACATGCTGCAACAACTTGACTAGGGGTAGTAAAAACATAGTACCCGCATGGGGGGGTAAAAACAAGCATTTTACCTCCCCTTTCCACTTCCTATTTATTTTTATTTATTTTTCTAATTCATTTCATTATTTATTTCTTTGTAGGAAGAAGACGTAGCAATTTGGAGCCTAAGTCAAATCTACCACTTGAAAATATAGTCATGTTGTGTCATTCCTTATCTTTAGTTTTTCTACCCTTATTTAAATTTTTTCAAGCTAAAATGAAGGGTAGTAAAATTTAAGTGTGGGGGGAGTTTCAACCTTCTTAGTTTTTTTCTTTCTTTTTTTTCATTTTTTAAGAACCCTCTTCTTTAATGAATATTCTGATCATTTTTCACTCATTAATTAATTTTGAGAAAATTTAAATGATTTTTGAAAAAAAAAGTATTTTAAATGATTGTTGATGTGAAAACCTTTTTCCTTGAATTATATTTTCATTCATTTTTATGAGTTTAACTGATTTTTGAAATCCATGGCCCTGAAACACTAACTCAAAATATTATTCCTATCCTGTGAGGTATTCTAAACTAATTTAACATATTCTTTCTAATACCCACACTTTCTTGAGGGAAACATGGATTTTGTGTGAGAACCAGAATTTGTGATTTTTCTCTTTTGAATCATTGGATTTCATTGAATATTTTTAATTTCATTGTGGCACTACATTGGCTAGCCATATATTATCATTATACCTACCTTTACATTTATCCTTCATTATCGCTTAGATGACATGAATTACCTTATAAGTTTAAGCCACAATACAAGCTAATTTATCCTTACCTACCCATTCTCTTGGTATTTTTTCATGTATATTTCATTTTTGAGTGTGGGGAAAGGGCCTTTCATGTTCATTTATTGGGATGTGTTTCATTTATGGGTGTTGTGGGGTGTGCGTCATCGTTTTGGGAAAAGAGATAATTGGGTATGAGTCATAATTTCATTATTATTCATTTTTTTTCTTTCACTTATCCTTAAAAAATAAAATAAATTTTGTGCCTTTTTGGTGCTTAAAAAAAGTAAAATAAAGCTATGCCTTTCTGGATCTTTAAAAAAAAAGAAAATAAAAGTTGAGCCTTTCGAGAGCTTGAAAAAAAGGGGAGAACTTGGATGATATCATTCATTTTAATAATTTTTTGGCTCTTGTTCCATTCAATAAAAAATGGTGGTGGTGTTTTTTTCACTTTCTGAAGGAGGATTGGGAGAGTAATTTGTTGTGTTTTCATTTGATTATTCATGCATTGTACCTAAGAGTCAAACCTTCTCTTTATAGTCGTGAATTTTTAAATCATTTAACCACCAACCCAAATCCACAGAGTCATTTGAACCTTTGATGAAATCCCTCATTATTGAATTTATTTTTATGTTTCATGCTGTGGTGAAATTAGAATAGTCACAAGCCTACGGTGATACATGGGACTTTTAAGTATGAGCATAACTCTAGTATTAATTTCTCTTGAATAAAGAGTGGCATAAAATTCAATGTGAGGTAGGTTGTGATTGATCCATAGATGGATTTATGAGTTTGAAAAAGTTTAATTTTTTTGAATGAAAATGAAAGAAAATTGTTTTTCATAGAGTAGACATGACGAAATTTTGTTTTTGATAAGATCGTGGATGTTTTCTCATTTTTGATTGTTTTGTGAATTTTGATTTGAATTTACCATAATTACTCAAAAATGAAATGTCTAAGTGTGGGGGATTGATGAAGATAATATTTTACCATATTTTATACTGCAATTTATTGTTTATAAAACCACAATAGTGTTATTTAATATGAAATTGTTACATATTTAGGTTTTTGTGTTATTTTGAACCTACATGCAATAACGGCCTAATTCTGGATTTTTAACATATTTTTATCACTGGGGTATTTTGGACATTTCTCATAAAATATATTTCTAAATATTGGGATTAGAATTTTTTTTAACCCTTATTATATTTCCATCATCTTTGTCTTCATGATCAGGGTCTGATTTTTGTATCTTGAGGCCCAAAAAAATCAATGAAGTTGTCACTTTTCTCAGGCGGACTGTGTGGACCCCGCATCAGTATTGGAAACATAAATCGTCATAAACACTTCCAAATGATAGAATTCCACTTGGATATGGACGGGAACTCCAATTACAGTTCACAAATTTAATTTCATACCATTTGAAATCCATTATGGTAGCTACTGAATGACATCATGTTGAAGGAAGCCGCCTAGAAGCTATCTCCAAAAAAGAAAACCACCAATATTAAATTGATAACTCCTTCTAGGTGTGTCCGATTTAAGCTGATATTTGGGGAGAAATTGGAGGGGACATTATGGAACATTATTGATGAATAAAACTATTACATATCCGGTCATTCAAGGGAATATCCACGCGGAAACTTTCGGATTAAATGTTTTGTGTTTGAATTCGTCACCCCTTCTCCCTATAAATATTTATCCCTTCTCCTAGTTTATGATATATCCATTCCAAGGGGATAAGGTGGAGTTATTTTTATTTAATTGTTCTTCATATTTATAATATATATTAGTATATATTTTTTATTCTTCCTTTAATTTCTATTTTAATTCCATCTTTTTTATTTTATCTATTTCTCTCATCGTGCTTCATTCTAAAGTCCATGCCTATGGAGAGCTAACCCTCACTATTGTTCAAGGGGAGAAGTGTTGGTATTTTAGTTTTATGTCCTTTATTGATTTTTCATGTTTTGTTCTAAGGATTCATTAGTGGTTAAAATATTGTGGTGAGCGGTCGCCCCACTTTCTCTACTATTATTTTCTTCCTCCTTGTTTGATAATTTCCCTTATCATTGATATCTAATTCATTCAAATGGTGGAGTTTGGATTGGGTATTGATGTGAAATAGATTACTCCTACATGATGAGGTCTCAGTTTATGGTAATACTATTTAGATGAGAGGGTGTGGACTGATAGGTCTTGATTGTCACGACTCGTCCTCGGGGCCCGTGCTGTGACTACCCCAAGCCCGCCTTCCATAGGCCAAGGGCTGGCGACTAGCACCAAAGGCATAAAATCCCGATAACTGGGAAGGCATTGCCTTTATAAAAGAAAACAAGCACCACAGAGTACAAGCGGAAACAAAACACTAAGTACAATAGAAAAGCTGAAAAGTAAATGGGCCAGAATACAAACCCATAAAAAGTACAACTACAACTGAACAAGGTACAAAAGCAAAAAGACAAACAGCTGGAAGAGGGAAGAAACTCCTGGGTCGTCCTCCTTGGGTCCTACCTGAAGGGTAGGTACAGATATCGCAGCTCCTGGTCGTCCACCACAGATCCTACCTGAAGGTTAGGTACAGCTAGCCCCCTCCACGCTCTCATCCATCAACCTCCTCTATGAGTCGCCACGTCATGTAGTCCACCTCCGGGTACCGACTCGTCGTGTAGTCCACCTCTGGGTACCGTCCAGTCCTCTAACACTCGGCCTCTGTCAGCACTTCCTGTCGTCTGCAACCAACACAACGAGGTGCGGGCATAGCCCGTGTAGGGGTGAGTATAATGATACTCAGTAGGGACTCCGAGACCCTCAAGGTCTCACTAAACCAACAAGGATAACCACATGAAGATTTCAATAGATAACCTCTACTTAGATATATGCCCATACGTATACCTAAGTTATCAAGTAACCCATCTCAATCATGAGGAAACACAAGGATTGTGAAATCAATGGATAACCACTACCCAGGTATATGCCCATACATATACCTAAGTTATCAAGTGACCCATCTCAATCATTAGGTAAACACAAAGGTCAAAAGTCTCAGCTCAAACCAGGATTTTCATTAACGAAACCGTAACTGCTGAAGAGCTCCGTCTCTGGAGTTTACAGTGGTCCTGTCATGACTCCGAGGTACTGCTCACTAACCTAAGACTGATGAGGTACTCCTCCTGTCGAGTACTGCGGGTTTGCGGCCAACTACTGGGCGCTCTGTCCGCTGAGGGTCTGTCGCCAAATACTGGGCGCTCCCACTAATATCCTACAGAGGTACTCCTCCTGTCGAGTACCGCGGGTTTGCGGCCAACTACCGGGCACTCCGTCCGCCATGTGTCTGTCGCCAAATACTGGGTGCTCCGTCCACTAGGCTAGTCGACTCACTCCAAGTCGAGTCGGTCAAGCAGTCGTCAGGTCTCAGCCGGCAACACGGTCTCCGTACTCCGCACGTTCGTCTTCGGGAGGGTCCGCTCCATGAGATACTGGTCGATACTCCAAGTATCACAAAGTCCTGCAATGAAGCATCTCAAAGGACCACCTCATTATAGGGGTCTTAATGCAACAGACGGCGTGCCAATCAGACGCCCGGTCTGTGAGTTATTAGCCTTTTCGTCATAGGGGCCTGGTTGGTTTCGTGTGCGAACCAATCCGGCCGTAACTCAACTATACCCCGAACACTCATAGGGTATACTCATAGGGACCGTTTCTCAACGAGATCACCAATGCTGCTGACGGTTCGTCAAACGAACGTTCTGTCAGAAAGGTATCATCTTTTCCGTTCCAGGGGCCCGGTTGGATTTCGGTGCGATCCAACCCGGCCACTATCCAACTGCATCCAAATCTCGGCGAAGGATGCCAAAAGATCTGTATCATCAACAGGAACTCAATGCAACAGACAGCGCGTCAATCGGACGCCCGGTCTGAGAGTCATTGTCTTTTTCGTTCCAGGGGCCCAGTTGGATTTCGGTGCGATCCAACCCGACCGCACTCCGTCGGCATCCAAACCTCGAGCGGAGTAAGCCAAAAGATCCGCCTCACTTAGAGTAATTCAACGAAACAGACGGCGCGTCAATCGGACGCCCGGTCTGTTATTTATTGGCCTTTCCGTCTCACACCCACCCTGGAAAACATCCCAGGAGGTCACCCATCCTGATCACTAATCTAGGCCAAGCACGCTTAACAATGGAGTTTTAACCACGTAGGCTCCCAAAAAGGAAGGTGCACCTTGAGTATAATATACCAAAACCGCCGTCTCGATCCTAGGATCGTGTTGCCGCTGGCGGCGAGTCGTTTGGAGGCCCGTAGCCCAAGATACGTGCATTTGACCGAAAGTGGTCCGAAACTGGGGGTCAGGGCCCGGGCCGACCCGGCCCGACCCGCCCCCTGGGTCGGCCGAACCGGGTCGACCCGCCCCGGGCAGCGACCCGTCCCGACGACCCGGCCCGGCTCGGAAAACCCGGCCCGGCCGGCGGCGCGGCGAGGCGGACCGGTGCGGCGGCGCGGTCCGGCGCGGACCGGCACGGTGGTGCGGCCTGGGCGCCGTTCCGGTGCCGCGCACGGGGGGCAAAGCCCCCCCCCCCCCCCTCCTTTGAGAACCGCGGCCCCTTAATTGGGGCCACTTTTGAGACCCGGCCGGTGGAAATTAATTCCCCCGGTCTCCACTGGCCGGCCGGCCCGCACTGGCCGGCCGGTTTCTCCAGCAAGGACCGGCGACGGCCGGTCCTTCCTTCACCGACACTGGCAGGCCAGTGCCGGCCGCCGGTCATCTTGCTCCGCCGCGGCCCGGAACCGGCCGCGGCCTATGCTATCCGGCGCGATGCGACTGCATCGCTTCCCTCCGCCGTGGCCCCGCTTCGGCCGCAGCGCCTTTGACTTTCTTCAACGCGACGCGACGGCGTCGCGTTCTTGGATTTATTTCCACGGCGCGGCGCGATGGCGCCGCGCAATAATTGCCGTGCGATTCCCGCGTGGTGTGACGGCACCACGCCATCCCATTTTATCCGCAAGGAAACAATTATGAACATAGGAGGGGGGTTCGGCCGTGTTGGTGCGGTCCGGGCCCCCCTCTCATTAGACAATAACATTTAATCCTTTATCCTCGAAGTTCGACATTCTAGAATCAAGAATGGAAAATAAATAAATAAAATATCAACAATCCCCTACCTCAGATTCAAGTGCGGAGCACGCCAATCAAGCCGCGGAAGTCTAGCGTCTCGGAGGTCGGGCGTCGCGGAAATTGAACGCCGTTTCCGTTGACGTCGAGGTGCGTCCGAAGAGGTACGTCGCTGGAGAATCTTCGTAAGCTGACGGAGATAGTCCGAGGAGGAAATGGTGTCTCCTTTCGTTGACACGGGAAGAAGATCGAAGAAGCGGCATCGTCGATCTTCGGAAACACATCGGCTACGAAGAAGAGAAGCGGCGTTCTTTGTCGGAGCTTAAGTGTTCTTCGTGTTCTTCGTCAAGGTTGAAGAAGATGGAGAGAGCTTCTCAAAATATCTCAAGGTGGCAAAGGAGACCAACCCAAAATAAAATAAGCTTAAGCCTTATTTTATTTACACAACTAAACATTTGAATTTCAAAAGATAAGAAAAGAACCATTAATTCATAAAATTAATTCAACGAAATAAACAGCTCATTTAATTTATGAAAAAAACCGCCCAATTAAATGGTCTGTTACGAATTTAAGAAAACATGTTAGTTGACTTTCATAAAGACGGGTTTTCGTGGGTGCGTTACTTAGCGAAAAGAAACAGCGGGGCTCGTGCAGGCCCCACCTCACAAATATCCTACCAAGAGAGTAGGATATTTCTGGATAGTACCCTATCCGATTCAACTCAGATTAAGCCGCTTTTGAGTGGCTTCAAATGGCTTCCAAGTGTCTTAAGTGAAATAAAATAAAGTTGTCGCAAAATTATTTTATTTCTTAAATTTATGCCCGAAAATTAAAAACCACACCCGAGAAAACGCAACTCCGGAAGAGGCGTTTCTAAGCAATTACCGGCGCTGTGATTCCATCGGTGCCCTCAGAATTCAATTCCGAGATCTGGTTCAAATGTTAGAAAAACCCGCTCGTCCGTTCACTGAACGTATCCGAGTCAAACTTCGGAAATTGATTCCGGGCACACCGGGCCTCAGAATCAGGCGCCGTCAGAAACTGTGTTCTTGTAAAATTCCAAATAAAATTAAGAAAACAAATTCCTTGCAATTTACGGGTCTTGACATTACTCCCACCACAGGGCTTTACGTCCCCGTAAAGCTTCACCACAAACTTAGGGAAACAAAGCGGTACTGAGCACGCATCTGAGCCTTCCGCTCCCATGTGCTCACCTAGAGGTTCCCGCACTGCCAAAGAAAGTGCACAAGAGGAATCGACCATCCTTCTAGGATCTTCTCCTATCGATCCTCGATCCCCACAGGAACCTCCGTAGAAGACACTCATCACCACCATCCAGCTCCTCATGGTCGATGATATGCGAAGGGGTCGAGCAGGTATCTCCTCAGTTGGGATACGTGGAAAACGTCGTGCACCTAGTGCAACTGAAGTGGATGGGCCAAGAGGTAAACCACCTCGCCAACCTAGCTGAGGACCTAGAAAGGTCCGTTGAACCTCGGAGATAACTTGCCTCCCTGTCCACATCTCCGTAAACCTTGTCAAGGTGAGACCTGTAAGAAGACGTGGTCGTCATCCTCGAACTCCAGATGTCTCCATTTCTGTTAGAACTGAAACTCAAAATGACTGCTGCTACGAGGGTAAGGTTGACCGACTCTAGAGTGATCGGTCGCACCTCCGGTGCAAGAGTTACCCAGCACTGCCTGGGGTTTCCTTTTCCGCTGACCAAGGAAAACCCATCCCGACGTTTGCCTAAAACCGTCAATTTGAGTATGAATAGTTATTGCCCATTCCATACTCAAACTAACATCGTAAGGCCTCGACGCTGCCACCAATAGATTCTAACCAGAACTCTCGCCTCGAGGGTCTGACCACACCGTCGGCATAAGTTTGATTATCGAGTCTCCTCCCAAGGTATCTCCAGACGTGAGGGTCAAGTCCACGGCTTACCGGAAACTCTAGGTCTGGAACAAGATTTGTGAAAGCGAGGAATGACTCATATCGACGTCTGTTACTACAGAAGATAGTAGTGGACAAAGAATGTCCCTTGAATCATTTCTAGAGCCATTGGGTCACACTCCTTGACCGCATGCAGCCTCACTCTTCCTCCGCCCTCCAGCTCCCTGAGCCTGGCGGGAATAACTAAGGCGGGTGGTTGTAGCATGTCAAGATGTACACCACCTCATGCTGCTCTCCTAGCTCTGCCTCCACGTCTGACACTTCGCAGACTCATCTATATTTAAAACTAACTCTTCATGAAACATTTAACACGCCCGAGTCTCTAATACTGGCACCAGTTCCTTGTTTCTTACTGAACTGTGCAGTCTTCATCCGCTCCTGGATGAACTCCACCTCTTTTAGTCTCACAAGAGCTGCTATGATTTCTTCTTTGCCGATAAGAGAAATCTGGTCTCATCCCCTGGATGAACCACATTTGTTTCCTAATACAGTCAATTCTGACATAAATGATGCATTCATACCAAGGATGACGTCGTAAGGCCTCGACGCAACTACTAAGAGATCCAACTGTCACTCTCGCCTCCAAGGGTCGAGTCACACTGTCGGCATCAGTGTGAGGTCACTGGGTCTCCTCCAGTAGGAATCTCAAAAGTGAGGGTCAAGTCTACAGTTTAACCGGGACCACTCAGTATCAACCAAAAAAAAGGATAAGAAAGCAAACAAATATAAGTGTCTTTTTATTATTGCAGCTCATAGTACAAATACACGAATACAAAAGCATCATGGAACTAGAAGTAAAAAAGGACGTATCCACTAGTTCCTCTCCCGTCTACCTGCTTTCGGAGCTCCATGACCATAGGCCTCAGCTTCCTGAAGCTGAGCTCTCCCATGTCCTCCTGTCCCCTGCGGTCGGGGGTGGGCCTCTAGGTGGTGGTGGCAACATCCCGAAGCGTCATCCACCTCCAGCTGCACGGCCAGCTCCTCTGCCATGGCCGCCTGCTCCTTGCGGTCCGCCCTGATCGAACCTCTACCTTTGCCTCGGAGGTTCTTCATTTAACTGCTGGTCATCTTCATGGAGGGTCGGACAGTCACGTGCCATGTGACCAATACCGCCGCAGGAGTAACACTGTCCACTCTCGGCATGTCTGGCTCTGACTCCACCCCGGTTTCCCCGCACAACTGAACCTGAGTCGTGCAGTCGGCCACCGGTAGGTCTGGTCCTCTTGGACCTCTGTGTCATCTATCTACTGCCTACTGCAGAAGACTCTGCCGCAAGCCGGCTAGTGGTGGTTCCTGCTGCTGGAGACTGCTCAGCAAGGAAACTCTCCACTAAGAGGGCTCTCTCCAACACCCCTGTCTGCGTCGGAAAGCTGTGAGAAACAAAAAAAGCTCTAATCTCTCGCCTGATCCCCTACTCGAAGGTTCGGGCCCTGAAGAACGGGTCTCGTACCATATCTGTGGAGTAGCGCGAGAGGTCTGTGAATCTCGCTGAGTACTGTGCCACTGACATGCTTCCCTGCCGCAGTTGAAGTAGCTCCTGTATACGCACCGCCCGAAGGGTGTCTAGTACAAACTCTGCCCGGAACAGGCTCTCAAATTCTTCCCATAGAAGTGTCGCCTCATCATGCATCTGAAGAATCAGGCTCTACCATCTTCCTGCTGCTACCTGAAGAAGGCTGGCAGCTAGGATCACCATGAAATCTGCCGGCGTCCCCACTAGCCTGAAGACTCTCACCACAGCCTCCAACCAATCCTCAGCTGCATGCGGGTTCGTCCCTCCCTGGAACCTGGGTGGCCTCTGGCACTGGAACTCATGCAGTGCGCTCAAGCGACGTGCATCCTCTGCTGCTGGGGCTGGTGGCATCGGTGGCCCAATGGGTAGTAGTACCGCTGGTGCCTCAACTGGGATAGGGCCCTGTACTGAGGCCTCGTCGCTCCGCGGGCTATTAGTACGTACCACTCTCGGGGCTCTAGCAGGTCGTCCACGGGGAGGCATCCTGAAAGAAACAACGTGACGCGGTCAAAAGATTATACCTGTTGAGTGACCTGGTTTGAGTTGACATTTAAATAAAACTTCTGGAAAACACACACGCAATCAGTGTTTTCGTGCACAAAGTCGGAAACCAGTTGTCAGGGTCCTGGTGTATGGATACGTCAGCCGCCCGCACCTACACTGGACTCCCTGAACTGAAAACCACACTCGGTACTCTTAACACTATTGCTACACAGAAGTAAACATTAGAGTTATAAGTTCTGCGGTAGAACCTAACTCCTTTGAAACCAATTTGTCACGGCCCGTCCTCGGGGCCCGTGCCGTGACTACCCTAAGCTCGCCTTCCATAGGCCCGGGGCTGGCAACTAGCACCATATGCGTAAAATCCCGATAACTGGGAAGGCATTGCCTTTATAAAGGAAAACAAGCACCACAGAGTACAAGCGGAAACAAAACACTAAGTACAAAAGAAAAGCTGAAAAGTAAATGGGCCAGAATACAAACCCAAAAGAAAGTACAACTACAACTGAACAAGGTACAACAACAAAAAGACAAACATCTGGAAGAGGGAAGAAGCTTGTGGGTCGTCCTCCTCGGGTCCTACCTAATGGGTAGGTACAGATAGCGCAGCTCCTGGTCGTCCACCACGGATCCTACTTGAAGGGTAGGTACAGATAGCCTCCTCCATGCTCTCATCCTTCAACCTACTCTGTGAGTCGTCTCGTCACGTAGTCCACCTCCGGGTACTGACTCGTCATGTAGTCCACCTCCGGGTACCGACTCTTCGTGTAGTCCACCTCTGGTTACTGACTCGTCGTGTAGTCCACCACCAGGTACCGTCCATTCCTCGAACACTCGGCCTCCGCCAGCACTGCCCATCGTCTGCAACCAACACAACGAGGTGCGGGCATATCCCGTGCAGGGGTGAGTATAACGATACTCAGTAGGGACCCCGAGACCCTCATGTTCTCACTAAACCAACAAGGATAACCACAAGAAGATGTCAACAGATAACCTCTACTTAGATAAATGCCCATACATATACCTAAGTTATCAGGTAACCCATCTCAATCGTGAGGAAACACAAGGATTGTGAAATCAACGGATAACCACTACCCAGGTATATGCCCATACATATACCTAAGTTATCAAGTGACCCATCTCAATCATGAGGTAAACAAAAAGGTCAAAAGTCTCAGCTCAAACCAGGATTTTCATTAACGAAACCGTAACTACTGAAGAGCTCCGTCTCTAGAGTGTACAGTGGTCCTGTCATGACTCCGAGGTACTGCTCACTAACCTAAGACTGATGAGGTAATCCTCCTGTCGAGTACTGCGGGTTTGCGGCCAACTACCGGGCACTTCGTCCACTGAGGGTCTGTTGCCAAATACCGGGCGCTCCCACTAATAGCCTACATAGGTACTCCTCCTGTCGAGTACCGCGTGTTTGCGGCCAACTACCGGGCGCTCCGTCTGCCGTGGGTCTGTCGCCAAATACCAGGCGCTCCTTCCACTGGGCTAGTCGAGTCGGTCAAGCAGTCGTCAGGTCTCAGCCGGCAACACGGTCTCCGTACTCCGCACGCTCGTCTCCGGGAGGGTCCGCTCCACGAGCTACTGGTCGATACTCCATGTATCACAAAGTCCCGCAAAGAAGTATCTCAAAGGACCACCTCATCATAGGGTTCTCAACGCAACAGACGACATATCAATCGGACGCCCGGTCTGTGAGTTATCAGCCTTTTTGTCACAGGGGCCCGGTTGGTTTCGTGTGCGAACCAATCCTGTCGTAACTCAACTATACCCCGAACACTCATAGGGTATACTCATAGGGACAGTTTCTCAACTAGATCACCAACGCCGGTGACGGTTCGTCAAACGAACGTTCTGTCAGAAAGGTATCAGCTTTTCCGTTCCAGGGGCCCGGTTAGATATTGGTGCGATCCAACCCGGCCACTATCAAACTGCATACAAATCTCGGCGAAGGATGCCAAAAGTTCCGTATCATCAACAGGAACTCAACGCAACAGACGACGCGTCAATCAGACTCCCGGTCTGAGAGTTATTGGCTTTTTCGTTCCAGGGGCCCGGTTGGATTTCAGTGCGATCCAACCCGACCGCACTCCGTTGGCATGAAAACCTCGAGCGGAGTAAGCCAAAAGATCCGTCTCACTTAGAAAAATTCAATTAAACAGACGGCGCGTCAATCGGCCGCCCGGTCTGTTATTTATTGGCCTTTCCGTCTCACACCCACCCTGGGAAACTTCCCAGGAGGTCACCCATCCTGATCACTACTCTAGGCCAATCACGCTTAACTATGGAGTTTTAACCACGTAGGCTCCCGAAAAGGAAGGTGCACCTTGTGTATAGTATACCGAAACGACCGTCTCGATCCAAGGATCGCGTTGCCGCTGACGGCGAGTCGTTTGGAGGCCTGTAGCCCAAGATACGGGCATTTGACCGAAAGTGGTCCGAAAGTGGGGGTCTGGGCCCGGGTCGACCCGGCACGACCCCCCCCCCCCCCCCGGGTCGGCCGAACCGGGTCGACCCGCCCCGGGCGACGACCCGGCCCGACGACCCCGCCCGGCCGGCGGCGCGGTCCGGCGCGGCCGGGGCGCCGTTTGGGCACCGCGCGCGGGGGGCAAATCCCCCCCCCTCCTTTGAGAACCGCAGCCCCTTAATTGGGGCCACTTTTGAGACCCGGCCGGGGGAAATTAATTCCCCCCGTCTCCACTGGCCGGCCTCCACTGGCCGGCCGGTTTCGCCAGCAAGGACCGGCGACTGCCGGTCCTTCCTTCGCCGAAACCGGCGGCCCAGTGCCGGCCGCCGGTCATCTTGCTCCGCCGCGGCACGGAACCGGCCGCGACCTATGCCGTCTAGCGCGATGCGACGACATCGCTTCCCTCCGCCGTGGCCCCGCTCCGGCCGCGGCGCCTTTGACTTTCTTCGACGCGACGCGACGGCGCCGCGTTCTTGGATTTCGTTCCACGGTGCGGCGCGACGGCACCGCACAATAATTTCCGTGTGATTCCTGTGTGGTGTGACGGCACCACGCCATCCCGTTCCATCCGCAAGGAAACAATTATGAACATAGGAGGGGGGTTAGGCCGTGTTGGTGTGGTCCAGGCCCCCCTCTGGTTAGACAATAACATTTAATCCTTGATCCTCGAAGTTCTACATTCTAGAATCAAGAATTGAAAATAAATAAATAAAATATCAACAATCCCCTACCTCGGATTCAAGTACGGAGCACGCCAATCAAGCCGCGGAAGACTAGCGTCGCGGTGGTCGGGCGTCGCGGAAATCGAACGTCGTTTCCGTTGACTTCGAGGTGCATCCGAAGAGGTACGTCACTGGAGAAGCTTCGTAAGCTGGCGGAGATAGTCCGAGGAGGAAACATTTTCTACTTTCGTTGACACGGGAAGAAGATCGAAGAAGCGGAGTTGTCGATCATCGGAAACACACTAGCTACGAAGAAGAGAAGCGGCGTTCTTCGTCGTAGCTTAAGTGTTCTTCGTGTTCTTCGTCAAGGTTGAAGAAGATGGAGAGAGATTCTCAAAATCTCTCAAGGTGGCAAAGGAGACCAACCCAAAATAAAATAAGCTTAAGCCTTATTTTATTTACACAACTAAATATTTTAATTTCAAAAAATAACAAACGAACCATTAATTCGTAGAATTTATCCAACGAAATAAATAGCTCATTTAATTTACGAAAAAAAACCGCCCAATTAAATGGTCTGTTAAGAATTTAAGAAAACGCATCAGTTGACTTTCATAAAGACGGGTTTTCGCGGGTGCGTTACTTAGCGGAAAAAAACGGTGGGGCTCGTGTGGTACCCACCTCACAAATATCCTACCAAGAGGGTATGATATTTTTGGATAGCACCCTATCCGATTCAGCTCAGATTAAGCCGCTTTTAAGAGGCTTCAAGTGGCTTCCAAGTGGCTTAAGTGAAATAAAATATAGTTGTCGCAAAATTATTTTATTTCTTAACTTTACGCCCGAAAATTAAAAACCACACCTGAGCAAACGAAACTCCGGAAGAGGCGTTTCTAAGCAATTACCGGCGTTGCGATTCCATCGGTGCCCTCAGAATTCGATTCCGAGGACCGGTTCAAAAGTTAGAAAAACCCGCTCGTCCGTTCACTGAACGTACCCGAGCCAAACATCGGAAATTGATTCCGGGCACACCGGGCCTCAGAATCAGGCGCCGTCAGAAACTAAGTTCTTTTAAAATTCCAAAGAAAATTAAGAAAAAAATTTCCATGGAATTTACAGGTCTTTACATTGATCTCCACATTGAATAACACATTGATAGAAAAATTGAACAATAATGATAATTCCACCATGAAATCTCGAGAACAAGGGTTTTTTTATAATAACGTCATTGTGTATTTTATTCTTTTTTGTTGTGTTGTATATATTTTTTATATATTTATATTTTACTCATTTCAATTTCGTTTCACCACATTTATATTATTATTATATTTTTATATTAGTTATTTTATAATAGTGAAAATAGAAAGATAGTGTGTGGAAGTGGCCTCCTTATGATCGACACTAGGGTGTGCCACTATGGTACATTAATAGGATAGTAAGAAATTAATTGAATAGTGATTCATGAAAAACCACTATCATCAGATGGATTTGGGATATATAGTGATGCATTGAGGATAATACATGGTTGTTTCCATATACATAATGATCAATTGTTTTCTTTTGAATAAAAGGAATTTAAAAAAATTGAAATAACTATTAAAACCGAGATCTAAATTAGTACCATTTTTATTTTCTCTAATGATTTGGTGACACAATCACTGTAGAAAAATATATTACATATTTATAGAAAAAAAATATTGGAAGTGCATATTCTTATATAAAAAACTCAACATGAAGAAATGGAGATGTCTTGAGATAATTAATGATTTTTATTTCTCAAATCAATAATATCTAGGACGGTTAAATAAAAAATCAAATGCACTAACAAGAATTATCATGGTGTTTTGGAAATTTTTTTGATGGATAGACATCCCATGTTCATTGACATAATAAAGAAAATTTTGGGAGTTATTAATGAAGTGGAATATAAAATCATGTTAATCATTTGGTTACTTATCTACCATTTTATTAAACATCCATTGGTTGGGTTTTGTCTTTGGATTTATTTTTATATTAGAATTTTTTAGAAATTCAATTGTTTTTTATAATTGGAGAAGAATTTTCCTAAACTGTGTGCCCCCAAGTTAACACTGTACAAACCTGGGTCGTGGGGTTTTGAACAGTTGGTGCATGGTTTCAGAAAATATGCACCCACCTAGTTGTGATGGATTTTATAGCCTAATAACATATTAATAATCCTTATGTCACAATTAGTGTTTTTGGAATGGCGTCCTGAACAATAATACTGGTATAATCTCTACTTTATATTTAGATATGTAGAAATCCAAATCATTTTCCCTATCTTGTGGGCCTATTTCTCTTGTTTGGGTGTTGATCATAGTAACCTTCTTATGTGTTTAATTTTTTTACTAATTTTTTTGTCACATCATTTGTTCAATAAGGCATATAAATAGAATCCATGAGGAGGATTTTAATGAACCATAGTGAGAAAATCCACCCTTGGACTTGAATCTCATTGAGATGGTCATACATGCATTTCGTGCTCTACGATAGGCACCTGCACCCATTCCCATTATAGATATAGTGGTAGAACCTCTAACGAATGAATTTTGGATCTATACTCATAAGTTACTCTACAAATATTTACCAATATTCTATGAATCTAATGATCCTCAACATTGTAACACCCCAAGCTTCCACGGTACGTTTCCCTTCGAATAATGCGATAGCGTGTGTTGTACGCAACCTCGAGTTCTAACACACACCACAACTAATTAAACTAGCCGTTGTGAATAGTAATTCCTAATTTTTGAAATAATATATATTTTATATTTCAAAATGGACTTCATTTTTGGATTCGGAATATCGAACTTAGCCTAGGGTGAAATTTTGGTACTTTTCGGATAACTTTCATATTTTGATGAATAGTAAAAATTACTAAATTTAAATTAAAAACAACTTTTTTAATCAAAATAATTAATAGTGATAAATTATGAATTTGAGTGGTTTTAAAGTATATTTAGAATATATTTTTACCATTTAATATAATTTTGGTCATTGGACATAATTTTACAATTAAACCGAACATAAACAAGTGTTAATCTTTTGATAGTTATTATCTCTTAAAAACACGCTTTTTGTTTTGACAGCGGGAATTAATTTTAAATTAATTTCTGCCACTTCTGTGTTTTGAATTTAGAAAAATGGATTCCATATTTGGAATCAGGATGTTCAAATTGTGTAAATAGGTAACTTTTATTTTTAGACATTTTGAATAATTACTGCGGTAAATATTTTATTTACCATGGTTAATAGTAAATCCGGTAAATAAGGGTTAACAAATAATATTATAATAATACTAAATTACCCTAAAACGTGTCTTAACCCTATTGGTTGATACATGGTCGACCATGGGCATCTTTGGGTCAATTTTGGGACCCCATTGATTCACTTGTAAGTGATAATGACACTTTATTTTAATTAAGTTAAAATGAATACAAAAATGGCATAAGCTTACATCTTTTAAAAGAACAATTTTTACATAGGGTTATACATGTTGGATTTTCGATTATAAATATTCATTAGAAAGCTAAAACGATTTCCTACATAATGATATTTTATTTATAATTTTCAGACATCAAATAATTTAAATTATTAATGACACAATAATGATGCAATGTTTACCTCATTAATAAATCATTTAAATAAATAAGATTATAATGATTAAAATATTATCTAAAACCTGTCCAATTCTTATTGTTTGATGTTATTTAGAATATGAGTCATCTTATCTTCGACCTCAATGATTTTTGGACCATTATAAACCGAATATAATTATATTATAAAGTAATACATTCACTCTTTCCTAAAGAGCCCCTCCTCTTCCTTATAAAAGGAGACCACTTCTACTCATTCCTCACACCTCTCAAGCCACTTGGCTCGTCCAAACTCTGCCCAACTAAGCTCCTCACATCCCTCTCCTCCTCCTTGAAGCTTCCCATGAGGCAGAAAGCATTTCAAGAAGTCCTTTGGTTCCAACCAAAGTGAGTTACCTAAATTAAAGGTAACATTTTCTCTTAAATTATTTTCAATTATTTTTCTTCTCCAACCCCCAAACTCTTTTTATTTCCTTTCTTTTGTAACAACACCAGTATCCAAAATATACTAGGATGTTGTTATAAGAAGGATTCAAACTACACATTCACACAACTCCATCTAATGGATGATGAACATAATGTTTCTGTGGATGGAAAACTAACGCCTCACGAAACGATGATTGTTCAAATACATCTTACCGCCTCTCATGGTGGCCATTAGGATGGCACTGTAATTAAATATGATATTAATGATATATATTTTATATATAAGCTTCTGTAATTCCATTTTATTTAATACAATTATTCGTTTCATGTTGTATATACATACGATAATTTCATTTGAGGAAGTACGGACTACCGCCCCCTTAAAATGATATGACTCGTTCATACCACACATGGAACGTATAAAGGATGGTGTTAATGAACTTAAGTAACATATATAGAATATTATATTTTACTGGAATAGTAATATACCTATGTATCATTTGGATTCGATTCTTTTAAAATAAAAATTAAATGGAAGTAGAATTCGTGCGTACGTACGGACTACCATATCCACGAACGCGATGTGATTCATTCTCCATCGTATCCATTCAAGTATAATTATCATTTGATGATTTAAAAATGATGTTTAAGGACTTGATAACATTCTGGATATGAGTAATATACATCCCATTAATAATGAATATGGCTCACATAACAAAGAATATAAAGTAAAATGAACCCATTTACACCTGAAATGACGATAATTCTAAGATATTATTAACAAATCAATGTTAAAAGATCATATATGATATCATATTAAAGTAACTGATTCTTGTATTATACAATAACAATTATTTCACCATTATACAGGAGGTAAACCTACCATCGACCAAGGAAAAAGTACAAAGTAAGGGATTCTCTTATCTCACTTTCAATTCCGTGAGATTTCCATTGTTCGCTACTAAATTATTGAAAGTGGTGTATTGTGTACTTCCATTTGATATATATTATCATGACTCACTTTATATTCATTTTATTCTGTAAATCATTTGGTGTTTATTAACTTTTGGCCATGCGACTCAGTTGATTAACGTGGTAAGGGGTTTCTTGTCTCACTTTTAATTCCGTGAGAATTCCATTGATCACCACTTAATTATTTAATGTGGTGTATGTGTACTACCCACGATTGTATTAATTGTGTAATATACTTTATTTTATGGGTATTTACATCATCATGGTATGATCTTTCTTTCATGGGTGTTTGTTTCTTAAGTTACCTAATCAATAAGGGAATTTGAGATTTCAATTTCCACTCATTTGGCTTTACGCATATTTCATTGATTATATTACCCCAAGATTATGTGTGGAATCACTATTCATTTGATTATGTCATAATTTCCACTCCCCTTCCTGTGGATATACTTTTGATACACATAATCACTCCATGGAAAATTCTAAAGTCATTGATATGAATTTGATAAGAGTAATTTTAACTCTTTCACCATTTGTTGAGTTAAACATCCAATTCGTTGGTGTTGTTTTTACAGGAATATGTGTGAATATACTTTGATTGTTTTACACTGAATATCCAATCATATTTAGTGTAATTATATTTTTCACACATAATTATGTTGTTGATTTATCCTTAACCTACGGATATGGCCTTTATGAGATATTTCATCTCAACTTACAATCCATTGAGACTTCTTTGTTGATATACACCAAATCACTTTTATGTGGTGTATATAATGTACTTTGACATAGTATATCATGAATTCCCTTTATTCTCATGATATTACAATGTTTTGATTACCTCAATTATTTTCATTCAAGTGTCTCTCTTTTGGTTAGAATCTCTAACTGAAATACCATTTTTAAATGTTTTAAAGACTTATTCATCTAAATCTTTCTCATTAATGTCCATGTTTTAAAAATGGTTTTAAGGATTTATTTATATGGACATTAAAGTTTAGAAATTAAAAATCCTTTTAAAAAGTTTAAAAGTGGTATGGGACACTTTGATTCAAAAATCTATTTTTAAATGGCTTCTTGACAAATAGTGTGACTTTTAAATGATTTCAAGAAAAAGGGGGATATTTCTCTCAAATAGTTTTGATGATTATTTTCATCTATGTCAACATCCTTCATTATTCTTGATTGAGGTTAATTTGATACAATACAATCTTCCATATTGTATCGAATGAGTTATGTTTGACTATGGATGTGCTATTTTTATACCATTCATGGTTTGTGGTAGAAGTATTGACATTTCGTATGCTAGTTTTAATATGAATGTTTATGTTATGTTTAAACCTGCTCATATGAGGAATGCATTGGACTTAATAAGTGACGGGTGGAGCCCGCTATAGCTCCTCGATGCATCAGTAGGTCTCATGAGACAAACTAGTGTCTTGGCACAAGGCCTTGGCAAAATCTTATTTGTAGTCTTGGCACGAGGCCTTGGCTATGTGGTTATGATAGTCTGGCATTATGAATTCCATCATTATGAAAGTGGTTATTGATATTGCATGTGATCATTCGACTAGTAGAATATCCATGTGAGTAAGTAAATGGAATTATTTCATTTTATTTATTCCATACCATGTTGAAAGTTCAAGTTTCAAAGGCTTTTGTTTTTGTTATAAATTGCCTTAAGTGTTTATGATTATTTATGAAAGCTTCTGCTATAATGTTATCCTTACTGAGCATCCGAGCTCACCCCTTTCAATGTTTTTTTTTCAGGATTATGAAGAAGTAATTTATGAATGACCTGCAGGGATAGTATGAGGGGATACGAAGACAAAATGTTTTTTTATGATGTAATGTAAAACTTTATGGATGTATCTAGTTATTCCAAGGCTACTAAACTAATCGGTCTTTTGAGACTTGATCTTTTCTCATGATCATGCCAATGTTATGTAATAATGCACCGACTCTGGGTAACTAGGGTCGGGGCGTTACAGTTGGTATCAGAGGATGTTTAGTACAAACCTTGGAAGCTAGATTTAGATAAACTCTGATTAGAGCACGTAAACCTAAGATGAACTTTGAGGATTAGTATAGAAGAACTTCCTAGAATTTTGGTATTGTAGAGATTTTGTGAGTTTTCCGAGCAATACATCCCTGTCTGGATACGAGCAGGTAGAGGCGGCTCTGGCACAGATGTACCTATGGGTAAAACCCGAAAACACCGCTTTGAGCTAGACTCGAACGGGAACTGGTGCACGACAACGGGCCTTGCTGCACTCTTGGTTACGACACTCCCGGGGGATATGCTTTGGTAAATTCACAAGATTAGTATAAACCATTATTAAAGGAATACAAAAAAAATGCCCCTAAGAATATATGTCGGCAAATAGATAGTGGATAACCTAGATTTTAACATAGGGTACCCCAAGTTAGGATATATTGTTCAATTACAAGATTATCCTATTATGTATCTTTTTTTACATTCTTATTAGATAAGTATTCAAAAACCCTAATTGTATTTTCTTTTGTTAGTTGAAACATGGAGGGAGCAAGATCACGAACAACTCTTCTCTCTCTTCCTGAAGAACTACTTACAATTATTATCCAGAAGTCATGCGCAGACGATGTTGAAACTTTTTCAAATGTCCATGTTACATGCAAACAACTTTATGAGACATCCAATACCTCTAGCATTGCACGATTATTTCAAGGATCCAGTACCGACTATGGGATAATTTTGCGCTCTCAACTTTCTTACCACGCTAAGCGTGGGAAGTACCATCAGGGGCTTTTCAAATTATTCACTTTATCTCAGAATTACGATGCACTAAATGATTTTCTAGATGCTGCAGAAGAGGGAGACCTTCGAGCAGCCTATATGTATCAAATTATATATTTATGTCTTTTGGGATATACGAACACTGATTTACCAAAATCTTATTTTGAAATATTTGAAGATGAATCAGTGAGAATTTTTCTAAAAAAACATGTTAATGACGATGTCTCAAAATTATATATAAGAAATACCTATTTTTTTATGATGCATCGATGCTTCCATCGATATAATCCAAAATGTATGAGGAGTTTTTGGGTAAAGGAAGTAGATGATTTTGAAAAATTCCTGAGGTACCATTGTGACACATGAACGCATTCTACCAAAAGGCAAATCCGCCTAGTCTCTCCAGAGTTCATGTTGTGATCCACATACCTCTAGTGACAAAATACATGCCTGACCCAATGCATGTACTCACCTATGAAGAATTATAACTGGAACTCGATCTATCTTATTATGGAGAGCCTATCAGAATTCTTCATACCAAAGATCAAGTGTTGAGAAACCGGATGACTTGTCTGGTAAATGATCTATGGAGAAATCATAAGATGGAAGAGGCAATGTGGGAACCCGAGGAACGTATGATGAAGAACCTATGTGGAAATAAATGGATGGTGAAATGTTTAAAAGTGTTAGTGCTCTTTATTGATGGGTTTACATTGGAATAATTTTCTCTTGTATTTGTAACCCCATAGTTTGCCATGTGAGAATGATATTTGAGGAATAATTGTCTCTTCTATTGTGGATATAGGTATAAATAACCATTTGGTTTTATATGATCATTGAGGTTTGAGAAAATGATAAGTTATTATAATTTGGGATGAAAATGCAAAGTATGATATAACATTTGTGGTTAAATTATGTTATTTTGAGGAATTTATCTCATTTTGGTAATATTATAAAATATAGTTTTTGAAAAAGGACAACACGTAGACCGTATGACAACCCGTCGCGTCGGACAAAGCTGTGGGAATCGAACCCACATCCAAAGTGCGATTGGGATTTATCGCCTACCACTGGACTACGTGAAGTCCCTGGTTAGTGTGACTTTTTTTTGTTGTTAAATGATTTTATTGATCAATAATAAGATGATTTGGGTTCTTATTTCTTATCAAATGAATACCCTTGGTATAGGAAAATGATTTGGTGATTAAGTGATAAATGTCATTTTGAAAGATGTTCACTTTGTTGGGAACACTATATGCCCAAGGAAAATCGAATACAATGGGGTTTCATTTGTAGAGTAATGGTGGATTTTTATCTACGTTTTTATTATTGATTTATAGTGATTTGGGTTATTTATGGAAATGATTAACCTATAACAGAGAATATGTGATAATGTTAATTAATTTTAAGTATGTGACTTTAAGAGTATTTGATGTCATTTGGAGATACAATGTAACATGGGAGACTACATAATCAAATTCTTCTATGTTTTGGGTTTCAATATTAGTTTGGATTATATTAAAGGATTTTAAGGACAATTGGTTATTGAATGGTATCTATTTAACTTTGGGGTATTGTTGGTTTAATTTTAGAAAATTAAGAAGAGTGCATATTTATCTCAATGAATATCCTTTTGGGGGATCATTAGATCATTCACTAACCATTTTGGTTTTGAATAATCTTCAAAGACAATGTAAATATATGGTTTATCCTGCATGGATCATGTGATTCTATAGAAGTTATTCTAGCTCTTCCAGTGTGACCAAGTCTTCTTGAATACTCATCGTTTAAAAAAAATTGAGTTAGTGGTGGAAATTTATTAAAGAATGAAAATCTACTTAAAATGTAAGTATATCTCATGATGTTCTTAGTCAATATCATAAATGAATTCCTCTTCCTTATGTAATGTAACTTAAAAAAAATGTTGTCCGTTTACTTTCCTACTAGGAGACTAATGGTGGTTTGTCCCAACAAAAGTTTGTGGTTTTCTCATTGTTAACTTTCTCCTGATCATGATTTCTATCCCTCTCCATCAGAACTTGACACTTAGTTTATCATCCATATCCATGTTTTCTTACATGGAATCCTAGTATGGGTTATCTTGGATGACCCTTATACCTCTCTTTCATTCTTTTAAAGTGATAGTTTTATTGACTCTTTTTCCGATGTGGGACATTCCATTGTATTCCCAAGAAAAATTTTAAAAAATTGCGAGGACGCAATTTATTGAAGGAGGGGAGAATGTAACACCCCAAGCTTCCACGGTACGTTTCCCTTCGAATAATGCGATAGCGTGTGTTGTACGCAACCTCGAGTTCTAACACACACCACAACTAATTAAACTAGCCATTGTGAATAGTAATTCCTAATTTTTGAAATAATATATATTTTATATTTCAAAATGGACTTAATTTTTGGATTCGGAATATCGAAATTAGCCTAGGGTGAAATTTTGGTACTTTTCGGATAACTTTCATATTTTGATGAATAGTAAAAATTACTAAATTTTAATTAAAAACAACTATTTTAATCAAAATAATTAATAGTGATAAATTATGAATTTGAGTGGTTTTAAAGTATATTTAGAATATATTTTTACCATTTAATATAATTTTGGTCATTGGACATAATTTTACAATTAAACCGAACATAAACAAGTGTCAATCTTTTGATAGTTATTATCTCTTAAAAACACGCTTTTTGTTTTGACAGCGGGAATTAATTTTAAATTAATTTCTGCCACTTCTGTGTTTTGAATTTATAAAAATGGATTCCATATTTGGAATCAGGATGTTCAAATTGTGTAAATAGGTAACTTTTATTTTTAGACATTTTGAATAATTACTGCGGTAAATATTTTATTTACCATGGTTAAGGGTAAATCCGGTAAATAAGGGTTAAAAAATAATATTATAATAATACTAAATTACCCTAAAACGTGTCTTAACCCTATTGGTTGATACATGGTCGACCATGGGCATCTTTGGGTCAATTTTGGGACCCCGTTGATCCACTTGTAAGTGATAATGACACTTTATTTTAATTAAGTTAAAATGAATACAAAAATGGCATAAGCTTACATCTTTTAAAAGAAAAATTTTTACATAGGGTTATACGTGTTGGATTTTCGATTATAAATATTCATTAAAAAGCTAAAAAGATTTCCTACATAATGATAATTTATTTATAATTTTCAGACATCAAATAATATAAATTATCAATGACACAATAATGATGCAATGTTTACCTCATTAATAAATCATTTAAATAAATAAGATTATAATGATTAAAATATTATCTAAAACCTGTCCAATTCTTATTGGTTGATGTTATTTAGAATATGAGTCATCTTATCTTCGACCTAAATGATTTTTGGACCATTATAAACCGAATATAATTATATTATAAAGTAATACTTTCACTCTTTCCTAAAGAGCCCCTCCTCTCCCTTATAAAAGGAGACCACTTCTACTCATTCCTCACACCTCTCAAGCCACTTGGCTCGTCCAAACTCTGCCCAACTAAGCTCCCCACATCCCTCTCCTCCTCCTTGAAGCTTCCCATTAGGCAGAAAGCATTTCAAGAAGTCCTTTGGTTCCAACCAAAGTGAGTTACCTAAATTAAAGGTAACATTTTCTCTTAAATTATTTTCAATTATTTTGCTTCTCCAACCCCCAAACTCTTTTTATTTCCTTTCTTTTGTAACAACACCAGTATCCAAAATATACTAGGATGTTGTTATAAGAAGAATTCAAACTACACATTCACACAACTCCATCTAATGGATGATGAACATAATGTTTCTGTGGATGGAAAACTAACGCCTCGCGAAACGATGATTGTTCAAATACATCTTACCGCCTCTCATGGTGGCCATTAGGATGGCACTGTAATTAAATATTATATTAATGATATATATTTTATATATAAGCTTCTTTAATTCCATTTTATTTCATACCATTATTCGTTTCATGTTGTATATACATACGATAATTTCATTTGAGGAAGTGCGGACTACCGCCCCCTTAAAATGATATGACTCGTTCATACCACACATGGAACGTATAAAGGATGGTGTTAATGAACTTAAGTAACATATATAGAATATTATATTTTACTGGAATAGTAATATACCTATGTATCATTTGGATTCGATTCTTTTAAAATAAAAATTAAATGGAAGTAGCATTCGTGCGTACGTACGGACTACCGTCTCCACGAACGCGATGTGATTCATTCTCCATCGTATCCATTCAAGTATAATTATCATTTGATGATTTAAAAATGATGTTTAAGGACTTGATACCATTCTGGATATGAATAATATACATCCCATTAATAACGAATATGGCTCACATAACAAAGAATATAAAGTAAAATGAACCCGTTAACACCTGAAATGACGATAATTCTAAGATATTATTAACAAATCAATGTTAAAAGATCATATATGATATCATATTAAAGTAACGGATTCTTGTATTATTCAATAACAATTATTTTACCATTATACAGGAGGTAAACCTACCATCGACCAAGGAAAAAGTACAAAGTAAGGGATTCTCTTATCTCACTTTCAATTCCGTGAGATTTCCATTGTTCGCTACTAAATTATTGAAAGTGGTGTATTGTGTACTTCCATTTGATATATATTATCATGATTCACTTTATATTCATTTTATTCTGTAAATAATTTGGTGTTTATTAACTTTTGGCCATGCGACTCAGTTGATTAACGTGGTAAGGGGTTTCTTGTCTCACTTTTAATTCCGTGAGAATTCCATTGATCACCACTTAATTATTGCATGTGGTGTATGTGTACTACCCATGATTGTATTCATTGTGTAATATACATTATTTTATGGGTATTTACATCATCATGGTATGATCTTTCTTTCATGGGTGTTTGTTTCTTAAGTTACCTAATCAATAAGGGAATTTGAGATTTCAATTTCCACTCATTTGGCTTTACGCATATTTCATTGATTATATTACCCCAAGATTATGTGTGGAATCACTATTCATTTGATTATGTCATAATTTCCACTCCCCTTCCTGTGGATATACTTTTGATACACATAATCACTCCATTGAAAATTCTAAAGTCATTGATTTGAATTTGATAAGAGTAATTTTAACTCTTTCACCATTTGTTGAGTTAAACATCCAATTCGTTGGTGTTGTTTTTACAGGAATATGTTTGAATATACTTTGATTGTTTTACACTGAATATCCAATCATATTTAGTGTAATTATATTTTTCACACATAATTATGTTGTTGATTTATCCTTAACCTAAGGATATGGCCTTTATGAGATATTTCATCTCAACTTACAATCCATTGAGACTTCTTTCTTGATATACACCAAATCACTTTTATGTGGTGTATATAATGTACTTTGACATAGTATATCATGAATTCCCTTTATTCTCATGATATTACAATGTTTTGATTACCTCAATTATTTTCATTCAAGTGTCTCTCTTTTGGTTAGAATCTCTAACTGAAATACCATTTTTAAATGTTTTAAAGACTTATTCATCTAAATCTTTCTCATTAATGTCCATGTTTTAAAAATGGTTTTAAGGATTTATTTATATGGACATTAAAGTTTAGAAATTAAAAATCCTTTTAAAAAGTTTCAAAGTGGTATGGGACACTTTGATTCAAAAATCTATTTTTAAATGGCTTCTTGACAAATAGTGTGACTTTTAAATGATTTCAAGAAAAAGGGGGATATTTCTCTCAAATAGTTTTGATGATTATTTTCATCTATGTCAACATCCTTCATTATTCTTGACTGAGGTTAATGGGATACAATACAATCTTCCATATTGTATCGAATGAGTTATGTTTGACTATGGATGTGCTATTTTTATACCATTCATGGTTTGTGGTAGAAGTATTGACATTTCGTATGCTAGTTTTAATATGAATGTTTATGTTATGTTTAAACCTGTTCATATGAGGAATGCATTAGACTTAATAAGTGATGGGTGGAGCCCGCTATAGCACCTCGATGCATCGGTAGGTCTCATGAGACAAACTAGTGTCTTGGCACAAGGCCTTGGCAAAATCTTATTTGTAGTCTTGGCACGAGGCCTTGGCTATGTGGTTATGATAGTCTGGCATTATGCATTCCATCATTATGAAAGTGGTTATTGATATTGCATGTGATCATTCGACTAGTAGAATATCCATGTGAGTAAGTAAATGGCATTATTTCATTTTATTTATGCCATACCATGTTGAAAGTTCAAGTTTCAAAGGCTTTTGTTTTAGTTATAAATTGCCTTAAGTGTTTATGATTATTTATGAAAGCTTCTGCTATAATGTTATCCTTACTGAGCATCCGAGCTCACCCCTTTCAATGTTTTTTTTCCAGGATTATGAAGAAGTAATTTATGAATGACCTGCAGGGATAGTATGAGGGGATATGAAGAAAAAATGTTTTTTTATGATGTAATGTAAAAATTTATGGATGTATCTAGTTATTCCAAGGCTACTAAACTAATCGGTCTTTCGAGACTTGATCTTTCTCATGATCATGCCAATGTTATGTAATAATGCACCGACTCTGGGTAACTAGGGTCGGGGCATTACAAACATGATGAGGATTGGTTAACTAGGATAGAGATACTTTTTGATTTTGTGGAAGTGCCTCATTTGATCCAGTTGAAATGTTCCATCGTCAAGCTCAACAGACCTATTAGGAAAAGACAGGACACAGTGGTGAAGGTAAAAAAGCATGAGTGTATTGAGTGGAAGTACATTATATATATTCTCACTGACTAGTTCTATCATGAGTATATAGTATATAAAAAGGTTATAGATTTTTCTATACTCAATTGGGCAGGTGTGAATATGATTGTGTATGTATACCAATTCATTTAGCCTGTGATGTTTTAACCAAATATTGTCTCAAATGAGAAGATGAAGACTTTAATGAATGGTATGGGACTTCACTTTGAGGATCATTATCTATATTTTATACTGAATCTTCCCTCTTTTACTAACATGCTCGGTAGGTCATTGATGGTAGAACGTGATTTGGACAGTAAGTCTGGGTTGAAGGGAGTTCCTTTTTATCATCATAGATGTTCGATGATTTCCCATAATAATATTATAATGTGTGATTATTTTCATAGTATTTATCAATAGAAAGGTTCTCCAAGACATAATGTAGTTCCTAGGAAATTCCCTTTGTCTTTCTTCTAGTTTGTAAATATTGGGCATTCGAAACAAGTTTTCACTGAGACACCCAATATTTAAAGTTCCTATAGACATTCAAGAGTCTTAAAAGTCATATTTTATCATTCCATCTAGACATAGTGGCATGGGATCATAAAAATAGCACTTTGGTTCAATCAAGAGATTTAGGACGTAATGTGTTCAAAACAAATGTATCCATAACCAAGATTCTTTACACAAATGAAGATTCTCCAGATGAAGCAGATATTGGTCCATCTTCTATGAGAGGTACCGTCACTATAACTTCATCTTTATTTTCTACTTTATTTGATACTGGTACTTCTCATTCACTCATTTTTAAACGTGTTGGGATCTTGATAAATCTTCATACTATGCTTCTTTCTTTTTAGATGGATATTACGACCCCCTTAGAATGATGATATAGAAGGGTCTTCATTGTCCTTCCTATGTCATATCTTTATCAGATATTTAACTTACATGGGTTTTTCCCCTTCTCATCATGAGACTTTTTATGTAATTTTTGGGATGGATTCACTAATTTCTAATAAATACCAAATTAATAATTATCTTCTATGAGTATTTTTTACTATGCTATATGATTTCTATCGTATCTATTAAATAGAATGAGACCCAAATTACAGTAGAGAATGACCATATTATATAGAGATAGGGATGGTAATATCAGTTTATTTTTTTCATCTAGGGAAATAATATTACAGCGATGATCTCACTTGAGTTATTGTCATGTTTTCGGACATGTTTCTTTTCTACTTCTTCATTTTTGCAATAGTTAGAGAGATATAGTTCTCTATTAATATAGTTAATGTCACTTGACCACTTTCTCTTCCTTCTTACCTTAAGAAACCAACTAAAATGAAATATTTGAAGAATCTATTGGAGGATATTTCATAAAAAGTATTTACACACCTAGTTATGTCACATTAGATTGAACATTTTAATTTTACATAAAAAGATAATGGGTCACGTAAGATATGTATTGATTATCTTAAACTATATAAAATTATGGTCAAGAAAATGTACCTGTTGCCATAAATTGATGATCTGTTTTACTAGGTAAAAGGTGAAAAGAAGTTCTCAGAGATTGATCATCAATCTAGTTGTCCCCAGTTAAGAATAAAAGATTCAAACATTTTTAAAATCAACTTCTAGAGAATATATGTCTATTATGTATATTAATATTTACATTTGGGATTAACCAATTCTCCTAGAATCTTTATTTCATGGATTATTTGGATATTTCACGTGTATCTTGATGTGATCATGGTGGTATTTTAGATAAAATTTTTGTTTACTTCAAGTCCAAGGAGGCTCGTGTACACCATCTAATATCAGTTTATGAATTGTTCAAAATCACCAATTTTATGCCAATATTTCAAAATTTTATTTATTGATTCAGTAAGTGATTTTATTGGGTTGTGTTTTCTTAGAGAATAGTATCTATATTGATACAAATAAGGTGAATGATGTTATGACATTGAAGTAACCACGTAATGTTTTTAGGATTCATAGCCTCTTGTGTTTAGAGTGGTACTGTTTATAGTTCATAAAGGATTTCCCCAATATGGATTCTCTAATGACTTTTATCATTAGGAAGGTACTGATGTTTTCATAGGATGATGAATTTCAGAATTATTTTGTTGATTTGATATGTATTTTTATTTCTATTCCGGTGTTATCTCTTCCATAGCTTTGGTGGGACTGTGTGGTCTTCATTAATATGTTAGGTTTGTGTATGGGATGTGGTCTTATATAGGTCGATCAAGTAATTGTCGATGTTTCTCGAAATCATATTCCTCATGAGAAGAAATACCTAAAACATGTCCTTAAAATCCTCTTAATGATTCTTGTGCTTCAATTTTAGTGGAATTTCATTTATATATAATGGTTTACCAGGCATTTTGACCTCATGATATTGAGTTATTTATTATCCCAACATTTCAATATTAGGAACGAATTTTGGTGGCATTCCTATAGTATATTTTTTGACATCACCTATACCCCCATGAAAATTTACTTTAATAACTGATGAATTTAGAAAGAAACTCCCAAACTATAATGTGAAGGAATCATTGAATGTGTTGAACTTGATGGCTCTCATTTCACAGTTTCGTTAAGGACTCCAGGAAATATGGGATGAGGTAGTCTTGGAATGTGTTCATTTGATATCTTCTCTTCTTGAAATGATTCTTTAGGGACAATAGAATGATTATGTTTTTCAAATAATTAGACTCTCATTATGTTGGGGATACCATGGTGGGGTGTTCATTATCTAAGGAGGATGTTTTCTATGTAACTCTCCTACCCCAGTTACCTAGTTTGGGTTCATTATTACATAACATTTACATGATCACAAGAGATCAAGTCTCAAAAGACTGATTAATTTAGTATCCTTAGATGTGATAGATACATACATAAGTTTTAAATTACATCATTAAATGAGAAAAAAAATATTGTGTCCCATTATGACACACTCAAATCCCATAGCCTATTCCTGTAGGATAATTGTAATATACTTTTTGGCATCATGGTTAACATAAAATCATAGAAAGGGGTGAACTCAGATGCTCAGTAAGGATAACATTATAGTAGAAACTATCATAAATAACCATTAACATTTAAGAAAATGTATAAGATTGAGATAGAAATATTTAAAACATAAACATCAGCATAATATGTCAAAGATAAATCAAATAATGTCATTTACTTATTCACACGTATATTATACTACTCAAATAATCACATGTAATAACAATATCCAATTTCATAATGATGGAATGCATAATTCCGGACATCATAACAACATATTTAAGGCCTCGTGCCCAGACTAAAAATAAGATATTGTTAAGGCCTTGTGGAAAGACACTATTTTGACTCTTGAGACCTACAGATGAATCGAAGAGCTATAGCAGGCTCCACCCTTCAGTTACTAAGTCTAATGCATTACTCATATGAAAATGGTGAAACATAACATAAAAATTCATACTAAAACTAGAAAATGAAATTTAAATAATTTAAACATAAATTATGAATTGTATAAAAACAATACATCCATATTAATAAAATATCATAACTCATTCAATACAATATAGAACATTATATTATAATAAATTAACCTTAATCATGAATAATATAAAGTAAAGGATGTGGGAATAGATGAAAATGATCAGTAAAAAAACTTTGAGAGAAATATCCCCTGTTAATGAATTCATTTTAAAGTCACACAACATAGAAAGGATGAAATTTAATAGACATTTCTGAATCAAAGTGTTCCAAACAACTTTGAAACTTTTGAAAGGAATTAACATTTTAAAACATTCGTGTCCATATAAATAAATCCATAAAACCATTTAGAAAACAAGATAATTAATGAGAATTATTTAAAAGTATAAATTTTTAAACCATTAAAAAAATTTAGGTAAAGAGTCCCCACAAAATAATCCTTTTGAAAACTCTTTTATGAAACATGGTCATGGATAACAACTATATCCCAGTAAATACTTACAAACAAAAAATCTCTGATAATAATGAGATTGAGAAATAAAACCTGAATTTGTAATTTTCCTTGATCTAGTGTATGATAACCTCTTGTATAATAGTTAAATAATTTTTATTAAATTATATAAGAACCACATACATAAATATTATATTATATATGATCTTAAAATATGGCTTTGTAAATAGTATTTTAGTAGTATCATTGTTTCAGGTGTTAATTGATTCATTTTTTTATATGTTTTCATACATAAGTCATATTTTCTATGGATAGGATGTATTTTATTCATATCCAGAATGATATTAAGTTATTAAACATTATTTTTAATCATAAAATTAAAATTATTCTTTATTTATTACAATGGGGAATGAATCAAGTCACATTCATGGAGATGGTAATCTGTATGTATGCACGTCTGAAAATATCATTCTATTAATGGTGAAATCATATTTAATTGGATGGTATATCCTATATATAGAATAATTAACATGTTATATTTAGCATTTACATCAATTATACACGTTATGTTACCCATCCAAATCATTATGTGTTGAATAAAAAACTACACTATGACATGGAGACAGTAACTCGTACGTACGCACGTATAATGACTTTGTCATTCATAGGATGGATAGAATAATGAATATTCTCATACAATATTTATAATAATATAAGAATATGTATAATTTAGTGGAGTTATTATTTTCGTATGAAAAAAATGAATAAAGGGGATGTGGAAGATTAAAAGAACTTTGAAATAGGTGATGAAATTATTTCCTCTTCTTCGGGTACTTCCATTTGATTTGATCAAAATGGCCCCATAAGTTGGATTTCTGATCAAATTAAGTCCACTAGGTTGAATTGAGAATTTTTGGGATAATATTTGATCAGGGGTTGTACGAGATAAATATCTTGGAGGTGTGAAATTAAGAGAATAGGGAAGTACCCTTTTATAAGAGAGGTAACAGTCACTTTTGGAAAAGCATGAAATACTTGTTTATTATAAAATAATTTTTTATTTATAATTGAACCAAAAGGATTTATTTCTATTATAAGGTGGGGATGGATCGAAAATAACTCAACCAATAGGTTTTTGACATGTTTAGGTCACCATATTAACCATATCTTATATATTTAACTCTTAGTTAAACATTTTATCTTTTACCAAGTATTCCTGTATTATTATAAAAAATGGTTAATAAACTTACTATAAAATTTCAAATAAACCCCAAGTGGTTCATTATAGATATATCTAACCTTATCTATGTCATTTGAATAAAACTTATATTTTTTATGAATATTATATCAATTAATAATATAATATTTGTTTTCAAATCACATTTATGTCAATTTTGACACAAGTTAGTATTTCGTTTCTGTGATAGTCATAACATTATCACTTTGAAAAAAAATTATTGAATCATCCCTGAAATGTCATATTAACCTATAAAATTCGTGGAATGAGTCAAAATCCTCAATTGACATTTATTTTTATATTTATAATATCAATTATTTTAGTCTTTCATTAATAAGATAATTACTGCCTCATCATTGTGTCTTAAATAATTTTAATTATTTAATTTCTAAAAATTATAAATATAATACCATGATGTATTAAATCTTTTTATATTTCTAATTAATATTTATAGTCTAATTTATCTTATTTATAACCCTATATTAAAAATGGTTTATTCATTAAACATTTAATTTACCACTTTTAACTTTTTTTAAATAAAATAATAATAAATTTCCTAATATAATCCACGAAGACGAAAATGATCTTATATTCTTCCTAAGGTTTATTTTGTCCATGTACATTTATCTAATAGAATTTGGACATGTGTTAGGGTAATTATAATATCATTTTTACCTTTAATTACCATATTTACTTTTAACCGTGGTAAATAATAATCAACAGTTACTATTCACAAAAAATTATTTTCATCCTATTGATCCACATTTTACTTATTTACATCAACCATGTATCTTTTATTTTTGAAATTTAATTTACAAAGGCGGTAAAATTACGTTTTATACAGTTTGTCAAATGTGCCTAGAAGGTGGGTAAAAGACGTTAAAAAAGTCCAAAAACATTTTATATGTCCAATCTTATTATAAAATGACCCCAATAAATTAAATTGGACTAATATATTTATTATGTAACTATTTTGAATTTAAGCTAAATTTTTAATTAAATATAATTATTTAAATGAAAATTTTGGTTTTTATCTATAACGCAGCGTTTTTCACTGTTAATAAAAAATTTAATCTTTTCAGAAAAATACCAAAAATTAACCCAAAGCTAATTTTTTTATTCCAAATTTAGGATTGATTTTTATTTTACTAAATTAAAAAAATATAAGTTTCATTAATTAATATAAAATTAATTCTCATTTTCAAAACCATAATGCAGGTTTTTAAAAAATAAAAAATATCAAAATATTGATTTGTGTTTTTGTCGAATTTAAATGTAAAATTTATTACAATGACCTAAATTATATTAAATTATAGTAATATAATATATGTATACTTTAAAACTACTCAGCTGAATAATTTTACACTTTCAATTATTTTGATGAAACAATGTTGTTTTCAATTAAAATTCATTATTTGTTTACTATTCATCAAAATAATAATGTTATCAGAAAAGTGTCAAAAATTTATCCAAACTAAATTTTTATTTACCAATTATAATGAAGAATTTAATTTCATTATATTGAATATATAAAAGTGTAAAATATTGGATGTAAAAGGGTTCTCCATTAAAATGCAGAATAATAACATTTTTTTAAAAATTAATTCATTTACCAAAAAAATTGAATTTGTTCTTATGTTTTATATAAGAAACACATAATATAGATGTTAAGATTATACGGTGTAAATAAAATTCAAAATATAGTTAATACTTTTATAACCACTTTCTGAATGGCTAGTTTGGTAAGTCGTGGTGCGCTTGAACTCGTTGTTGCATGTAGCACAAGCTATTGAATTTATTTAAGGATATAATGTGATATGAAATCCGTGGGTGTTACATTATCCCCTCTTTAAATAAATTGCATCCTCGCAATTTGAAGTTGTTCTTCTAAAATAAAATGTTTAAATTTTAAAATACCTTTTTTTAAAACCCAAATCCGAAATTCGGATAATAATATTTAGTCTTAATAAGAGGGAAAAGGAAATGAAAATGTCACCACCAAATAATAATCTCAAATAAGAAAACATTGGTTTCATTTAGAGAAACATAATTAGAGGAAAAATGTAAATATTTATTGGGAGTGTTTGATTTCATCAATCACAAACAAGTGAATAATAAATGGAATATTGAGGGCTTAAAAGCCATAAATCAACGTTGATTTAAAATATCATTTGTTCAACAAAAAATGATGTATTATGATAACCCATTTTATGTTATAAGTTCCTTCTCATAATTTTTTAGAATTATTTTTTTCAAATAATAAAAAAGAATACTTGACAAGTAGAGTTCCATCCTTTAGTTAATTTTTACCACAAATCATCTTTCACTTCCAAAGATAATATAACCCAAAAATATTTTATTTATCCTAATAATATAGGGTACCAAAAATAATGAAGTTATAATTCATCTTACAGACCATTTAAATAAACCAAATTATACAAATGAGGACATCATGTTGGCCAAAGGTAGGTGATGCAACCTAATCTCCCTTCGGTTGTGGGTTCAAGTCTCGTGGCCTTGCCGGATGTGATGCGTTGTAGACTGAATTTCGGGTTGTCCTTTTTATAACAATCCAAAAATAAACTTAAGAAATTTTTTCATATTAAAAAATAGTATCTAATTTTCAACTTAATCCATTCTAACCTTTAGTCTTATAAAAAATACTTCTATCAAAACTCACAGACCAGAATTTATAAAGAAGGTAAACATAATGAAGATCTCTTTTTTCCACATAATAACATGGGAATACGTTCATCATGTATTCTATTAAAACATGGAAACACCCTAAATTACCATAAAATATTATTTAATACATACATTCTCTCTTGTTCCTTATAGAAAACCAGATATAATCCTTAAATCCAAAAATATGGAACACACAAACAATGAAGAAATAATAAAACCTTTATTTTTTTCCAAGGTAGTCAAGAATATCTAATATAATTTATCCTAATAAACCATATCTTATTACAAAATAAAAACCATAGTATCAGGACCATATTATGGTTTATCTTTCCTTTAACCATATATTTTTCAAAAAGTTTTACATGTTGTTGAATCACGTTTCTAAGTACAATATAATCTCAAATCCTCAATCAAATAGTTCTCCAGTATAATCCATATTTATTTTCATAATTAATATAACCAATATATCATTGATAAAACACTTTGATGACATAATTAATTAATAAAAATATAAGAATAGTAATTATTACTCTTCATATGTGGTAGTATCATAACTTTATTATTATCCAATAGAATCATTTGGGGTATACTCAGATGATTGGGACATTGATTCACATAGTGTCACAACTCCTTGCAGATAAAGCATTGTACATTTGAATCTTTTTTCCTAACCTTAAAATCACGTACATGGTTTCATTTTTCTCCACACTTGTAACAAACTTCCATTCCCTTAAAACATTTAGCAAGGTGATTCTTTCCACAGTTATCACATATGAGAAAAATCATTCTTTCCCTTATTCCATTTATCCATCTTTCCCTCTACCATCTTTTTCATCTCTGGCTTCCATTAAAATCCATAGGACTCATATAATTCCATACATATCTTATTAACACATGATACTATTTCTTCGTATTATAAGAATATATGGGAGAAAAATTCCCTTCTAAATGTTGGATTAAGACCATAAATTATATGATCCTTTTTACTCTTGGGATCATGCATATTGATGGAGTTCTCATTCCTTCTACTAGGAACCATTTTTATACAATGGCATACACAAGGTTAGTTTATGAATCGATATGCATAATTCCAATATTGTAAAATAACTAACTTAAATTAAAATGTTTATGCGTATAATCCATAATCATAAAAATTAATTTTTATGAATAATTTACTCATAAATCATTCATAATGGTTAGTAATGAAAATTTGAATTATCCTAAGCATGTCCCCTAGGAGTGTCGTAACCAAGAGTACAGCATGGCCCATTGTCGTATACCAGTTCCCGTTCGAGTCTAGTTCAAAGGAGTGTTTTTGGGATTTACCCCAAGAAACATATGTTCCAGATCCGCCTCTACATGCTCGTATCTGTACAGGGATGTATTGTTTAGAGATTTCAAAAAATCACTACATTACCAAAATTTTACGAAGTTCTTCTATACTAATCCTCAGATTCTATCTTGGAGTAATGTTATCTAATCAAATTTATTCTAAATCTAGATTCTAAGGTTTGTACTAAACATCCTCTAATGCCAATTTTAACTACCCCACCCTAGTTACTCAGATTTAGTGCATTATTACATAACATTGGAATGATCACAATACATCATGTCTCGAAATACCTATTAGTTTAGTATCCATGTAAGTGATAGATACATACATAAGTTATACATTACATCATGAAATGAAAAAACAACAACATTGTCTCCCCTTTGAACAAACCCATATCCCTTAGCCTATTCCTGCAGGTTAATTTTAATATACTTCTACAAATCCAAAAAAAAATAAAACATAGAAAGAGGTGAGCTAATATGCTCAATAATTATAACAATATTTCAGAACCTATCATAAATAAGAGTAAAAATTTATTGCAATGTATAAGACTAAAACACAATCCTTTTAAACATTATCTTCAACATAATATGTCAACGACAAATCTAATAATTTCTTTTTCTTATTCACAAGGAAATTATATTAGTAGAATAATCACAAGTAATATCAATATCCAATTTCATAATGATGGAATGCATAATGATGAACATTATAACCACATATTCAAGGCCTCGTTCCAAGACTACAAATAAGATTATTTCAAGGCCTTGTACCAAGACACTATTTTGTCTCATGAGAACTACAAATGCATCGAGGAGCTATAGCAGGATCCTCCCGTCACTTACTAAGTCCAATTAATTCCTCATTTGAAAAGGCTGAAACATAACATAAACATTCGTATTAAGACTAGCATATGAAATGTAAATACTTTAACCATAAACCATAAATGGTATAAAAATAAAACATATATAGTCAAACATATCATAACTCAGTCAATACAATATAGAACATTTTATTATAATAAATAAACCTCAATCATGAATAATATCCAGTAAAATATGTTGACATAGTTGAAAATGATTAAGAAAAACACTTTGAGAGAAATATCCATTTTTCATGAAATCATTTAAAAATCACACAACTTAGAAAGGAAGAAATTTAAAATAAATTTTTGAATCAAAGTGTCCCATTCCACTTTTAAACATTTTAAAGGAATTAACATTTTAAAACATTTATGTACATATAAATAAACCTTTAAAATCATTTTTGAATCATGTACATTAATGATAATGATTTAAAAGAATAAATATTTAAACGATTAAAAATGATGTTTAAGATAAAGTGACCCATAAAAACAGTCCTTTTGAAAACTATTTTATGAAAAACGGACATGGATAATAAAAATTTCCTAATTAATACTTACACATAAACAATCTTGTATAATAATGGGATTGAGGAATTAACCCTCACCTTGTACATTTATTTTATCGGGGGAAACATTAACATATTATATAATAGTTAAATCATTTTTATTAAATTATACATGAACCACCTATATAAATATGATATCATATATGATCATCAAATATTTCATTATTAATACTATTTCAGCAGTATCATTGTTTCTGGTGTTGATTGATTGGTTTTCCATTATATTTTTTGTAACATAAGTCATTATTGTTATGGATATGATGTATTTGATTCAGATCCATAATTATATTGAGTTCTTAAATATTATTTTTAATCATAAAATTACAATTATTATTTAATGATTAGGATAGGGAATTAATCTCGTCGCGTTCATGGAGACGATAATCCGTACGTACACATGAGAAACAATATCATTCTATTGATGGTGAAATTGTATGTAATTGGATTGTATATCCTATATACATAATAATTAACATGTTATATTTATTATTTACATCAATTATACTCATTATTATACCCATATAAATAACGAAGTGTTGAATAACAAAATACACCATGATGTTGAGACGGTAAGTCGTACGTACACACGTAGGGTGACTTTGTCATTCATAGGATGGATAGAATAATGAATATGGTTGAACCATATTTATAATAATATAATTATAAATATAAGGTACTTTGGTTATTGTTTTTGTATGGAAAAAATAAGGAAAAAGGAAATGGAAGAAGAAATGTACTTTGAAATAGGTGAAGAAATTATTACCTCTTCTTCTGGTGCTTCGTTTTGATTTGATCAAAAGGGGTCCATAATATGGAATTATGATCAAAGTAAGGCCTCTTAGTTGAAGTACAGATAGTTGGGATAATATTGGAGTAGGGTTTGGCCCAGCCAAATTTCTTTGGATGTGTGAAATTAAGAGAACAATAAGTATCCTTTTATAAGAGAGGTGAGGGTCAGTTTCGGAAAAGTTTGAAATATTATTTTATTATAAAATAATTTTCGATTTATTATGTATTCAAAAGGATTTTTTTCAAGGATAAGTTGGGTATGGGTCTAAAACACCTCAACCTATTGTTTTTAGACCGTTTTAGGTCACCATATCAACTATATTTTTTAGATTTAACTCTAAGTTTAATATTTTATCTTTTACCATGTGTTCTGGTTTTTTTATAATAAATGGTTTATTAACATAATATATAAAACAAATATAACCCCTATTGGTTAACTATAGATATATATAACCTTATATTAGTCCTTTGGATGAACCATTGAATTTTAGGTCAATTATATCAATTAATAATATCATATTTGTTTTAAAAGATCATGTATGTCAATTTTGACACTATTTAGTATTGGGGTTTTTTAAAAGTCATTGAATCTTTTTCTCTAAGAACAGAATCTATTTAATAAACCATAACATGTCATATTAACCTATAAAATTTGGGGAATGCATCAAAAATCTCAATTTAAATTTATTTTGATATTCATAATATCAATTATTTTATCATTCATTAATATGGAAATTACTGCATAATCATTGTGTCATAAATAAATTTAATTTTCTAATTTCTAAAATTTGTAAATAAAATACCATTATGTAGTAAATATTTTCATATTTATAATGAATATTTATATATGAAGTTATCTTATTTATAGCCCTATATATAGAATGTTTTAATTATTAAATAATGACCAACATTATATTTTCAAATCTAATATTATACAATATTATATATCAGAAAAGTGCCAAAAATTTATCATAAGTGAATTTTTATGTCCCGATTACAAATATTAATTTAAATTCATTAAATTTAATATATAATATTGTATAATATTGGATTTGAAACTTTTTGGCCATTAAAAGGGTTTAAAATTTCATTTTTTGAAAAATAATCCTTTTATCTAAAAATTGAATTTGTTCTTATATTATATCAATGAAACACATAATATGGATGTTCAAATTATATGAAATATATAAAATTCAGAAATAAAGTAATACTAATCATAACCGCCTTTTGAATGACAAGTTTGGTAAGTCATAGTGCGCTCGAACTTGGTATTGTGTGTAACGCAAGCTATTGAATTATTTTAAAGAGAAAATGTGCTATGAAATTTGGGGGTGTTACACTATGTTTTAATAATCATTTTTTTTTGTTCCATTAGATTGTGTAAATATATGATAGGGGATTTATATAATTCATTATGGTATGTGATCCCAAGAACCACATATATGTTTTACGATATGTGACACTGATTCAGGTTCCTATATATGAGATGTGACATTGATTAATTTTTATTTTATTATTATACATGCTAATAGGTCATGACCAATCACTTGGTTTTCTTTTTCCACATACAGTTCCAACCTAAAAGTGGGATGATATTTCATTGGACATTATGTTATGGTTTTGATGTTCCCATAGATAGAAAAATTCTATTATTTTTTTGATCGATATATTGACATAATAGGGTCATTTTATACAAATTTTTTAATACAAAAAACTACTAAGGAAATCTCTATGTAAGAGTGGTTTTTCATTTACATGGACTTCCATCTACTATTTTATCTGATAGGTATCCGTGATTGGAATATATATTTTTGATAGGGAAGTAAGAGGCACTGGGATCCTATGTTCATTTGAGTATGACATGAAATTCGTAAAAGGACTCCCATATAGAAAGGGATATTCATAATCTTGATAAATTTTTTCATTCTTATGATTTCTATTTTGGTAGATCTTAGTATGGTCATTTGGGACTATTGGTATTTTCCAATAATAATAATTCCCCATCTTCGATCAGAATGGATCTTATTGAGGGGTTGTATGGTTGGCATGATACATATATTTTGTTTTGGTCTGCGATTAGTGAATATTATTTTTTGGGAAAAATCATGTTTCAAGAGACAACATCAAAGATTTAATTGATTCATTATCATATTTTAATGAAATAGATTCAATATAAATCATATGCTGGTAGTTATCATTGAATACTGTAGTTTTCAGTCATTAACTTAATATTTATTAATGCTTCACCTCATTAGGGTCATTGATAGATTGGGAGACAAGGGAGTCATTCTTCTAAAATTTTGGTACCTTTTGATGTTTTTGTGTAGGTGGGGAAATTTTCATACCATGTATTACTTACACCACATTTGGCATTAAAAAAATAAGAGATCCATGTATATCAATAATGGAAATATCATTTTTATCAATCTCATGTTCTGAGCTATGATTATCGTGATGATGATCCTTCTTTATCTATGGCATAAAATCAAGTTAGGATAGCTGATTCTGAGAAAAATGTAATTTTTGGGAGGATGATACAATTGATATGAGTGTTCTGGAATCAATTTTGTAATATGAAGGAGACTTGGGAGAGGAATGCAATGATGAGGGATCATTGACATCAAATATTTCAATATGGAAAATTTGTGGAAGGAATCATGGTGTTGAATATATTTTTGGGATATTGCAACTTCCTTTTTCTGATTATCAAGAACTCATTGACTCTTCTTTAATATTTATTTGGTTAGGTATATCCTATATTATTTTGGGTAGAATGTTTAATTTTTTTGAAATTTATTGGTTGTTCACTTTTGTTGCATGGATTTCCCAAACTGTACACCCACTATGTGAAAACCGTGGATCCTTGGGTAGGGTTTTTTCATGTTTGACGCATAATATTAAAACACATGTTCCTAGATTTTAGAAACCATAAAACAAATTATATGGGAACATTGTTAGGGTTCACGGATTGTATAACTATGTGGCCCTACCCAACTAACCATGCATATGGTAATTTTAATTCTAAAAAATTATTTTAAATTTTCCAAAATTCCCACTTGAAATCATGATCAATCCCAACTGGAGTTATCTAAAAATACTAGGTTATTTATGCTCTCAGGTACCCTTTTTGGTCCCTCCACATGAAATCATTTAAGAATCATATCACCAATAGAAGTTATGATCCCCCACCAGTAAGTGTTTCCTTTCATGTTCAATCTATTCAATTCTCTATTTCAATACTCTATTAGTTTTGTTGGGTCATCATGTGTTTGATGGATCTAAACTCGATTGAATTCAATCCTAATTCTATATATGATTTCATGATCACTTTTATCATCTTTTTTTATTAGAAAACCAACCACAATTTTTTATTTTTGATAACATGTATAATGGTTGGTTGTTCAATTTTATCTTCTCCATACCGTTAGACATTTATTCCCTTGATTTTATTTAAATGGATTTCAACTAAATTATAAAATCCCTATTTGATGTGAAATCAAATTTGAAATTTAAATGGAATTAAATATGGGAAAACCCACAAAACTAATGGAATTGGAAATTGGGGTGTATTTTGATATTGATTGAAATTCTGAAATGACATGAAAATTGATAATAGAAAAATGTCTTAAATAGAATTGTTGAAGACTTCTGATTGGTTTTTATTAAAAAATTCATGAATTGATGATAATAATCACTCTTTTTTAATATTATTTTTAATTTATAAAATTAAAAGTGGGGAATTGAACTATAAATAATAATTGATTTTGAATGAAATTTTTTCCATTATTTAGTAGAATGATTGATAGACCACATGAAAGATTTGGTAGTTAGTGGGTCATTTGGTACATGTACTCTAGAATGGTAATTTCCTAGAAATCAATTTTTTGTTAAAAATTTAAAAAAATTATAGTTAGTTGGATTGTTGGTTCCAAAATATGTTCAAAGGGAATGGGCTCAAAGAGAAAACCCATTTCAAAGGGGTTTCCTCAAGAATTGCATTCACAAATTACCTCAGCACCATAGAAAGTGCAAAAAAAAAGCTCCACCTATGGTCACTATGGAGTAAAAGATGTGGGAGGCTCTGCGGTTATGACACAATTGACTAGGGAATTTCATTCCACAGAGGGAACCATATTGACCTCTGTGATCCCTTGGAACTTGACAGAAGCCTCTGCGAGTGCCACAGAGGGAACCAATGAGAGCCCCATGACGGGGAGGGGATGGCGGTCAACTATGTAGTTACAACACACTTGACTCAATCCACCACTGATCTCATAGCGCCACGTGGCTTCGCACGGAGCTATCCCTTCATTGCACCACCCCTCACCTATAAATACCTAGCATCCCTCTTACCCAAAGGACGGATATCCTATCCTTTCACTTTCTCATCTCTCAAATAGTGAAGAACCTTCTTCTCTGTGAATCCTCGTGAAAAATGATCTCTTTATGGTTCTTTATCATTGTGAAGTTCATTTCCCATAGCTCAAGTAAAACCGCTCTTCAAGTAGTGATGACATTGAAGGAGCCAATCGGATATCACGATAAAGGTAGATCCCTAATGGGGCTTGGGTCTTTGAAATTATATCAGGTTTAATGAAGTTCCCTTCATACACATGTGAACCACATACTAAGGCAAGGTCACTGTGTTTCACAAACCAGAGTTCTTAATAGCTATATGGTTTGTAAAGTACCCTCATTCTGTGAAGTCAAACTCTGTGAACACCTTCCAACTTCTTGGTTCACCCTTCATATTCATATATACCCTATACCTAGGCTATGCCACCCCACATAGCAATGAATACCCCTTCATAGAGTCTCTCAACTACAAGGAGCACCAGAGCTTCACACGGACCATTCTTGTGAACCCATTTTCTTCACCAACCCTTATACCATACAACCCTCCAGGATTGTATGAAGTGACTACATGGTCCCTTGGTTTGTTCTTCACATTGTGATTCTTGGCCTTATGCTTCGTCTCATAGGCAGGCTAATGGATACTACTTCTTTGCATAGCCACGCTAATGTGGGCCCCTCAGTGGATCACTCAATAATATTGCCACTTCGCAGCATTGCTGATGTCTTACCTTCCCCAAGAGTGGGTGTGTATCAGTTATGTATGACCTAGGGGTGCGAAGTGAACCCAACATGTCTGATATGTTGGATGTTAAACTACCAAGAACCATCTTTCTCAACACAACATGTTAAACTATGGCCTTGCCTCATTCAATATACACAGCGTTCCCCACCTCAAAAATTATCTAAACCCACTCATCTCCACATGAGTGAGATCTTCCACATATTTAAGGAGATCTTTTTTTATATTGTTATCTATTTTTTGGTAAGTTCAACCATCTTGGTGTAATCCCCTAGCCTTTCTTACAGGATCAAGCATCCATGATTCTCCTCCCTCCATCCGTTCTTAAGGCTGTATGAGAGATGGAAATTAGGACCTTCATTATCTAGTCCCTCTCCCTCTAGGATTTGTCTCCATTGGGCTTCCATCATGGAGAAAGTCCCAATAACCATCTCCCTGGGCCACTAACCAAAAATTATCTCATGTTTCCTCTTTGGGCACTTAACACCATGTATACCAAACTCCACTTTTGTAGGACACACCTTTCACATTGATATCATCAGTTCTTTTCCAAATCTTGTTTCTCACACTGGGCATGACTCACAAGGGAGTAGGTTAAGCATTTACCATGTCATCCTTATTTGTCCACCTTGGCATGTAAGCCCCAAACCCTCCGTAACTACTTGGAATTTGATCCTTGTCTCCAAGGCAAGGTACATAGGAATCCTTTCTGAGGATAAATCCTATAACCTACTTGTCTTGACCCATTCACATTGGCTCACCTTCATCCCACATGAAATTAAACGCTATCCCTCATCCCAAACTATGTATTATTTGATCCTAGAATCCTATGAAAGGTACATAGGAAGCCTCTATGAGGTTCAAGCCTAACACCTAGTTATCCACACCCCATCACGTCGGTTCACATTTTTCCAGGAAGACGTTAACCTGTACACTCCCAAACTATGTGGACTTGGATCCTTGTCTTTTAGGCATGGTACGTAGGAAGCCTCCATGAGGATCAATCCCAATACCTACATTCCCCAACACTTTCATGTCAGGTCACCTCCATCTTATAGAACATTAAACTGTATCCCTTACCCCGAACGGTATGGGATTTTATCCATGTTTCCTAGACATGATACATTGGAAGTATCCCTGATGATCAACCCAAAACATTGGTAAACCTATTCGATCAAAGTGGGTTTTGATACCTGTCTCAAATATAGTGTACATAGGAAGCCTCTCTGAGGTTCAACCCCAACTAGCGGTAAACATTTGGATCCCCAACCAGTGGTAAGACATTGAAACCCCAACTAGTGGTAAACCATTTGAACCAGAACCAACATTAATTCATTGGATCCCCCAATAGTTGTAAGATGTTGGAACCCCAACCAACTGTAATCCATATAATCCCCAACTAGAGTTAAGCCATGGGAACCCCAACCAAAGGTATGCTTTTGGAAACCCAACCAGAGATAAGACATTGGAACCCAAACCAGTGGTAATCCATTGGAACCCGAACCAGTGGTAAGTCGTTGGACCACCAAATAGCAGTAGTACGTTGGAACCTCAACCAGAAGTAATCTGTTTTAGTCCACAGTCGACGGTAAGTCATTGTTGTCCTCTTTGTTAGGACCCACATCTATGGTCCACCCCTCGGGCGTCAGACCATCCCAAGATGCTAACCACATGTATGCCCCAATATATTGTTGGGAAGTTGTCTTATGTGTACACCCTGATTCTATACCCCCATCCCGAACTACATGAATATTGATTCAATGCCACAGGGATACACAGGAATCCTCTAGGGGGTTCAATCCCATCACTATTATTTCCATTACGACTGTTCCATATCATTTTCCATCCACTCTCAACTACCCATATATATCCTGATTCTTACCATGGATGCCACATCCTGGTGAGATCATGTCATCCACTTTCACACTAATCCTTGCAACAATCGGGTAACTAACTATGCATTAGCCTCAACATCCATGTTCCCTCTAGGGGTTTCACATATGTGATCCATTCTTATCAGTGTTACGATCAGTCTGATCCATCTCTACTAGACATTAAAAATATAGCACACCCTGTGTTAAACATGGGAAGATGTGGAAAACCATAGAGACATGCCTATGGAATATAATTTCCCGTACTCTATATGGGATGATTCAATCTCCTGTGCGCTCATGAAACCCTCTCATAAGATGAATAAACCCAGACACATCAACGTTCCAGTGTCTAGACATGCCAACGATGTACAACGTGACTACTCCCCTAATCAAAGGTTGTTTCCCTGACTCGACCCCTTGGATTGTCCTAATAATTGAAAGAGAATTTACTGGAATCCATGAAGACATGGTTCTGGAAAGAGTTTCAAGAACAATGGATTAAATCAATGAGGTATACTTAGACCAAGTGACGAGTTCTGAGTAGGAATCCTCGGAAGGAATAACTGACATCCCATCATCCTGCTTTGATCAAGGGGAAAACATTCCTAAATAAGTGATGGATTCCACCCACCTTTGGAAGTTGGGAATTCTAAGTAACAGATCATCATGTCCTCCACAAACTAATTTGGGCCCTGGTGAAAGCATTGGAAATAGATGTGATGAACCCAACATGAATGTATTCTCTTCAATGTGGAGATCTGTATTTTTTGAGACATCAGTGGATTAGCATGTCACCAGATCCAATTATCTGTTGTCAGGTCCTACCAAGAAAATAGTGGGCCTGGCGTGAAACCAACCATAAATTGTGGTAGTTGAGTGTTGGGAATCCCGATATGGGACGTTGTCAGCGTGGATCCTTTTTACAAAACATAGAGGATAGAATGGTGTTGGGGTACTCGAATTCACTTTTCCTTCCTTCTCGGCACTAATAGTTGAACCTTCCTACATTGAAAGACCCATGTTTCTGTAACAAGAAACCGATCACCACTCACCCATCAACACAGAGGTTGGGGAAACGTTAATGGGGAAATCCCATGCATCCTTGTATCTTTTGTGACTGCCTCAACCTAAACAACCACTGGGCACACACACCCCATATCCCCATATGAAATAGTACAGAAAAGGGTAATTAAAAACCTCGTCCTATGAAACAAGGAAGTGGGGATTATCCCAACCCGGGATATGGCTCGATATGACTTAGAGGATTTCATTCCTCAGTGTTTCCATTTCCCCTAGGGGCCCCACAGGGAGCCACTACTCCCCACTCCGGCCTATAGTCATTTTGGGAGACTCTTCCCGGAACGCTTTGATGAATCCCTCCCCTACGCCAGTGAGGTGAGGGATGTTTAGGCCAGACCATCTATAGTATCTTCCCCGGGGCCACCAAAGAGGGATCCCACTAGGCAACGTCAGCACAACCACGTGGCCCCATAGGCTGAGGAGAAGGTGAGTTATACAACAGCACCACCAGCCCTAGTCCAGTTAACCAGAGCTGACAGGGGGCATCATCATCAATGGCTCTCATGGCCCATGACACCACTGACACGTACTATCAATCTCATGTTCATACTGAGCAGGATAATATATATGCTCATCCTAGAACGAAGCCCCATCCTCCCCACTAGCACGTTTGGATGACTCTCCATGTCACCATAATAGGTGATGTTTGTTGTGGGCCGACCCGAGGCATCAACATCAATTACGGAGGTCCTCCCCATGAAACCACCAATGAGAGAGAACGTTCATACTACTCCGAAGAATAGAATATAGGTCTTCCCCATGCAACCATCAATCTGATCAAAGTCCCTCCCCACCGTATGGATACCCAGTACAGAAAGCATTTTTGTACCCATGACCTCAGGTATGGATCTGTTCCACCTATCACCGGTCTCCGATGAGAATATTCTACTCGTAGGATCAACAATCAATGTTGAGGTCTTCCCCATGCTCTTATAACAGCCCATTAAGATCATCATCATCCAAAAAATCAAATAAGCGTTGGTCTACCTCGCTTCATGGACAACCAACACGGAGGTCCTACCAGTGTTCACCTCAAACAATACGAGGCCCCTCCTCATACCATCGCTATAGAAGGGGAAAAAATGAAGGCCTTTCTCATCCTCCTATCAGATCTAGCACTTCCCGTGGATATTAACTCTATGGGTCATCCAATAGACATAGAGGTCTTCCCTATGTTCCCTTTTACATTTTTTCATGTTCCCCTCTCACCTCGGTTCCCCTATGAGGAAGTTCTCTCCACCCCAACATAAACTAACCTGAAGGGAAACCTCGAGCCAGTAATCTACCATGTCCTGAAGAACCACCCTAGGGTAGGAGGGTGGGTCAGTGGCATCATAAGAAGAGTACCATCATGTTTTAGACCGTAATTAATAATCTTTGATTCTCTGATTTAGAGGAGGAATGTGATTCATCGATGGAACACTCACCTAGATCTTCTAGGTTATGTTTCAGGGTTTGAATAAGGTGTATCATCCTCATCCTTCTGTAAGGTAAGTCCACCTGATTCCTTCCTCCCTATGTAGATACATATTGGAGGAGGAAGATATTGCCTCTTTCTTGGGCATGGCCATGATATCCCCCCTATCATCACCAAGATCATTCTCTACCTCAACCAGAGATCACAGAGTGTTATTCTGGGGACCGAAGGAGGATAGACAATATCATGGCCCACCATTAGTGACCACATCCCTCACACTAGAAGTCATGGTCTTTATCCTGTCTTACTGGGATGCATTGGCTCTATCGTTATATTCATTGCTGGACAATCCAAGATGTGACGGATTGTCAGCTCATTCTCATATTTCCCCACCGACTAGTCTACTGTCTCAGGGCTCATCTTTAGTGCTGTTACCGGTCCTCAAGCTTCCACAAGTTGATGAGCGGGGAAACCAAGGCATGGATCCCGATTTTGAGGTGAGAATCATGTGGGAAATTCTTCCAGTATATCATTTCCCTGAGATGTTCTGGCCAATCGCATCCACAAAATTCAGTGCGCTTGAATCTCTTACTCCGAAGAAAGTCACGTGTTTTTAACAAGCCCCATGGGCGATGCACTTCCATATCAATTATCAACGAGTGGTTTAGCCCAATATTCAAGAACACATTTATGATATTGACGAGCAATTATTTTTGGTCGACCTAGATGAACTTGATGTGGCCCAAATCCTTGAGCCACCTGGTCGCAATCGTACCCTCCAGCAACGATGCATTCATAGATGTAAATTCCTCTGTAGAATATTCAATGATTCCTTCCCAACATTCATGTCCATGGTTGGGGGTAGTATGCTACCCTTTATTTCATTTCAATCTAGAGCTAGTCCGAATTTCCAAGAGATATTGAGGATATACCTCCAGGTATAGTCGCGGTTAACGTGGATGACCTATCAGAGGAAGAGAATGAAATAGAACTCAATTGAGAGAACTTATGTTTTGGGGGATTGAAAAGTCTATTGGATTTACTAGGAAGGGTTACTCATGAGCAGAGAAATATACTGGGTCTTACCGTGCCACTGATTCATTAGTCATCATCCATAATACAAATATGGGAAAAGAGCATATTGGGTCCGTTAAACCCTTAAAACCATCTGGCTCAATGTAGAAGATGGAAGATGATTCCCAAAAGGCCATGCCACATCAATAGTCCACATAGAATAATAAAATGGTTGATGACATCCTTCGTGATCGTTTAGCAGAGCGGCGATTAGACTATGGTGATACTCGACGGGGGTAGTAGGGGTAGGTACAAAATTCCCCTAGTGAGTTGCCTCTAGGTGACCCTGACCATCCGACCCACATAGACATGATAAAAGATGGACTTTATGGAAATACGTAGTGGTATGTATCACCAAATCCACCTGAACGGTGTAATAATCTTTAAAACCCAAACCAAGTTCCCCTAGAATCTCCATAAGTCATCACACCAGCCACTCCATGACTCTTTGGGCCTTCATATCATGTTAATGAACATACCAATACAGTGGTGGTCAAGAATCATCTTCAAGATAAGAAACCCACCCAAACGATCCAATGGCAGTGGTCATTTCTAATCTTGAATATTTGGAAAATCGATAAGTGTCAATCCCAAATGATGATAAGATGTATTCATCATGGGTGGGTAACATGCCAACAACCCTGGGATTCAGAAATTTCACCTTTTCCCACCTTTAATGGGATGGGTGATCTGGTACAAAATTTGGACCATTTTATCTTTACATGTGGACCTATGCTGGAAACTCTAGTGCATCAAGAGGCAACAAATCTCAGTTCTTTCGTATAGACATTGGAAGGGCCTATGATTTTTTGGTATAGAATGTTACCCATCAGGTCGATAGCCGGCTGGGAAGATCATCGTGGACAATTTATTTACCTGTTTAGATCTACCACCTAGAATATTTATATTGCAAACCTCATGATGTTCATAAAGAGTCCTGGTGAGCATGTTGCAGACTTGTTCTCCCAGTTGAATGGCATAACTTACTCCCTAGATATGTCACTAACTCATCAACAACAACTGACAATGTGTGTGGGGAATGTCAAAACTAAACTATTCCTCTCTCTTATTACTCTAAATAAACCAAAGGGATTATCAGATTTATCTAAAAAGGACCAGCATATATATGAATCCTTGTAGTATGCCATAAAGGCCTGTATGTTGCCTCCAACAGTTCTCATGAGTAGAGATTCTAAGGCTGAGCCTGCTACAGTAGCACAGATAGAGGCCCCCAGGCAGCTGGAGTTGTTACTAGTGGATCCACATCCATTGCCTCGAAGAGTCCCCCCACCTTAAATGAAGCCTACATCCCAACAATTCCCACATCAAAATCGGCATGGACCTCCGTGTAATGCGCCACCAATTCATAGGTGAGATAACCAAGTTCTTCACCCCTCAGTAGGCTCCTACAAGACCACATTAGGGACAGACTATTAAATCCACCTTCCTAAATAGGAGAAACTGGACCTGATCATTCAACAATTAGTATGCCCCCTCTTATTTATGATGTTCCTTGGAACAAGGAATTCTACAGTTGGGTGAATGTAGGAGGCCCAAAGAGGTGGATCTCACTGATCACCCCAACTACTGACCCAATCACCTGATCCGGGGGAACATCCTCAATTAGTGTTTTGTGTTTAAAGACTGGAATCTATAAAAGTATGTTAACAACATAGTCATGTTAGGCCCAGCTCTAGCATAGTTGGCATGTGTATTTGTGAATCCAAACAGCGACAGTGACAGTGATGGTGAGTGTCATCAGGTTCCTAACCTCGAGTCTCAATAATATGATTAATAGATGGATTATATGGTATTCTCCCACACCCATGGTATTATCCATGCATGTTTGAATTGACCTAATTTTTCATAAGTCCATGTGTCATCCGCCACTACAACTTTTGTGTGGACATCTTAGCTTCCCTCTTCCCAGAAGTGCAAGCATCAGTGACACAAGGGAAAACAAAGTCCACCACCAATTATGTGATCATCCCATACTCTCACCATCTTTATGCCCTTATAGATGGCTATTAGACCATGAATTATTCTAGTAGTGGAGGATTATTCATGTGATGATCAAGGGTATTCTTTTTTTAACACTGTGGAGCTAGTAAACCCCTATATGGTTCCTGACGACGAGGAGCGATAGACGGATCCTTCTATTTTCCTCAGTTGTTTCTAGTGTCGATGGTGCCATGTCTATAAGAGTCATCGGATTTCCATAGTCAATACATCTAGACAAGCTATGAATGCCATTGAAACTGGACAACAGGCCCAGCATAGAGCTTAGCAGGCATTTCTTTCTCATCTGGTATCATCAGTTCTACCTTCGATGTTGTTTGTGCTACATGATCAGGAAGAGCTACCTCGGCCTCACCTCGATCAGAAATGTTCTGCTACGGACTGGCCTCAGTCATATGACCATCATCTGGTAGTTTCTTCACAAGATTCGACTATCATGAAACGGGACATTCCCAGCACCAGCCAGCTGCGGTTTCAGCCAGAAGGACCCGCCATACCCCCTACCACAGAACAACCTCCTATATGCAGAAGGACATGCTTGTCATTAAGGATGATATACTTAAGTATCTCCCCAGAATTCTCAGAAGTCTCTCTATCCTTTAAGATTTTCTTCTATCAACAGATAAACGTGAAGGTCTCACCAAGGCATTAAGAAGCTCCCTCTAGTTTGAGAGGGAGGTAGCATACACAGAATACATCCATGTTGAGGTATATGGGCATGCGAAATTCTATGTCATTATCTCTTTCTCTAGATAATATTAAGGATCTTCCATGTAGGGGCACATCCTCCCATTGTACATGCCTGGCCTCTTCAATGGCATGGAGGTTCATTGATTTCTTATTGACACATGCTCTAGGATCAACCTAATCTTGACCTATACACTTCAGAAAATGGGGTTGTACATGGATGATATGAGTCCCTAAGATATGAGAACTCAAGGTTATGAAAGGACGAAACAAACACCAGTTGGAAAGATCCACCTACAGGCCGAATTTTGTGGCTTGGTAGCAAGAACAGAGTTCATGGTTGTCTTCGAGCACACCACCTACAATGCATTGATGGGTAGGCAATGGCTTCACCAACATGTAGTTGTCCCTTAATCTTATCACCATTTCCTTAAATACACCCTTAATGGTCAAGTGGGAATACTCCAAGGTGAAGTGTTTCCCTTTGCCTCTTGTGAAGCCATCTACCTAGATGCCGAATATAACAATAGAATGGAAAAGTAGATTAGACTAATGAGGTTTAACCTGCTATGATTGTGACTGACCCAGGGATAGACTAGGATAAGGACTACATATTTTCAATCCACCAATAGGAGTCTACGACTCCAGATCTGGGGAAATGATTTTCTATTTCTATTAAAAGGGGGTGTCACATTACCAAGTCTAAGAGACTCCATAGGATTAAATCATATTCCAATTCAAATCTGTCTTAGGTGATCCTAGAGCCCCCTACTCCTATAACGTATAGGGATGTCCGCCCCATGGCAATGGAAATACATTAAAATTTATTGTTCCTCCAAGCTGGGATTAACAAGATCAAGCCGACGCAACACTATTACTTTGATATCATCAAGTGTTGACCCTTTGGATGAGGACTAAATAGGATCTGGTTGACAACTTTCATCACTATGGTTTCGACATCACAGGAGCCCCCCGATGCGGTGTCCACCACCGCTCAGGTTCACACCAGCTTCAAATTGAGATATGTTGATTCAGATGAATTTCCTCCCATTGAGGATCAATCCTCCATGATTGAATAAGTGGATTTGAAGGATTCTCCTCCCACTTTCTAAGAAAGAGTCTCCACCATGGTCGAAGAATTTGTATAGGAGAACCTTAGTAGAGAGACAGATCTGAAACCCACATTGATCAGTGCCACTATGCCCGTCGAAGAGAAGAAGTAGTACAAGGTCTTCCTAAAGCAGCCTCTTGATGTGTCTTCCTGGAGTTATAACGATAAGCCAAGACTAGATCCTTAGGTCATCATCCACTACCCTGGTTTTACATAAAATCATTATAGGTTCAAAAGCCTCCCAAATAGATTCATCCTTCTCAAGGTGACATGGTCAAGTATGAGGTTGATAAGTTTATTAGATAAAATTTCATCATGGAGGTCCAGTGCCCCAAATTGTTAGCCAAAATTGAGCCTGTCAAGAAAAATAACAGACATATCAGAGTCTGTATCAACATTCATGATCTCAACTGTCACTTTCTGAATGACGATTTTTCCCTTCCTGTGACGAAACTGTTGATTGAAATCACCACTGGGATTCACACTCTCTCTTTCTGGATGGGTATTTTTGGTATAAAAAAATCAAATGGCCCCCAACGAAGAAGAGTCTACAACCTTATGGGTACCACAATATACATTATGCTACCAGCTAATTACCTTCGGTATAAAGAATGCAGGTTCCACCTATTAGCGTTCCATGAACCACATATTTAAGTCAATACTCAAGACATTAGGGGAATGAAATGTGGATGATCGAGTGGTCAAATATAACCAGTTCCCAGACCATCTCAAAGGCCTCGAGAAAGTGATAAAATTCCTCCATTCTCTCCATCTAAATATGAGCCCATTAATGTGTTCCTTCATATTCAAATCCGAAATTTTTCTCAGCATCATTTTCAAATATAGAGGCATCAGGATCGATATGGGGAAGAATAAGGCCATCTTTCAGATGTCACCTCCAAGAAAAATTAGGGAGATTTGAGGCATTCAAGCCCACGTGGCCTATATATTCCTATTCATCACGAGTTTTTCAGGAAAGTGTAAGCACTTTTCCCTGCTCATGCAGAACGACATTGTCTATTAGTTGCAAGAGGAAAGACATACATCTTTTGAGGAAATCAAGCTATACATATTCCAGGCTCTGGTCCTAATTCCACTCATTTCCAGAAATCCACTAGTCCTTTATTTGATGGCCATGTAATGATCTCTTGACACCCTTATCTCCTAGAAGAACAATGAGGGAATGGAGAAATGTCTCTTCTATCTGAGATTCATGCTCCTCGATATAGAGAACAAATACTCCTCTATTGAGAAAAGCATAATTGCGTTGGAATTCACAATGTAGAAATTGCGACATTACTTAGAGCACCATGAGATACAGCTAGTGTCCTGAGTGGAACCTTTGAAGTACATCCTAAACCACCCCATGTTGATAGGTCCTCTAGCTTTGTGGGATGTAATACTCTAGCAGTTCGACAATAGGTTTATCCCATAACATTTAATTAATGGGAATGCATTGGAAGACTTAATTTTTGCCCATCCAACTCTTGAAGATGATTCCCTAGTCATTTGATTTTCTAGATGAGGTAATCATCTCTGTAGAACAAGCTATTTCATGTTGGAAAATTCACATGGATGGAATTTCCTGAAGCCCTACCCGAAGAAGACTAAATGACCCCAGACTCAATAGAGTGGGCCTGGGTATCGTCTTCATCACGCCAGCACTAGTCCTTCTACCATATTCATTTTTGCTGTCAAAAGGATATACCAATAAAGAGGAAGAGTAATAGGATATAATTAATATCCTTGACCTGGTCCCCAAGATTGATGATCCTCACTTTCATGTTAAATGGGACTCTGTACTAATCATCAAGTAGATCAGCGGTGACTATGACATCAGGAATCCAGATCTCGTACCACTATTGGAATGTACACTCCAGTTGATGGCCTAGTTCCCATATCATCCATAAGTTACTCATCTACCTCGATCATAGAATGGTATAGATAATGCCTTGGACATCCAAGATGAACCTCTAAAATATAATTATTAGGATTATTTGATTACCAGGTGGAACACTAGAGAGTCATCACACCTGTCACTCTAGAAGATGACGACATCCCACTTCTAAGCCACCTTACTGCATGTGCCTCCACGACCGGGTCCCTAGGTCCCCTGGACACAGTTTTGGAAGTGACTCCCGACTAGAGGACCCCCTTTATCATGTACCTCCATCATAAAAATCTACCAGTAGAGTGATCCAAGTGTGAGAGAATCTGACATCGCGCATTACAGTTTACCCTCCGGAGTGGTCATGGTCTTCATCAGATCATCTATAAATGCAGGTTTGATGGGCTTATACTCTGTTTCATTCGAGAAGGTGAAATTTCTCAGGTCATCAAAGAGGTTCATTCTAGTTAATTAGGGCTCATCAGATCAGGCCGAAACTATCTCACCAGATTTGGATATTGGGGTATTTTTTCCCCTCCATAATTCGTGACTATATTGAGTTTTCCAAGTGGTTCCATGCATGCCAAATCCATGTTAATTTTGTGCAACATCCAACAGAGCCTCTCCACACTACAATGTAATCTTATCCCTTTACAGTCTGGGGACTCGATGTCATGGGTCCACATCAACCAGCGACATCCCTCCAGTGCAGGTTCATCCTGACCGCTACATATTTATTTTCCATGTGGGTAGAGAAAGTTCCATTAAAGGAGGTCAAGGAACATACTATCGTTCAAATTATGAGCCCTAACACCATCAAGTGATTTGGAGTCCCTCACACCATTTTCATTGATAACAGCACCAACATCCGGGTAGTCAAGTTGAAGTGGCTGTATACCAAGTACAACATTCTTTCAAACCATACCTTATGTTATCATTCACAAGAAAATGGGATGATTGAGGTGTTCAACAAAACCCTCTCTAAAATCCTACAAAAATGGTTGGTAAGAACAAGAAGATTTGGTCAGACATGCTCCCAAACCCTATTTGGGACTATCAGACATTGACTCAAAATTCTACATAGGTGACCCCATATTCCCTAGTGTACTAGATGGAGGTAGTCATACCCATCGAGATTCAGTTGCCTTCATTACACATAGCTTACTACAAGAAACAAACAAGGAATAAGGTAGATAAAATCCATCTGGATAAATTGGATGTTCTTGAAGACAACATGATTCGTGCCTTGCATAATCTGGAAAAGCATCAGAACAAGATGGCCACATTTATCAACAAGAATGTTCACCACTTCACTTTTTTTAAAAGTGACATGGTGTTTTCCCTGAGAAAAACTATGATACCCAGTAGGAAACCACTCAAACTGGAGTCCAAAGGGGAAGGACCTTATGTCATATACAAGGTTTACCCAAATAGTTCATACTCCTTATTCACCATTGTTAGATATCGTATAACACCTCCCACCAATGAAAAATTTCTCATGAAATAATTTTCCTATGTAAACGGTCCTACATGACTATAAACTATGATGTCTTTACCACATGACATTTAAATCTTTGATCTATCTAAGTTGAAGGATGTAAAACTACACAACATTTTTCCAGCATGAAAACAAATTGTATGATGGTCTGATCTTTACAAACATAAACTAAGATCAACCTATATTCATCGTCCCATAAGATGTTAAACTGCACCTTCAAAAACTATGTATGGCTTGATTACCATCCTCATGGGATACATAGGAATGCTCGAACGCCTCATCATAGAGTCCACCCCCCAAATTATTTTCTTTGACTATACACCCTGGGTGTAGATCTCTTAGAGGATTCCACAGGGTGTAGTGTATGCTTCTTTTTCCCAACTCATGTCATTGTTACGATGGTTTCACCGTGCACCCCTCCTTGATCTTCTATCATCCCATATCCTCGCTGCAAAACGTTAAAATACATGACCCCTCTCAGAACTAGGTATGGAATGATTCCCATCCTCATGGGATGTGTAGGAATTCCCAGAACTTTAGTCCATAGGCCTTTACCCAAACATCAGGATCCCCCTTAGATCGAAACACATAGTGTGGTGTAGTATTTGGCTTTCTTTCACATAGAGATCATCATGACTACACAATGAATCCCTCTCCTTGGATATCTCCACCTCTTTTATCATAACACATAATGTTAAACCACACTGTCATATTCATGCTTCATGCCAGCGATTTATTTGGGACTTCGACATCTTTTACATCCTAAAAGACCCTTGAATGACATGGATGTTAGGACCAAGGGATCTTCTATCATTTTGGGACAACATCCTCAAGGATCTTGAACAAAAAATCGATACAAGACCTACGTTGCGAATATGGTCAGTGGATGACATTTATTTTTTATTCCCATTTCCGGTCACACGATGAAGATGATGTGTTTAAAACAGGTCAACAGCCACCCCCATCGTTAATACTACAACTGTATGCCCCAAATAATGGGTGCATTGGTTCATAGTTTTTAGTTATCCCTTAAAAAATAAATCTGGCTCGAGTAGGAGTGTTGATCTGGTCAGGCTTATCCCTGCCTGATCTCATTCACTCATTATTATATCCTTATATGTTGGGGAGAGACTTAAAATATTCCTTGTTTCACACACACAAAATTGGTCAAATGGGCTTAGGAGCTTTGGTAGGGAGATACCTGCATAAAAGGCCATGTATCTTTGGTCCGAGCCTGATGACCTTATACTAAGATCATTCACCTTCCACAGCACAAGATGTTAAAATGAAAACTAGATGGGACTCCCATTTTAGTTCCTTCACCTTTTCGGGCCCCTGGCTCGAGTTATCATTTAGGATTTTCAGTGTGGCATGGACTCCTTTTCCCCATTCATGTCGGGCTATTTTTCCATGCCGCACATATCCCCTTGAGGCACCCCTCCTTCATCTTGCATCCTTTCCACATGAAATATAATAAGACATCATCTTCTATAAGTATGTCCGGATTTATTCCCATCCTTAGGGGATATGTAAGACTGCCCGGACATTTAGCCTTCAGGTCCATCCCTCTTTCCTAGAAGTCTCTTCAGCTTCATGTCCCCCTTGCCTAAGCTCTTTGTGAAGAAGTATGTGGTGTGGTATGGGATTAATTCCCCATTCACATCATGTTTTCAACCACCACACCACGTACCTATCCCTCTTGAGATCTCTTAACCCCGGTCCTACAATCTTCTTTTAATGGCATCTGCTCTTGAATTTTACCCCTCGACCCACTTTGGAAGTCTATGAATGTGCCTTGGAGAACTCTGGTTCAAGGCCAAGAGTGGTGGATTATACATAGACATGTTATCATTCACATTCAATATTTATTTTCCCCTAAATTTGGGATTTCATCATATTTCACTTCCAAAAGGAACCACAAACGATGTGGATGTTAGGACCTAGGAATCTATTTCCATTTCAGGCCAACATCCTTGTAGATCAAGAATGACAAATTCATGCAAGTCCAGTATTGAAAATATGGTTAACAGTCGAAACACATTTTTTATTCCCATTTTAGGTCACACAATGAGAAATATGTGTTTCAAACGTAGTCAGCAGCAATACTCCATCATCGCGCCAACCCCCGTTATGCCCTAAAAATTGGTTGCATGATTCACATCTTTTCCCACTCCATCCTGTCCATGTAGAATTTTGACAGTTTTGGTGCTCTCCCTCTGTGCGCACAATTGTGTTAGGGGGACAAGTCCACACTGATGTGTCATTTGGGGCTCCACACCAGTTTCCACATTTCATGTATTCAACATGTTTGAAAGAACATATTTTCCCGTGTTTCCCACATCGAGCGCAATTCACATGGGATTAGGGATTTGGTCGAGGTTTTTGCCCATTTGGAAGATTCTCGATTCTCAATGGTCAGAGTTCTATCAACATAAACTACGATCTCTCTATGTCATTTTTTTCAAGGTGTAAAAATTTAATCTCCTAGAACTACATACATCTTGATACCTATCCATAGGGGATACATAAGAATCCTTGGGAATCTTGTCTTCAGGTCCATCTTAGCTTCCAATAATTATCTCTTCTATTCATACTTTTACGCATCGAATTTCATGGGATTTATTGGGTTTTTGCGTGTGGTATTATTTCCTTATTCACATCGGGTTTGCAACAACTGCACCATGTACTCCCTTCTAGGAGCTACTCTCTTCTACCTCTTGTCCCGTATGATGTTATAATGCACCTTCAGAACTACGTGTCGCTTGATTCCCATTCTCATGGGATACAAAGGAACACCTAGATGCATAATCCATGGGTCCATCCCCATACTCTATGACCTTTTATAGACCCTTGTCCAAAGGTTTCTTCCTCGGCATTGTGCAGGGTGTGGAGTGGCCTCTTCTTCATTCATGTCATGTATGCATTATCACACAATGCACACTCCTCCATAAAACCTTGTTTCTTATGTATGTTTCAAAGCCGTGTGACTTTTAACTATGTTTCCTAGTACCACATTTCATTAAACAGTTATGGATTAACTTCATGAAATTAAAATACAAGGGTTGGTCCTATCATATGACCCTAAATAATGAAATTATCATCCTGGCAGTATGATAAAAAATGGAATTAAATTGTGATGTCCTCACTCGAGGGGATATCATGTTTGGTATTGGTCATCCACCATATAATTTTTCAAGGACTACATATTGGTTGATTCCTATAGTGACATCTATAGTTTCTATCCTAGGTTTTTTTCATCACAAAAAAACACACATCCATCCTTAAGGACATACAAGATCTATCAGATGCCACTTATTTTGGTGCGTGGTCGAGACCCGCATGACAATTTTGTCTCTAGAATTTTTACCCTACCATTATACTTCTAGAACAATGAGAATCATGATACCCATCATCATGGGGTACGTAGGTATGCCCACATACTTTTCCTTGGGCCTAGCCTACCTTTCATTTTTTCCCATCGACCTAAAACCTCCTCAGGGAGCACAAGGTGATATGAGCTCCTACTGTCCTCATTCACATCGGTTTTGTAATTATTGCACCATGTGTCTCCCTCAACCCTTTACATATATTGGTCATGCTCTAAGACCTTAAAACTAATATCCAGCTTTCTTTTTGTATGATACTGAACTGCATGACATTTTTCAGAAATAAAGGTGGCTTGATTCTTATCCTCATGGGTTACGTAGAGACACCCATGATTTTTTCCTTGAGACTATCATTAGGGTCGTTAACCCTTATATCCCCTCGGAATGAATCATGGTCTATTCTTTATGACCATAAACTAGGATCCTACAATCCATGCAATATGGCTCTGAATTCTTTGTCATGGTCTAGGCAGTATGACCATAAAACAATCTGAAACCTCCCTGGAATATGACTTCAAACTCATTAGTGCATCTTCCTTACCATATGACACTAAAATACGTGTCTATCATCCTCATTTGAATGATGTAACACTATAAAGCATTCCATTTCCTCACCACAGAGGTCTGGTCTGGATGAAGGTATGATCCCTGTTCAGACCGATGCACCCACCAAATATGTTTTCACCATATTGGAATAATTTTAAGAATGTCGGGCTCTTTTCAAACAACCCATCACTCCACCATCTAGGCCTTGCGTACCCTTTATTTGGACCCTTTTTCTCTTTCATACCTGAAAGAACCCCTTAACAGTATGGATGCTCGGCCTATTCCTCACCTAATTTCTGGGGATAACATTCAGGAAGACTGATGGATGGAATATTGAGTCGGGACCCATGTATCAAACATGGTCAGCGGTCGGCCCACATTTGTTGTCCCCATTTTAGGATAACACAATAGGGATATTGTGTTTTGAAGACAATCAATAGTTATTCTTCATTATCACACCACCCCTATAGTATTCTGAATTTTGGGAATCATGATTCACACATTCCACTCCCCTATGTTCGGATTGATTCTGACTCCCTATGAATTACCCCACTCGTGCAGTAGAGCATGTTGAGAAAACAACAATTCGACTATTCTTAGAACTTCATTTTCCAGTAATGCCACCCTATTTTTTCTAGAATTCCAAATTGGTTGTTCAAGCCCTTAAGTACCAAAGATTTCTTTACACATTCATATTCGGATGGAATGAGAAGGCGGTCATCCCTTGTTTATCACATCAAGCCCAACCCATGTGAGCTTAGTGACTGATCGGTGGATATTTGATGAGTGTGATAGACATGAAGAAAACATAATCAAATAATGGAACTCAGGCATGAAATCAGCATAAACATGAATGAAGGTATGTTTATGAGTATACCCACATTATAGTACCCAAGTATTGGACTTTCCATGGATGATATAACTTCTTTGATAGATCATTCTAGCTCCTCCACCCAATGGATTGTAGCGTCCATGATATATTGTTGCTGGTTCAGCTCCCACTCCCCCTCGGCAGTGATGGGGCATTGTTCATCAGTCATGATCTAGTCCCGCCCCTCTCTAGTTTTGATATTATCCATCTCCTCATAGGCTAGCTTCATCCATTCTTTGGCCTCTACCAGTTGGGCCTTCAGGTGCGATGGGATCCCTGATTGTGCATTGAGTAAAGCCGAGTACTTGTCCACCTACGCCCGCAACCACTGATTCTCACATTCAGCCTCCTGGAGCCTCTTGATGTTCACTAATTTCCTCCCCTTCAAGAGCACAACAAGGACACAATCATGCTCCCAAATAATCGCTCCCATGAAGTCTGGGATGAGCATATGAGGATGATGGGCATCCACTCCTACAGGGCAAAGTTCACATAGCCGTGAAAACAACCTCTCATATGGTCAATCACTACTTCAAAAATGAGTTCTATCAGCATTCAAAATGGGATTTAATAGCACTAAAAAAACATTGTAAAGCTCAATGTTGAGAAGAGGGTGTCCCATTTATCAGCAAAAAAAAGTGCCGATAAAGTGACCATTTATTACACTTTTTAGAGTTGATAAATGCTTTCTTTATCAGTGATTAAAAGTGCTGATAAATGCCCTTCCTGCTATAACATAAAATTCTATAGCAGCACGCCAAAACAAGACCTGCAAAAATATCATCATATCAACAAGTATACCCATTCAAAATTAACATATAATATATAAGGTAATTACAAAAAGTTTACACATACAATAAGTATACCCATAAAAAAGTATACACATACCCCATTAACACATAATTCATAATTTAATTAAATACATAAAGATTTAAATTCAATATTCAGGGGGTTGGGGCTGTTCAGGGGTTTGGGGTGGCTGTCCAAAGAAGGCAGGGGTGTCTAGGCGTGGGGGTGTCTAGGGGGATTTGGGTGTCTAGGGGTGGGCGGTGTTCCAGGTTGGTGAGGGGGGGGGGCTATCCATGGTGGCATCCAAGGGGTGGGGGTGGTGTCCATGGGGTTCCGAGGACATTTCAGGGGTGGGTGAGTCCAAGGGGTTGGGGTGTCTAGGTGGTGGGGTGGTGTTCAAAGGGTGGGTAGTCCAAGAGGTTGGGTGACTATCCACGGGGGGTGGTGTGGTGTCATGGGGGCGGGGGTGGATGTCTATGGTGGTGGGGGTGTCCAGGGTGTGTGTGTGTGGGGGGGGGGGGTTGTCCATGGTGGTGTCCAGGGGGTGGGGTGTTGTCCAGTGTGTTGGAGGAGCTTTCTAGGGGGTGGGATGTTTAGCAGTGGGGGTGTCTACGGGGTGGGGTGGTGTCCAGGTGGTGGGGTGATGTCTAAGAAAGGTGGGATTATCTAGAGGTGGGGGTCATCCTAGAGGTTGGGGGTGTCAAGGGGGGTGGGGTTGTCTAGGGTGGTGGGGAGGGGGGGGGGGGCTATCCATGACGGTGTTCAGGGGGTTGGGTGGTGTCCATGGGGGTGGGGTAGTATCCAGGGAGTTGGGGGGGGGCTTTTTCAGGGGGTGGGGTGTCCAGGGGTGGGGGTGTCTTGGGGGTGGGGTGGTATCTAGGGGGTGGGGTGGTGGCTTGGGGTAGGGATGGCTATCCATGGGGGTGGGGGTGTCCAGGGGGTGGGGATGTCCATGTTCTAGGGTGGTGTCTAGGAGGGGTGGGGACTATCTAGGGGGTGGGGTCTATCTAGGGGTTGGGGGCCAAGGGGTGGGGTGGTGTCCATGTGTGTGGGGTGGTGTCCAGGGTGTTGGGGGAGCTTTCTAGGGGTGGGGTGTCCAGGAGGTTGGGGTGTCCAGGGGTGGGGTGGGGTTCAGGGGGTGGGGCAGTCCAGGGGGTTAGGGGCTATCCAAGGGGTTGGGGTGATGTCTACGGGGTGGGGTGGCTGTCTATGGGGGTGGGGGTGTCCAGGGGGATGGGGGTTTCAAGGTGGTGGGATGGTGTCTAGGAGGGGTGGGGGCGTCCAGGGGTGGGGGAGGTTTAGGGGGTTGGAGGGTGTCCAACAGAGCTATCCAAGGTTGGGGGGGGGGGGGGCTATCCATGGGGGTTTGTAGGGGGATGGTCAGTTTTCCATATAACAATCTGAATGAGTTCAGTCGGTTTTTTGTACATCAGTTGTTGTTTTCACTTAAAATTCTTGTCCATCATAAAGAAAAGAGAGAAACTTCGAGTGATACCGGCCACATCATGCCCTGTATTGAGGCGGGGTTGACTCATACAAATCACACATGACCCTTGGATCGTTTTACTATTGTATCAACACAATATGAATGTGTTTGGTCAGTTGTGCGTATGTTAGTTGTTGTTTTCACTTAATATTCTGTCCATTTTAAACAAAATAGAGACACTATGAGTGATACCGGCCACAACGTGCCACATATTGAGGTAGTATTGAATCTTACACGTCAAAAATGACCATGGATCATACTCCTAATGTAGAAACACAATCAGAATGTGTCTGGTCATTTTTCGTACGTCAGTTGTTGTTTTCACTTAAAATTCTTTCCATTTTAAACAAAAGAGAGACAATTGGAGTGATATCGGCCACAACATGCCTCATATTAAGGCGGGGTTGATTCATAAATGTCAAACAAGACCAAGTGATAATTAAACTATAGTATCAACACATTCCGAATGTGTCTGGTCATTTTTTGTACGTTAGTTGTTGTTTTCACATAAAATTTTGTCCATTTTAAACAAATGAGAGACAAATTGAGCGATACCGGCCACACCATGCCTCAGATTTAGGCAGGGTTGACTCATAAACATCAAAAATAACCCATGTATCGTTATACAAATGTATACACACAATATCAATGCATTTGGTTGGTTTTTCATACATCAGTTGTTGTTTTCACTTAAATTTTTTTCCATTTTAAACAAAAGTGAGATACTTTGAGTGATACCAGCCACACTGTACCTCTGATTGAGGGGGGTTTGACTAGTACACATCACACATGACCCATGGATCTTTATCCTAAAGTATCAACATAACCAGAATGCATTGGGTCGGTTTTCTTTTTGTCATTTGTTGTTTTCACTTAAAATTTTGACTGTTTTAAACAAAAGAGAGACACTTTGAGTTATATCAGCCACATTGTGCCTCATATTGAGGTGGAATTGACTCGAAAACGTCACACGAGACCCATGGATCGTTACCCTATGTTATCAACACAATCCTAATTCGTTTGGTTGGTTTTCCCTAAGTCAATTTTTGTTTTCACTTAAAATTCTATCCATTTTAATCTAAAGAGCGACACTTTGAGTAATATCGCCCACAATATTCCTCAGTTTGAGGTGAGGATAACTAGTCAACATAAAAAATTACACATGGATCATTCTCCTAAAGTATCAACAAAATAATAATGTGTGTGGTTGGCTTTCTGTACGTCCTTTGTTTTTTTCACTTAAAATTCAGTCCATTTTAAACAAAAGAGGGTCACATTTAGTGATAGCAGCAATAATACGCCTCATATTGAGGAGGTATTGACATATAAATGTCACAAATGACACCTGTATCGTTTTACTAAAGTACCAACACAATCTGAATGCATTTGGTCAGTTTCTTGTACGTCAGTTATTGTTTTCACTTAGAATTATGTCCATTTTAAACAAAAGATAGACACATTGAGTTATACTAGCCACACCATGCCTCAGGTTGAGGTGGGGATGACTCATTCATATAAAAAATGACCAATGGATCATTATACTCAATTATCAATAGAATCTAAATGTGTTTGGTCATTTTTACATACGTCACTTGATGTTTTCAATGAAAATTATGTCCATTTTAAACAAAAGAGAAGCACTCTGAGTGATATCGGCCTTATTGTGCCTTGGATTGAGAAGGGGATGACTATTTCACATCAAAAATGACCCATGGATCATTCTCCTAATGTATAAACACAAATCAAATTCATTTGGTTAGTTTTCCATCCTCAATTGTTGTTTTCACTTAAAATTATGTCCATTTTAAACAAAAGAGAGACATTTTAAGGGATACCAACCACATAATGTCTTGGATTGATGTGGGGTTGACTCATACATGTCACAAATGACCCATGGATTGTTCTCCTAAAGTATAAACACAGTCTGAATGCGTTTGGTTAGTTTTCCATACGTCAGTTTATGTTTTCACTTAAAAGTTTTCCCATTTTGAATAAAAGAGAGAAACGTTGAGTGATACCAGCCACACCGTGCCTCATATTGATGCGGGTTTGACTTTAACACATCAAAAAATGACCCATGGATCATTCTACTAAACTATAAACACAATACTAATGCATTTTTTTTGGTTTTCCATATGCCAGTTGTTGTTTTCACTTAAAATTCTATCTATTTTAAACAAAAGAGAGACACTTTGAGTGATACAGGCCACACTATGCCTCAGATTGAGGTGGGTTTGACTTTTTAAGGTCACACATAACCCTTGGATAATTATACTAGAGTATCAACACAATATGAATGCGTTTGGTTAGATATGAATGTATTTTGGATATTTTTCTGGTTTTTCTTATGCAAATTCCAAAGAAAAGTGGTTCATCATTCTTGCATGTTGCTGGGGGCATTTCATCTGATAAAATGGACAAATGACTCATTAGAGAAATAATTTTTTTTTAAAACAATTAAAATTTTCCTACGAACATTTACATACAACAATGTTTCATCTTTTGATCACCTTAATCCCACTAGAAAATGACCGCTAATTGTACATGTCTACTAGTCAAATATTCATGCAATGTGTGTAAAATCTTTCATCAGGTATGCATGACACTCATTTCTTGAAAAATATATATTTTCTTGTTAGTACGAGGCCTTTCTACAGTCATATTAGTACTAAAAAATATATAAATAAATAATTAATAAATAATTTAAATGAAATGGTAGTTGTTTTTTAAAATACCTCTTTAGGGATTCTAGTTTGTTGATGGAAAAAGATATCTTTCATAAATTTAAACACATAATAACCACAATCATTATTTCTTTTTTTTTACACTACAAAAACATTGATCATTAGGATAATAATTAACTTATTTTTATATGTGTTTGGATAGTAAACTTTTATTATATATACCCTTATATTTGTCAAGACGTACTACTTTCTAGCCTCTTTATGCTTAGTCCATGTCCTCATTCCTTTTTTAGAAGATATTGATACAACACAATATCATAACATAATTCTCAGTAAAAGATAATATAAATTATATTAATTGAGTTTTAGACCTAAAACATAGGATTTTTTTTCATAAAGATTCACAAAATCCATCATGTGTGGTCGGTTTGTGGTATATCCTTTCATTGAATCCAGAAAATAAATATTTGGAGTATCAAAGTTCACTGAAATTAGCAGAAAATGTTGACTAAAAACAAAAAAAGAAATAAGTAATTAAAGAAGTGAAAATATAATTTATATGCTTTAATCAAAGAGTTTTCCCCCTGCATGGTTGTTATTAGGAAGATCCTTTCATTTTTAATCTTTCCTTCAAATGTTTTCAGCATTCCTTTCACTATTTTACCCTTTTTTATGGCTCTAATTTTGTTAGTTGTGTTGATGTGGTATGAGGACTAAGGGATTTGAATTTCTTCTCAAGGGAAAATTCATTAAACTGTTTTTTATATATACGTCTACCAATAATAAAAATTTCATTTCTTCATAATAAGAAAATTATATCAGATTTTAGAAAATCAATTCATGAAAACAAACCTCATATATACATTTAAAATGGTGACGCCTAGCCAACCGTATTCAAGAATCTAAATCATAGTTTCAGCAGCAACAAAATGTTGAATTTCCTCTTTGTATATATTATTTTCAAAAACTACTATATGACTACTACCACTCTTTAGCTTCATATCCACGTGATTCTTTAATGCTAGTAAATTTAGATAGAGAACATGTGGTGTTATTGTGCTTTTAGTGTCACTTTGTGATTGGATGGTCGATCCTTTAGATGCTTTTGTGATCATTTTTCATGTCCCCACTTCCCTTTATCTGGAAATAATAACATTAATTGGTTCAGATCTTTTTTTCATTAATTTTTAAAGTTTTAGCTTGAAAAAATGGAAATTGATACCTATTTGTTCACAAGTACTCTTAAAAGTATTTATGGCCACAAAATGAATGTCCCAATAGCATTTTTGACAGTATGAATATCATCGTCATCAAGTGGATTATGTAGCTCTTCATTTTTCTAATGAGCTATAGTAATTGTCACTTTCAGATGATCTTTTGAAAGTGATCTATTATGTAGTTTGTCCTCTGGGATGTTGAAAACTATAGCCCTCACTACAAGGTGATAGGTGGGTGTTGACAGATATAAATCACAGTCATTATCACCATTTAGATTATCATTATATGAAAAGTATCTATGTTTGTCAGATTCACATTTCATGGAAACAATTATTATAATATTTATTACCACAGCTAAGAAAACTCTTTGAGGGGATTGGCTCTCCTCAAAGCTGAGGGGGGATCTTCATGTGCTGGTTGTTCTTAAGCTGTGTATTCTTCGTGCTTCCCACCCATAAAAGTTTCTAGAAAACCTCCCTTCCTTTGAAATTATTCTTCAGAATTTTCTAGTCTTTCACTCATTTTTTTAATTTCTTCATTTCTATCATCCATTTTCTTTCTCAAAATATACTCGGGGTGTCACCCCAATCCCCGCACCTCTGACACAACTGTATTGTTTTGGCTGTTTGAAAGCCGTCGATAATAGGTCTGTATCGACAACAGGATTAGAAAATTCATGTGACTATCATATATAAGAAATTATGTAATTATTATTATGTAATTTAAAATTAAAACAAAATTTTTTATTATGTCATACATACACAAATTTCCCACACTTTTTTGTGTGCTTTCATCTACTAGCTTCCCTTCTTTATTCACACGTGCCTCCTTCCATAGCACATTATGTGGGATCAAAGTGTCATTTTATTTATACTCATCATCTACATATAAAAATATAAAGATAATAATGATGTTGTTTCTTGGCACCAAAAAATATCACTATAAATTTAAAATATGTAACGTTTTCTTTTCTAGTGAAGCGTACCGCATCCATGCTTTACAATAGGGGTATGTTGGTTTTGATTCATTTTTCTTATTTTGAGTACTGAGTTCTTGATTCATAAACAAAATATTGACAATCAAAGTGATGAATACATGTATCCTCAAACAATATATTTTTATGCTCAATGTACCTAAAACCTCTCATCCACACAGTGGTCAATAAATGCATCTCATACTTCTTGGGATACGAATTGAGCATAGAAAAGGCGTGGGTGCAAGTTTATTTTACCTTTGGGGTCTTTTAGGTGACATTTTTTTAGAACAATGCAAAAACCTTGATGAATAATTCTTGAAAGCCTTAGTACATAATTATTGTATAAATCATCTCTTATAAATGTGCACTAGAAGAGATTGAGAAAAGTAAGATACTGTTTCATTATTTTATTTGCTTGTAAATTAAATCAATAATATCATAATGTTACAATAATTTCTTCACAGATCAAAGCCTTCAGCCCGGACACAACATGGTGCCATGAATCTACATCAATCGGCATGCATTTTCGATTGACAATTTCGATGTCACTACTAAACATAGCCTTTGGGGATTCACATGTTTCCCTTGTGCATTCCATCCGACATAAAATTTAAAGCCTTTTCTTTTTTCCTTAAGAACATTTGATAACACCGTCAAACTACACTGCACCTCTATTTTCTGTGATGTCAGTCCTTAATACCTGACCATTTGATCAATATCAACATCATCAATATGTTTATTTAAAATGGTAGCAACGACATGTTCTGATGGTTTCTCAACCTCAACACTAGGAGAAACAACAGGTTCAGAACCTTGTTGCTGGTCTGCACTGTGAGCGGCAGCAGCGATAACTTCTTGAGTGACTTGTTCATCCTCGAGGTTAGGATCACCAGAAAGTGTAAGAGTCATTATCGGAAAAAGTGGTTTAAATAATTAATTTAGAGTACATAAATTAAGTAATGGTAATATAATAACATCATATACCAATTTCTATATTACAAAAAAATATAACCTATTTATTGAACTCTATTTATTTTTTTATAAGGTTAAAGGGATTTGAAACCTCTATAAATTATCCAAATCCCTTCATTATAGTCTCATATAACATAGAAAATATCATTTACATTGGGACCGCTATAAAATGATTGCAATGTACCACAGAAAAGATCAACCTCAATTGAATTTTCATCGGACCTTTTAGTAGTTTTGGGCGATAATAAAACAATCGAACACTTTTTGTTTGCTGGATCTGGAATATAAAATACTTGTACTGCTTGTGATTCCAATATAAACTATTTTTATTTGTACAGTTCTTTACTAAAATCCACTTTCACAAATCCCAATTCATCAATTTTAACACCACTATTTTTATTATCCCATTTGCATTGAAAAATAGGCATTTGGAATGTCGTATAATCCAACTCTCATATATTTTTAATAATTCCAAAGTATGACATATTCACATAAATTAGATTTCTGTCCTTACTACCAGAAACAATCGTCGCTTCAGCCACAAGTGTAACTCCACTATTTTAGATGGTACTGTCTTGATCATGTTAATCTGTAAATAATGTATGACCAATAATAAAATAACCATTGTAAGATAATAAAAAACACTTGGTCTGGCAGCTATCCATCGAAATCGTTCTGAAATTGAATTCAGATTTTCATCTAACTCCGTAAAAATATAGTCTCAAAACCATCCTATAAACTGGTTATTATGTGTATTGGATATCCATTTTTCAGTCCTTGGTGGAATCAACATCCTCAGAATTTCATTGTGGGTTTTAGTATATGGACCAACCTCCCAACTATTATGAAAAACATAATGGGGTGATGCTCTTGATCTGTAAAATTGATTTTCACAACATCTCTTACATATATTCCCTCACCCTTAATGTGTCCAATGTGATGATATTTTGGGAGACCAACACTTTCAACATTAGATAGGTATTCGGTACAAAATTCGTTGGATTCCTCAACAATATATCTCTCCACCATACAAACCTCTGACTGATATCGATATTTGAAATACCCTATATAAATATTCATATACCATTCAGTGGGGTACATCCATCTATAGTGCACAGGACCACAAAGTCGAATCTCTCTCACCAAGTGAACCATCATATTAAATAATTTTGATAGGAATAAAATTTCTAATTCACATAATATGATGAAAATTTATCTTTCCATAGCTGAAAATTTCACCAGGTATAAAACTTTTCTAAATATAGCTATGAAAAAGAAACAATTTTTGGTTAATGTGTGACAAACATTCTTGGAAAAAATGAAATGTAAAGCTATATGAATTAAATATTGCATCAAAACATGGAATTCATGGGATTTCAAACCTTTTAATTTCAAATTTTTCACTAACACAATGTTCTTGATATTTGATGAAAGCCCCTCTGGAACCATTACATCACTGAAGATGTTGCAAGACAGATACCTCTCATACCTGTAAAGTTTGTAAGAAGATGGAATAAGAAAAATTATATTTTCACCCTTCACAGGAGCCAACTCTTCTCGTATTCCCATGTCAACCATGTCTAAACATAACATAATTCCATCCTCTGTTTTGACAAGGGAATTTAGAAATGTTCTGATAACACTATCACATATAAATTTTTTTCACATCCATCACATCAAGAATATTTCTGATGTACAAACAATTCCATTATGGTAATTCAAAAAAAAAAACAGATATCTTTTTCCAACCAATTTTCATAATATTTTACTAAAATTCTTTACCAAAAACATTTATCACATATTTTACGTTCTCAAATAGCTGATCCCATGTTAGTGGAGATGGTGCTGTGTGTTGTTCTGAACTTCCACTGAGTGATGTCGTCCAAGATTGGCACTTATGCTGATAGGTTAGAAATCAACGATGTTCTAGAAACATAGATTTTGATGAATGTTTCAGTCTAAGTTATTCTGTATCTTATTCTAACATGGGGAACCCCTGTGTTTTTTAATTCTATAGCCTAAATATTTTCCATATGCAGGGAAAGCATTTATCATCCCATACCACATCACTCTCAAAGTTAAGTATTCAATTTTATAAGCATCATAAAATATAACACTTAAATCCCACAGTAACAACAAATCCTTGGTCAATGCAGCCAAAAAAACATCAATATTGTTACCTAACTGTTTTGGTATTGATCTAATCATAGATAACATGATGAATTTTTGATTAGTTCATAACCAGGGTGGAAAGATATAATTTACCAACATAACATGCCATGTATTGTGAGTGCTGGTTTGAAAACCAAAAGGATTCCCTCCATCTGTAGATAACGCAAGACGAAGGATTCTCAGCTCTTTTCCAAATTCAAGATACTCATGATCAATTCCCTTCCATTGAGGAGAGTCATCCTTGTGGTATAATTTCCCATCATTATTTCTTTTATCTTCATTCCATGACAATTGCCTTTTAGTTTTTTCACATACATTTAGATTCCTAAACCTTGTAATGATTAGAAAGTACCATACAACTTTCATACGACTGGATTCCACATTCTTGTATTTAGAAGCACCACACATTTGGAATTCTGTAAGTGATTTTTTCTCCTTGAAAAACAATATACAGTCTTTCAGGTAGGCATGTATTCTTTCAGAAATCATACCCATCAAGCATAGAATTTGTTTAACGTCATAGGTCACGCGTGGTAGCTCATTATCTTCTGGGAGCATGTCATTCAATAGAGAAAGTATTATCGTAAAACTTACATCACTCCATCCATTGCCTGCTTTCAATTTATACAACATTAGTACAGCTGACAATGTCATATATTTAGTGAAACCAGCATACAATGGCGTCTTTGAACAACTCATTATCATCTAAAAAAAATTTGGGAAATCACATAGTTTATCTTTAAAAGTCCTTATCATTTCTTCAATTTGATCTGCATCATCATTGACATCTGTAATCATATCCTCCATAGGGTCTTCTTCGTTATCCATATTTGTATACATCTCTGATGATCCATAAAATGAAATTTTATCCCAGCCAGTAGCTACATTCTCTTTTTCTCTATGTTTATCCGAACATTTATAACACCGATCTATTCTGTGAAAGATAAAATTTTCTTCCAACTCCTATGGAGTAATTAGTGTAGAATAACAACAACATAAACACGGAAAAAGGATTTGAGAAGGATCCTTTGTGTGATCCTTGGCAAACATGATGAACTCCTTCACATCGTTCTCATACTCTACTATCAAATGTTTCGCATCCATCCAATATTTATTCATCTCCATCCTATTTGAATCTCAAATATTATTATTTATGATTCAAATACACAAAACAAGACTTCAAAATATAGTAGAAGATAACCAATTCCTTATAAAAATAGAAATTAATAGAGTCTATCCATTTCTAATTAATATTTTGAAATCAACAGAACCATGATAGAGCCACCATCAAAATCAACACACTTTCCAGGCCCCTTACCAATTGTTCTAGCACCCACCACTCATGCAGAAAGACATTAACAATCATTTCACGCACCCCTACCAGCCACCTCATTCAAAATAAAATAATCACATTAAATGACCCAAAACTAGTGATTAAACACAAATAATATGAAAACAAGGACACAATTTTGTTGAGAAAACTAATAGAGTATATACATTTTCAAACACAAATGGATTCATAGGAGAGAACAATAACGTAGGATTATCCAAAATTACTATGGAATATCATTGTTTTTATTACAGAAATTAATATTAGAAATAGAAAATTATGGTTAGTGAACATAAATTATATCATGAACATCTACAGGATATGAAATAACTCTCCCTCACCTTCCCCAAACTCATACCTATAACTGCACTCGAAGCCTATATGAGATCATATTTCTTGGAACACAAACATTTAATTTCACACTAGTTCACTAAAAATATGGATTTATATTACACCTTAGCACATAAAAAGGGCCTCAAATACACAATTAAATGGACCCCATCTTTGACACCTATGTAGTAATCACTTTAGGAGTCACTGACTTACCCATATGTTTTTGGATCGCCTCTCAAGAACACATCTTGATGGGGGAAGTTTTCGTATTCCTTGAAATTCCAAATTCATACCAAACATCATTAACATGGTTCTCTACCAATGCCTACCATATTCCTAGAAAATAATTGAAAAAATTAGGAAAAATATTTTTTTGTACCTATTTCTACTAGTACAACAACAAATGTATAACAAGAATATATCGTACCTCCAAATACTCTCGGATCCCCATGGTAAAAAGGATATAATGAATATAACTATCCAAGATTCTAATAATTAACCTCCCAATATAGGAGTGGTCTACTTATGGTAGTATAAGTAGAATCAAACCAATGTTCTTTCCACCTCATGCTGCTCCATGATCTCCTCCTTCACTTTAGTGCAGTACAGAACTCCCTTCACCAGTTTCTTCTTATACCTAGGCTATTCATCGCGTACCTCTCGGGCTGTAGCATGAATGTTAAGAAACTTCAATGTGATATGTCTATACCTATCACAATCATATTAAATTCCTTGGAGTAATGGGATATCCTTGAGGTACCTATGAATGGCAGTGCCTCATGAGATGATACTTGCATCACACACACACTATGGGTGGGTGCTGCTAACGCTACATCCCAGAAAATCCCTACCTTAAATGATTATGATATGAACTCAATCTATATGAATAATCATAGATCACTAATATATCCATCCAAATACTAGTATTACATATGGAATTCCTCCAAACCAATAGATTTTGTTCTATGAATTGAACAACATAAATTAATGGATTTAATAAAAAGATCAAAAATAAAATCCAACCAAAAATGGAAAAACATGTATGGACTATATAGAAGGAGGTGATAGATGTAAATTCACCATTTCTATACACCTCAGTCTCTGTATCCCAAAATAATCTCTACCTTCTCATAGTCCACCGAGGACTTTGTCAAATTTTCCATCTTCTGTATAAGACATATCATTTATGGGAAGATCCCTTGTATGGATGAGTGTTATAATACCCAATAGGACACCCCCAAAACACCATACATAAAGAATCCAGAGTGTTCTTGTCACTAAACTTAGGAATTCCAAAAAACATATGACAAATAATGATAACCAAGGATATCCCAAATTTACTCATAAAACACTCTGAGTCAAAAAATGACTCAACCACTTTTAGTTGTAGATCTAATCCCGGTTTCAAGGTAACACTCCATCAAGAGGAAATGATTCCCATGCTATAATTACAATGATGACACTCATCCTAGAGGTTACACTCATCCGATCGAGCCAAGAAGAATCACATAGGAAACTGAGAGAGTTCACTGGAGATATACACTCTATCAGTCTAATTCCCAATCAGAAATATCATCTCAATATATAAATATAGCGGGTCAATGCCCAAGTCTTGATGGGTGGATACTAGAGTCTACTAAAATAATACTCCATGATATGGGATAGACACTTGTGTAAGTGTTGGTCAAACCAATTAAACAAACCAAACAAAGAAAAAATACATTGGTAATAAGGGTCTCTTCAGGCCTCTCAGAGGGATACGAGATACAGGTCACTAAGGGATGTGTGGCCCTATTCGTAGGATCATATTCCAAAAAAACTGTCATAAAAGTGAATTGAGACCACTCACTATAGAATAAGTATATTGAAAACTGGGAGGGTTCATCCGAGGTACACACTCCATCAGACTAGTACACTATCTGAAAGATCATATCTCTATACAAAGAGAGGGGGATAATTCCAGAGGCTTTCTGGGGGACAATAGAACCTACTTGAAACATCCTCCAATATAGGGGATCAATTCCCATGTAAGTGTTTGTGATTCCAATTTTACAAACCCAATACAAGGACAACATTAATGAAATAAGGATCGCTCTAGGTCCCTTGAATTGATACATATTCCAAGTCACTGAGGGGTATGAGTTCTAATGAACATGAAGTAATTCCATAATAAACCTCATATAAGTGGACTAAGACAACTCAATCAAGAATAATGTAACTCACCAACACTACCCTGATTATTAAGATGATATAGAAGGGCCAATATCCTTAGACGTGGTTATGAAGCTACATCAATCCCTTAGAGAAATGGACCAGGGGAATAAAATCCACGAATACTATTCAATGGAAGCTCAAAAGTCTCACAAAAAAACTAAAATAAAAGGAAATAGAGCTCAAAAATATCTTTAAAGGAGGAAATGATGCGTCCCTATGGGTATTAAATGTGTCCAAAAAAGACTAGCATTGCCCATGTCTCATTTTCACATGGACAGATCTGTGATTCCAACTATGGAATGTGCAATGACCATTCAAAAAAATATTTATTGATTAATTGGACAAATGAGAATTAAAACGATGAACACAAGTAGAGAAGGGAGAGAAATTACAGAAAATAAACCTAAAAGGAGAAGTGGGAGACTTACCTAGAGTATATTGCACCAAAAATGGAGGGAGAGAAGAATCGTCTCTTTTTTATGGATCCTTCTGCTCTACTTTGGGAGGTGAAGGCTTTCCCACAAGATTAGGAGGCGCACAGGGGGAGCCGCCAACCATTGTGAAATGGAGGATTAGGGTTCACCTAGAGTAGGGTCCAGTAGAGATGAAGAGAAGTAGGGTTCTTGGGGATGGTGATCCGCAGAAGGGGTTAGAGGGGGAGGATATGGACTAGGGATAACGGCAGAAAAGGGCTAGTGGTAGAGGTATGGAAAATAGTTGATCAGGCAGGAGGGGAGTTTTCGCATGTGTATAGTACCATGATAACTTTATGGTGTGATAAACAGAGGATATTGTGCACTTGATTTTATTAAATATAGGACTTTGGTTTTATGAGCGCTAAAAAAGAACTGATAAAGGCATCCGTTATCAGTGATTTTTAGTGTTTATAAAGAATACTCTTTATCAATGCTGATAAATCAGCCCTTTATCAACACTAAAATTTCTCCTCTTATAAAGGTTTCCTTTATCAGTGTTTTTGAAGCGCTGATAAAGGGTTTCTTTATCAGCGCTATAAAAATGCAGATAAAGGGATGCTTTATATGCCCCTTTAATTAGTTTTGATAATGATTTACCATTATCATTACTTTTTTCTTAGCGCATATAAAAGGTGGTGATTCCCTTTAACATTTTTATAGTAGTGAATCCATTCTACTAGGCTCTACCTGATGAAGCTCTTGATCAGCTTTCATGACTGATGATGACTTATTTTTCTATCCTTATCATTAGAAGTTGCCTCATCCCAGTCTCAAGGGTCGACAGGTTAATTTAAAGGGAACCCCTCCAAGAAATCATCAGTTGGGTCTTCATCCAGTTTTTGGTCGGGTAAGTCAGGACCCTTGTCATCCAATAGATCCCCATCATCAGATTCCACCTCAATGATTTTAGGATCGGTCTTTCTGACTGATGCACCTGTGACCAAGAGTGTTGCAGGTTTGTCAGTTGGGATTTTTGCTTCCACAAAAACTAGCATTGTCCTAGGAAAGGTAGTGCTAGGAGCTCTAGCCATCCTCTCTAAGGTGGACCATGCCATTTGGAGAACAGTTCATACAAAAAGGGCATGGATATAAGTTAACCGGATCAATGGATGAAAAGTATGAATTCTCTGAAGAATACATATAGAGATAAAATAGATGCTCTCTCCCATAATATTTTATGGTTAGGACCCTAAGGTTTTTCCAACTGTATATGGTCAGGAATTCTGAATAATCCCAAAGAACCCCCCTAGGTATCATAGCCCTGTTAAGCGCGGTGATTGTCATTGCCGCGGGTACAGATACTAAGGTTCATGTGGCTAAATCTACTATTGTGCATGAGCGGTGCTTATGCATGAGGCCCTCCTACAGAAGTCAAATATTAGTTGATATGTTCTAAATAACATGTATGAGTACTATGGAAGGGTTTATTAGTGTTTTACCTAAAGATCCCCCACAAACGCTTCTAACTCCAGGTCCGAATTTATGCCTCACCCTCTTCTAGATGGCTCCCTCCATCAGCCTCCTCCCCCAAGGAGGAATCGTCTCATTTTTCTTGTACGGGGAATAACTCTCTCAACTGTGTAATGAACAACTACAGAGGGGATATTCGATCGAGCGTCACCTTCACTCGATCTGTCATTGGACGCGATGCACCCCGAGAGTGCCCAATGTCCTTCATCTCAGCAATGTACTACTCCACCTTTGCCTGAGTCACCGCAAAGCCATCCCTAGTTAGACTAATCCCGATGAAATTCATCCCTAGATGGTTCATATGGTTTCACATCTCAGATTTGTTGCGGAATTGTCTATTGAAAACCCAGATGTCTCAAGCCTCTAGGAAGACAACACTCTCAGTCATATCTATGGGGCACAATCGCTTCCCCAAAGCCTGGGTGGGCATTCTACGAACAGTCTACTAATTCAGCATCGCCCCCAGCTGGGCCGTCTCCCAACTCTTGGTTTACTATATTAAAATCCCATATAGTTCTATGGGTGGAGGCATCTTATTTCATATATTCCAATTCTCATGTGTGAACATGAGCCACATCTGCCTCATCACAGATGGATTTTCCTCATGGTTTACTCCAATGTAGTCCAATAGGGTCAGCCTCTGTATGCAGCAGAACTGCCTTGCAAAGTGGTGCGAGGTGTACGACTAATAGTGAGGCTCATTTTCAACCCATGCCACAAGTACACCAACCCGAAAGTCCAGGTGGTATGACTGATGCTCCCCGTTCTCTGGTCGTCATTAGGGAACACAAATTTTGACACTGGGAATGAGTGGATGTTGAAATCGTCCTCCTTCCAAACCCGGTTCAGTACTAGTGGTAGGGTCATCTTTTTTAGAAAACTCCACACCACATTCAGAATGGTCGATCAGAATTATAATCTAGGAAGAGAAATAGGGTTCATATTTTAAATGATTCCCATGATATATGCCGCTCTCCACCCATACAGAAGATGGAATGGTCCGCATACACAATGTGGATTCTTTCATTTGCTAATATTTTACAACACCTTATACATCTTAGCGAGCATTGAGATTCCCGAGTTGACATGATCCCCCATCGCGAACATGGATTCCATGATAAACGTACTCGTCCGCATTCCCATGTTCTTATCCCGTACTGGTAGAATCCAGCTACAGATAAGCGATGAGATGAATGAATCCAACTAAACCACTAGTTGTTCTTCAATACTAATACTAAACCCCCATGTCTTCCACTAGTTATCCTCTATGTGTCGCCAGTACGGGTTCTCATTGTTGCGATGAACCTCCTTCGGGTAGGTTAGAGATCTCACTGGAAACATTCCATCTATAGGGGAATTCAGGAAGTGACTGAACCACTTCTTAAAGTGTACATCCCTCACCGAATGCTTTTCTCCCCTAGAAACATGTAACACACTGATATTTTATGAAAAATATTATTTTATTTTCATTGATGTCTTGTGTTGTAAGCTACAACAAGATTATCTTGTGCTATACGCAACACCATAAGAGATTTCCGTATACACAACACTATTCTTAGATTGTGTTAGACACAATTTCATGTTCGTTTCAAAATAGTAATTCTAATCAACATTGAGTGTATATAAAAATATATACATATATATTCAATGTATAAATGAAAAATGGTTGGATTTTGTTATATGAAACAACAAATGAGTCTTGCACAACACACAACCCTAACATGGCTTACATTACACGCAATCGCGACCTTCCTTGATAGCGTGTGTTGTACGCAATACCGGGTTTTACTAAACAATAGTATATTATTATAATATTATTATGAACTAGCCGTTATGAATATTATTAACTAAATTTTTAATTTTATAACTTTATTTTTCATCTTACACATTTTCTAGAACATGGTATAAGAACAAAATAAATTTTTCAGGTAAAATAAGTATTTGTCAAAAAATGTAGTTTTGTCTCCTTTTGATGGAGCACACACCTTAAATATTGTTTTTGACATGTTTATAAGTTAAATTTGACAAAATAAAATTCTTATTTGGAATCATGGTATAAAAATTTACCTTTGATAAATTTTTCATATTATTCTGATAACTTTCAGATTTTAATGAATAGTAAAAACACGCTATATTTTAATTAAAAACAAATTTTTTCATTACAATAATTTATATGTTTAGATTATATTTTTAATTTGTTTTAAAGTGTAATTAGAATATATTTTTACCATTTAATCCAATTTTGGTCATTGGAATTAATTTCACTTTGAAATTTGATATAAACAGGTATCAATCTTTTAATAGTTATTGTTTCTTAAAAACATGCGATTTGTTATGAAGATGAGAATTAATTTTTAAATTAATTAATGCAACTGATATGTTTTGAATTTGGTAAAATAGACATCATTTTTTAATTCAGAATATAAAATATTTCTTAGGCCTAATTTTTGGTATTTTTCTAGAAACTTTCATTTTTTGATGAATAGTGAAACCACTAAGTGGTAGTAAAAAAACTGAATTTTTCATAAAACTTAATTTTACCACTTCTGTGAGTGGAATTTTGGAAATCCGAGAGGCACAGTTAATATCAAGGACTAAAATGTGGTTCAATGAGATGAAAATAATTAACTGTGAATAGTATCTTTTTACTTTTTTTACCACGGTTAAAAGTAAATAGGGTAATTAAGGGTAAAAATGATATTATTATTACCCAAACACATGTCATAATTCTATTGGATAAGTTTAATTCTACCAAATACAACCTTAGGAATAAAATATGACCATTTAGGTCTACTTGGATTAGATTAGGACATTTATTATTAATTTATTTAAAGAAGTGTTAAAATAGTTAAAATCAATGTTGTATAAGTAAATAATTTTTAATATAGTGTTATACATAAGATAAATTCGACTATAAATATTCATTAGAAATATAAAAAGATATCCAAAATAATTATATTTTATTTATAAGTTTTAGACATTAAATAATTTAATTTATTTATGACACAAAGATGATGCAGTAATTATCTTATTAATAAAATATTGACATAATTAATGTTATAAATACCCAAATAAATGAAATTTGAGACTTTTTATGAATTACACTAATTTTCTAGGTTAATAGGACAGGTTAGTATAGATTTAAGTAACTTTTTTCGAACTAATCATTCTGTTATGATTTTCAAAAAAATGAATTACCAAATAGTGTCAAAATTGACATAAAATAGTTTTTAAAACAAATATTATATTATTAATTGTTATTTTATTCTTAAAAATCTAAGGTTCAGCAAATGACTTATATAAGGTTATATATATTAATAATAAACAACTTGGGGTTATTTTGTCTTTTTATAGTATGTTTATTAACCTTATAGTGTAAGAAAACAAGAAGACACGGTAAAAGTAAAATTATTTTACTTAAGGTTAAATCTAAATGATATGGTTAAAATAGAAACCTAAACATGTCTAAATTCTATTGGATTAGAGTATTTCGACCCATCCCCACATTAGAATCGAAATAAATTAATTTGGAGCTATTGAAAACCGAATATGACTTTATAATAAAATAATATTTTTGGTTTTTCCAAAGGTACCCCTCTCCTCCCTTATAAAAGGGCACCTCCTCCCTCTCTTCCTCACACCACTTTGAGCCTTAAATATCGTCCAAACCCTGCCAAATTCTCTTCTCCACTTCCATATAAACATCCTAGAGGTTCTGGTCATCTTTAAAGACCAATTTTA